>CP137319.1:2628496-3942744 GCA_033182465.1 Sanghuangporus weigelae | reverse complement strand
AGCCTAACCCTAAGCCTAACCCTAACCCTAAGCCTAACCCTAAGCCTAACCCTAAGCCTAACCCTAAGCCTAACCCTAAGCCTAACCCTAAAGCCTAACCCTAAGCCTAACCCTAAGCCTAACCCTAAAGCCTAACCCTAACCCATAAATTAAATCTCTGTTTCTGTATATTATTACTAACAAGTGGTTGATTTATACATGTAACTATTCTATTCTACATTAATTTTCAATATAAAGAGAATAGTACTACTCTCATAGCATTTCAAGTTAAACTCGTATTATTACTGTAGTAACATGTATAGCATGTGTCGTAATTCGGTTTCTGAATAGTATTGCTACTCGGTGTCCAATTGATTCATGTAAGCATCCTATTCCACACTAATTTTTAATGCAAAGAGAATAGTACCACTCTCATTATATTCTGTGCTGAACTTGTAATGTTATTGCAGTAGTATCTTTCGCATGTATTATATCTCAGTTTCTGCATAATATTGCTATCAGGTGGTTGATTCATGCATGTAAGCATTCTATTCTGCACCAAATTTTAATCCAAAAAGAGAATGATATCACAATTATAATATTCAGATCTGACCTCATATTGTTATTACAGTAACATACATTGCACATATTGTATCTTGGTTTCTGCATAGTATCCCTACCGAGTGTCCGATTTATGCATTACAGTACAATGCTTACCGAAGCTGCTCCTCTTCTATTGCATAGATAAGGAAATCCGGTGTCAGTCCTTCCACATCTATAGCCATCGTAAAGAAGAAGAAATAGATCAACTAATATATGTAGTTGCCCATGCGAGTTGTCTATAGCCGCATGCTTACCATGCTCTTCATGTAGTGGTCAAGTGCAGCGTCAGAATGTATCGAACTATCGCTTCAAGCAGCTCAAGGCCCCACGTATTCTTGATTTTGACGGGATTAGTTTCTGCTGCACAACGGCTAGAATGTTTGTGAATTGTCGCGTGGTTGCTAATTCTGCGGCATCTGTACGCAAGAAAGCTTTTAGGAGGCAAATGAGACCAGGAATACTACTTTTTTGCGCCCAGCTTGACGGTTGAAGAAGGAATGGTAAAAGGGCCCGGTAATCGGCAGGAATTCCTCCGCGATGTAATTCTAGCATTTGCGAGATAATCTGGAACACGTAAGGAGTGAATTCTATCTGAGCAGTCAGTGTGCGGTCAGGAAAATCGCAGGGGTGGTGATGACTGACTGACAGTCGATGTCCTGTTGTGAGATAATCGTGAACGGTCCGAAAAGATTTTTCTCAAAGGTCGAAAGCGACGCCAGAGATGTTGCGACGGTAAACGTATACACAGGTCTAGTACGATTTGTACGGAATCTCCATGTCCACGTACCTTATCAGAGCAGATACGGCTTCATATTGGTAAAATTTTGGATTGCTCGGACTCTTCGCGATTGCTCCAAGAACGTCAATCAAACATTGCAGAATATTTTGGTAGGTGGGGACGAGCGTCGTAGGGGTAGTAAGTATGACACGCATGACACCTACACGGAGTAATTCAGATGGAGCCGGAGGACAAAAGCCACACACGCACACTTCATAAAGTAGTCATTTTCCGCAATCTTCTCCAGCGACCCGCCTGACTCGACTCTAGAAGGTACAGCTTTTAAAACTTCGCGAATGTCTTCTTGATTAAATCTAGAAAGTCGTTGAGTGGAGATGCGGCGGTGGCGAGCAAAGTTTCTTACAGCAACTGGGAGTTGCACTTGATGACGAGGATCTGGTCGATAGTTGTTGCGGCGTACGTATACGTGACACAATCGGAAGAACCGAGTCGGCACAAGAGTGGAAGGACGGAAACAAGCTGTTCCTTTGTGAGCTGCATCAATCCCGTCAATGAGACTCTTCAAAGGTCAAGAGGTGCTTAATAAACCTGCCTGATTTCGAAAACAGTATAAGAAGCAAATCGAGTCGACTTGAACGATCGGATGCACGGTGTCGGATTCGGCTTATAGGTCCTCGAACATGTTTCGTGAAAAGGAGTCTACGACGTGAACTAGAGCATTTGTGCTCGTCACTCCTTCCTGCGAGATGATTAAAGAATGAGGGCAGCAGGTCGACAGAATAAAGCATCTTACCTGAGCGGCAGCTCCGAGCGTTGCGACAGCAGCGAGAAGATATACACTCTGGTCCTTCCGCTTCCAGCTATCTTCACCTCGCAGATCGCACGCGTACTCCCGTACGCCTAATCCGATCCATCGGAGAACAATTCCTGTCGTAACTGCAGCATATCCGCTTGTAACAAGGGCACGCAGAACATCTGCAGCGGCTTGGCGCCGTGTCGTTCCTCCTGCAGTCGGACCATCGGCAACTGCAGCCGAACTCGCACTAGCAAATGTGAGATCAAGACGCGCATATTCGAGAGCATCGTCTTCAAACTGCTCTACTTCATAAGTCCCCAGCGACACATTCGGCACGACAACACCTTCAGCAACGCCATCGATTGTCTCTCGGCTCTCGAAAATTCCGCGATAATTCCCAGAGCGGATAGCCGTACTAAGAAAATGGAGTGACTGGCTTACGAGGCCATCATAGGCGACCCCGGACCGCCGACCGCCACTCAGAAGACCCCAGAGAGCACGAACGAAAGCTTCAACTGAATTTGAGCTAATAAGCAGCTCCGGATACCGATGAGCACACGCTTCAACGAGCTGAAAAATACCGGTCTTTACTTGAGAAGAAACACCAGCCGTCGGTTCATCCGTATCAGTTTGCAGCTCAGGGGGGGTCCCACAGAAGAAACCGGATGAACATCCCGTTTTCTGCGCCGAAGAACTCGGTATGAGCGACCTCAAGCGCTGGAGGGAGGTCCTGACACACAAGGTCATCGGAAATCTTCAGGAGGACGACCATTGCTCGTGCAACAGTCTCCGTGTCTTTGCTCGGAGGCAATGGGCTGTCGAGGAACATCCCTGCAGTGTAACGGAGAAATTGTAGGAACGGTTCTGCAAACTGGGCCGGGACGAAGTTGATGACTGTGCATAACTCGTCAGTGCGCATCTCAGACCGCCATCGTCCAAATATAGAGTGCGCAGTTTCAAGAATTGAGAGATTGATTGCATATGACGCAATTGGAAGAACCGAGATGGCGCAGGAGGAGTGGAAGAACGGAAACCTGCCTGATTTCAAAAACAGTATAAGAAGCGAATCGAGTCAATTTGAAGGATCGGATGTACCGCGTTGGAATCGGCTTATAGGTCCTCGAACATGTTTCGTGAAAAGGAGTCTACGACGTGAACTAGAGCATTTGTGCTCGTCACTCCTTCCTGCGAGATGATTAAAGAATGAGGGCAGCAGGTCGACAGAAGAGAGCATCTTACCTGAGCGTCGCGACAGCAGAAGATATACACTCTGATCTTTCTGCTTCCAGCTATCTTCACCTCGTGGATCGGGCACGTACTCCTGTAAGCTTAATCCGATCCATCTGAGAACAATATTGTCGTAACCGGAGTATATCCGCTTGCAACAAGGGCATGCGGAACATCTGCAGTGGATTGACGTCGTGTCATTCCTTCTGCAGTCAAACTGTCAGCAATCGCAGCCGAACTTGCATAAGCAAATGAGAGATCGAGACGCACACGTTCGATAGGGTCGTCTTCAAACCACTTGTGAATTGTCCCGTGCCTGCTAATTCCGTGACATCTGTACGCAAGAAAGCTTTTAGGAGGCGAACGAGACTAGGAATGCTTCCTTTCTGCACCCCGCGTGACGATTGAAGAAGAAATGGTAAAAGCGATCGGTAATCGGCAGGAATTCCTCCGCGATGTAATTCTAGCATTTGCGAGATAATTTGGGACACGCCAGGAGTGAATTCTATCTGAGCAGTTAGTGTGCGGTCAGGAAAATCGCAGGGGTGGTGATGACTGACTGACAGTCGATGTCCTGTTGTAAGATAATCGTGAACGGTCCGAAAGATTCTTTTCAGGGTTCGAAAGCGATTCCGGAGACGTTGCGACGATTAACCTACACACAGGTCTAGTACGATTTTTGCAGAATCTCCGTGTCCACACACCTCATTAGAGCAGATATTGCTTTCAAATATATATTGGTCAAAATTTCGATTGCTCGGATTTCTTCGCGATTGCTCCAAGAATGCCAATCAAACGCTGCAGAAGTTTTTGATACATGGGGACGAGCGTCGTAGGGGCAGTAAGTATGACACACATGACACCTACACGGAGTAATTCAGATAGGACCGGAGGACAAAAGTTGCACACGCACATTTCATCCGCTAGTCATTTTCCGCAATCTTCTCCGGCCACCCGCCTGACTCGACTCTAGAAGGTACGGCATTTGAAACTCCACGGACGTCTTCTTGATCAAACCTAGAATGACGTTGAGTCGAGATGCGGCGATGGCGAGCAAAGCTTCTTACAGCAATTGGGAGTTGCGCTTGATGACGAGTATCCGTTGAACGATAGTTGTCGCAGCGCGCGTATAAGTGATGTAATCGGAAGAACCGAGATGACGCAGGAGGAGTGGAAGAACGGAAACAAGCTGTTCCTTTGTGAGCTGTAATGGTGGCGCCAGAGAGACTCTTCGAATGTCAAGATGTGCTTAAACAACCTACCTGATTTCGAAATAGTATAAGAAGCGAATCGAGTCGATTTGAAGGATCGGATGTACCGCGTCGGAATCGGATTGTAGGTCCTCGAATACATTCCGGAAAAAGAAATCTACAACATCAACCAGAGCATTTATGCTCGTCACAACTTGCTGCGAGATGATTAAAGAATGAGGGTAGCAGGTCGACAGAATGAAGCATTTCACCTGAGCGGTAGCTCCAAGCGTTGCGACAGCAGTGAGAAGATATACACTCTGATCTTTCCGCTTCCGACTATCTTCACCTCGCAGATCGCACGCGTACTCCC
Organism: Sanghuangporus weigelae; assembly: GCA_033182465.1. Classification (NCBI taxonomy): domain Eukaryota; kingdom Fungi; phylum Basidiomycota; class Agaricomycetes; order Hymenochaetales; family Hymenochaetaceae; genus Sanghuangporus; species Sanghuangporus weigelae. Next base: position 3,937,837 of record CP137319.1, on the reverse strand, counting down.
GTACGCCTAATCCGATCCATCGGAGAACAATTCCTGTCGTAACTGAAGCATATCGGCTTGCAACAAGGGCACGCAGAACATCTGCAGCGGCTTGGCGCCGTGTCGTTCCTCCTGCAGTCGGACCGTCAGTAACTGCAGCCGAACTCGCACTAGCAAATGAGAGATCGAGACGCACATATTCAAGAGCGTCGTCTTCAAACTGCTCTTCTTCATGAATCCCCAGCGACGCATTGGGTACGACAACACCTTCAACAAGACCATCGACGGTCTCTCGGCTCTCGAAATCTCCTCGATCGTTCCCGGAGCGGATAGCTGTACTAAGAAAACGGAGTGACTGGCTTACGAGGCCATCATAGGCGAACGCGGGAGGTTCTGGCACACAAGGTCATCGAAAATATTGAGGAGGACAACCATTGCTCGTGCAACAGTCTCCGCGTCCTTATTGGGAGGCAATGGGCTGTCGAGGAGCATCCCTGCAGTGTAACGGAGAACTTGTAGGGGCGCGAACTGGGCCGGGACGAAGTTAATGACTGTGCATAACTCGTCAGTGCGCATCTCAGACCGCCATCGTCCAAATATAGAGTGCGCAGTTTAAGAATTGAGAGATTGATTGCATATGACGCAATTGGAAGAACCGAGATGGTGCAGGAGGAGTGGAAGAACGGAAACAAGCTGTTCCTTTGCGAGCTGCAACAATCCCGTCAATGAGACTCTTCAAAGGTCAAGAGGTGCTTAATAAACCTGCCTGATTTCGAAAACAATATAAGAAGCAAATCGAGTCGACTTGAACGATCGGATGCACAGCGTCGGAGTCGGCTTGTAGGTCCTCGAATACGTTTCGTGAAAAGAAGTCTATGGCATCAACCAGAGCATTTGTGCTCGTCACTCCTTCCTGCGAGATAATCAAAGAATGAGGGCAGCAGGTCGACAGAAGAGAGCATCTTACCTGAGCGTCGCGACAGCAGCGAGAAGATATACACTCTGGTCTTTCCGCTTCCAGCTATCTTCACCTCGCAGATCGCACGCGCACTCCCGTCCACCTATTCCGATCCATCGGAGAAAATTTTCTGTCGTAACTGCAGCATAACCGTTTGCAACAGGGGCACGCAGAACATCTGCAGCGGTTTGGCGCCGTGTCGTTCCTTCTGCAGTCCGACCGTCAGCAATCGCAGCCGAACTCGCACTAGCAAATGTGAGATCAAGACGCACATATTCGAGAGCGTCGTCTTCAAACTGCTCTACTTCATGAGTCCCCAGCGACACATTCGGCACGACCACGCCTTTAACACCGCCACTCAGAAGACGCCAGAGAGCACGAACGAAAGCTTCAACTGAATTTGAGCTAATAAGCAGCTCCGGATACCGATGAGCACACGCTTCAGCGAGCTCAAAAATATCGGTCTTTATTTGAGAAGAAACACTAGCCGTTAGGTGATTCATCCTTTCCTCTTTGATCGTCGTAGAACTCCTTCAGAGACAGCAGAGCTTTTGCAGACGTAAAGATTCAGACAACAAAGTGGTGACAAGGTCGAGGACTCACAATTCATAAGCCGCTGGACCTCCAAAGCTCGATCGAACGTAGGTACGTCGTATATGAGATGGAGTGAAAGGATTTGAAAACGTGTGCATTGTTCGTGACACTCGATAGCTATTGGTCCGCTGTCTTGCTGAATCGTGAAATCGTTGCGTACAGCTCGAGAGCGATCCCGGACAAATGCCTGAGTCTCCGCGAAGCCACCTCTTGGAATGAGGTCATGGAAGAGGTAGTCGAGAGTTCCGAAAGTCTAACGCCCGCAAGCAAAATAGCAAAGTCATAAGTGCAGCTTAAAGTCAACATCATTCAGGAGTTAGCATGGACGCACGCATTCCCATTTATCAAGGTTGTTCTCCCATTCTCGCCGGTAGCGTTCGAATTCGGGACGCATCTCTTGACAGGTTCCGACCATAGTGATAGCTTCCTCGAGTCGTTTCGGTTCGTCGGTTCGTCCATCTTGCCTTCACATACGGCTCGAGCACGTTCTTCTTCCCGCGCCTTGAAAAGCTAAAGTTCACGAAAGCAGTATTCAGCAAGCACAATAATCAAAGAAACGTGTAGCACGCACTCCTTCCCATGTCTTTCCAGTACCGTTCGACATAGGAGGAGCAGGTGTCGACAAGCGCGAAGGACCTGCGTCGGAAGCTGAAGCAGCACCGTCATCTTCGTCCTCCGTTGCATTTGTCGGGGGCACAGCGCTATATGAACTGTGCCCATTCACACCCGCATTCGCTCCTCGTTCACCCCTCACTCTCGCTGAGCTTCCGCCTCTCCCTTTCTCCCATCTCCCGTCCGGTGCAGGCGACGGGCGTCTAGTATCACTCACCCAGGTCTTGTTCTTTGAATGAGAAGGTGTGGTTCCACCTCGGTCGCCCTGCACAATCGTCGCCGTCGCCCGAATCTTTTGGGGTGCAGGCGCGCCGCCGTGCTTCGCCGGTGCGTAGACGCATCCTGCACGTCACGATGAGAACGTGGACCAGCGTTTATGACTACGATTTCTACTTGCAGGCTCACACGCGCAGACAAGCAGGGCTCTATATGTGATCGTGGGAACATCTTCAAAAAACTCGGATGCGTACGCATCCACAGCCCGGGGGGCACAGCCTGGGGGGGGCACAGCCTTGGGGGGGGCTGGGGGATGCACAGCCCTGGGGGGGGCACAGCCCTGGGGGGGTGCACAGCCCTGGGGGGTGCACAGCCCTGGGGGGTGCACAGCCCTGGGGGGTGCACAGCCCTGGGGGGTGTTGCCTAAAAAGGGTGGAGATAACCTAAGCACATTACCCAAAGAGGGAGGGGGGCTGTTTAGGGTGGGCTGGGGGGCCCTTCCTAAAGAGGCAGGAGCCCCAGGATGTTGACCAAGATCCCAGGAGGAATATATATAGGGTAGAGCACGAGGCAACTTTAGTCTCTCAGCACGTAAACAACGTGTACCAACTGAAGGACTCACATAAGAAGCACTGGAAGAAGTTCAGAAGAATAGCCAAAACACTTACTATGGACTCTAACGGCCTTCCTGTCAACTTCTTCGCTCCAAACTCGAACGTCCCGAGTGCACCTCCGGAAAGGTTCACGGAACCGGATGCAGGCCCAATCACCCAGTCCTGGGCAACGTTCGACACGGCCACGTCCACGTCGTATGTGTTCCTGGCCGCTGAATTGCGGAAAGTCTTCGAATTCCATCGATACGTCGAAGCGAACTCGATTCCGCCTGGTGTTAATCAACCGGAACGTTATTTGATCATACGCAGATTGTATAACAGCCACGTACTGGATTTTTACGCATTGGCAGCCTTGCCACCATTCGCAGACCCGAGGCATCTCGCTGAGGCGATTCAGAACCATTTTGATTATTCGAGACGCAAGAACCTTGCCTCGAATCAAGGTATACTGTTGATACAACATGTCGGAACCAGTCTAGTTTTAATACTGATTCACTTACCGACAGGTTCGAAAGTTCGTGAAGCTCGTCTCCGAGATGGCAGTACCCCGTATAGTCGTCGAAACCGGGCAGCCCAACGTAAACTGACACCGGGAATCGAAAAACAACTTGACGAACCGAAAGTGGGGGATAATACCACACTCTCGTTTATTCGTCCCGCCGTTCTCCCAAACCTCGCGAGCTCGTCTAGGTTTGACGGACCGAATCAATTCTCCGTAAAGCCTAAGCCATCCGCAGCACGAGTCGTTGATACTATGCCAAGTACTTCGATGGCTTCAACGACTTCGAGTGCTGTCAATTTACCAATTGCCGGCACGTCGATTCCCAGTGTCCCAGGACGCAGTTCTACTCCGATACCAGAAGAGCGCCTCTTTGGCGACGACGACATGAAGGACTAAGGACAAGTAACGTTAATAGTACACTGCTGCGCGAGATGTGATATGTGTGCTACTTTCCTCTATGCTGCTTATGTAAACTTGTTTTATGGAAATGGTCAGCGAAGTCGATCGTCTACTCAATCGACTCGATCTAAAATATGTTTTATGCCGTCTTCATGTATTCACACCTGAAATATATGTTCTATGCATCAACTCTTTTATTCTGTCACGCTACTCTACATAAAGAACTTGTGGACAAGTTCTGGAGGGCGTATGTAACGAAATAACTGTCACTCTGATTCCTAATCGCGTGACCTAATGGCTTATGTGATCGTGACCCTATGCATTTAGTTAGCTTTTGTTTTCACGTTTTCCCCATGCGTAGTTTAGTTTATATAGCTGGTAGATAGCGAATGTAAGAGGGATTCTTCCCTCTCGACTACCACTCTAATACTACGGTTAATCCAGTCAGTAACGGAGTGATCTGAGTGCAAGAGGAATCTTTCGTGTGACTGAACTCTACCATTCGTCACACATTCCCGAGAACAACTGGTTGCTCTTCCTTGACCTTCTTTTTCAAGTCCTGAATGCGTGCATCGAGGCCGACGATAACAGAAAAGGGATCTCCAAAGGCAGCCTTCTTTTCGCGGTCGATGAGGAGGCACCAGATTTTGAGATTTGTCATGCTGACCGTCCAGTTGAAGTGGTCGAGCGGAGCGTTGCGGATCGGAACAATGCCAATCCACATCACACATCACACGTCGTGACTTCGCAGGCAGTACTAGTCACACCGGGCAAAGAGTTATTATAATCTAAAATAAATTTGTAATTAGCTGACAAACAAGATTTGAAATTAGATACCGCATTTAGTTGCATAATATATTTCGAGTTTGTTCTCTGGCAAAATGCTAAACTAGATTTGAAATAACAATAAGGATTTCGATACGGATTAGGAAAACAAAGAGATCACAAATAATGCCATGTGAAAAACACATAAAGAAATTTGAAGTTCTTTAAAGGAAAAGATGCTTGCGTTTAGTAATTGCTGAAATTTATTGTCTTTAAAAGAAAGAAATTTAAAGTTTCTTTTGTTGTTATGACAAAGAAAAAATAAGTTTGGCACTGAGTGGGCGATCAGCGGGCGATCGGCGGGCACTCAGTGGGCTCTCAGTGGGCAATCGGTGGGCGATCGGTGGTCAAACAGAGGGCACTGCCAAACTTATTTTTTCTTTGTCATAACAACAAAAGAAACTTTAAATTTCTTTCTTTTAAAGACAATAAATTTCAGCAATTACTAAACGCAAGCATCTTTTCCTTTAAAGAACTTCAAATTTCTTTATGTGTTTTTCACATGGCATTATTTGTGATCTCTTTGTTTTCCTAATCCGTATCGAAATCCTTATTGTTATTTCAAATCTAGTTTAGCATTTTGCCAGAGAACAAACTCGAAATATATTATGCAACTAAATGCGGTATCTAATTTCAAATCTTGTTTGTCAGCTAATTACAAATTTATTTTAGATTATAATAACTCTTTGCCCGGTGTGAGTTGAAAGGTAAAGAAAGGCAGTGATTATCTTATCTGCTTTCCCGGATATGTCCAGACCGGGATGGACTTCGGCAACGACGCCAGGTACGTTCTCCAGCCATGTCATCTCGTTCAGACAAACGTTACTACTAGCAGTTCGGCCTGGTTGTTTCTAGGGCTCCGACCGTATGCGTATAACCCGTATACGGGCTGTCCGTATACGGGTACGGCCGTATCCGTATGACACAATAAGAGCAAAATATACGGGCCGTATATATGCGGCCGTAACCGTATACAAAGGTCTGGAAATTTGACGTTTACGGCTTATACGCCGTATACGGGAGCTAAGGCTGTGCCTCCCGGTAGCAGAGAATTGAGTATATTTTATACCATTTCTGGTGATTTGGTAGATCACTTACTTGAAAAAGTATATTCCAGGGCTATCCAAAAAAATGGACAGGGTACGGATGATTCCCTACCGGAATCGTATGAGGAAGGGACTGCCGGATTCAATACAGTACTGTTCCCACGCATCTCCTTTCTATCACGGTCCACTGAATTTGTCTGCTCGGACTCCGCTGCGCCCTTCCTGGCAGGGGTGAACAACTTGAAAGTTGTGGTATTTGGGCTATGTAAGGACCAGATAACTCGAAATGAGCATTTTCAACTCATTTTATTTCTATTCTACAGTTTCTGCCCTGTAACTGCCGTATACGGCGTATTCCCCGTATACGGGCTGTCCGTATCCGTATAACAGTCTGGTGTGCCATATATACGGGCGTATATATACGCCCGTATCCGTATGGACCTTCTTTTATACGCCCGTACCCGTATACGGATACGGTCGGAGCCCTAGTTGTTTCGGGAGAGAACTAGTACTTGTCTACTGGTTGAACCCAAGGCAGTATGCCTGACAGAATCGGTCGTATTCATCGTCATTTACGCGGCTCTTAATGTCCTACTGGAGTCCTCGACCCACGTTTCGGAGTGCCTGCAACTGGAACTCGTTAGAACCGTTGCCATGTGCTGAACTTTCGAACGGGACTTGGATGCGGACTGACTTCTGCCTTCCAAGGTGGTGGTATTGCTTTTGGAGTGCGCGACAACTTATGCAAATATCATTGGATATATGGTAACGGTCGAAAAAAACGCCTACTCTCGGACCTCCTCATCCGAGTTTCTTCTTGGTCCGTATTATCAAGGTGAGGTATTTGGGCCTTACATCGTGCTAAATTTGCGCTGGCATGGAACGACCCGCTCTTTGTTCTTACTGTCGCGGCCGCTTTACAAGATTCCTCTCTGCGACGGGCAAAGCGGCTATCATTTGAGATAGTGAGTCCTAAAAATTATCCGATCATTCAGGGTGCTCATTCAACTGGGTTCTATGGACATATGGAACATCGTAATTTGCTTGTTTACAAGAATTCTTCCGAGCCCTTTCAAGGCTTCCAAGCAGCATTTTGGTATTACGAGACGCTCAGGTGATTCTTCCCGGTGTTTCAGGAAACGCGATGGTGCGTCCATCATGAGCCGTTTCCCTATCACAGTGATGCTGAAGGTGAGAAAGAAATGGTGAATGTTACAACTTTATGTCTGTATGATTTCACATTGCCAAAGACGCTTTGAAGCGCTTTTTCTTATCTCGCCCCGAGAACCTCTCGAATCTGCTATGAAGATATTCGTGCACTATCTGTAAACGTATTTGTAAAATAACTCGTATTACAGGGAAAAAACTGATTTGTGCAAAGGCAGTCTCGACTCGGGAACCTTAATGGCTTCATTCTTCCTGTCAACCATGTAAGAAACGGTGCATTGTCAGGTCCAAACATAGCAATGCTCTGAGTTTTATTCTTTCTGAACATCTGAATGACCATAATGACCATACGCTGTTGTCAGACGTTAGTCTCGAAGCAATATTGTCTCATCTCTCCACCTTCCCTTCAGTTGAAACTCCACCATCCCGCTTGCCTTTCCATTCCATATTCCTCCTTGGGCTTCGTGCTCAGCGGCATACTTCGTGGGTCCCCTCCTTTTTATCCGAAACTTTTTCCAGGAATACTTAAAAGGCCTGTTCACAGCTCCCATAACCACAACCGCCTAGGTTTCTTTCTTGTCATCTTTTATATTCAGGGTCAAACGATGTCCAACAAATTCTACCACATCACTGGCATCAAGACCTTTGGCTCCGTTGTTCCGCCCCGCTTGGAGTTCAATCAGTTCGCCGAGGACGTTGACGTCCTGAACCTCTATCTACTTGCTCTACGTGAAATTCAGTGTGCCGACCAAAGCAAGCTGATCAGTCACTTTCAAATCGCAGGTATGTGAATCTATTATAACTACGGTGACTTCAATTCTCAGGAACTCGCCGTTAATTAGGTATCCATGGAAAGCCTTTCCAGCCATGGGATGGTGTTCAAGGACAGGATAGCTATGGCTTCGGAGGCTACTGCACCCATGGCAGCGTCATCTTCCCAACGTGGCACCGTCCATATGTTGCACTTTACGAGGTACCTAGTGACCTGAATATTCGATATATTAGCAGATTGCTGATGCGATAACACTATAGCAAGTGGTATGGGAAGAGGCCAGAAAGATAGCGAATTCGTATGAAAGGCATGATTTGAGGATCAAGTATCAAGAAGCATCTCGGCGGCTCCGACAGCCGTAAGTTTTCTTGACACTCTCCTTCGGTGCTCATCCTCACAGGGACGCGCATATAGATACTATGATTGGGCAGTCAAGCCAAACACTATCCATCCCCTCTTGAATTCTATCGAGACTGTAAAAGTAGTCACCGCTCCCCACGGAGAGACGGAGCATATCACGAACCCGCTTTTCGGTTACAAATTCCATCCTATCGACCCTTCCTTTGAAGATAGGTTTGCTATCTGGCGCAAGACGGTGCGCCATCCAGCGAGCACTACGGATCCAGATGCGGAAAGCCAACCTGAAGAGGTCGAGCGGTAAGAAATACTGTGTTCTGTGATCTAGCCGGTTCAACTTATAACTCTGTTTAATCAGCACCTTGAGTGAGAACAATGACCAAATCCGCGATTTAATATTCGATTTGCTAGCGTACAATCATGATTGGATGACCATGTCAAATCGTCGCAATGGCCAGGGAGCAAACAATCTCGAGGAGATACACGACAACGTTCACCTCTATATTGGGGAACAGGGGCATATGGGAGACGTCCCCATGGCGGCATTTGATCCAATATTCTTCCTTCATCATACAAATGTAGGTCTTTAAGTGGTACTGAATTGAGCTGTCCGGTTTGATTACTTTGCATTGGTCTTCGTTTAGGTTGATCGAATGTTGGCTCTCTGGCAGGCTCTCAATCCGGATCTCTGGGTTGTTCCGGGTCCCTCACAGCAAGGGAGTTTCACTGTGCCACCCAATGAGTCTGTAGACACCTACACGGATCTCACACCATTCCATGTCGACGACTATACTTTCTGGAAGTCTGAGTCGGTCCGTGACATGAAATTGTTCGGGTATACGTATCCGGAGATTGGCTGTGATGCGAAAAGCCCTGAAGAGCTGCGCGAGGCCGTTATGAAGGCTGTGATGAACCTATATGGCCCTATTTTCGACGTTTCCCAAGATACAGCGACTGCCACGGCTTTGGCCCAATCCAAATCACTGTCGGTTGTAAATCCCTCCTCCAACCGTGAGTAATTCTCGATATCAATTTCTTTGGCAGACTTCGTGCTTAATCTGGATCACACGAACAGCTGGACACGGGGCAGCTGGTGATGCAACAAGCCCTACCTACCCCGCTCGCTACTATGACTGGTTCGCTACGGTCACAGTTAACCCTGCGGAATTTGCAAGGAGCGGTCATATTTTCATATTCTTGTCCGAAAAGGTTCCATCGGGGGATTACTTGCATGCCCCGGAGCGAGCTGGAGACGTCGCCATCTTCAAGAATTCAAGCGATCAATGTACGAACTGTAAGAGGCGCCAGGACGAGGGTGAGACGGTATCCGGACAAGTACCTCTGACACGTGAGTTAACCTCTTAGCTGCATCAGCGAAATATATCACTCAGGATTGTCCATTTCTAGGCATATTATTGGGCAAGGGAAAGGATATCAACGATGTAGACGGAATTAAAGAATATCTCAAGACTCACATGCACTGGCGCTGCGCACTCGTACGCAAACGGTTTTCTTTCACTGCAACATTCGTTATTGAAGTTCTTATGATTCTTGTAGGTCGGTGGCACAGACCTCCCGTTAGAGAACGTCCCTTCTCTTCAGGTCAAGCTATTCTCGGCTTTGTGCCAGAAGGGGGAGCGTAGGGGCAGCTTCGAAGGGTTCCCAACTCGCCAGGTACCGGAAGTTCATCGATCTGTCACACACGGCAAGGTGGGAGGTTATGTTGCGGACAGCGACTAGATATAAATCGAGGAAAGGAACATCTGACGAGGCAAGGGATAAACATGTGAAATGAGTATTTTGAATGTGAAGGTGTTCCGTTATGCGATGTAATAATGACTGTAAGCAAGAGTGAAATATGAGTATTGTTGATCGTTCGAACACAGCACATCATCATTGGTCAGTAGTTCAAATCAAATTTATTACTTGTCGGCCGAATACGTGACGTAATGCGGTGATGAATATTGATCCGACTTTGTTCCGAGGGCTTCGAAAGATCGCCTCGTGCTCTCAGACCTCGGCTTCTTCAACTCCTTGACTCAACTTCTCTTTCAGATAACGTAATCGTAGCCCAGTTTACTTCTCATCCTCAATGTTCTTTTCTTCGTTTTTAACTACCACGTCGACAGTATCTGCACAGTCGTCTGGGTCGCGGCGGCGATGACGGTCACAGATGAAGAGACTCCTCTTTTGCACAACTCGGTCCAGGAGGACGACGAACTTCCTGTACGGGAACGAGAACGAGAACGAGTCAAGGAGACACCCATTCCATGGGGCCAGTTTTCCATCACTCTCGTGCTCCAGCTCGCAGAGCCTATGTCTTCCCAGGTGCATCTTCATGTATCCTAGTCCGTTTAGCTTCATGTTCAAGCCGTTTCTTTTCCTTTAGGTCATCTACCCCTTCCTCCCACAACTCATTCGTGAGACAGGCGTGACAAAGGGCGACGATAAGAAGGTTGCGTATTATGTTGGTATTATGGTGCGTTCCGCAACCTTCGGCAGTCACTCCCGAGAGATTTACTTTACTTTCTCGTATCAGCAAAGCATATTCTTTGCAACACAGGCTATGACAGTTCTGCATTGGTCTCGCATATCAGATCGTGTCGGTCGTAAGCCCGTCATTCTTGTTGGACTAGCAGGTCTCTCGCTTTCTATGTTCTGTTTCGGGCTTGCAAGATCGTTTCCTGCTCTCGTGATTGCTCGTTCTCTGGTATGTTGCTTCCTCTCATTATCTCATTATCTCAAATCTCACTCAATCATCCCGAACCGGCAAGAACGGGGCATTAAACGGCAACATCGGTGTCGTGAAGAGCATGATGGGCGAGATGACAGATGCGACAAATGTTGCGCGAGCGTTCGCATACCAGCCTATTTCCTGGTCGACCGGTGCTACTATCGGGCCTTTGATCGGCGGAGCTCTCTCGCATCCGACGGAACGCTTTCCAGGTCTTTTAGGGGAGAGTAGTTTCCTGAAGAGTCATCCGTATTTCTTACCTTGCTCGATCCCCGCGACATTCAGCATATTGGCATGGCTCGTGACCCTCTTCTTATTGAAGGAGACGAATCCGACAGGCTTTGCTTTTCGGACCTTCCTTGGCAGTCTCAAATCTCGGCTGAAATTCCATTCATCTTGCTCCGACCCGCTGAAGCTTGATCCTGGACATGATTCGCGTGCGAGTTCGATTCCCGATGCTTTACCACTCAAACGTCTCCTTACTCGCCCAGTTCTTCTATCTACTACAGCATATGCGCTTCTTTCCCTGCTGGACATCGCATATCGTGCTCTCCAGCCGACATTCTATGCCTCTCCGCGGTCTCTAGGAGGTCTCGCACTTCCTCCGAGTACGATCGGATCATTCTTGGCAGTTTTGGGATTCGCAAACGGCGTGTTTCAAGTAGGCTTTTTTGCGAGGTTAACGAAGCGGTGGGGTAACAGGAAGGTGTATCTTGTAGGCATCGCAAGCGCTTGCCCCATCTTCGCATTGTTTCCTATCATGAGCGCCGTAGTGCGAGCCGAAGACGCTGCGGCAGACACGAGAGGTGAAGCAATGAGCGATGACAGATTGAGCCCGCTATTGATTGCGTTGGTCACGCTACAGCTTGCGTTGACGCTTCTCTTGAATATGTGTTATGGGAGCGTTTTTATTTTGTACGTTCAGTTTTATCATTACTTGAACGCATGGCTAAATTTGCTCTTTCTTTCTATCAGTATCACAGCCGCTGCCAGCGCTATTCCTCTGAAGCCTCATGTCAAGCCAGTTGAAGGAATCCGTGCACTTCCATCTCCTGGGCCAGCGATATCTTCTTCTTCATCTAGTGCGACGCTTGTCCCTACCTCGGAGTCTGGTAACAAAGACTACAAGTACCATCGGAAGCCGTCCACGGCAAAGAAGCTACGAGACTCAAAGAAATCCCGTGGAGGGAAGAGAACACTTGGGGCAGTCAACGGGATCGCGCAATGTACAGTCTCTATTATGCGCTGTGTCGGTCCGTACTCTGCGTCTGCGTTGTTTGCGAAGGGCCTTGCATGGGAATATGGGAAAGATGCCGGGTCCCGACTCCCTGGGGATGGAGAACCTGTTGCGGACCCGTTGCCAGAGAGCGTCGGTGTATACGCGCTTGTGGTTAATGCTGGTGACGCGACACCTCAATCCGGCTTGGTCACTGCGATGCTTGATGATGCGGAGCCAGCTATGATGTGGAGGAGATTGGGCGGACTGATGGTCTATGGTGTCATGATCGCTCTGGTCATAATAACGCTCATTATTGGATCGAGGTTACCGGAGGTCCCGTGGGGTCCAGCGAAGGAGGACGACGATGAGGCTGAAAATGAAGGAGGACAAGTTGAGGAAGTTGCAGGTGGAAGGACCTAACGGTAATAACTTCATGGCGGATGCTTTCATCCCTGACTTTCCACTGGGACAGATCCAATGTTTCGGTTTCGATGCTTTGTAGAGTACAACATAAAATCCATTTTTCGCTCCTATGTCGCATTGACTAGACAAAATGTAAATAGATTGACGATAGAAATGCACATATCACGCTTTGTTCTAGCGAGGGAAACTAAAGAGAAGATCAGTTCTGTGACGAACATAGACACCCTCGTTGCGCGTAATATGCGGACCGATTGGAGACAAGTGCTTTGTTTCAATGCAAATCACAATAGGCGACTCATGATGCGTCAGACGGAGCGAAAAAAACAGGTTCCCCGCAGCTCTGCATTTGATCCCATCGCGATGTGGATACACCTGTTCCAGAATTTGAAATGTGAAGTGATGTACAATTACCTCAGTTCCGTGTCGAGCTGAAGATTTTACCCGGACTATTACAAGTTCAAGTCACATGTTCAGTGTTTGTTCATTCAGGTAACGCCAGCTTCTGTCGACTCTTTCTATTCTATCCCTTATTTAAGGAGGCCAAAAGCCAAAAGCAGCTCTCGTTACTCGCCAGATCAATTATCTGGCGAAATCCATTGCGTCATGTCATTACCAAACATTGTAGAGTGTACAGCCTGAGCGGTCTTCATTCACGGACCAACTTGCATTACTCTATAGGATGCTGTCAGTTCCGATCTAGTAAAACGTTAGGACTCCATCTTTGCTCCAGCCGAAAACTGCTAGACTCATGATTTATCCCTTAAGCGATCCCGTTTTTACCGGACGCACGTCTACTTGTTCGAAGTTTTGTCATGGGTGCACGTCGTTTTATCCGCAAAGGTAACCCGCTGTGTTTAAAAGGCGCTCTTTTTTTACCGCTCTTCTGCACCGCTCTTCTGCACCGCGCTTTCTTCCTTTGACACTCTCGATAATTACTCGCTTTTCTGCTATGACTTCCAAACACTTTCACGTAACAGGCATTCCAGCTGTTGGCATTGACGTCCCTCTCCGCAAGAATTTCGACGACTTCGCCAAGGATACTGATGTTCTGAATCTCTATCTTTTGGCGCTCGATCGTATACAGAACGACGAGCAGTCTGTACTGACCAGTTTCTTCCAAATCGCAGGTTGGCTACTTTCTTTCTCCCGTGCTACGTTCCATGCTTTTTACATCTTTCATTTACAGGCATCCATGGAAAGCCCTACATTCCATGGGACAACGTTCAGGGACTGAACAACCCCACCTTCGGTGGGTACTGCACCCATGGAAGTGTCATTTTTCCAACCTGGCATCGCCCATACGTTGCCCTCTACGAGGTATATTTTCATTTGGCATAGGCAAGGCAACTGAGTCTGATATAGAAGTCTATTAGCAAGTAGTCTGGGACCAAGCATCCTTAATCGCGAACTCCTACGAAGATCCGGCCCTGAAAAACAAATATCGCGAAACCTTAAAGCGTCTTCGTCAGCCGTAAGCACCTTCTTCACTCGTTGATCCCTGATGCTTACTGTCAACGCTGTAGTTACTACGATTGGGCAGCAAACACCACGCTCCACCCACTTCTGAACAATACTGAGACCGTCTCAGTCGTCTCTGCCCCTGGAGGGCAGAAGAGGAACATCAGAAACCCACTCCTTGGTTACAAATTCCATCCTGTCGACCCGTCTTTCGATAGCACCTTCGCCGTTTGGCCGCAGACATTGCGTTATCCAACCTCAAACAACGCAGATGCAAAAAGCCAGCCGGACAAGGTACAGAAGTAAAATTATCCATAATTCACGTATCTTCTGTGTTTTCTAATTCAGCGAACATTTCAGTGCCATGGATAGTCGCGGTGAGCAACTGCGTGATAATACGTTCGATTTGCTCGCGTTCAATCAGGACTGGGTTACCTTTTCGAACCATACGAGTTCTGGAAACAGTCTGGAGTCAATTCACGATCAGGTTCATGTCCTCATTGGTGGCAATGGGCACATGGCAAACATTCCAATGGCGGGCTTTGACCCGATCTTTTTCCTTCACCACACGAATGTGAGTAATTAGACTCATGGAGCGTGGATTTTCTCTAATCATTTTTCGATGAACAGGTTGATAGGCTCCTTTCCCTGTGGCAAGCCCTCAACCCGACTCTATGGGTTGTTCCAGGCTCATCTGAGGACGGTAGTTTTACGGTCCCGCCAGGAAAACAAATTGATGTTAATACGGACCTTACACCGTTTCATATCGACGATGTGACTTATTGGATATCGGCCAACTCACGCGACACTAAGTCGTTCGGATATACCTACCCTGAAGTTAGCAACACGGACGCCAGCCCCGAAGAGCTGCGACAAATCGTCATGAGGGCCGTCATGGATCTCTATGGGCCCCAATCTGGCATCTCGGAAGCCGCCCAGACGGCAGAACCTGGTGCGTCATTGGTCCAATCAAAGTCTCGTGCTTCCGGTGTTCCTCCGGCAAACCGTATGTATTGCTTAAATACCACTCCGTCTCCATCTTTTTTGTTACAACATGCACGAAATTACTGATACTCTGATTCCAGCTGGTCATGAGCAATCCGCTCCTCCATCTAATCCACCTCCTTATCCCAATCGCTACCATGACTGGTTTGCAACAGTCACAGTCAACCCTTATCAGTTCGCAGGTAGCGGCTACGTCCACTTCTTCCTCACCGACACTGTTCCATCAGGGAACTGGATGTTCGCGCCTGAACGGGTTGGCGATGTTGGCGTCTTCAGAAATACTAGTGGTCAATGTGCGAATTGCAGCAGGAGCGAAGCTGCAGGAGAAACAATCACTGGTCATGTCCCTCTTACGCGTAAGCTGAATCTTTGCAGTGGTCTGCAATCCCAATTAACGATAATTTCCATAGGCGTACTTATGCAGAAGGGGAAGGATATCAACAATGTTGAAGACATAAGAGCGTATCTCAAGAAACATTTGCACTGGCGTTGCGCACTCGTACGTGATTCTTTGCATATTGTTACGCGGGTCGCACTGATATGCGCATTTATTGACGACAGGCGGATGGTACAGAAGTCCCCCTGGACGGATTGCCATCCCTTCAGGTGAAATTATGCTCAGCTTTGTGTGAAAGGCAGGAGCCAAGAGGTGGATTTGAAGGATTCCCCAGACGCCATACACCCGAAGTGCATCGGTCTGTCACGCATGGAAAGGTAGGAGGGTATGGTTTGGACGATAACTAAGTCGGTAATTCAGAGTATGAAACTGGATTTTCTACGTGCCATATTCATATATGTACACGGGAATAACGCGTTCTTCTGTACGAGTACTTGTATTTTACCCGGAGCAAGTCTCCTGACGTGAACTCTGGTAATTCTATGAAATATTGTTATGTGCTTCTGTATCATTTGAGGGACGTAGAAAAGATACCGTGGCCCTATCTTACTCTTATTGCTCAATGAAGCTAAGCCTTACGCTCACATCGGAACATTTCTCATCATGATATGGACGTAGACAAATCGGAAGTAGGCAACAGCCGGATACAGGTACGCGCGTACGTACCGGTGCTATATTCGTGTACATCTTCGCCGCTCATAAGGGTCTTTGGGTCGAAGGAGCCTTTTGAGGCAGAGAGTGACTTTACCAGGTCGGAAATCAAGTCAATAGGAGAAATGACTTGTAGCTACATTTGTATTGTTTGAACTCATTAAGTGTTTTCTCCTCCTATCTACAGTAATATCAATTAGCGAATGCCTGGTGTCCTGTCATCGCTTTTCCCAAAATAAGTGCATGGACATCTGCAGTCCCTTCGTAGGTGTTCGTGACTTGCAAGTTCGCGACATGCCGTCCAATATGGTATTCATCCGCACACGCATTTCCGCCAAGTATGTCCAAAACAATTCGTGCATGCTGAAGGGCCGCAACGCAATTTGCACCTTTAACAAGCGAGATCATCTCAGGTGCAAGCATGCCTTCTTGATCCTTCAGATGTCCAACTTGCAGCGAGGCAAGGAGGCCAAGAGTGGATGCTGTCGACGCATCGACGAGCTTCTTCTGCACGAGTTGGAAAGAAGCTAATGGTCGATTGAACTGCTTGCGCTCGAGGGCGTATTCGCGTGACCGCGCAATGCAGTCTTCCAAAGCGCCCATAACTCCCCAACTGATCCCAAATCGAGCATTGTTGAGACAAGAAAATGCTGACTTTAGACCATTCGTTCCCTCGAGTAATGCGTTTCTCGGAACATGAACGTTATCCATAAAAATAGACCCTGTGAGTGAAACGCGTAGCGCGAGCTTGTTCTTGATTGTAGGAGTTTCCAGACCAGATATTTGTCCTTCCGAACGGTCGATAAGGAAGCCGCGAACCCTGGAGTCCCATTTGCAACGTGCCCAGACGAGGAGCATATCGGCAACGGGAGCATTAGAGATCCACGTTTTAGATCCATTGAGGATAAAGCCGTCATCGACGTCCTCCGCTGTTGTTTCCATTCCGGCGGGATCTGAACCATGGTTCGGTTCAGTGAGTCCCTATAGACAATTTCAGGTAAGGGAAAAATCGAGAGGAGTGGATGAACATACGAAGCAACCAATCAGTTCAGCTTTCGCGAGGCGCGGTAAGTATTTCTCCCTTTGGGAGTCTGATCCAAACGCGTAAATGGGATGCATCACGAGCGAGGATTGAACGCTCATGGTAGAGCGATATCCGGAGTCTACACTAAGACAGAATCAGTATCCGTCTGACAGAATATGGGCCAATAAAATACATACCGTTCGACCTCACGCGCAATAAGTCCATACGCTACACTACTTACGCCTGCGCATCCATAATCTTTGATGGTTGGACCAAGAAGGCCGAGTTCACCCATCTCGGGGAGAATCTCTGGAGTAAACTCTGCGCAAATCTTTCAGACAGCATATGAATTGAAGAGCACATGACATATACTTTCAGTTCGTTGGGCCTCGAGGACTCGAGGGAGCAGCCTCTCCTTAAGGAAGTGAATATATGTAAGACAGAGCCAGGCAGCTTTGCACGAAACGGACCTGACAGTAAGCCCGCGCAGTGTCCCTGAGATCACACATTATTATCGGTTATATGAAGCTGTACGTCATAAAGCTACGCACCTGATAGCTATCTCTTCGTCTGAAAGCAAGGATTCAATATTGAGGGGGTCCTGTTCACGCCGTTAACGGGCTAGTAGACCCAAGACAGAGAGATAAGCTTACCTCCCAATTATACTTTGCGAAGGACGAAGCATGTCTGCGTGCCAGACTTCCCGTTGCTGCAGAACGTTTAGATATACTAAGTAGCAGCCTGGACATGTCCATGGTGGGTGGGAGAGACAAAGCCAGTTGCCGCCGCGCCGAGTCGGACCGAATTTAGACTTATATGCACGTGACGGAAAACTGGTTTATTCGATTTATTTTTTATTTTCTCGTTGTCTTCTGTCGGTCGCGCCAATGTACGCTCGCCATCTTTGCCGCGCCGCTGCCAGTTCCTTACTGCGACGGAACGCACCTTCTTCTATTACTCGGCGTTGTCTGTCAACTGTAGAATCAACGCCGGCGACGAGTGACTCGCAATCTCCGCCTGCTGTCCTTGGTGATGCTACAACGAATGGCGCGGATAGCTGGGAGGCTCTTGTCGGCGCGTCTGTGAACAATGTCAACCCCCTCTCAATTTTTCTGGATGATGCTCTGGAAGATGTCTCCAAGGAAGTAAGCGAACACGACGATATCGAGCTCATCGAAAACACGGAACCACAGAGCAAGAAGTCGGACAGTACCAGCTCATCTCCCAGTATCGTTGTTACTACAGGGCGCAAATCGACGCACATGCCCGGCACCCTTGCGGTAGTACGAGAGCTTGAGCAACGGTTTGGGCGTATACGCGAGTTTCGTATCTTAAGAGTGCGTCGTTTGCCAGATGCTTTGTACGTGTCCTAACTGCTCGTAAGTGCAGGACAAAGACTCGCCTACCGACTACTTGATTACATTTTTCATCACATTTTATGATGACGCGAGCATTGAAAGAGTTAAGGATGCTCTTCAAGGAGGAAGTTCGGGTAAGATAATGCTAAACGCTCCGCTCGACTGGGATCGTTCGCGACAGCTCGAGGGTGGCGTTGGTCTCGAAGAAATTCAACCCTTTTTGCTCCCATTGACTGCCACAGATACGGCAGTGCAGGACATAGGTACGGACAGGCGTATAGAAGAAGCTGTTGATTCCGTGGAAAAGGCAATGGAGTCTACTGAGACGAAGCTGGACGGCGGGGAGCACGACGATTTGAGTCAAGCTGCGACTTCACCCTCCGTCGATGTCTATGAATGCGCCATACGGATAAAGCCCGAATATCAAGTTAGCATGCCGCAGCTTCATGACAAGAGAATGCGGAGCTTGAGAACTCCCGAACAGCGCACGCGCCTAGCACATGCGTTCATACGCTGGGCTGGCTTCTATCCGCATTAT
This sequence comes from Sanghuangporus weigelae, assembly GCA_033182465.1. NCBI lineage: Eukaryota > Fungi > Basidiomycota > Agaricomycetes > Hymenochaetales > Hymenochaetaceae > Sanghuangporus > Sanghuangporus weigelae. The sequence continues at coordinate 3,918,989 of CP137319.1, read as the reverse complement.
CACTTTTCCGACCTTGAAGCGGGACCAGAAACAAAGAGTTCTAGCGGATTGTCGGAGGAGGCAAAGAAAGTGGAAACCGTTCGGCTGGCGTCACGGGACATGAGCAGCGCGTTACTTCGATTTAGGAGGAGATTACGGGATCTCGGCCACCCGGAGCATGGACTGGCATATCGAGATGGCAAACTCATGATGCCTGATTGGGAGGCGCCAGTCGAAACCGAACAAACTGAAGCAGTCACGACGTCTACTCCTTCAGAACCAGATGTTGCAACCGCGCGTGCTAAAGTAAAACGACCGAAGCCAACGAAGTCGAAGTGGGAGAAACCCAGAGCGCTAACACCTGAGGAAGACGAGAGCCTAGGACGACTTTTCGCACACTCAAGCTTGCTTCGTGCACAGCCAAGCGTAAAATCTATCCAATCGTCTACCGAGGTTGCGAAGGCGGTATCGAAGACAGCTGCTCCAGAATCATCCCCTCAACAGGTCGGCGCTCCTTCAAATTCGAAACCGGTGGTGCAACAGTCCGAAGACCCGGCTCCAACAGAGATGTTTGCGTCCACAACGGCTTCTGCCAATCCCCGAGAACAACTCACGGAGACAGAAAATAATCGCTCAAGGCGCGCAAAGAAGAAGGCGGAGCAGGGAAAGGCGGGATTCAAAGCGAAGTTACTTGGATGGCTGGGTCAATAATCAAAATTCGTTAAGCGGTTGCATATATATTCGTCATCTAATGCGAGTTCATTTTCACCTCGGTATGTTCTAGCGTTGCTCTGATAAATAGCATTAGTCTACTGCATACAGAACGGTCAAATATGTTGTTTCTGGTTAGTTCGTAACATCAGGACGGATAAATCCGAGTCGCAACGTCTGGTATCTGTCAGCTCCACATCCGAATTTCTACTATCGCTTCCACCAAGGTCTTCAAGTTCGAACCCATCCTGGAATGGCATTAGCAATTGCCGGTGAATCGAGTGTTGGATTAACTTATCCAGAAAGGCAACGAGACTCACCAAATCGTGCGGAACTGTTGCATGGAACGACAACGACTCGTTCGAGGAGCCAGTAGGTAGTTGGGATGGATTATCAAGCTGCTTTTTCAGATGTAGAAGCATGTTTGGAGCCATAATTCCGAGCGTAACGATCATTAACATTAGATGCGTGTTCGCTAGATCCCATGTCTGGAACATAATGAGGCTATGTCCGACAACAAGACTATACACTTACATGGTGTGTTTTGAATACCAGATCTATTGGAACCGTGCCCATTCCGAACGAACAACAAATAGAGAAGCTTGTGCCATTTGAACAAAATCCACGCTTCGCTGTGAGAAATGAATTGACGTACACGATGAAATGAGTTATATTGTACCAGACGACACTCCGTAGAAGGGCCGGTTTATCTTCTTTCCTATACATCCATGCTTTCCGAACTACGAGAAGAAATGTTATTGCCTCAGATATAGCAAACGGTAGCCAAACCAGAGGCGAGTAAAGTGCGTTTTGCGTCGATCCTACAATGGGAGACGTGAATAGAGAAGGTACTCGTATAATCCGAGGAGCTGGGAACGGAGTCGTAACGCCAGCACGATGACTGTCAATTAAAAATCGATTTGAGATCATAGCTTACGTCAGATAGAAGCAGGGACTGACTTGAGCTGAACAAGAATTGCCTCGCAAATGAATAGGATTACTAGCACGGCGTCGATAGCATAGAAGAGAGTCAGTAGCTTCTTCCTTTTCTCATACAGGATGTAGGTTCGAATTTGCGATAGAACTACAAAGATCAAAGTATGTAGTGTTTGTTAAGAACATAATAACTTACAGATAGCACTGCTAACGATAATAGTTGCTGTATAAAACAGAACGTGGGTTTCAAGGAAATCTTCTGTCAAGACATCAGGGGTACGTGACTTGAGACAATTTACCCGACCCTACCTCCTCTATTTACTGAAAGAATGAGTTTGTTTTCAACGAGGAACAGAGCAAAATCGTACCTGAAATCTTGAGCAAACTTGAAGTTACATGAAGAAGAATCACATTGCCTTGGAGGGACTCGGCAATATGTCTGGCCAGATTTGAAACAGTAATCGTCAGACTCGGGCAAAAACATCGCATCTGAGAACGTAATAATCTGGGTCCTGAAAGAATCTACTGCCAGTCTGATTTCGTCAACAAGACTGTCATGAACAACTCACCTCTTATCGCTGTCCAGTATCTGAACGAATGTGAATGAAAGATTGAAGCGGATGAAGGAAATATCGTACAAGAGCACCCCGGCTGACAGGTAGCGCGCCTAATTTAACAATGTAAAAATATCATGATAATTTTGACATGAATAACCTTACAATGGTATAAAGCATAGCTCCCGCATTCCACCGTCTCAGCTTCCGCTGCAACATTCAGAAATTGTATGTGATAATAAGTCCGGAAAAGCTAACCCATATAAGATTGATCTAGGGACAGAAGGTGAGCAAAGAAATCAATACCGATTGGGTCATGAGACGAACCTCATCATCCAATGTGAGAACTTGACTATGTATCAGAGAGCGGCAGGCTTGAGATGATCCCCAAGACTTACGATAATTGTACCAAAACAAGGTCAATAGCACAACTTGATCGACACTGAGTGTCTCCAGGAGCGGGAGAAGTGCTGGGTCACGTACCTTTTGCATGCGGTAGAAAACTGCCTATAAAATTTCGACTGGAATTGAAAGCTTTAGGGAAAGCAAGTTGGATCTGCGATTCCATAACGGTTCAAATGGGCTAATAATTTGCAAGCACACCGCACGGACTATGAGTGGTTTTAAGGTCCTTTCCGGCACAGCAATTATCAGTGTTGTGTAGCAAAGCGATAGATGAAATCTATTGACTGAGTTCGCATCGCCTACCGCAGCATCATGATTGTGATGTTGGCGCTGCCCGGCGTTTTTACTTCAGCCGATATCGAAGACAGAACAAAGTGATCTCCTTCGTGCCAACTAGGGCTCCGACCGTATCCGTATACGGGTACGGGCGTATAAAAGAAGGTCCATACGGATACGGGCGTATATATACGCCCGTATATATGGCACACCAGACTGTTATACGGATACGGACAGCCCGTATACGGGGAATACGCCGTATACGGCAGTTACAGGGCAGAAACTGTAGAATAGAAATAAAATGAGTTGAAAATGCTCATTTCGAGTTATCTGGTCCTTACATAGCCCAAATACCACAACTTTCAAGTTGTTCACCCCTGCCAGGAAGGGCGCAGCGGAGTCCGAGCAGACAAATTCAGTGGACCGTGATAGAAAGGAGATGCGTGGGAACAGTACTGTATTGAATCCGGCAGTCCCTTCCTCATACGATTCCGGTAGGGAATCATCCGTACCCTGTCCATTTTTTTGGATAGCCCTGGAATATACTTTTTCAAGTAAGTGATCTACCAAATCACCAGAAATGGTATAAAATATACTCAATTCTCTGCTACCGGGAGGCACAGCCTTAGCTCCCGTATACGGCGTATAAGCCGTAAACGTCAAATTTCCAGACCTTTGTATACGGATACGGCCGCATATATACGGCCCGTATATTTTGCTCTTATTGTGTCATACGGATACGGCCGTACCCGTATACGGACAGCCCGTATACGGGTTATACGCATACGGTCGGAGCCCTAGTGCCAACCGCAGGTGACAGGAAAGGATACCATCGTTCCCCGCAGTCGAGCCCCAATGCTGTATGATCATTGTGCGTTGTAGCCGTTCCGATTACAGTATATTGTCTGATGTTTATCAAGGACTCCAATATGACACGGCACTACGAATATGTTTCAAACTACTCTTGAGTCCCTCTCGAAATAGAGACCATCATTGCCTCCTGAGCTTGCGCGCGTTGTATTGCAATGGATGAGTTCTGTACGACTGCATCTCACCTGAACGCCTAGATAGGAGCATCATCTTTTGTGAAGACTACGGGTCCGCACACTAGTCAAGTCTTGATAAATACGAAGCCGTTTGACGTTCGACATCTTTCAAAAATAATCAGTGCTTTCCTCACGACGATTTCACGACATCAAGACTGAGTCAGGCCATTCCTGAGAAGAAGGGTCGTTCAGCGAGTTTAAGCTGGCCATCGTTGATGATGCTTCGGTTGTGAGAACATCACTTCCCGCCCCGACGATATTCATCATACAATCGGGCACAGGAAAAAACACGTGCAGGAAACAAAGGATCTGCACATCACGGCATCACCCGTAGAGCGGCACGAAAGAGAACATTGGTCCGATGTCAGACAGCATGACGGCATGACGGCATGACATTTGACGACAAGCATGAAATATGACGCCTCTTCCGCGCAACGACGATACTGAGAATGCGCTAACAAAAGTGCTATGTTGCAGCTTTAGGGGTACTTCGATACGAGAGCCAGATCCAAAACAAACGTGCTCTTCCAAGAACCACCCACGAGCAGATAGAAAGTAAATCCCCGCTCTAATCTCAATTGAGGTATGACGCGCTTCGTTGGATTCATTGGCCAAGGTTTTACTTGAGGTTCCGGTCACGGATGCAAACGTCCCCTGAAGCTAGGAAATCTCTACGATTGCGATACTGCCTCAATAACATGTCGCTAATTATAAATCCATAAATTTCTGGTAAGCGCCTTTTATCATATCTAAGATATCAATAGATAAGAGTCATCAAGAGCAGCGTATGAATGTAACATGTCTGTCGTCATCGCTTTTCCGAAGCGGCACGTTCCGCGGGCCCTTCCACAGCACGTCGAGACCGTGCAGCACCCTCGTAGCGCCGTTCAACGGTACGCGCGATAGGATAAGTTATAGCACTGAACGCAAAGCTGAGCTCGAAACCAATGTCGCCTCCAAATGCAGGATCTCCAACTAAAGCTCATGTCAGTGACGAAAGATAAAGCTTATGAGGATCTGCACGAACTTTTACGGCCGAGAATTCCAACGTACCTGTCGGAAGGTAGGAAATCAATATGCGAGCTGATAGAACGGATATCATTGCAACATACCATGTCGTTGCCATCCCGAAGACAGCGCCCATCACACCAAACCCGGCAGCTACTGCAGCAGCTAGACCAAGCGGAAGATGTCTGGGAGAATCATAATCATCAGGATTATAATTTGCCCAGAGTCCCTTACGGAAAATCAAATGCTCTTCTATGAGAATCGTCGCATAGATAGCAAGCCAATAGCTTAGCAAGACGAGTAGCGTATCAAGCCATTCCTGGAAATGATCCGCTCCAACAATGGCGAGAATGACGTAAATGACGGTACCGAGAAGAACGAGGAATACGCGAGGAATTTTCTGCATTTTGACCCCGAGATTTTGGAAGGTGAGCGCGAAAGAGTACATATTCGGAATACTAAAGAGCTGAAATGTGAGCACGTCGAATGGCGATGTATATGAAGATGACTCATACGCACTTGTTCCCGACAATGGACAACGCCAAAATGACCTGCAAGAAGCGCCCGAAACCGCCAGCAGGAGAAAGCGTGGCCATGAGAAGTCCCCCAACACCACCTTCCGTATATTGCGCCTGCCAATCTTCTCGCGTGACCGTCGCAGCGGCAGCTCCCAGGCACTCAATCAAAACGCAAGGTAGGTTAAGACCAGCATACGTCAGCCAGAAAACGGCGGCTCCGTTTACGTTCTCGGGCAAGTTCACGGTATAATCCGCGGCCAGACTGCACCACCCCAGACCAAATCCGACGATGGCAGCGCCGAAACTGAGAATATTTGCCGCCACGACTTCTCCTGATCCTGAGAATGGTCCAGAGTGCATGTATTTCGCCGATAAGCCGAGAGATATGATAAAAATGATGGCCATTGGGATCCAAGTGAAGCGCTCATAAAGGTGGACATATCGATACCCAAAGAGCGCGAAAACCATCGTCAAAAGTGCAATTATGACGATAGCGGCTGCCTCCGGGATCTTGTGCGTGTCGGAGACGGCACGCAAAGCCTGACCACCAACAATGGTATTTATAGTCGACCAACCGATACACGCGATACCGTTCAAGACAATCGGGAGAACAGCGACTGAACGATATGTTAATACACTGGAACCAGGGAGGAAAACACGGTCACTCACAGTAATACCCAAAGCTAAAACGAGTGATAGTCATCTGACGTAACCCCATACGCGGTCCAAAGACGGCGAAGTACGCGACAGGCGCCGTACATAAAAGGTTGAAGAACAGGATGGCCAGGCATGCCTCCTTCAGGCCGAGTTGGAAGACAGAAATTCCGAGCGTGCCGAGTGAAAATGTTGAGATAGTCGAGTTTGCGGCTAACCACATAGTGGCAGCATCTAACAAGTCGGCGAATGAACGAGCTGAGCGGTCTTCAGGTCGGATGCGCTCAATTCCACGGACTTCTACACCATATTTGTCGACATAAAGAACTGCCTTCCAAAGGGCTGCTAGAGGACCAGTACGAGGGACATGGATACCCTGAGCCTCGAGATTAGCCTCCTTGATTTCAATGTCGGCATGAACGGAGCCCTTTTCGATTTCAGAGCCGTCAAGCTTGTGGGATGAGGACGACATATCGCGGTCGAAAGGAAAGAGAGCGAGTCCAGCAGTCCCGGATATCGCATTTAAAATCCACCGTATAAGTACCTTTTTTTTCATGCGGCTTATCGTTGATAAGAAGGGACGTACGTGTTTTTGCCCACGGATCTGGTCTAAAAACTTATCAAAGCTGGGGCCCTCGTGCCTGTCAATTCATTTCTATTAATTGCGTCCCTTCGACTCTGAGCAGCTTCTGAGCATTCCTATTCAGCGTTATCGTCAACTCAACTTCATGATCATGAAATCTGTGCGAAATCCCGAGTCAATAAGAGGTCCGGTATCGCTGCCTTTTAACTTGCTGATTCGCTGGAAAGCAATGCGCATCTGAAGGGGCTTGAGGCATTACCGCTCGTAGCGTAAGTCGTGAGAGGAGGGCAGAGGAGACGCGCTCGCCGTCCGCCGTTCATGGGGATAGCGCCATCATTGACTTCATTGACACGCGCTCCTGGGCGCCGTCGTCTCGTCTGTCTGAAGTTCCGGATGGTCGAATACCCGATCACCGGCTTCCGACAAGACATATCATTATGTAATATTGCGAAACTAGATCTACCTCATCCAAGCAATACACGTGTGATTTGAATGGTGTACGATTCTTCCCGCAAAGCTTCATACTCCTCCTTTAAACATATCGAGATGCTCCATTAACTTTTCCCTGACGTACCCATGATCGTCGATGGCCACACCTTCGTAACCATCATATTCGCTTCGATCTGATCGTTAAAATTCATCTAAGTAAGTTCATGGCACATCAAATGAAAATGAATTCAGATGGCTCACCGACATAACGCGCATACCTCTTCTCAATCAAGCCCAAAGCAAAGGCAGAATACCGTACTGTCGCTTTCTCGCGACCGAGTCGTCTGAGGACCTCCATCAAAATGACTTGTGGGTTGCAATCAAATTCTTCTTCCTTGAGCCTCTTGTAGAGCGCGTCACCCTCTGCGGAAAGACAAGGACCACCGCCATAGCACACGTTCCAAGCTAGAAGGTAGTACGGACCATCTCTGACAAGGTCCATTGCTTCCTCCAGCGAAACTCTGGAAGAGCTAGGCTGACGAGCAGACCGTAATGTGTCACCGCTTTCGTCACCTTCGTCGCTGTCGTCGTCATAATCGAAGTTCGTATCGAGATACTCGTGGCACGCCCGGCACATTTCAAATTCGACTGATTGAAGATAAATTCCTGTTCTGCGGGATCCATCGTATATTTATTACTGTAGACATGCGACTCGAGTCATGAGGTCCTCGCTTCCTCGCAGTTTGAGTCATTTTTGAGTCCATCTTGACTCAGAGACAGTCACTCAGGATATTGAGATCGTCGCTTCTTCCCATCCCATCAGCCAGAAAGCCCGTACAAGTACAGGTGAGTGAAAACTCGGCATAGACACGAACATACCATGCGTGCAAGCGCAGCACCAGACTATTGGTCGTTCGCCACAAAATGTCGTGTCGACCGGAATGATTTCCCTTTTCTCGTTGGTCCATTGCCTGCATAGATTTCTGTAGCGAAGCCTTGGTATAGACTAGCTATTTGGCGTACAATCTTCAGAGGTTGATAGCCAGTTGCACAAGGTCAATATGAATCATTTGGAACACTTCAGCTATCATATTCGGATCTTCAAAGATACAGCCAGTAAAAGTTAAGCATTCTAAACATTGCTCTGCTACCAACGAGAGGTCATGACATATACGAAACAGTCGACATATACGATCCCGCGTGTGGACAGCTATCAAACATAAATAGTGATCGTCTTCACTCGCTCAGCCAACTTGACAGCCAACAAATCCCACGCAGGATGTGAAGTCGGGTCGTTAAGCAGTTCCTCAAGTCTGCTACGGGATTTGCGGCATGTATGTCTACCCTTAATCACCTCAGCATCTAGTCCCCGTTTCACCCATTGTTTATACGCTTTCGGGTCGCCAAGGAATGCATGCATGGACACGCAGTACATAATCGCCTCAAAACGATTTTTGTAGAGGTCCTCCTCATTCATAGCTCGAAGCAATGCCTCGACTACTTTGGAAATGCGCTTCGCCTCGGACATTCTGGCCCCGCGGTCGAGTCCCAGTCCAGTCCACTTGTCAAACATGCTTTGGATAGACGGCAAAGTCGCCTTTATGAATTTCCGGCGTTCGTCGCTTACAGAAGCGTTCGAACAGAGTTTGCAAGCGCACTTGAAGGAATACTTTTCGCGAAGCAGGTTCTGGCGTTCGGCAGTGGACAGATCCTCAACAGAGATGTAGCACAATGAAACCTCTTCGCCTTTCGCAATACTCCTCGTGGCCCGTACTGAGAAGATGAATGTTTGCGTATCGTACTCGTACTCAGCATTCGGGGAGCAACTGGTGTATTAGATGTTCATCAGGCCAAACGAATGAGATAAGAAAAGATGTGACTTACGCATGATTGATATTGGAAATCGTTAAGCAAACCGCTGCGTACTGAGTGCATACACGTGAGTCACGAACGGTGAAGCCCACAGAATTAGTCATGAAGATGCCGCCGAGCGGACCGTAACTGTCAAAGGACTTGCAGTTGTGCAACCGGACGACCTTTTCTCGATCTTCCTGCTCAAGTAGATACAGCATTCGCAGTGGAGTTTCTTCCATATCTCTCCAAGGGTTCAAAGGATTGAAGCGTGGCAGAGCGAGTGGTATCATCAGAATAGGCAACTCGTTGAGTATGATTTCTCCGAGCTTGATATCTCGAGTTGCGACCATGCCACGGCCCTTTGTCTTGAATGTGCGGATTTCGTAAGGCGGTGGAATAGGAGTGTCGGGTGGCAGCCAGCCAATGTCCGGAATCTTCTTGAATGTGTCGTAGTACAAGGCCCACGCTGCCACAGTACGTCTGCGGTCTGGTGTCCTGCAGCCGCGAATCACCAGGTCGTTATCAACGAAGGACATATGAATGGTATTCGGCCGAACCGCTGAATATGGGATGAGGTTAAATTGAAAGAAGACAAGGTGTTGGCGAGACGAAAGATAGAAGAGGAGACAATGTGCTACGTGCGCGAGAGCGGAAGCAAGCGACTGAAGAGGTCGTCGTCGTCGTTATTGGAAAAGAGAAGATAGCGCGAAGTGGGACTGTGCCACCACGAAAGGCTCAGAGGCGATTGTCATAACTTAAACCTAGAAAAGTACGGTGTGATCCCTTTTGAGTAGCCCTCTTTCCTTCATGCACAATCACCAATATCGGGAACTAGGACGTCCGCTACCTCTGTCTTTCATACAAAGTAGATCATGAGTCTACTTCGACTCCAGCGTCAACAGATTACAGCATAGGATAGGACCAGGAGTTCATGTCGCATCCACTTAACTTGAAGTGGAGAACTTGAATACGCAAAAGGAAAAGGGTCGCACAGCAGCTGTGGAATCACCGTGGGAGATATAACTGTTTATATCCATATGGATATTTAAAGTATTATTAACACAGCGGGCAAACTGTTATTTAGACCCAGACTAAATCCATAACTAGATGACAAATAAAATTTGAAATGTAGTAATGCATTTAGTCACATAATATATTTGATGTTTGTTCTTTGACTAAATGATAAACTATATTTGAAATAACAAAAGGGATTTAGATTCGGATTTTGCAAACAAAGAAATAACTATAATTACCGGTTTTAGTAATATAAGTTATTTCTTTGTTTGCAAAATCCGAATCTAAATCCCTTTTGTTATTTCAAATATAGTTTATCATTTAGTCAAAGAACAAACATCAAATATATTACGCGACTAAATGCATTATTACATTTCAAATTTTATTTGTCATCTAGTTATGGATTTAGTCCAGGTCTAAATAACAGTTTGCCCGCTGTGTAAGTGTTTCCATTTGGGTATGCCAAGAGGAGATATTTTAAGTATCATCACATAAGATTCCCAAAATGAAATTTTAAATATCCAAAAGAGTCTCGGTGGTGTGGATACTCGCAGCTAATATGGTAATGAATACTTAAAATATCCCAAAAGGTATGGGAGGCTCGGATACATAACATGGATACCATAATATATACTTTAATTATCCAATTGGGTATCAAAGGATCGGATATTCATTTTAGATACATTTATGGATACTTTAAATATCTAAAATGGGGATATCAAAAGAATAATTAGCATACCAACTAACCATATCTGTAAGCATATCCATAAAGGTATCCCGATTTCGGATATTCTCGGAGGATATTTTAAATATTTCCTTTCATATTCTTTTGAATATCCACATCTGGGATTCCAATGATAATTTAGTCACGTGATTTTGGGCTCTCAAAACACAATAAATCATATCTTTATAAATACTCAACCGTTTTGCATGATCTAAGCTGGTGAATTCATTTTATAGCCTCTACCTTTATACTCCAAGTTGAATGAGAGAGAAAGATCAAGAAATGGTCCCAGAACATTGCAAACAACTGATTTTATATGTTGTCTGAACCTGCTTGTCAATCCTTTGTGATGTTCTGGGACCATTTCTTGATCTTTCTCTCTCATTCAACTTGGAGTATAAAGGTAGAGGCTATAAAATGAATTCACCAGCTTAGATCATGCAAAACGGTTGAGTATTTATAAAGATATGATTTATTGTGTTTTGAGAGCCCAAAATCACGTGACTAAATTATCATTGGAATCCCAGATGTGGATATTCAAAAGAATATGAAAGGAAATATTTAAAATATCCTCCGAGAATATCCGAAATCGGGATACCTTTATGGATATGCTTACAGATATGGTTAGTTGATATGCTAATTATCCTTTTGATATCCCCATTTTGGATATTTAAAGTATCCATAAGTGTATCTAAAATGAATATCCGATCCTTTGATACCCAATTGGATAATTAAAGTATATATTATGGTATCCATGTTATGTATCCGAGCCTCCCATACCTTTTGGGATATTTTAAGTATTCATTACCATATTAGCTGCGAGTATCCACACCACCGAGACTCTTTTGGATATTTAAAATTTCATTTTGGGAATCTTATGTGATGATACTTAAAATATCTCCTCTTGGCATACCCAAATGGAAACACTTAATAATACTTTAAATATCCATATGGATATAAACAGTTATATCTCCCACGGTGATTCCACAGCTGCCCGCTGTGTCGTAGACTCACTCGTAGCATCACATGATCATCTTAGCAAATAAAATCAGTCAGTGATCAATCAGACGTAGGAAAATCTGGCGGGAGTCGTGAGACTTCTCTTCTTATGTACTGACCTCAAGATCTCCCGGATCCGCCTTACTTTTGTATGTGGAATCTGTATCCTGACCTCGAGTCTTTTGACTCATCTAACGGCATTTCCTTTTGATGAACGGACCACATGGTCGTCTCCTTCGCATCGATGTCGGTGTAAGTTCAGGTGGTCTTCCTTTATCGTTCGAGTCATACAAAATTACAAATAGATAATGGAACGATCTATTACATGAATGGAACTTCATTATTGCAGTGTCATGCTCACTCTGAAACACTGAAAAACCTGCCCAAACCACCCGGCGTGGTTACAACGACTGTAAATCGTTGTATTCTGGTTTATAAAGTGATAGTATCATTTACGGTTTTGAAGCTACTATGTATGTTCATTCGCTTATCTGCCAAAAACAACGGGTTACGAAGAGAATCCGCTGATTGATTGTTAGCTATTTACTCGCCATTCGACCGTTAGTCGTTTGTTCATCACCCACTGACCAGAATTTTATCGCTCTGTAACTTCCTATGTTGCTGAAAAGAAGGGAAATCGTGACCTAGCGCGTCATTGAGTGCAATGTTCAGCTCTTGAATAGCATGGGAGTCATATATTTGAACGTAAGAGGTTTGAGTGCGTATCGTAGACGATCGTCTTTTTGAGACTGCATGATAAAAGATAAGGTGGAAGAAAAAGTTACGAGAAATTGAGCGCGACAGCTCGACACTACTTAAAAGAAGCTAAAAGCCTTAAGACTATTATCCCTCCCATGATACATATACGAATTACGAAAGTATCTTGCGACATGGATGATACTTTACTGACGCGAGGTTTCGCCATCGGAGCTCTCCTGATCCTCGACGGCGTTCTGTTTGTCTCCGAGATACCAATTAGGCATAAACAGTGCAAGTATTATGGGCACTACTGCCACAGCGGTGGCTGCGATTATCATATCGCGCATCGTTTTGTCGTATGCTTTTGGGTTGGAAGATTGCATCAATACTTTACATAGAGGTAAATGAGAGACGATACGTACCGTTAATAACACCTTCACGGATTTCAGATCCTCGAGGGAAGGATATGACGGAGACGATGCTTCCATAGAGCTGCTGAAGTTGCTCTTCAGGGACGTCCGGAAGTTCGCTTCTCATATTATCCAGCATTGTATTCGACCAGATTGCGCCGGCTAACATGTACTCATCAATATATCCGGCCATGGTATTGTGTCACTCTAAACAGTTGAGATATAGACGTACCAATCGCACTCCCCACGCTTCCACCGATCTCAGTCCAGAGAAGAACGACAGCGGTAACGATGGCGACGTCAATATGTGGCACACCGGCTTGTGCAGCAGTTTGCGACGCTACTGCCGAGACGCCACCTCCCATTCCTTGTAAAATTTGGGACCAAACGATTTCCACTGTCGATGCATTCGCGCCACGGGAGTGAATCATGAGGCCGACGCCCCTGGATTAGAACGCATATTACATGCTCGTTAGTCATACGCGAATCATAGAAAGCAGAGAAAGAGTAAGTGCTTACAGGAGACGGATTAAAAGTCCGCCGACAAGGAAAGGCTTGTAGCGTCGGACGTAGAGCATAGCTGCGCCAGCTAAGATACCGAAAACGGTCAGTGCGACGGTTTGCGTTGACACGAAATACGTTGCGTTGAGAGTGCTCCATGGCTTCACGACGAGGACAAAGGAGTAAAGGTATACATATGTCAGGTAGAACGAGACCTATTCGAAAGGAATGAGATGCTTTCAAGATACAAAGGAGGAGACACAGGACATACAAAATCGAAGAATCCGACCCAAGCTGCAAGGACAACGCTTCTGTTCCGGAGGAAGCGTGGAGCGACGACAGGCCTCTTTGCGAAGCGCAAGTCCCAAATTGCAAACACGAAAAGTAAGACGACGCCAACAACTAGCATTGCAATCATCGACGCTACCTCCGATCAACGTAATTCAGTTCCATATGGTGAGAAAATTTTTGAATTTAAAACTAACGATTTTCCCATCTTCTCCTCGCATTGTTTGCAAGGGTAAGTGGCAGAAGGATCAGAGCGACGGCCGCACCGAGCAAAGTAAGTCCGATGATATCCAGTTGATCAAACGCGAGGCGAGCACGTTCAGCAATGGTTCTGTTCGCAGCAGGATCTTATTCGGACGCCTACCAGTCAGCGAGGGACGAAAAATGGATAAGAGGATGATTGCTAGTCACCGAAAGCAAGAGCTTCTTTGGGCACACCATTGGCCGCAAGTTCCTGGTCTACAATGCCGAGCCGTTTTGCCTTCCTCTCAGCCCAGAATAGAATCGAAATCAAAGGGATCAGCGTCGCCGGAACGAGGATCGCAAACATGCCATCTACAGAGTCGCAGAAACGATAAAGTTATCACTCAAGTTAACAAGGCTAGATGGGTAAGGGAGAATACATACATCCCCAGCGCCAACTACTCTGCTCGAGAATATCATTGGCGATGTTTGCACCGATCCAAGCATTGACAACGAAAGGCAGACTGGTTAAGCCTGAGATGAATGACCGCCATCTAAGTGTTGTCATGTCTGCGACGATGACTTGTGTGAGAAGTTGAAGGCCGCTGTGAGCAACGTCGGAGTGTCACATGCGGCTTACTTCGCCAATTGAGAAAAAAATTAACGTACGTATATCCCCTGGATAGACGTTTTCCGTACACTCCGATGGTCAGTCATGAATAATGCACAAATAGGAATTGACCAACATAGCATAGATGACGATTCCAGCAGCGACGGCATTGATGTTCTGTGCACTAGCGATGATAATATAGCCGACCACATAGAAGAGCACTGAATCAAGGGTCGGCAATTGTATGTGCGAAATGAAAACAGGGTGATAACGCACAGACTCCGAGATACGCGTATGCACGAGAAGTGACATCAGCGATCTTGGCAATGACAGGCTTACCGACGGCGACTAAGAGAGGGAAAGATTACAGCGATGTAGAGAAAGATGATTCGCGCGAAACCCATCAAAAGTGCGCGAAGATAGCGTCACGAGGACACAGATAGGGAATGAGATAGTGTTCCATTCACGGAAGAGTGGATAACTGTCAGTAAACGATGACATGGAAGAAAGAGGAACAAGGGACGCACTGATTACCGACTGAGCGACCTGAACGGAGGAGATGAGGGAGTGCCTGCCAAATGAGCTGGCTGCGAAGGCGAGATAGTAGCTGGTGGTCTGACCATCTAGCGAGTAGATGTAGCAGGCGAGTCCAAGGCTAACAGTCCTGGTCAACAAAGCATAAACGAAATAATGGTTTTAAAGACGAACGAGATGAATAGGATCCACTTTGAATACTTTCCCCATACTCGCTCGGCTGCCTCGACACGTTTTACGCCGACATGGGCGTCGAGTTCTCTCTTGACTACAGAGTCGAGGACTGGAATATCATGAGCAACACCACGCTCGCTATCGAGCTCACGATCCTTTTTCTCGTTCTCCGACGACATGAAGTACTTGGAAAAGATACGGGACGGGGAGGAGGAAGGATGAGGGCAACCTTGACATGTCGATGGAACGAGAGAGATGGATTTATAGCGGTGATCGGGCTCGGAAGATCCTAACCCCATCTGATTAGATTCATGAGCATGTGCATCATCTTATCTGATTATCATCAGTATCATTGAATTATTACGTAACCTGCTATTATCCGCTCGGCCCCGCTATTCTCTTTACTTACTTCGACTCTACCACCCTACCCCCCTACCAACAAGAATTCATTCCAGCCCAGCCAGGCACAGCATGACCCCCGATTCGCGCTACCGATAGTCTTCGGACAATTCGGCATTCCGATATGATGAATTCATGTACGGAGTGGCCTGATACATTATTCTTCTACGATATGTTTTGCGGTGGGTCTGGACACCGTGCCTGATACATATGTATGGCTCTCGAGCACAACCGCGTACTTTGCTTCGCATCGATGACGATGACGATGGATTAAGTCTCTAAATTTCCCGGCGGTTAGATTATCCGTAGCTTTAGATCCGTCTTTTCTCTGCTGGAACTATCTCCAGTATCGGTCCTTACACCTTGAACGTAATGTGATATCGTCTGAAGTCAAATGCTTGGCTTTCCTACAAGACATCCAGTGTAGATTTCAACCCAAGGTGAATACTCTACACGGTTGATAGCTGTGTCCACCTGTGAGATCTCTTCGATTCTCAATGCCATCTACTAAGAACTCATCCTCACTCATCACGCGTCATTTGATGTATAGTGATCATTATTGTACTTCGCATCATGACTAGGTCATCTACAAGATATCGGATCTTTACTCGCAGTCAAAATGCGCGAGACGAACCACTAGACTAACAATCCATATCCAACATGGTTTATCGCAGACGCAGAGAACACGACGACAGCTCCTTGAAAATCTCAAGGAACGAGTGACGATAAGCAAGCAGGCAAGCACGCCACGCGATGCTTAACAATATCTAAGTCGTTGATCATAATGAGATGATTAAAACATAGAATCGCTGTAAGAACCTGATAATATAAACGATATTAGAGGACATCATCGAATACACTTTTGTTCTATCCTCCCGTTTATACCAATTATCCTCGACCAATTCGATTCCTGGAGAAGTTTTTTTTAATTGCGATTCAAGAGTCGCTCGCCATGGTCATCTGAAACAGCCAGCGAGTCTATTCTGGTCGGCAAACGCCTGTGCTGCAGAATGAGCTATTGTGTTCTTTCCCAGGCAGAGAGAGCCATATATCTGTATTAATTTTGCGCTTGATTTGGACGCGGACCAATCCTCGAGGATTCGGAGTGCATCCTTTCTCGGTCCGTCGAAACATGGCTTCTCGCCGCTGTAAACATACGCCTCCAATTGTATTTAGAAGTCGAAGAAGTAGATTTTCCGTATGAATTCTGAACGGAAGCTCAAAAAATATCATTCTGATGAGAAATGTACAAATGCTTTTTGTCAACGAGATAATAGAGTGTGGCGGACGTACATTGACGCAATCCTTACAAGAGGTTGGATCACGCGATTAATGGAGAAGAGGTTTCGAGAGTGAGCCATCTGTGCCTTTCAAACCGTGAAAATCCTATATCTCTGTAGTTTCGAGACGCAGGTATCGAATACAGGACCCGAGATCGTCCAATCGTATCGAGAATTGTACCAGCGGACCGATGAACGTGCGATAGCTAGTGGAGGAAAAATGTTGAAAAAGCTGAAATGACCAGACAAAGAAAGCTTGCGAGAAGGAACATTCGCTCTTGATTGCATGACTAGATTTGGAGCCCTGCGGTTTGGCTGTTCGGTCTGCCGGATGAAGAGAGATCGCTGTCGACTGGGGAGAAAAGGCATACCACGATGAAAACCGAATCTACCACTCGTCGATTTTATGGATGCAGAGCAGCTCAAATTAAAATCCAAGAGAGCCTAGATAGACAAGTGTACCGCATGTGAGCACCGTATAGAACGGAGTAAATTAAACTTACATAATCCTGAGTTAAAGTCTATTACATAATCCATGAGCTGACTAACTTCCCTCACGTCACTGGGAAGACTGTCACATATGCACCTCGTGCCGCAACTAAGGAAAGAGGATGGCCAGTCAAGTCTCAAGAATGACTCGGACAAGTTGGGCCCTTGAGCCACGCGTGCGGCGTACGTAACGTACGGCGTGTGGTAGAGTCCCACCACAGCTCGCTCTCCTTCATCAAACCACCAACAGTATCTCAACTTGGTGGTCAAGGTATCAACACCTTAAACATCTTTTGTCTTTGTGTGCGCGTCGTGCGTCCTTTCATTTTTGGTATTTCCAGGGCTTCGTTGATTGCCTTCAGCAGCATAATGATGTTCTACTCCGACCATGATATGGCAATTCGCTGCTGCAGGACGCCAGACCGCAGACGCACTGTAGCTGTATGGGCCTTGTACTACGACACGTTCAAAAAGATTCCTAACAAGGGTTGGCTGCCACCTATCACGCCAACTCCGCCGCCTTACGAGATTCGCACGTTCAAGGCAAAGGGCCGTGGCATGGTTGCAGCTCGAGTTATCAAGCTCGGAGAAGTCATAATCAACGAACGGCCAATACTGATGATGCCCTTCCGCATGCCACGCTTCAATCCTTTAAACCCTTGGAGAGACACGGAAGAAATTCCGCTGCGGATGCTGTATCAACTCGAGCAGGAGGATCGCGAGAAAGTCGTCCGACTGCACAACTGCAAATCCTTGGACAACTACGGACCTCTAGGTGGCATTTTCATGACCAACGCTTTGAGTTTCTCGGTGCCGGACTCTCGTGTTTGCACAGAATACGCTGCGATCTGCTTGACCATTTCCAACATCAACCATGCGTGAGTACTATTACCTCACATCACGCGCATGCGCTTCCATAATGGTTCTATGTGTACCAGTTGCTTGCCCAATGCTGCGTATGAGCCCGACGCGGAGGCAGTTGTTTTTACAATACGAGCAAAACAAAATATCGCAAAAGGCGAGGAGATCACGTTAGGTTATATACAAGATGAAGGCCTGTCTACTGCCGAGCGCCGGGACCTGCTGCAGAGAAAGTATTCCTTCAAGTGTTCTTGCGAACTCTGCTCGGCGGGCGCTGTGAGTGACGAACGTCGGAAATTCATAAGGACAACTGTACAGTCTATCGATAGCATGTTCGACAAGTGGAACGAGCTCGGACTTGATCGAGCGGCAAGAACATCCGAGGCGAAGCGTCTTTCCAAAACGGTCGAGGAGTTACTCCAGGCCATGGACGAGGAGGGCCTCCACACAGGGCGCAGAAAGTCCATCGAACTATGTATCGCAATGTATGCGATCCTCGGAGACACGAAAACATTCAGAAAATGGGTTAACAGGGCACTAGATTCTGAGGCGATGAAGGGTAGGAACGCATCCCTCGACACTGTGAAGGAGCTGGATGGAATGCTCGACGATCCGAGCTCATACCTTCTGTGGGATTCACTTGCCGCAGGATTGGCCGAGCGCACGTCTGCGAACAACATTCATGTCTAAGCATATTAAGTGTTAGAGACGGGAGCAAACTGAGTTGTAAATTTCCTTTCATCTTGAAATTGCTGTGACTGTATGCGTTTATATCAATGACAATGGCCACCGATATTCGATAAATGACTTAAATAGGTGCCAATAAAGTCACATTGACATGAAGATTTTCTGCGCTCTACTAACCAGGCGTCTTTTTGTCACATTGGTCAAGAACCGTCATTCGTTTTATTTTTGTGCTGAAGTTGCTTATCTGATATCTGGACCCTCTTCGCGTTTTATCTGGATGTGCGATCTCATGAAGGCGAAGCGATTTCTGACGCTGCAATATCACAATGACCAATGCAGCTCTGATGTCGGTTTTCTCTTCGCTCTTAACTCACGTTTGGTCGGGAGGATGTTGAAATCAGGACGGTTTCGATGGCAAATCTCTCTCGTGGAGCAAGGGATACGTCGCCTCGTGCGTTCTCAGCGACATTCATTTTCGTCTTTGAGCGACTGTTGTCAAACTCTGTTTCTTCCGAAGCTTCAGCTGCGTCGATTCCTGTTTTACATGACCTTATATTTCTATTTCTTGAACTCCGCTCCCTGCGTTACAAGCAAGTAGTCCTTCGACGTGCCATTTTCTACGACGTGTACACCAGATATGCTTATAGGAAAAGCCGTTCGTTCTGCAATCGGGTCAGAAATTTTGGGACAGAGACGAGACGGTCTTGGAAGTGTCTTGGAGACGGCAGCGCGGATCGGGGCTGACAAGTGACAAGGACAAGCATGCAAACGAGGGACGTTCTTTGATGCCACATTCAGTACGCAGTTTGCTCTCGAAGGACGGAGATTGGATCTCGATTCTCGAAGTTACCATCGACATTCTGCAGTCTGACCGAGTCGTCCTCTGCCCTCCGCTGAAAGAGGTCTGCACAGTGGATACCGAAAGATAAAGAGGAGTGATGAATCGACGAGATCAGCGTGATCGACGGAAAACGTGTCATCATTGGCTCTGTTTTCTTGTATCCCATTCCGTGCTTTCCTCAAATTTTCAAGCTACTCTCCCTGGTGGAGGTCTGCGTGTCCTATCCACTCTCTTCAGACATATCGCACATCCCTAAGCCAGCCAATGCAAGGACACAATTTCAGTTTCCCGCCAGGATGAATTCTTGATGGGAGATGTAGGATATGCTGAAAGAATCTGAAAATCATGCCCCAAGTTTGAACCATCTGCGTTACCAAGGTGCATCCTGTGTTCTAAATGTGGTTTTAATTGCTGTTTACCCCGGATATCGTCTGACAAGAAACAGCTCGACATCGGCGCGTACTTGTTTATAGGAAACTTGGATGAGAACACGGACGAGCGATTGCCGTACTATGCATTCAGCGCGTTTGGATGCTAGGGTCGACTGCAAAGGTGCGTGTGTTGCCACAACTCTTTGATATGCTGTTTCTTGTATGCCATCCAGGTTGGATTCCGACGATTGGAAAGCGGTTACGGCTTTGTCGCTACATCGATTTTGGACCTGCAGATGCTGCCTTTGGAGTTGAACAAGGCCATCATCGTGTATTACACATCTAGAAAGGACGGAAAGGGTGAACGGCATGGAATTTCCGCTGAATGTCTCCTCACCGCACAGATTCGCAAGGATGCTCGCCTTTTCCAGTTCCCGCCTGCAACTTGAAACGCAAGCGCCGCTTTCAGTCCTCTTGCGAGCACATCTGCCTCGGTCGCGCCAGGAGCTCCTGCGTCTAATGCTTCTTGCGCACTCCTGGTCCATACCAGGGCCGGTTCGCCGCCTCCCACTGCTGCACCGGTATCTTCGCCCTCTCCTGGAATGGGCATGAGCGTCCCACCACCTCCACCCGGAGTCAGAGAGATGCCTACTGGAATACTGGAATGCCCACACCCCCTCCCAGGTTTCCAGTGTACAGTACAATGCACCCGTGGGAACGAAAGCGGGTATGCATCCAACCCCCGCCTGCCGGTCTCGGCGCTCCTCCACAAAGGATTGGTAGGCCTCCACTTTCGCCTGGAATTAGGTGCTCCTACGCATTGAATTCCTTGAATGCGAAATGTCCGGCTCCGTCGCACTGATCGTGTGCTGGTCATCTCGTCTTACATTTGGACGATCTTTTGCGCATCTCACTTGGAGCTCTTCAGCGAGGAACGCCCATGAATAATCGTCGCTTCCTCCACCTCGAGCTAGATGATACTTAGCCAGTCGTTCCCTTTTTCTATTTCATGTACCTCACGTAGACCTCGAGTGAAGGCTTTGTGCATACAAACCTATGGGATCGAGTGCATGTACAGTATGATATATTTTATCCGTCTTTCCACCTCCTGAAATATCACACACTGCATACCGCTAATAATAAACTCTAACAGCCGAGCCTTGCGCCTGCGCAGTTCCATATTTGACTAACCAGACGTGCTGAGAGCCCATACTGACTTTCTCATCAATCCAACTCCTCTACGTTCATCATCCTCGTCCAGTTCATCCCTTGGGGAATATCCTTCCATGCGGACGTCTTGAGTCGTTCGTCGCAGCCATTCACGGTTATGGTGCTCGCCCGAGCGGCGTGACAAGAACAATGTCTATGTTGTGGAGGGACCCATAGCAGCAGACCTCCGTCCAATGTTCGAATCCATCCATCGTCTGGGATATAAAGCGGGTTGGACGAATATAAAAGAGACTGAGCACGGCAGACAGGCCCCCATTTCGGAATAGATACAAAGTGCTGTTTCTCTGTATCCCAACGACTTTCTCCCCTATACAAGACTCCAATCGCGGCGCCATCTGTCGAATTCCAGAATCGAATTGTGCTGTTCCAAGATGATGAGATGATCTTGCTCCCGTCTAGAGAATATATAACATCGATGACAGCTGCTCCGTGATCCGTCAAAAACGGCTCTCCGACTTGAGTGCCGGTGTGTGCATCCCAGATCCGAGTTGTGGGGTCCCGGGACCCCGAGACGATCCTGCTTCCATCGGGTGAATATGCAACAGCACAGACAGATTCCTCGTGTCCCTTGAGAGGTCCACCGACGGAAGCACCGCTCTGTGCATCCCATACCCTCACAGTATTGTCCCAAGATCCGGAGACGACCCTTGTTCCATCCGGAGAGTATGCGACTGCAGTGGCAACATCCTCGTGTCCCCGCCATTTGGCAACAAGAGCACCGTTCCGAGCATTCCAAATTCGTACTTCGCCGTTTTCATGCCCTGAGACGACTCTGCATCCGTCAGGAGATATCGCAACAGCCTCGACGAATGAGTTTGATTCCATCTCCGTCACGAGTTTTTTAGTCGGTGCATCCCAGACCTTCACCGTCTTGTCGGCGGACCCCGAAATGAATCTGGACCCATCGGGAGAGTATCTGATGCCAGCCACCCAATGTGTGTGCCCCTTTATTGGTTCGCTGATCCTTGCACCTGTCACTCCATCCCAGAAGTCCAGTCTCCCGTCTCTACTCCCAGATACGATTTCTTTTCCGTCCGGTGAACGTGCAATGCATACTATGTCCTCCTTCGAGTCGATTGTGACGGCGTGTGAAGCGGGCTTCGGGATGATTTCAAATACTACGTTTATGACACGAGGCCTAATTTTGCTACGTATCAGCGAGTCTGAAGGCAGCCACGCAAACGCTGAAGTGTAGATGTGAAGCGTATTCAATGTCATCACCGCTTCAAACACAGAGATAAAATCGAGGAGCTCTGTGGCAGCATGGACAATTTTATCCTCATCCTGGAATATGTCCCAAAATTTTAGTAATCGCCATATCACAGCTCGGAGAAAGGCTCACCTTGAAGAAGCTCGCACATTTCAACAGAATTTTCTTCCCCGTCTGCAACCCACCAATCAAGCTGAGAACTTCTATCCAATACAGCTTCTTTTCTGTGCACAGGATTTGAAGAACCGAGCTGCAAAAATCTCGAGAGTATCCGGCGGCAATGACAAGATCCATCCAATGCAGACTAAAACGTCGGAGAATTATCGGAATATTCGTTTCGATCCTGCGCCCCCAATTCTTCGCGTCATTGTTCGCTACGTGCGTAGTCTCCAGATCGCAGATGTTAAATCGAAGGCCCGAATGCATACTATCAAGACACAGTTGAGCGATCTTGTGGCTCAAGGTGCGCACGTCCACCCAGAGTTGACCTGATCTCTGCATATCCGAAATGAAATCCAGAAATTCGGCGGGTGGTAGGATGATGCGAAATCTGGTGGCCTCATCTCTCAACAAAATAGGAGACAATGAAGCCATGGTCGTGTCTAGAACATCTAGGGTGATGTTTTTCCGGATTAAATGCATGAATAGTAGAACCTCTTCAGTGGTTGGACCGGAATATGCAAGGCACGATACGATCACGAGTATATCTCGAATGATTGGAAGTGATTCTTCCTTGCAACCTCCTACAAGCATGGCACCAAAGACAATCGTGCGGAAAATTTCATCCATCCGTGACTGTCCTGTCGAGTCTCTCGGGATAGTCGAAATGAAAGAGCTGATCCATGTACTCGAGCTGTGAAGCGCAACTCGGATCTGACTGGACAAGCTAGTGGCCTTGTACTCCATGATGTGGTGTCCTCCCATTGAGGAACTGCCGCGTTCCGCACGATACCTCAGGAAATCTGCTAAGACTGTGAGATCATGTTGCATGTCTACGTATGGGTCGCTGATGTCGAGCTCCTGGTAATTATTTCCAGAACCAGAAAGAAGATCAAGCTTCGGCGGATTCCTGCTACTAATGAACACTTTCAGCCAAGGAACTATTCCGCCAATATTCTGGAGATGATGGACTAAAAGACACCACGCCGCGTCTGAATCGGCGCATTTCTCCGGTGAGTCCAGTACAATTACCAAGGGTTTATGCATCGGTGGGAGACGTTCAGGACCTCGACAACGCGAGAGTCTTTCCAGAGGCCGTCTTAACAGAAGAGCAAGTTGCAGGTCTAAACTCGTGTGGATCTTTCGTTCGTCAGGTCCTCTTAATACACTAAGGACGATATCGCAATAATCCTCGTGCAGCTTCGCTAGCTGATACGCTATCGTCGGAATGATATTGACAGGATTTCGACAGGCAGGATCATCGCCATCGCAAAAAAAGCATCCTGCGAGACGATTCTGCTCGTCAAAAAGCTGAGCCACGGTATGCGCAATCGCGCTCTTTCCGGATCCTTCGGCGCCATGCAGCCAGAAGAGTCCAGACTCAGACGTCGACCATCGTTGAATGATCTGAAGCGTTTCTTTTCGTGTTCCTTCGAAACAGGACTTCTTCGTATCGTAAAACGATTGTGGAACCAAACGCAGTTTGTCGAGATGCATACTCCTAGTGTCATTTTCTGCAACACACCCCATTAGCGCCGCGAAACTTGATATAAAGGAAATATACCTATTTCTAGTACTGTCCTCCAGATCTCTGTTTTGACGCACCAATCGAACGTCTCCTTCAGTCTCTTGAACTCCTCCTTAAAACCTTTTGTCTCATCGGTATGGTCATCCAGTAGATTTCCTTCGAGAAATCATTTCAGTTTTCAAACGACAAATAGTTGCTGTTGGAGACACCCACCAAGTGTTGTTTCAGACGAGTAACGTATTATAGATTTGGCTATCCTCGCAAACGTTTCGAGAAGCGAAGACACAGCCTGTTCGGTAATGTCACTCTTCAGGCGTTCAGCACGGATTCTCGTGAATGGAAGGAAAGATTTAATGTCTCGCATCAGTCCAATGGCTGCCCTATTGCACTCGGTTCGTTTCTTGTATGCCTAAATGAATTCATTGGTAACCCGATCGTAATTTAGGAAATCTATTCCATACTTCATACAGCGTCTTGACTACTTCCACCACTACCTTCACGGCAGGATGCGCCTGGTGTAAAACACTATCAATATCAGTACGCCATAACTTATCCAATGAATAGAATACCTCTGCAAGAGGATCAATGATACCAATAACAAGATTTAGACGTTCACAGACAGCACTGAGCTCGTCCAGAAAGACCTTCATCTCTGCTAGTCGATTCTGTGACTCCTCTACGAGTTCGCGGACTAATTCAACCAACTGCATGTTTGGATTTCAGTCCTTCGATTCGATATCTGGACTGAGACTACCTCTTACAGGTACTGGTCCCGGTGTTTCGCAGTGGACATTCACTATTATATTCTTTTCTTTCGAGTTTGGGAAACGTCAATGGAACTTTTATTCAAGCAGATTGAAGTTCCGTACCTTCAATCGAGACCATCGGTTTCATGACCATTTTGTCTGTAGGTATGATGGCATTAAAAACACCCTTTTTAGGCCTCCATCGGAAGGTATGTTGCTCTTGAACAATTATTGCAAGTGTCAACGTGGAAGGGAACTTGCTGAACGAAGAGCTGAAGGCTGGTTAGATGATATATTGTACATAGTATGATGACTCACCTCTCAACGTCCCAAATGATATCATCCAGTGTTGTAAAAGGGACAGAGACGTATGGTTTGCTATCACCTATGATGAGATGGATAAAGACATCTCGCCTCCGTTTCCGAGGATTCTTGAATTTGACTTCGATGCCTGAGGAAAATCATGTTCGCGGGCGAGATTCAAGTCGAGTACGCGTACTACAGAAGGTTGCATACTTTTCACATGTATCTCACTACTAGGGCTCCGTGCGTATCCGTAATTTACGGATACGGCCCGCATCGTATACGCATACGGCCGTGTCCGTACTGGCTTGGGATGCTGATTATACGGGCCGTATTTTTACGGCCGTACCCGTACCAAAGGTCGGAGAAAAAGACCGGATACGCCGTATCCGCCGTATCCGGATGAAGGGGTCCGGCTGCCAATTTTACCAATATTTTGCTGAAATTTGCTCAGATTTGTGTATTGAATCGAGACCCAAAATTATATAAGGGGTAAATACCACTAATATAGAACTTCCTGGCCAACATTTGGACTTGTAAAGTCCGGTCCGCATCACCACAGGTGTATTAGTAAGCCCCAGAATTCATGGAATATACAAGAACATGAAGAAATGCTTTGAATTCACCAATATAAGTCATGGATTAAGATTTACGACACCCTCTTGGCTAATTTACAGTAGAAATTGGCCACCTAAACCCTTAAGTAGATGTTTCATGAGGAAGTTTTCGTATACAGCGCATATGCCGTATACGGGCATCCCGTATCCGTACCGACCAGAGGAGGTCACTTATACGGGCCGTAAAAGTACGGCCGTCCCCGTATGAGTGCCGCATTTATACGCGCGTGCCCGTATACGATACGCACAGAGCCCTAGTCACTACAAATCGAAGGTAAGATCCAAAACTCAATAAAGGCGAAGAGTTTGGCTACACACTGAGATTCTTTAGCAGTGTTTAGCGCAACTGAGCTGCTGTCTTGAAGGGCACACATACTGAAAGTTCAAGGAGCAGACGGTGCAGGTGGATAACAAGCATCGCAGTCTTTATCGATCTCTACTCAGATAGTCGACTATTCTTGGAACCATGGCAAGGTCATGAGACTACACATTTTTCCCGTCTTAAGTGATGATGTTCCACCCTATCGATTTCATTAGATTCAGAAGCATCGCCTCATTGTACATTCATGTTGATCGAAGAACGGAAATACAAAGGGTCCTGAGAGTCTGCGAGTGCATTAAGTTGAGATTGCAGAGAGAAATATACTTCATTACGAAAAGGTGATGATCCTTCCCTCATAATGACCTTCTGGGAATGTGCAGATAAATGATGTTTACCTGGTAATGGGCCTTCGAAGCTCGATCTCAGTAGTTGCACACGAAAAGAGACGCAACCTTCTCGTGTTCAGTAATGGTCAATGATCAGTTGGATACTGCCTGATACTGCACCAGAGCATCTCTTATGCCAGTCCGGAGATTGGCTTCTCATCCTGCTGTCCGTGCAATTGTTTTTCAGTACGTAACTAAATATCTTATGGTTACTTCACATTCCATACATTTCGCAGTTCTCCTCCACGTGAAGCAGGTGCAATGCTCATGCGGAGAATTTGTTGTTGACTCTATTGACTGTGATTCATCAGTTAAGACCTCATGAGTGATGAGTACCAAGAGAGCTATGCTCTTGTGCACGCATAACCGACAACCTTGACTCCCGTAAAGACATCTCAGTATTTGGGCGATCCATGCCACCAGCATGTTTTTAATTCAAGGAGATACGAGCCCTGTCTGGTGAAGACGCTGAAGTGTCCAATAGAGCACCGGTCTGGATGAGTACTGAACATCATTGAGCAACATCATCAATTGATAAGCGCATATCTATAAACCTCGCGAGCAGGTATTGGCGTAACACAAACATGGTAAAAACCTATTTTGGATGAGTCGGGGACAATATATTATCAGTCCGATGAACACAGACTACAATGATATGAGTTGCATTTACAGAACATGATTTCGCAGATCAAAGGCCGCTTTACCACTCAAGATAAAGCTAGCAGGATGAAAGGGGTCCTGCAAACTGGCCAGACAGCATCGGGTTATGAAAGGATCCGCTCAAAATCTCGCATCAGGATCAACGCGATCAACAGATCTACACGATCAGCTTTCCAAACGCGACCGGTAACCAAGCCAGCTATCAAAGGCCCAAGCAATCGAGCGGCCTAGGCAACAGTAACCCGTTACCACCCGAGCGCTAGAAGCACCGAAGCGGATACGTAATCCCGCTAACAGCTAACACCGCCGACCGCCTATTACCGCGGACTACCACTCTAACGCCGCCGACCAAGCAACCAGAGCGACCTCGATCAAAAGAAGCGATCAAACTTCTTAGAAGTCCAGAAGCACAACTACTAAAGCCTAAACGCTAAAAGGCTAAAGGCTAATAAGGTTTATGGAGACCTCACTGGCATTTCAGCACTGTCAAGTCTGTGCACGAGTTTACATGGTCCTTTATGAAGTATACTACTTAGTATGCACGGCAACGGTTGGTACGCGTGACTGTCACATCGAAACCGAGCGACACCTTCAGGATACAATGCATTCCAATCCACCAAGCCCAATAGTACCCAAGAAACGAGAGGAACTCACGATCACAACTCGGACCCCTCGAACTGCGAACCCGATAACTTGGAGAATGATTGGATGGTATAGACCGGAGTTGCACACACCATGTCCAGCATCTACGATACAGGCAAACCTTTATTTACCGAGAGATGCGAACCTGGAAACCAAGCAATTACAACTCCTTATACAACGAAGGATATGGCGCTACATTCGAGATATACGATACGAAGGCAAAGCATGGCTAGTCACCAGAACCCAGCAGAACCCACCAGCAGAGCTTATGCAGTTCATGATATGCCTTGGACCATACTCTACACCGACCCGACACCTTAACACTGACGTGCGAGTTATGCTTACCCTCGCTGGACCTCGAGATGAATTCCGAAGAATCACATACCGAGCAGCCTACATCGCTCCAAGAGCAAAGATGCCACTCAATGACGGCAATGACATCGTTATGGAGTACTGACAGTGGAGCATTCCATATCGGAGCACCACCTCTATTGTCTCAGTCAGCAACTCCAAAGAATTCTGTCATAGTGGAGACGACCTTACAAAGATTGGAGCAAAGTGGAGCGAAGCGCAGCAGGATGACAAAGGAACAGATGTAATGGTGGAGGAAAGTGGAGTAAAGTGGAGACAGGATGAGTAAGAAATAGGACGGAAAATGGAATATCTGGGAGCATAAATAGTTGTAGGATTAGGCCCTCATTTCCCCATCTTTCGATCC
Source organism: Sanghuangporus weigelae (assembly GCA_033182465.1). NCBI lineage: Eukaryota > Fungi > Basidiomycota > Agaricomycetes > Hymenochaetales > Hymenochaetaceae > Sanghuangporus > Sanghuangporus weigelae. The sequence continues at coordinate 3,890,451 of CP137319.1, read as the reverse complement.
TCTTACCACACTGGTGTAAAGCTTGCCCTACAGCGAGCTATTACTGTGTGCTTTGTACTATCACGCCTCTTGGAAATCCCAACCTGCTTTACTATTACCTCGTATCTGAAAGCATCCATAACTCGGACCGCGACTAGGAAGGCTAGTAAGGGACCGCGTGGTACAGCCAGACGTGGGTAGATAAGATCACCTCTGCACAACACACCGCTGCTTAGGCAAAAGGATCAAACCGGTGTAACCCCGGGCCTACTCCCTAACATTGGATCGAAAGATCACTCGCTAGTTTTACCACCACCTCTCACGGGCAAGGTTCTTGGCTAGTGTTTTATCGAGGCGAGGACCGTCGACCTCAAGTCCCTATCGACGTCACTAGTTTCGAGACTAGTACCCATATCGAATCCTCAGGACAAGTGCACATCCTGGAGAACGACAAACCCGATTCACTTAAATCACATATCTACTATCATAACCCCTACAACGACGAAGTGTACCTAATAGCAAAGGCATCTGGTAGCCCTGCAGTTGGGAGCACGCAAACAACAACCACGAAAGTAGCAGCAGTCCCTTCCACTATTGCTACATTCGACGAGAAAGGAACTACTTGGTTAACAGCACCAAGGAACAATAACCCTGAAGCATCAGGCGAGAAACGAAGTTCATGAACCGATCGGGAAACGCCAACAACAGAAGTAACGGTCATCGAACGAACGAACGGGCGAACGAGAATCAAACGAGGTTCACACCTAGATCCCTCGACGAACGAGTTCAACACATCACCAACAGACTACGTAGTCTGGAAAGCGATCACGACATACTATACGCGACAACGAACCACAGCATATTGTATCCACCAGTGATCAGAAGGCTACAAGAAAGGGTTGAAAGACTGGAAGAACGAACTGCAAACACGGGGCAGTCAAACAGTCTACCAACCGGAGCATACGCGACAGCAGTAGGAGATCGATTCGAAGCACTAGAAGCAACTACTCAAAGAATTGGAGCACAAGTAGCAGCTCTAGAGAGATATACTCTGGAATTGGATCGAGCAGCAGGAGCACTCAATCATCGGGTCATAGACGGAAACGGAGTACTTGACCGAGAGCTCAACGCTATCCGGAACAGGATTACTGCTCAGGAACAACAACTACAAACAATCGAGACGAGAGTCGGAGAGCTTAACAGGACAGCTCTAGATCAACCAAGGATTGTTCAAGACATCCATAACCTGCGAGAAGCCCTACTCCAACTAGGACAAACAATCGAGTCGAGTCAACGCACCTACGCAGCTATACTCACATCGGTACAGACAACCGAAACTACCTCAAGGAACATACTCGAACACGCTCAACGAATTCGAGAAGTAGCTCAGGCAGCACAACGCTGGGAATACTTTCTACCAAGAGAGAGAGCCCAACAGGAACAGAGTTCTGACGAATCAGTGTCCTCAGACGAAGAAGCATCACGAAGGCCATTCTTACTCAGAACCCCACCTCGAACGGTTATCATCCAAGTACCAACAGTACCTGCAGTACCAGCAAGTGGTTCAGTAGCAACCCAAGCGCCAGAGAATCCACCACCACCATCCTATTCACCACCAGCAGTGCCCATAAGCACTTACGATCATGTCGACAACCGACCAGAAGGTGCAAGCACTGGAGCAGCAACTACAGACTCTTCAGACACAACTCTCTAAACACAGCATCAAGCTTCCGAAGTACTATGGCAAGCGAAGCGAAGATATTGATCTGTGGATTAGTCGATGTATCTCGAAGCTGGCACAGCATGGAGTCAAGGATGAGGAGGAGATCGCAAAGAGCCTATTTGCGGCACTAGAAGGCGACAGCTACGATTGGTTTGCGGAGAAGAATACCCTAACATCATTCGATGCCAATGGGAAACTGAAACCAGTACCTGCGATTATCGCTGCAACAAATGGAATGTTCGCATCACTCAAGGACATGCTGAACTGGATGAGGATCCGAGCAGGACATCCGATCATTGGAGAACAGGAAGCCCTATTCCAACTACTATGCATCCAGCAGAAAGGAGCAAGCATTAGGGCGTACAACGACGAATTCCGACGACTCAAAGCACGAGCACCAGACACGATGGATAAGCAGATGCTCAAGTACATCTATGTCAAAGGACTAGACATGTGGGTCAAACGACGAGTCGAATCTGTACAACCCGACGCTTTCGAGAAGAACGACCTCGATGCATGGATGGAATGGACAAGCAACCTAGCAAACTCTGATGCCAGGCAAAGGCTCATGGGTAGTCAAACATACACCCCGAGATTCAAATCGAACGGACAGTCATCTTTCCGACCACCAGTACAAACAACGAAACGAGATCCAGACGCCATGGATGTAGATGCACTCCGAGGCTTGCCGAAGAAGGGAGGCAAATGCTACAACTGTGAAAAGTCAGGACATTATGCAAAGGATTGCAAGGCACCAAGGAAGCAAAAGGGTTCTTCCTCTAAGCGGCCGAAGAAGACTAATGGTGTAAAACGGAGGACGATGACAACACGAACAATCGATTTCAAGGAAACATGTCCCGATCCACACTGCCGAAGGCCAGTCCACTACGACCATGTAGCATGGGCTAAAGGCGACGAATCAGCAGGATGGACTTGCAAGCATGACGAAGAATACCGAAACAACATTCGCAAATCCCTAGCAAGTAAAGAGCAACAGGGAAAAGATTAAGACCTCCATCGAACGAGACTGCGCGATGTGAGTGTAACAAGGGTGACGAGAAAGGTTTCAACAACCAGTGTTTCAAACCTCCTGGGTTCAACCCCAGTGAAGCGATGTACAATAAGCGATTGCCAATACAAGCATTGCATCCCCGATTACCTATTCGAGTGAAGGTTGGAACAAAGACCCTAGCAGTCAAAGCGTTAATCGATTCCGGAGCTACATGCAGCACGATACACCCCAACTTGGTACGACACTACAGCCTATTCAAAAAGAGGCTTGATCACCCTCGACCTTTGAATAATGCAGATGGAAGTCCCAACCAAGGAGGAGCAATCACGCACGAGGTCTACACATTAATTTTTGATGGACCTAGACCGCAGCCACAAACGTTGGCAGTAGCAACCACAGGACAGGATCAAGTGATCCTAGGAATTGACTATTTGGCCAAAGTCAATCCCGAAATTGATTGGAAGAATCAAGTATGGAATCGGAATGGTAATTCGATACCATTCGAGCTCAACGTCATACGAGCTACCAAGAAGCGAAGGCACAGGAAGCGCAAACGGAAACGGCAAACGAAAGGCAAACCTGACAAGACAAGACCTAGGCATAACACGAAGCAACAGGCTCAGGACAGAGACAACTATCGACACTCTGGAGCACCAGGAATAATATTTGCGCCAAGGAGAGACAACAACGGACACTCTCACGAAATGAAGCCACAAGTGAAGCCGGAAGCAAGACCAGCAACACCAAGACTGGAACAGGCAAAACAGACGCCAGAAGTGAAGAGTCCGAGCACGGAAAATATACCAGACTCTGCAACGAAACAGCCACAACAGGAAACGGCAAACAAGCATCATCGAGATGAGGAGGAAATAAACTACACTCCCAAGCGATGGAAGAAACAGGCACCACAAGGAACGAGTATAGTGCAACGACGACCAAGGCACATACCGAGACGGATGATCCCAGCACGGCAACTGTACCAGACATCCGAAGGTGAAACACAAGATGTAACAGGCAAGCATAGCCTAGACGAACAGGAGGAAATAAACGACTCTCCGAAACGTTGGAAGAAACAACCACCACAGAAGATACACCCACTGAGGCAAAACATGCCGGAAGATGAAGAACTCTGGCCATCACCAGAAGAAAACCCGGGCATGAAGTATAGGATACGACCACGAAAGACACGGTATCCAGAGAAGCCAGTGGCAGGCATTATACGACCGAGAACGGCATCGTTAATGCGAGGAGCTAGTCCCACACCGAAGCGTACAAGATGGGCAGACAACGAAAGCGATATCGAGATGCAAGACGAGCAGGAGACAACAGAAGACACTCCTATGCACGATATAGAGCCAGAAGACATTGAAAGTCTTAGGACGACCAACCAACCAACTACCCTTACCAGAAAGGAAGAGCTCGCTGCAAAGCTAGAGCTAGACATCAATCGAAATTGGTCACCAAGGCAGCAGAACCAAGTCTCACAGCCTCTGAACAAAGCGAGTTCAGTATCCCAGCAGTATTCTCAACAAAAGGCAGCTGCAGAAGGACTACTAGGAACACAGAAACGAGATTGGCGAAAACTCCTACCAAAGGAAATAGAAGACTACGCAGATGTCTTTGATCCTGACAAGTCAAGAAGGTTACCCAAGCATACGAAATGGGATATGGCAATTAACCTCAAAGAAGGAGTACCATTACCGAAACCGAGGCCTATTATCAAGCTCACACGAGAAGAGCAGGCAGCACTCGATGCTTATGTCAAAGAGTTACTTGACAAAGGATGGATTGAAAAGGTTCAACCACATGAACCATGTCCGGTAGCAGCACCAGTCTTCTTTGTAGGAAAGAAAGACGGAGGAGCACGAGCAGTAACCGATTACCGAGACATCAACGACACGACAGTATCAGACCCATACCCGATACCGATCATGAGTGTTCTCCCAGAGAAACTGGAGAAAGGAAAATTCTTCTTTACACTCGACATGCGATCAGGTTACAATAACCTGCGAATCCGAGAAGGAGACGAGTGGAAGGCAGCATTCCGAGTTGGCAATGCAGTCTACAAGCCAAAGGTCATGATGTTTGGAATGAAGAACTCACCTGCAGTATTCCAACGATTCATGAATGACAACTTCGAATATTGGCTCAGGACAGAAGAAGCACTCAACTATTTGGACGACCTTATTGGTCAAGCACAAACTGAAGAGGAACATTGGAAACTCCTCAGGGCAATTCTACAGAAATGCCGAGAGCTCGACATTTACCTCAAAATCGAGAAATGTCACTTCCTCCAAACCCAGCTCGACTACTTGGGATTTGTAGTAGGAACGAAAGGCATCCAGATGGATCCTTATAAGCTCAAAGCTATTCACGAATGGCCAGTGCCAAAGACGAAACGACAAGTTCGAAAGTTCCAAGGATTTTGTAACTTCTACCGAAGATTCATCAGGAACTATGCCGATACATTCGCACCTATTGGCGACCTTATCAAAAAGGATCGCAAGTTCATATGGGCAGAGGCACAAGATAAGGCATTCGAAAGTATCAAGAAGGCATTCGAAACGGAAGTCGCATTGGCAATGCCAAAGCCAGACAAACCATATACATTGGAAACCGATGCATCCGATGTAGCGATTGGTGCAGTCTTACAACAAGAAGACAACCAAGGAGAACTGAGACCTTTAGGTTTCATGTCGAAAACTCTAACGAACACCCAACGAAACTATCCGACGCATGACAAAGAGATGCTAGCAATCATGGAAGCACTCAAGCATTGGAGACACCTATTGGAGGGAACCAAAGAACCAGTAACAATCCGAAGCGATCATGCAAATCTCCGATACTTCATGACAGCTCAGAATCTATCGAGACGTCAAGCGAGATGGGCATTAGAGTTATCACGATATAACTTCAAGATTCTCCATTGGCCAGGCAAGAAGAACCAAGCTGACGAGCTATCACGACGATCCGACTATATGCCAGAGGACAAGGACAACTTAGGAGTTACCTTATTACCTCCTGATACGATCAAGCAACAAACATTGCGACGCACAGAGATCAACGGTCTATACAAGCTAGAAACTGAAATGGTCACTATCTCTGATCCTATTATCCGAACGATCAAGAGGAACTACAATACCGAGGAGGCTAAGAAGGAAATTCAGGCGATCAAGCAGAGCAACGGCTACAGTTACAGGAACGGCTTGCACTACGTAACCAATGCATTATATATCCCGCCGTCCGCCAACCTACGAGCGTTGCTAATCCGAAGGCGCCATGATCACAAACTTGCAGGCCACCCAGGAGCAGAAAAGACCATAGAGCTTGTAAAGCGATCATACTATTGGCCGAAGATGGAAGAAATGATCCGAGCATATACCGCAACCTGCGACATATGTCAGCGTGCAAAACCGATTCGACAGTTTCGAAATCCGCCGCTCCAACCGTTGGAGGCACCACATCAACCATGGGAAACCATAACCTGTGACCTGATTACCGACTTACCAGTCAGCAATGAAGGCTACAGCGCGATACTCGTTATAGTGGACAAACTCACTAAAATGGGGAAGTTCATTCCTTGCCAAGGAATACCCAATGCTAAGCAGTTGGCACGTTTGTTCCGCCAACATGTCTTCAAATACTACGGGGCCCCTAAACGAGTAATCTCCGACCGAGGTAGCAACTTCACCGCGCAATTCCTCAAGGAGTTCTGCAGACTCATCGATGTCGATTGGAAAACTAGTACAGCGTATCATCCACAAACCGATGGTCAAACCGAGCGACTAAATCAAGAGCTTGAACAGTACTTACGCTGCTATGTGTCCTACCGACAAACAGATTGGGCAGAGTACATCGATATAGCAGAATTCGCCTACAACAACAGGAAGCACAGTACTACACATCAGTCACCATTCTATACACTGTATGGATGGCATCCTCACCTGGACGTTGCGGAGACCGGTGATTCAAACGTCCCAGAAGCAATAAATCACCTAGAGGAGCTTCGACAAGTACAGCAAGAAGCCTATAATTCGATTAGGCAAGCGAATGAAGCAATGAAGCTTTATGCAGACCTGCATCGAGGCAAACTGCCAGAGTACAAGCCGGGAGACGAAGTGTTACTAGACATGAGGAATCTCAGTCGATTGGAACCAACGAAGAAACTTGCAATGAAATGGGCAGGGCCTTATAAAGTCGAGAAGGCAGTCGGACAAGTGTCATTCAGATTACGCTTACCCGAAACCCTTCCGATCCACCCAGTGTTTCATGCGAGTCTTCTCAGGCCTTACAAACGAAAGGAATACCCTGGAAGACCCACTTTGGATGAACCACCACCTATTGAAGTGGAGGGAGAAGCAGAGTACGAAGTGGAGACAATTCATAACACAAGACGTCATCGGAGCAAGGTCCAATACCTTATCCAATGGAAAGGATACCAGGAGCGAACATGGGAGCCACTTGACAACCTCAAGAACTCCTATCAAATGATCGAAGCATTCCATAAAAAGTATCCTCAGGCAATCCAGCCACCGAACCTTAACCAATGGATCGCCGCACGAAAACGAATGAGGCAATAGTTGCATCACATGCACTCCACCCGATGGAGCCGCTTATGGATCCACAATAGAGATGATGAGTAAGGTCCCCAATGACCTTACCAAGCGATGACATCAATGTGGCACACCAAAGCGAGAGCAGAGATAGAAGAATTAGGCAAGACACCGCCGACATACCAACAAGATGGTATAAAACATGGAGAACTTCGAGCTAAGGAACAACAACTCGAATCTCAACAGCTCTACTTCACTGCAGACGAACTACTACTCAGCTATGCCTATCTTCGATGAGCTACATGCATTCTGTCAACCAGAAGATGCACCAGAATGGACATTTGCACTTAGGCCACCGACCGAACGTTATCAATGGCCACAGCTGTGCAACCGATTCAACGAAGAGAACTACGAAGACGAAATCGTACCCCTATGCCCAGGAAAGTACTTCGACGATCTATTTGACAAGTGGAACGCAGTCCACCACAACCGAGACGAAATACCCCATCTTATGATGGCGAATCACTCAGACGAGTGGTTATTCAAACTCAGTAACCCTCGAGACGCAGCATTACGCCGACTCAATGATGATGCATTTCTAACCTACGCGATCGAACTCGAAACACAAGCATTACATCGAGGCAAGATCGACTTTAGGCACGAAACGACATACAAGAACATCATGGGCATCTATCATTCGGCAATTCAAATTTGCGCCTACCGACGAGACATGACTACCGCAATTCTTAACCGAATGATGCGATGGAGTCACTATCACCCGATGAGCATCGATGCGATGAAGTACATTATATACATAGCCGACCAGACGGGCTTCTATGCATCCCACACCATGCAGTTCATGACGGTACTCAACATGACGAAGTATTACGAAGGAACGAGATACCGAACGGTTATTGAAGCAAGGAACTCTACTACGGACGAGGTACCACTCGACAACATCGAGCACCACGTAGTCGAAGGCAAAGAGGTTAACTACGACCCTCATTACCTTATGGAACTCAACAACCGAGAGGAAGAAGCCAGAGAAAAACTACAGGCTACACGACACCCCTTGCTGGAAGATCTGATGATCTCAGTCTACCAGTACCCGAACGAACTCTACCAGCCGGACGAGATGCTTACTATGTCGGAACAGGAGGACATGTACATACACTCCGACGATACAGAGTCAAGTGAAGAAGGTGAAAGCAGGGAACTATATACCCCAGCGAACTCGGCCCAGACTACACCTGAGGCTGAAGAATCCGAAGATTTGTAAACAACTCTTCTTTTATGCAACCCCTTTCCCATATCGTGACCCGACATGGTCAATTATGCATTTCATTCTTACCTTATGATATTTATGGTCACATCCGACCAAATTATGCTTTATGCACCTCTTTATTTCACGCTTATTCGGCCAACCAGCACAAATGAAGCACTATGCAGAAGTGTCAAAGAACCTACAAGGGCCTAGACATTTTGTATATTGTTTTATTGTGCCGGCTCCGAATTAGCAGATTATGCCTACCTTTTATTATCCTCTATGCAACGGAGAAGCCAAAAGTTTACGTGAAGTCACTCCCTTGCATTATGCTAGGATGTGCCTTCACGCTGAAAGGCACTCCAATTACACTCTTTCTTCGAAAAACTCCATTTGGGGGTTGAAGAGCCGTAGGTAAACACCTGGAACTTCACTCCCAAATTGGTATAAAACTTATTCATTAACGACTTAATGATTTTAATGACTTTATAATTTCTTTCTTATCACTTTCAATTGCGTCATATTCTTTACATGATGCACATTTCATATTCATATCCCTTCCCACCACCCTTTACAAGTCAATGTCTTCCCAGACACCCTTTTCACGACGTTCCTGCGAAGCAATACCTGCATTTTCGACGACTGGATCGATATCCTCAACGTCATAACCGAGCGCGAGGTGAACTCGAAGCGCAACAGTCGTAACATCGCGCTGGAACGATTGCATTTCAAAGTCGGCCTCCTAGAGGAAGATTAACGACTTGAAACGGCACAGAGCATGCATCACTTACCTGAGCACGCCTCTTACGCTCCAAAATCCAATGATTTATGCCGAAAATCGCGACAATAACGACAAAAACAGTAACAGCAGCGGCGACTTTCGACATTTTGGAGCAGAGATGATGATGGTTTGATAGCAAAAATCAACCATCACTAGGCGACCCTTTATCCGAGCTTTCTCACGGATTAGGATGAACATTTCTCCGAAAGTTCATCTTAGGGGGGGTGTAGTGAAAGGATCCGCTCAAAATCTCGCATCAGGATCAACGCGATCAACAGATCTACACGATCAGCTTTCCAAACGCGACCGGTAACCAAGCCAGCTATCAAAGGCCCAAGCAATCGAGCGGCCTAGGCAACAGTAACCCGTTACCACCCGAGCGCTAGAAGCACCGAAGCGGATACGTAATCCCGCTAACAGCTAACACCGCCGACCGCCTATTACCGCGGACTACCACTCTAACGCCGCCGACCAAGCAACCAGAGCGACCTCGATCAAAAGAAGCGATCAAACTTCTTAGAAGTCCAGAAGCACAACTACTAAAGCCTAAACGCTAAAAGGCTAAAGGCTAATAAGGTTTATGGAGACCTCACTGGCATTTCAGCACTGTCAAGTCTGTGCACGAGTTTACATGGTCCTTTATGAAGTATACTACTTAGTATGCACGGCAACGGTTGGTACGCGTGACTGTCACATCGAAACCGAGCGACACCTTCAGGATACAATGCATTCCAATCCACCAAGCCCAATAGTACCCAAGAAACGAGAGGAACTCACGATCACAACTCGGACCCCTCGAACTGCGAACCCGATAACTTGGAGAATGATTGGATGGTATAGACCGGAGTTGCACACACCATGTCCAGCATCTACGATACAGGCAAACCTTTATTTACCGAGAGATGCGAACCTGGAAACCAAGCAATTACAACTCCTTATACAACGAAGGATATGGCGCTACATTCGAGATATACGATACGAAGGCAAAGCATGGCTAGTCACCAGAACCCAGCAGAACCCACCAGCAGAGCTTATGCAGTTCATGATATGCCTTGGACCATACTCTACACCGACCCGACACCTTAACACTGACGTGCGAGTTATGCTTACCCTCGCTGGACCTCGAGATGAATTCCGAAGAATCACATACCGAGCAGCCTACATCGCTCCAAGAGCAAAGATGCCACTCAATGACGGCAATGACATCGTTATGGAGTACTGACAGTGGAGCATTCCATATCGGAGCACCACCTCTATTGTCTCAGTCAGCAACTCCAAAGAATTCTGTCATAGTGGAGACGACCTTACAAAGATTGGAGCAAAGTGGAGCGAAGCGCAGCAGGATGACAAAGGAACAGATGTAATGGTGGAGGAAAGTGGAGTAAAGTGGAGACAGGATGAGTAAGAAATAGGACGGAAAATGGAATATCTGGGAGCATAAATAGTTGTAGGATTAGGCCCTCATTTCCCCATCTTTCGATCCTCTTACCACACTGGTGTAAAGCTTGCCCTACAGCGAGCTATTACTGTGTGCTTTGTACTATCACGCCTCTTGGAAATCCCAACCTGCTTTACTATTACCTCGTATCTGAAAGCATCCATAACTCGGACCGCGACTAGGAAGGCTAGTAAGGGACCGCGTGGTACAGCCAGACGTGGGTAGATAAGATCACCTCTGCACAACACACCGCTGCTTAGGCAAAAGGATCAAACCGGTGTAACCCCGGGCCTACTCCCTAACAGGTTAATAATGAAAGATGAATGAGGGCGCAGCTGCAAGGAAATTACACAATGAGGTGCGGTGATAAATGATGATGCTGTATCCGATTGATCTTGTCGGACTCAAAAGCATCGCCTCATTGCATATTTGAGCGCCTGTTGCTCGTCGAAATCGGAACAGGAGTTATAGGGAAACTGGCATTCCAGACAACGGCTACATTTTCATTGGTTCATCAATGAAAGTCTCATTAGTGATGAAGAAGGAAAGATAATACTAAAAAGAAAGATACCTGATGGGACGCCCACATGAATGGCTGGCTTGTCCATGCACCTATTCGGATTTACACCATAAGGAGCAGCCGTTGAAGTCAGATATCCGCCCACGCTCATCCCACGACTTCAATGCTGCCCAACAAGAAAATTTTATCAGACGGCCATTCTAACCAGCACAGAAGGACAGAGTCAAATCCTACAGTCTGAATTTGAGAGGCTCGGCCCACAGTGCCAGAGAGAGAGGCTGATCTGCACACCTGACATAACCACCCAATCTGATAATCACACATAAATCATGCCACATCTTTCAGTTTGTGTAAATAGCGAGTTATGTCCATAGGTACAGCGAAGGGCCATGGTTGCAGCCATTATATTATAATTGCAGTCCTAGGACTGCAGACCATTGTGTACAAGTAGACATGTTTTATATTATAATTTTCCAACAGTCCTTTTTATAATATTATAATTTACAAGCTACTATTATTTTATAAAAGTAACAGACAAATTATAATAACAAATCTTTACCAGTTCCTAGAATTGAACCTATTATCCAGAGATTCAAGTACTTTACACCTGCACCATTTTACCATATAAATTATATCATATACACTAATCCTAGATCCTAATCTTACCACTAAACCTAAAACTAACCCAAAAATGGGGCTTCGCCGCCATACCCCCACCTAACTAATCCTAATCCCTAGAAGGACTATTTTATGCATATTACACTGTCCGGTGAAACTCCTGTAGGCGTTCTGATACCGGACAGGGAATATAAAGTTCGAGGGGCTGCCCTAGAATACCTTTGAGTAGTCAGCAGAGAGTTACACCTAGACCAAAGGCAAGTGGAAACGAAAGGATAATGGAATATACGAGAGAAGGGCTGTATGAGGGCAGAGGAATGCGTGGGAAGCGCTCGAGGAAGGGTTCCAAGGATGGGCTTCTCCCGAGATTGATGGTGGCGGTGCAAAGGCTAAATCGACTCTCCGGCTCAACTGCGAGCTCTGGACTAAAGCCGACTAACACAAGGCACAAGAACTAATCTAACTAATGCTACGCTAGTCGAACCACCAACTCGAACGTGACTAATCGACCATGCTAACACACTGGGAATCGACGGCAGCCAATCTCACTCGTAGTCTAAAGTGTCAGAACACGGCGTAACGATTCGAAACGCGATACAATGGACGGGGGACGATAACTGGGTGACCGAAACGTGATACGAGAGACGGAGGGACTATACGGTGATGGAAAGGGATGATATGGTGTCCTTTTCCGACGACAGTGGAGAGGGGAAGGTGTTACGAGACCGAAAGCACGCGGCACACTAAGTAACTGGGTTACGAGCGAAACCAGCGAAACAGATCGGAACTCGCGAGGAGGTTTCGATACGGATGATAGAGACAGGAGAAGTCCTTTACACGAACACGGCGAACTATACGAACGTGCGAACGGCTCTGCTGCGAAGAGAGATCACCGATCAACTGTACAGAACACGAAATATCGTATATTAGACTTTGGAGATGAGAGAGTCCACTACGAACAAGTAGAACTCGGAGCTGGGGGACTTGAGACGATGTGAGAACTGCTAAGCTCCAACTAAGCTGTCCCCCCACTACGAGAGTCGTGCTAAATTTATACTAAACGTCCAAAACTGAGCCTCCCATCGGTCAGAAAACATAAGCCATAAGAAAAGGGGAACGCATATCACACGTATCACTTATCTACAAAGGAGAGGAGCGCATATGAATGGTTTAAGGGACACATAAAGCAGAAAGAAACAATACTAAGCATGGTCGGAACGAGAGCATAAAGAAATAAAAGGGACGCATATAGAAAGGTGAGATCATAAGCGAAGCTTTCGGAACCGGGTGTCTTTGAGCGGAACAAGTTGGAACTTGGAGAAAAGACTTGGAAAGACCTCGGCTAGCCTTACAGGGCAAATCTGCGACATTTTGAATGGGTGAGGGACTGTGGATGACACTGCAGGGTCAAATCTCTTTGTCAGGAGTACGGATCCGGGATCCGGAGACTTGTGATTGACACGTGTAGGATTGTCACGTGATTCTTCCACCGTGTCTGATATGATGGCCGATCATAGAACGGTGCACGTGCCATTTAGACTATGGCATTCTTGCTAAGTCCACTCGCTCCAGCGAAACCAGTCGGAACCGGGCGAAACCAGTCGGAACACCGCGGAACTGGTCATAACGACTTCGTACGCTCCCAAGCTTTAGTCTTACTCTTCACCGGAAAGGTCAGAAATGTATATGTGCAGAAGCCTAGTATATAATATAAATGCAATAATTATCTGCTGTAGTAGTCTAGTGGTATTATTATCTGTTCTTTGTTGAGGTTGTGGGTTCAATTCCCTTCATGATTTATGTTAATTTTATAATTTATTTTACAATTTTATAGTTGACCAGCACATTATTTTATAAAATTCTATAATGAGGACAGCAAAATAATATAATAATATAATATGCGCCTACTTGTACACAATGGTTTGCAGTCATAGGACTGTAATTATAATATAATGGCTGCAACCAGTAGTGCAGCGAACGGGAGCCTCATCGTTCATTAGTACGTCTTTTCCGTACCGAACCTCAGGCTGATCGCACAACTTCTTTCGGAGAACCGTGGGACAGCAATCGATTTACGGTCACTACAAATGAAGATCAGTTACGAAAACGTGGGGGCGAATCAGCGGCGCTTTCGGCGGAGATGGAAACAAAAAAGCAGGACTCGTGTGACTACAGATGGGACTATGTAGGTCACGTAACACCTTCGCGTCCGAATGAGCGCGGATATCAGTTTTTGAGTTCACTACATCGACTCATCCGTTTCTTTGCATCTACCTTCTTGAATATTTTTCCTTCTCTTCGCCAATGCTCACGAGAGAACCAGCTACTGCTGTTGAAGATAATTCGTTGACGTCGCAAGTTGGAGATACCGGCTCATTAGCAACGTGTCGGCTCACGGCAGAGCAGCAGTATTACAAGGACTTCATTGGTGCTCTCAATTTGCGATTTGTCCATGCACCTGGTGTACTCCGTGATTTGCATATTGCACTCTGTGATTTCAGACCTGCGACGTATGTGCATGCTGCTACACTATGATTTGTTCTTTCTATCCCGACTCAGCCTTCTGACTGACGATGTCAATAACATGTAGAAAAAGAATGATACACCGCGTATTGGAGCTTCTTTGGGGCCACAATGATCTTATACATCGATTCAATAACGTACTACCCGACGGATATCATATTGAGTTTCCTAGCGATGCCACTAAACCGATATCAAGTATACGAGTATCGACTCCTGATGGCACGATTGCATACTGCGACTTGCGGGCCGGTGAGATACCATTATTTGTGCCCGACGCGGAAGCCATCATCAGTGACATCCAGCCAACTATTCTATCCTCCGTTTCTTCCCTCCGGATTGACACAACTTTGCTTGCTTCCGGCTATTCAACTTCTTCCGATGACTATAATTTGTCGTTGAATAGATACTAAGGGAGCGTGGCGCAGCTGCACGGTCCAGCGGGGATTTCGGATAGATAACGTGCGAGGCTCAGTTTTGGCGCATGGACACTCAAGTTGCAACCCTGCATTTGCAACAATATGCGAGATGACATATCAGATTAGTTCGTGTAGCTATATGCATTTGTGTTGCTTTTTCTATGGTATTGTGTGCTTGGATTGGAGCAATCTACACCACTCGCACTCTGATATCTTCATATACAATCGAAGAGAAGGAGCGCACCCGGTGGACATGCATTGGTCCAGATATGTCACGCTCCTTACTCATTCGACTCTGATGCCCTTTATGAAGACCGAGCATTTGAATGACTGAATCATACAAAAGTATGAGAAAATAGACGCATGTCAGTA
Organism: Sanghuangporus weigelae; assembly: GCA_033182465.1. Classification (NCBI taxonomy): domain Eukaryota; kingdom Fungi; phylum Basidiomycota; class Agaricomycetes; order Hymenochaetales; family Hymenochaetaceae; genus Sanghuangporus; species Sanghuangporus weigelae. The sequence goes on along the minus strand of CP137319.1, from coordinate 3,875,252 downwards.
TATTTACTATCGTATAATACTGGTTGCTAAATTTCTAGTAGGTCGGGAACCCAAGACAGCTTTGCTGCCTTCTTTGAAATACTTTGCATTCTATTTTCCCGACTCTTTTCCCGCAGGACATATATATTTTTCTTTTCAATTGAATAACAAATTGGCTCCAAGATGCCGTTCTCGAGTCAACATGGAAGTCGCTAGACCTGCAAACAAGATGGGAAATTGGGAGTTGATCCAGGCTACTTTGCCGTGTATGCATTATGATGCACAGGCATTTGGCGTGATACCTGCAGCAAAGGCTGATTCTCGTACCTTTCGATGTGGGAAAAGTTTGCAGAAATCTCTGCCTATTGCATCAAGTTTGAGAGCAAGTCGATGCAGTAGAAGAGAGGTCCAGGACAGGTATTTAAGTAGCAGAAGACCAGGCCGTCAAGTCAACAGGCGTCTACCACTTCTCACAGGATGGAAGAACACATTCAATCCGTTGAACATATCAGAAACTCCTTCAGAGGCAGTCCGACTGGTCTTACTGATTCCATATCAAGGAACGGACTGTTTGGAAGTGCATTAAATGGTGAGTACCATGGGTCCTTTATCAAGCTCATATTCTCTAAAGATCTCTTTCTTTACGCAGTTGCTAGACAGGCAGGGCTTGATATGCAGCTGGAGCACTACAGCGGGAATTGGGTCAAGTACAAGATTACAGATGCCAACACGCATCATGTATATGTCAACCAGCTTCATAATCCCGAGAGTTTCGAGCGCTTCCTTGACAAGCTGAGGGAGAGTATGAGCCTCAGGATGCACTTCCAACAATTCATTAACATTTAATCGCCAAGACTTAAAGGCTTGGCATTTCTAACTGAAATAAGCACTCTCATGTTTAGGAAGCAATTGCGATAGCTGCAGTTTAGAATAGGTTGCACAGGAGCGATTTAACTTTCTTCGTAGGCCGATGAATCAAAATATTGCGAATAAAATCCACCCATGTTCACTAAGGTCATAACCGAACCTTTCTTTCCAAAAAATGAGTGCTATGCAATTCAGAAAATCATAAGCAAAGTCAAACAATTGGGGTAAATTCAGATTGGACAACACGGCACACGTCGAACTGAATTTGATCGGATGCACTTCATGAGTCTCCGTCTGTTTGATGCTCGTAATGACAAATGAGCATATTTGGTTAGCAACACCTTCTGCGACACCCGTAGAGGTAGTTAGGAAATGCCGGGTTAAAATTATATCGCTCCGACTTTCCTACAGTGCGCCGGAGAATCTGGATGATTGGTGTTGATGAAATCCGGGAAGTCGCTACGTACAGAAGTCGCGAAGAGCTTCAGTGCGTAGTCTCGATCCATCTACGTATGGAACAGCACGCATAAATCCGTTATTGGTCATATCATAAGCTTGATCCTGGAACTCGATGAGACAGCCTTCTGAGTATTCTTTCTTTACTCTAACTACCGTCGGTGAAAACTGGGTGTTTCCACTATCCTCACCCGAGTCCGGTGCAAGACATGCTACCTTTTGAACACAGAGACGTTGACATCACACGTTCTGTGTATGAATCAACGAGAACCGGCTTCCAATAACGCGATTCAATTAGTAAATGATGAGAGAAACCGATTCACTGTACGCCTGACTGCTGGACCATACTCCTGAAAAACTTCCGATAGTAATAGAATAAGTACGTGCATTATCCTTCATTGTTATCGGTTGGAAATGACTATGCCGCCTATCTGATGACTCTGAATAAATCATACTACAAGTTCAAGCTCGAACAAACAAATATTGAGTTATGTTCAAATAACAAGTTGGAGGCTTGTTGGATGACGTCTGGTCATACCGAGCTGAACTGAACATCATCCTGCAAGTTCATTAGAAACCGCAGGATAACATAGGCGGTTACGATTTGGAAACATGCTCTCTGAACCACTGTATAATGCAAGGTCAGCCAGGCGAAGAAAAACATCTATTATTAGGCATACCTTTGAAAGAAACTTTGCGCTATCTTTTGGGTATCGTTTCAACGTCTCATAGTCTACGTATGTAACGCCAAAACGAGGTCCATAACCCTCAGCCCTTTTCGTAAAAAAAGACAAATCATTTAACCTCGTTGAACGAGAACTCGAAAACAGATCACAGCGTACCACTCAAAATTATCAAGTAAACTCCATGCAAAGTACCCGCGGATGTCGATGCCATCTTCGTTTACCGCTTTCTCCAAGTTTTCGGTCATTGCCTGAAAGTACTCGATTCTGTCTGCATCGCGCAATGCTTCCTCGAGGGCTTTATTACTCTCGCCAGCTACGCAGAATCCGTTCTCGGTCACGCTTGTCGTTTACTGAGCCACAGGTACCGGAGAGAGTAGACCAGTACTTACTAAATCGGCCTCTTGTATGTTTCCCAGAGATATTTTAGGTGTGCCCGAAGACCGGGTCCATCTTCACTCAGCTATGGGTCACTTCAAGTCGTCCTAAGCAATGGAGCATTCACGTACATGTCTGCAACCACGATAACTCGCCTTTCACGGAAGAATCAATAAAGTACGATAGAAAGACACGTGAATACTTACTTTGCGTGCCGAGTTGCGTTCTATCCGGTTTCGTAAACGTTCTCTTAACGTTACCATTGAACTCATCCGTTCCACCCTCCTCTGTAAATTTTTGTGAGAATCAACGATAGGATACTACAGCAGGAAGGACTCACGGACAAGATTTGTCGTGTACATATTCAGACCATAGAACTCGGAGCTACTCCTAACAACTTCCTTCTCTTCTTCTGTAAAGACAGGCAGGCGGTCGCCGACCATTTCTTTCAGAAGTTGCGGGTAGTCGCCATGGTATATAGGCCCAGCAAACCATCCTGGCGTGACTGCTCTCGCACGTTCTGTAGCCTTGATGTCTGCATGAGATGATCACTTGCATTCTCCGGCGCTTCAAAAACTGACAACTCACTTATCTCAGAGTCATCATACGGAATAAGGGAGGTCGAGTTGAGCGTTATTCCGATCCCGCCGCCTTGCACTGGTTTGTATTTCGACCGATAAAGGGAAACAGCAGATGCATGGGACAAGATCAAGTTATGTCCGACACTATATGCAATGTCAGATCGGAAAACTGGCCGAATAGATGAATAGTTATCTACATCCATGGTTCAATATGGGAATCTCCTTCGCTGGATTTCTCACGATCTGAGCTTCGGCCTGGTGCATGGACACCAGATGCATATCCGAGAGCTGAGATCACCCAGGGCTCGTTGAATGTTATCCTGCAAATGCCATGAGTTGGTGTCGCGACTGTCCAATAAACAACATACCAGTGCTTTACGCGATCTCCGAAGCGACTGAAGCACAGCTTGAGGCAATTAAGTGTTTTTTTTCTTGACTAAGAGGAAAAGAACTTACGTCCGCATAGTTAGTGAAGTCCTTGATGATTTCCTCTTTATTGAGCCATCCACCGTATCTTTCATGCAACGTTTGAGGTAAATCCCAGTGATATAGAGTCTGGCAACCAAGTTAGGGCAAAACACTCCGAGAGGCTGAGTTGAAGAAGACGTACGAGGTAAGGCTCCACACCGGCATCAAGAAGGGCATCTATCAGATTAGAATAATATGCAAATCCCTTCTCATTCACTGAATCGTTCCTTCCACCGTCTGGTATAACTCGGGACCAGCTAATAGAGAATCTATACGCCTTTGCTCCATATTGCTTCAGCAGTGCAACATCGTCTTTCCAGAGATGATAAGAGTTGCAAGCGATATCGCCATTCAGTCCATCGGCGATTTTCCCTGGTGTCCTCGAAAACTCGTCCCAGATGGATGGACCACGACCATCTTCATTCGTTGCACCTTCAATCTGAAACGATGCTTGAGCAGAATTCAGTCATCATCTAGTCCATAGTTCGGAGATGCTTACCTGTTGCGAATCCCCATGTAAAGTCCTTCGACAACATGGTCACAGAGCAAGTTGAAGGACACTCGAGTTCGTATGTCGCGACCCAGACTTCGCGAGAACTTCGGTAGAATGACGGCCTGCCATGGTCTCGTAGCCATGGTCATGGGTCAATAACCACGGTGCGGAGAATAAACGCGGAGCGGCAGTTTTCGCACGAGTCGCTCGGCTCGTTGCGTACACGTGACCGCGCTGGACGTCCATCTGTGATGTGAACTTTTTTTAGTCGTCTTCTCCAGAACACTGATGGTATACGCTCACCGCCAACTTTTTACAGGCTTAATCGTCATCCCTCTGCTTGTAAGCGCCCTCAAGCAGAATGTATCTGTCGACGATGCAGCAGCATCTGGTGTCATCCCTCAATATCTGCCTCCTAGCGGGGCTTGGAATCAAGGCGCGGACTGTCCAAACTGCTTAGCCCAGCCGGACCCATTTCAGGTCTTCAACGGGACATGGCATGACGCGACATTCACACCAACAGATGGGAGTGCACGGGCCGTCGAGCTCACTTTCAATGGTGCGCACCATCCTTTCTGTAGTTCACTCTCATACGCCCATCCTCACGCGTGTGTGCAGGGACCGCCCTCTATGTATTCTTCATACTTGCCAACACAGTTCCGCTCACGGATACTGTAACAAACATGAATTTCGTCCTTGACGAAGAGACCGTTGGGTTTTTCGTTCACCAGCCCACTAACAGCTCCGACTTTGAATATAACGTTCCGGTGTACGTTAACGACTCATTGTCTTCCGGTCTGCACCACATGAGGATGGAGGCTGCGGGAAACCACTCGGCGCTCATCTTGTTTGATTACTTCATCTATACGTGAGCTGCGTTATTTATTTTGTTTATTTCTTCTGGCTTCAGCTAAACGTCTCTTAGCTCAGATGTCGACGAAGCATCGTCTACCTCCTCATCACCGGGCGCGGCATCTTCAACAGCGTTCCTAGCGCCGGATGATACCCGACTTCCGCAACCAAAGTCCAGCATAGGACCCATCATTGGAGGCGTAGTCAGTGGCGTTGTTGGGCTCGGTTTAGTGATGGCCGCTTTGCTGTGGTGTTGGAAACGCAAGAAGCATGGTCGTGGGGTGACAATGCCTGATCGCATCACGAGTCAACGGGGATATGGTGATCATATTTACATCTCTGCTTCGGCGGTTGATGATGCTCCACATCTACTCGGAGCAATACCTACACCATATCGTGATGTACTAGCGGCAGGTAATCACAGATCAAACCCAAAGGTCAGTTGTATCTCCTTTAATATCGACATCGTACTTATTTTGTGCTATAAGCAGAACCTAACGGACCAAATAAACGCTAGCTCTGGCTCAGAAACAAGAGCACAGTCTAGCTCAAGTCAATCAAATACCCGTTCAGAAACAGTTGGCGATACCGGCATATTACGCGAACGCGTAGAGTTTCTTATGGACGAAGTCGCTCGTCTTCGACATTCACACTTACAGGACCGAAGCGCGTACGAGACAGGATCGGAGGCCCCTCCTGGATATTCAGAAGGCCGTATCTCGCCTGATTCATTGCGATGAGTACAAGTGACTGTCCGCGGACACGTCTCGATCTATTTATACGTCCGTCCATGCTAGGTCTCGTGTTTGCTTAGTATAGTGTTACGTTTATATAAATTCATCATTCCGACGTCGATGTCGGCACAGTTTCGCAATTTACCTACGTTCTAGACACCACTAAGTCTTCATCTCTCTCGGATTCATAATGAGCGTCGCTGGACGCCCCCATAGTAGCTCCGCTGGTATCAGAGCCTGCCGTTGGACTCATAAATTCGATGGCAGGTAGACTTATCGTATCTTTGCCCGCTACCAGCTCCGTCGACGCATTCCGCAAATTGAGGATCATCCGCGCCGATATGATTGAATGAAACGCCAATTGCAACCTGGAAACGGTAACAAAGTCCAACATCTCGTCAGCACTGTCCTCGTCAAGCACGCTAGAGGAACTCACTGAAGAAGCAAGCGATCATAATCTCCCTGCCAAATTCCAAGCGAGTCTCAAGAGTTCATTCAGATCTAGGGTAACTAACCGACAAGAAACTCACCTTCGCAACGTTGACAATATTGATGATAAAATTGGTACCCGACAAAGCTAAGCAGGTATATCATGCTAGGCATAGAGCTTCGAAAATATTCAAGACGTACTGAACAATGAACATGGACAAGAAGTACAATAATCCTAGATAAAACAATTTATTGACGAAATCGAAAATTCCAATATTGTCAAACGTACCATCCCGGTGGAACGTCCTGTATAGCACGTTTTGGCACGGTTGAAACTTCCCTGAAACATAGACGGTTGATCTTGAGAAGTGGCGCCTGCAAAGGTGGAGAGGGGGCAAACAATCGGATATTGCTTTGTACATCGTAAGACCAATCACAACTGAGTCGTCTGACGAGTTACGAGTGATATCAGAGTCAAATAAGAGTCCTCTTTACCGCTGTCCAGCAACATGATGTCGATATAAATAAGGAACTCTGGGACTTTCCCTGTTTTCCTCCTATCTGACGTACATGGGACGGTCCCAGTAATGTTTGTGTTCGAGACTGTCAGTCGTCAGTACAACAGATGAGAATGTGATGTTTGAGGAAGACCGACATTCAAGTCTGCTTTGCGAAATTGAGAGGATGACTATCATGAAGATAGATGTTGCCTTCGCGGCAGAGAAACAATCAAGACGGCAGACCTACTTTCTGACTCGGTAAAAGGCTGACATACAAGCAGAAGAGTAGACAGTACAACGAGCAGTCTCCGGAACCTCCCCCAGAGTGCATAAGTTTGCATGAGTAGAATCACTATCCATACTTAGACAAAGGCATCTTCATGAACTCTGATCGTACCGATGGCAGAGGCTATTCCGAAACAACTTATTACTACCAGTGGAGATACTTGAGCTCATCCTCTCTGTTCCGCGGGAAACAGCAGCTTACTAGTTGATGTGTTGATTAAACGGGTACAAATCTATCATATTGTGATAATCAACAAAGAGTCAATGATGGTAATTATTGAAGACGTACGTCGCTGTGCAAACCTGGGTGCATGAAGTCTAAGATGATCGCAGTGTTAGAGAATTTGGAAAGAATGGATGAATCTACAGGTGACGGACAGATGCAGATAAGCGCTGTGCTGATCATGGGCATGTAACGTGTATCGAGGAAAAGAATCTTGACCACATTCCAATCGAAGCGCCAGACGTGCTCAACCTTTATGATATAAGCTTCGCTAGCAATAAATAGAGAGGTTTGACATACCTCATCGGCAACCCAGTCATACACCTAGGATCAATCGATTAGATCAACCCATCTGCATAACATCCATGCGCATACCAGAATGGCCATGCTTGCGATCGTTGTGTACTTTGAATGAGATTCCGACAGATGAGATCATCATATGTGTGAGAAATACGTATAGCTGACTCACCTGTACTGCACGGAAATGCGAAGCCGGAATTGGGGGGTCAGCTACCAGGCTTGACATGTCGGTAGGTACGGAGAATATATGACTCGATATGCGCAATTTAGACGTCAATGATTTATACCGACTACGTTAAAGTTATCACCGTATCACCGTATCACCGCCCAGAGGACTCATCACAATCCACATCAAGGGTTATCATCAAGATGATCACTCTCTCATGAAAGCGAGACACACGAGCACAGCCATTTCCATAAGGATGCTGCCGTACTACATGTAGGACCGACGCTGGACGCGACAAGGATACTTGTTCGGTGGAGCGCGGTGGGTGTGAGAACGGAGGGAGTGCCAAGAAATCAATAGATTATTTCAGTAAGGACTGCACTGAGGAACGCTCCTCATCCGGATTTGGTCGTCCTAGACGAACAGACTAGAGCTTCCATGAAAGAATACTACATATTCGAACGTGAAAGGGATCATACAAGTAGCATGACCCAACTAACTTAAGGCATCTGAAATTTGGTTGCGACAACCGACAAGGTCGAAACCTCGAGAAAGGCGGGATGTGCGTCGAAGACAGCTGCCTTGCCAGAATTGCATAGAGCTAGTCGACACTTGATCGATCGAACGAATAACATACACGAAGCTACTGGAAAAAAAATTGTAACGAAATGAAGTGCTGACTCTTGATGGATGATCATAGTGGAATTTCTACTTATGGTGAAGATTACGTGATTCGGTGTAAGTCGAGAGTTTGAGTTTACACGACAAGCATCTTCTAAATCTGATTTTGTTCTTGAGTTTTGATACAGACCTATACAGTGTTCTAATTTTGTCACTCAACAGCGCCCAGCGTTCCCAACATGCATTCATCGCAACCTGCAGATCCGCCGATTTTTGGCGTATTTAATCTTCATCTAGTCCACCTTCCTACCGCAAACTATCCCCCACCATACGTACTTAGAAGACAAAAATGGACACCGTTCCAAATGTTGATCCCGGGTTTCTTCTTTTTCTACAAAACCTTGCAGCTGCATCTCAAGTAAACTCAATGGTGTCAAGTGGGTCGTTTTTTCTCAAAGCTGCGTGTGCTGGCATTGAAAATATCCATTATCTTCTCCAGTGGCGATCTATACTGCTTATTTGTATAATCTCAGTCGGTACTCCTTCAGCTTCAAAGGCAACATTTAACGAAAATTATAGTATCGACCTTCAGAGACGAGGTGCGATTTCTCTCATTTCAAATATCGGATTCTGACCACGCAGTCTCGACGATCCTAGGTAGAATTCGTGTGGGTATGTGATGTATATGATTTCTAGGAATCAGTTCACAGACGTCTGAGTATTAGGGGCACGGATTGAGTTTCGGCTCGGCAATATACTTCGCCGTGAGTGCGAAATAGGCATTATAAAAAGCGTATACATTGAACATATGCTTGCAAGTCAAGATACCTCGCTGCCATTTCTCTTAGGTATGTACCCTACAATACAATTTCTTGTCGTGTCTGAAGATGTTCGCAGCATCGATACCGTTCAAGTATTTGTCAACGTACTAAAGCTCGGTGGACACCAGGTTTCCGTCGGCACAGACGATACCTTCGGATTTGAGTGTGTCAGCTCCAACGGAGATACGTCCAGTATTCGATGCTTTAGTTACAATGTGCAGGAAAACCCGACCAATGCATCTTATGCAATTGGACTAATGGTGCTCTTTCTATCCATGGGTGAGTCAGGATAGCATCAGCAGGAAGATTAAGATGAAGTGATGGGATCTGTAGCACTCCTGCAATTGCGAACAATCGTATTATATGGGAATCCAAGGCGTTTATTCATAACTTTCGGTGCATTGGACCTACTACTTCTCGGATCCTTTGTTTCAATTAGCTCTCTTGGTGGGTATTGGACATCACAAAAAATACCCGGTATTAAACGTCTTTCGGCTTAGCAAGGGCATTTAGTCCATTGATATGGTTGCCATTGTCAATAATCGAGCTTATAACGCTAGGATTCTCACTCTGGAAGACGTATGAAACGTATCGCAGCATCCGTGAAACGAAGTTGCAACTCCCCCTACTTTTGAAGATTTGTCTTCAGGACAATACTTTTTACCTGGTTACGTGAGTTCTTCTTTGTACAACGAAAGATGTCGTTGGTCTGACAAAGCCGTCCTCTAGCATCCTTGCTATCTACATCGGCGGAATCGTTCTAGCATTGCAGGCGAGCTTATTCTTCGCTGACGACAGAATTAGCCTTGACTGACTCCTAAAGAAAGACTGAAGAGTTTGATAATGCTCATTTTGAGGTTTCGGTTGCTATCTCTGGCACTATCTGTCCTTGGCTTTATGTACACTTGAGAAAGACCCAAGCGGCACCTGCATCAGCCTCGACTGTACCTACGATGCAATTTGAATCGTTGCCAACGAATAGGTCCGCATTCTAAGTAGCATATATGTTTCTATTTTCCGCTGATATGGTTTTAGGGACGGAACACAAGATGATCCCGTGCGCCTTACTCAAACAGATTCCTTATTCAGCTCGGGTATCTCACAGAATTGATCCTGAGCATTTGGCACGAGCCTCAGAGCTGTTACTGGACCCAAGGTCTCTAACTTGATTTACGATGAAGAATCATATTTTCGATGCTTGAAGGGAGCTTAGACGTTTAAGCTATTCATATTTCTGTATTGGCAATCGACAAAGATTGAATTCTCCGTCATGTTGCTTCCGTGCGTCATTGAGCTATATGATGAGGGAATCCGTCTAGCTTCAGGTAGACTCAATGCCCGTTCAGTAACAGACGAAAACGCTGACATCTTACGCGATGTCTGGACCTTATTATTACGTCTTCGACGCTCGCATCTACAAGACCAAACGCGTACTCGAGACGAGATCAGAGATTCCCCCTTGCTATTCAGGAGATCGTACCTCTCCTTATTCGATTAGATGAGTACTACTGATTGTCCGCGAATACACCTCGGTCTGTCTACAAAAAATTATCCATACTAGGACTCTTGTGTTTACAGTAGTGTTGCGTGCATGAAAATTCTTTGCTCCTACGAGAATATCGTCACGACCTCGCAGATATAGTACGTCTGAATCTGACCAACCTATCAGATCGGGTCAAGAAGGAGCATAATATACTGGATTCTGGCTTACCTACTTTTCAGACACCACTCAGTCATCGTCTCTCGCGGACTTATACTGGGTGCCACCAGACGGACTCGTGTCGGTTCCGGCGGTATCAGGGTCGCCTGTTCGACTCACAAATTCGATCGCAGAAAGGCTTATGATATTTTTGCCGGTCACCAGCTGCGTCGACGCAGTCCGCAAATTAAGGATCATGCGCGCCGAGATGATCGAATGAAAAGCACATTGCAACCTGGAAATGGTAACAAGGATCGATACCTCGTCAACAGTGTCCACCTCAGACACCCTGAAGGTACTTACTGAAGAAGCAAGTGATTATAATCTCCCTAATTCCAAAATTTCGAGTGAACCTCCGGGCTTCAGTTTCAAAGCTATCGGGAAGAAACTCACCTTTGCAACGTTGAGAACACTGATGATTAGATTGACGCTCGACAAGGCTTCACTGAATCGGTACACTAGGCATAATCTTCGAGGAATGTTCAAGACGTACTGAACATGCATACAAAGTACAGCAGCCCCGAATGGACTGATAATAAGTGAAGCTGGGAAAACTGATAGAACAAGACGCACCATCCCGGTGAAATATCCTGTATAACACACTTCGAGATGCGTGAAATCTCCCTAAAATGAAGACAGTCGAGCTTGAGAGCTTGCACATGCAAAGGAGAGAAAGGCTGAACATTCGGATATGGCTTTGTACATTGTAAGACCAACAACAAGAACGATGTCTGATGAATTCGGATCGACACCAGAACGCAAAAAAGGAGTTCGGCTCACTACTGTCTAGAAGCATGATACAGATATAGATCGCGAAAATTGGAACGTTCGCCGTTTCCTCTTCACCTGACATACATAGCACGATCCCGCTAATACCGGTACTCGAGACTTGAGAAACGAGGCGTAGCTTACTGAGTGCACGGACAAATATAAGATGCTTGTGGAGTACTGACATTTTACCATGCTTTGATCAACTGAAAGGACGACCACGCCGTAGACGAACATTGCCTTTGCAGTCCAAAAAAAGGGAGAAAAAGACCAATACATCAGACTCATTCTTTAATTCGGCAAACGTCTGACGTACGAATAGAGTAGCGGAAAGTACAATGAGTAGTTTCCGAGAATTTCCCCAGAGTACATACGTTCGCATAAGTAGAATCCCTATTCCATTATTTCCATAATTAGATATGGGAATTTTCACGAGCCCCAGTCATACCGACGGCAACAGTTATCCCGACAGCGCTCAACACTGTCAAAGACTCTCAAGCTCATCCTCTCTGCTGCGTAAGCAGAAACAACCTACTATCGGAAGTCTTGATTAAATGGCTGCAAATCTACGACATTCTGATAGTCAGCAAAGCATCCGTGGCGATGATCATCAGCAACGCACGTCTTTTTGCAATCCTGGATGGAAGAAGTCTAAATCGATTACGACGCTGAGGAACCGAAAAAAAGCGTATAATTGTAGAGGTTGCTCACAGATACAGATAAGCATCGTACTGATCAGAGGTATGTATCGTGTTCCAAAGAACAAGATCTTGACTAAACTCCAGCCGGAGCGCCAGACGTGCTCGACCTTTGAAATGTGAATACTTCACACAAGGAGGAAGCGCTAGTGATACCTCATCGTTAAGCGTTATAGCCCAGTCATACACCTGGGATCATTCATTGAGGCCGTCATATTCGCGCACCATACATGTACATACCAAAATGGTCATGCTTGAGATGGTCGTGTACTATGACCATGTGTATGATGGATGAGGCCATAGACTGACAGCATGGTCTGTAAGTAACTCACTTGTACTGCACGGAAATGCGAAGCCAGGTCTGAAGTATCGGTCGCTAAACTAGACATGTCTGGGGTGAGAAGAAGATTCGTGCCTACGAGATAGATATGGACCAGGCATCTGTAGGATACCTCGATTACGTGTCGGTCACCGCCCAATATAAATTCATCACGCCGCACACCAAGACCTGTTTCTGGTCACCATCAAGATGACTCTCTCAGGAGAGCGCGACATGGGAGTGCAATCACTTCAATCAAGGCGCTACAGCACTAAAGCAGATTGCCGGACGCGACCAGGGTATCGTTTCGGCTAATATGAGCGGAGATGAAGCGAACGTCGGAAGGCTAGGGACTTGTGTGGTGGTAAGAGCTGCTCTGTGAGGAACGCGCCTCGCCCGGAATCTGTTCTTTGAGATAACGGGCTAATTATTAAAAAGATAAAAATATGCTAACATAGAAAGACTTGTGGTATAATTAACTTGACGTATTCCCAACTCGGAGAACTAATCAGGCTGTCGACTGTACGTAGAAGGGCAGAGCTCATACGTGAGCTGCGTCTCGATGATCGCTGTTTCTCCAGGACAACGGTAGTGGACCGTCAGAAAGTCGTTGTATACTTCTCGATTCGGAGTAAGCCGCTCGAGATCGATTCGGAGCTGTGTCGCGTGTGTCCAACAGCGCCCAGCTTTGCCGACATGCATTCATCACGTCCACATCGGCATATTTGACCGTCGTCGTCTTGCACCATGGATGATTTTGCCCCCATACCTGGAAGACCAGAATGACCTCGATTCCAATCGATCCCGAGCTTCGTCGAACAATACAGCACTCAGCAGCCGTTTCCCAGGCAAGCTCGATGCTGTCAAGTGAGTCATTCTTCTCATTCTTACCTGTACCGTAGCTGAAGCTGTCTATCGTATCCGGCAGTCGCAATATATGCTGCTTTTTCATATAACTTAAGTTGGTAATCTTGTAAGCTTTAGAGACGGTTCTTACTATGTAAATCCCAGTCACGACCTTCCAGGACGAGGTGCGTTCATTTTTCTTCCCTTCTTGCGTCCTGATTCTGATGGGGCATTCTTGCCAACCATAGGTAGACCTTGTATGGGTGCGCGACGTATGAGATCCTTAGGAGAGAATCAGCTCACTGAGTTCTGGTCATCAGGGACGCAGGTTGAATTTCGGTTCGGCAGTATATTTTCTTGTGAGCACAGGTCCAGTTTCAAAGGCAAACACACTAACATACTCCTGCAAGACTAGATACCTTGCCGCCATTTGCCTTAGGTAACTGAGATGCACAATTGAATCGTGTCGTCTCTAACGCAGGTCACAGCATCGATAGTATTCAAATTCTTATCCGAGTATTGAAACTTGGTGGACATCAGCTATCCGTCACTGTGGATGATTTGTCTGGAAGCCAGTTCATCGAATTCAACGAAATGGAAGACCCTTCCAGTTCATCATACTTCATTGCATTAGTTGTACTATTTTTATCTATGGGCGAGTGGTGATCCCATTTGCAGACCAGTCGATGTCGACTTACATTCACATCATGTGTAGTTCTTTTACAGTTGCGAACGACGGCTCTGTATGGAAACATGAGACGACTTTTCATAGCTTTCGGCGTATTAGATCTGCTCGCTCTCGGAGCCTTTATACTTCTCATCTTATTTAGTGAGTATCCAGCTTTCAGAATCACCTTATTGCTAAAGCCTCTTACAACCCAGCAAGAAGATTTAGCCCCTTTATATGGATACCTTTGTCCGTCATGGAGCTAGTAACACTGTCAGTTACTCTCTGGAAGACAGTTGTAACGTACCGCAGTGTCCGGGGATCCAAGATGCAACTCCCATTGCTTGTCAAGATTTGTCTTCGAGATAATATTTTCTATCTCACGACGTGAGCCTCCTTTTCACGCTGAAGTAGATCGTTTGCAGCTGATCGAGTTATTCTATAGCATACTCATATTCTACATTGGTGGATCAGTATTAGTGTTTATAGTGAGCGAATCATTTGCGAATGTCAAAATTAGCTTTACCTAGCAGTACGCGAAAGACCGGTGACTTCGATAATCCTCACTTCGAGGCTTCAGTCGCTGTCTCTGGAACAATCGCTCCCTGGCTTTACGTTCACCTGAGGAAGGCCCAAATGATACCTGCAGCATCTTCGACTATACCTACGATGCAGTTTGAGTTGTTACCAGTGGACAGGTCTGCACTCGAAAAGGTCTGCTTCTATCCTGTGTTGACATGATTTCAGATCCGAAAGAGAGGACACTGTCTTACACCATACTCGATCGGACTCCTTATTCAGCTCGGAAATCTCACAGCATCAGTCCAGCACCTCCAGCACAATCCTCGGCGTGAGATAGCCGCGGCTTTACTCACTTAGCTCAGGTTGGAAGACCAAATTTTTCAGTTCGTGGAGGAAGAGTTTAGGCTCGAGAACCTACCCGTGTTGCTATCAGTGCATTGAAAACGATGTCGTGCGCTGCATGAACTTCTTTAGGAAAATATTTAGAGAGGATTCACTGTAACATTCTTGTTCAGACAGAAGTTTTCGTCTACATACATCCAATCAAATGGGCAGTCTCATATCACTATCCGCTCAAGCATCATTTCGACATAACGCATGAAGCCGATATTCATCTCTTTCATAATGTCGCACAAAATCGATTGATTTGCATCGGTCCCGTCGACGACGTTGATTCTGTTTTTGAAAAAATCAAAATTAGTTGTGCATACCATATCTTAGGATTCGCCCCAAATATCAGAGCTGTCAACCTTGCTCTTCTTCTCGACGTGCGGAACGTTGAGATCTCAATGATTGAGTGTCCCTTAAGAGTCAGGGAATGCATTCGTCAATGTTCCATGTAGCTTTTGAGCTCAAGCGGGTGCCGCAACGCATCGCTGTCACATTCTGGACAGCATGTTGCGTATCATGAATACGAATCGCTATGATGGGTCTAAGAACTGGGAATTCGAATGGTACATCAGAGATCCAAGACAATGTGGAACAATATGAGGAGTATAGGAGAAGTAGTGTCTTCTGAGGTTACAGTTAGATTTGTAAGGGACGCGGTACTTCCAAAACAGCCATGGTGTACGTATGTTGGTGGTCAACAAAGTTTATCACTGCCGTCGTGTCCTCCTTTTCGTCGATGCTGTCATCTCCATATCTTCCACGAGCTTCCCGAACAGTCCCGCTCCTTTCATGCCATCGCCTAATCCTGACCTGCTGCCTTTCCTTATTCGAGTCGCTGGAGACGGTGAGACTAGCATCGGACGGTTATCATCCCCCTCTAATAGAGACACTTTTGATAGCTTGAACGCATCTATAAAGCTCTCATCAGAGTGTTCATCGTGGCCGGGATTCCCCATGACCGTTGGAGGCCTGCATGGTTGCGTACGTGGCTTCCGTGAAGACGCCCGCGACGCCTTCAGTGCTGAAGCTTTCCTTCCGCGTGTTTTCGAAATGTCCGCAGCTGAGTTCACCGTGTTCGGAGTAGGATCCGGCAATGGTGTCAAGGGTGAGAGCGCATCACTTGTCCCTTCATCTACTCGACGTAGACGTGTTGCAACTGGCGTGTCCTCGATGCAAACATCTCCTGGTTCACTCGAGCTTGTCGCAGGCGGACTGGGGACAGCGAAACGCGAATCCGACCGCTGGTGCCAAGTATCCCATGCAGCTTCTCCATTGCTAGCCGTTTGCGAATGCTTCCGTTTCACGGGTGTCTCCTGGACAAGCGTCATTCCCACATCGCGTTTTATTCTAGGCTTCTCCGGATCTTGCTTTCGTGCATCGTTGAAGGACGTGAGCCTTCCTACTGCCTTCGGTTTCTCCTTGAAAACGCGGCTCATACTAACCTCTCGGCTCAGCGACTGCTTCGGGGCGACAATACAAGCTCGTTGTGAGGCCTCGTCTTGCGCGAGTGACACGCTCAACGATCCGCTTCTGCTGCGCTGGAGTTGCAGACCGGTTGGCCTGGACATGGACGGTGCTCGAGTGTGAGGTACACGAGGAATAGATGGTGCTCGCGATCCTGCACGAGACGCTCGCCCGTTCAACAGACTCTCAGCTTCGGACTCCTCAGCATCAGAGACTATTTGCTCAGGGAAAAGCTTGGAGCGCAGGAGCTCGCATTGCTCTGGAAGCTCTGTCTTGAAGCTGCAAGCATACAGGAAGAACCTCAATGTCACGTCGCAATATATAATACTCATGACTCACAACGGTGCCACGACATCTTCGTAGAAGAGCTGTGTCCAATGTCCGTCTTCTTTCGTTTTAGGATGACTTAAACCAACGGACTGAGATGTTGATCGGAGAGATTCGAGAGTCCCGGTGAGCTGCCAGACAGCGAGCTTGTCCATGTAACTTTCGAGTCGGTCCTCGATCGCTTCTGGAGGAAGTCCCTGTTTCTTGTTCTTTTTCTTCTTACCCTCGGTTTGGGATGGTCGCGAACCCGGAATACTAAGCTTGAGCATGAGGAGCAAGATCTGGATCATCACCCTAATATGCCAGATAAATAAGGATCCGAAAGCGATAAAACGGTAGACTGCATACTCTCGTCGTTCTAATCGTTCAAGCCATGCTTTACGCCACTTCTCTTCATTAATGGTTCCATCTTCGCCGTTTTCAGCCTTCTCATATTCCCACGCGTACCACATCATCATCTCTTCCTGCTCTCCTGCACCGCCGCCGTCTGCCAGGATTTGCACGAGCTCAGTTCTGTACTTGTCGGACGCAGCACGGGTTGATAAGAGTATCGGCTCAAGTAACGAATGCAATGGATGAGGGATAGAGTTTTCGTCGAAGTGTTGAAAGAAGAATCTTCGTAGAGAGTAGATGAGATAGGGCAACGGGCTGAATGACTGTGCAAGTGCTTGAACTAGCTGCGGGGATGTGACGACACTAAGGTGCTTACTTCTGGAAGCCACAGAATCTCAAGGTACCTTCGAATCACGAATCCCTGATCTGAATTGTCCTGATTCAAGCTTCAAGTCATCAACACGATGCAGATGCAGTGAATGTATGGATACATACAAAGGATAATCGCGATGAAGTTGGCCCTCTGTAGATTCGTTCCAGGGAACAGGAGATGTCTCTTCCAGCGAGTACGGTAGAGGTGCCAGGGTGTGCATAGATATGAATGACCTTCGCGAGCCAACAGCAGAGCCGGAGAATGCAAGTCACGATTAAGTCTACGAGACGAGAGGACGACGGTTCTAGGTGTGATGTGATTGACACGGTCATGTGACCGTGTCCAGTGTCTCGTCGGGGTTCCTAACTCCACACCCTGCTTAGGCTGCTAGCCGCTCAAAAGTTTCTGTGTCTGGTACTCCTTCAGATTGATCGGTAAGTGGAATGTTGGTAGTCGTGAGCTGAACTTTTCAAATCACGAGGGCTCAGGATAGGGTTGTCGATGTTCGGTCCTGGACCAGCTGGACCGCGGACCGAACCTGGACCGAACCGTAGTCCGGTCCAAAGACGGTTCAGTCCAGCTCAGGTCCAGTGAGGTTCAGTCCACGGTCCGGCAAATGTTGAAACTGCCTGGACCGGCGTGGACTGGTTCGGACCTGGACCGGACAATGGACCGAGAGGTGGTGTGAGAAAGAATTACACGAGCTATATAGCATTTATGTACTTGTAAACAGGCAAAAAATGGGTGATTACTCACTATGGACACCAAGACGCAAAACTGCAGGCTATGGTTGAACGGAGATGCAACGCGAAAGCTCCATGCCAAAAGCTTCGAGAGAGGAACTCGTTCGATACCTTGCTGATCCGCTTGAGAAGGGTGAGTATAGAACAATGGTATTAGATACCCGATTCTTTCATGTATTGCTCGAGACTATCTTGCAGTCCAGGGCTCTTCAGTTCCATGCGAGAGAATTTTTTCGAGTGCAGGTCTCATTACAAAGAGCCGCAATCGGCTCTCTACTAATACATTTGAGTATATACAAGTCCTCAAAATACATTACAAATCCTCTCGAAGGCACAAAGAGGAACACCTGTTAGGTTACTCAAATAACAAAAAATCGTGATTTTTCGCGATTTTTTTCGTACTTGTACATGTACACACATGGTCCAGACGTCCGGACCAGGTCCGGACCTGGACCGGACCAGTTGTCCGGTCCTCTTGCGGTCCAATACAGGTCCTGTCCTGGTCCGCAACTACTACCCACACACTGGACCAGTCCGGTCCGCGGTCCAGCAAAAGTTGCTTGGACCGGACAAGGACCGGACATCGACAACCCTAGCTCAGGAGGCACTGTCGACTCGCTTCCCCAGCCATAAATATTTCTATGCCAGGAATTCACGCTTGTGTAACGATATCGCTAATATATGTATGCCCTGTGCTGGTGAAAAATTCGTTTCTCTCTTCCGCCAAGTTGACCTAATCGATTTCCTAGATTCACGTGGTCATAAATCCGAGAATCGCCACAAATCTTCTCTGGTACTTGGCTTTGCACTTCCATGTTCAGAAGAAGCACGCTGATGAACGAAGCCCTCTTACCTGCAGCTGATCCACATCAGAAAGAAGACCAAAACCATATTATCCACCCAGATGTCTACTCCTGGACTTTTGGTCGTGGCGCTGTAGTAAGTACGTCCCGTGCATTGCCGACGTCTCCGCCACTGACGCCACCTCAGATTTGGATTATATGGCCCGCTGTACTTCTGCACACAATCTTCGCAATAGGTACGCCCTTGGAATGTCTATCGACGAACATTGTCTAAGCCGTTTTTCCAGTGGTGACATCAATTCATCTTTCAACACAAATCTCTCTCACTATCCCACCGCTCCTCACCACCGTACTCGGCGTTGTGATCGGCTTCGTGATATCATATAGAACTTCGAGCGGGTAAAATCGTAGCTGATCTTGTCTGAACGTTTCTGATGCGCAGACAGCTATGATCGGTATTGGCTAGGAAGAGTCTCATGGAGCGACATCATCAAAAACTCACGAACACTGAGTAGATTGATCTGGATACACGTACCACTTCGGTTAGGCAAAGATTCACCTCATGGTGAGCTCAATCAAGCAGAGAAATGCATGCAAGAAAAACAGCTTGCGCTAGACTTGATCGAAGGGTAAGCCTTTCGATAACTGGATTAATCAGACTACGCTAATCAGAGGTCGTAGGTTTGCGGTTGCCGTAAAGCATCACCTTCGAGGTAGGTAAAAACGAACTTGATTTCTGCTCATTTTTGGCTGCTAATGTCCACTGAACAGGGGAGATGGGTATATATTACGAAGATCTTTATCCTCTAGTCGAACCTCTACATGAAGTTGGGTTGAGAAACTTCAGCTACGAAATATATCGTCTAATTGGAACTGCATCTAGCGTTCAAAACAAGACGAAAGGCATCATGGAATTGACAACGGAAAGGCTCCGTCAGACAGGAGTTGTCCATACATTTTGACGCTATCCCTGGATCCCGAGGCCTCTTCCATTAACGAGGAGCAATCTTTATCGGGACAGTCTTGCTCGTCTTGCTCGTCTTGCTCTAGCTCGAACGAATCCGAAATGCCTGCTCTTCTACCAGCAACACCCAAACACCCCCCTCGACCGAGAGTACTTGTCGAGCTTATTCCATTTGCTTCGCTTGTCCGTACACTTGCAATCTCGCTCAAACGAAATGAGAGCAAAACCTCAGAATTTGTTGTCAACGCCAACCCCGACAATAGTGACAAATCAAGGCTACAGGCCAAGTTTGCAGGATCATCTGGGCGAAAGTTCCGACCGCTAGTAGCTGGCGGCGGCAAAAATACACCTCTGCAAATACTTCATTGCTTGAGCGAGTGGTTTTCTACACTCGAAGTACGAGACACGGTCCCAAGTGAGAGTTAACTCCTCCTGGTCCATTAAATTGCTGAACGAATTGCATGCAGTGAATGCCTTGGTTGGAATGTATACTTGCCTCGTGACGTTTGAAGACAATCTTACAGGTTTGTTAGTCTGATCCTCGGCGCTTCCTATCCGCTCATTCATATACAGCATTGGAACGAATTCTTACAACGCCTCTACCATTGTAAGTGCTTTCCAAATACAAAGTCCAACCTACGAATCAAGCCTCCTTATTATAAATGCCAGTGTTTATTCTGCTCAGATCCTCCAGTGAGTGCATAGACTACGTGACTGCCGCAAAATTTCGAACATGATGAACGCAGATGCGTCTGGCTCTACCTTTTTCTATTGCCTTTCCAGATTGTCGAAGAATTTGGTTGGTATACAATACCTGCGGTCACTATTGCGGCGTTCTTTTTTCTGGGCTTTCTTGCTGCTGCTGAAGAACTTGAACAGCCGTTCGGATATGATGAGGCAAGTCGATTCGGAAATATCAATACGACTCGGACTGATGACTGAATTCAATTCATAATTTCTCGAATCTAGAATGACCTCGACCTTGACTTGTTTTGTCGTGAGATTATACATGCTGACATTGAGATTCTGAGGCAGACACCAAATTCAAATGTTCTACCCTCAAAAACGGCACATGGCGACGAATCGAATACTGGAAGTGCCCTCTCGAACTCCGCAGGAGCGAGAGCACGACATGTTGCATTTCATTGAATCGCATCCCTTTTATTCTTATGATAATTGTTCAAACAACTCAGTTATATAAATCGGATCTACCATAGATGACCTATTACGAATATCCCAAATTGATTTAGATCTTATGCAGAATGTTGTTGTTGCTAGATCGGGATCTAAGTCTACGCGATCACGTGTTCCGCACAATCAGAAAACAGCGGAACAAATTCTCTGTATAATGTGTATTGACTTCACCTTCATCTGATCTGACTGACAATGAGCCTAGGCAAGAAACGATCATCGACAGGACACATCCTACTTCCGGCTTCGGACACATCCGCCCGGGATGCTACAGAGCCTCTTCTACTGCACAAGGATGTAGGTTCTTGGACCTTTGGCCGGGGAACAGTCGTGAGTGTCGCTATTCATTGGCTTTTGGATCTCGATATTTCCCTCGACTTTGTACTTTCCTAGGTTTGGACCATTTGGCCCGCTGTGCTCCTGCACACGGCATTTGCTGCAGGTAATATGTACAGGCTTACCCGATGAATGACTTTCTCATCGATCGCTCCAGCCGTAACATCCGTTTCCCTCACTACACAATTTTACCTCGCTGTTCCGCCAGTGCTCATCACCGTACTCGGAGTCGTGATCGGTTTTGTAATCGCATATCGGGCGTCTAGCGGGTACGTGCACTTAGATGTCGTATCTTCGGCACCTTTGATAGTTTTCATCTCATACTCTCACAGCTATGACAGATACTGGACTGGTCGATGTTGCTGGGGCGATATCATAAGGACATCTCGGACGATGAGCCGATTAATCTGGATCCACGTCCCACTCTGTATCGACAAAGAATCCCCATCGCACGACCTGGGACTTGCAGAAAGGTGCATGAGCGAGAAGCGTCTGGCACTGGATATGATCGAGGGGTGAGCCACACGATAAAGATTTGGAGATGTCGGATTGTTGAGATGTTGCAGATTTGCTGTTGCTGTTAAGCATCATCTTCGAGGTACGCTATTTTATCACTAATGAAGCAAATTCAACCCATGAATCTTATGAGCAATCTGCGCTAGGCGAAGTTGGAATATATTATGAAGACCTCTATCACCTTGTCAGACCGCTACATAAGGCGAGTTTTCATTCAAGATTCCATCTTTTGTATTTGGACTTAGTGAAATCAGCACACTGGCTCCCGGAAAATTCGACAACATCATGCTCGCCATGAGCAAGAAGGCATCAATGGGAGAGGCTCTTCCATCAGCCCTTCCTCACCCATTGCATCTTCGCAGTATGAATCAATTTGGTCGCCCGATCCAATCATACCTGCTATCAACGAGTATGGGACATTCGGAAGGTCCTCCAGCTCCGTGTGTTCTAGTGCCGACGAGTTAGAAAGGCCCTTCCTCTTCCCATCCGCACCAAAGCAACCGACTCACTCGAAGGTCCTTACAGAACTCGTTCCGTTTTCGTCATTCTTTTCATCGCTGTCCTCTAATCTTCGACGACGAAGGTGGGAAAATTCTGCAGAGTCTGGTGGTGGTGGGAGTACGCGTCAAGACGAGGACGATGAAGACGATGCCAAAGAGCACTTAGAGATGAAGCGAAGCTACACTGGGCCATCTGGTCGAAAGTTCAGACCGAAAGTAGCAGGTGGCGGAAAGAATGTTCCCTTGGAGATACTTCGACGCCTGAGCGAATGGCTGGCTACACTGGATGAAAGAGGTGTTGTTTCCGGTACGTGATGTGTCATCTTTTGGCCTTCTTGTCCGAACATTGAACATTAGGAAATCCATTGGGTGGAATGTACGGCTGCATTTCTGCTTTTGAGGATAGTCTGACAGGCAAGTCAGTCACTGTGCCTTCAGCATCCGTTCCTTGGTCCTGATTGCAGCGTTTCCTAAGCTCTTGAACGGATCTTAACGACACCACTTCCGTTGTAAGCGCCAAAATAACAACATCAAATCATGTCGTTGATTTTTGACGTAATTATGCCAATAACAGCGTGTATTCAGCGCATATCCGACAGTAAGCATTCTTCGCCACTGTCTCATCTGTATTTCCGGTAGCTGAGACGATAAGCATATGTTAGATGCGTTTGGCTATACCTCTTCCTCCTTCCCTTCCAGCTCGTCCAGCAGTTCGGTTGGTACACAATACCAGGAGTAGGGATCGCTGCGTTCTTTTACATCGGTTTCCTCGCTGCCGGAGAGGAAATTGAGCAACCGTTTGGGTATGATGAGGTACGAACCAAACTTTGAGACCCGTGGCCGGAGCGCTAAATCCAACGTCTGATAGAATGATCTTGACCTTGACTTATTCTGCCGAGAGATCATACGTGTTGACATCGAGACTTTAAAGAAGACGCACAACTCGAATGTCCTTCCATTGAGATCGGGTGTAGAGTTCGGTCCTGTGGGTTTGCACCAGCTAAGCAGTATTGCTGCTCTAGCTGGTAATGATAGGGTACCACGAGCCCATGAATATTCTTGAATGTTTATTCTGTTGAAATGCTATGGATGATTTGAAAAGTTCAATGGACGTGAGGGTCTGAGTCACAGAAAAAGGTTGGGCGTGACGAGATGATGTGACAGTGCCAAGAATCAGACAGAAGATAACGCTCGCGGCTTGCCTCCTACTTACACTCACCATCAGCCTGACCACCTTCATGCCGAATCCGTATAAATCAAAGGAGCCAAACAAAATTAAGGTCACATTGGGACCGACCCCGACAATCGAGCTGCTCGATTCGGACTGCGATGGTAGAATCCACGAGACAGTCCTCTCTGGAAAACGTATCCTCACGAGGGCGCCGGAGGACCATAAACGTTATTGGCACGAGATGGTAGGGACTTTCTTGAGGAATGAACTGGGCCTCTGTCCGGAACTGCGTAAGCACCACCGTTTGCCACATGCTATCGTCAGCTAACAATGCTGCCCTATTGGTCGTGTCCTTAAGCTAGAACTACGGTCTTCTGGCTCAAGTTTCCCAGGAGCTACGAACTGTACGGTTCGATGAGGTCAGATGGTGCATGGGACTATTATCTTCTAGGTACGTCCATTACAGTCGCTGAGATGCTAAATGCGAAGCTGAGCCTGCCCTGCGACTGTCCCCAGGCTTTTACAAAGATAACTCGATAGAGAAGTTCGATTCTCCTGCAGTAAGTAGACACCGTTCACCAACGCTGCACGCATCTTAATCAGTGCCACTTGATTAATTCTCCATAGAACTTCGTGATGCATGCCAAATGGCTCGCGTATGGCCGCCCTCCGAATTGCTGCGAATGCAAGCCGTGTAGTGAGACTCCTCAAAGGGAGATCAGCGCCCGCTTGACGTTAGGTGGTGCCAAGATAAGCATTCCAAGAGATGACGTGACCTCGACACGATCGCAAACTGTGCGTGCAAGTAATTGACGAATTGCTTGGAAGAAAATGTCTGTTCAGCATTGTGAGTTCAAACTCTCCCTCATAATTTTGTCTTTCGCACATCTACTGATAATGGCTTGTATACGAAGACGTTTACTATGTACCTGCAATCCTGTTATGCTCCCCCTGACGCAAGAATCTAAACCGTATTTTGAACCTTATTTCTATGTCAGGATCGATCTGACACTCTGACCTCCATGGAATCATTGTGCTTTTATTGTAATTTTACTTTGGATAACCATGAGCATGTACATCAACGTTACCGTTGAAGCATATTTTGCCCAGGCGTGCGACCGACGTGCTTTGGCAAGAAGTCTACTAGTCCGCACTCATTTTGGATGACACCCATGTCTATGAATAGGGAATGAGGCTACTCGTTCCTGTCTCATCTAACTCTATGCACCTTCTAGAATTTCGACAAGTGTCCGCGACCTATATGCAGAATTAAATAGTACACATCGAGACTGAATACGGTGCTTTGTGTCAGAAACTGTTTAGACTCCGGTGGAACGCAGAGTCACTCTTCAAAGTCACATGTATCCGCGAAAGCGAGCGGAAGTTTCTACACTTTTATCCAGAGACATCATCCCAGTATTCTTCTTTATGCTTGCTAATAGATATTCTCTAGAAATTATTGACGGATCTTTTGTTTTTCGGAAGAAGCTCTTATTCTCGAAACGTTTATACTACACTACAAGTAGTACTTGATGTCTGCGGATACGTGTTCCCTGAACAAATGTAAGCGATGTCCAGGAAAAGAAGAAAGTCTATTCTATCACACCTCGTCTCTCTCGCTTCTTTTCTTAACCCTCAGTCGCAGAAAGAGACCGGCTTCCTCTACCGGGAACTGATACATTTCACCCATTCGTCGTGCTTTTAAAACTTTGTAAAGTCGAGTTTTGTCGTGAATGGGCAGCTGACGACACTGGCGTCGTGTGGTCGCCAAAGACTTTGCCTAAGATCAGACGGGATCCAAATCAATGATTGTTCCTCAGGACCGTGTATCCAACCGTCATTCGATGACGTCCAGGTAGGACTTGAAATGAGTATTGCGAACTACGTTCCATATCCCAATTGTTTCATCCTCAGAACCCGTGAATATCCGTGAACTGTCTGGAAAGACAGCTATCAACGTTATGGGGTGTATGTCCCATGAATGGACCGCAGATGACTTCGTAGTTTTCTACGTCCAGCACTACAACGGTCTTATCTTCAGAACCTGAGACAATTCATTTGCCATCAGGAAAGAAATCGACGGACCAAACGGTCACTCTGTGTTGGTAAACACAAATTGCCTCACCACTGTTCAGTTCCCATAAGACGATGAGTCTATCGTGACCGCCCGACGCAATACGTCGTCCATCCGGAGAGAATGCAACTATCAGAGCGTTACACATGTATAATTCAAACTCCTGCTCAACGTCGATACTACCTGTCGAAGCGGACCATCTCCAGATCTTTACCGAAGCGTTGAGAGAAATCTGAACCGTTGCTTATGCTTAAGCTCGGTCCGTATTCCCTCGCCATCACGTTGATCAGAAATTGGTCTACATAAGTAACAATGATAATCCAGTCCTGAGAATTCTACAACCATGTTATCACAAGGATAAATCCTCGTTCCAGAAAATTGGTATTCCTTCCTTGATTCGAGTTCGGGCTGACTCGCAAGACTTGCCTTGGCAAAATAACACAAGTTGATCAGCACTGTGATACTGTCATCTAAACGAAGCACTTAGAGAAGATTCATAGAATTCATGAAATACCGAAAGAACGAACCTTTCAATCAATAGACATCCTTAGCCATAGTGGGAGGTGACAAGGAGTAGGGCGCTTGTCGAATATTTCATCTTACTAGACTAGAGCGATGGGACCTAAAATGAGTATCACATTCAATGCAAACCGAAGAGTGTCGGTAACGATGGTGGCCGACGACATCTCATCGTTACTAGTAAAAGATCGTGATTTGAACTCATGAAGGATTATGTTTTGCGCAGTCAAGCGCCATTATTCTAACCTTCTTCGGACAGGTTATGAGAAAATTTAGGAGGCAGACGCTAAGCTTTATGTGAATGGAAGGGGTTAGCTGCGGACGATGAAGATTGAAGACCGAAAGGGACCAATTGTCATTTACGGGACAGGGGACGGACAATTAGACTCCGACATTTACGTAAGTCAAACACCACTGGGGTGTATTATTCTTCTACAATTACTATGGTTTGAAGAATAATGTCATAACGAGCTACATGTATGCCATCATGCGCAGAAAAGCCTCAGGCGAGACTACTGTGATCGGCACTTCTTCTGTCGAAGCAGAATAGAGCGTATCCCACTTCGGAAAAGAGCGAGGGTTCTTAATCCATTCTTCTACCTGGCTCTTGTCATCGGTCTCATATTTCAAGAGCCTCCTGGCCCATTTCTTGAAGTTCTTCATATCGGCGGTAGCGCCATATATCGCAATGCAATGCCTCAGAGCCATAGTTCTGCCTATAACCTCATTCTCGATCTCCAGAGCGCGCAGGAGTGCCTCAACGGTCTCGACGTCGCGCTTCGTTTGGGCGTTCTTTCTATTCCTCGGACACGCAACCCAGTTCTTCCGCATCTCGCCAGAGTACAGAGAATCTGTTGTCTTGGAGATGAATTTGCGCCGTTCATCGCTCGCAGCGCTCTCTGCATCCGGCTTGGAGCACAGCGAACAAGCACAAGTGAAGCAGTACTTCAACTTGAGTTCCGCCTGGCGTGCAGCACGTGACATGAATCCGTCAATGTACGAAATCGTTATCTCTTCTCCCGCAGCGATATCTTTTTGCGCCATAAGAGAGAATGTCACGTCCTTCTCTTCGAATGAGTAGAATGCGTTCGGGGCGCAGCTAAGTGTAACAACAGTTTTGAGCATAACAAACTTGGGATTAGTATATCCGTGACACCAGAGACGGAACAAGTTGCGAAGCACGGCTCACCTGTGGTTGATAAGACACATATTCAAGCAGATGGAGGAATAGTATTCGCAAACCTCAGAGCCTGAAAAACTGGCAGCAAGAGCATTTGTTCGGACGATTCCAGCAAGAGGACCGCATTCTTCCGGGGGCTTGCAGTTATGCAACTGAACCACCTTCTCGCGATCCTCCTGTTCAAGCCAATACAAGAACTGTAATAACTTCTTGTCCATCTCGAGCCACCGACTCTTGAACAACGATCTCGCATAGTATGAACTCGCTGGTGTCATAAGTACTGGTCGTTCGCGGATGATTAGCTCCTTCATTTTGATGTCACGCGAAGCTACCATGCCACGTCCTTTACCTTCCATCTCTCGGATTTCGTATGGAGCTGGCAAGGGCGTCTCGGGTATCGCCCAGCCATTATCGCAAGAATACCTGTCGTTAACTTCCTCGTACAGTAGCCACGCGCCTATGACGCGCTTGCAATCAGGTGTCCTGCAGTACCGGTAAACGAGAGGAGGACGGAGAGGGGAATACACGTATTCGTCTGAGGATTCGCTACACTCGGAAGAGCTATCTTCAGAAGCGCCTTCAGACATTTTCACAACGAGGAGGGAGATGTAAGCGTGTGTAAGACTTTGATGCGCGAAGACTGGGAGACAGAAAATATATAGTGCTCGTGTGTGGCCGTGGTCGCATTGTCTTGGGTTGCCACAGCACCATTGTTCTTTGTTAGGGAGGTGGCCAGTGCTAAACGGAACATATGACGTTTTATTAATGTTTCATTGTGTGCGTGGTTCTTTTAGAATATACCGTGAGTCACGCTTTGACCTCGCCGCTTGTTTCATTGTTTCGTTCTCAAAATCGGAGAGAATCGCGTCAACCGGAATGTACTTCCAGCTGGCAATGTGCATCAGCGCACAATAAACGGCTATAGGACCTTTGCTCGATTGTTACCTTTACCTTGGGCACCTTGGTCCCCTCAGACTCGAGCAATCATTACAGGCGGATGCATATTTCCGCGTTCGCGATGTACGGTATCATCGTGCAAGTTCCACAGGGCTTGAAAGATCGACTCTCGGGGAGAAGCCGGAACAAGACAATGGAGGTAGCCGCAACTATATTATATTGGTACAGAGACCATACAAGTACAAATCATATCTTATCTGTCCAGTAGTATTAAGTTTGGACGTGAGGATGGTGAGACTTTAGCTTACCGGATAATCACAAATCAACGGACATATTTCACGACTCTTCTTCTGATTCCTTTGCTTTCCCAGCCTCTGCAGCTCTACCCCGTCCGATCGGAGAGATATTAATAGGAGGCCGCTTATTTTCGACCGTTTCTGTGAGATGGACGATGCGGAAGTCACTTGAGCCAGGTGATACGGGCTCGACTCTGGCACAAGAAGGTTGATGGAAACTGAAGAGATTTGCAGAAGGATGAAGAACTTACTTAGCTTCGAAGTTACTGACACGATGAATCTGCGCGGGTGCGGCACGAATGCGAAACTTGAGCGACCGAGTGACTGTCCATGTGCCTTTGATAATCGACGGTCCAGACTGGTAGCAAAGGCATGAATAAACCCTCAAGCGATACCTAGGCGACACTAACTTCAGCCCCTCCTTCATTCTGAACATCTGCGGCCTCCTCTTTTAGGTCTTCGAATTTCACATCTGCCTTTAACATCGCCCCCCTCTGCGCCTTAACTTCCTCCTTGAACTTGTCTCGTGACATCTCTTCACCGTTGACGACAACCGACGACTGATCATCCTGGGCGAATGCACTGTCAAAGGCAGCATGGAAGTCATCGTCGGAAGGTGCAGTGAATAGCGACGTGAGGCGTTCTTCCGTCCACTTCTTAAGGTCTGGCTTCGACATTGTTTGCGATAGCGTAGTCGTACGTGGCACAGCGGGAGATATTGAGCGATGAAGTGAGCTTCTAGACGTAGCGATGGCAGCTTTGAGCAGAGATCGGACAGGAAGTGTCATAAGCTGTCATGTCACTGCCTTGCACTGTCATTCGGGCTTCGTTAATGGAGTTATCCATCCTCCTGATGACTTCATCTCGCGGGATGATACACGTGATCGCGGTAGCAGTCGTGTTTGTTCTGCTCCGCTGCGAATTTCCAATTGCTTTTAGCCTCCGGCCTTCCAGGTGCTTAACTCCGACTTTCGACCTCTGGGATCAACAACTCAGCAGTAAGTCAAGGCATTCGGGCCCCGTATTTATATGCGTTCTCACTTCTTGGTTCCCTGAAGGTGTTTCGTTTCGAATCCCGTGGAAACCTACGTGATCATGATAGCGGGAACTAAAAAAGAGCCCACATATTCGACATTTTCCAAGACGCTGAAATCTCATACGAAGTCCAAATAACTCAGCCCATATTGTTGGATCGCATGAAACAGACGAGGATGTATTGTACATGTTACCGCGACGCGACGGGTCCGGTCTCGCCAATTTCGAATTACTGGTACGTCGCGTATACGTCCACAAGCAACTTGAATCCTAGGGGGCATAGCGAGCTGCTTTCGGAACTCGGCCTGGGATCTGAAGCGATTATGTAACTACGGAGTCTTGATCGCATCTCGTCTATTTCTGGGATTGACGTCGTTTGAGGTCCGGGAGCAACTAACTCCTCGCTCTCCCGCGAGTGGGCCTGCAAGTCACTCTCACTGTCCATGTACACTCTCCTCCCGAAACGAATGTGACGATTCCCCCTCTGTTCATTGTATTGGCAATGCTCGATAACTCTGTTGGCATCAGAGCCTAATACTGATCGATAGTTTACAATCAAGAAGCATGGCAAAGTTTGAAATAGACGGAAGATGGAAGCACAGCGTGCGATCTTGATATGATGTATTGCGCAGCTCTCCTAACACGTCGGCAACTGTTTTCTCCTTCGTTCCTTGACCATAGATTGTACACGACACTCGACCACGACGCAACTCAGTGTGCGCTGACATGACAGACTCGCCGAACCAAAAAGCAAAACTATCTATTGATATTATCATCATTGGCGCATCCATAAGTGGTTTGGCCTGTGCTTACGCTCTTCGAGAGGCCGGTCACAATGTGCTCGTCTTGGAAGCAGGAAATCTACCAGAGGTGCGCCGATCTCGCATCCCTTCATCCTGTCAGAAGCTTAAATCATCGTTTCGATCACTGACATGAAAGGGACCTGCGGTAATTCATTGCCCACCAAACATGACGCGCATTCTCTTTGAATGGGGGATAGGACCTGACATATTGGCCCGGGCGAGTGGAAGATGTCCGAAAATCGAATTTCATTCCGGTAAATTTTCACAGCATCACCAGTCAGCAATCATAACCCCTAAGTCATCGGACATATTTTTAGCCTATACTCAGGAGAAAATCGGCGAATTATTATTCCATAAAAAAGTAATGAATGAACTGGGCGCGGAAATGTACTCTGTACATGTAAGCTCATACTTCAGCTCTACCTGTGCTTAGTAGTTTGACCACTAGAAGCACGCGGATTTGGTCCGTTCCCTTTACAAGCTTGCAGCCAATGCCGGTGCACAGATCAATTTTGGATCCCGAGTCATCAGCGTCAATACCGAGACGGCAACAGTAACTTTGGACTCGGGAAAAACTTTGAAGGCCGATCTCATCGTCGGTGCAGATGGTCACCAGAGCATCGTACGCGCGAGTCTTGAGCTCACCCGGAAAGAGAAAATAGATATTAATTATACCACTTATTTGTGAGTCCCAAGGTATTGCGTTCAGATGTATTCCACGCTAATGTGGTGCGGTTAGATTCACAATTCCAGCATCAAGATTCAAAGATGACCGAGAAATTCTGAAGTTGTTGAGAGACGCGAGGGTATGTTTGCGAGCAACTGTGTCTACGTCAACTCCTAACGAAAGTCTAGTGGTACATGTGGATGGGCTTTGGCTGGGGCATGAGCATGTTCGGAATAGTAAGCATAATCGATGGACGCCAGCATCAGACGTTCAGTCTCATAACAACGTCCAGCGAAATAACACCGTGCTTTCATGTACGCTTTTCATGAATGAAGAGGATGCTGATGTCAGTGTTGGTTGGAAATCGCAAGTACCTGTCAAAGACCTTGGTACTGAGAAGCTGGGACTCACTCCAATGTATGGCTTATCTTCTCGCTGGAGCAGACCTCGCTGACGTTTTTAAGGCTCAAGCGCATAATTAGCATGGCTGATAATGCCACACGGGTAAAGGTCGATAGGGAAAATGTGCCGGAATACTGGTATGATAGTACGGGTCACGTCGTTGTCATTGGAGAAGCCGCTCATGCATCTTTGGTAACGTAACTTGCTATCAACGATTTCATATTTAGCCTTGACTGATGCGATGCAGGTTGGGTCGGTGCATTCAGCCGCGCTCGGCGTCGAAGATGCCGCCATATTAGGTCGGCTATTATCAAAACTGAAATCTAAGGACGAGATCAAGCGGTTCCTCTCGGCATTCCAAGAGATTCGTCATCCAAGGAGCGAGCAGTTATCTGCGTCAGAACAGCAAAAAGTGGACTTTATCGCCCTCCCTGCTGGTCCATTAAGCGAAGCTAGAGACGAATCGATGCGCTTGCAGATGCAGGAAGGGCAAGTAGATTGGTCAGCATCAGAAGATAGTTTCCTGACGAGGTCTTGGGAGGAATTCCGCGACGCCTTCGGTTACGACGCGTTTGATGAGGCTGAGACGTGGTGGGTGGAATGGGGTGTGCTCCTTGACCGTATCAATGGATCGGATAACTCTGTCGAGGATGATATTTTCAGTGGTCAAATCACAATTGAAAGGGAGCGACATGCATGTACCCCGAGCATTTAGTTTCATGTTGAAGTCTTTCCGGTTATACTGGTGACTGGCAATTTGACCTGTGCATTCTCACGAGTCTCGCTTAGCAATTCTGATGGTTGACACCTGGTATGTGGTGTTGCATCTTCGGATTTCATTTTCTGCTGCTTGCAAGAATTTACTCAACAAAAGAATTGTGTCAAAAAAATAGGTACATATACGTTTCAAGACAAAATAAACATTATGGTAGTGAAAGATCTGCTCAAAATCTTGCATCAGGATTGGCAGATCTACACAATCAACACTCCAAATGTGACCAGTAACCAAGCCTGTTGTAGTGCACAGCACTATCCTGAGCATCAGCAGACATCCCAGTACATATTCCCCAGTGTCCTACACACTGGTATGACACCTTCTCAAGACTCCAACAGTCTCTAGGAGTATATATGACCTATATGATCCATACTAAGCCATCCGACATATCTTAAAACTGGTCTGAGACTTTGTTATATACCTCTGGTGTAGTGCACAGCACTATCCTGAGTGTCAGCAAACCTTCCAGTACATATCCCTCAGTATCCAACACACTGGTATGACACCTTTCAGGGACTCCAACAGTCTCACAGAGTACATACAACCATTACAACCCATACTGAGCAGTCCAGCATACCTTAGGACTCACCTGAGACTTCATCATACATCTCTGGCTTAGGCCACTTCACCTTCACTGCACATATGTTACACTTCAAGACCCCAAGAACCCACTAATGCTGCACTGCAGGCACCTCACCACATTTCATTGTATATATTCAACCTTGTCACTCTGGCCGGCATTTGCTCCAGCTCAATATAGCAAATGCCGACCTTTTGAAGTCTCAACCCACACTCTCTGAAGGCTCCTAGATCTGCTAAACAATATTTCACACAGCTAGAGACTGCCCCAAAGTGTATAGACCTAGCAGATGGTTGTGAACCTCACCTCATCAGCATTCCATAAGGTGCACTCTGTTCCTTGGCCACACCTGATGTAAGAAGCAATGACATGCTAGGTCCAAAATCATGCACATGACATGTGTTCCACTATATTCTACATTGTGACAGTGGAACCTAGTGCAGTGAAACTTCTGTGAACAGTCTGTTAGCAGAGGAGTGTCACAGTTCTGTTGGGGGCTGTTCTGTAGGAATAAGATGAGGGAACAGTAGGAGGAAGACTATAGACTAAAGCTGAGGTGTTCCGATGGGTTGAGCTAGGTTCCGAAGTGGTATCAGAGAGAATAAGTGAGTAGAGATTGAAGGCTGCTGAAAATACGCAAGAGTGGGGATTTGATTGAGGAAGAGAAGCTAAGAAGCAAGTGGGAGAAGTTGAGGCAAGGAGGATCAGCAGTGGCAATACAATGATGCAAACAATGTCCTCACAGGTAACTCTTTAATAGATTCAAACCCTGGAGACTAGTAGACAATGAGACAAAGCTTGGAATGATATTTCCTAAGCTTAGAATGAAGCCAGAGTGATCCTATAAAGATCCGATACAATATGATGAGATGTGACAAAACACAAGGTGTTGTGCAGTGTAACAATGTGAAATGATGCAGAACAGAGTGGGGAGATGAGAGTTGAATAAGGAGATGAGTAGGGTAGCAAGTAGAGAGTCTCTAACAGCAACACAAGTTGAACTGGGCACACTAATCTTAGAACACGACTGCTAAGCAAGGGTCTAGGGGTCTTGGGATGTATGAAACAGAACTATCATATATTTGATAGAGGCAAGAGAGTCAAAGTGAGTACAGTGAGAGTCGAAGAGTTTTGACTTTAGCAATAAGAGAAGACAAGTAGGACTAGAACTGAACTTTCTGATCCGGACCTGACTCCTGTACTAAACTAGTCCTCTCCCTACACAAATAGATTATCTATTTATAACATTGTCCATCCTGAGCCTTCGAAGCATCAGGGAGCATAAACAAAGAGAAGTCAGAAGACATATTATAAAGGGGAGCATGGAGAACAAAAAACAAGGTGAACATATCTGAAAAGTGGTGAGCATAAAGATCATAGAGCATGAAACAAAATATGAATGCATATAGAATATAAAGGGAAAAAGTTGGAGCACAATGCATCAGATCAAAGCTTGGGAGGCATCGGGAGTCGGTTCCGATGTAAGAAGCAACAACACACTAGGTCTGAAATTATGCATGTGATATGTATTCCACCATGTTCCGTGTTGTAACAGTTTAACCCAGTGCAGTGTAAGAAGCAATGATATGCTAGGTCCAAATCCACACACATGACACATGTTCTGCCATATTCCGCATTGTAATGATGCAGCCCTGTGCAGATTGACTCGATTCAAAGCAGAACAAGCTCCTATGACCTCTTGTACTCGACTGCTGCAAAGGGAACACTTACAATGTTCGAGATCCATCAAAAGCGAGGAATCGGATGACTGAGCCACCCAAATCCAGTCAACAAAGGATCGCTTAGCTGGTTCACCTTATCGGACCCAAGCTCAAGAATTGTGTTGATAAGGCTCGGAACCAATCCCGATGCCTCCTAAGCTTCTACCCAATGTGATGCGCTCCGGTTTGTCCCCTTTATGTCCTATATACGTCCACATTTTGTTTTATGCCATATGATCCTTATGCTTGCCTTTCCATATGAGTTCAGAAATTGTTTTGTCCCCTTGATCCTTATGCTCACCACTTTCCAGATATGCTCACCTTGTCTTTTGTTTCTTATGCGGTCTTTTGTCATATGCCTTCTGATTTCTCTTTGTTATGCTCCCTGACACCCCGAAGGCTCAGGCTTGGACAATGTTATAAATAGACGAGTGATTCGTGTAGTAGGGAGTTTAGTTCAGTACAGTACAGGAGTTGAGTCCGGATCAGAAAGCCCAGTTCTAGTCCTACTTATCTTCTCTCATTGCTGTAGTCAAAACACTTCAACTCTCACTGTACTCACTTTGACTCTCTTGCCTCTATCAAATATATGATAGTTCTGCTTCATATGTCTCGAAACCCCTGCTTAGCAGTTGTGTTCCAAGATTGGTGTGCCCAGTTCGACTTGCATTGCTGTTAGAGACTCTCTACTCACTACCCTACTCGTTTCCTTATTTAGCTCTCATCTCCCCACTCTGTTCCATGTTGTTTTGCATAGTTATGCCATGCAACACCTCGTGTTTCATTGCATCCAGTCATATCATATTGGATCCTCATAGGATCACTCTAGCTTCATTTTAAGCTTAGGGAACATCATCCCAAGCTTCATCTCATCGTCTACTAGTCTCCAGGGTTCGAATCCATCGAAGGGTTACCTGTGAGGACATTGTTTGTATTGTTGTATTGCCACCGCTGATCCCCCCTGCCTTGACTTCTCCTGCTTCCTTCTTAGCTTCTCTCCTTCCTGATCAAATCCCCACCCTTGCATATCTTCAGCAGCCTTCAATCTCTACTTGCTCATCCCCTTCAAAACTGCTTCAGAACCTAACTCGACCCATTGAAACTGTTAGGAAGTGGACCTTTTTTAATTTCTTTTCTTACTTAATCATTCTTACTAACACTCTTTTGGTCATCGGACTGACCTTGTCAACGTTCATTAGTAATTCCGTTCTCTCCGTTCTTGCTTACTCATTCTTACACATTTATTATGACTAACTCTATTGTAAGAAGCAACAATACGCTAGGTCCGAAACCATGCACGTGACACATGTTCCGCCGTATTCAGCATCGTAACGATGCAGCCCTGTGCGGATCGACTCGATTCAAAGTGGAACAAGCTCCTATGACCTCTCGTACTCGACTGTCACAAAGGGAACACTTACGACGTTCAGGATCCATTGAAAGCGAGGAACCAGACAACTGAGCCACCCAAATCCGGTCAAACAAAGGATCACTTAGCTGGTTCACCTTATTGGACCCAAGCTCAAAAATTGTGTTGATAAGGCTCGGAACCGATCCCGATGCCTCCCAAGCTTCTACCCGACGTGATGCACTCCAGTTTGTCCCTTTTATGTCCCATATGCGTCCACATTTTGTTTTATGCCATATGATCCTTATGCTCGCCCTTCCATATGAGTTCAGAAATTGTTTTGTCCCCTTGATCCTTATGCTCACCACTTTCCAGATATGCTCACCTCATCATTTGTTTCTTATGTGGTCTTTTGTCATATGCCTTCCGATTTCTCTTTGTTATGCTCCCTGACACCCCGAAGGCTTAGGCTTGGACAATGTTATAAATAGACGAGTGATTCGTGTAGCAGGTGATTTTTAGTTGAGTAGAGGAGTCGAGTCTGGATCTGAAAGCCCAGTTCTAGTCCTACTTGTCTTCTCTCGTTGCTATAGTCGAAACACTTCAACTTTCACTGTACTCACTTCGACTCTCTTGCCTCTATCAAATATACGATAGTTCTGTTTCATACATCCCGAGACCCCTGCTTAGCAGTTGTGTTCTGAGATTAGTGTGCCCAGTTCAACTCGCGTTGCTGTTAGAAACTCTCTACTCGCTACCCTACTCGTCTCTTTATTCAGCTCTTGTCTCCCCACTCTGTTCTACATCGTTTTGCATCGTTTCGCCGCGCAACGCCTCGCGTTTTGTCGCATCCTGTCGTATTGTATCAGATCCTCGTAGGATCACTCTAGCTTCATTCTAAGCTTAGGGAATATTGTCCCAAGCTTTGTCTCATCGTCTACTAGTCCCCAGGGTTCGAATCCATCGAAGGGTTACCTGTGAGGACATCGTTCGTACCGTTGTATTGCCACTGCCAATCCCTCTTGCCTCGACTTCTCCCACTTGCTTCTTAGCTTCTCTTCCCCGATCAAATCCCCACCCTCGCATACTTTCAGCAGCCTTCAATCTCAACTCACTCATCCCCTCTGAAACCACTTCAGAACCTAGCTCAACCCTTCGGAATCACCCCAGCTTTAGCCTATAGTCACCCTTCTGCCATTTCATTCGACTTGATCTTATAGAACAGTCCCCAACAGAACTGTGACACTCCTCTACTAACAGGCCGTTCACAGGAGTTTCACCGTTCTTTCCGATGATGATGCTCACTAATCCTTTCTTTTCTTTATCATGTGATTTACGATTTGGGTAGTACCTTCTCAGGCTCAACGTCTATATAAGTAGTTAGATTGACTCTTTCGTTTTCTTGTCTTTCTATTCTACTTACCTTCACGTCAACATAGGTACTTACTCATGTACTAATGACTTTATGAATTCTACTTACCTTCACGTCGACATAGTGTTTGACCTAGCGGGTGACCACTCGGCGATCAGGTTTAACTTGATTGTTGGTTATATTCGCTTGTTGTTGTGTTGGGGCCTCGAGATCGATGTCTGTTAGTCTCGCCGCCTAACATAATAGAAAGACCTACCAACTCGACGGTTTTAACCGCGCTCATTGATAGCCTCGGCTATGCACCATCGACAACTTATTAGTCATGCAAACCAACTAGCCTGTCGTAGTCACATCAACCTCGACGTGTTATCATTTGTTAAAACAACTTACCACCCTGGTGTCCACACGAAACCATCGGATTCACTACCTGAAGAAGACGTGCCAACGCAACCTTTGTCAACGTCAACCGCTGTAGCGCACACCGCTATTCTGGGCGTCAGCAGTCGAGTATTGTACATACTTCACCAGTGTCCAACACACTGGTGTATCAGCTGCCCGAGTGACTCCAACAGTCACAAAGGGTGTATATGACTCGATTCGATCCTTCCGAGCGCTCCGCCATACCTTAGGACGCGCCCGAGACTTTGTACATATCTTGGCTCACCCCATTTCACTTTCCATTGCACATATGTCACATTCCGAGACCCCGAAGATCCGCTAATACTGCGCGATAGGCGCCACACCATATTTCGTTGTCCATACTTTGTCACACTACCACTCACCAACCTCCGCATCAGTCATCCGAGCAGATATCGGCACTCTGAAGCCTGGACCCAGACTCCTGAAGGGACTCTAGGCCTTTTCATCAGCGTTTCACACCGCCAGGGACCATTCCGACCTGTTTCGAGGTACCCAACGGTCGCGTACCTTCATCCTAGACGTTCCACAAGGTGCGCTCCATTGTTCGGACTTTGCCGAAGTGGCCTCCGAGGTTTGGACTTCCGATCAGAGTTCGCCGATTGGTACATCCGTTAGATCTCTCCGTCCGGTTTGTTCACCGACTTGGTTGCGCGGTTTGGAGGACCCTTCCTGGACAGTTTTCATGTTGTTTCACAGTTCCTTGCAGTCCGTCTGACCCTTATTGCGTCAGTTTCACACTCCTTGCTATGATTTCATCCTGTTTCACAGTTTCCTATAGTCCACTAGACTTCTGTCTTGTCGGTTTCACGCTCCTTGTTGTGGTTTTATTACGTTTCACCTCACGTCTTGTCACGATCCTACCCCAGTCCCAGATCAGTCGTTTTGTACATGTTTTGGACCCCCATAGTCTATAAAACCTGCCCAGATGTTGTAGTTTTCAGATAGCGAATACCAGAGATCTGTTCAGTGCACACATCTTCTGTTCCGAACCCTCTCCAACCGTCCTGACTGTTAGGGAGTAGGCCCGGGGTTACACCGGTTCAATCCTTTTGCCTAAGCAGCGGTGTGTTGTGCAGAGGTGATCTTATCTACCCACGTCTGGCTGTACCACGCGGTCCCTTACTAGCCTTCCTAGTCGCGGTCCGAGTTATGGATGCTTTCAGATACGAGGTAATAGTAAAGCAGGTTGGGATTTCCAAGAGGCGTGATAGTACAAAGCACACAGTAATAGCTCGCTGTAGGGCAAGCTTTACACCAGTGTGTTAAGAGGATCGAAAGATGGGGAAATGAGGGCCTAATCCTACAACTATTTATGCTCCCAGATATTCCATTTTCCGTCCTATTTCTTACTCATCCTGTCTCCACTTTACTCCACTTTCCTCCACCATTACATCTGTTCCTTTGTCATCCTGCTGCGCTTCGCTCCACTTTGCTCCAATCTTTGTAAGGTCGTCTCCACTATGACAGAATTCTTTGGAGTTGCTGACTGAGACAATAGAGGTGGTGCTCCGATATGGAATGCTCCACTGTCAGTACTCCATAACGATGTCATTGCCGTCATTGAGTGGCATCTTTGCTCTTGGAGCGATGTAGGCTGCTCGGTATGTGATTCTTCGGAATTCATCTCGAGGTCCAGCGAGGGTAAGCATAACTCGCACGTCAGTGTTAAGGTGTCGGGTCGGTGTAGAGTATGGTCCAAGGCATATCATGAACTGCATAAGCTCTGCTGGTGGGTTCTGCTGGGTTCTGGTGACTAGCCATGCTTTGCCTTCGTATCGTATATCTCGAATGTAGCGCCATATCCTTCGTTGTATAAGGAGTTGTAATTGCTTGGTTTCCAGGTTCGCATCTCTCGGTAAATAAAGGTTTGCCTGTATCGTAGATGCTGGACATGGTGTGTGCAACTCCGGTCTATACCATCCAATCATTCTCCAAGTTATCGGGTTCGCAGTTCGAGGGGTCCGAGTTGTGATCGTGAGTTCCTCTCGTTTCTTGGGTACTATTGGGCTTGGTGGATTGGAATGCATTGTATCCTGAAGGTGTCGCTCGGTTTCGATGTGACAGTCACGCGTACCAACCGTTGCCGTGCATACTAAGTAGTATACTTCATAAAGGATCATGTAAACTCGTGCACAGACTTGACAGTGCTGAAATGCCAGTGAGGTCTCCATAAACCTTATTAGCCTTTAGCCTTTTAGCGTTTAGGCTTTAGTAGTTGTGCTTCTGGACTTCTAAGAAGTTTGATCGCTTCTTTTGATCGAGGTCGCTCTGGTTGCTTGGTCGGCGGCGTTAGAGTGGTAGTCCGCGGTAATAGGCGGTCGGCGGTGTTAGCTGTTAGCGGGATTACGTATCCGCTTCGGTGCTTCTAGCGCTCGGGTGGTAACGGGTTACTGTTGCCTAGGCCGCTCGATTGCTTGGGCCTTTGATAGCTGGCTTGGTTACCGGTCGCGTTTGGAAAGCTGATCGTGTAGATCTGTTGATCGTGTCGATCCTGATGCGAGTTTTTTGAGCGGATCCTTTCACTACACCCCCCCTAAGATGAACTTTCGGAGAAATGTTCATCCTAATCCGTGAGAAAGCTCGGATAAAGGGTCGCCTAGTGATGGTTGATTTTTGCTATCAAACCATCATCATCTCTGCTCCAAAATGTCGAAAGTCGCCGCTGCTGTTACTGTTTTTGTCGTTATTGTCGCGATTTTCGGCCTAAATCATTGGATTTTGGAGCGTAAGAGGCGTGCTCAGGTAAGTGATGCATGCTCTGTGCTGTTTCGAGTTGTTAATCATCCTCTAGGAGGCTGACTTCGAAATGCAATCGTTCCAGCGCGATGTTACTACTGTCGCGCTTCGAGTTCACCTCGCGCTCGGTTATGACGTTGAGGATATCGATCCAGTCGTCGAAAATGCAGGTATTGCTTCGCAGGAACGTCGTGAAAAGGGTGTCTGGGAAGACATT
The DNA here is from genome assembly GCA_033182465.1 of Sanghuangporus weigelae. Classification (NCBI taxonomy): domain Eukaryota; kingdom Fungi; phylum Basidiomycota; class Agaricomycetes; order Hymenochaetales; family Hymenochaetaceae; genus Sanghuangporus; species Sanghuangporus weigelae. The sequence goes on along the minus strand of CP137319.1, from coordinate 3,834,744 downwards.
GACTTGTAAAGGGTGGTGGGAAGGGATATGAATATGAAATGTGCATCATGTAAAGAATGTGACGCAATTGAAAGTGATAAGAAAGAAATCATAAAGTCGTTAATGAATAAGTTTTATACCAATTTGGGAGTGAAGTTCCAGGTGTTTACCTACGGCTCTTCAACCCCCAAATGGAGTTTTTCGAAGAAAGAGTGTAATTGGAGTGCCTTTCAGCGTGAAGGCACATCCTAGCATGATGCAAGGGAGTGACTTCACGTAAACCTTTGGCTTCTCCGTTGCATAGAGAGTAATAAAAGGTAGCATAATCTGCTAATTCGGAGCCGGCACAATAAAACAATATACAAAATGTCTAGGCCCTTGTAGGTTCTTTGACACTTCTGCATAGTGCTTCATTTGTGCTGGTTGGCCGAATAAGCGTGAAATAAAGAGGTGCATAAAGCATAATTTGGTCGGATGTGACCATAAATATCATAAGGTAAGAATGAAATGCATAATTGACCATGTCGGGTCACGATATGGGAAAGGGGTTGCATAAAAGAAGAGTTGTTTACAAATCTTCGGATTCTTCGGCCTCAGGTGTAGTCCGGGCCGAGTTCGCTGGGGTATATAGTTCCCTGCTTTCACCTTCTTCACTTGACTCTGTATCGTCGGAGTGTATGTACATGTCCTCCTGTTCCGACATAGTAAGCATCTCGTCCGGCTGGTAGAGTTCGTTCGGGTACTGGTAGACTGAGATCATCAGATCTTCCAGCAAGGGGTGTCGTGTAGCCTGTAGTTTTTCTCTGGCTTCTTCCTCTCGGTTGTTGAGTTCCATAAGGTAATGAGGGTCGTAGTTAACCTCTTTGCCTTCGACTACGTGGTGCTCGATGTTGTCGAGTGGTACCTCGTCCGTAGTAGAGTTCCTCGCTTCAATAACCGTTCGGTATCTCGTTCCTTCGTAATACTTCGTCATGTTGAGTACCGTCATGAACTGCATGGTGTGGGATGCATAGAAGCCCGTCTGGTCGGCTATGTATATAATGTACTTCATCGCATCGATGCTCATCGGATGATAGTGACTCCATCGCATCATTCGGTTAAGAATTGCGGTAGTCATGTCTCGTCGGTAGGCGCAAATTTGAATTGCCGAATGATAGATGCCCATGATGTTCTTGTATGTCGTTTCGTGCCTAAAGTCGATCTTGCCTCGATGTAATGCTTGTGTTTCGAGTTCGATCGCGTAGGTTAGAAATGCATCATCATTGAGTCGGCGTAATGCTGCGTCTCGAGGGTTACTGAGTTTGAATAACCACTCGTCTGAGTGATTCGCCATCATAAGATGGGGTATTTCGTCTCGGTTGTGGTGGACTGCGTTCCACTTGTCGAATAGATCATCGAAGTACTTCCCTGGGCATAGGGGTACAATCTCATCTTCGTAGTTCTCTTCGTTGAATCGGTTGCACAGCTGTGGCCATTGATAACGTTCGGTCGGTGGCCTGAGTGTAAATGTCCATTCTGGTGCATCTTCTGGTTGACAGAATGCATGTAGCTCGTCGAAGATAGGCATAGCTGAGTAGTGGTTCGTCTGCAGTGAAGTAGAGCTGTTGAGATTCGAGTTGTTGTTCGTTCAGCTCGAAGTTCTCCATGTTTTATACCATCTTGTTGGTATGTCGGCGATGTCTTGCCTAATTCTTCTATCTCTGCTCTCGCTTTGGTGTGCCACATTGATGTCATTGCTTGGTAAGGTCGTTGGGGACCTTACTCATCGTCTCTATTGTGGATCCATAAGCGGCTCCATCGGGTGGAGTGCATGTGATGCAACTATTGCCTCATTCGTTTTCGTGCGGCGATCCATTGGTTAAGGTTCGGTGGCTGGATTGCCTGAGGATACTTTTTATGGAATGCTTCGATCATTTGATAGGAGTTCTTGAGGTTGTCAAGTGGCTCCCATGTTCGCTCCTGGTATCCTTTCCATTGGATAAGGTATTGGACCTTGCTCCGATGACGTCTTGTATTATGAATCGTCTCCACTTCGTACTCTGCTTCTCCCTCCACTTCAATAGGTGGTGGTTCATCCAAAGTGGGTCTTCCAGGGTATTCCTTTCGTTTGTAAGGCCTGAGAAGACTCGCATGAAACACTGGGTGGATCGGAAGGGTTTCGGGTAAGCGTAATCTGAATGACACTTGTCCGACTGCCTTCTCGACTTTATAAGGCCCTGCCCATTTCATTGCAAGTTTCTTCGTTGGTTCCAATCGACTGAGATTCCTCATGTCTAGTAACACTTCGTCTCCTGGCTTGTACTCCGGCAGTTTGCCTCGATGCAGGTCTGCATAAAGCTTCATTGCCTCGTTTGCTTGCCTAATCGAATTATAGGCTTCTTGCTGTACTTGTCGAAGCTCCTCTAGGTGATTTATTGCTTCTGGGACGTTTGAATCACCGGTCTCCGCAACGTCCAGGTGAGGATGCCATCCATACAGTGTATAGAATGGTGACTGATGTGTAGTACTGTGCTTCCTGTTGTTGTAGGCGAATTCTGCTATATCGATGTACTCTGCCCAATCTGTTTGTCGGTAGGACACATAGCAGCGTAAGTACTGTTCAAGCTCTTGATTTAGTCGCTCGGTTTGACCATCGGTTTGTGGATGATACGCTGTACTAGTTTTCCAATCGACATCGATGAGTCTGCAGAACTCCTTGAGGAATTGCGCGGTGAAGTTGCTACCTCGGTCGGAGATTACTCGTTTAGGGGCCCCGTAGTATTTGAAGACATGTTGGCGGAACAAACGTGCCAACTGCTTAGCATTGGGTATTCCTTGGCAAGGAATGAACTTCCCCATTTTAGTGAGTTTGTCCACTATAACGAGTATCGCACTGTAGCCTTCATTGCTGACTGGTAAGTCGGTAATCAGGTCACAGGTTATGGTTTCCCATGGTTGATGTGGTGCCTCCAACGGTTGGAGCGGCGGATTTCGAAACTGTCGAATCGGTTTTGCACGCTGACATATGTCGCAGGTTGCGGTATATGCTCGGATCATTTCTTCCATCTTCGGCCAATAGTATGATCGCTTTACAAGCTCTATGGTCTTTTCTGCTCCTGGGTGGCCTGCAAGTTTGTGATCATGGCGCCTTCGGATTAGCAACGCTCGTAGGTTGGCGGACGGCGGGATATATAATGCATTGGTTACGTAGTGCAAGCCGTTCCTGTAACTGTAGCCGTTGCTCTGCTTGATCGCCTGAATTTCCTTCTTAGCCTCCTCGGTATTGTAGTTCCTCTTGATCGTTCGGATAATAGGATCAGAGATAGTGACCATTTCAGTTTCTAGCTTGTATAGACCGTTGATCTCTGTGCGTCGCAATGTTTGTTGCTTGATCGTATCAGGAGGTAACAAGGTAACTCCTAAGTTGTCCTTGTCCTCTGGCATATAGTCGGATCGTCGTGATAGCTCGTCAGCTTGGTTCTTCTTGCCTGGCCAATGGAGAATCTTGAAGTTATATCGTGATAACTCTAATGCCCATCTCGCTTGACGTCTCGATAGATTCTGAGCTGTCATGAAGTATCGGAGGTTTGCATGATCGCTTCGGATTGTTACTGGTTCTTTGGTTCCCTCCAATAGGTGTCTCCAATGCTTGAGTGCTTCCATGATTGCTAGCATCTCTTTGTCATGCGTCGGATAGTTTCGTTGGGTGTTCGTTAGAGTTTTCGACATGAAACCTAAAGGTCTCAGTTCTCCTTGGTTGTCTTCTTGTTGTAAGACTGCACCAATCGCTACATCGGATGCGTCGGTTTCCAATGTGTATGATTTGTCTGGCTTTGGCATTGCCAATGCGACTTCCGTTTCGAATGCCTTCTTGATACTTTCGAATGCCTTGTCTTGTGCCTCTGCCCATATGAACTTGCGATCCTTTTTGATAAGGTCGCCAATAGGTGCGAATGTATCGGCATAGTTCCTGATGAATCTTCGGTAGAAGTTACAAAATCCTTGGAACTTTCGAACTTGTCGTTTCGTCTTTGGCACTGGCCATTCGTGAATAGCTTTGAGCTTATAAGGATCCATCTGGATGCCTTTTGTTCCTACTACAAATCCCAAGTAGTCGAGCTGGGTTTGGAGGAAGTGACATTTCTCAATTTTGAGGTAAATGTCGAGCTCTCGGCATTTCTGTAGGATTGCCCTGAGGAGTTTCCAATGTTCCTCTTCAGTTTGTGCTTGACCAATAAGGTCGTCCAAATAGTTGAGTGCTTCTTCTGTCCTGAGCCAATATTCGAAGTTGTCATTCATGAATCGTTGGAATACTGCAGGTGAGTTCTTCATTCCAAACATCATGACCTTTGGCTTGTAGACTGCATTGCCAACTCGGAATGCTGCCTTCCACTCGTCTCCTTCTCGGATTCGCAGGTTGTTGTAACCTGATCGCATGTCGAGTGTAAAGAAGAATTTTCCTTTCTCCAGTTTCTCTGGGAGAACACTCATGATCGGTATCGGGTATGGATCTGATACTGTCGTGTCGTTGATGTCTCGGTAATCGGTTACTGCTCGTGCTCCTCCGTCTTTCTTTCCTACAAAGAAGACTGGTGCTGCTACCGGACATGGTTCATGTGGTTGAACCTTTTCAATCCATCCTTTGTCAAGTAACTCTTTGACATAAGCATCGAGTGCTGCCTGCTCTTCTCGTGTGAGCTTGATAATAGGCCTTGGTTTCGGTAATGGTACTCCTTCTTTGAGGTTAATCGCCATATCCCATTTCGTATGCTTGGGTAACCTTCTTGACTTGTCAGGATCAAAGACATCTGCGTAGTCTTCTATTTCCTTTGGTAGGAGTTTTCGCCAATCTCGTTTCTGTGTTCCTAGTAGTCCTTCTGCAGCTGCCTTTTGTTGAGAATACTGCTGGGATACTGAACTCGCTTTGTTCAGAGGCTGTGAGACTTGGTTCTGCTGCCTTGGTGACCAATTTCGATTGATGTCTAGCTCTAGCTTTGCAGCGAGCTCTTCCTTTCTGGTAAGGGTAGTTGGTTGGTTGGTCGTCCTAAGACTTTCAATGTCTTCTGGCTCTATATCGTGCATAGGAGTGTCTTCTGTTGTCTCCTGCTCGTCTTGCATCTCGATATCGCTTTCGTTGTCTGCCCATCTTGTACGCTTCGGTGTGGGACTAGCTCCTCGCATTAACGATGCCGTTCTCGGTCGTATAATGCCTGCCACTGGCTTCTCTGGATACCGTGTCTTTCGTGGTCGTATCCTATACTTCATGCCCGGGTTTTCTTCTGGTGATGGCCAGAGTTCTTCATCTTCCGGCATGTTTTGCCTCAGTGGGTGTGTCTTCTGTGGTGGTTGTTTCTTCCAACGTTTCGGAGAGTCGTTTATTTCCTCCTGTTCGTCTAGGCTATGCTTGCCTGTTACATCTTGTGTTTCACCTTCGGATGTCTGGTACAGTTGCCGTGCTGGGATCATCCGTCTCGGTATGTGCCTTGGTCGTCGTTGCACTATACTCGTTCCTTGTGGTGCCTGTTTCTTCCATCGCTTGGGAGTGTAGTTTATTTCCTCCTCATCTCGATGATGCTTGTTTGTCGTTTCCTGTTGTGGCTGTTTCGTTGCAGAGTCTGGTATATTTTCCGTGCTCGGACTCTTCACTTCTGGCGTCTGTTTTGCCTGTTCCAGTCTTGGTGTTGCTGGTCTGGTTTCCGGCTTCGCTTGTGGCTTCGTTTCGTGAGAGTGTCCGTTGTTGTCTCTCCTTGGCGCAAATATTATTCCTGGTGCTCCAGAGTGTCGATAGTTGTCTCTGTCCTGAGCCTGTTGCTTCGTGTTATGCCTAGGTCTTGTCTTGTCAGGTTTGCCTTTCGTTTGCCGTTTCCGTTTGCGCTTCCTGTGCCTTCGCTTCTTGGTAGCTCGTATGACGTTGAGCTCGAATGGTATCGAATTACCATTCCGATTCCATACTTGATTCTTCCAATCAATTTCGGGATTGACTTTGGCCAAATAGTCAATTCCTAGGATCACTTGATCCTGTCCTGTGGTTGCTACTGCCAACGTTTGTGGCTGCGGTTTAGGTCCATCAAAAATTAATGTGTAGACCTCGTGCGTGATTGCTCCTCCTTGGTTGGGACTTCCATCCGCATTATTCAAAGGTCGAGGGTGATCAAGCCTCTTTTTGAATAGGCTGTAGTGTCGTACCAAGTTGGGGTGTATCGTGCTGCATGTAGCTCCGGAATCGATTAACGCTTTGACTGCTAGGGTCTTTGTTCCAACCTTCACTCGAATAGGTAATCGGGGATGCAATGCTTGTATTGGCAATCGCTTATTGTACATCGCTTCACTGGGGTTGAACCCAGGAGGTTTGAAACACTGGTTGTTGAAACCTTTCTCGTCACCCTTGTTACACTCACATCGCGCAGTCTCGTTCGATGGAGGTCTTAATCTTTTCCCTGTTGCTCTTTACTTGCTAGGGATTTGCGAATGTTGTTTCGGTATTCTTCGTCATGCTTGCAAGTCCATCCTGCTGATTCGTCGCCTTTAGCCCATGCTACATGGTCGTAGTGGACTGGCCTTCGGCAGTGTGGATCGGGACATGTTTCCTTGAAATCGATTGTTCGTGTTGTCATCGTCCTCCGTTTTACACCATTAGTCTTCTTCGGCCGCTTAGAGGAAGAACCCTTTTGCTTCCTTGGTGCCTTGCACTCCTTTGCGTAATGTCCTGACTTTTCACAGTTGTAGCATTTGCCTCCCTTCTTCGGCAAGCCTCGGAGTGCATCTACATCCATGGCGTCTGGATCTCGTTTCGTTGTTTGTACTGGTGGTCGGAAAGATGACTGTCCATTCGATTTGAATCTCGGGGTGTATGTTTGACTGCCCATGAGCCTTTGCCTGGCATCAGAGTTTGCTAGGTTGCTTGTCCATTCCATCCATGCATCGAGGTCGTTCTTCTCGAAAGCATCGGGTTGTACAGATTCGACTCGTCGTTTGACCCACATGTCTAGTCCTTTGACATAGATGTACTTGAGCATCTGCTTATCCATCGTGTCTGGTGCTCGTGCTTTGAGTCGTCGGAATTCGTCGTTGTACGCCCTAATGCTTGCTCCTTTCTGCTGGATGCATAGTAGTTGGAATAGGGCTTCCTGTTCTCCAATGATCGGATGTCCTGCTCGGATCCTCATCCAGTTCAGCATGTCCTTGAGTGATGCGAACATTCCATTTGTTGCAGCGATAATCGCAGGTACTGGTTTCAGTTTCCCATTGGCATCGAATGATGTTAGGGTATTCTTCTCTGCAAACCAATCGTAGCTGTCGCCTTCTAGTGCCGCAAATAGGCTCTTTGCGATCTCCTCCTCATCCTTGACTCCATGCTGTGCCAGCTTCGAGATACATCGACTAATCCACAGATCAATATCTTCGCTTCGCTTGCCATAGTACTTCGGAAGCTTGATGCTGTGTTTAGAGAGTTGTGTCTGAAGAGTCTGTAGTTGCTGCTCCAGTGCTTGCACCTTCTGGTCGGTTGTCGACATGATCGTAAGTGCTTATGGGCACTGCTGGTGGTGAATAGGATGGTGGTGGTGGATTCTCTGGCGCTTGGGTTGCTACTGAACCACTTGCTGGTACTGCAGGTACTGTTGGTACTTGGATGATAACCGTTCGAGGTGGGGTTCTGAGTAAGAATGGCCTTCGTAATGCTTCTTCGTCTGAGGACACTGATTCGTCAGAACTCTGTTCCTGTTGGGCTCTCTCTCTTGGTAGAAAGTGTTCCCAGCGTTGTGCTGCCTGAGCTACTTCTCGGATTCGTTGAGCGTGTTCGAGTATATTCCTTGAGGTAGTTTCGGTTGTCTGTACCGATGTGAGTATAGCTGCGTAGGTGCGTTGACTCGACTCGATTGTTTGTCCTAGTTGGAGTAGGGCTTCTCGCAGGTTATGGATGTCTTGAACAATCCTTGGTTGATCTAGAGCTGTCCTGTTAAGCTCTCCGACTCTCGTCTCGATTGTCTGTAGTTGTTGTTCCTGAGCAGTAATCCTGTTTCGGATAGCGTTGAGCTCTCGGTCAAGTACTCCGTTTCCGTCTATGACCCGTTGATTGAGTGCCCCTGCTGCTCGATCCAATTCCAGAGTATATCTCTCTAGAGCTGCTACCTGTGCTCCAATTCTTCGAGTAGTTGTTTCGAGTGCTTCGAATCGATCTCCTACTGCTGTCGCGTATGCTCCGGTTGGTAGACTGTTTGACTGCCCCGTGTTTGCAGTTCGTTCTTCCAGTCTTTCAACCCTTTCTTGTAGCCTTCTGATCACTGGTGGATACAATATGCTGTGGTTCGTTGTCGCGTATAGTATGTCGTGATCGCTTTCCAGACTACGTAGTCTGTTGGTGATGTGTTGAACTCGTTCGTCGAGGGATCTAGGTGTGAACCTCGTTTGATTATCGTTCGCCCGTTCGTTCGTTCGATGACCGTTACTTCTGTTGTTGGTGTTTCCTGATCGGTTCATGAACTTCGTTTCTCGCCTGATGCTTCAGGGTTATTGTTCCTTGGTGCTGTTAACCAAGTAGTTCCTTTCTCGTCGAATGTAGCAATAGTGGAAGGGACTGCTGCTACTTTCGTGGTTGTTGTTTGCGTGCTCCCAACTGCAGGGCTACCAGATGCCTTTGCTATTAGGTACACTTCGTCGTTGTAGGGGTTATGATAGTAGATATGTGATTTAAGTGAATCGGGTTTGTCGTTCTCCAGGATGTGCACTTGTCCTGAGGATTCGATATGGGTACTAGTCTCGAAACTAGTGACGTCGATAGGGACTTGAGGTCGACGGTCCTCGCCTCGATGAAACACTAGCCAAGAACCTTGCCCGTGAGAGGTGGTGGTAAAACTAGCGAGTGATCTTTCGATCCAATGTTAGGGAGTAGGCCCGGGGTTACACCGGTTCAATCCTTTTGCCTAAGCAGCGGTGTGTTGTGCAGAGGTGATCTTATCTACCCACGTCTGGCTGTACCACGCGGTCCCTTACTAGCCTTCCTAGTCGCGGTCCGAGTTATGGATGCTTTCAGATACGAGGTAATAGTAAAGCAGATTGGGATTTCCAAGAGGCGTGATAGTACAAAGCACACAGTAATAGCTCGCTGTAGGGCAAGCTTTACACCAGTGTGTTAAGAGGATCGAAAGATGGGGAAATGAGGGCCTAATCCTACAACTATTTATGCTCCCAGATATTCCATTTTCCGTCCTATTTCTTACTCATCCTGTCTCCACTTTACTCCACTTTCCTCCACCATTACATCTGTTCCTTTGTCATCCTGCTGCGCTTCGCTCCACTTTGCTCCAATCTTTGTAAGGTCGTCTCCACTATGACAGAATTCTTTGGAGTTGCTGACTGAGACAATAGAGGTGGTGCTCCGATATGGAATGCTCCACTGTCAGTACTCCATAACGATGTCATTGCCGTCATTGAGTGGCATCTTTGCTCTTGGAGCGATGTAGGCTGCTCGGTATGTGATTCTTCGGAATTCATCTCGAGGCCCAGCGAGGGTAAGCATAACTCGCACGTCAGTGTTAAGGTGTCGGGTCGGTGTAGAGTATGGTCCAAGGCATATCATGAACTGCATAAGCTCTGCTGGTGGGTTCTGCTGGGTTCTGGTGACTAGCCATGCTTTGCCTTCGTATCGTATATCTCGAATGTAGCGCCATATCCTTCGTTGTATAAGGAGTTGTAATTGCTTGGTTTCCAGGTTCGCATCTCTCGGTAAATAAAGGTTTGCCTGTATCGTAGATGCTGGACATGGTGTGTGCAACTCCGGTCTATACCATCCAATCATTCTCCAAGTTATCGGGTTCGCAGTTCGAGGGGTCCGAGTTGTGATCGTGAGTTCCTCTCGTTTCTTGGGTACTATTGGGCTTGGTGGATTGGAATGCATTGTATCCTGAAGGTGTCGCTCGGTTTCGATGTGACAGTCACGCGTACCAACCGTTGCCGTGCATACTAAGTAGTATACTTCATAAAGGACCATGTAAACTCGTGCACAGACTTGACAGTGCTGAAATGCCAGTGAGGTCTCCATAAACCTTATTAGCCTTTAGCCTTTTAGCGTTTAGGCTTTAGTAGTTGTGCTTCTGGACTTCTAAGAAGTTTGATCGCTTCTTTTGATCGAGGTCGCTCTGGTTGCTTGGTCGGCGGCGTTAGAGTGGTAGTCCGCGGTAATAGGCGGTCGGCGGTGTTAGCTGTTAGCGGGATTACGTATCCGCTTCGGTGCTTCTAGCGCTCGGGTGGTAACGGGTTACTGTTGCCTAGGCCGCTCGATTGCTTGGGCCTTTGATAGCTGGCTTGGTTACCGGTCGCGTTTGGAAAGCTGATCGTGTAGATCTGTTGATCGTGTCGATCCTGATGCGAGTTTTTTGAGCGGATCCTTTCACTGACCGACTCTGTCAGTCATAGAAAGCAGTAGTACCCACCTTGGGTGTCTCGTCTTCCTTGTCTAGACTAGTCCGGACGTCCCGGGGGTGACTCCGATACTCTCAGCTTGTCTTCTTTCTTCGTCGACTCATCTCCAAGGTGATCAAGTCGCCGAAGTATTCACTCGGTTCACCGCAGCATGTCCGGGTTGGTCTCCCTAGATGACCATTGAGTATCACATCTTGCCTACGTGTATTCGCTCCCCCTTTCCCCCCCCCCCCCCTCTTTAGATAGTTCGCACCGATGAAATGTGCTTGCCGGCTCTGAAGGCCAACTAGCAGTCTGAAGGTCTGAGTTTGACCTCTGGGGGTCAACCAGATGTGTACAATGTAAGAGGGAGTGTCTACAATGTGGGGAGTGTTGCAGGTGTCGAGGTGAATAACTGGGAGAAGGGGGAAACGAAATACAAAAAGGTGCCGTGTCAGAAATGTAAACTGAGCCACCTAACTTGAGGTCGAAAACTAGCTAACTGAAAGGATCCGCTCAAAAACTCGCATCAGGATCGACACGATCAACAGATCTACACGATCAGCTTTCCAAACGCGATCGGTAACCAAGCCAGCTATCAAAGGCCCAAGCAATCGAGCGGCCTAGGCAACAGTAACCCGTTACCACCCGAGCGCTAGAAGCACCGAAGCGGATACGTAATCCCGCTAACAGCTAACACCGCCGACCGCCTATTACCGCGGACTACCACTCTAACGCCGCCGACCAAGCAACCAGAGCGACCTCGATCAAAAGAAGCGATCAAACTTCTTAGAAGTCCAGAAGCACAACTACTAAAGCCTAAACGCTAAAAGGCTAAAGGCTAATAAGGTTTATGGAGACCTCACTGGCATTTCAGCACTGTCAAGTCTGTGCACGAGTTTACATGATCCTTTATGAAGTATACTACTTAGTATGCACGGCAACGGTTGGTACGCGTGACTGTCACATCGAAACCGAGCGACACCTTCAGGATACAATGCATTCCAATCCACCAAGCCCAATAGTACCCAAGAAACGAGAGGAACTCACGATCACAACTCGGACCCCTCGAACTGCGAACCCGATAACTTGGAGAATGATTGGATGGTATAGACCGGAGTTGCACACACCATGTCCAGCATCTACGATACAGGCAAACCTTTATTTACCGAGAGATGCGAACCTGGAAACCAAGCAATTACAACTCCTTATACAACGAAGGATATGGCGCTACATTCGAGATATACGATACGAAGGCAAAGCATGGCTAGTCACCAGAACCCAGCAGAACCCACCAGCAGAGCTTATGCAGTTCATGATATGCCTTGGACCATACTCTACACCGACCCGACACCTTAACACTGACGTGCGAGTTATGCTTACCCTCGCTGGACCTCGAGATGAATTCCGAAGAATCACATACCGAGCAGCCTACATCGCTCCAAGAGCAAAGATGCCACTCAATGACGGCAATGACATCGTTATGGAGTACTGACAGTGGAGCATTCCATATCGGAGCACCACCTCTATTGTCTCAGTCAGCAACTCCAAAGAATTCTGTCATAGTGGAGACGACCTTACAAAGATTGGAGCAAAGTGGAGCGAAGCGCAGCAGGATGACAAAGGAACAGATGTAATGGTGGAGGAAAGTGGAGTAAAGTGGAGACAGGATGAGTAAGAAATAGGACGGAAAATGGAATATCTGGGAGCATAAATAGTTGTAGGATTAGGCCCTCATTTCCCCATCTTTCGATCCTCTTAACACACTGGTGTAAAGCTTGCCCTACAGCGAGCTATTACTGTGTGCTTTGTACTATCACGCCTCTTGGAAATCCCAACCTGCTTTACTATTACCTCGTATCTGAAAGCATCCATAACTCGGACCGCGACTAGGAAGGCTAGTAAGGGACCGCGTGGTACAGCCAGACGTGGGTAGATAAGATCACCTCTGCACAACACACCGCTGCTTAGGCAAAAGGATCAAACCGGTGTAACCCCGGGCCTACTCCTTAACATTGGATCGAAAGATCACTCGCTAGTTTTACCACCACCTCTCACGGGCAAGGTTCTTGGCTAGTGTTTTATCGAGGCGAGGACCGTCGACCTCAAGTCCCTATCGACGTCACTAGTTTCGAGACTAGTACCCATATCGAATCCTCAGGACAAGTGCACATCCTGGAGAACGACAAACCCGATTCACTTAAATCACATATCTACTATCATAACCCCTACAACGACGAAGTGTACCTAATAGCAAAGGCATCTGGTAGCCCTGCAGTTGGGAGCACGCAAACAACAACCACGAAAGTAGCAGCAGTCCCTTCCACTATTGCTACATTCGACGAGAAAGGAACTACTTGGTTAACAGCACCAAGGAACAATAACCCTGAAGTATCAGGCGAGAAACGAAGTTCATGAACCGATCAGGAAACGCCAACAACAGAAGTAACGGTCATCGAACGAACGAACGGGCGAACGATAATCAAACGAGGTTCACACCTAGATCCCTCGACGAACGAGTTCAACATATCACCAACAGGCTACGTAGTCTGGAAAGCGATCACGACATACTATACGCGACAACGAACCACAGCATATTGTATCCACCAGTGATCAGAAGGCTACAAGAAAGGGTTGAAAGACTGGAAGAACGAACTGCAAACACGGGGCAGTCAAACAGTCTACCAACCGGAGCATACGCGACAGCAGTAGGAGATCGATTCGAAGCACTCGAAACAACTACTCGAAGAATTGGAGCACAGGTAGCAGCTCTAGAGAGATATACTCTGGAATTGGATCGAGCAGCAGGGGCACTCAATCAACGGGTCATAGACGGAAACGGAGTACTTGACCGAGAGCTCAACGCTATCCGGAACAGGATTACTGCTCAGGAACAACAACTACAAACGATTGAGACGAGAGTCGGAGAGCTTAACAGGACAGCTCTAGATCAACCAAGGATTGTTCAAGACATCCATAACCTGCGAGAAGCCCTACTCCAACTAGGACAAACAATCGAGTCGAGTCAACGCACCTACGCAGCTATACTCACATCGGTACAGACAACCGAAACTACCTCAAGGAACATACTCGAACACGCTCAACGAATTCGAGAAGTAGCTCAGGCAGCACAACGCTGGGAATACTTTCTACCAAGAGAGAGAGCCCAACAGGAACAGAGTTCTGACGAATCAGTGTCCTCAGACGAAGAAGCATCACGAAGGCCATTCTTACTCAGAACCCCACCTCGAACGGTTATCATCCAAGTACCAACAGTACCTGCAGTACCAGCAAGTGGTTCAGTAGCAACCCAAGCGCCAGAGAATCCACCACCACCATCCTATTCACCACCAGCAGTGCCCATAAGCACTTACGATCATGTCGACAACCGACCAGAAGGTGCAAGCACTGGAGCAGCAACTACAGACTCTTCAGACACAACTCTCTAAACACAGCATCAAGCTTCCGAAGTACTATGGCAAGCGAAGCGAAGATATTGATCTGTGGATTAGTCGATGTATCTCGAAGCTGGCACAGCATGGAGTCAAGGATGAGGAGGAGATCGCAAAGAGCCTATTTGCGGCACTAGAAGGCGACAGCTACGATTGGTTTGCAGAGAAGAATACCCTAACATCATTCGATGCCAATGGGAAACTGAAACCAGTACCTGCGATTATCGCTGCAACAAATGGAATGTTCGCATCACTCAAGGACATGCTGAACTGGATGAGGATCCGAGCAGGACATCCGATCATTGGAGAACAGGAAGCCCTATTCCAACTACTATGCATCCAGCAGAAAGGAGCAAGCATTAGGGCGTACAACGACGAATTCCGACGACTCAAAGCACGAGCACCAGACACGATGGATAAGCAGATGCTCAAGTACATCTATGTCAAAGGACTAGACATGTGGGTCAAACGACGAGTCGAATCTGTACAACCCGATGCTTTCGAGAAGAACGACCTCGATGCATGGATGGAATGGACAAGCAACCTAGCAAACTCTGATGCCAGGCAAAGGCTCATGGGCAGTCAAACATACACCCCGAGATTCAAATCGAATGGACAGTCATCTTTCCGACCACCAGTACAAACAACGAAACGAGATCCAGACGCCATGGATGTAGATGCACTCCGAGGCTTGCCGAAGAAGGGAGGCAAATGCTACAACTGTGAAAAGTCAGGACATTACGCAAAGGAGTGCAAGGCACCAAGGAAGCAAAAGGGTTCTTCCTCTAAGCGGCCGAAGAAGACTAATGGTGTAAAACGGAGGACGATGACAACACGAACAATCGATTTCAAGGAAACATGTCCCGATCCACACTGCCGAAGGCCAGTCCACTACGACCATGTAGCATGGGCTAAAGGCGACGAATCAGCAGGATGGACTTGCAAGCATGACGAAGAATACCGAAACAACATTCGCAAATCCCTAGCAAGTAAAGAGCAACAGGGAAAAGATTAAGACCTCCATCGAACGAGACTGCGCGATGTGAGTGTAACAAGGGTGACGAGAAAGGTTTCAACAACCAGTGTTTCAAACCTCCTGGGTTCAACCCCAGTGAAGCGATGTACAATAAGCGATTGCCAATACAAGCATTGCATCCCCGATTACCTATTCGAGTGAAGGTTGGAACAAAGACCCTAGCAGTCAAAGCGTTAATCGATTCCGGAGCTACATGCAGCACGATACACCCCAACTTGGTACGACACTACAGCCTATTCAAAAAGAGGCTTGATCACCCTCGACCTTTGAATAATGCGGATGGAAGTCCCAACCAAGGAGGAGCAATCACGCACGAGGTCTACACATTAATTTTTGATGGACCTAAACCGCAGCCACAAACGTTGGCAGTAGCAACCACAGGACAGGATCAAGTGATCCTAGGAATTGACTATTTGGCCAAAGTCAATCCCGAAATTGATTGGAAGAATCAAGTATGGAATCGGAATGGTAATTCGATACCATTCGAGCTCAACGTCATACGAGCTACCAAGAAGCGAAGGCACAGGAAGCGCAAACGGAAACGGCAAACGAAAGGCAAACCTGACAAGACAAGACCTAGGCATAACACGAAGCAACAGGCTCAGGACAGAGACAACTATCGACACTCTGGAGCACCAGGAATAATATTTGCACCAAGGAGAGACAACAACGGACACTCTCACGAAACGAAGCCACAAGCAAAGCCGGAAACCAGACCAGCAACACCAAGACTGGAACAGGCAAAACAGACGCCAGAAGTGAAGAGTCCGAGCACGGAAAATATACCAGACTCTGCAACGAAACAGCCACAACAGGAAACGGCAGACAAGCATCATCAAGATGAGGAGGAAATAAACTACACTCCCAAGCGATGGAAGAAACAGGCACCACAAGGAACGAGTATAGTGCAACGACGACCAAGGCACATACCGAGACGGATGATCCCAGCACGGCAACTGTACCAGACATCCGAAGGTGAAACACAAGATGTAACAGGCAAGCATAGCCTAGACGAACAGGAGGAAATAAATGACTCTCCGAAACGTTGGAAGAAACAACCACCACAGAAGATACACCCACTGAGGCAAAACATGCCGGAAGATGAAGAACTCTGGCCATCACCAGAAGAAAACCCGGGCATGAAGTACAGGATACGACCACGAAAGACACGATATCCAGAGAAGCCAGTGGCAGGCATTATACGACCCAGAACAGCATCGTTAATGCGAGGAGCTAGTCCCACACCGAAGCGTACAAGATGGGCAGACAACGAAAGCGATATCGAGATGCAAGACGAGCAGGAGACAACAGAAGACACTCCTATGCACGATATAGAGCCAGAAGACATTGAAAGTCTTAGGACGACCAACCAACCAGCTACCCTTACCAGAAAGGAAGAGCTCGCTGCAAAGCTAGAGCTAGACATCAATCGAAATTGGTCACCAAGGCAGCAGAACCAAGTCTCACAGCCTCTGAACAAAGCGAGTTCAGTATCCCAGCAGTATTCTCAACAAAAGGCAGCTGCAGAAGGACTACTAGGAACACAGAAACGAGATTGGCGAAAACTCCTACCAAAGGAAATAGAAGACTACGCAGATGTCTTTGATCCTGACAAGTCAAGAAGGTTACCCAAGCATACGAAATGGGATATGGCGATTAACCTCAAAGAAGGAGTACCATTACCGAAACCAAGGCCTATTATCAAGCTCACACGAGAAGAGCAGGCAGCACTCGATGCTTATGTCAAAGAGTTACTTGACAAAGGATGGATTGAAAAGGTTCAACCACATGAACCATGTCCGGTAGCAGCACCAGTCTTCTTTGTAGGAAAGAAAGACGGAGGAGCACGAGCAGTAACCGATTACCGAGACATCAACGACACGACAGTATCAGATCCATACCCGATACCGATCATGAGTGTTCTCCCAGAGAAACTGGAGAAAGGAAAATTCTTCTTTACACTCGACATGCGATCAGGTTACAACAACCTGCGAATCCGAGAAGGAGACGAGTGGAAGGCAGCATTCCGAGTTGGCAATGCAGTCTACAAGCCAAAGGTCATGATGTTTGGAATGAAGAACTCACCTGCAGTATTCCAACGATTCATGAATGACAACTTCGAATATTGGCTCAGGACAGAAGAAGCACTCAACTATTTGGACGACCTTATTGGTCAAGCACAAACTGAAGAGGAACATTGGAAACTCCTCAGGGCAATCCTACAGAAATGCCGAGAGCTCGACATTTACCTCAAAATTGAGAAATGTCACTTCCTCCAAACCCAGCTCGACTACTTGGGATTTGTAGTAGGAACAAAAGGCATCCAGATGGATCCTTATAAGCTCAAAGCTATTCACGAATGGCCAGTGCCAAAGACGAAACGACAAGTTCGAAAGTTCCAAGGATTTTGTAACTTCTACCGAAGATTCATCAGGAACTATGCCGATACATTCGCACCTATTGGCGACCTTATCAAAAAGGATCGCAAGTTCATATGGGCAGAGGCACAAGACAAGGCATTCGAAAGTATCAAGAAGGCATTCGAAACGGAAGTCGCATTGGCAATGCCAAAGCCAGACAAATCATACACATTGGAAACCGACGCATCCGATGTAGCGATTGGTGCAGTCTTACAACAAGAAGACAACCAAGGAGAACTGAGACCTTTAGGTTTCATGTCGAAAACTCTAACGAACACCCAACGAAACTATCCGACGCATGACAAAGAGATGCTAGCAATCATGGAAGCACTCAAGCATTGGAGACACCTATTGGAGGGAACCAAAGAACCAGTAACAATCCGAAGCGATCATGCAAACCTCCGATACTTCATGACAGCTCAGAATCTATCGAGACGTCAAGCGAGATGGGCATTAGAGTTATCACGATATAACTTCAAGATTCTCCATTGGCCAGGCAAGAAGAACCAAGCTGACGAGCTATCACGACGATCCGACTATATGCCAGAGGACAAGGACAACTTAGGAGTTACCTTGTTACCTCCTGATACGATCAAGCAACAAACATTGCGACGCACAGAGATCAACGGTCTATACAAGCTAGAAACTGAAATGGTCACTATCTCTGATCCTATTATCCGAACGATCAAGAGGAACTACAATACCGAGGAGGCTAAGAAGGAAATTCAGGCGATCAAGCAGAGCAACGGCTACAGTTACAGGAACGGCTTGCACTACGTAACCAATGCATTATATATCCCGCCGTCCGCCAACCTACGAGCGTTGCTAATCCGAAGGCGCCATGATCACAAACTTGCAGGCCACCCAGGAGCAGAAAAGACCATAGAGCTTGTAAAGCGATCATACTATTGGCCGAAGATGGAAGAAATGATCCGAGCATATACCGCAACCTGCGACATATGTCAGCGTGCAAAACCGATTCGACAGTTTCGAAATCCGCCGCTCCAACCGTTGGAGGCACCACATCAACCATGGGAAACCATAACCTGTGACCTGATTACCGACTTACCAGTCAGCAATGAAGGCTACAGTGCGATACTCGTTATAGTGGACAAACTCACTAAAATGGGGAAGTTCATTCCTTGCCAAGGAATACCCAATGCTAAGCAGTTGGCACGTTTGTTCCGCCAACATGTCTTCAAATACTACGGGGCCCCTAAACGAGTAATCTCCGACCGAGGTAGCAACTTCACCGCGCAATTCCTCAAGGAGTTCTGCAGACTCATCGATGTCGATTGGAAAACTAGTACAGCGTATCATCCACAAACCGATGGTCAAACCGAGCGACTAAATCAAGAGCTTGAACAGTACTTACGCTGCTATGTGTCCTACCGACAAACAGATTGGGCAGAGTACATCGATATAGCAGAATTCGCCTACAACAACAGGAAGCACAGTACTACACATCAGTCACCATTCTATACACTGTATGGATGGCATCCTCACCTGGACGTTGCGGAGACCGGTGATTCAAACGTCCCAGAAGCAATAAATCACCTAGAGGAGCTTCGACAAGTACAGCAAGAAGCCTATAATTCGATTAGGCAAGCAAACGAGGCAATGAAGCTTTATGCAGACCTGCATCGAGGCAAACTGCCGGAGTACAAGCCAGGAGACGAAGTGTTACTAGACATGAGGAATCTCAGTCGATTGGAACCAACGAAGAAACTTGCAATGAAATGGGCAGGGCCTTATAAAGTCGAGAAGGCAGTCGGACAAGTGTCATTCAGATTACGCTTACCCGAAACCCTTCCGATCCACCCAGTGTTTCATGCGAGTCTTCTCAGGCCTTACAAACGAAAGGAATACCCTGGAAGACCCACTTTGGATGAACCACCACCTATTGAAGTGGAGGGAGAAGCAGAGTACGAAGTGGAGACGATTCATAATACAAGACGTCATCGGAGCAAGGTCCAATACCTTATCCAATGGAAAGGATACCAGGAGCGAACATGGGAGCCACTTGACAACCTCAAGAACTCCTATCAAATGATCGAAGCATTCCATAAAAAGTATCCTCAGGCAATCCAGCCACCGAACCTTAACCAATGGATCGCCGCACGAAAACGAATGAGGCAATAGTTGCATCACATGCACTCCACCCGATGGAGCCGCTTATGGATCCACAATAGAGACGATGAGTAAGGTCCCCAACGACCTTACCAAGCAATGACATCAATGTGGCACACCAAAGCGAGAGCAGAGATAGAAGAATTAGGCAAGACATCGCCGACATACCAACAAGATGGTATAAAACATGGAGAACTTCGAGCTGAACGAACAACAACTCGAATCTCAACAGCTCTACTTCACTGCAGACGAACCACTACTCAGCTATGCCTATCTTCGACGAGCTACATGCATTCTGTCAACCAGAAGATGCACCAGAATGGACATTTACACTCAGGCCACCGACCGAACGTTATCAATGGCCACAGCTGTGCAACCGATTCAACGAAGAGAACTACGAAGATGAGATTGTACCCCTATGCCCAGGGAAGTACTTCGATGATCTATTCGACAAGTGGAACGCAGTCCACCACAACCGAGACGAAATACCCCATCTTATGATGGCGAATCACTCAGACGAGTGGTTATTCAAACTCAGTAACCCTCGAGACGCAGCATTACGCCGACTCAATGATGATGCATTTCTAACCTACGCGATCGAACTCGAAACACAAGCATTACATCGAGGCAAGATCGACTTTAGGCACGAAACGACATACAAGAACATCATGGGCATCTATCATTCGGCAATTCAAATTTGCGCCTACCGACGAGACATGACTACCGCAATTCTTAACCGAATGATGCGATGGAGTCACTATCATCCGATGAGCATCGATGCGATGAAGTACATTATATACATAGCCGACCAGACGGGCTTCTATGCATCCCACACCATGCAGTTCATGACGGTACTCAACATGACGAAGTATTACGAAGGAACGAGATACCGAACGGTTATTGAAGCGAGGAACTCTACTACGGACGAGGTACCACTCGACAACATCGAGCACCACGTAGTCGAAGGCAAAGAGGTTAACTACGACCCTCATTACCTTATGTGTTAGGGAGTAGGCCCGGGGTTACACCGGTTCAATCCTTTTGCCTAAGCAGCGGTGTGTTGTGCAGAGGTGATCTTATCTACCCACGTCTGGCTGTACCACGCGGTCCCTTACTAGCCTTCCTAGTCGCGGTCCGAGTTATGGATGTTTTCAGATACGAGGTAATAGTAAAGCAGATTGGGATTTCCAAGAGGCGTGATAGTACAAAGCACACAGTAATAGCTCGCTGTAGGGCAAGCTTTACACCAGTGTGTTAAGAGGATCGAAAGATGGGGAAATGAGGGCCTAATCCTACAACTATTTATGCTCCCAGATATTCCATTTTCCGTCCTATTTCTTACTCATCCTGTCTCCACTTTACTCCACTTTCCTCCACCATTACATCTGTTCCTTTGTCATCCTGCTGCGCTTCGCTCCACTTTGCTCCAATCTTTGTAAGGTCATCTCCACTATGACAGAATTCTTTGGAGTTGCTGACTGAGACAATAGAGGTGGTGCTCCGATATGGAATGCTCCACTGTCAGTACTCCATAACGATGTCATTGCCGTCATTGAGTGGCATCTTTGCTCTTGGAGCGATGTAGGCTGCTCGGTATGTGATTCTTCGGAATTCATCTCGAGGTCCAGCGAGGGTAAGCATAACTCGCACGTCAGTGTTAAGGTGTCGGGTCGGTGTAGAGTATGGTCCAAGGCATATCATGAACTGCATAAGCTCTGCTGGTGGGTTCTGCTGGGTTCTGGTGACTAGCCATGCTTTGCCTTCGTATCGTATATCTCGAATGTAGCGCCATATCCTTCGTTGTATGAGGAGTTGTAATTGCTTGGTTTCCAGGTTCGCATCTCTCGGTAAATAAAGGTTTGCCTGTATCGTAGATGCTGGACATGGTGTGTGCAACTCCGGTCTATACCATCCAATCATTCTCCAAGTTATCGGGTTCGCAGTTCGAGGGGTCCGAGTTGTGATCGTGAGTTCCTCTCGTTTCTTGGGTACTATTGGGCTTGGTGGATTGGAATGCATTGTATCCTGAAGGTGTCGCTCGGTTTCGATGTGACAGTCACGCGTACCAACCGTTGCCGTGCATACTAAGTAGTATACTTCATAAAGGACCATGTAAACTCGTGCACAGACTTGACAGTGCTGAAATGCCAGTGAGGTCTCCATAAACCTTATTAGCCTTTAGCCTTTTAGCGTTTAGGCTTTAGTAGTTGTGCTTCTGGACTTCTAAGAAGTTTGATCGCTTCTTTTGATCGAGGTCGCTCTGGTTGCTTGGTCGGCAGCGTTAGAGTGGTAGTCCGCGGTAATAGGCGGTCGGCGGTGTTAGCTGTTAGCGGGATTACGTATCCGCTTCGGTGCTTCTAGCGCTCGGGTGGTAACGGGTTACTGTTGCCTAGGCCGCTCGATTGCTTGGGCCTTTGATAGCTGGCTTGGTTACCGGTCGCGTTTGGAAAGCTGATCGTGTAGATCTGTTGATCGTGTCGATCCTGATGCGAGTTTTTGAGCGGATCCTTTCACTACACCCCCCCTAAGATGAACTTTCGGAGAAATGTTCATCCTAATCCGTGAGAAAGCTCGGATAAAGGGTCGCCTAGTGATGGTTGATTTTTGCTATCAAACCATCATCATCTCTGCTCCAAAATGTCGAAAGTCGCCGCTGCTGTTACTGTTTTTGTCGTTATTGTCGCGATTTTCGGCATAAATCATTGGATTTTGGAGCGTAAGAGGCGTGCTCAGGTAAGTGATGCATGCTCTGTGCCGTTTCGAGTTGTTAATCATCCTCTAGGAGGCTGACTTCGAAATGCAATCGTTCCAGCGCGATGTTACTACTGTCGCGCTTCGAGTTCACCTCGCGCTCGGTTATGACGTTGAGGTTATCGATCCAGTCGTCGAAAATGCAGGTATTGCTTCGCAGGAACGTCGTGAAAAGGGTGTCTGGGAAGACATTGACTTGTAAAGGGTGGTGGGAAGGGATATGAATATGAAATGTGCATCATGTAAAGAATATGACGCAATTGAAAGTGATAAGAAAGAAATTATAAAGTCATTAAAATCATTAAGTCGTTAATGAATAAGTTTTATACCAATTTGGGAGTGAAGTTCCAGGTGTTTACCTACGGCTCTTCAACCCCCAAATGGAGTTTTTCGAAGAAAGAGTGTAATTGGAGTGCCTTTCAGCGTGAAGGCACATCCTAGCATGATGCAAGGGAGTGACTTCACGTAAACTTTTGGCTTCTCCGTTGCATAGAGGATAATAAAAGGTAGGCATAATCTGCTAATTCGGAGCCGGCACAATAAAACAATATACAAAATGTCTAGGCCCTTGTAGGTTCTTTGACACTTCTGCATAGTGCTTCATTTGTGCTGGTTGGCCGAATAAGCGTGAAATAAAGAGGTGCATAAAGCATAATTTGGTCGGATGTGACCATAAATATCATAAGGTAAGAATGAAATGCATAATTGACCATGTCGGGTCACGATATGGGAAAGGGGTTGCATAAAAGAAGAGTTGTTTACAAATCTTCGGATTCTTCAGCCTCAGGTGTAGTCTGGGCCGAGTTCGCTGGGGTATATAGTTCCCTACTTTCACCTTCTTCACTTGACTCTGTATCGTCGGAGTGTATGTACATGTCCTCCTGTTCCGACATAGTAAGCATCTCGTCCGGCTGGTAGAGTTCGTTCGGGTACTGGTAGACTGAGATCATCAGATCTTCCAGCAAGGGGTGTCGTGTAGCCTGTAGTTTTTCTCTGGCTTCTTCCTCTCGGTTGTTGAGTTCCATAAGGTAATGAGGGTCGTAGTTAACCTCTTTGCCTTCGACTACGTGGTGCTCGATGTTGTCGAGTGGTACCTCGTCCGTAGTAGAGTTCCTTGCTTCAATAACCGTTCGGTATCTCGTTCCTTCGTAATACTTCGTCATGTTGAGTACCGTCATGAACTGCATGGTGTGGGATGCATAGAAGCCCGTCTGGTCGGCTATGTATATAATGTACTTCATCGCATCGATGCTCATCGGATGATAGTGACTCCATCGCATCATTCGGTTAAGAATTGCGGTAGTCATGTCTCGTCGGTAGGCGCAAATTTGAATTGCCGAATGATAGATGCCCATGATGTTCTTGTATGTCGTTTCGTGCCTAAAGTCGATCTTGCCTCGATGTAATGCTTGTGTTTCGAGTTCGATCGCGTAGGTTAGAAATGCATCATCATTGAGTCGGCGTAATGCTGCGTCTCGAGGGTTACTGAGTTTGAATAACCACTCGTCTGAGTGATTCGCCATCATAAGATGGGGTATTTCGTCTCGGTTGTGGTGGACTGCGTTCCACTTGTCAAATAGATCGTCGAAGTACTTTCCTGGGCATAGGGGTACGATTTCGTCTTCGTAGTTCTCTTCGTTGAATCGGTTGCACAGCTGTGGCCATTGATAACGTTCGGTCGGTGGCCTGAGTGTAAATGTCCATTCTGGTGCATCTTCTGGTTGACAGAATGCATGTAGCTCGTCGAAAATAGGCATAGCTGAGTAGTGGTTCGTCTGCAGTGAAGTAGAGCTGTTGAGATTCGAGTTGTTGTTCCTTAACTCGAAGTTCTCCATGTTTTATACCATCTTGTTGGTATGTCGGCGATGTCTTGCCTAATTCTTCTATCTCTGCTCTCGCTTTGGTGTGCCACATTGATGTCATCGCTTGGTAAGGTCATTGGGGACCTTACTCATCGTCTCTATTGTGGATCCATAAGCGGCTCCATCGGGTGGAGTGCATGTGATGCAACTATTGCCTAACTCGTTTTCGTGCGGCGATCCATTGGTTAAGGTTCGGTGGCTGGATTGCCTGAGGATACTTTTTATGGAATGCTTCGATCATTTGATAGGAGTTCTTGAGGTTGTCAAGTGGCTCCCATGTTCGCTCCTGGTATCCTTTCCATTGGATAAGGTATTGGACCTTGCTCCGATGACGTCTTGTGTTATGAATTGTCTCCACTTCGTACTCTGCTTCTCCCTCCACTTCAATAGGTGGTGGTTCATCCAAAGTGGGTCTTCCAGGGTATTCCTTTCGTTTGTAAGGCCTGAGAAGACTCGCATGAAACACTGGGTGGATCGGAAGGGTTTCGGGTAAGCGTAATCTGAATGACACTTGTCCGACTGCCTTCTCGACTTTATAAGGCCCTGCCCATTTCATTGCAAGTTTCTTCGTTGGTTCCAATCGACTGAGATTCCTCATGTCTAGTAACACTTCGTCTCCTGGCTTGTACTCTGGCAGTTTGCCTCGATGCAGGTCTGCATAAAGCTTCATTGCCTCATTCGCTTGCCTAATCGAATTATAGGCTTCTTGCTGTACTTGTCGAAGCTCCTCTAGGTGATTTATTGCTTCTGGGACGTTTGAATCACCGGTCTCCGCAACGTCCAGGTGAGGATGCCATCCATACAGTGTATAGAATGGTGACTGATGTGTAGTACTGTGCTTCCTGTTGTTGTAGGCGAATTCTGCTATATCGATGTACTCTGCCCAATCTGTTTGTCGGTAGGACACATAGCAGCGTAAGTACTGTTCAAGCTCTTGATTTAGTCGCTCGGTTTGACCATCGGTTTGTGGATGATACGCTGTACTAGTTTTCCAATCGACATCGATGAGTCTGCAGAACTCCTTGAGGAATTGCGCGGTGAAGTTGCTACCTCGGTCGGAGATTACTCGTTTAGGGGCCCCGTAGTATTTGAAGACATGTTGGCGGAACAAACGTGCCAACTGCTTAGCATTGGGTATTCCTTGGCAAGGAATGAACTTCCCCATTTTAGTGAGTTTGTCCACTATAACGAGTATCGCACTGTAGCCTTCATTGCTGACTGGTAAGTCGGTAATCAGGTCACAGGTTATGGTTTCCCATGGTTGATGTGGTGCCTCCAACGGTTGGAGCGGCGGATTTCGAAACTGTCGAATCGGTTTTGCACGCTGACATATGTCGCAGGTTGCGGTATATGCTCGGATCATTTCTTCCATCTTCGGCCAATAGTATGATCGCTTTACAAGCTCTATGGTCTTTTCTGCTCCTGGGTGGCCTGCAAGTTTGTGATCATGGCGCCTTCGGATTAGCAACGCTCGTAGGTTGGCGGACGGCGGGATATATAATGCATTGGTTACGTAGTGCAAGCCGTTCCTGTAACTGTAGCCGTTGCTCTGCTTGATCGCCTGAATTTCCTTCTTAGCCTCCTCGGTATTGTAGTTCCTCTTGATCGTTCGGATAATAGGATCAGAGATAGTGACCATTTCAGTTTCTAGCTTGTATAGACCGTTGATCTCTGTGCGTCGCAATGTTTGTTGCTTGATCGTATCAGGAGGTAATAAGGTAACTCCTAAGTTGTCCTTGTCCTCTGGCATATAGTCGGATCGTCGTGATAGCTCGTCAGCTTGGTTCTTCTTGCCTGGCCAATGGAGAATCTTGAAGTTATATCGTGATAACTCTAATGCCCATCTCGCTTGACGTCTCGATAGATTCTGAGCTGTCATGAAGTATCGGAGGTTTGCATGATCGCTTCGGATTGTTACTGGTTCTTTGGTTCCCTCCAATAGGTGTCTCCAATGCTTGAGTGCTTCCATGATTGCTAGCATCTCTTTGTCATGCGTCGGATAGTTTCGTTGGGTGTTCGTTAGAGTTTTCGACATGAAACCTAAAGGTCTCAGTTCTCCTTGGTTGTCTTCTTGTTGTAAGACTGCACCAATCGCTACATCGGATGCGTCGGTTTCCAATGTGTATGATTTGTCTGGCTTTGGCATTGCCAATGCGACTTCCGTTTCGAATGCCTTCTTGATACTTTCGAATGCTTTGTCTTGTGCCTCTGCCCATATGAACTTGCGATCCTTTTTGATAAGGTCGCCAATAGGTGCGAATGTATCGGCATAGTTCCTGATGAATCTTCGGTAGAAGTTACAAAATCCTTGGAACTTTCGAACTTGTCGTTTCGTCTTTGGCACTGGCCATTCGTGAATAGCTTTGAGCTTATAAGGATCCATCTGGATGCCTTTCGTTCCTACTACAAATCCCAAGTAGTCGAGCTGGGTTTGGAGGAAGTGACATTTCTCGATTTTGAGGTAGATGTCGAGCTCTCGGCATTTCTGTAGAATTGCCCTGAGGAGTTTCCAATGTTCCTCTTCAGTTTGTGCTTGACCAATAAGGTCGTCCAAATAGTTGAGTGCTTCTTCTGTCCTGAGCCAATATTCGAAGTTGTCATTCATGAATCGTTGGAATACTGCAGGTGAGTTCTTCATTCCAAACATCATGACCTTTGGCTTGTAGACTGCATTGCCAACTCGGAATGCTGCCTTCCACTCGTCTCCTTCTCGGATTCGCAGGTTGTTGTAACCTGATCGCATGTCGAGTGTAAAGAAGAATTTTCCTTTCTCCAGTTTCTCTGGGAGAACACTCATGATCGGTATCGGGTATGGATCTGATACTGTCGTGTCGTTGATGTCTCGGTAATCGGTTACTGCTCGTGCTCCTCCGTCTTTCTTTCCTACAAAGAAGACTGGTGCTGCTACCGGACATGGTTCATGTGGTTGAACCTTTTCAATCCATCCTTTGTCAAGTAACTCTTTGACATAAGCATCGAGTGCTGCCTGCTCTTCTCGTGTGAGCTTGATAATAGGCCTCGGTTTCGGTAATGGTACTCCTTCTTTGAGGTTAATTGCCATATCCCATTTCGTATGCTTGGGTAACCTTCTTGACTTGTCAGGATCAAAGACATCTGCGTAGTCTTCTATTTCCTTTGGTAGGAGTTTTCGCCAATCTCGTTTCTGTGTTCCTAGTAGTCCTTCTGCAGCTGCCTTTTGTTGAGAATACTGCTGGGATACTGAACTCGCTTTGTTCAGAGGCTGTGAGACTTGGTTCTGCTGCCTTGGTGACCAATTTCGATTGATGTCTAGCTCTAGCTTTGCAGCGAGCTCTTCCTTTCTGGTAAGGGTAGTTGGTTGGTTGGTCGTCCTAAGACTTTCAATGTCTTCTGGCTCTATATCGTGCATAGGAGTGTCTTCTGTTGTCTCCTGCTCGTCTTGCATCTCGATATCGCTTTCGTTGTCTGCCCATCTTGTACGCTTCGGTGTGGGACTAGCTCCTCGCATTAACGATGCCGTTCTCGGTCGTATAATGCCTGCCACTGGCTTCTCTGGATACCGTGTCTTTCGTGGTCGTATCCTATACTTCATGCCCGGGTTTTCTTCTGGTGATGGCCAGAGTTCTTCATCTTCCGGCATGTTTTGCCTCAGTGGATGTATCTTCTGTGGTGGTTGTTTCTTCCAACGTTTCGGAGAGTCGTTTATTTCCTCCTGTTCGTCTAGGCTATGCTTGCCTGTTACATCTTGTGTTTCACCTTCGGATGTCTGGTACAGTTGCCGTGCTGGGATCATCCGTCTCGGTATGTGCCTTGGTCGTCGTTGCACTATACTCGTTCCTTGTGGTGCCTGTTTCTTCCATCGCTTGGGAGTGTAGTTTATTTCCTCCTCATCTCGATGATGCTTGTTTGCCGTTTCCTGTTGTGGCTGTTTCGTTGCAGAGTCTGGTATATTTTCCGTGCTCGGACTCTTCACTTCTGGCGTCTGTTTTGCCTGTTCCAGTCTTGGTGTTGCTGGTCTGGTTTCCGGCTTCGCTTGTGGCTTCGTTTCGTGAGAGTGTCCGTTGTTGTCTCTCCTTGGCGCAAATATTATTCCTGGTGCTCCAGAGTGTCGATAGTTGTCTCTGTCCTGAGCCTGTTGCTTCGTGTTATGCCTAGGTCTTGTCTTGTCAGGTTTGCCTTTCGTTTGCCGTTTCCGTTTGCGCTTCCTGTGCCTTCGCTTCTTGGTAGCTCGTATGACGTTGAGCTCGAATGGTATCGAATTACCATTCCGATTCCATACTTGATTCTTCCAATCAATTTCGGGATTGACTTTGGCCAAATAGTCAATTCCTAGGATCACTTGATCCTGTCCTGTGGTTGCTACTGCCAACGTTTGTGGCTGCGGTTTAGGTCCATCAAAAATTAATGTGTAGACCTCGTGCGTGATTGCTCCTCCTTGGTTGGGACTTCCATCCGCATTATTCAAAGGTCGAGGGTGATCAAGCCTCTTTTTGAATAGGCTGTAGTGTCGTACCAAGTTGGGGTGTATCGTGCTGCATGTAGCTCCGGAATCGATTAACGCTTTGACTGCTAGGGTCTTTGTTCCAACCTTCACTCGAATAGGTAATCGGGGATGCAATGCTTGTATTGGCAATCGCTTATTGTACATCGCTTCACTGGGGTTGAACCCAGGAGGTTTGAAACACTGGTTGTTGAAACCTTTCTCGTCACCCTTGTTACACTCACATCGCGCAGTCTCGTTCGATGGAGGTCTTAATCTTTTCCCTGTTGCTCTTTACTTGCTAGGGATTTGCGAATGTTGTTTCGGTATTCTTCGTCATGCTTGCAAGTCCATCCTGCTGATTCGTCGCCTTTAGCCCATGCTACATGGTCGTAGTGGACTGGCCTTCGGCAGTGTGGATCGGGACATGTTTCCTTGAAATCGATTGTTCGTGTTGTCATCGTCCTCCGTTTTACACCATTAGTCTTCTTCGGCCGCTTAGAGGAAGAACCCTTTTGCTTCCTTGGTGCCTTGCACTCCTTTGCGTAATGTCCTGACTTTTCACAGTTGTAGCATTTGCCTCCCTTCTTCGGCAAGCCTCGGAGTGCATCTACATCCATGGCGTCTGGATCTCGTTTCGTTGTTTGTACTGGTGGTCGGAAAGATGACTGTCCGTTCGATTTGAATCTCGGGGTGTATGTTTGACTGCCCATGAGCCTTTGCCTGGCGTCAGAGTTTGCTAGGTTGCTTGTCCATTCCATCCATGCATCGAGGTCGTTCTTCTCGAAAGCGTCGGGTTGTACAGATTCGACTCGTCGTTTGACCCACATGTCTAGTCCTTTGACATAGATGTACTTGAGCATCTGCTTATCCATCGTGTCTGGTGCTCGTGCTTTGAGTCGTCGGAATTCGTCGTTGTACGCCCTAATGCTTGCTCCTTTCTGCTGGATGCATAGTAGTTGGAATAGGGCTTCCTGTTCTCCAATGATCGGATGTCCTGCTCGGATCCTCATCCAGTTCAGCATGTCCTTGAGTGATGCGAACATTCCATTTGTTGCAGCGATAATCGCAGGTACTGGTTTCAGTTTCCCATTGGCATCGAATGATGTTAGGGTATTCTTCTCTGCAAACCAATCGTAGCTGTCGCCTTCTAGTGCCGCAAATAGGCTCTTTGCGATCTCCTCCTCATCCTTGACTCCATGCTGTGCCAGCTTCGAGATACATCGACTAATCCACAGATCAATATCTTCGCTTCGCTTGCCATAGTACTTCGGAAGCTTGATGCTGTGTTTAGAGAGTTGTGTCTGAAGAGTCTGTAGTTGCTGCTCCAGTGCTTGCACCTTCTGGTCGGTTGTCGACATGATCGTAAGTGCTTATGGGCACTGCTGGTGGTGAATAGGATGGTGGTGGTGGATTCTCTGGCGCTTGGGTTGCTACTGAACCACTTGCTGGTACTGCAGGTACTGTTGGTACTTGGATGATAACCGTTCGAGGTGGGGTTCTGAGTAAGAATGGCCTTCGTGATGCTTCTTCGTCTGAGGACACTGATTCGTCAGAACTCTGTTCCTGTTGGGCTCTCTCTCTTGGTAGAAAGTGTTCCCAGCGTTGTGCTGCCTGAGCTACTTCTCGGATTCGTTGAGCGTGTTCGAGTATATTCCTTGAGGTAGTTTCGGTTGTCTGTACCGATGTGAGTATAGCTGCGTAGGTGCGTTGACTCGACTCGATTGTTTGTCCTAGTTGGAGTAGGGCTTCTCGCAGGTTATGGATGTCTTGAACAATCCTTGGTTGATCTAGAGCTGTCCTGTTAAGCTCTCCGACTCTCGTCTCAATCGTTTGTAGTTGTTGTTCCTGAGCAGTAATCCTGTTCCGGATAGCGTTGAGCTCTCGGTCAAGTACTCCGTTTCCGTCTATGACCCGTTGATTGAGTGCCCCTGCTGCTCGATCCAATTCCAGAGTATATCTCTCTAGAGCTGCTACCTGTGCTCCAATTCTTCGAGTAGTTGTTTCGAGTGCTTCGAATCGATCTCCTACTGCTGTCGCGTATGCTCCGGTTGGTAGACTGTTTGACTGCCCCGTGTTTGCAGTTCGTTCTTCCAGTCTTTCAACCCTTTCTTGTAGCCTTCTGATCACTGGTGGATACAATATGCTGTGGTTCGTTGTCGCGTATAGTATGTCGTGATCGCTTTCCAGACTACGTAGTCTGTTGGTGATGTGTTGAACTCGTTCGTCGAGGGATCTAGGTGTGAACCTCGTTTGATTATCGTTCGCCCGTTCGTTCGTTCGATGACCGTTACTTCTGTTGTTGGTGTTTCCTGATCGGTTCATGAACTTCGTTTCTCGCCTGATGCTTCAGGGTTATTGTTCCTTGGTGCTGTTAACCAAGTAGTTCCTTTCTCGTCGAATGTAGCAATAGTGGAAGGGACTGCTGCTACTTTCGTGGTTGTTGTTTGCGTGCTCCCAACTGCAGGGCTACCAGATGCCTTTGCTATTAGGTACACTTCGTCGTTGTAGGGGTTATGATAGTAGATATGTGATTTAAGTGAATCGGGTTTGTCGTTCTCCAGGATGTGCACTTGTCCTGAGGATTCGATATGGGTACTAGTCTCGAAACTAGTGACGTCGATAGGGACTTGAGGTCGACGGTCCTCGCCTCGATGAAACACTAGCCAAGAACCTTGCCCGTGAGAGGTGGTGGTAAAACTAGCGAGTGATCTTTCGATCCAATGTTAGGGAGTAGGCCCGGGGTTACACCGGTTCAATCCTTTTGCCTAAGCAGCGGTGTGTTGTGCAGAGGTGATCTTATCTACCCACGTCTGGCTGTACCACGCGGTCCCTTACTAGCCTTCCTAGTCGCGGTCCGAGTTATGGATGTTTTCAGATACGAGGTAATAGTAAAGCAGATTGGGATTTCCAAGAGGCGTGATAGTACAAAGCACACAGTAATAGCTCGCTGTAGGGCAAGCTTTACACCAGTGTGTTAAGAGGATCGAAAGATGGGGAAATGAGGGCCTAATCCTACAACTATTTATGCTCCCAGATATTCCATTTTCCGTCCTATTTCTTACTCATCCTGTCTCCACTTTACTCCACTTTCCTCCACCATTACATCTGTTCCTTTGTCATCCTGCTGCGCTTCGCTCCACTTTGCTCCAATCTTTGTAAGGTCATCTCCACTATGACAGAATTCTTTGGAGTTGCTGACTGAGACAATAGAGGTGGTGCTCCGATATGGAATGCTCCACTGTCAGTACTCCATAACGATGTCATTGCCGTCATTGAGTGGCATCTTTGCTCTTGGAGCGATGTAGGCTGCTCGGTATGTGATTCTTCGGAATTCATCTCGAGGTCCAGCGAGGGTAAGCATAACTCGCACGTCAGTGTTAAGGTGTCGGGTCGGTGTAGAGTATGGTCCAAGGCATATCATGAACTGCATAAGCTCTGCTGGTGGGTTCTGCTGGGTTCTGGTGACTAGCCATGCTTTGCCTTCGTATCGTATATCTCGAATGTAGCGCCATATCCTTCGTTGTATGAGGAGTTGTAATTGCTTGGTTTCCAGGTTCGCATCTCTCGGTAAATAAAGGTTTGCCTGTATCGTAGATGCTGGACATGGTGTGTGCAACTCCGGTCTATACCATCCAATCATTCTCCAAGTTATCGGGTTCGCAGTTCGAGGGGTCCGAGTTGTGATCGTGAGTTCCTCTCGTTTCTTGGGTACTATTGGGCTTGGTGGATTGGAATGCATTGTATCCTGAAGGTGTCGCTCGGTTTCGATGTGACAGTCACGCGTACCAACCGTTGCCGTGCATACTAAGTAGTATACTTCATAAAGGACCATGTAAACTCGTGCACAGACTTGACAGTGCTGAAATGCCAGTGAGGTCTCCATAAACCTTATTAGCCTTTAGCCTTTTAGCGTTTAGGCTTTAGTAGTTGTGCTTCTGGACTTCTAAGAAGTTTGATCGCTTCTTTTGATCGAGGTCGCTCTGGTTGCTTGGTCGGCAGCGTTAGAGTGGTAGTCCGCGGTAATAGGCGGTCGGCGGTGTTAGCTGTTAGCGGGATTACGTATCCGCTTCGGTGCTTCTAGCGCTCGGGTGGTAACGGGTTACTGTTGCCTAGGCCGCTCGATTGCTTGGGCCTTTGATAGCTGGCTTGGTTACCGGTCGCGTTTGGAAAGCTGATCGTGTAGATCTGTTGATCGTGTCGATCCTGATGCGAGTTTTTGAGCGGATCCTTTCATTATGGAACTCAACAACCGAGAGGAAGAAGCCAGAGAAAAACTACAGGCTACACGACACCCCTTGCTGGAAGATCTGATGATCTCAGTCTACCAGTACCCGAACGAACTCTACCAGCCGGACGAGATGCTTACTATGTCGGAACAGGAGGACATGTACATACACTCCGACGATACAGAGTCAAGTGAAGAAGGTGAAAGCAGGGAACTATATACCCCAGCGAACTCGGCCCGGACTACACCTGAGGCCGAAGAATCCGAAGATTTGTAAACAACTCTTCTTTTATGCAACCCCTTTCCCATATCGTGACCCGACATGGTCAATTATGCATTTCATTCTTACCTTATGATATTTATGGTCACATCCGACCAAATTATGCTTTATGCACCTCTTTATTTCACGCTTATTCGGCCAACCAGCACAAATGAAGCACTATGCAGAAGTGTCAAAGAACCTACAAGGGCCTAGACATTTTGTATATTGTTTTATTGTGCCGGCTCCGAATTAGCAGATTATGCTACCTTTTATTACTCTCTATGCAACGGAGAAGCCAAAGGTTTACGTGAAGTCACTCCCTTGCATCATGCTAGGATGTGCCTTCACGCTGAAAGGCACTCCAATTACACTCTTTCTTCGAAAAACTCCATTTGGGGGTTGAAGAGCCGTAGGTAAACACCTGGAACTTCACTCCCAAATTGGTATAAAACTTATTCATTAACGACTTTATGATTTCTTTCTTATCACTTTCAATTGCGTCACATTCTTTACATGATGCACATTTCATATTCATATCCCTTCCCACCACCCTTTACAAGTCAATGTCTTCCCAGACACCCTTTTCACGACGTTCCTGCGAAGCAATACCTGCATTTTCGACGACTGGATCGATATCCTCAACGTCATAACCGAGCGCGAGGTGAACTCGAAGCGCGACAGTAGTAACATCGCGCTGGAACGATTGCATTTCGAAGTCAGCCTCCTAGAGGATGATTAACAACTCGAAACAGCACAGAGCATGCATCACTTACCTGAGCACGCCTCTTACGCTCCAAAATCCAATGATTTAGGCCGAAAATCGCGACAATAACGACAAAAACAGTAACAGCAGCGGCGACTTTCGACATTTTGGAGCAGAGATGATGATGGTTTGATAGCAAAAATCAACCATCACTAGGCGACCCTTTATCCGAGCTTTCTCACGGATTAGGATGAACATTTCTCCGAAAGTTCATCTTAGGGGGGGTGTAGTGAAAGGATCCGCTCAAAAACTCGCATCAGGATCGACACGATCAACAGATCTACACGATCAGCTTTCCAAACGCGATCGGTAACCAAGCCAGCTATCAAAGGCCCAAGCAATCGAGCGGCCTAGGCAACAGTAACCCGTTACCACCCGAGCGCTAGAAGCACCGAAGCGGATACGTAATCCCGCTAACAGCTAACACCGCCGACCGCCTATTACCGCGGACTACCACTCTAACGCCGCCGACCAAGCAACCAGAGCGACCTCGATCAAAAGAAGCGATCAAACTTCTTAGAAGTCCAGAAGCACAACTACTAAAGCCTAAACGCTAAAAGGCTAAAGGCTAATAAGGTTTATGGAGACCTCACTGGCATTTCAGCACTGTCAAGTCTGTGCACGAGTTTACATGATCCTTTATGAAGTATACTACTTAGTATGCACGGCAACGGTTGGTACGCGTGACTGTCACATCGAAACCGAGCGACACCTTCAGGATACAATGCATTCCAATCCACCAAGCCCAATAGTACCCAAGAAACGAGAGGAACTCACGATCACAACTCGGACCCCTCGAACTGCGAACCCGATAACTTGGAGAATGATTGGATGGTATAGACCGGAGTTGCACACACCATGTCCAGCATCTACGATACAGGCAAACCTTTATTTACCGAGAGATGCGAACCTGGAAACCAAGCAATTACAACTCCTTATACAACGAAGGATATGGCGCTACATTCGAGATATACGATACGAAGGCAAAGCATGGCTAGTCACCAGAACCCAGCAGAACCCACCAGCAGAGCTTATGCAGTTCATGATATGCCTTGGACCATACTCTACACCGACCCGACACCTTAACACTGACGTGCGAGTTATGCTTACCCTCGCTGGACCTCGAGATGAATTCCGAAGAATCACATACCGAGCAGCCTACATCGCTCCAAGAGCAAAGATGCCACTCAATGACGGCAATGACATCGTTATGGAGTACTGACAGTGGAGCATTCCATATCGGAGCACCACCTCTATTGTCTCAGTCAGCAACTCCAAAGAATTCTGTCATAGTGGAGACGACCTTACAAAGATTGGAGCAAAGTGGAGCGAAGCGCAGCAGGATGACAAAGGAACAGATGTAATGGTGGAGGAAAGTGGAGTAAAGTGGAGACAGGATGAGTAAGAAATAGGACGGAAAATGGAATATCTGGGAGCATAAATAGTTGTAGGATTAGGCCCTCATTTCCCCATCTTTCGATCCTCTTAACACACTGGTGTAAAGCTTGCCCTACAGCGAGCTATTACTGTGTGCTTTGTACTATCACGCCTCTTGGAAATCCCAACCTGCTTTACTATTACCTCGTATCTGAAAGCATCCATAACTCGGACCGCGACTAGGAAGGCTAGTAAGGGACCGCGTGGTACAGCCAGACGTGGGTAGATAAGATCACCTCTGCACAACACACCGCTGCTTAGGCAAAAGGATCAAACCGGTGTAACCCCGGGCCTACTCCTTAACACTAACTGAGTCGATGATGTAAAACAAGGAATCAAAAATACTCGTCGACACGATCCTATCGGATCAAGAATCACAATGAACGGATAAGAAATGGGGGAGATACAGACTGAACAAGGTATTGGAAAACTATCGTAAAATCGGAACTCGTCGCAACAAAGCGGAACAAAGCGGAACACCCCGATGAAAACAATCAAAGATGGGGAACGATGAGACGATTTGAACGAACTCTGGACCGAGATGATCGGTGGAGAACTGATGGAGCTAGAGCAAAATCGATGGTCTGCTGGACTAGGCTGTATGCACAACTGGTGCAACTGTCGGAACTGGACTGGAACTTGAGGGAACGAACTGAGATGAAGCTGGGAGACTAGGGAACTTGACTGGAGATGATAGGTATCGAAACTGGGGCGTTCTGGGGCTCTCCTTTTTCATTAGAGCGGCACAGGAGGCTTATATACAGTAGTGAGCCACCCATACAACAAAAGCTCGGAACATGATTTAGGGAGATAGATAAGGAAAGAAACCAAATAAAATGTAAATATGGACATCCAACCAAGTCATCAGCAACACAGCCTGTCGCCTGAAAGGGGTAGACAATAGAGGGCAAGGCTGGATGGAGGGGAACATAAGGCTGCTGAACCGTAAATGCACAACCTACTGATTCACACTGCAGATCCTTCCACATATGGTCATGGTCAATCGTTCTGATGATCGGCATGTCAGATCGTCCAAATAGAGCAGATCCGAGCTCAAACCCATAGGTATCTCTACACCGACCGTACCGGCCGGAGGTATTCCGACTGCCCACGGTTCCCACAGAGTAGGCCGGAGTCTCGGTCTGTCTCAGGGGAGTCTTC
The DNA here is from genome assembly GCA_033182465.1 of Sanghuangporus weigelae. Taxonomy (NCBI): domain Eukaryota; kingdom Fungi; phylum Basidiomycota; class Agaricomycetes; order Hymenochaetales; family Hymenochaetaceae; genus Sanghuangporus; species Sanghuangporus weigelae. The sequence continues at coordinate 3,798,427 of CP137319.1, read as the reverse complement.
CGGATCACCATTCTTTGTTTGGTTTTCCCAATTCGTTCTCGCTCGCTCCCTATAGAATCGAACACCCTAGCCTGCTAGGATCACACCTACAGACCTAGTCCGATCGTCCACCCACCCTATCGATCATACAGCGGGTGACCACTCGGCGATCAGGTTTAACTTGATCGTTGGTTATATTCGCTTGTTGTTGTGTTGAGGCCTCGAGATCGATGTCTGTTAGTCTCGCCACCTAACAGGATCCTTTCATACTTCTAAGGAGTCAACTGGAATTCTAAACCTCTGGCAGCACTTATGCATTGAGTTCAAGAATCAATTCAGACTCTCCGTGAAAGCATTGCACTCAGATAATGGGACCAAGTTCATCAATCAAGGAATGTCATCTTTCAATGATGCAAATACCATCCATCATCACTTAATAGTCTCATATCATCATAAGATAAATGGCAGAATAGAATGCATGAACCAAACAGGAGCCAATGTCATTCAAGCAATGCTCTCCTTCGCACAGCTCCCCAAACCTTACTGGCAGAAGCTTATGCCACTTTCACATACCTTCACAACCGTGTTGGAAAATCCAAAGTCGTGCACAAGTCACCCTTTGAAATCATGTATGACAAGAAACCCGATGTCAGTCACATTCATACATTCAGCACCATCACATATATGTGCATACCACCAGAAAAGTGCCACAAACTTGATCTAAAATCCAAGAAATGCATTCTCTTGGGTACAGAGATGACGCAGCATACCGACTAATGGACTCAACAACACGTCAAATTTTCTACTCTCGGGACATTCTTTTCAATGAACTCAACACATACTTGCACTCCTCCCCACACGATCCCTCCTTGGCCAATGAAATTTACCTTTTCAACAACGATGAAGAAGCTCATCTGCCCGAGGAAATCTCCAAACCCCCTACCAAAGCACTTCATTGTTCTAATCATCCTCATATGCCTATCAAATGTTCAAAAGCAAGCCAACAACAAGAAACAACACTTCACTATCTTGATACTCTTCCAGGTCTATCAGAATTTGTTAATTCTGCCACTATGACCCATTTCATTGCTGATACTCCTATCCCTAAAACCCTTGAAGAAGCCCTCCATTCAACAAACACTAACAAATAGATCAAAGTCATGCAATATGAAGACAATAAACTCACTGAAATGAAATGCTGGCAAGTCATCAAATGTCCATCAAACAAACACATCATCAAGGGTATGTGGTTATTTAACCTCAAAGAACAACCTGATAGGTCACTGGACTACCACGCCCACTAGGTTACCAGAGGCGACACCTAAATCCCAGGTCTCAAGTTCAGCAAAACTTTCACTGCATCTGGTGATTTCATAACTGCCAAAATCATCATTGCACTCTCTGCACACACAAATAGCAACCTCATAACAATTGACATTACATCTGCTTACCTCAACAGTCTATTAGATAAGAGTATCCTCATCGAATACCCTACTGGTTTCAACGTTCTAGGGTTCTGTCGCCCCATCTGCCATCTTTCTAAGGCCCTATACAGTCTCAAGCAGGGTGCAAGAGCATGGTCAGAACACTTCACTCTTAAACTGGATGAACTCAACTATAAGAAATGTATTACTGCTCCAAGCATATATGTTCGCTCAGACAACGAGGGGGAGACCTTATTGACAACTCACATCGACGACTGCAATGCAAAATGCACTATGTTCTCTGGCAAACCAACAACAGAAACTCTTCACTTCAAAAATGGAATCAGTCAGTTCTTTGATTTCAAAGAGAAGGACCCTAACATCGAAAACATCGTGTTGGGAATGAATATCCATTTTATGTGAAGTGAGGGAATCATCAAACTTACCATAAGGCAGAAGATCGAATGTGCACTTGTGAAATACAGCCTCAATGATGCTCCCCCTGTAAAAACTCCAATGGCTGTCAGAGCACTTACTGTCTTTGAGCACAATGAGGGTGAATGTTTTAGCAATCCACTATGGCCATATGCTCAATTGGTTGGTGAATTACTATAGATGGCAACAATTCTTAGGATTGATATTTCTTTTGCAGCAAATGTCCTCATGAGATTCATGCATAAGCTAGGAAGGGTACACTGGATAGCCACTCAACATGTTCTCCAGTACCTCAAAGGAACTAAAAGTCTTGGTCTGGTATACTGCTTCAGCAGTTCAGAAACTCCTGTTGCATTTTTGGACTCTGACTGGGCAGGTGATCTTTCTGATAGGAAATCAACTACTGGTTTTCTTTTCATGCTGAAAGGTGGACCTGTAGCCTGGAAATCTCACAAGCAGTCTGTCATTTCGAAATCTACTGCAGAGGCTGAATATATTGCGCTATCTGCCTGTGCTCAAGAAGCAATCTGGTTTATAAATTTCTTCTCTGAAGTCAATCATCCATTCCAACAGCCCTTAGTTATCTACATGGACAATCAGCCCACTCTCCAAATGACTGAAAACTCAGTCTATCTCTCCAAGACAAAACACATTGACATTCTCATCCACCATATACGAGACGAAGTCCAAAAAGGACACATCAAATTGGTTCACGTCCCTGGAAATGAAAACCCTGCTGATATTCTTACAAAACCCTTATCTGCAGAGAAACACAGGAACTGTCTTGCCATACTTGGAATGAACTAGTGTCTCGTCGAGGGGGAGTGTTGAAGATATTGTCTTTCTATGTGCAACTCGACTTTTGTTTACATCTCATTATCTCTTCGACTTTAAATAGCTCTTTATCGATCACGTGCAGAATCCTTTATATTTTCTTTTCTCTTCACCTATTATGTCACACGCAGCTGACACAGCCTATATCAACAACTACTGCGCATGCCACTCACCTCAGTCATCTACTATTACTACAACTGAGGTGGGTATCTTTCTTCTCCTTATCCTATTTCCATTCCATTATTCATAACATTGTTCATGTAGAATTACAAAAGGTGAATACAAGAGTCGTCTACTATTACTACGACTGAGAATTACAAAACAGCTGAAGTATTTGTGGAGTAATTTACAAAATAGTCGAAAAGTGTCGATCATTGCATCAGTTTTTGCGTCACTGTATGTGTATGCGAGTAAGATACTTTTGGAATGTGCAATCATCATAAGCACGAAATAGTGAACAGAACAAGAAACGGGAAAAAGAAAATATGAATGTGAACATTTCTTTCAATTCCAAGTATTTATGATGCATTGATGCGCGTTCATCGATGGTTCTCCAAGTACAGGAAGTATTTGAAGGATGTTAAGGTTCGTACGAAAACCGGGGTCAATAAGTGTCTCGCATTTTCGTAACGTAATGCTCGTTTCTGTCCCAATCGTCATTCGTCCATGTCTCCATGTCGTCCATATCAATTGACGGGCCCGGCGTGGTTTGATAATGTTCGAGAATCTTGTAGGCGTAAAAGGCGGCATCCGTTCTCCAAGTCAAGCTGTGCGAAATCGAACATGAGTCTAAATTGGTTAACACATCGGAGTCAGACAATGGTCCGACGACATCTGCAGGACGATTGAGAAATTCGTCGTATGTCATCGGTAAAACACCCAGGAATCCCAATAAGTGCTGCATGGATTCCTCGTGGTCATCATCATTATCCATCGTCCTAGAATAGAACAGACGCTGGCCAATACGAAAGACAACCTCGTGGCGATAGTATAATAGCGGTATCATGTCTCCGAGGGCATGCAGTCTCATTCGCATAAAAATCCCGTCAGTCACGTGCATGAAATCCTCATCTAATGGCCCCCAGCGTGATAATGGCTGTATCCAGTCCCACACTCGATCAAACTTCTCCCAGTCATTTGACCAGCCGGAAAGTTCGATCCGGCCTAATCTCGCATCTCTCCAACCTGAGGTCACGCTTGACACCACATCGTCTGGCAATGGGTTGTAGAACCCATACTTCCTTCGCAGATCATAGAATAACGGAAGATGCAACGCCGGCGGCATCTAGAACCTATTTAAAAACGACCAAAAAGCACACCGACAAATGTTACCCACCTCAGAAAAGCAGTTTGGTCGATTTCGATCCCTTCTATGGATGCCAAGAGGGTACCAAACACTGTCTTGCTTTACGATACGTTCTGGCAAGACGGATGCGACTCTCACATCCCCTGACACTGTTCCCATAACGAGCAAGCCACTTCCGTCATCAAAGTCAACACAGGACAAAAGGTGTAGGAGAGGGAGGTTCAGCGAATGAAACACTTTATACTCGTCAACATCCACCCGGTACCCATCAGAGCAGCCTCCTGTAATACGCAGAGAGGCAAAAAACACAGATGGAATCCTCCAAGTCCGTTGCGTCAAACAAGTCGCAACAAAAAGCGTCCTAGCAGACGAGCCGACCTGATACAGATACGGACATCCTTCCAGAGGGACATTCGGTGGCTGATGCATGACGGATTCCTTCATGAAGAATACATCCGGCTGACCGGGCATCGAGTAAGATGAGATGTATGCCTGTTTGAATATCGGAGCCAAGATATAGCTCGGATCGGGAACCTGGTGTTGATACAAGACATATAATGCTGCCGAGCCCTTGTCCTTGTTTGGCTGGTCGATTCCATCTACGAATTGTCCATACATAATTGGCTCATCTTGAAATGTCAACGCTGCGATGTGCCGAGGACAATCATTGTCATTGGCGCCGCTGATGTCTTGCATGGTGAAGACATGGACTGCAGTGTGATGCAAGGTAAATATAAGTCCGTTACGCACGGACATATCCATGCATGACTCCTAGATACGCAAATATAAGTTCAAAATAACAATAAAGGACATCAAGTAACGGACAATTGGAAACGGACAATTGATATCTGGGGTAGTTCGTGAAATGCGCAAGCAACGCGTTTTCCCGAGTTTCCAATTCGATAGGTATGGATACGTGTCGTCCCCTTCGAAAACCGCGAACCCAAGCAGATGAGCTTTAAAGAATAGGACACGAGAGGCATTCTCCATTCGAGCAAGCTGCTGGAAGGTAGCAGCCTCGGGGGATAGGTGAATCCCAAAAATAAGGATGTATGGTTGTCTAGACTCTTTCCGTCAGCTAAGCTAGGCAACATAGAGTAGAGGGGAGAATGACGCACGCTGTCCCTACACTTACAGCGCATCTAATTTCTTCCGAGGAAACGTCGATGTGACCGTCCATAACAGGCGCTTCTAAATAGATTTTGGCGACGCGACGTGGTCCGCCTTCCGTCGTAATGTCCCAGAGAGACATTTCGCTTTTATTATCATCTGCAGCCGCAATTAAGCACCAGCGCCCCAGTATGAGCTTTAGCCATGTGACAGGAGGTCCTGGACGATGCCCGAGCCTGGAAACGGACGATTCATGTCCAGAACTCTTGTAACCACGGTCCAGTACGATGGCGTGTTTGACCCATGATTCAACCGAACTGACTTCCACCTCGCTTACATCACGAAGATTAGCAGGCATGGGGAGTCGTTTTCTTTTAGCGTCTTCTAGGATATGAATCCATAACTGCTTGTCATTTGCTAGCTCGTGTGATAACACAGAGGAGGCCTGACAAATGGTAACGAATTGTCAAGCCAACCTATAAATGATTGGGCAGACTCACCTGCCGAAGTCTGGCTATAGATTGTACGTCAAGATGCCTCCATATGATAGAGAGTACATCGCGGGGGAGGGGGAGAGTAAGTGAAGCCATTGACGGTAACGTAAGCGAAACTGATGCTTTTAAATATGATTTGATTTGAATGTTGTGTGACATCTGTGACGTCACTCAAGTCCGGCGCGCCATTGAGTTGAGTGAGAGTGAGATTGCGAACTGAATCCGCCCATGTGACTTGCTAATCTGAACCAGAACCAGGACCAGGACTTATAAAAGCGTCAATATATTCTAAACCAAGCAACTGCTTAGTTCTAGAGAAAGACTTGACCAAGCTGATGATGCTGGTAGTGATGAGTATCTACCAGATCCGGTTTAAAATGGTGACTAATCAAACTTGAGCAAAGGGTAAATTTAGCTTGATTGACTCGGAAGAGCCACCCCGCCGTACCCCAGACAGACAATCAGTACGTAGATGTTACTTGACTCCTTTAAATTTGCAGTACAAATAACTGTTTGTTGGCAGACATGCGGTCCGAACTCAGCAACTGTCTCGGTTGCGTGTCTCAGATAAAGATCGCTATATATTATATCTACTTTGCTTTGATACACCACATTGCTTTTGCTTTTGTGATCAGAAAGGGGGATGAACAGAACTCATTGTTACTGTCACAAAATTCAATGGTTTTGTTCTCAAGAATATCGTGACGACAGATGCTTCTGACAGTCATGAAAGTTAAAAGCAGGGAATGCTCTACGGCCGCATCCTAGGCAAGTTCAAGTCTTGACCAGTAGTCGGAAATTTGTTTCGGACTAGAACAAATGTTTTCACGAGAATAAATCTCGGCGATATGTCCCACCGTAGTCACAAATATCTCTCGTTCAGTCCGGATACTGAATAGTACAGAAAAACCCGACATTTCGCGGCAATGATTGATCATGACAGAACGCTGCGCACCGTTTCCACAGCTTGTGACTATTATAAAGGGCGCTCCTCTATGCTATGACTTGCCATATGAAAGGGTGAGATATGTCTCTCGCAAAAGGGAAATGATTTTACAGACTACGCTTTCAGATCGCCGAATATGTGGAAAACCGCCGAAGCATCGCGTACCAGAGGTACATCAACGATATTCCTAACATACAAACACGGGATAGAAGCTTCAACGACGTCGTCGATAACCTCCTACTTCGATGTCTGTAAGTTCCCGTGATATGATATATAAAAAGGGAGAATCTCTCATATGAATCCCTACCGCCAGCCGCGACGTCACAGCTTACACCCCGGCAAATGATGAAACGGGACAGATTAAATTCTCGTTCGCTTCCTTTCATTGCCGTACATGTCCCGACGTGCCTCTTACAGATGTATATGGAGCCCTTGGTGAGAATCTATTCCCGATCCCAACTATGATGGATGATACATGTCTATACGTTCAACAGGATGGTTCATATCATACGCTGAAGATCCGGCCACAACAGTCGATACGAATCGTAAACTTCTTGTATGCTACACTCGACTCTGCCGGATCATCGGCAAAAAGTTCTACGATAGTCATCGAGGCAGGATACCTTTACGTGCTCGGGAGGATTTCGAGGGCTATTATTTACCAGCAATGACTCATATGCTGACAATTGGATCGTATCCATTCACAACTACAGATGCTGGTTCTACCGTTGGTGAACTCAAGTGGAAGACAGCTTTTGGTGCTTCTCTGCCTTGGGTTTTCAAAGGCAATAAAAAAAAGTCTGGATACTCCGAAGTCTGCGTCGCGGAAAGTCCGAGCTTCACTGATTGAAAGAGTCTTCGGAACGGAGGTTATAGATAGGATGGATAAGCTTGCAAAAAAACACGTCGGAAATTGCGCTGAAACACTGACGAGCATAAGGTATTCCAATCATCTACTGCACTCAACTCCTGTACTAATTATTCATTCTTTCTTTCAAGCCTCCACAGCGAGATGTCAAGCAACAAGTCTGAGGCTGTTGGAGAGGCGCTAGACGTACATCGACTTTCGGAACAGTTTTCAGGATACAATGATGCATTGTCTGATTTGCATCGATCGCCTTGTCCTGCTTGCCGCGAACTGTTCTCGCATGGAAGCGTAACTCAACAAGACCCAGGGTCCGGAATGGTCACAGAGCAGCTTCCTCCAGGCTATGTCATGTTGGAAAACTTCGCCGAAAGGGTGAGCTCGACTTCATAATCATATTCGCCACCAGCTGATGGTCCTTCATATACTGTAGAATAGGAACCCGATGTGTGCATCTTGCACTAATGTCTATAATCCGACGATCAGTAACCCCCATGACACAAGCCAGGTAAGAAAGCGTACTTGTCTTCACAACAGTGTATATGATTGATACTCTCTCAGTTCTGTAATTCCGAATGCGAGATGGAGTACTACGACTATATCAAGGATAATCCTAACTGGCCTCCAGCTCAGCAATTCACCGGATTTACCCCTGACTCAACAACGAGCCAGCCGCAGATTCCGGCTACTGTGGGCTATCCAAATCCTATTCCGGAAGGATATGGTCCCATTCTAGACGAAAATCATGAGTTTACTTCGGGCCCTGACACACGTCGAGTTCCTACAGTGATTATCACATAGAAGCGGCAACTCTGCCGAGCCTGTAGTTTTAAGTTTTTTTGTAAACTTTCTCGGATCTATCAGGAAAGTAGCGAAAATATGCAATTTCTCGCATTTTCAAAAAATGCCAAGACTGTTTCAATTTTTTTTGGAAAAAAAATTCACGAGAAATTCCAAAAAAAAATCCTGGCATGCCTGGACGACTCTGCATGGCTTGTAAACACATCAGAATGCTGTTCCCGTGCATATGATGCCGGGAAATACAAGATCTTATAAAGCAAAGCAAAGAAGATTTGCCGGCAGCAAGACCTTTATGAGCAAGACTGACATGGATGACACAAATACATCAGGGAATTACAAAGCAAGGAGGTTCTCCAAGTCAAAAGATCGACGCGCCGATTAAATAATTCCCTTTTCGGGACAAATTACTAATACTTTTGCCAAGATGTTTCAATTTTTGTCTTGAAAATTTTCACCCCCCCTCACAATAAAATTTCGACCAAGTAATAATATAGTATTGGACTCCCTCTATCTACTACAAGTGGTTTCAGGACGATTTACGTGTTTGTGGAGGAGGAGTTAAGTGGTGCAGTTGACGCGACTTGAGTTGCCGCGTTTACATGATAATCACTGTAGTTGGTTCGGTTCGATGAATGAGGATCCGTATCGCGCTTCTCGGCCGCCAAGGAGTTAGTCAGGCACATCGCAAAGGGTAGTAATTAGCCTTAACGTATTCGAGCTTCTTAGATGTAACGTTTCGCAAAGTAGACATGCAATATTTGAGATCACGAACTGAATAAAGATGTGTCAAAATGAATTGGCCAACGGATCACTGGCACGACCCTCATTATTCGACCTGCACGGTCCTAAATTTGACAACAGCTTCTGAATATCTGCCTGTATTGTAGACCGATAAATAGTTCTTTTTAGACAACCGTGTAAGGCTCTTGGTTGGATGCTTTCCGTGAGACTGTTCATCTGCGTCCTTCATTCCGTACTCGCTGTACAAGAAAGACAACGTCTGTTTTGTTCTCTGTACTAGTTGTTTGTTGTGATAATATACATCGCATTATCGAGAGAGAAAAGAAGAGAGGAGAAGAGAAGAGAAGAGGAGATGGGTGCCAGCCGCTGAAAGCGGCTCCGGCTCCCATCGTCACGCCCGGACCTACAAGTGGCAGAACAATCAGCTACGGGTCGTCACCGAGTGGGCGGGACAATGAAAGCAAGTGGAATGGTGGGTGGGTCGTTGAGAGTTCGCCGAGGGTTTAGCAAAAATTGATCCGAGATAAACTCGGTCTCGACCCCGGTGATTCTGCGAGATCGTCGATGCGGCAGTAGAGGTGGAAAGTCCAAATGATGAACAGCGGTGCTGAGATCAGTGCCCGCCATGCGAACATGTTTGATGTTGTGTTGTAGGATAGTAATTAAGGCTAGATGGTAAGATCAGTAATCTAACAAGGCAAATACCTGAGGGAGTGGCAGGTGGGTGAAATTACGAACGAAAGAAGCTTCGGCTTCTTCCGTCACCTCCGACGCACCTAAATCTTCGGTCCGGCCACACCGAAGATTGTCATCCTTGCTCTCGGAATTCTGCTGAATTATCCTTAGGCCCTGTTCGGTACAAAAAATAACGGCGGATAGCTTATCCAGAAGTTAAGGTCGTGAGATCCGGCGTCTTCCTGACGATGAGGTAAGAGGTCGGCTGGTGTCGGCATGCACAAGTTACTAGTGACGGCTTTGGTCAGCATACTTACCATAGCTGGAAGACATACCTCTGACCAGTCTCTTCTTACCTTTGATCTGCGGAATTCATCAATTATGGTACTGAGTCTCTGAATATGCGAGCCAATTGCTAGAAATGTCTCTCTGCATGTATTCCTAAAGGTGTGAATGAAGGTGGACCCTGCCATTTCTAGACTATACTCACCGGAAGGGAGCGGAACCAAAATGCGTGACGAATAACATCAACTGAACAAATAGTAACAAATACCTAGGGAAAATGCCGGATCTCACAACGTTAACTCGTTATCCCGCTATCCGCCCTTATCCACCCGTTATTTTTTATACCAAACAGGGCCTTAACGCAACTACATATTTGATTCAGATGACTACAAGCAAATCCACCGAGAGCCTCATTAATCTTTTTATCAATCGAAATCAGTGATATTTGAGCATGCGAGACAATTGGCTTTCTATGTTTCAGATAGTATAAATGCAAAACATGAATCGGAGTATCACGTCATAGAGGAGTAACAGAAACACAAAGAAAGTGTGAAATAATTACATTATAAATCGAATACGACTGTACAGTACACCGAGACAGTCCGAGACACGTGCCCGAAACGCTTCTGGATCGGGACTCCCCTAAAGAAACCAGAGAGGACAACCTAGGGCCGAAATGGACACATTAACCACCGGACTATTACAAAATCTGAATCTACGAACTCAATTGCCTACACTCCACTGCGTCCTTCATTCCTTCATTCCGGACTTGCTGTACAACGATCGCATGTCATATCATTGTATGGTGAATTCATCATTGCTGTTTGCTGTTTGCTCAGTACGCATCGGATGCTGCGTCAAAGTTCTGCTCAGAGATCTGAATAAAGCTGTTAAGTGCAAGGTCAGTTTCGCGGCGTAGAACAATTCTCGTCGTACTCTTCTTGGGTAGAAGTTACGCGAGTTAGCACTGCTTCGATCACCTCCTTCATCACAACCGTTCCTTTCGCCGTCCCATCCAGAAGCTGACTCTGCTTTCTACGGCCTACTCCATACTCTCCTCTAGCTTAATTTTTATAGACAGCACGCATATGAGAAAGCGGATGAGTTCCTGACGGATCCACTGGGTCAATGAAATGTTAGATTTGCCTAGTCGGCCACACACCTTTAGTTTTCAACAGATCGCCCAGCTCGTTCCATGCAACACCAGTTCCACATTCTACATCCGCGCCATCAAGTCGAATGTGTGTCAAAACAAAGGTTCAATGGGCCTCGTCCACCTGAGAAATAGAAAGGTCTAGCGTGGTGAATTTATCACAGTATAATTCTCCGTCAACTCCTAACGAAGTCTAGTGGTACGTGTGGATGGGCTTTGGCTGGGGCATGAGCATGTTCGGAATAGTAAGTACAGTCGATGAATATTAGCATTAGTTGCTCACCCTCATAACAACGTCCAGCGAAATAACACCGTGCTTTCATGTACGCTTTTCATGAATGAAGAGGATGCTGATGTCAGTGTTGATTGGAAATCGCAAGTACCTGTCAAAGACCTTGGTACTGAGAAGCTGGGACTCACTCCAATGTATGGCTTATCTTCTGCTGGAGCAGACCTCGCTGACGTTTTTAAGGCTCAAGCGCATAATTAGCATGGCTGATAATGCCACACGGGTAAAGGTCGATAGAGAAAATGTACCGGAATACTGGTATGATACTTCGGGCCACGTCGTTGTCATTGGAGAAGCCGCTCATGCATCTTTGGTAACGTAACTTGCTATCAACGATTTCATATTTAGCCTTGACTGATGCGATGCAGGTTGGGTCGGTGCATTCAGCCGCGCTCGGCATAGAAGATGCCGCCATATTAGGTTCGACTATTATCAAAACTGAAATCTAAGGACAAGATCAAGCGGTTCCTCTCGGCATTCCAAGAGATTCGTCATCCAAGGAGCGAGCAGTTATCCGCGTCAGAACAGCAAAAAGTGGACTTCATCGCCCTCCCTGCTGGCCCATTAAGCGAAGCTAGGGATGAATATATGCGCTTGCAGATGCAGGAAGGGCAAGTCGACTGGTCGGCATCAGAAGATAGTTTCCTGACGAGGTCTTGGGAGGAATTCCGCGACGCCTTCGGTTACGACGCGTTTGATGAGGCTGAGACGTGGTGGGTGGAATGGGGTGTGCTCCTTGACCGTATCAACGTATCGGACAATTCTGTCGAGGATGATATTTTCAGCGGTCAAATCACAGTTGAAAGGGAGCGGCATGCATGTACCCAGTTGTCTTTCCGGTTTTTTTTTGTTATAGTTAGAGACACATATCTTACATAATATTATATCAGAATTTGGAGTACATTACTTACGTAAAGCATTATCGATCTGAGATTTCTCTTTTCTTCCCGACCACCATGGCGGCATCTCGCTTCAAACTCGTTTTCTTCTGCCCACCAAGAAATACTGCAGAAGTCCTAGATCGCTTATTCAAAGCGTATCCTTTGCACGTCGGCCGCATTGGCGAATATGAACAATGCGCTTTTATGACTCAAGGAACAGGTTGGTGTGCGGTGGGAATTTATCAAGCGAGATGACTGCCCGCGCTTTGACCATGTCTATCCTATCTCCAGGACAGTTCAGGGGAGTTGGGTCAGCCAATCCTACTATCGGCGAGGCTGGTAGGCTGGAGAAAGTAGAAGAAAATCGCGTCGAAGTGCTCGTCCGAGATGAGGGAACGAGTGAGCAGATCCGAGGTGCTGTAAGCGAACTGAAAAAGGTTTGTCTATCGATAACCTGTTGTTTTTCTGGAGCGTTTTGGTGAAATGTAATTACTGGCAGGCACATCCGTATGAAGAGGTCGCCTACGAAGTGTATCGCATTGAAGATTTTTGATCGTGTAAATGGGAATAAATTCTGAGCGTTTTTCTTTTCTCTCTTCGATACTGTTATTTGCTCTTTATCCGAATTGCACTGTGGCCCGGACATCATGGAGATTTCCGAATCAATTATCATATGGGCATTATGACTTGGTGGCCTGAAGTCAGGTCAGCCACATCGAAGCACGCCTTATCGGGTATTTAACGCATGCGCTTTCTCGTACGCCTCCCAGCCACTTCTTTTTCCTCCCTCCGCACAGTATGGCTTCCATGCTGTCGCTGCCTTTCGAACTCAAGTTGAAGATCGCCGAGTCACTGCTATCGCTTGCCATGGATCAGAAATACGATGACCCTCACACAGTTGCAGAGGATATTGAATGCGCTATAGGGGCTCTCAAGGATCTCCAAAACTTGTCAATGACTTGTCGTGGATACAGAGCACTCTCTAGCGAGATCTCAGATGGGGTACGCTTGGTAGGTGGGGAAGCCCATACTAGCTTCCTACAAAAGATGGGCGAAGGGACCGTACCTCAAGCCACGGTTTATGGACGTAAGACAAAGTGCGTTCTTGCGGATTATAGTATCGTCCTTCAGACTAATTCTCGTGTCCCCTCTAAATAGATTCTTATCATTGGAACGTCCGGCAATCTGCGACACGTGTGGATTCAACAGCGACATCGTTCCTCATGACCACCAAGTAGTCGTTGCAAAACTCTTTTCGCATTTCCCTTCGATCACTACGCTGAATTTGTCCAACATCCGTATCACGTATGACACGATCCATGCCCTCATCCCTTTAAAGGCATTGCGAACCCTGTCTATTCGTCAACCCGAGCCAGGATGGACTCAAAGGAACGGTGTCCTGATGAAGAGGAGTTCGTGGTCGCTACCTCAGGTCACTAGTTTGAGCATCCTGACGAATGACTTCGAAGCCTGCAACTCTGTGCGAGATGTCATGTGGTTCTTTGAACCCAAGCTTATCACGGTGTCTATCAAGAGCGAAAAACACTTGTGCACCAAGATGGTAGATTTCCTTGGAGCATGTGACGGAATATATGCGCCCTTTGGACCTCCCTGCTTCCAAAATTTAAAGCATCTCTTGATAGGCTATCTCGAGTTTAAGTCAAGCTCCCTTCGAGAATTTATCAGAAGATGCGGCCACTTAGAGTCACTGTCGGTCGACTGTCGCGGAGTTCCAAGGCTCATCCCTCTGTTCTACGTTGTCGACTTACTCCGTGAGCAGATTGGAGACCACGAGGGCCAGCAAAACTTGACGGATTGTGACGCCCTTCGAAACAATCGTTTCGAGGATCCAGAGGCGCCGCCTCAAGAACCCTACGTAGGAGATGCAGAAATTTGGAGAAGGAGCGTTGCGAGCTTTGCGTGCACCTTTGGTATAATCGGGTCAACGCCGGACGGAATAAAATGGATCAAGAGCCTAGAGCTCGAGTTTGCATCAGTTGATGCTGAGTCCAAGCCTCTGAATGAAGATATGTGTTTTGACGAGTTATCTGAGGTGTTCTATCGACGTCCACCAACGTTTAGTCACCTGGACACGCTATCCATTGCAATGTCTAAAGAGCGAGAATTCGAGTCTAGTGAGGAAGTGGATGAGATAAGGGTAAGTAACCTTTACTTGGCGTATGTGTATTGACTGACGCGTTATTACAGGAAACCATCTCGGAGATAAGCCATCGAAGCATACGGTGGTTGAAAAACTTCAACTTGGACTGGGGAAAGGTTTCTTTCTGCGTTTCAGAGTAAAGCTGTTCACGGCAAAGGAGTTTATGTACACACAATTCCCGAGTGACTGTGCTAGAAAGGAGGTACTTTTTTCATGCATCTCACAGTTGACGAGCTTCGATACGAATGTCAAATCCTCATATGCACCCATCTATTAATGCAGATCGTCATTAAGTGTAATAAATAGACAGCAATAATCAGATTTCTAGAACTGTACAGACGAAGGAGGAGGGTTCCATCGGTCTCCAAAGGCCCGCCTCAAAAGACTCAGCATATCCACTGTGCGCGACAACCGACACGTCTCGCGCCTTCGCGTCCACCACTCTTTCCTCCAGAAGTCCCAGTACCACTGTCGGTCCCATACTCGCGTCATCTTCTCCCTTTCCGCCTCGCTCGCAAGGAAGAACTGGTAATAATACCATTGGTCGCCGCAATCACCTAATATGAGCTCACTGTCGTCCGAAGACGTGGTGGCTGGTTTGAAGAGCGCCGTGGGAGCGTCCGGGTCGCCGTGCCATACGGATATGAAATGCGATGGTTGCAATACAAAGAGAGCGTTGATGAGCGTCTGATCTTTCCCGACGAAGACGTGCTGCGCGAGGTAATGGTCGTGATACGCGTAGTAGTATCGTTCCCACCATTCTGCGACTTTGGGGTGTCCGCCGAAGAAGGAACCTGGCTTCTCTGTCAGAAATGAGTCCATAATGACTTATGAGACGCGCACCTTCAGACACGTCATTATCTATAGGACCCAAGTTCTCTGTCCAGAGTTGCATGGAGACGTCTGGTAGGTGCTGCAACGGGAAGAAGACGAGTTCGTCCTTCTTCGTCCCACTCAATGTCTCTCCGTCCTTCCACACTTCGTCCAGACGAGCCAGGTCGGGCCAAGAAGCAAACGTATGTGTTCGTCGGAACGAACCAGCATCAGACCAGAACGCATATTCGATATCGTCGGTATTTTTCAGCCCGAGCTCTGTAAGCCCATGTCCATCACGGAGTCGTCGCAATGCTTCAGCTAGCAGAAAAGGCTTTGCAGCCCAAACAGCATAAAGATCTGGGCTATGGTATTCCTTCTCCCGGTCCCATCCATGCATCTTTTCGTAATCCGCTTCTCTCCCCTTGAGTGGTGGAATGTCAAAAGCTGTCTGGAATCGCGTATCGATGACGATGGGCAACGCACCGCGGATGGATCGTATCGTCGGTTCGAGGTCAGGAGGAGCGAAGAAGTAGACTGGCGTCGTTATTTTCCCGAGAAAACGAGACAACCAGTCTGAGTACTGCGCCATGGAGTGCTTCGACTTGGAAAGCGGGAAGAAAGCAGAGACGAGTAGAATCTGGGTGCCCACGCCATTTGCTGCCTGAGACGAGTCGGGTTTCACGACATGCGGAGAGGACGCGAAGGGAGGAGTAACAGGGACGATTTTGTTTGATGCCCACGCCGCCACTTGCGCGCCAAAGTTAGCGTATAGGAAGAGCGACAACGGGATGAGGAGGACGAGGAGGACGAGCGGGTAACGACGCGGAAGGCGGATCATCGCCGTGGAACAGGAACATCGCAAATTAGGCATCTCACAGTCGCAGTCACAGTCGCAGGCAGAAGCAGACCTCGCGTCGAGTCTCGGTCACGTGCGACTACTTCTTGGACACAATTCACACACATTATTATCGGAATATATGTACTCTGCAGAGTGCAGGAACTGCACACTTAGCCTCGCAGACAGAGCCTGACCATCAATTGACTCACCTCACTTATTGAGTGATATATCGGGCAACAAGCACCCGGTCGGTCGTTACACAATTCAAGTTAACGTACTGCTTTTAGATGTCCATATGTCCTTGTTCTCGGTCTTTCCTAGTATTCGGGAAATGCATCATCCCAGCAGGAATCCCATATGGTCTACTCTGTCTTTTTTATGACAACCATAGTGATTGAACCAGAAGGCCCAGTTTCAAGGATGTTCTCCGTGAAAGAGTTGACATTCAGATCCCAGCCCGGACCCGACTGGGACCATCTTTGGTACATAGGAAGGACTCTATATTACGCAATTCTTCTGATGAATATGTCGGAAAGACTTCCGTTTCCTTCGTGTCTTTGAGGGCCACAGACGGAGCGGACAACACACCACTCTTTTGTGTGGATCACACGCAAATTTCCGGCGAAACCCTTCCTCTTCTCAAGCTCATTTCACGTGTAGACTTCGGTGATGCAAGTGGGCCTTTGCTGTTGAGTATCGCACTGGGAGGTGTACGACTTGTATCGGTGCTGACAGAAGCCATAACCTCACTGGAAAGCTTGCAGATGGCTTGAGCACCGACGCATGGCGCGAACGTACTCTATGTGGCATTCATCATGTGAGAATTACACATTTCTTGCTTGTTATTCTTCTCACTTGTGACTCCCAGTCCCAACAGAGCTTGATCAAGCTAAGGCCAGAGCGAGACGGAAAGGAACACGAACGCTTGTCCGCAGCAGGACAGTGGCACGATAGAGGATCAACCACCTATAGTTGCCGTAAAGAAGGTGCCTAATGGAAATCAGGTCTTCGGGGAACGTGTTGCAAAATGTGCGCAGCGCTTCTTTATTAAGCATTGCAAGAGATGCCCGAAACTTTTCTATTGCGGATTACAGCATTTCATTCTCACGAAGACTTGAACATTACTCCACCACTCCTCATCCTCGCATCTCTCGAAGAGTTGTCATTAATGGATAACTCCGTAGGCGTAGGCAGCGAGTTGTACCTGGCGGAAAAATCCTTCGGGTTCTTCCCACTCATCTAAGTTTCTTCGTGCATCGACGGTTCGAAGAGCAGCCATAACCACCATCGGGTGAGTGAGAAGCCTTTCGTATGAAATTGGCAAGACACCAATATGACGCATAGGATCTGTGTTGAAATCGTCGGGATGATCACCCCGCCTTCTTGTTCTCAGATAAAATAGGCGCTTCCCAATACGAAATACCACTTCGCGGTGATTCTCTACCCGATAGAAGACGGGAATCATTTTGCCAACGGTCTGCAGACGGTTTCTGAAAACCACGTTTTCTGTCTTGTGTAGGAAACCACGATCCAATGGACCCCACCGTGAAGCTGGCAGAATCCAATCCCACAGGCGACTGAATCGTGTCCAGTCATTTGACCATCCGTCGATCTCGACACGTCCTAACCTAGTATCAGCCCATTCTGTGATGACGAGGTGGATTATCTCTACAGGTAGTTCTTCGTGGATCTGATACTTCTGTCGGATAGCGTAAAATAGAGGAAGATCCAAGCTGACCGGAACCTAGTATTCACGTTAACGGAAAGATGTGCAAAGTAGAGTAATACTTACTTGATGAATCTTGCTCGGAGAATCCTCCACTTTTTCTTCGCCCAAATTTGACTGTCTACTGGTGGAGGTTATTATGGGTTCTGCTAAGACAGAGGCCAGTACTACATCTCCCAACGTGCTACTTATCAGCAACAGTCCGGTCCCATCGTCAAAATCGAGGCATGAGATAAGACGAAGAGGAGGTATGTTTTCGTCGTTAATAAACGTGTAGTCTACCTCAAGACAGGTCGGCATGCCCGCATCGTCCGGGGCCTTCCGAGAAGCAAGTAAGACGAGAGGTTTCTCGCGGTAATTGTCTGAGGATGTGGAGCAAAAAAATGACCTTCCCTGCCCTCCGATGTAACAGAGATGCAGATCTGAATCGTCGACTATCTCCTCAAATGCCAGTTGCTCTAGAGAGAACATTTCCGTAGAGTGGGTTTCCGGATTGATTGATATAGTTACTTGCTGAATTTGGGTGTACACGTCGTAGTATAGGAGACGTATCGTGAATGTTGGGTAAAGCGTGCTGTTTGGCATGAATACATTTTCTAAAAAGCGTCCATGTGCCACCGGCTCGCTCAGAGGCAACATTGCAAGATGTTTCGGGTGATGCGCATCTTCCTCGCCGATGCGAAATACGTGAATCATGTATATGTGTAAGGTAAAGATAAACCCGTTTTTTGTCATCATGGCTTTGCAAGGCTCCTAGAAAATGTCAAAGTTAGGACATGGCGCAAACGACAATTTCTACTTACAATGGGAAGAGGGCAATTTATTTCCGGCGTAGAGTGCGGGAACACAAGGCAGTGTGAATTTCCCGTTTTCCAGTTAGCAAGGTATGGATAGGTGTCATCCCCGTCTCGCGCAGCGAAACCGAGAAGATCTCCCTCAAAAAATGTAATGTGCGAGGCGTTCGGTAGATGTGCCAGCTGTCGAAGCGATACACATTCAAGAGATTGAGACAATCCGAGGACTAGTATGTATGGTTTTCTGAAATGCACGCATTAGTTTGATTGAACATACGAGAGGATGGTATGGTGGTATGTACGTTGCTCCTACTGTGACAGCACACTTAGCTCCACCATCGCGATAATCGATCTCTCCGTCCATCACTGGCGCATCTAAGTACACTCGGGCCACCATGCGAGTTTGCTGGTATGATGAGATTTCCCAAAGGGACAGCTCGCTCTCCTCATAGTCTGCAGCCGCAATTAGGCACCATCGCGCACATATGAGCTTCAACCAAGTCACGCGAAGCCCTGGTTTAATTGCGACGCTGCACACGGATAGCTGCATGCGTTCACTAGTGTAATTAAAATTGAGACTGATAGAGTGAAGAAACCATGAGATAATATCTTGCGTCTTCGCCTCGTCTAGGTTCTTAAGGTTTGTTGGCATAGGCAGAGAACGAGATTTTATGATTGCATTGTACAGGTAAACCCAATCCTGCTTGTCACTTGATATGAGCTTCATCGCTTGGTGAGCGTTTGATACGCCCATGCACTACCATATGAGACGTAAGCGTGTGAATATTGCGCAGACTGGGTGCATAGACTTACCCGAAAATAATTATAGATATCCTTACTTTCGAAAGCTAACAAAAGCTCGAAAAAGATATCAAGAGGAAACTTGTGAGGGATCATGTTGAAGATGAGGACGGGATTCGCCTGTGTACGTTGGGTTGAGGACCACAGAGAAGCGGGAGAGTATGTATCTCGCGGAAGGAGGACAAGATACAAGAATAGGATGCTCTCCGGCTTGACCAGCTCCCGGAGTTTGCCGCACATTAGACATTTGCAAGGTATCGCTTGGTTCCTGTGTCCGCGACCTTGGATAACGTTCATACGACTACAGTCCAAAGTTTTTATAGCAGAAACACACAGATCCACCATTTTGGTCAGGCAGTGACATGTACAGCAGATAGAATGTCTTCCGACCGTACCGCAAATGCTCAGCTTGCACTGAATTATTCTCATTTGCCATTGCCTGTATCTGTGAGACTAACATAGTTCTTCGCCAGTTAGCTCATACGCCTAATGTATCAGCGATGCAATTCTTGCGAGGAGCCTACATCGGTTGTCGCTCGTGATGACGACAGTTATCCATGTCTTGTCAATTTCATGACTGGACAAAGATAACTTAATAGTCCTCTGCCTATCATACGTGCCTGCTTTATTATCGGACACAGACACAAACCTCTTATGTATGTAAGGTACTCTTGGATTGTGCAATCATCACAAGTATGAAATAGTGTACAGGATAAGAAACGAGAAAAAGAAGATATAAATGTGCACATTTCTTTTCAATTCCAAGTATTTATGATGCGTGTTCATCGATGGCTCTCCGATAGGAAGTCTTTGAAGTCTGCCCAGGTTCGTACGAAAACCGGGGTCAATAAGTGTCTCGCATTTTCGTAACGTAATGTTCGTTTCTGTCCCAATCGTCATTCGTCCATGTCTCCATGTCGTCGATATCAATTGACGGGTCCGGCGTGGTTTGATAGTGTTCGAGAATCTTGTAGGCGTAAAAGGCGGCATCCGTTCTCCAAGTCAAGCTGTGCGAAATCGAACATGAGTCTAGATTGGTTAACACATCGGAGTCAGACAATGGACCGACGACATCTGCAGGACGATTGAGAAATTCGTCGTATGTCATCGGTAAAACACCCAGGAATCCCAATAAGTGCTGCATGGATTCCTCGAAGTCATCATCATTATCCATCGTCCTAGAATAGAACAAACGCTGGCCAATACGAAAGACAACCTCGTGGCGATAGTATAATAGCGGTATCATGTCTCCGAGGGCATGCAGTCTCATTCGCATAAAAATCCCGTCAGTCACGTGCATGAAATCCGCATCTAATGGCCCCCAGCGTGATACTGGCTGTATCCAGTCCCACACTCGATCAAACTTCTCCCAGTCATTTGACCAGCCGAAAAGTTCGATCCGGCCTAATCTCGCATCTGTCCAATCTGAGGTCACGCTTGACACCACATCGTCTGGCAATGGGTTATAGAACCCATACTTCCTTCGCAGATCATAGAATAACGGAAGATGCAACGCCAGCGGCATCTACAACCTATTTAAAAACGACCAAAAAGCACACCGACAAATGTTACGCACCTCAGAAAAGCAGCTTGGTCGATTTCGTTCCCTTCTATGAATTCCAAGTGGGTACCAAACGCTGTCTTGCTTTACGATACGTTCTGGCAGGACGGATGCGACTCTCACATCTCCTGACACTGTTCCCATAACGAGCAAGCCACTTCCGTCATCAAAGTCAACACAGGACAAAAGGTGCAGGAGAGGGAGGTTCAGCGAACGAAACACTATATAGTCGTCAACGTCCACCCGGTACCCATCAGAGCAGCCTCCTGTAATACGCAGAGACGCAAAAAACACAGATGGAATCCTCCAGGTCCGTCGCGTCAAGCAAGTCGCAACAAAAAGCGTCCTAGCAGACGAGCCGACCTGATACAGATAAGGACATCCTTCCAGTGGGACATTCGGTGGCTGCCGCATGATGGATTCGTTCATGGAGAATACATTCGGCTGCCCGGGCATCGAGTAAGACGATATGTATGACTGTTTGAATATCGGAGCCGAGATATAGCTCGGATCGGGAACCTGGTGTTGATACAAGACATATAATGCTGCCGAGCGCTTGTCCTCGTTTGGCTGGTCGATTCCATCTAAGAATTGTCCATACATAATTGGCTCATCTTGAAATGTCAACGCTGTGATGTGCCGAGGACAATCATTGTCATTGGCGCCGCTGATGTCTTGCATGGTAAAGACATGGACTGCAGTGTGATGCAAGGTAAATATAAATCCGTTACGCACGGACATATCCATGCATGACTCCTAGATACGCAAATATAAGTTTAAAATAACAATAAAGGACATCAAGTAACAAACAATTGGAAACGGAAAATTGATATCTGGGGTGGTTCGTGAAATGCGCAAGCAACGCGTTTTCCCGAGTTTCCAGTTCGATAGGTATGGATACGTGTCGTCCCCTTCAAGAATCGCGAATCCCAGGAGATCAGCTTTAAAGAATAGGACATGAGAGGCATTCTCCATTCGAGCGAGCTGCTGGAAGGTAGCAGCCTCGGGGGACAGGTGAATCCCCAAGATAAGGATGTATGGTTGTCTAGACTCTTTCCATCAGCTAAGCTAGGCAACAAAAGTTAGAGAGAAGAATGACGCACACTGTCCCTACACTTACAGCGCATCTAATTTCTCCCAAAGAAACGTCGATGCGACCGTCAATAACAGGCGCTTCTAAGTAAATTTTGGCGACTCGACGTGGCCCGCCTTTCGACGTGATTTCCCAGAAGGACATTTCGCTCTCGTAATCGTCTGCAGCCGCCACCAAGCACCAGCGCCCCAGTATGAGCTTTAGCCATGTAACAGCAAGTCCCTTACGATTGTCGCCGAGTCTGGAAACAGACAATGCATTTTCTGGGGTCCTATAACAGCGATCCAACATGATAGCGTGTTTGATCCATGATTCAACAGAGCTGGCAGTTACTTCGCTTATATCCCGAAGATTGGCAGGTATCGGGAGCCGTTTTCTCTTGACATCTCGTTCAAGCATATGGACCCATAATTGTTTGTCGTTAGATAACTCATGTGATAGCGCAGAGGAAACCTGGCAAACGCAATTTGTCAAGTCAAGACTTCTAAACTATTGAGCAGACTCACCTGCCGAAGCCGGGCTATAGATTTGAGATCTAGATGCCTGCAGATTATAGAAAGTATATCTAAGGGAAGCGGAAGCGTAGATAAATCCATTGGCGGCGATGTCAACGACGAAATGCCACTTGAATGTGTGTAGAGTTGGAGTTTGAGGATGCAGCACGAGCTCGGGAAGAAATGTCTCGGATGGCCGGGTTGTCTCAGACAAGAAAAAGGTGTATATTACACGCGCTTTTTATAATTACACACCATCGCGCTTGCCATCAGTGGTCACCAAGAGGGACCTACGATATTTTCGCATCGGTTCTGTTTTCAACGTAGCGTAGCAGTCAGAAGGTCTTGCGTGCCCCTGAAGAAGAGTAAGTTGCAAATCTGACGTGACATGTCACAGTTTGGTACGCGCTGAATCTAAACCCTATTTCTTTCTCATCATCCTTATTGAGTGATATATCAAGTACCTCTGGTCGTATGTCTTCTATCGCGACGCGCAGAACTCATTACTTCTTACACCGTCTAATCTTCGAAGTATCGAGGAAGTCGAACCAAAGGACGTCCAGTCATGGATAAGACACGTTATTCTGGTTAGCTGAAGCTGCAAGACTCCAAACAAACCCCTATCTGTTGTTTGCAAGATAGATATATGTCCAGGACTTCGCGTGACTTGGCTAAAGTTCATCCATACACTCGAGGGGTAGCGACTGAAGGACTGTGAGGTTGAACTGTTGCAATGATGACACTAGATGAGCCATTCCACTGGGAGCAACGTGCGTACGATCCTCCCGTATTTCTTTAACCAAGCTGATGCATGCCTTCAAGTTGGCCGTATATTCTCGGACTTCCCCAATCGTCTGACTCTGCGTCATTCATGCAATTGGTGCGTCTTCCCAATGCCTCTCGCATAACATTCATTCGAGGAGACCCACGTCGGTTTCGCTGCGCGTGACGGGGACACCACATATCCATACCTCGCGGACGGGAGATTTGAGCCGCCTTCTGTTTCCTCTTCTCTATACCAGACACCAATTGCCCCCTTCCAGTCGTATGCCGCTAGTTGTCTTCGTCCTGGTATCTATTTTTGATCTTTTGATGTTAATTTTGCAAGGCCAGAACAACAAAGAATCGGTTCATCTTGTCCTTACGTATACGTGGGCTAGACGATGGGAGCCGGAGCCGCTTTCTTGCAATGATAACAATACAATGTGTATTTTAATGACTGAAATGGTATTCATACAAATGTCTTA
The DNA here is from genome assembly GCA_033182465.1 of Sanghuangporus weigelae. NCBI lineage: Eukaryota > Fungi > Basidiomycota > Agaricomycetes > Hymenochaetales > Hymenochaetaceae > Sanghuangporus > Sanghuangporus weigelae. Next base: position 3,774,678 of record CP137319.1, on the reverse strand, counting down.
TATTTCTTATACAACAGGTCCGGAATGAAGGATGCAGAGTATCTTCTATGCGTTTTGCAACTCGGATAACTTGTCCAAGCTTCCGATTATGATCAGTCAAGGTCGTGTGTCCCAATCTGTTATTGAACACAGCAACGACACAGTACCAATTCACTTCAAGACTGGGCCCAGGAGATATAATGTCTTCTGTCTAGGGTCGACGTTTTGTTCAATCATGAAATTCAACTCTGGCAAGACGTGTAATATAGGCCAAGGTCTTGTATCATCTGTACTCGCAATGAGATGGACAAGGTCATAATCTCAACGAGCTTTCGCTTATATCTGCATGAGCTATGATCGCAGTTCAATATGCTCATTTGCAAAAGGCGAACAACCCGTAAGTAAACATATGGGGCCTCGTGTTCTTGTTCTACACGATAGATTCATATTGACACCTACAGTAAGTGTAACGAGACAAGGCGTGTCCTGATTTCATGCATCACCCGAAGACCCCGACTTCCGTTTATTGGCCCAAATAAGTTTCATTGTCCGAAGTCTCCAACTAGTTTGCCTTATGCGACACTGACAGGCCTCTTTTCCAGGATGACGTGTGACCGCAAGGCTAAGGCTAAGGCTAAGGCTAAGAATTTCTCATGAAAGATTAGCAGACCACGAGCAAATTAATCCCATATTGCGTAAAAAATGATTACTTGAACAAAATTGCGAAGCACCTATCAAACCGATCTAACGAAACATAGATTTAACGACCCGTACGCCTAGAAGATCCGCGGAATACATAGTTCGCATATGTCCAGGGAAAGGTCACAGACACGAATCAGAAGCGCTATTTTAGACAAAACGTACCGAAGCGGAATATGCTACGGGAATGAATTTCCGTTCGAGAGTATTGAAAGGGAGACAGTCTCCCCAAACCTCACGTGTGCTCCTCATCAACAAAACGAGGCCAGTCCTCATCAAAGCAGCTGCTTGGCTCCTCCGTTGAATCCATCTCTACTTCACACGGCGCATGGGACTGATAACCCCAATACGCGATGCTTAGTCGATGACTCAGTGCTCTCGGATAGGTCCACGAATTCAGGTTCGTTTGGATCTGATGGTCTTGAATAAAGAGCAAGACCCCTTGTGGGTTATCAACGAAGTGGTCGTAAGAAAAAGGCAAAACACCGAGGAATCCATAGTCATCGTTTGCAGACACGTCCATCTCGTGGCCATGTTCATCTTTGGTATCCTGATTTGAATAATACAAGCGTTTGCCGACGCGGAAAACCACTTCCTCGTGGTTGCTTATGCGATAAAGAATAGGAATCATTTCGCCGACAGTATGGAGACGATATCGCACCGTGACGTTCAAGAAATCCTTATCCAAAGGTCCCCAACGTGAGAGTGGTAGAATCCAGTCCCAGATACGCTCGAACCTAGACCAATCATTTGTCCAATCACCAAGCGACATGATGCCTAGTCGGGAATCCGACCATTCCATGCTGACCTGCGAAACTGTATCCTGGGATAACTGGTCGTCAACTGAATGGAGCTGCCGGATGTTATAAAACGATGGAAGATCCAACGAGATAGGTATCTAGAAATCCATTCGTGAATGAAGATGCAATCAGAAGAAAAACTCGGGCTTGTACTGACCTCATAGAGCTTTTCTCGTCCGCCTATACGACGAGAGCTGATGTTGAACGAATTTCTGACACTACCCGGGGTTATTACGGACTCATCCAACACTGACGCCAAAAGTGCATCTCCCAACGCACTTCCTATCAGAAGCTGACCATGTCCGTCGTCAAAGTCTACAAATGAGATAAGCTGCAGAGACGGCAGATTTTCGTCGGAAATCGTGACATAGCCTTCTTGAGATATAATAGGAGATTCTGGGTCCTCTTGATTCGGAGCTTTAAAGGAAGCAAAGATGACCGAAGGCATCCTCCGAAAATTAAATGAAGAAGACAGGCCGACGATTGTCTGTTCTGTTGATCCAAGTTTCCAGTAGTGAAGTACTCTGTGGTCCGGTACTTGTTCCATAGGAGTCTCGTGTATTGAAAACGTCCTCGTTGACAGGGAGTATAAATCGAATAGTATCGCTACTTGTCGAAGCTGCGATCCTGTGTCTTGGTATACGAGTCGAACCATCGGGCGGCTTGTATGGCGCTGCTCAACGTCTAGAAAGTTTCCACAGGCAGCTGATCTTCGAAGCGGAAGCGTTGAAAGATGGGACGATCCGTCATCATAAATCCCACCTGGGACACCAAAGACCTGGACCGCATTTGCATGCAACGTGAAAATCAATCCATCTGTTACGATGAACGCTTTGCATGGTTCCTAATCACAAGCATCAGTGCTTCACAGTCAGTTCGAATTAGTAAGTAAATACATACAATTGGAAGAGGGCAATTCAGCTGAGGGTCATTATGCGGAAACTGTAGACTGTGTATATCTCCTGTCTTCCAGTTGACGAGATATGGGTACGTGTCATCTCCATTTCGGCATGCAAACCCGATAAGGTCTCCGCGCAAATACTTCACGCTCGAGCTTCCTGGTATGTGTGCTAGTTGCTGTAACGTTACGCCTCCGGATGAGTGTGAAATCCCGAGGACAAGTATATACTCGTGCCTGAAAGTAGCGCATCAACAGGGTGCAAGGAATGGGAGAGGGGAATGCATACGTCGCTCCTACAGTAATGGCACATCTGACTTCATCGTCGCAGTAGTCGACCTTCCCATCCATCACTGGTGCATCCAAGTACGTCCTTACCATAGGCTGTGCCTGGAGATTTGATTGGACTCTCCAAACGGTCAGCACACTTTCGACATCGCTCGCAGCTGCAATCAGGCACAAATTCCCCAGGAGCAGCTTCAGCCACGTCACCCGAAGGGTAGATTCGATGTCGATTTTGCGAACGGATAACTTCCTATTTGGGGTCGTGTAGCCGTTATATAGCATGATGGAGTGTATAAACCAGGATGCGATGTCCCGCGCCTCTACATCATCTATATTCCTTAGGTTAATTGGTATAGGCAAGTGTCGATTCTTTATGGCCATGTTGAGCAGGTATTCCCAGTCACGTTTGTCTCCTGACAGAGATTTGATCGCCTGTTCTACGTGCAAAAGATTTACTGCCTGCGCGTCGGCATTAACATAGGATATAAGAAGGAAGCTTCGCAGACTCGCCTTCAGATAATTATGAATGTCGCGATGCCCGAAAAACATCAATATCATGAAGAAAACATCCACAGGAAGCTCGTGGGGTAGCATTCTGGATATTCTGTCAGAAGGTACAAGTACAGAGTGATTCAGCGAGATGGGCACGAAGTGAGAGATTTATCGCCAGAAATGATAGAAGAGGGATAGATGACAGATGCGATGCCAAATGTAGCTTTACCGACGTGACCGAGTTCGCCGTTTTCGGAACTTACCGCTGATCAACATAGGCCACGGACGATTCTCCGTTGAGTTTCCAGCAATCTTGTCCCAGATCTTTCGGTAAAGTGACAACTTCAAACGGTTCTGACATGAGCCTTATCATTCAGATCCTATCGGTGCAAAATCTGGTTGGCCCAGTGGTTTCCGTCGCCAACACCTAGTCTTGAGATTGAAACTACCACAAGAATTCAATGGGCCTCGTCCACCTGAGAAATAGAAAGATCTAGCGTGGTGAATTTATCACAGCATAACTTTATCCACAGTACAAAAAAAGAAAAGAAAGCAGATCTGTTATGCACTTCATAAGGTCGGAAAAATGATGGTTTCTCTCTTCACTACGGGAGTACTTGATACTTCCGGACAATGGCCTACCTCGTTTCCATGAAGGCCAATGTAGCAGACATGCAACAGAAGTAGGATCTCTTCGTAGGCGTGCAGACAAGCTGTCATTGTAAAATTTACCCGCAAGAATCAGATAAAATGGTATAAAGCCAGGTCTCTTGCTCTTCACGTTGCCTTGTCAAACGATTTTTTTTCCTCGTCCGATCTGGCTATCTGGACTCTAAACAGCACAGAACTCCACGTTGAGCGCCCCTCTGCATACATATCGCCTCATGTCGTCGTCGAGTCACGTATGCATCCTCGCTGCGAGCATCTCTAATCCAGAAGTCCCGTATTGCTGGAACATTAACACTGATCGAGTATGAGCTTTTCCATATTCCTGATCCTTTCCTGACTGCCAGTGCTGCCAGATCATTTGGTACATAGAACAGAACCGCAATCAAGCGTGTTCCCTCTATTGTAGCCAAACAGGCGGAACGGCATCGAGCTTCAATTTTCTGGTGGATAGTGTTCTTTTATGGTGCCTGTAAGTCGGCCCAGAGTCATATGAACATCGTCTTTTACTGACGTGTTGACAGTAAGAAACCCTTTCCATATGCGTTTGACAGGAATGGCCAAATAACAGAGGCCCGAGTCTGCTTTAACTTCCGCACTGACTATGAAGTACCTATTTCAGATGTATATAGGGCACTTGGTAAGTCATACCTTTTTGGTCTTTGATATTTTACTTAAAAGAGCCTCTGAAAGGATGGTTTTTGTCATACTCTGAACCACATGTGATCGATGCAAATGCAAAGCGTCGACTGCACCTGATCTACACTCGACTCTGCAACATAATAGGAGATGAATGCGTGGCAGTGAAAGAAGTTCATGACAATATACCTCGCAATTTCTTTAAGAAAAATCGTCAGGATATAGTCAGGCCGGTCAAGACGCACATACTTTCTCATTCATCATATCCATTGCTTACAGCAAGCCTCGAAGAGCCAGGTGTCAAAGGTCAGCAACATCGAATGGCAATTTCTGCTAGTCTTGCGTATGCTCCCCGGATGGAGTGGGCACCTGGTGTGGATGCAAAACCAACAGTGAGAAGGTCTGCAATAGAGCTGATAACAAGACTCGTTGGACAGCAGGTCGTGAATCGGATGAGCGAGCTCCAGAGGAATCATATAGGGAACTGCGCTGAATCACTTACTGTTGCAAGGTACATTTTCAATCCGGACGCTTCTCAATTCTGATTTGTACTGATGTATGCAACTCATCTTCTGTTTAGTTTGCTATATCAAGGTTTCAATGTCTCAATGCTTGGACAAGCTATGACCTGTAGTAAGGTTCCTAAGGTGTTTACCTCTTTCGAAAAAATTATCGAAAAGGCGGTCTGTGATCCGTGCAAATCTTGCTGCGAACTATTCTTGAACGGTGGAATGACTGTCCAGGACGGTGGATCCGGAGTAATTTATGGAAACCTTTCACCTGATACTGTGATTCCGGACTTCATCGCAAACAGGGTAATGAGTTCCTTACTCTGTACTTATCCAAGAGACTGAATCTATCTCAGAACCGAAGTTCAATATGCAGAGGATGCAGGAAACGCTTCCCGTCTACTGATGGCGCTGAGGTACGAGCCTACTCTTCGACCGTACCCCTTCAATAACAATCTCTGCGCAGTTCTGTAGCAGAACATGCCAGGCTTCTTACAATGATTTCTGCATGAGGAACTCTGGTTACCCACCGAGCAGGCCAGCTAATTACGACTCTCCTTTTTCGACATCGAACAGGTCTCATGTTCAGAGGACCTTTGGCGTCCCGAGCTCTAGGCCACCGAATTATGAGAAATGGCTTAATAGAGATTATCCGTTCTATGGCGATGTCGTCTGACATGTGCACGTTTCGTACGAGAAAGTATACATATACGCTTTACCATCAGATCTGACTACCTAATGTTGTATTATGCATTGAATGCCAGCTGTTTGAATGGGAAAGAAATGAATCGCATGCTTGAAGCATATGCACAATAATTCTCCCTAATGACTGGATGATAAAAACTTGTAAATTAGACAATTCTCAAGAATGAAACATTTGTGAGGTAAGGCACCACTGTCTGATTCGATTCCGTGTCACATAGATGACATATTCAATTTACAATCAGTTTAATTTCCGGTAGATCGTGCTCCTGCAAAATTAGAAGAAGCATACAGTATACAATCAACTATTCCAATAAGTCCTTGAGCATATAGCTTCTAAATGGATAGACTCAAGGTCTGGCCACCTGATAAGCGGCAAATGGTCAGGCAACTTATTGTCGTCTGACTGCATCCAATATCAGAAACGATCGTTTTCATAATTGGGTCAAGTCCATAATATCGGGACCTCTTAGAGCTGCTTTGCCATATAGCACACAAATTGGATATCGATTCTGTCACACCCTCGCTCTATCAAGCTCGAAGTTGACAATCTTCGGTGTGGCAAGCCAGACTGAAGATTTAGGTCTGCATCGGAGGTGACGGAAGAAGCCGAAGCCTCTTTCGTTCCTACCATACCATCACCTCCGACGCGTCACCTCGTAGTTAGAATTTTGTTGCAAATTTCACCCACCCTCCACTCCCTCAGGTACGTTCTGCTTCATCTATTAAATTTTCATCTTCAGCTCTGCAACACAACCTCAAACCGTTCATCAACAACTAGCAATGATCCGAGCGCCGCAGATCGTCATGCAGCGCACTACTTTCCCTCCCACCTCCACTTGCTTTCATCGTCCCGCCCAGGCGAGCTCTACCACTTGTAGGCTGGGCCTGACTATGGGAGCCGGAGTCGCTTCAAGCGGCTGGCACCCATCTCTTCTCCTCTCCTCTCCTCTTCTCTTCTCTGTGTCTCTCGCGATAATAGCAATGCAATGTGTATTTTGATGACTGGAATGGTATTCATACAAATGTCTTATCTTTCCTATACAGCAAGTCTGGAACGAAGGACACAGAGATACATATATCGCGCCAATCAGCGCAAGGAGAAAAGGTGATGATGGATATCTTTTTGAGCTTTACGATTATGGCTACCTTGGCCCCAAATTACATGTGGATACAAAAAGTGTTCGTCGCCCCCAAATTTGGAAGACAGATTTGCATGCCTTCTCGGGAAGCAACCAAGGTGATCCCTCATTTTTGCCGACATGAGGAAGTTGGCGAGGTGCTATCCGACGCTTATACTGCCATACAAGGCATACAAATCTACCTTCCTAACTAGAATAGGGGTGACGAACACTTTTTGTACCCACCTGTATGTATCCAATCAATCCGTGGACGACCATAGAGGGTACCTTTTGCTCTTTCTGATATGTGCTCCAGAACAAATCTCGCGTTTTGATGTATAATCAGCCCGAACCTATATAAACTTATATTGACTGGTCTCCTTGTTCACAGGACCGATCATCAAGAACCTAAGCGGAGTATCTCAATAGGAAGCAGCAAAGCAGTAAGCTAGTCGGATGAACATCAGCAGAGAAATAACGGCGTGTTGTTTCAAGTCGATTAGTTGATCCATCCGTCTCCCTGATCGTAGGATTTGTTTCCATAGCGACACGGCACTGATGATGACGAATGGTATATAAAATTTATGGACGAGTAACGATCCCTTCCAAAGCATATCGATACAGATGACTTGACATACTCTTACTGTGGTTGTAGCAGTTGAATGGCAATTATATTATCTATGGAAATTGAACTTAGGAATTATGTTTTGCCGTCTCAGTCATACATTAGCCGGAACCAATAACAAATCCAAAACGAGGCAACAGTGCTCACCTTCGCCATATATTCGTTAAGCATGATTGTTGCTCACGGAACCTCCGTACAATGGTACCTCACAGAAGGGCTCAAACTGGGAGCTTCAGTAAGTCAAGTTGGTCGTTGGTTGGCAACATCTTCGTCTGTGTGCCAGTACACATGCCGCCGTCTGTCTCGAAACGGCGAAACGGCCCAAGTTGCACTCCTTGTAACTATGTCGCGGTGTATTCTCCGAAGTCCCGAGTTCGAGATGGATTTTCATAAGGCACAACGATCAAGCTATTCCAGCACAGACCATCTGATGCATGACGGCCAATATACCGGCACTTCTATAGACCCTGATCGATCATTTCAAACCAGGCCATTATTGTCTGTTATAGACCATGACCACGTTCCACTTGTCCGACTGGTTATTACAGATTTGCTTTGAGATCTAGATAAAGCTGTAGGTTACAAGGTTAGTTTCGCACCAGACTAGTGCAGACGGAATCAAATCTCGCCTTTTCTGGATCAAACAAGCTATGTGGGTCAAGCGTCGCTTTGTTTGTCTTCAACCATGGTCTTCGCCCAGCTTCTCCGCAAGGTGACCCTTCTTCTTATGGCCTACTGCATGTTTGCCGGTGTCTTCGTTTCGATTGTCAGCTACTCGAACAAGAGCACAACAAGCAATTCTCGGACAAGTTCCATCCCGATCTAAGCCAATATTCCCTTGTGCACAATCGTGTCTGTTATATTTTCGACAATTTGATTCCCGCGCCGTTGCGATACAGGATGAAATAGGTAAAGTTTCCTGAGCAACTCATCATTCCATTTGTCTGACGGAGAGTAAAGCGGAAGCTCACCATCCCCGATGTGTCCTCCCAAAGGTGATACAAGACCAGGAGGTCGAGGGCCTGCTTCTTGAAAGCACCAGGTCTGATAGTGATAGTCTAGATACTGAGGTTCTAAAGCGACGGCGGCTTCAGAGGTATACCGGTGAAGAGAATAATAGACAATGACTACCGAATATCCGCAATGTAACCTTTACAACAGGGAGACATCTTTAACAGCCGAAACAATAGGTTCTTTCTGTCCATCTGGAGGCGCTCGACGTCCTCGCCCTTAGTAATGTGGTGCGTCGGCATAGTTCTCAGATACTTTCGACTGGACGTGACGCCGCCAATCGTGTCCCACCCCTCCCCATCCTTGGTATCGTTAAAGAACAACGATGCCCACATCCACCCATTTTATAGACACCGCCTTTAAGGGCACTCATGGTTAAGTTATCCAAGAGCTCCGCACATTCTGGTAAGGTGTTAGTCGGAGGAGAGCACTCGAATCCGAAACTTGACCCTCGAATAACTGAGTTGTGATTCTCTTTTTATGGCCGACTTTGAGGCACTTGCTGTATTAGAAAAGATCAGATACAGCAAGGCGAACATCCACCTGGATGCTTTCTGGAACAGATGAATGGCTTAGAGATAAATACGTATGTACAGTATGAAGTTAACGACTCTACCTTCCATGACGAGACCAGATGTTTTCCACTCCCATGAAAGTTTTGTCAAGACGGAACCAGTACGCTTTCGTGCGCGTAGTCGGGGCTTTGGTAAGCATTTCATTACAGAGGACAGCTGCCTATTGACAATTGGAACAATCCGAAATTATTGTATGTGCTTGTCTAGCAATGTTGGTAGCACATTTGCCTCCAGCATTCCCAAAGCGAACGATCTTGATATATGTGCAATGACGTGCACCAGCTGGTCAAAGTACTTTCAGAAAACTTTGTCCAATCAATGAGACGATGACAGTCATCATCTCGGAAAACGCTAGGGCCAAAAAGAGCCGAGATACATACCTGCTCAGCCACGCATATGAGAATGTAGATGAAATCCTGATACACTGGGTCAATGACATATTGGGATTGCCTCGACAGCCACGCACCTTGGCTTTTCAACAGACCATCCAATTCGTTCCACACAGTACTAGCTCCATATCCCATGTTCGCACCTTCCTCCATCAATTCGAATGTGTGTTAACAAAGTAACAGCCACTCGCCCTTCAAAACAAAAGGACTTATTCATCTGAGAAGGTCAATGCAGATTCTTCTCCCAGCCCATGCTTCCTTCCGAATCGAAACAGAAACCCGTGTTGGCGCGCATTCCTTCAGGGCTTGTGCCTCCAGCGAGGTGTTCCATAGGTAACCGGTGCATATTTGCCACGCGGACGACCTTTACGACTTGTTCGGTTGAAGTGACATGAACTAGAAACGAATGAAAGAAAACTCAATCTACATGACGAAGAGCACTAGTGAACACGTAGAAGAAAATCGAGGACATTTTTACTGAAAAGCAACGTTGCCTGTCGAAACCGCCTGCGCGTCAGCGAGCAAGTCAAAAATAGCGCTTGCAGACATTGTAATTGAATTCACGATGACGGCTGTTGGATGTAGGGTTCCGCGCGTATCGTATACGATATGCGCGTATGTTTTTCAAGCTTATACGCATACGGCCGTATAAAATACGCGCGTATATTTGATTTTGACTATTGCATGTCATGTTTGGGCCTAGAAAATACTTTCATTTTGTTCCTTAAGTTGAGGACACCTAATACAAATGCTAATTTGTGCACAAACGACGAGATTCTGTTAGGGTTAGACGAAGTAATATAGTACCACATAATTTTTGTAAGCGAGACAACGAATATCATGCCGAGCGGTACTCAGGTTATGACCATACACCCAACAGTAAGATTTCGGTGAGTAACGTCTCATTTTGAAACAAAAGGGACAAATGTCTTACTCAAGTCCGACATTTCTTACTGTTTTCAGCCCCTAAAAATATACGCCCATATACGCCGTATACACCAAACTTTCATACGCGCGTATAATTCAGTTGCTTGAGCTGATACGCATACGGGCGTATCGCGTATACGCCCGTATCGTATACGGTATATACGATACGCTGCGGAACCCTAGTTGGATGATTGTGGTCGCCTGGCAAATACCGAGCCAAGTCATGTGACTCGTGTCCTTCTCGATATCGATTATTTGAATGTTTTCTTTCTCGTCAGACGCAGACAGCACTCGAGCGAGATATCGGGCAACGAGCACCTCTGGTTGTATGTCTCCTATCGCGACGTGCAGAACCCATCCCTCCCTGTGCCAGCTAATCTTCGGAGCATCGAGGAAGTCGATACGAAGGACATCCAGTCGTGGATAAGACACGTTATTCTGTTTAGCCGAGACTGCAAGACTCCAAACAAATCCCTATCTGTTTGCAAGACAGATATTTGCCCAGGACTTCGCGTGACTCGGCTAAAGCTCGTCCATGCACGATGGTGCCTGATTGGGTTTGAACAAAGAAGAGAGCGAGCTGTTTCCTGAGATCGCGTTGTACTAGCGAATTCGAAGGGTAGCGAGTGAAGGACTATGAGGTTAAACTGTTGCAATGATGACACTAGATGAGCCATCCCAGTGGGAGCAACGTGCGTACGATCCTCCCGTATTTCTTTAACCAGGCTGATGCATGCCTTCAAGCTGGCCGTATATACTCATTCTCGGTCTTTCCCAATCGAATCGTCTGACTGTGCGTCATTCAGGCAATTGGCGCGTCTTCCCAATGCCTCTCACATAACATTCATTCGAGGAAACACTCTCGGTTTCGCTGCGCGTGTTGGGGGCCACACATATCCATCACCTCGCCAACGGGAGATTTGAGCTGCCTTCTGTTTCCTTTTCTCTATACCAGACATCAATTGCCCCCTTCCGATCCTATGACTTGAATTTTCATCGCCTTTGTATCTAATTCTGATCAACGGATATAGGAGTTTTGCGAGGCCAGAACAACGAAAAATAGTTTCATCTCGTCCTTACATATAAATGCGTTTCACGTCTTTGGCATTAATGATAAGGATTAGGGTCACCCCAAGCGTCTTGTAACATCACTCTTTAGCTAGTCTTCGGCCCACGGACGCTTTCTGGAGAGTTCGGAGTTGGTGGTTAATCCTCCATACTCTGACATATACACCGAAACTCGCATGGCGCCATATTAAACCGGAATCCTCCTCCTCGGAGAAGGTGTCTGTTGAGGGATTGATACTTCCGAAAATAGACGACGATAAAGATTTGCATTTTTGTCACATCGTATCGCGAGGAAAGACACTGGTCGGCGAACTTTCATCTGTGACGAGCTTTCCGTTTTGTTCACATAGGTGCAGGCTTCTAGCGGCACCGATTGAGACATGCCATACGCGTCTCGGGGCAGAGTATGCGATGGTTTCTGAAGAGAACCGTCCTTTCCTTCGACTGATTTTTCATGCATCGAAATTGACGACTGGAATGGGCTTTTGCTGATGTGTACTCCGTTGGGAGACGTGCGCTTGCGTCGGTCCTGACAGAACCCGTAATAATGTCTTCGAGCAGATGGAATACTCGCAAGTTGATGTGGGTCAATCATCAAGTGAGCGTTTTTATATTTTGATCATCTTTCTATTTAACACGTATATCAGGACCAGGTTGGCTTAAACCTGCCTTTGTTCTACACTATTAGACAGAAATATCAGATCGAGGAAGGCCTGCTTGTAGAGATAAACCGACTCGATCGCAGAATGGTCCGATACCAGGTTGGGAAACGTCGAGGTAGATGATTGGTCAAATGACTGGTCAAGATTCAGTCGCATTTAGGATTGAAATCTGCCGTTAGTGGTGTTCCATTAGATCATGATTTTCTGCATACAACCGAAAATATGTTTCCCAGAAACTGTCGGCGGAATGATCCGCTTCTCATATTGCGTTGCAAACCAGCACGAAGTGTTACTGAGGTTTCAAAGGTCATATCCAATCGAGGACTAGAAGGCGGACTTTCATCTGGTTCCTACGTGTCATATTGACGTCTTGCCATTTCATATGAAGACTTCTCACATATCGTACAGAGATTTTAGCTTTTCTCCGCCCCTTCGTTGTTCAAAGCAGCTTGAATATGTGGGAAGGCTCAGCAAGACTTAATTGCCAGGTACAACTCGCTTTCTACTCTTATAATCTCGGATCATAGACCGAGATCGATAACGGAGGCAGGGAGAAACCATCGCGCGCCAATTTTTAGCCAGTCTGTGCAAACTATGCGACTCATCATTTTGTATTTCTTTTCATGCTGAGTCATCATCTAGAATACACATAGACTTGTCCGAACTGGAATTTGCGAGTCTTTCAGAACGCCTCTGGATGCCGCCTTGCCAGTGAGAAGAGAGAGAATTAATTTTCTTCGAAGGCGCTCTTCTTCTTTCGGATATTAACCCGACATCTCTTTGTATGCACAAACTCAAGAGAGATGTGCGGACGAGGTCTTTCCACTGGATTTTCGGAACAAGTTTATCTACCATCCTTCTTCAACAGTACATTGTAGACGTGCTGCTTGGACCTGGTATCGAGTTATCGGGACCTGAACTAGGTGACAACGTATATTGGAAGAGTCTCGTTTCCGTGGATAAGCCCATAGACTCGGGCTTGTTCATTACGACGTGCCTGTTTCATCTCGCAGTGGAAATACATCAGCTGCCGTCGGGGTCTAGGTCGGGATTTGAAAGAGCCAATCACAGTAATTATTTCACATTCCAGCGAAAACTCCGAATGAGCAAGAATTTAAATACATATGTCCACTGTCGATCATTGTGCGGAAAGCTGGCCTTTAATCTATGCCAGGAGGCTGATCCTCACGGTATATCGAACAAATATCCTGAGTCGAATGTCTTGGGTCATGGGTCACAACAAGTTGAACACACATCTTCTCACGTCAACAGATCAGATCTTAAAGTGTTCGATGGTAATACAAGGGATATTCGGTCGTGATTAAGATACATGAACCTGATCAACCATGGTTCTAAAGTAATCTGTTGTATAGACATATGTCTGTTTACAATTGCAGAACCTAGATGATGCCAAATGAAGCTTGTGGCTGTTCGGAGGTGCTTGGTTGCAACATCAAATGGTTGCATGAGCGAACTATCCCTAAAGAGTATTTCATTAAAAATTCTGACTAGCGAACGAGCTTGAATGCTTCAGTGATGGATGGTCTGTTCCAACAACTTAACTAAAAGGAACAAATGTTTTCTAGACATTATACTGCATCTAAGATACTCGTCATACTTTCTCTGGCTCACTTCACAAACTTCTATGCCATTACGTAGCTAGTAGCTACGTAGCATACTTAATGTTTATCTTGAAGTAGAAGCGATCATTTTCGACCTTCTCGACTGGAAATGTCTTATTTTCCACTATCTATTATTGGATATATCTCGTTATATAATGAATACATCCAATAGTCTAGCTAAGATTGGAGTAGCATCGGCAAAGTCCAATTGAATCGTAGTTGCGCATGCGACTTACTCATCGCTAATCGTCTAAGGATAACCATGTGGATAACCATCCGGCCAGTTGCGATGTGCGTTTCCGAAGCTGGAAAGTCTCTCGGTACTGGGCCTTCCAAGCCTTGTAAAACCATTTGCTGGAGATATGTAATTTGAGAACATTGGATCCGGAGTCCCTGCAACTCCCGGTATGAAACGTGCCTGTGATGTCGATTGAGGCGCATAATGAGAATAAGAAGGTGGCTGCGCCGGGAAATCATAACCATCCCTCTTGTACACCTCGCGGAGGTGGCGACAATATGGTTTGCAATACTGCTGGCCATCAGTCAGTACATTTGATATATATTTTCTGAGATCACCCACGTCTTTTGCCATTGGATCTTTGTATTGATGGCAAACCATACAGTCTGGCGTGTTCTTCCAAGCCCATCAGTTTGATACATACACAAGGGACAATAGTAAATATTACCGCCTCCGCAAACTGTGGAAGAACATTGGTCCCTGGCGGTAACTGTCCAAATATCTTGAAAGAGCCCGTATCCTGCAAAGTCACACGACCATGCTTAAACATTTCGCGACAGCTCTCACATGGACCGACATGTGCATGAGAAAATATTTCGTCATACGAGGAGAATAAATCATTCGAAACGTGCTTCACTGTCAATGCCGCGCCGAAACAACTTGTGTGAGTAGTCTGCTCCTTACTTGTGAAGCTTACAATACCACATATCGTCAGCTTTGCTTATATAGCATTGTCTAAATGAACTTACCTAGCGTGATTAGGCCCCTTGGCACAGACTCCCGTATGGAATGGGTTAAGTTTGGCCATTCTCTTAAGAACTGATTCCCCTGCGACGTTTCTAGTCATGTCTTGACGCAGCTCTTTGAATGTATCCTTAGGATTCATCTGTTCTCCAAGCGCCTTGAAATTGGCAATCGGAAGTGATGCAGAGAGTGACATGAGAATTTCCGACGCTCCCAAGTGGCTGGCAGTTAGCACTGGATAAGACTCGATCCAAAGTAGATGAGTCTTCTTTGGAGCATAATCCCCTTTATTTTTTCTGGCATCCTTGATTTCACCTTTAATTTGCTTTGCGATCCTGTAGCAAAGACGGGTATAACAGATCAATAAGCGGTGATCCTTTTTTTGCATTATTCGTGGATCTTCGCAATAAGATAGAAACCATCCTGACGAATAGTATTTTAGTAACATAAAGGTTACATAAAAATTTCGGATTACCAAGGGCAGAGTAAACGTCTCCTATAGGAACCGAACGACCTGACTGAAAATGGAAGGCCGCAAAGCATTTCCTGAAAGTCTCTCTACGGGTGTCCGTGTATGCATAGATAGTTCTCTCCTTACTATTCGAAGATGAGAATATCCATCTCTAGGATAATAAAAATACTCACAGACACTGAAGAAGCACTAAATGAACGACTTCTTGGAAACTTTCTTGACGAGTAAGGTCACGGGGATCTTCAGAAACGTATCTGTTGTATGCAACCCCCAGCATACTGTTGACATAATTTATGATCTGAGAATGTGTCAGTAGTCATAACGTTGACGTGAAGCACAGCGTACCTCTTCGATAGTCCAGTTCCAGCATTGTGGATAACGATGTTCAGGGAATTGAGAGTCCCGCCAAGCTGTAATGGAAGATACTCCTGACATTTAGGTAGATGAGATGAGATTATCCTGGATGTGAAATTGTCAGTGTATGTAGCAGTTTTATAAGCCCCAATAGCCAGATTGAAGCTGGGAAGTACTTCGAGTGAGCTGACGATTCACGATGATAGCAAGCACTTTATAGGAAAGGACTCATTGTTTTCTTCGAGATAGAAAGACACAATAGTTAAAGAAAGGATCAAGATAGCATGTCGTCCTTCTCCGTTGCCCAACAGCCATGCGGAGGGCCCTTTCCATGGCTTCAATTGACAAGGATGTATGATACTAATTTCAACTTTGTTGTAGTTTCAGGAGCAACCAGCATATCGTCAAAAATCGAGGCTTTGGGGTGCTCTTGTCCGGTACACTGTAATGCGGTAAGTTCTTTGGCCCCGAGACCACCAGAAAGCCGTTGTTGCAAGTAGGCTGCTGTAAAGGTAGCTTTCCCATGCCAATTCGTGCCAGAAAATCGCGGAAGCAAAGGAACTTTTACAATATGTGAGGAAAAGGCCGTGACGATCACAATAGGTCGGCAATTCGCGTCAGCGGCGACTCGGTAACGTCGGTCTTGCCTTTAGTTTTCTCATATACTTGTTCTGACCCCCCACCAGCTTAGCTCCGTCACATACCGTACGGACGTTGAGACACAGTCTATCGCGCTACTCTCAGGATGCTTTCCAAACCACATCATTTCCCTTCGCTTCCTTGGGATGTGCTCTTCTTGATTTTGACTCAGCTTGGTTATCAGGATATCGTCCATCTTCGGATAGTTAGTAGTCGCTGTCATAGTTGCTTGACGGGATCTGACACTCATCTCTGCAGGTATATCCCCATTTGACGGATTCGATTTCGAACGACAAGAACCTCTGGTCTCACATCTTCAAGAGGGAGCTGAAGAAACGGTCAATACCCATGCCTTCTAATCTTCGGAGCATAGGCGAAGTAGAAGGTGCCGACATGGAGTCTTGGGTGAAGCATATACACTTCCTGGATGGCGTTTACGATGCTCCGTATAAGGAGTTGTCTATTCATAACGTCCACATCGACCCAGAGCTTCGTGTCACATGGCTGAAGCTCATTCTGGGGCGATGGTGTTTAATTGCTGGATCAAATGATGACAAAAGCGAACTGTCTTTATGGGAAATTAGCTCAGATAGTGAAATACGCAGGGCAGCTTTCGTATATTTGGATGCGCCAGTTCTTGATGGCCAGATCGACTGTTCCGATAGTACAGTCAGGTGTGCTATCACTGTCGGTGCGACGTACGTCTCATCTTCTTCTGTCACTTTCTTCTATTGATCCATCTCGTTGCAGAAAACCTTACATTAAAATTCTTGGACTTTATCAGTCAGAGGTCGATGCTAGTATCCAGCAATTAGCAGAGATACGAGATGCATCCCATGTGCAGTTCCTCCGAGCTGAATGCGTAGGATTCTCTGTTCGTAGGGGAGATGATACGTTTCCACACCTTTATAACTGGCAAACTGGACGATCGTATTGCCTTCGTCGCCGGCACGACAATCCTGAGATTGATTGTCCCTTACCAACAGTAGGTTCTATATTGAGAATTCACTCGACTCTCCGATTCTCACATATGCTTAAAGGAACCTACTATCGCACTCACTGCCCGAAATGGATTTATATTCTCCTTACACATTACCGCTATCCATATCTTCAGCTTCCCGCAATCCGTCACCGATGTTGAAGCTACTGCTCCAAAGCATCTGGTAGCGCTGCCTCTGCGATTTGCAGCCTCAAATGGCTACTTCCTAGACGAAGCATTTAGGGGGGCCAAGCTTGGGCAGAAAAGTCCAATTTGCATACACGTACTCTATCAAAGATACGACTCGTTGCTTCAGCAAGTTACTCTGACCCTGCATCGCGAGAATGATAGACGCCTTTCATTTTCGATGACGGAGGTCAGGATCAGACCGGCAGCAGACATTCCTAGCCTTCGGTGCATTTACTTTATGGCTCCAGGATCGTCTGGACGGAGATTTCTTTACGTAACCACTTCGGTCCTACGCAACGCTGTGGACAATCATTCTGTTTTCGTTATGCCTATGTGGTTCAGCGATGGGGACGATTCAGCGAAATCACTCTGCGGCCAGATTGATGAGCCTCATTCCTTTTACGAACACAGTCCTGTCCTAAGCCACGCCGACCAGTATACAAGTCCTTCGACCTCAAATGACCAACATGAGGGTGCCTCGAGTCTCTCGGATGACTGCAGGGCCATATCGATTTCTCTAAGCAATTTCCCATCCCTACACCTTCTGTCTTGTGTCGATTTTGATGACTGGAACGGCATGTTACTGATGGGAACTGCATCAGGAGAGGTTCGACTCGCCTCATTCATACCAAAGGTCTGCATGACTCCGATGAGCACGCGGAATATGCTAAGCGCCGTCGTCTGTCGCAAAGAAATCTCGAGCAACCTATCTGAAGTCAGTGTCCCCTTTTTTGTTTTTGCGCCAAGTTTCTCAAATTTACATATGGAATTCCAGGTAGCTGTGTTTTTGGATCTTCCGTTGTTCTATAGTTTGCGCAAGCGCTATCGAATCTTCCATAGACTACCTGAAGACGTGATTATTCAAGCGACATCAGATTGGAGAGATCCCAGGATTGGTCTTATCACGATCGGTGGCTGGTCGAATGATTGGTCCAAATTTGAGGACATCTGGCACTGGATTCTTCCTTTCTCGAGATGGGGACCACTAGACCCGGATTTCGATAATGAGATCAACGGGGTCTTTTTCCGACATCGACTTCAGACCGTTGGAGAAATCGTGCCAATGTTATACCTCACGAGCAACCAGCAAGAACTCGTGTTTCGTATCGGTCAGCGAATATTCTATTCTGACCCCGAACAAGATGATATAAACGAGCAGGGCTGTCTTGGAGTCATTCCTCTTACATATGACCAGTTCCTAAACGACCCCGACACGATATTGCCCTTAATTTCGAATCGTGGTTTAAGGGGAAACTTGCGTTTGCGCGAAGTGCCGTTCGCCTTGACCATGAGAATGAGCTTGGCTGATTGCTCAGATTGACATGACATCCTTCGATCAGATTCGCTGATATTATGATACTTGTATACAGTGTACAGTATACAGTAAGGGCACATTCCGCGGCAATACCAAGTGTTCCTTTCGCGCTTCTGAAAAGCATTGTTTAGTCAATACCAGGAAGGACTCTCGTCTTCAGAGGAGTAACCCAAGTACATTATTGCTGAAAGCAAACCAACAATGGATTTGGTCTCAGCATTGACTCGAGTGATGGTGAATATTCAAAAGAAACTATAAATGAATGGTGTTTAACAAGTTTGTAAGGATCTGAGACCGGATGTAACAACACATGATACTGAATTGCTAGAGATATTGGCTTGAAATTTGATAATCTTCGGTGTGGCAAGCCGGACCGAAGATTTAGTCTGCGTCGGAGGTGACGGAAGAAGCCGAAGCTTCTTTCATTCCTACCACCAACCACCTCCGATGCGTCATCATCATATAACTGGCAAGCTTGATCACAAAAGCTCACCCACCCTCCACTCCCTCAGTATCACACCTCTTGGTTCTATTCAGAATTGCTAGCGGCATTCAAGAACCTCTCCTGACTGTTCTCCACCCGTGGCAGGCCTACCACAAGAATCCCGCACACCTCTCCACTTGCTTTCATCATCCCGCCCGCTCTGTCGAGCCGTTACTAACTCTGCCACTTGTAGGGTCAGGCGTGATGATGGGAGCCGGGGACGCATTTGGCGGCTGGCACCCATCCCCTCTTCTCATATTCCTTTTTTGTTTATCTTAGCAAAAGCGAGTCCGGAATGAAGGACGCAGAGTTACTTCTTCTGTGTGATTCCCAGAATGGAACGGCAAATACATCCATGCTGCATTCTCCAAAGAAGCCGAATTCAGTGAGAAACTGTTAGTTGGAATCTGACAGAATCAAGAGAGAGAAGCCCTCCGACATGTGCCAGCTTATATCAAAGGCCCTTCAATGTCAATGTAATATATACATATGCAATGGATGCACTGAGTGACGTCGAGTCAGTATTCCATGCTTTTCGGTGACGGCAAGGTGTGTTTAGACGTTGCGAGGAATTAGCAGACGCGATGCTTCACAAGATGATCACCGTAGCCAAAACATGTATAATAATTGCTTGTTGTGCTCTTGTTCGAGGAGCTGGATGTTGAAGCAAAAACACTCCCAAATATTGATTGGGCCTTGGAAAGAAGGTTACGTTGTGGTCATGTTGGTCAAGGGAACGGTTGTGCTCTTGAAGACGATCGGATGACGCTTGATCTATATACATAACTTGCCCACGATAATTTTATAAAGAAATACTGCGAAATAAACTAGTCGCTTGTGATAGGGACAGTAAGAAGAAGGAATAAACAATGAATTGACGCATTCTACGAAGATCCTCACCTCCGTGATGAGCTCCCACGTTTGAGAACAACCCGGACTACAATGATCCTGTGTACTCCACGAAATATGGTATCTATACGCCGAACTGTGGAATGGAGAATTTTATGCTTTCATGGGGTCATGACGAGGTGCGTCGTTTGGTCGGGCTTCCTGGTTCCTCGCTCTATAGAAGTTGCATAAACTAAAATATTTTATTAGTTATTTTTATGCGTGACTCTCTTAGCGGCTTTCTAAAGAGAAAGTGTGGCCATAAGCCACGAACGAAGAGATCCTTACGAAGAACGATGTCAGGATGAGACAAATTAATGACATTACATGCAAAAAGGACGTTATGCGACATCACAATTTACATAATACGGCATATTCCATATGTCTTGCACGTGTGGAAAGGAAAAGTTATACAACAAATGCGAAAGCAAAAGTTTTTCCTAGATGTAAACACCCCAACGCACCCCGAATATGACTTGCAAGCGAGTCGTTAAGATTAAGTGCGATCTAGTCTCCTCAACTCCAAGCGTCTCCACCATCAACCCACCATCCCTCTACAGAATACTCCTTTAGCCTCGCCTCAGTCTCGGACCGCTCGGATGATTCGTAGCTCCAGTATGCAACAGTTGATCGGTGACTTTTTCCTGTCGCAATATCCCATGTGCGCAAGTTCGTCTGTATATGATAGTTCTGAAGAGAAGGTAGAATCGATTGCGGATTGTTTACGAAGTTATCGTAAGAAAGAGGCAGAACACCGAGTAATCCATATTCGTCAGTTGCAGATACATCGATTACTTGGCCTTCCTCGTTCTTGGGTTCCTGGTTTGAATAATACAACCGCTGACCAATTCGGAAGACAACTTCATCATGATTGGAGACACGGTATAACACGGGAATTATTTCGCCGACCGTATGAAGACGGGATCGCAATATGACAGACAGGAAGTCCCGATCCAATGGACCCCATCGTGAAAGTGGTAGAATCCAACACCAGATATGCTTGAATCTAGACCAGTCATTTGACCAATCTTCGATCGACATGAAATTTATCCGGGAATCTGACCATTGAGAGCCAACTCGTAGGAGTATTTCCTGGGGTAATTCGTCGCGACTGGTATATTCCTTTCTAACATTATAAAACAAAGGAAGATCCAGTGAAATCGGAGTCTAGGAATTCATTCGTGAACAGAAGCACAGGCAGGAAAAGGATTCCACTAACGTCATGGAGCTTCCCCCGACTAATCCCACACGGAAGACTGCTGCTCAATCTACTTATGCCGTCCGTCGTTAGTATGGACTCTTCCAGGACTGATGCCAATGACACGTTTCCCGTTGTACTTCCTGTCAACAGGAGACCATGTCCATCATCAAAGTCCATGGAAGAGGTAAGCTCGGGTAGCGGAAAAGCTTCGTCGGAAACCTTAACGTCATCGGCATCAGGTTCCGTTACTTCACCGTCTTGATTCGTAATGCTAACAGGGGCAAAAATGGCAGTAGGCTTCTGCCAGAAGTCGAATGATGAAATCAAGCCAACGATTGTCTGGCCTGCAGATCCTATTCGCCAAAAATGAAGTATTCTATCGTCGGGCGCTTGTCTCATTATTCTCTCATGGATTGAGAACAATCTCGGAGATCGGGACTTGCAGTTATATAGTATCGTTGCTCGTCGAAGTTTCGACTCGACGTCTTGGTATACGAGCCGAATCATTGACATTGACCAATCAGTCTGGCACTGAGCGAAGCCCAGAAAGCTGCCACAAGCGGCTGATCTGCTGAGCGGAAGCGTCGAAATATGGTGAAGAAGTTTCATACTATCACCAAGACTTGTGTCCAGAATACCATCAGGAACACCAAAGATCTCCACGGTGTTTATATGCAAGGCGAAAATGAATCCATCTTTAACAGTGATCGCTTTGCAGGGTTCCTATCGCAGGTATAATCACTCCACAATCGACTCGGTCAAACTTAGATAAAAATAAACACTTACAATAGGAAGAGGGCAGTTCAGATGCGGATTGGTGTGCGGAAATCGTAGGCAACATCTTTCTCCTGTTCTCCAATCCGCAATATACGGGTATGTGTCATCTCCATCTCGACATGCAAACCCAATCAGATCCCTACGAAAGTACGTCACGTACGAGGCATCAGGTATATGTGCAAGTTGCTGTAATGACACATGGCGAGATGTCTGTGAAAGCTCCAGGACGAGTATATACGGTTTGCTGTAAGTTGTTTATCAGCCTGGCTCGATAATGAGGTCAGGAATATGTATACGTTGCTCCTACTGTGATAGCACATCTAGCTTCATTGTCGCAGTAGTCGACCTCCCCATCCAACACTGGCGCATTCAAGTACTTTCTTGATGCGAGCCGGATCTGGTGGTCTGGCGCGATTTCCCAAAGAGATAACTCGCTTTCTTTATCGTTCGCAGCTGCAATCAGGCACCACCTCCCGAGGAACACCTTCAACCACGTTACTCGAAGGTCGGACTTAATATCGATCTTGCGAACATATAGCTTCGTGTTTTGGGTTCTATACTTTTTTTGTAAAACGACAGAGTGAATGAACCAGGATGCAATGTCTTGCGCTTCTACGTCATCGGTGCATCGCAAGTTTGACGGCACAGGGAAAGAACGATTCCTGATGATCGTGTTGTACAGGTACTCCCAGTCCTGCTTGTCTCCCGACAGAGATGATATCGCATGTTTGATGCACAGCAAATTTACCGCCTGGAAGGTGCAATAAATCTACGTCTAAATAAAGTGGTTTCGTGGGACTCGCCTTCAGATAATTATAAATGTCGCAATCTCCGAATAGCGTCAAAATCATGAAGAACACGTCCAAAGGAAGCTCGTGAGGTAACATTCTGTAGATCTTTTCTGAAAGTACAGGCTAGTGAGCGATGTAGAGGCAGAGAAGCGGTAAGGTATGCTTAGGGTATGCGTATAATCCGTGTACAAAGGTCTGAAATTTGAGATTTACGTCGTATATGGGAAGTTAGGGGACGTGCCTCCCGGTAGCACAGAATTGAGTTTATTTCACACTATTTTGGTGATTTCGTAGATCACTTACTTGATACTTGAAGTTTATATTCCCGGGCTACCAAAATGAGGAAGAGAATACTAGTATTGTTCCCACGCAACTCCTTTTTTATCACGGTCGTCCGCTGATCTGATCTTGTCCGCCGCGTCCTTCCCGACAGGGTGAACAGCTTGAAAGGTATTTGCAATATGTAAGTTCCAGATAACCAGAAATGAGCATGTCTAACTCATTTCGTTTCTATTCTACAATTTGCTTCTGCCCTGTGACCGCCGTATCCGTATCACGGCCTGGTGGTCCATATATACGCCCGTATATGGATACGGTCGAAGCCCTAGGTCGCATGCCCGATATCAAACGTACGCGTGTATGTGCATAAGCTTGAAAAGCTTGCAATTATGCCTCGGTGTTTTCTCCGAAGTCCCCGAGATCGAGATAGATTCTCACGAGGCGCAACAATCAAGCTATTCCAGCACAAACCATTTGATGCATGACGGACAGTATATCGGCACTTCTATAGGTCCTGATGTATCATTTCAAACCAAACCATTATTGTCTGTTATAAGCCATATACACGCTCCACTTGTCCGACTGGTTATTACAGATTTGCTTTGAGATCTAGATAAAGCTGTAGATTACAAGGTCAGTTTCGCACCAGACTAGTGCAGACGGAATCAAATCTCGCCTTTTCTGGATCAAACAAGCTAGGTGGGTCAAGCGTCGCTTTGTTTGTCTTCAACCATGGTCTTCGCCCAGCTTCTCCACAAGGTGACCCTTCTTCTTATGGCCTACTGCATGTTTGCCGGTGTCTTCGTTTCGATTGTCAGCTACTTAGTACTCGAACAAGAGCACAACAAGCAGTTCTCGCACAAGTTCCATCCCGATCTAAGCCAATATTCCTTTGTGCACAATCGTATCTGTTATATTTTCGACAATTTGATTCCCGCGCCGTTGCGATACAGGATGAAATAGGTAAAGTTTCCTGAGCAACTCATCATTCCATTTGTCTGACGGAGAGTAAAGCGGAAGCTCACCATCCCCGATGTGTCCTCCCAAAGGTGATACAAGACCAGGAGGTCGAGGGCCTGCTTCTTGAAAGCACCAGGTCTGATAGTGATAGTCTAGATACTGAGGTTCTAAAGCGACGGCGGCTTCAGAG
This sequence comes from Sanghuangporus weigelae, assembly GCA_033182465.1. Classification (NCBI taxonomy): domain Eukaryota; kingdom Fungi; phylum Basidiomycota; class Agaricomycetes; order Hymenochaetales; family Hymenochaetaceae; genus Sanghuangporus; species Sanghuangporus weigelae. The sequence goes on along the minus strand of CP137319.1, from coordinate 3,750,509 downwards.
GTATACCGGTGAAGAGAATAATAGACAATGACTACCGAATATCCGCAATGTAACCTTTACAACAGGGAGACATCTTTAACAGCCGAAACAATAGGTTCTTTCTGTCCATCTGGAGGCGCTCGACGTCCTCGCCCTTAGTAATGTGGTGCGTCGGCATAGTTCTCAGATACTTTCGACTGGACGTGACGCCGCCAATCGTGTCCCACCCCTCCCCATCCTTGGTATCGTTAAAGAACAACGATGCCCACATCCACCCATTTTATAGACACCGCCTTTAAGGGCACTCATGGTTAAGTTATCCAAGAGCTCCGCACATTCTGGTAAGGTGTTAGTCGGAGGAGAGCACTCGAATCCGAAACTTGACCCTCGAATAACTGAGTTGTGATTCTCTTTTTATGGCCGACTTTGAGGCACTTGCTGTATTAGAAAAGATCAGATACAGCAAGGCGAACATCCACCTGGATGCTTTCTGGAACAGATGAATGGCTTAGAGATAAATACGTATGTACAGTATGAAGTTAACGACTCTACCTTCCATGACGAGACCAGATGTTTTCCACTCCCATGAAAGTTTTGTCAAGACGGAACCAGTACGCTTTCGTGCGCGTAGTCGGGGCTTTGGTAAGCATTTCATTACAGAGGACAGCTGCCTATTGACAATTGGAACAATCCGAAATTATTGTATGTGCTTGTCTAGCAATGTTGGTAGCACATTTGCCTCCAGCATTCCCAAAGCGAACGATCTTGATATATGTGCAATGACGTGCACCAGCTGGTCAAAGTACTTTCAGAAAACTTTGTCCAATCAATGAGACGATGACAGTCATCATCTCGGAAAACGCTAGGGCCAAAAAGAGCCGAGATACATACCTGCTCAGCCACGCATATGAGAATGTAGATGAAATCCTGATACACTGGGTCAATGACATATTGGGATTGCCTCGACAGCCACGCACCTTGGCTTTTCAACAGACCATCCAATTCGTTCCACACAGTACTAGCTCCATATCCCATGTTCGCACCTTCCTCCATCAAGTCGAATGTGTGTTAACAAAGTAACAGTCACTCGCCCTTCAAAACAAAATAACTTATTCATCTGAGAAGGTCAATGCAGATTCTTCTCCAGCTCCTGCTTCCTTCCAAATCGAAACGGAAATCCGTGTTAGCGTGCGTTCCTTCAGGGCTTGTGCCTCCAGCGAGGTGTTCCATGGGTAACCGGTGCTTATTTGCGGCGCGGACGACCTTTGCGACCTGTTCGGTTGAAGTGACATGAACAAGAAATGAATGAGAGAAAACTCAATCTACATGACGACGAGCACTAGTGAACACGTACAAGAAAATTGAGGACATTTTTACTGAAAAGCAACGTTGCCTGTCGAAACCGCCTGCGCGTCAGCGAGCACGTCGAAAATTGATAAGATAGTTCTTGCGGACAATTGTAACTGATGGCTGTTGATCGGATTACTGCCAGTGCTGTAACGTTTCGAGTCGAGTCATGTGACTCGTGTCCTTCTTCGCGTCGCGACATCGATTGTTTGAATGTTACTAGTCAATTCTTTCTCATCAGACACAGCACTTATTGAGTGAGATATCGAGCAACGAGCACCTCTGGTTGTATGTCTTCCATCGCGACGTGCAGAACCCATTCTTTCCTGTGCCGGCTAATCTTCGGAACATTGAGGAAGTCGACGCAAAGGACATCCAGTCGTGGATAAGACACGCTATTCTGGTTAGCCGGGGCTACAAGACTCCAAACAAATCCCTATCTGTTTGCAAGACAGATATATGCCCAGGACTTCGCGTGACTCGGCTAAAGCTCGTCCATGTACGATGGTGCCTGATTGGGTTTGAACAAAGAAGAGAGCGAGCTGTTTCCTGAGATCGCGTTGTACCAGCGAATTCGAATGGTAGCGAGTGAAGGACTGTGAGGCCGAACTGTTGCAATGATGACACTAGATGAGCCATCCCAGTGGGAGCAACGTGCGTACGATCATCCCGTATTTCTTTAACCAAGCTGATGCATGCCTTCAAGTTGGCCGTATATACTCATTCTCGGTCTTTCCCAATCGCCTGACTGTGCATCATTCAGGCAATTGGCGCGTCTTCCCAATGCCTCTCACATAACATTCATTCGAGGAAACCCTCTCTATTTCGCTGCTCGTGATGGGGGCCACACATATCCATTACCTCGCCAACGCGAGATTTGAGCTGCCTTCTGTTTCCTCTTCTCTATACCAGACGCATTTTGCCCCTTCCAATCCTATGTCGACAGTTGTCTTCGCTCTTGTGTCTAGTTCTGATCTCTTGATACAGGAGTCTTGCAAGTCCATAACAACGAAAAATAGGTTCATCCTGTCCTTACATATACATATATTTCACATCTTTGGCGTTAGTGATGAGGATCCGGTCATCTCAAACGTCTTGCAACATTGCTCTTTAGTTTCCAGACAGATAGCAGTCACATACGGTATGTGACTCTGGATTATCGATTACCGTTCAAGTCATGAAAAGACATTTGGAGGGTCCGCAAGTCGTTTCATCGATCCAGGTTGTGATTTCTAAGCTATTTGACTGTATAATTCTCATATGACAACTATGCAAAAGGCTTGATAATTTCGTACATTCTGTCACCCGATTGTAGTACATACTGTATATCTATATCGCAGTGAATGCTCTGACCAAGTCCAATAAATAATAAAGTTTCTATACTGTACATCGATCAACTAGACCTACATGAAAGGCGCGTAGTAACCCCATTCCTCATCGGACCAACTTTCCATCGATGATGCATCGATTCCTTTCAGCTTCAAATGCTGAATAACTCGATGTGCTCCATGCGCCATATCAACTCTCCAATCATTACATATGGGACCAAAATACCAAGATATGTTTGTTATAATGATGGGATTCCTCAGACTTGGCAGGATTGCGGACGGCTGGTTCACATATTGATCGTACGTAAGTGGAAGAACACCGAAAAGACCCAAGCTATGCATGAGAAAGTCATCTAGACCGTTCGCATCCTCATCATCCCTCATTCTCCTGGAATAGAACAGACGTTGCCCGACCCGAAAGACAACCTCACGATGGTTGTGTACGCCGAACAAAACAGGTATAACGTCACCGAGAAACTGAAATCTATGCCGAATATAAAGCCCGTCATATACGTTCATAATGAAATTGTACTCAGTCTGATGAATATAGTAGAAGACTCATTCCTGTACCTAATGAAATTGTACTACAAAGGAATGTAAGGACGTAGATATGTGGAATCAATATAAGAAACCCTCACCTCAGTCTGATGAATATAGTAGAAGACTGAGGTGATACACGAGCGGCTGGTAGTTTATAAATGTTTACGGAAAAGGAAATAGTCTGAATGAAAATAAAAACAGTCACGACGACCAATTCTCAACACCCCCCCTCGTCGTGGCAATCCATGTAGTTTGGTAAAGTCTCGTTGTTCCAAAATAAAACAAAGTCATTCCATCCCGAGAAAAGAAATGCAGCGTTCGTGTGCCACCGCACCTAGAGGCTTGGTAAGGATGTCTGCTGGATTATGGCCGCCATCGACGTGTATAAGACGAATTCGACACTTCGACACCTCGTCACGAATGTGATGGGCAGGTATATCTATGTGCTTGGTTTTCGAGAGATAGACGGGATTTTTCGTCATTAAGATGGCGGCTTGGTTGTCGACATGAATGTCGAGTGAAGATTTTCCCAGACCCAAACCGAGTTCCTCGAGAAGGTGACGAAACCACACCGCTTCTGTGGCACAAGACGATACTGATATATATTCTGCTTCGGCAGTCGATTTTGCAACTACACTCTGCTTCCTCGATTTCCAGGCAATAGGGCCACCTGCATACATGAAGACATAACCAGAGACCGACTTCCTGTCAGTGGCATCTCCAGCCCAGTCAGAGTCTGAGAATGCAGTGAGTTTCAAGTCGCCGTCTCTTCGATACATGATTCCCAAGTCCTTAGTTCTGGCCAGGTACCTCAAGACTCGGAGAGCAGCTTCCCAGTGAGTTCGTGTCGGCTTTTGAAGATAGCGAGCTAAAACATTCACCGAGAAAGCTATATCCACTCGGAGAACTGTTGCGAACCATAGCAATTCACCTACGAGTTGTGAGTAAGGCCATGGAGGCTTAGCTTCTGTGGGTAGTTGGTCGTTTGCGAAGATATTCAGAGTGTCCTGAGCCATCGGAGTTCGTGCCGTATATGCGTTTTTCATTCCATACCTCTCGACTGCGCGATCAATTTTCTGAGCGAGGGACAATTTGACCGTTCCATCTTTCTCGTTATATTTGAGGGTGATTCCCAGCATGTTTGCGCCAAGATTCGGATTCTTCTCCTTAAAACCAAAGTATTGGCTTATGTCGTTTCGCAGTTGTTGTGCCGAGTCAGACAGTGTGTTCGATCTCGTGGTCGCAGTACAGTCGTCCACGTGAGTCGAAATTATCGTCCTCCCCCCCTCGCTGTCTGAGCGTACAAAGACGGTTGGAGCGGAAATGCATTTGTGGAACCCCAGTTCAGTAAGTTTCGAAGAAAAATGGTCTGACCAAGCTCTAGCACCTTGACGAAGACCATAGAGAGCTCGTTTAAGACGGCAGCAAGGATGTGAAAAACCAGGAATGGAGAAACCTGAGGGGTATTCCACTACGAGGTTCTGTTCTGAAAGTGGGCTGTGAAGGTAGGCGGAACTGATGTCAAGAGTTACCAGTTGATTATCCAATTCACAGCTTAGAGCACACACTAGCCGCGCAGAGATGAAGTCGCCCGAGGCCGCAAAAGTCTCTCCGAATTCTAGACCGGGAACTTGAGAATCTCCACGAGCTACCCAGCGAGCCCAAAATTCTAAGGTTGCGTCCGCTTGTTCCTTTACGGCGAAGACCCACATCCCTTTAATGACATGTGTGTCATATGGTTTCTCTATCACGTCCCAAACGTCCATTTCGTTGAGCTTCGAAAGTTCGTATGACATGGCCGCATGCCACTCAGCTGCTTCGGGTGATGTTATTGCTTCAGCCGCAGTCTTGGGCACGAGAACTTTACCGAAATATGTTGTCGTGAAGACACGTTCACTTGCGGTTGGTCGTTTATCAAGGTAGGATAAGGACTTCTCTTGTTCTGCGCTAGCTCTTCCATGGTTTGTTTGAACGTGAGGGCGAAGGGATCTCCGAGGTGGCGGAACGGAAGCTGATGCTGCGTCCGACACGGTTTCCGTTTTTGGGGGAGACTGCAGATCACGGACCCGGAATGATTTGAACTCATCAAATATGACGTCACGAGAGTATGTAATTGCTCTCGTGCTCGGGTCGATCAGTCGGTACGCCACATTATCTCGGTATCCCACTAATATCTTCTTTATTGCCTTCGGGTCGAGCTTCTTCCGTTTCTCAGGCACCACGCGGACATAGCTCGGTGAGCCGAAAATTCTAATATGATCGACAGTCGGTGTCCTTCCGTTCAACACTTCGTATGGGGTGGCGTTGCCCTTATGTGATCTCCCACTCCTGTTGTGAACGTAGGCGAAAGTGTCGTATGCTTCAGCCCAATAAACTGGAGTCAGATCTGCAAACTCTAGCATCGCGCGCACCGCATTTGAACCTGTCCTATTCATCCTCTCAGCCCTTCCATTCATTTCATGCCGATATGGAACTGTAAGGTGATGTACAATGCCGTTCAACCGATTGAATTCGTCCATACGCGTGTTGACGAATTCAGTTCCATTGTCAGAATGAAGTGCTCTGATCGTTACGGAGTACTGGGTTCTGAGAGACGAAAACAGGTCTCTCCAGTGCGATAGTACTGTTTCGCCACTTTTGTCAGGAATTGCGTGGCACCATACGTAGTTGGAGTATTCGTCAATGAACTTGAGGCTGATGGTTGCCCCCGAGAACGATTTGTGACCCATAAATTCGAGATCGGAATGGATAATGTCGCCGGGTTTTGACGCACGGAGTTCTCTGGTATTGGCCTGGGTTGCCGGCATCTTGGAAACCACGCACGCCTCACACTGATCACTCGCCTGGGAATCGATGACCTTGATTCCGTCTACAAGGTTTTCTCGAGCGATCTCCTCGATCCTCTTCTGGTCGACATGTCCCAGTCTCTGGTGCCACACATGGAGGGGTTGGTTTGTATCGCTCTCAGTTGACAAGAGGTGCGCGTGTTCCATTTTGACTCCCATGTCCATTATCCATTGATTTTTCTGGACTGCCGCTTTTGCATATGCTACACCTTTGATTGTGAAATGGATGCCTTCATCATCCGAGAAGATTCTGACTCCTTTCCGATGTAACTGCAAGAGAGATAAGAGGTTTATGGATACGTTTGGTACGTATAATACGTCTTTGATCGGGAGAACAGTCGTTTCTCCATCATAATGAAACGTTCCTAGGATTGTGCCTCGACCAACCCCCCACAAGAGTTGTGCGTTATCGTGAGCTGTGGAGATTGGTATGGGCTGTATCTCCTCAAAGGTCACAAAGTTGGTCTTCTCATTTGACATATGAGACGTAGCCCCCGAGTCGAACACCCAAGATTCGCGCGATAGACCAACTTCGTTGGCTATCATAGCAGCGTCACCTATGCGGTGTTGAATTGTACTTGCAACTCTGGCAGACTCGTACTGGTTCGAAGGCGGATTGACTATGGAAAGGTTCGCACGTTGTCTCTCTAGGGCCGCTATTTGCGCTGACAGGTTTGCATGTTCGCGATTAGTATGTTCGCGATTGGCCAAGTCAGGAGGGACGCGATAGTTTTGCGGGCGTCTATGGACACTTCCCCCCCCTGGCGCCCAGCAGTCCTGAATGGAATGACCGACTCGGTTACAGTTGGTACAGACAAGGGAGCTACGTCCACGGAAACGTTGACGTGGGGTCTGTTGTCTAGACTGGAGGGCGGCTTCAGTCTTATGGGGTTTGGCAAAGCCCCGTGCGTCCTGATTTTCGAGGAAGGCGATGAATTGATCAGATTGGGGGAGAGAATCACCGAAGACGGCAAGTGTTTTCCATTGTTCATGATCTTCAAGGGAGTTTACGATAGTGGTGTGCCAATCATCGTCATCTAATTTGCCTCCACAGTTAAGATATTGAGCCTTCAAGTTACGTAGGTTTGTGATGTGATCTTTCATGTGTTCGCCTGGCTGAATCTTCTTACGATCCAGATTGAGTTTCGCCGTGGCACGGGCAGCCGAAGTTTTCTTAGAGAATCGAGTATTAAGAGCTCTCCAGATTTCGGCCGCAGAATCAAGGTCGTCGGCGAGCTCGCCATACAAATCGAAGTCCATGTTCATTGCGATTTGGGATGTAGTAAGGTTATCTACCGTTTGCCAGATGTCATATGCCTTACTGGAAGAGTCTTGAGGGGCAATTTCGGTGCCCTCAGCATGACCGATCCACTTATGCGTACGAAGGATAACAAGCTGAACTTTCCTCCACGAAATGAAATTGGAACCATCCGGTTTGAGATGGTTCGACTCGGAGAATTCCTTAACGCGATATTCCCATGGTTGCTTGACTTTCGTTTCGGTTGCTTGTGCTTTAGGAATGGGTACTAAGGAAAGCTCGTGATTCAAGCGTTGGAAGAGAGCGTCTGTGTTCAATTCTGGAGAACGCATCGAAGTAGTTCTGTTCTGAGGACGAGTCTGGTTCGGCGAAGGATGACTGGGCATGTTGTTAAGAGACGAGTGGCTAGGGATAGGCGAAATATGTGCTTGCACAGGAGTAGCATCGACAGGCGGAGGAGAAGCAGTTTGTTGTCTTGAAGGATGGTGAGACATAGTTGTCGACAGCGTAGTGAGAGAGCTTAAGGAAGATTGGCTTTGTGCCACAGGTGCCACCGAGCGAATTTCTGCTGGTGGTAAACGGTTTGTATTGGACAACCAGGGGTCTAGATCGATAGCAGGCAGAGGAATATTTTCTGACTCTCTCTGGTGTCTTGTGTGAACGGGCATAAAGTAGCGACGCGGCTGACAGTTGCGTTTAACAGCGGTGAGCAAGGCTCATAACCTAATGAAATTGTACTCAGTCTGATGAATATAGTAGAAGACTCATTCCTGTACCTAATGAAATTGTACTACAAAGGAATGTAAGGACGTAGATATGTGGAATCAATATAAGAAACCCTCACCTCAGTCTGATGAATATAGTAGAAGACTGAGGTGATACACGAGCGGCTGGTAGTTTATAAATGTTTACGGAAAAGGAAATAGTCTGAATGAAAATAAAAACAGTCACGACGACCAATTCTCAACAGTTCACCTTGACGAAGTCCTCATCTAATGGACCCCACCGTGACAGAGGGAAGATCCAATCCCAGATACGATCAAACCTGAGCCAGTCATTAGACCAATCAGCTAGCGAAAGATTGTTAAGACGGAAATCTATCCAGCGGGACGTTATGCGACGTGTTATCTCATCAGGCAGCTTGTCATAGATCCGGTAAGTCCTGCGTATGCTGTAAAACAATGGAATATCCAAAACGGGGCGGATCTGCAATACGTTGCCCATCAGAAGAAAACAGGAGCAGCTAAAAGCACGGACACACCTCCGAAATCATTGTTGGGCGCTCTTCGATATGGAAACCACTTGGAATATCGCAATCCGTGCTTGTCGGTGTTAGAACCGATTCTGATAGTACCGACGCAATCCGTACATCTCCATTATGAGTGCCCATCAGTAACAGGCCGTTGCCATCATCAAAATCGACGCAAGATAGAAGATGCAGAAGTGGTTGGTCAGTCTTGGCTATGCGAATGTAATTGCCAACGATTTCGATCGAACCGCTGGAAGATGAAGCCTTCAGACGAGCAAAATGAAGTGCAGGATCCCATTTTGCTTTCCTTCCACGCAGAGTGGCACAGAAGAGTATTCTTCCAGAGTATCCTGTCCGATAAAGAAAAATGAATCTGGGAGGTTTGAATATGGGTTCGAGGAGAGAATCTTCCAGGGAAAAAGATCTCGACACTGTATCGAATCGGACTACTGCCTGTCGAAGACACGAACGCGAATCTTGGTACACAGTACGTATTACAGCCGGGGTTCCAAATTTGACACCAACGTCATTCAAAAACTCTCCTGAGACAGCTTGATCGCGAAGTGGCAAAGCTGATATATGTCGAAGGTGATTGAGTGCGTCGTCGCCAAATTGAGCTGACGGCATGAAAACATGTATGGCGGTTCGGTGCAATGTGTATACGATTCCGCTGAGCGTAGTGATTGCTTTGCAAGGTTCCTAATATTAATCAATGAGATATCCGGAATCGTATGGTTGTTAAAGAGCCTACAATTGGAAGGTTGGTGCTCAGCTGCGGTGTATTGTTCGGGAACTGCATGCAGCGCATTTCACCAGTCTTTACATTTGCAAGATATGGGTATGTGTCGTCACCATCACGGACTGCAAATCCGACGATATCGTCCCGAAAGTACTGGACGTGCGATGCGTTGCATATCCTCATTAGTTGCTGGAACGATACATTACTCTTGGATGAATAGATTCCGATAGCTAGGATATACGGATGCCTAGGACGTAAAAAGTCAAACTATGCAACAGAAAAAGTAAACAAAGCATACGTTGCTCCAACCGTGATCGCACATCTGACTCCTCCTTTGGAGTAGTCCACAACTCCATCCATGACGGGCGCTTCTAGGTATGTCTGGGCTACGAAGTGTGGGCTACTCGTCGAGTTCATGTCCCACAGTGAGAGCTCGCTATTCATTTCATTCGAAGCAGCTATCAGGCACCATTTTCCAAGCACAAGTTTCAGCCAGGTAATGCGATGATCCCGCAAGGTATCAAGTTTCCGAATGGTCAAGTCTTTATCCTGACTTCTGTATTCGCGATCCAAAGAGACAACGTGTCGGACCCAAGACTCAATATCATGGGCGTTTACGGTATGGATAGGCCTCAGATTGTACGGTACGGGCACATGCCGTTGCCTCACAAGTTTGCCGAAAATGTTCGCCTGAAGCTGTTTGTCGGCTGATATTGCATTTGACAATTCTGGAACGGCCTGGATATGCATGAATGAGATGACATAGGTGCACACAATTTTGAATGCCTACTCTTCGCAATTTCTCTATATGCTCATAATCAAGCATCAACCAGATCAAGGAGTGAACGTCCCAAGGTATTGTACGTAGCCGGAATTTCATGCTGAAGATCCTGAACACCTACAGAAGTGTAGTGCATGAGGATTCGACGTGAAGCATAGCAGACTTGACCCACGAGAAGAACCAGAGGTGGAAGTCGTCGTGAGAAGGGGAGGTGGGGTGGGTACGGATTTTATCCCCGAAGCGACCGGGTGAAAGAACATGACAAAAAGCGCTAGCGAACACGTACAAGAAATTCGAGGATATTCCAGCGGAAGAGCAACATTACCTGTCGAAACCGCCTGCGCGTCAACGAGCACGTCTTGCAACTCATCCAAGTCGATAATTGACTAAATAGTTCTTGCGGACATTGTATTGGATTCCCGGTCCCCGATGATGGCTGTTGATCGACTGCTAGCCGCTAGTGGTGACTGGCACCGCCTATGTAAATTGCGTGACGACTTTTTCCCGGGCGGAGTTTGAAACCTTCCCAAATGTAGTAAGTCGCGCCGATCATTGTGTCCCACTTTCCACACAACATGTGGATATTGAGTTCTGACTTGCATAGAGCTCTCACAACACAAAATTGTAAGTAAGCACTGACATATATGGTCAATGGTGAATAGTAAGAGGAGATTTTGGACTGAATAACTTATTAACAGCTCAAATTAGGTAGATTACCTTGAATAAATGAGAGATACTTGAATATGCATAACTTTGCTTTCTTGTATCTCTCTGAATTCTTCAGCTATTTGAATGATTTAAAGTATAGAGTCATCAGGAGAACCAATAGTATCTATTTCACTGTCCTTTTCTTCAATCAAATGAATGAGGGAGTGGTGCTTTGCCATCATATTTTTACAATGTTATCTGACCAGAAAAATGCAATATTTATAATTAGCATCTCTTTTTCGTCATTAAGATGATTCTGAACACCTGGTAAATTAATCCGAACTATCTTAAAAGCAGTTAGAAGTGTTGTGCTATTTGGGCCAGCAATTCTGCATTTTCACTTTTTGGTTTTGGTATCACGTGACCGCAAAATCTGCCTCGGGCCAGTTTTTGTGCACTGGCTCCTCCTCCACAAACTATTGTTGAGCACTTCCAAAAGTGAATGGTTGTATTTGTATTATGTATTAGATCACAAATGTCCAGAAAATTGAAGTGGAAATGCAAAATTGGAAAGAAAAATAGAGAGTAACTGTAGTTGAAACAGCATATATGCAGATTTACTCCATGAATTCTTGGATTTACACCAGAGTTTCACCACATACCTAAATTCTATTCAATTTTGAAGATTTTGTTCAAAAAAGGTTTTGGAGAAGTTACTCTGTTCTTGATATATGCTCAAAAATTTGGCTTTTCTCCTTGAATTTTTGGCAAAGTTTTTCTATTTTACCCATATTTGTATTCAGCATCATCAAATACATTTTTGAGGCATTTTTACATATTTTTTCTTCAGTTGTGGAAGCCATGAAAGGCCTTTGAATGCAAAAATAAAAAGTGAGACACAAAAATCTGCGCGTCGATCAAAAATGGCGCTTAAGCGATCCGTGGGAAAGGCACGGAAATCAGATAGGCCAGTCACCACCGCTAGCTGTAGCTTCGAGTCGAGTCATGTGACTCATGTCCTCGTCTAAAGCTACACTGTTAACGCTCCCTTTCGAAGTGTTGTCTGCGATTTGTATTCGGTTCAGTTATAAAGAATTGGGCGAATTCCGTAAAGTGAGTACTTATAGCTCGCTGCTGGCATTCTTAGGTTTACACGCGACTTCTAAGGCTATTCCTGAATATTCCAATGCAATTTCATACGACAAGCGGCTCTGGACACGATTCTTCGATAGAAGCAGCGAAAGTTCGTCTTCCCAACCTTTCTTCGGCATATTGAAGACGTTGTCGGACGGGATGTGGAATCGTGGATCGCCCACGCTGTCGCTCTTAAACAAGAGTACAAGAAGCAGAACAAACAAGTATATATTCGCAAAATCGATATCCAAAAAAAGCTCCGCGTCACCTGGCTGAAGCTTGTGCTCGGGCATTGGTGCCTAGTTGCCGCTGCAGATGAATGCGAGAGCGTTCTCTACATTTATGACACTGACGATCAACAATGCAAGTCTCAAACATACTTGGAAGCTCCAGTCCTTGACGGGCGTGTCGACTGGTCAAGCGGTGAAGTCATTTGCGCCATTACGGTCGGAACGAGGTGAGAATTCCTGACAATTTCTTTTCATGACATTGATCTAGACCGTCCAAGAAAACCATATGTCCTTGTTTTGGGATTATATCAATCGCCAGAAAGCGTGATTATCCTACGGCTAGGCCATATTCGCAATGCATCGCACGTGCGGTACCTTCAGGGAGACCAAGTCGGATTCGCGGTTTGTGATGGGGATGGCACTTTTCCATACATTGCGAACTGGCGTACTGGAGCAATCTACTGCTTACGATTTCCACACAGTCACCCACAGATACTTTGCCCCTTGCCGATCGTAGGTTATTGTATGACTAGTGAATCACTTGAGTCTAAAAGAGTTTGTCAGGAGTCTTGCAAGGCAATCACGACCGAGAACGGGCTCGTATTCACCCTACATCGTACCACCGTTCAAATTTTTGAAGTACCCGATGGATCAACAGGAGGCTCTTCAGATCATCCCATCGCTAAGCACCTCATATCATTGTCATTTCGATGGACCGTAGCCTACGGCGAGTTTATGAAGGTAACAGCTCATTCTCGAGCAGGGCAGTCAGTGCTACGCGTTATATTCGAGGATGAAGGGGGTCACATTCAACAAGCGGTGATAAAATACGACGCGGCCTCTCGCGAAGCCAATACTTTCTCTATGCATAATTTCGACATTAAATCTCATCCGACAGTCAATGGTCTTCATCTCTGTCATGCGGGATCATCCGGACGAACTATGCTTTGCATGACACGACAGGATCGCCTGTCATATGCCAAGGACAATTCGCTTTATCTGGGCTCCCTTGTACCAGCGGACGATGCAAAGGAAGGTGACCCGCTCGAACTAGATGGTGGCTTCATCCAGATTTCTAAGAGTGGATTTCCCCTTCTACATCTCGTCTCATCCATCGACTTTGACGATGGATATGGAATGATACTGATAGGAAATCTGCTTGGGGACGTACGACTTGCATCATTTTTACCGAAACCCATCATAACCCCCGAGAGCATGCGAAAACTGGTCACGCTTGTTCGTCCAGACGTCAATAGAGAAATGTCTTTCGAGGTGAGTAGCATGGACAGATTATCTCTTTGTAGCCTAAATGATGAGCGCAGTCTCCAGTGACGTTGGACCTTCCGTACTTCTATGAACTTCGAAAGAACCACGAACTATGCGACCAAGTATATCGGGATGTCTCTACGCGCGTAACTTCTGAATGGACGGACCCAAGAGTTGGCACCCTGACAATCGGTAGGTGGTCAACCAACTGGATGGAGTTCGACGATATCGGATCATGGATCCAGCCGCTTTCACGATGGGGTCCGTTGGATCGGGATTTCTTAGAGGAGTCTGGCTGTACAGATATTCGAAATCGGCTTCAGATTCTCGGAGAGATCATACCCGTTCTCTATGGAACTCGCAATCACGCCGAAGTCATATTTCGTGTGGGTCAACGCATGTATTACAGCTTGACGAGGAGAAAAGGCGATGATGGAGGCCTTTTCGAGTTCTACGACGACGGGTATCTTGGCATCCTTCCGATCACATATGATCAATTTGCGGACGACCCCAGGGAAATCAATTTCGCTGTTTCTGATATGCGCTCCCGCACAAATCTCGCGTTTAGATGCTGTTCGGACAGCCTATATAAACAGATAGTGAACGCACGCGTCGTTTACAGGATTATCGATCATCAAGAAGAAAAACGGGGTGCTCCATTGGAGAGCAGTGAAATAGAAAGCTGGTCGGACGAACACTGGAAGAGGAATCTGGAGATGTTGCCTGAAATCGAGTAAGTTTCTTGAGTTCGTCCGACATCTTTTCTGACAGTAGGACTTGTTTAGTTCTGACGACGACGACATTGATGATGGCGATGAATGTTAGAGAACAGTTTAGGAACTAGCAACAATCCCCTTCAAACATATCGGTACACATGCCTTGACATATATTTATTTTGCTGTAATAGTGGGAGAACGAATACCGATGCAGAATTATTTCTGTCTATAAGTGTATTCGACCCTTGAAATTATGCTCTGGAATCTCGATCCTGACATTATCCCGAGCCAACAACAGAAGGCAACGACCCCCTCCATCGCAGGTTAATTGGCACATATTTTTATTCTTCGCCAGAAATCATGTATGATGGCACTTCGCGCAGAACGAACACAAGCCAACATACTATATATTCAAATCTCAAAATGAAATGGTTGCTATCCCATAAGCTCTACTGAACCACCCTATGTGGATCTGTGCAAACGGCGTCAGCAGTTTCCCACCGGCGATAACAAATCTCCCAACGTTTGCTTTCCTTGACTTGTAATTATGTCGCGGGGTGGTCTCCGAAGTCCCCGGCCTCGCGATGGACGCTCATGGCTCGCAACGGTCAAGCCATTCCTTTACAAGCCAATTGCTGTTGTCCGATGCAGAAGACTCTTCCATTGTATCGGCGCTTCTCTCGTCTCTGATTTCTCATTCCCAGTAAGACCATTATTGTCTAATTTCGGCTCTTTACACTCCTTTTGTACGAATAATTATTACAGATTTGCTTTGAGATCTGGGTAAAGCCGTAAATAACAAGGACAGTTTCGCGGCAAAAGCGTAGACGGAATCAAATCGCATCTTTCCTGGATTAAACAAATTATCTGTATGGGCCGAGCGTCAATTTGATTGAGCGCAACGCGTTCTCTCGCCCACGAGGTAACCCTTCTTCCCAAGGCCTGATCTACCTTCTCCGGTATCTCCGTTTTACCGATCAGCTGCGCGAGCAAGAGCACAACAAGCAAGTGTTGCACATACATCATCCAAAGGCCATCGTGTCTATTACGTCTTCGACAAGTTTGTGTTTTTCATCGTTGTGAGAAAGGATGGGGGGAAGTGCGGTGAAAATTTCTGCCAGATAGAGGAGGTTGGTAATCAGTCTCTTCCTCTGACGGGGCCGGCAAATGAGAAACTCACCATCCTCGTTGTGTCCCTTCCAATGCTGATATCAGCATTAGCTGAAACCGAATCTAGTAATTAAGATATGGGACACTACAGCGACAGGAGTTCCATCTTCACACTGGTACGAAGTACTAGACGATGAGCGTCTGTGATGTGCTTTTTGCAACCGGGATACACCTTCAACATCCTAAACAGCACGGATGTGGGTACCCTTCTTCTCTGTACTTGAGAACGGTACTCTCGACGAGCCGCGATGTCGCAAATGGTACCCGCCCGGCAACGTTTGTCAGACGAACGACCTCGGTATTAGGTGAAATGGCAATGTGGGTTGGCTGGTCAATGTACATCCAGTTTAACTGGGAAATCACGCCTCTTGATCAATACGCAGACTCCGGGATCAAGCTTGGTAGGTAACTGGAGCCAGAAAACTCTTCGATACCTGCTCGACCACATACAGAGAAAAAAGAGGAATATCGCATCAGTGAAATGCTGCGTTTGTCTGAGCGACCACGCACCGTTGCCTTCCAATGGATAATCCAACACGTTCCATGCAACAGCAACTTCATGCACCATGTCTGCGTCTTCCTCCATCAAGTTCGAAACAAACCGACAGTCACTCGGCTTCCAAAAGAGACTGTTTATTTGTGGAACTCGGTTCATCCTGTTGGGGCCGATGCGGATGCTTCTCCCAATTCCAGCTACTTCCCAAGGCGATGAGGTAGATATGAAACGAAAGGTCGTCATAGAACGATGCATTCATTGCTTGTGTCTCCAGCGAGGGGTACCATGGATGTCGGTATGATGGAATGACATGAACTAGAAACGAACGAATGAAAGAAAACTCAAGCTGCATGATAAAAAGCGCTAGTGAGCACGTACAAGAAAATCGAGGAGATGATATCTCTGCTGAAAAGCAACATTGTCTGTCGAAACCGTCTGTGCGTCAGCGAGCGCGTCTTTCATCCGGAGTCGACGAGCGACTAAATAGTTTTTGCGGGCATCATAGTTGGATTCGATGATGGCCGTTGGGTCGCATCCATCGCTCCTAGTTGATATAATATGCATGTTCAGAGAAATACTTGTTTTCAGCTCGTAAAGAATGCCACGTGTCATTTCGGCATCTTGACCAATTATACCGATTCGGCCTTGCCCTACCTACAGATGCCGCGACCACCCTGATTCATGCCTTTCATCATGATGGTGATTCTATCAATACACAGCTCACCACACTTTCCTAAAGTGCCGACGAATTCTCCTGCCTTCCTCGAGTCTTGTCCTCCTCACAACTGCGGGAGCCGACATCTCGGCCTCTGCTCCACGCTGTTACCTTGCGAAGTAAAGGTAATATATACCGGAGAACACGCTTTCGCGCCATTACGACCGATCTCGATATATAGTAGATGATGATTTACAATTCTAAAGATTGATTGAGCTGGCAACTCGATCGCATTATTTCTGGGCGCAAATACTGCGCAGATTCGGCGTCTTACCAGGTCCGGATCTGGATTTTCCTCCGGGTAACTTTATTGGACCAACTTGGAATGTCGTTGCCAGAAACTCACTCCGAGCCAACATTCTCTTTTCTCCAAGAGTCTTGCTCGACCAGATGTCGATCT
This sequence comes from Sanghuangporus weigelae, assembly GCA_033182465.1. NCBI lineage: Eukaryota > Fungi > Basidiomycota > Agaricomycetes > Hymenochaetales > Hymenochaetaceae > Sanghuangporus > Sanghuangporus weigelae. The sequence continues at coordinate 3,733,667 of CP137319.1, read as the reverse complement.
CCACGGACTGGTACTTTCTCCCTCAGATTGCATATTCGAAAGATAATCTATTCATAGTTCTTTCATTCTTGCTTCAACTCATCACGGCCATCAAGGTTCACGCTCACAGTAGATGTTCCCAACTCAGCTGGCCTTATAGTGCCCGTTCTTGTCTTCACTCTCTGCTCCAAGCCATCATCTCCTGCATGGACGCGCTTCTCACTGGTGTCCGCGACGTTTTGACAGCCCGGGTGAGTTCATATGAGCTGGTTCCTCTCCCTGCCTCGCACTGACATCTTCGTCTGTGATAGTACCTGATTGGTGTGTGTCCGACGTCTGCTGTAATTTCGAAGACTTATCTATTTCGCCACAGTTGCGACGGTCGCATTCCAGGTCAGTTGCATCGTCAGTCCTATCACCTGAAGCGGACTAAGAGCAACCCAGACGTACGACTATCTAACCAGCCTCGACGAAGAGGCAAGTGAAAGCTACGATTAGCGTATGAAGTGGCACTTGATATTTTGATAGATTCGCTTCATTTGGACCAGCAAGATTGGCATCCGCCATCTTCATTTCTTTCTCAATCGATATGCTCCCTTTGCGACCTCTTTTCTTGCTTTCTACTGTGAGTAGACGTCTGATCGTCCTTCAATGTCGACTGAGCTGATGGTGTCAAATTAGATGTTGTGCTCAAAGAAGATCTAAAGGCAAGTAATCCTCGCAGGTCACAGCTTGTAGCGCCACTCACCTTCATCACAGGGTTGCAGGTCTGGTTTCGGGTCCCTTGTTTGTAAGAGAACTCCCATGCGCACGAAGCGAATCTGTGATTTTTGAGTACTCTATATGAATAGTTACAACTATCATCGGCATGCTTATCGCAGAACGTGAGAGTTATCAAATCTATTTGAACTGAGTGTAACCTTAATCCATACCATCAGTCACTGTGTTTCTCCGAGTGGATGCTGTCTGGGGGCATAAATTATTTATCCGTATCCTGCTGGGACTCTCGTTTCTGGTATGACCTGAGACTTCCACCCTTGTTCCTGACCCTAACAGTGTCACAAAAGTGCTCATGCACCGTGATATTGTATTTCGCCTCGATACACATCGAAAAGAACCATGGTGAGAGAGAGAGGAAAAGTCTCGTTGAATCATCAACTAATCATATCCTATTTCTCCAGTCCTGCAACTTCATTACATGTCTGGCTGTCTGTATGTTCACGACGATAGAATGATATGGATAGCACTATTAGCATACACGCTATGTGAACTAGGTAAGCAACTTTGATTATGTCTCCTCTATCTGATCTTCTAATCTCTTTGGGGTATAGTTGCCCTCATTCTATTGTTGACCAAGGCATTCCTTGGATGTAGGAGCTTCTTCTTGACTTGTTTATTGTCAAAGTTAACACGCCCATGCAGTCCGTCTCGACAATTCTCCTGTCATGAAGAATCTGTATCAGGACGGTATGTCCTCGGATTAACTCTTGTCGCACTCGCTAAACGTACTTTCGATTAAGGGATCGTGTACTTCAGTATTATCACAAGTGAGCACTCTGTTCTTATGAAATTGGCTCTCGGCTGACCGTGTCCGCCAGTATCAACAATTGCAAACCTTGTTTTGCTTCTGACCGCGTCGGTGAGCTTTTCACACCTTAATAGATACCATTGGCAGCTAACTCTGCTTTTCTGACAGTCGACTCTGAGCGATGCATTTCTGATGTCAGTGCAAAGCTTGCGTCAGAGACGTATTTTCTTCTTCTGACGACCTTGAACGGACAGTCCCGAGAGTGTGTTAGTGAACGTTCTTTGTTCGCATATGCATCTCAGAATCCGCAAATCGCACCTCGAGTCTCTCCATACCATAAACGACGCTCTCGGGATTGAGCTCAGAGCTCCGGTCTTTGCATCGTTTAAGAGATCTCAGACGGAGGACTTAACCGTTTCGAGCTACACCTCTTGACATGCCTGAACAATGTCCTTCGGAATCGTAATCATGTTTGTTCTATTTCTTTGGTTTGCATTTTTGTGAACTGCTTACTTGCGTGGATCGTGATTATGTTGGTGAACTAGATCTATTGATATACAGTCCTACCCGCGGATTCAATGGCTTATGTAAATTCAAACACGACTTTTTGTGTTTTTCCACAAACATCTTCATGGCAAGCAGCTCAAAATCATTCAGAAGTTGTGCCAAGAACCCACATAATCAAATTCAAAGATTGCTGTTACTGAGAGATATTGGAAGTATTTTCTGTTTTTCGACGAACGAATTTCCACCTGTTTCTTTGATAATATTTTTCTTACATAATCACGTAATTTCCGTTCTCTTCGACTCTCTTCTCATCGCATCGTATGGCTGCACAACCACGAACAATGTAATGCTCTGAGCGAAAGGTAATCTTCTTGATGTATTTCAGTTCTTGACGTGTTCAGAGCAGATCAGTCACTGGTTCTCAACTCAAAGAATTCATCAGACGAAAAGAAATGTGGCGGAATTATTATTAACGGAAATTTGATTGTGTGTCGCTTCAGCCAGTTTCCTGAACTCATGCTTCTGTGGTACAGCAGAACCGGACAGTGATGTTACCATTAAGAGTACCTCCACTTTCATTGGTGCAAGTCTCGGTAGACGGGACGCAATTTCCCCAGTTCTGCCCATCCAGCGTATGCACAGAAGTCGGAGTGTTTCTGTAATCGGTGTAAGTCTTATAGCGCAAGAATCTCAGGGACTAGTGTTTGACTTACGTTCCATCGTTGCAGGTGACTGTGGATCCATCCGCATAAGTGCCACAGATGCTCGCATTGTTGATACCCGATTTTCCATCAATAATCGAGCAGTCGTTTCCGACGATAACACCTCTCTGAAATTGGGGTCAGAGAGCTCTCTTCAGTGACTCAAATGAGAGACATTACCTCAGCACGCGCGCCAAAAATCAAGAAAGGTTCAATAATATCACCGACTCCTATGTTGCCCGAAGGGCAGACAGCGCCTACTCCGGACGTGAGTAGTGCACACAGGATTGTTGCCACAATGGACGTAGAGAAACCTCGAGCGCTGATTGAAGTCTTCATGATGTTCGACTATGCTTGAAGTACTGGCACTCGCTGCAGTGAGAAGATGGGAACGGCGACTCTTTATATATTTTCTGATGGCTTATGCATTTCATAAGTTTTTGTCCTGGGACGTGAAACCGGTGCCTTGAGCGGCGTGTATGAGCTGTTCGTGACCGGCGATTCTGGTCTGTTCAGCCCGTCAGACTGACATTTCCCCCGATGATATCGCTTGGGAGCAAAGCTCTCAACGGAAATATGCCTCGTAAGGAAATTCGAGGATGTCCCGTTTATTCGAGCGTTGTTTTGAAACAATTCTGTTCAACTCTGTGAAGGATCGTGTCGATGCTTTCTGCGTTTATTGGCCGAAAGGCTAGGCACATCACTTTCTGCCTTATAAATAGCTTGAACATATTTTGAAGGGTGCGGCAAGTAGTAATTGATTCTGACGAAACTCTGAACTTTGCATGACTTACGAGGGAAGTTTAATTTTTAAACTTGGTGGCCTGAGGAACTCTTTCCCGAAATATGAAGGAAGTACACCTCGTCAACTCTGGTTCTCTCTCGAAGCTCGTGATGATATTGCATCTGGTCGGAGAAGCGCCAACCAGGAGTTACGTTTTGCGAAGAATTCTCGTGGTTTGGTTACCAGCCGACTTGCAAGATCGGCTGAGCATACATTGGCATTCTTCACACGGTGATATCTATTCGGACCTTTCCATCAGCCGGTAGGAAAAGCTGCATTTGCCTCTTGATTCGAGACACCCAAAGACATGGTTCCGACTGTTCTGTAGAGAGACGTACTAAATGGAACACAAAATTGACGGGTCGATGTTGGTCGAATGTCGGGCTGATAATAGAGCTTGTGTGCATTTCGCAAGCTCCTCGAAGCCGAATTGCTGCAGATATCAACAATGAGAACATCAACACTCAATGTAACCATCGCTGCGAATTCTCCATGAAGGACGGATCCTAGTCGGTCTACTCGTTTGCACGACCAAACTCTACCAGACTTTGTCCCTTAGGAATATCGGAATATCGCCGGCTACGATCGGTGAGCATCACGCGATGATGCTGGCTTTGACGGGTTGGACGAATACGAGAAGAAAGAAAGCGCCCGGTATACAGAAAGCTCCGAACGAGAATGGTCATCCGCGTCTTCAAAGGTGAGCGGAAAGAAAGCCTCGACGCCGATCGTGCCGATCTGTTGTTTCTCGCAAGGACTCCCATCACACCACTGCATTCAGGCCCCAGAGCCTCGCCAAAATGAACCATTATCACGACTGTTCTGCTGCTTGTCAGCCGGTGTAAGTCCACTAAATGTATCAATTCGTTGTATATCTGCTTACCTGAACCGTGACGGTTCAATAACCAGCTCGCGATCTACCATGCCAGTATTCCTTCGTCGGCTTTCAGCTTGAAGTGATTGAAAAGATGCTCTGTGAAATAAAGGTGTGCCGGATAGGTAAGCTCCTGTATTTGTCTTGAATGGCGACGACACAGGGTATCATCATATTCTGTAGCTACCTCTGCATCGCCTGCAAGCGTCACTTAATTTTTTCGGCGGTAAGATATTTGTAGTGCAGTACATGCGTAACTATAAGTGAACTGTTATGAGTTTGCTTACTGGTTTCATTAGACGCACGGTGATTTCCGTGCCTACGAAAGGAACGATCCGAAGATGCCGCACTCGCATTGCCTAGACGAACCGATCGTTCCAAAAATATCGCACCTCGACCTTAAGCCATCAAAAACGAGGCCTTTGCATCTTGCCCTCTACTACGACCTCTCTCAGTCTCCTCCACGACCGCCATTCGACCGTCAGCATCCTCAAGTAGACTTCTGCTATGGCGTCGCTTATTGCAAATGCTCCAAATGCGATAGCGTCCTCTGGTACTCCATGGTAAGCACGTCTTGCATTGCCTGTCTAGTAGTGCCATTGATCAACGACGATGATACGCTGTAAGCGATGTTCATGTTCGAAGTAAATCAGCCATTTCGAAAATATGCTCCTCAGCGGAATTCATAACTCTTGTAGGCATTGAAATCAAATTTAAGGACGAACGATCCAAATATCCGGTCTCAATCAAAGCAAGTTTTGGAGAGAACACGAGTGACAAATCGAGGCAGTACGAGATTCATGAAAGTGTCCATTGGCCCATCGAAAAGTAGGCATCGAATACCAAATCGTTTTGCGCAATGTAGCTCACCTATCATGCCAGACGGTTCACATCCGGATCCCAGTTCATCATCCATGTCCGAGAGCATCATAGTCTCCGCCGCACGACCAACGTTATGACTGTCCCTGTCTCAGTGTCTGAGCTTATGGCAAAACCGTTCTTTGAGGCTAGTGGTGAGCGATACTTCATATAGCTATCCAAACATTCCTTATAATTGAATTCTCCGCTAGGTCCTGTTACAAGCCCTATTTCGTTAACAATCCATTGCGGTCCTGGTGGCCCGGTGAATCCTTGTCTAAACTGTGGATACTGACATGCTGGCTGAGCACATACCTAGTTCATTGAAGTCATTCGTCGTCTCATCGAGCAATCTGAGGTACGGCTTGGGGCAATGAAGGGTTTCTTGGAAAAACTCGGGAGAGCATGCGAAGTACTCGACTATATTGTCACAATCACTGAGGTCGTTTCTTCAGTACGTTGTGTTTTCGATCAGCGAGAATAGGATGGGTTTATGTTTATTTTGCTTCCAGGTGCATCCCGCCGCCGAGTCAGCAGCCTCAGCAGCAACTGCACTCCTGGAGGTATGCGCCAGACTCGCTGTAAAACATAATCTGCTGACATTCACTTTAGCTCTGCCAAAAGCTACAGGAGTGCCATTTATCTGCCTCTGAACTTATGGAGGAGGTAACAACATTTTTGCCGTTCACAGACATACCAGAGAAAGGTCTGAAATGCAAAGCGACTGCGCAAACCACAGAAGAGATGCTTGTCCTTTTTGAATCTATTTGTAAGGCGTTCATCAAGTATTCTAACGGACCTGTTCTCGGTAAATTTAGACAGAATTGTCAATCGATCAAGTCTCACTGACGCTTTAAACAGGAGGACTTCTGGATGGCCGAATTGAGGAGATTCTCTCTTTCAAGGAGAAGTTTAGGAGACTAAAGGAGACGTTCGGATGGTGCTTGACGACGGAGATTTGGAAAACGACCCTAAAGATAGGTGAAGAGCCATATTCACGTTCCGTAATTCTCATATTGATATTTCATCGCAGAGGAGAACACGGATATTCTTCTTCTCCGGAATGTACTTTCCCCACTGACCGAAGCTGCTTACAGGGAAGATCGATTATGTTTTGAAGGTTCGAGGAGAGAAACACTCAAGATGATAGAGGCATGGTCAGAATCCGAGTCAAGTCCTAAGCTATTCTGGCTACATGGCACTGCTGGCCTCGGGAAGACTGCGATCGCGCACACAGTTGCTAAACTTTTCCATTCCCAAAATCGCCTCGTGGCCTGCTTTTCTCTCAACAAGCGTCAGAACTCCGAACGAATCATGCCTACGGTCGCGTACCATCTTGCAAGATGGCACCCAGATTACCAGACGTTCTGCGAAGCTCACAAGAGACAGTTGTCCATTCTGGCCTGGATGGTCAGTTCGAGCTCCTCATGAAGCGACCGATATCGGAAATTGCTATTCGCTCGCCTCCCACCCACAAACCATTAATCGTGGTTTTGGATGCTCTCGAGAACTGCTACGATTCAGAGGACTGCAGACGGTCTTTCATAGACTATCTCGTTGACATCGCCATGCTAGTGCCTTGGCTCAAGGTTTTTATCAGCAGCAGGAAATCAGAAGATTTCGAGCTGTGCTTCCGTAGGGTCGGAGTCCAGAGTCTCTTGATAGACGATGCGCTGCTCGATTTGCGTCATGACATCGCGGCATATTCGAGGCTTTGCATGCAGCGCCGGGACTCGTTGGACAAATGGACTCCAGGCATGAAAAACAGTGTCCAGGGTCTTTTCTTCAGGATTTCCGTGTCTCTCGTTGCTTTGAGTGCAGTCCGAAGTGCTGAAACCTTGTGCTCGACGATTGATTTCGGGGACATCGAGGAATTTTTCCGTGTGGTTATCAAAAGTGTTATAGATAGAGAAAAAGTCCATGACGACGACATCCTCGCCATTCGACGAATTCTTGCCGTCGCATCCTACATGACCTCCATCCAGCCTCCAACAGGAGAAGCGCTTTGTTGCGTTTTGCAACCAATTCATCCTGACATCACACCAGACCAGCTCGACGCAGTCATTGCCTGTTTGTCCCCGATCGTATACACAAACAGCGAAAATATACCTCGGATTTTGCTTCCTCATGACATTTTCGCCCTACATACATTGCATGCGGAACTAAAATTCAACGTCTGCGGATTAGACAATCCTCAACTAGCAAACAAAAATGTTCCAGACTTGAAGGAGAGGCTCGATTCTCACGTGTCGGAGACGCTTCGGTATTTCAGCCTGCACTGGATGGATCTGGTTGCGGAGTTGGATGATATTCAGGCGTGCGACGAAGCAGTTGTCGGTTTTCTGTGCTCACCAAAGGTTATCTTCTGGATCGAGGTTTTGAGTTTGCTTGGAAAGCTGGAAACGGGAAAGTCCATACTTTCGAAATGTGCAGACCATTTTAAGGTGAGATTATTCTCGTGATTATCGGAATAGTCGCTTATGCTTTTGCGCGATGACAGGATGAAGATAGAATCGTCGACGCTGCGACAGACTTACTTGCTTTCATTTCGGAATTCGAGCCTGCAATTGCTCTCAGCATGCCTCATATCTATATTTCTATACTATTATGGCTCCCTTCGAACTCGCTAGTATGTAGAGGAATGCGGCCTCGTGCTCCGAAGATAGCCTTTGAGAGCTTCCCTAAGCCCGCTTCACACGCTGTCACAATCGACTCGAAGAAGGACATAGTATGCACCGCGCGCTCACCGGACGGAAGCAGGATCGTTTCTGGCAGTTTTGATGGGAGACTGGGTATCTGGGACGGACTGACAGGTGCAAGGATCGGCGAGGAAATCAAGGGGCACGGAGATCGTGTCTATGACGTCAGATACTCTCCAGATGGGACCAGATTCGTTTCGGGGTCCTGGGACGGTACAGTGAAGATCTGGGATGCACCGACAGGAAAACTCGTCACGGAGATACAATCAGACTCAGTAGTCGGGGTTGTTATCTCTCCGGACAGATGCAGAGTCGTATCAGGGCATGGAGATGGCATTCTACGAATCTGGAATGCTCATAACGGCGCTCTCATTGCCGGTTTCCGGGGACACGAGAATGATGTCAATGCTGTTGCATACTCTCCGGATGGAAGAAGGATCGTCTCCGGATCTGATGACAAGAGTGTACGGATGTGGGATGCACAGAGCGGCGCTTCCATCGGGGAGCCTCTCGAGGGACACGAGGATTGTGTCTTTGCTGTTGCATATTCACCGGATGGAAGCACAATCGTCTCGGGGTCTTGGGACGCGGCAGTTCGGATATGGGATGCGCATACCGGCAAGCAAATCGGAGAACCTTTGAAGGGACACGAACGAGAGGTCGTCGACGTTGGTTATTCTCAAGACGGGAGCAGGATCATCTCAGCATCTAACGACGGCACAATTCGATTCTGGAATGCGACGAATGGCGATCCAGTCGGCGCCTTGCGTCGAGGAGAATGTCGTTGGGATCCAGAGAGACAGTACTTTGTATCTATTCCGAGCTGGTGGCCTGCCTCGTGGTGGAAGCAACTTTCGATTCAGTCTCTCGTATATTCGTCCAACCCGCTTTACATACCAGACGACGGATGGATTCGAACATTGGACGGAGGTCTGCTTCTATGGGTCCCTCCACAACATAGACATTGTTCTTGCCACGCTGCTCGGGAAAGCACCATTACCGCGAATGACCGCGACGAACGGCTCGAGACATCCGTGTGGAAGGATGTTCCTCAAGAGACGGATTGGGCGAGGATGATGAAAGTAGAGGAGTGGGATTGATGTGAAAGTCGGTATGAGCCCTCAGCTTGTCTCGCCAGACCAATGTGTTCACAGAAGAAACTGCGTAGACGCGAGGTTAGGGTGTTATAGTTCATTATGTAGTGTACGGTACTTCAGGAGGCAGGAAGACGGGCAAGATATATTATACTGTATATGCACTCGATTCCATAAAATTGTATGCACAAAACCGTCACTCGAGGTCTACGTTCGGTACATGAAATAGAGAAAGGGAACGACTCACTAAGTATCATCTAGCTCGAGGCGGAGGAAGTGATGATTATTCACGGGCGTTCCTCGTGAAGAGCTCCAACATCGAGAGGCTGCGGAGGTACAGGATTTGCGAGTTTTGTTACAAGCAAACGCCACCCGATAAAACTCCAGACGAGGGAGACACGCGCAGACAAGATGCGCAAAAAGGAGCATCAAATAGAGGGAAAGACGTCCAATATGCCATCATCGCGGCGGAGACATTTCATCCCTTGTGGAGGACAGCCGAAACCAGAAGGCGGCAGTCAACCCATTCCCATATTCATTCGCGCGGGTGCATCACACACGACAAACCCGAGAGATGATGCGGGATTCCAGCAGCCATCACTCCGGACCCAGATGGTTGCGGTAAGACACCGATGCCTATTCCTGGAGGTGCTGGCGCAGAAAGAGGTCTAGCAAACTGGCTCTGGAATGGACCAGGAGCGCCGTAAGGGCGAGCAGTAGGCGCGAGAAGTCATGGCAGGTCCAGTGTTGACGTAGGCGGGAAGGAGAACCAAACACGGCGAGGATGTTTAACGTTGCAGGCGGAAGTCTAGCACAGATGGATAAAGCAACAGTTCTTCCGATCCTGCGCGGTGAGCAGACATTCAGCAGATGCTTCATTAGCGTCGGCGAGCTCGGAATCGAGCCGCAAGGGTTCCGAAACTTCCGGGAGCGGTGAGTGCGTTTAAAGTTGCAGACAGGGTCTGGCAGAGACAAGTAAAACATTCTTGCGAATTTGCGCAGCGAAGAGACTTTCAGCAGTAGTTCCACGCCGTTCTCCTTTCAGCCTTTTGAAATCGACGTAGAAAAAAAGCCGTGGCATTTTACCAGCCGTCAGATCTCGTGCAACCTGGATGGCATTCAGGGACTATCTATTGGAAGTTGTGACAATATATGCACCTAAGCAGTCGACCCTAGCATCCAAACCCACTGAAAGCATCTCACAACAATCACTCGTCCGTGGTCTCATCCAAATTTCCCTACAAGTAAATACGCGCCGACATCGAGCTGTTTTCTGTCAGACGCGGCCCAGGGCAAACAGCAATCTAAACCACATTTAGAGCATAGGATGCACCTTGATAACGCAGATGGGTTCAACCCCGGGCACAATTATCAGATTCTACAAGCGTATTCAGCATCTCCCGTCAATAATTCATCCTGCTGGGCAATTGAAATTGTGTCCTTGCATTGACTGGCTTGGCTGTGCGCGATATGTTTAGAAGAGAGTTGGACAGGACACGCAGACACGATGATCTTGCACCAGGAAAGGTAAAGATAGAGATTTGCTTGAAAATTCGAGGAAAACACGAGCGCACAAAAATAGGTTTTCCGGGCCGGAGACATGACACGTCTCTCGTCGATCACGCTGATCTCGTCCACTCAACTTGCATGATTTGCACTTCTCTTTCTCTTCTAATACACGGTCACCGCGCGAAATCTTTCAGTGGAGGGCAGAAATCAGCTTGGTCAGACTGCAGAATGTCGTTCATGGTAGCTTCGAGAATCGAGATCCAATCATTTCCTTCGTTTCTTCGGGACCAAATTGCATACTGAATGGTGCAAGTGAAGGCTCCGCGATAGGTAGCGCTGTGCAAGGCGATGGATGTCTTCAATGATTCTTGTCTTCGATCAGCGACGGACCAATCGCATGAATCGATAAAATAACCAGTTTTCTATACGGAAAAGCAAGATGGCCGTCCGGGCGCCCATAGGAACAAAGCTCTTTCCAAATTCGGTACGTTCTCTCCTTTTTTTCATCACCTGCAGCACGAATGAAGTAATCGATAAACCAGTATCATTATGTTATAGCCATTGTCCTGTGCAACCACTTCTTTGTATGCATCTTGTTCCGACTGCAACGGAGAACAGGCGTTTGGAAACATGTGCGATGAAGAGCAACCATCACATCTCTTGTTAAGTACAGACAGAGCAAAATCATGATGCATTCTCCGTAATGATACCTGAAGATTCTGATGATGGATCGGATGGCACCAAGGCTGTCCATTTATGACCTCGAAAATTCCACGGCTTTTCCTTCCCGCGACTGTCGAGACTGAGCTTCGGAGGATCAGCACCACGAAAACATCATTGATCTGCCATTTTTATGGGCAGTTAGCATGCGAGGTCAGTATCTTTTTTCTATGCGGGCTCCTTTCTTACCTCACACGCACAGAAATATGGTCGCAGACTACTCTCAGAGTAACTTGTTCTGTACATCAAACACCAGCGAGGCAATGGTTTTGCCTTTAACGAGACCCATCATTTCAGACTTCCAATTGGATAGATGCTGAGTATGGCTGACAAGCCTAATGGTCCGACCATCGTTCCGAGAATAACCGCCTACTTAGGGATGTGTCGATAAAACTTCCTTGATGCTCGTTGCCTTACACCACTATCTCTCCAGCCTACTCGCCCCGCATGTCCACCCTTCAAGGAAGCAATTCTATAGCGGTCGTACCCGTCAAAGAGCCTGAGTGTGTTCCGGTCTCTTTCATTAGTTTTAAGTGAGATTGATATCCTGCTTTTCTTCGCAGCGTGATACATGTGAAGGGTATGCATCTATCTGTACTGCTCGTTCAGAATCTCGACTGAAGAAAACATCATAGGGATCGAGGTCAAATTCAGGAATCTACGGGGTCGGAAGTACGCTATCTCCGTCCACCTTGCAATTGGTGATAACAATCTATACGACTCGGAGACGTTGCAAAAGCAAAAGAAGACTATCACTGCTTGGGATGTTGATCTGTGAGTCGTTGTACCGCGCGTCATGTCACCATGCCAACCTTGATCTGTCATGCAGCAAAATTCCTTCCACATCGACGTTTACAATAGTCATTCAAGAACACCACACCTTGAGACGAAAGAGCGTCTTCAATGCCTCTATTATCGCCGACAGAATGATCGCGAAGCCGTTAGTTCCGATTCTAGACGAGCGGAATGAAGCTGTAATAGTGAACATTCGCTGCGAAGCTATTGGACCCGTAAGAAATATGAGCAATCTAAATGATTAACTGGAGGACTGATATCTCTGCAGTTGGTTGAATTAATCTGCGAACTTGTAGAGGAGTCGCAGAATCGACTAGCAGAGATGAAGACCTTTCTGGAGCAGTTTGGCGCAGTCTGTGAGGGTCTAAATCTCATTATCAGCATCATTGATCCTGTTGCAGAGGTATGCCACCTGTTTGACAGGTCGCAGAGCATTAACATCGACACTGAATTTGCAATAGACTCATCCCGCAGTGAAAGTGGTGGTGGAAGCGGTCAAGACGCTTTGTGAAGTAAGAGAACAGATCGCTGAACAGTGGCTATGCTTCTGATAAATTCTCTAGGTGTGCAAGAAACAGATCGAGTGCCACGAGGCTGCCACAGGGCTGATGCGGGACATCAAATCCTTCCTTCCTTTCACAAAAATTCCACTTGAGCGTCTGAAGGGCGGCGTCACTAAAGAGACCGTGTATTCGCTCCTTGAGACGTTTGCAAACGTTTCAAGCTCCATAATTCGTTACTCGTCTCAAACAAGTCTCGGTGAGTGTCGTCGCATGGAAGTACTGCATCAACCCAAGGTTGAAACAAAAATTGAAAGGAAATCTGCTGGACGACCATACCGATGAGATAGATGATTTTAAGGCGGAGTTCAAGAGACTGAAGGAGACATTCGATTGGTGCGTCAAAACGGAGATCTGGAGAACAGTACTGGAAATAGGTTCGTTTTCTTTATATCAAACGTTCCAGAGCTAATGCTGTATGTTGCAGAAAATGACACGAGGAGCATGCATCTCGACGAATTGCGTCCGGTTCCACAATCGTTCTATGATACGAAGAAATCCTGCTTTCAAGGAACACGAGAGGAGACACTCCAGACCATTCAACGATGGTCAACATCTGAGTCTGGACTCTTCTGGCTGCATGGCACCGAAGGGTCCGGCAAGACTGCAATCGCTCATACCATGGCCCAGGTTTTTGACGAGCAGAATCGTCTCGCAGGATGCTTTTTCTTCAATAGGGATGACCCGGCATGCCGAAATCAGGACAACATCATTCCTACGATAGCATACCAGTTGGCGAAGCTTCACGAGGATTATTGTGATCTAGTCCTTGGGATATTGAGAGGACCCGACGAACGCAACATCCATACGAGCTTAGACCAGCAATTCAGTCTTTTACTAGATCGACCCCTCACAATGCTGTCGCGTTGCACCCATTTTGAACGTTTGCCCCCAGTCCACAGACCGTTGGTCATTGTCCTCGATTCACCGGAGTTATGCTGCGACTCGGACTCAGAGTTCGAATGGCATCGTTTGGTCTACTACCTCAGAGATATCGGTACTATTGTTCCGCAGCTCAAGATCTGCATTTGCAGCAGGAAGTTTCCGGAGATCGATGCACTTTCTGGGAGTATCTTCCAGCAGCTCGACATCAGTGATCCATTTACAGATCTTCGACTCGACATATGGACTTTTCTACAGCACCGTGGGAATGTGAAGGCTCGTACTACCTCCAGACACAACGATCTTGCGTATAAAAGAGATTGTCTGTCTTCCCGGATTCAGACAGCTCTTAGAAGAGCCGATTTATGGATAGGCAGTCACTACTTGAATACACAGCCTCAGAAGACTCCAAACGAGATCTTTCACGTTCCAACTTGGAAAGACATTGTTGCTCAGTCGGGAGACACTAAGGCCTTCCACGATTCTGTAGCTGATATACTGTGCTCCGCAAAGGTCCTGATTTGGATAGACGTCCTGTTCTTTGTTGGGAAATTAGATACAGAAAAGGATGTTCTTTCTGATTGCGCAGAATACTTCAAAGTACGATTGCTCCTATTTCCTCATAACTCTTCTGATTGCATCTATTTTTTAGGAAGACGAAATAATCAATCGCGCTGCAAACGAATTACTCGATTTCATTGCTGACTTCGAGCCTGTAATAGCGCTAGGCATATCTCATATTTACGCCTCCGCACTTGTTTGGCTATCTATGGACTCGCCGGTTCGACGCGGAATTAGGCCTCGTGTCCCAAAGATAGTCTTCGAGAGCTTCCCTAAGCCCGCTTCAGACGCTGTCATCATCGACTCGAAACCAGACATAATATGCACCACACGCTCACCGAGCGGAAGCAGAATCGTTTCCGGTAGTGACAACGGGAGACTGGGTATTTGGGACGGAGCGACAGGCGCAAGGATCGGCAAGGAGATCGAGGGGCACACAGATGATGTCTATGATGTCAGATATTCTCCCGATGGGACCAGATTCGTTTCGGGGTCCATTGACGGTACAGTGAAGATCTGGGATTTCACAGGAAAACTCGTGACGAAGATGCAAACAGTCTCAGGAGTCTTTGCTGTCGCGTTCTCTACGGACGGATGCAGAGTCATCTCAGGACATGAAAACGGCATTCTACGAAACTGGGATGCTCAGAACGGTAATCTCGTTACCAAATGGCGGGGACACGAGTATGTTGTCAGAGCAGTTGCATATTCCCCTGATGGAACAAGGATCGTCTCCGGATCTGACGACAAGAGTGTGCGGATATGGGATGCACAGAGCGGTGCTGCCGTCGGAGAGCCTCTCGAGGGACACGAGGATTGGGTCTATGCAGTTGCATATTCGCCGGATGGAAGCAGAGTCGTCTCTGGGTCTTTGGACAACGCTACAGTTCGGATCTGGGATGCGCATGCCGGCAAGCAAATTGGAGAACCTTTGAAGGGACACAAATATGCTGTCGTCGACGTTGGTTATTCTCAAGACGGGAGCAGGATCATCTCAGCATCTTGGGATGACAAAATTCGATTCTGGAATGCGACGAATGGCGATCCAGTCGGCGTCTTGCGTCGAGGTGAATCTCGTTGGGACGCGGAGAGACAACACTTTGTATCCATTCCGAAGTGGTGGCCTACCTTGTGGTGGTTGAAGTCATTTTCGATTCAGTCTCTCGTATATTCGTCCAACCCGCTTTACGTACCAGAGGATGGATGGATTCGAACACTTGACGGGGGTCTGCTGTTATGGGTCCCTCCACAACACAGACATTGCTCTTGCCATGCCGCTCGGGAGAGCACCGTTACTACAAACGACCGTGACGAACGTCTCAAGACATCCGTGTGGAAGGATATTCCTCAAAGGACGAACTGGATGAAGATGATGAACGTAGAGGAGTCGGATTGGTTTTCATCGGCCTTCTGGTGGTGAGATTTTGCAGTTCATTACTGGCAATATTTGGCATACTTTAGGCGTAAAGATGGACAAAAATATATGCAGTTAATCGAATACGGTTGCTTTGCTCGAGGCTTAAGTGCACTACAAGTATGTATGTAATTACTGTAAGGAACATCCGCGTAAGCATGGATGGTGCAAGAAACAGGTGAAAGGACTGACTTGCTAACACAATCAACTAGCCGGAAGTCATAAATTTAAACTGGTATTCCTTACGGAGAAGCACTTGAAGCCAGGAGGCGATAGATTCATTTCCAACCTTAGTGAAAGAGTGACAAAACTTGAAGGCGAGCGAACCAGTACTCAGATTCAATGCACAAAGTGCAGTAGGCTTACCAGGTAAACCTCCATTTCACAACACAGATATTCCACCTGGCATCTCACCGAGTTCAAGCGAAGGTGGTGACACAACCATGACCATTTCCGGAAAAAAGATGATTGCAGGTGCATGTACCTGCGACAACCCCCGAGAACTGGCACTGGTGTGGACCAAGAAGATCGTAAGGAGATACAATGAAGACAAGATGACTCAGTACTGCAAACGCAGAAGTGCTCGCCGAAGATCCATAAGCAACTGCATGCTCCTCAGATACAGTTTCGTTCAGTGGTGACATTGCGTCCAGAATGAGACTCAGAAGTGCATATTAGGTCGTCATTACAAAACTGTTACTCTAGTCCATTGTCCATTCTCCGCATTTAATGAAGACATGCTCAAGAAAAAGTCCACGAATTCACTAATGAGATAGTTAAACTAAGTCCCGTAGCATCGTGGCGTTCTCAAAGAGCCCGACGGCCCATGATACGTGAACGGCTGACACGCTCTGCGTGACGACGATCGAGACCCGCCGCAAGAGCGATTTCCGCATCGTGAATAGAAGGTTCGTCATCTTCATCCTCGTCTTGATCCTCGTCATCTTCGAGATCCGTCGCGCGTGCAAAACCAGCTTTAGAAGCTTTGGAGTTCACGTTGGCCGCGTTGCTATTCGCACTCACTCTACTCGCTCCATTCGCACTTGCGCCGACCACAGCGTTTGCGCCATTGATACCGTCAGCACCGTTAGCACCAACCGCACTCGCGCCGTTCGTATCGAAGCCTCCATTCTGACCGACGGCGTCTTCACCATTCGTTCCGCTGGCGCTATTCACACTAGAGCCTGTGCTTCCTGTTACAGCACCAGAGGTAGCGGCAGACGTAGAAACAGCAGCGACGGAGTCTGTTGCAGCAGTAGCAGCAATGTCGGCCGTGTTGACAATGCTTGACGCATCAACACTGGCTGCAGCTGCGTCAGTCGCAGTTACATCCGCAGCATCAACCGATGCAGTTACATCCGTGGCTCCAGCCACCGCTGACGATGCATTAGCACTTCCAGCGTTGGTCACTAGTGAAAGGCCACATCATATTAATCACTACCTCTATACAGCTCAAAGAGCGGAAAGCACGTACCAGCCACGCAACCACCGAAAGGACCGGCAGCAGCTGAGTTGCGGCAACGGACAATGCATGCATCACCGTTCGGACCACCTGTACATGTGGCTCCAGCGGGCATCTCTGTAATCGAAAAATTCGATTTTCAGTAAATTGAGTAGACAGAAAAATATTAGACGTACGTGCGACAAGAGAGAAATCAGTCGCTTTCGCATTGCTGCGGGAATTGCGACCTGGCACGTTCGTCGTCACAGTCATAGCCGCGAAGTCCGCTCCTGTTGCGTCTGTCGATACTTCACAAGTGTACGGACTATCGATGATATTAGTCAAAGAGAGACTATCAGAGAAAAACTATACTTACCCAGCACCATCACCGTTCACTTGGTGAAGAGTCATGGTGACTGTACCGTCGGCGGCGGCAGCTGGGAGACCAGCTGCAACAGCGGCTATAAAGAGAAAGAAAGAACATCGGTTTATGTGACTTGTGCAATAGGGAAAGGAAGACTTACCGTTAAGCTGAGTTGTAACGTCGTTGTCACCACCAGCGAGCGTTCGTCCACAGACACCTGCATCTCCCTTTTTGATTTCTCTATCACGAATGATGCTGGTATCTTGCTACTCGACGTCAGATCAGATAAAAAAAGACATTCTAATCAGTTCAAGATGAAGTTCTATGATACAGTTAGACGTACCTGGAATGGGTTGCGCTTTGTCCCATCACGCGGCGTACTAGCATCGACACCAAAGCCTTGGCCAGTAACACCGTTGGTTCCAGTGACGGCCGTTAGAACACCATGAGCGCGGACGTGGAGCGCAAAGGCGAGAAGGGGAACAAGCTGGAAGATGACCTTCATAGTCGAGTTGAGAAATCAAATGGACGTTAAGGAAAATGGAAGGTCGGAATGAATGTACAGAGCTAATACGTTCAGGCTGGCCTGGAGAAACTAGATGAAGACGAGTACGAAGAAAACGTGCACAGCACGGTTGACGAGGAGGAAGAAATGCGAAGACGAAAGTGGGAGACTTGGCTCTGAAGACCAGATAGTGAATTCCGTGTCACTTTTATACCGTAATTCGATTTCATACTTTCCAATAGTACAGAGGCGAGAAGTCTACTGTGTTCAAAATCTTCAACCTTCAATCAAGACAAAAATAGCTTACGCTTGGCAACGGGACAGGACACGGGTGCAAATATGGCTTCTTCCGAATTCATCAGACCAACTGCACCCGCATCTGTAGGTCAATAGGGCTTGGAAAATGATGCGGGTGCTGATGACGGTCCAATAGAAGGATCTGGGTGGAAAACAAAATGACCATGTCCATAAATGCTCGGGAGATATCAAGGAAAGGCGCTCACCTTACTGAAGCGCGACCAAACTGAATCATGTTTCCAATTGATTGAGGCAACGTTGTTCGGTGCAGAGTAGTCGCCTTGAACGGGCGAGCAAGCAGCGAACAATCAGGCTGGTGCTGTGAAACGCACGACCATCAAAACATTGCTTGATTTTGCGTTGTACAGCCTATTCCAAAGGAGAAGAGCCAATTCTGCTTTTAGCTCACTTCCTTGGTTCAATGGTTGGTTAGCACAAATGGAAGCTCCGGAACAAGACGTCCAGTAGTTACAAATGAAAGTACCTCACTTCTCGCCTTCCCACGGTCGCTGTTTTCGCAAGCTCTCCGTATAGCGATGACAACGCCGGTAACAGTGTCGAACCATTGAAGCCTATGCCGACTTGCGTTCTCTTCGAGAAGAGGACCTAATGGGAGAGGCGATGTACTGCACAGGCTGTAGTTTAGGCTACAGCAGGTAGCAAGAGGATCACACGACGCGGGTGCAAACTTTGCGAAGCATTTTGAGGCCTATGTATACGATCTCTATTCCGGAATCATCTTCGCTACTGATAGAAAAGAGGCAAAAGCTGTTCTGATCGCTCTGCAGGAAGCTCGTCAAGAGTCAGAAAGGAAATGCGGCTGCAGAAGGGAACGGCATGCTGTCAGTTGACTGAGAGAAAGCACCCAATGACAGGTTCTCACCTAGAACCACTGTATGGATGAAGCCTACCCTGACCTTAATTGTATCTTAGCCATGTCCAATCGGCCCCGTTAATACTAAGCTGTCGCGACGAGCAACGTCGCTTTCGGATGTAGGAAATCGCAAACGACAAATAGAATGATGATTGGCCGTTTGCGGAACAAATAACAAATCGATATTACAAGACGAGACAAGGGACAAATCTGTCTCTATGAACTACATGAAAATAGATGTTATGGTTGAAGCGAGAGTTGAAATGCAATGTCGAGTCGAGGAGGGAAAGATGGAGGTCACGAGACGGCTGTCAGTGAGCGAGATGACGCGAGTTTGACTTGCAATCTCAACGCCACTCACAGTCACAAATGCATTATCAATCTCTCTTTCCATACTCGCTCATCGCCTCATTCATATTCAATATTAATGTCCCATCCTTCGGATAGAGAACCACTATTAGATGGAGAACGAGTTGAGCGACACTATGATGGTAGAGATCCGGCCAATGATACCCACCATCGACGAGAGTTAGGGGCTGCTCCTGTATGGACGCCAAATATACCGCACACAGGGCTTCGACGAGATCTCTCGATTCGTCAAGTGTCGATGATTGCAATTGGCGGGACCATCGGAACTGGCCTTTTCTTAGGTACTGGCCGTTCGCTGGCTCAGGGTGGTCCAGCTAGGTATATTTACTCACTGGTATCTCATTTTATTCCTCACTTATGATCATTGATTCAGCATTCTAATCTGCTACGGGATTGTCGGTTTCATTGTCTACATTACCGTCTCATTGCTCGGAGAGCTTGCCACGCAATACCCAGTTGCCGGCTCGTTTACAGTCTATACAGCACGTTTCTTCTCGCCTTCCTACGCCTTTGCTCTCAGTTGGAATTATTGGTTCAACGATGCCGTATCGGTCGCATCTGATCTCACCGCCGCGCAACTCGTTTTGCAATTCTGGACCGACTGGCATCCTTGGGTCATCTCCGTCGTTTTCCTCGCTTTCCTTCTGGGTGTGAATGCGCTCAGTGTACGTTCGTACGGAGAGATGGGTCTGTTTACTTCCGCGCTTTTCACGTGTTTTATTATATCTCTGACTCTGAGTTACAGAGTACATACTGTCGTCTCTGAAGGTGTTCACCGTGGTACTCTTCATAATTGTTGGAGCACTCGTCAATGCAGGTGTGAACCGCCAACATACACCAATCGGGACCCGTTATTGGCATATTCCCGGGGCGCCCTTCGTGGGTGGTATTGCGGGATTTGCTCGTGTTTTCGTAACTGCCAGTTTTGCCTACGGTGGCACGGAGAGCCTCGCAATCACCGCAGGAGAGACGAAGAACCCTACCAAGAACATGCCACGCATTGTTCGTGTCGTATTCTGGCGCATCCTGCTTTTCTATATCTTTTCTATTCTAATCATTGGTCTTAACGGTAATCATGGTCGTGCCATCATCTCTCTTCATATCCCTGATCATTTCATATTTCTAGTACCGTACGATTATCCTAATCTCTCAAATCGTTCCACGACGACGTCACCGTTCACGATTGTTTTCCGAGAAGCAGGTTCCAGTATGTAACATATGTCCGTTTCAGGAATCATCAGTTGAACCTGATATTTGTATTACAGATGTCGCTGCGTCCTTCATGAATACCGTAATTCTCACGTCTGTGCTTTCTGCTGGTAACCATGCACTATATGCTGGAACTCGTGAGTCCGCTTGAGCCATATATAATTGTATCCACGCTGACCATTGGTCTTCACAGGCATTCTATACTCGCTATCCACGTCAACTCCGTCACTTGCTCCGCGTTTCTTTTCGCAGACGACCTCTCGCGGCGTCCCTCTCCGAGCCCTTCTCGGAACTGCTAGTATCAGCGCTCTATGCCTTGCGAGCTCCTTCGTAGGATCTGGTGAACTTTGGGGTTGGTTACAGAACATCGTCGGAGTATCAAATCAGGTCAGCTTGCTTCATTGGAAATATCCCGGATTATCTCATGACGCCTGTTCAAAGATCGCCTGGCTATCAATTGGGATAGCGAGCTGGCGCTTCCGCAAAGCCTGGATTGCGCAGGGCAGATCACTCTCCGAGATGAAGTTCCGAGCTAATTGGACATGGCCATGGGGTGCACCCTTCGTCGTGTTCTCCGTGTCGTTGATCATCCTCTGTGCGTGGTCTTCATTCTTCGGCTGACACTCATATTGAACCTTTCCTCTTCAGTCCAAGGCTGGACTTCCCTCTATCCCGCATTCTCGTTTATAGATTTCATATCGTTGTACCTCGAGCTTCCCGTGATGGCGATTATGACCTTCGCCTGGTATTTTATCCGACACAGAAAAGAGTTCGCTCACTCGCACTGTCCCATTGGTTCTGATGCAGACTCAGGATACCCGACACTTCAAAGTGTGATAGCTTCGAAACGCACCAGCAGGGAAGTCGTGGACGTGAACATTGTTGATCTATATGCAGACGAGCATGTGGATGACGAGCATGATGCGGAAGACGATGCACTGCACGCGGCGAGGAGGAAAGGTCGATGGGGATGGTTTTGGAGACTGTACGATATCATGGCTTAGGAAGCCGGAGTGAATGTATTTCCATCGTTCGATTGAGCCTGTCTACTCATGGCAAAACAATGTGATGGTGTATTGTATTGGCGAGAATGGCAGATTTTGTCGTCCGGTTGTCTCGGGCCTCATGTGCATCTTCGAGATCCAGGGACAGGAGTTGTTGTATGCCTTCAACAGTTCACTCGATTTCACGACGGCAGTGGCCAAGTTTTAAATAGAGCTTCTGCAACGAAACGACGCGTCTCTGCTGCGGATATCTTATGTAAGCTAGCCAATCATAAAGAGGCCGCGCCAAAATAACTCACACCGGGCAAAAACTCATTCCGCGCCCTTAGAAATTTCGATCGGAACGGGTGAGCTCTCGTCCGATTGGCTCTTTTTCCATTCTGGGTAACATTTTCACGGTTCGGAAATGAGTTTTTGCCCGGTGTGACTACAACAATTGTCTCCTTATATCACATCGATCGTACGAACGCATTGGAACGACCAGCTACGCATTGTGTGACCAGGCATTACGAGGGAGACCGCTAAGGCTTGCATGGCCGACATTTGGTGGGATAGGCTCGAGCATCAAATTACAGAAAAGATATGCCGAGAAATTGGTTAGTACACGCAAATTTCAAACAGTCTCTGACCAGACTTCCCGCTGCCTTCCATACTGGAAGCTGATATTCTCTTTCTTGAAACTTCCGATTGACGCTTGAGGCTCTGAGATTGAGTTCGACCTTGTGTAGGGCTCAGGATACCTTAGTGTGATTGACCCGATACGATCTGGGCTCCTCGCACAGTGTCTCTTCCTATCAGGGACTACACGTTCGCTAATGCCAAATTCTTTGCCTGGCATCATCTCCGAGTCCGTCGGAGTTTGAACATATCTTCAACATTCTCTCATCCTTCATCAAATGAGCCGAAACAACTTGCACGTTTTTACCTTACTAAAAACCATACAGAATAACGAAGGCGTATATAATTTTAAATTCTAACTTCGGGTGGTGCAAGCTAGTTGCGAACAAGTTCATTCTTCTGACACCGTTTCTATTCGGGATTACCGGACGTTATCCTCGGAGACATACATCATCAGCGCATCCAGCACCACGCGGCGAGTCTTTGCGAATGATCAGATCAGTTCGTAGCGCAAGGACTCAGATACTAACCTGTTCAGGGCTTATAAGTTTCTCTCCAACTTCGACGTTCGGATGAAACGGAACGTTTGCCGGAGGCACTGGATTAGCAATTGTGTCGCGTATGACCTTGCGTGCTGTAGCCTTCCTTTCTTCGAGACTTTTGCCCGCCGGTTCATCCATCGGCTTGTTATCTGCTTTTCCATCCATTTCATTGTCTCCCCCGCGGGTTCTCGTAATGACTTTGTCGAAGTTGCAAGGCTTGTTGTCTTCTATGGCCTGCGTATCAGGAGGAGACTGTGTGTTTTTCTCTTGAGACTGTTCACTCGAAGAACTGCGAGTTCCGTGTTCTTCATCGCGAGTCTTCTTGGAGCGTGCTTCGCTTATGGTATTATCGCTGAAGCTTTCATCGAACGACGATTTGTTCAGTAGCATGTGTGCTCCTGTCATTTCATCGCAGTGTCTTTTTATGTCTTTCGATTTGGCTTGTGAGTAAATGATGACCATTAGGCAACAGGGTACTTACCCTTGTTGTCCCCTTCTATGAGAGAATTCTCGGCACTATGTCCCTGCGAATCGGTTGGATTCACGCTATTGTCTGGAGCTGGATTTCCGGCATCCATCCGGTGCATGGTATCATGCATATCTGGCCTTCCGTCACTGTCAGATATATTGTCTGCATAACAAGCTTAGTACTGAAGTCTGGTAGAAGTAATTGACGACTACCTGAGCCACCCGGGAAGTTTTGGAGTGTATCTTCATCGGTTAAGTGGCCTGTATTGCATGGGTCTGCGCTTGGAGATGCTTTAAAATGATTAACATCGTCGCGGTCTTCTTCTACTCCTATCCAACTGTACTCAGAGTTTATCCGAAGGTAAAGAGAATACGTGATCTATATACCAGATAGAGAATGATGCTGTTGATTGTCCTGGAACAGTTGTGGTGAAAAGCTGCACACAGAAGATATAAGCTGACGCCAGGTATCTAGAATACCGCGACCTCAGCATAGGTCTCGAAAAAGATAATTTCGACACCTACACGTGTTGGAGACGACGACATGAATCGTAAGCGTAAGTGCCAAGATATAGATACAGAGCTTGACGAATGTTAGGAATGCTATTGCCCAAGAATCAGCTTTTTTATTTGCTATAATTGGATCTAGATGAAAGAAACGCACATGATAACACTTCGAGTTGACGACGAGATATTTTCCAAGACCGTCAAAGAAGGAGTAGTTGTGAATTTATACGTGTCTGCCGAGGATGATGTTAGGCCGAAAGACTTACATTTGATGAGCATCGTAAAAGCTGTTGAAATGTACACAGCTACGACCAACCGAAACGTAATGTTGGCAGAGCTTTCTACTTTCCTTGGCTCTATGATGACTTTTCTGGAGACGTGGTCAAGGTCCGGGAATTTTATTATGACTAGCGTATCGAGCATTCTAAGGACAGACAAAGTATCTGAGGTGACCAACCCTGTCCTGTAGGATGCATCGACAGAGCCAATCAGGAATGTCGATATTGCGAGCAAAGCGATCATGTTCGCTACGAAAGCACTGATGGGAAGATCACTACATGACTCATAGGCACGATTTCGAAAATCCGACATACCTTGTATCTAGCGTTCAATGAAATCAACCTCGACGGAAATGAACTTCTCCCGAAATCATATGTCAGAAAGTTCTGATGTCCTCAACAATTTCTGAATGGACTTCAGGGACTTAGAGATAAAGTGCACAATGTGTGACCTGTCGATGGTGGAGAGTTATACGAACAGTGAGTCGCAGAGGAGGTTGGGGGTGCTTTAAGAGTAAAGAGAACCAAGCCGGATAAAGTAGCACATTTTGGACTTATTGTGAAGCTGTCCGGTCTCATGCGATTTTGCGACTATGGCGGAGATTTACCGTTCTTCGGGTGCTTTACAGATCCGAGTTAGGAGTTCCAGCGCTAATACCCATTCAATTCTTTTTCTGAGAATCTGAGATACGCATTCTCGTGGGCGGAAAATTTACGAATCGAGACCCAAAGGAAGCGAAATCGTAACGGAAGTTAGTCAAAAGCAAAGTGCCGTGGTGGAGCACTCCAGGAAGACTCCAGCTACCCGGTGAGATCCCTGAACGAAGTGGAAGCAGCGGGCGTGGGCGTCTTATTGCCAATGCCTGGAATAATGACTCACAAAGTGTTAGCCTTGTGTTTTCAGCGCGCTCCTTATCACAGTTTGAGTATACTTCTTAGTGCAAATACAGATGGAATGATGATCAATCTCCTCCAGTGAATTTGAGCGAGGCATAAAAACCCGCGCATTTCAAGTTGATCCCGGAGTTAAAGTGGACAACGTGCACGAACCACCTCAAGAGCAACCGGTAATAAGACGCTTAGGCAGGCAGTTCGGCGTACCTTGCAATATACACAGTCTAACATAAAGTTTGGGTTAATCATCTCGTACATACAGATCCAGACCAAGCAGACAAGATATCTGATGATTACGTCGATTGCATTCCCTATCCCGACGTTGGTTACAGAGCTGGTGCTTGGTCGACCAACCTACTCAAGACTGACTGAAAATATGTTCCACATCGATATCGCTATCCTTACTGAAAGTACGTCTGTGGAAAAGCTATTAGGAAAGATAGAACTAAGGAGAATGGCAAAACAAGAACGAACGAGAAGTTCTTTGTAAATCTCCCACACACAAGTGCAAAGTTAATCGGAATGTTGATACTAAATCTCCTGATCATGACATGGCCATTTGGAACGATGAGTTGTCCTTTCATGTCGCCAGATTCAGCATCGAATAAGCGCAGTTCAATGTTGTTGAATCCCGTGTTCTTAAAGTAAACAGATACGGTAAAAGTACGTCCTCGAGATTGGGTACGCTCGTATTGTTTGATTGCTTTCATAGATGCAAAATTGACACGAGCTCCTGACACCTGATGAATCACGTATACTGTGAGCAGAATGCTTGAATCAATGTAAGGACCCACCCTTTTTAGTGACTTCTTTGCTTCAGCAAGCGACTCGCTGCTGAGGAATGTCTTGTAATTCTCCAACGCAGCGGGAAGATCATTGTACATGTTACCCATTTGCGCAGTAGTCACCTGAGCATCTTGAGAGGCAAGCATCCTATGAACTTCTCCAATGACCTCGTCAAGGGATTGGCCTTCCTCAAAGATGCGTCTCCATATTTCTTCCCTGTACTGGAGGCTCAGCCTCTTGAGATCAAGTCTCTCTAGTACGAGGCCGATGATGACAGCAGCAATCAGATTGCTGTTCGTCAAAGAGCAGTAGGTTCCTCTGAAAACATGATGACTAAATTACATGACGAAGTCAGAGTTTTCGTGAAGTGTTCTTACAGAGTCAAGGTCGTTATAGCTTTGTAGAAGTCTATCGCATATTCCTGGGAAGGCTTAACAAACGAGGTGTATTACGAAGACTTTATGAACCTACTGTAGTCTTTCCAAGGGTAGGTTCGCAAGCTAACACGAACTACGCGATATTGTTAAATTTAGGGATGGTCTCTGACAGCATAACACGTACAATTGAGAAATCCATATCTGCCATAACTTTTGCAAGTTCAAGAGGGTCGCGGACATTCATGCCTAGACAGCAGGTCTATTAGGGACCAACAGGTCGAACAATCGCAAGGCTCACCAGGAGGTCCTCCATCAGGAAAACTATCGCCCTTCTCATTTATCCCATGAGGAGCAGCGTCTGTGATCACAATTATCACCTTCAGAGCTTCGTCTCTCCAATCGTCAATTTCATCATAAGCGTATTCGAGTGCTGTGCCGAACGCCTCCGGATAGTCATGTCCTCCCTCTGCTTTCAAAGGTGTGAGATATCCCTTCATGACTTTCAAGTCCTCGGTAAACGGGTGCGGAATGAGCACGGAATACTTGTCCCCTGCTGGATAGTCACGATACGCGAGCAGACTAACACGGAGGCCATCCCCTTCCTTAAGTCGTCCAGATGCGCGTAGCATGCTGCAAATCTCGATTATATTGTTTTTTGCACTTTCGATGTAGCTGCCCATGCTCGCCGTGACATCTAGGATGATAAGGAGATCCCTGAAAGGCAAAGTTGATAAGAAATCCCGGTAGCACAATTCACGTAGAAGAGACTAACAATTTGACATCGCTCTCTGTACCCTCGCCCATAGCTGAACCTGTATGGTTGGCACAAAAGAAGACTTTGTTGAAGAGGCGTCGTAGGGACAGAAGAATGCGCTTATCTTACGTGCGGTAATAAGACAGTAGTAGGATTTAGGCTATGGGTTACTTTTGCCATGCAGCCACGGTCTGGATAGAGCACTAGATGTGACGGATAAAAAAATACATGTATAGAAGCATCGGAATGCCGTGAGCGTACATGAGTTCCCGGTGGTTCATAATTTCCGCGTTATTAGTCACTTGGGTGAGATAAGGGCACTCATTATTCGGACCGCTCGAGTCGTCCCGAGAAGGATCAACGAGGTTAAGGCAGTCTAGCTGAACTTGAAGCACAGACGTATTGCAGCCCACTGTTTCGATGATGCACGGAAGCGCCACGAGCCGTATCGAGGAGATTGAGGACTCCCGTATATGTTCAATACGCGTCCGTTGATCGACATATCTACTTCGCTGTCCTGAA
The DNA here is from genome assembly GCA_033182465.1 of Sanghuangporus weigelae. NCBI lineage: Eukaryota > Fungi > Basidiomycota > Agaricomycetes > Hymenochaetales > Hymenochaetaceae > Sanghuangporus > Sanghuangporus weigelae. The sequence goes on along the minus strand of CP137319.1, from coordinate 3,706,393 downwards.
GGTACTCCAGATCCGGATAGGTCGTTCCTATGTGCGTGACAACGCCTCGATTGGCGAGGACTGCATCATGGTTTCCCGCAATGAAGAGCTTGTGTCTATGCGGCTGATCGCTCAGCCATCTCAACACATCTTCTATTTCTTGCAAGCGCCCGGGCTGCGTCAGGTCACCTGCAGGGATAAGGAGGTCGCCGCCGGGCAACGGTGCAACTGATTCGTGCTGCTTGTGGGTGTCCGATATGCAGACGACGCGGACTTGATTTCGTGTCGGACTTGACCGCGACTGTTTCTGCACAAGTTCATATATTGTTTGTGCAAGGAAGAGACACGGGGATGTTAGGAAGGTATTCCAGCTCGAAGGCTCGCCGCGTCGGAGGATGGCGTCGATGGCTACATGTACCGTACATAACGCATCCTGGAAAGATCGACAGGATCGGCGTGATTGGCTCGTCGCTCATTGGACGACTAAACTAGGATACGAGTCGATTTCTGTCGTGAGCATCTCTCTTGGCAAGCCGCAGTACTACCGAGTCTAGGGCTCCACTACGATCGAATGCGATGTGCTATCCTTACCGTACTCACCCAGTGCATGGTCATAGACATATTGACCTTGATCCTCTGCGTGACGAAGCGTCGACCATATAGGGCTTCAAAAAACTCGTATCGCGCGCACGCATGACTAGCGTCTAGCTTGGGCTCAACCTGTACGGAGTACATCCGTTTCCGGACGTGTTCATAGCGTAAGAGAACCGCAAGGTCTTGTCTATTGGTAATGTCAATGTGAGTTCGGGGCTCAAGACGGACATTATAAACTAGGGACTACACATACCTTTCGTCTTACAGACGATGTCACCGTGTAAATTTCCAATGTGGTCGTACTGGACTAGTGCGATCCTCCTCGGAGATGCGGATAGAAATGTGAGTCCGACAGCATATCTCTGTTTCAAGTGAATCTGACGAAGACGATTCCAGCCTCTGGCTCGTCTCCGCTCGCTTTAGCAATTTTATTTCCGCTTAGACTTGCGCAAAAGTCCCGTATTACTCGTTGTCCATGCCAAGTTGAAGCTCGAACGAAATACTTGTAAGTGGGTTCAGGGCGCATCCGATGTAAGAGCTTGACGGGTCTCGAATCAAGCTGTATGCTTTGAAAATAGAGCAGTGCGTTGCGCCGGAGCAAGCAAATTATTTTTGAGCCATAGTATCCTACCACATCTGAAAGCAATCCTCGAGATTCATTATCAGACAGTTGAGTCGTGACGTAGGAGATATCCGCACAGACACAGACAAAACTGTGTATTAGCAACCTGATCACGAAAATTTGCTCATTCAAAAGGGATCTAAATTCTGCTTTCATCTTAGATCACATGCCACTGTGAAAGACCGTTCGGATCTGAGCGAGTCTGAGTCTATTCTTGCGTGTATTGGTTCAGTCCATGCTTTGTGCGTAAGGCCCCACCTTACTCATCCCTTTCCCCTTTTGTGCCCTTTGACTTTCGTCTACATTCTAAATTTCAAACTATCACCACACATGGACCCGAGTTCTGTCGAGGAGGATTCGTCGACACATTCGAGTCCTCTGGGTTACGTTATTCCTAACATTCTTGAAGAGCTTAAGCACCTTGATCTTACGGGTCGCGTTGTTTTCGAGGAAAGCCAAGTTATTGCAAACGGGGCGTACGGGGACATTTGTAGAGCACATTATAAACATGACAGGCAGAGCGAGACCACTGTCGCAATCAAAAGGATGAGATTCTATATGAAAGAAGATATCAAAGCGGTACGTATTACCCTCGTTTATCAGCAGTCATTGTTTGGTGACTCGTGTCAGCTTTTCGAAAAAGAAATCTATGTGTGGGCAAAGCTGAGGCACAACAATATACTGCCTTTACTTGGTTATGCTTTTGAGCAAAAGACGAAGTATCCGCTTCTGGTCTCCGAGTGGATGGAGAATGGATCAGCTTGGGACTTTGTCATATCGAACCCGAATTGCGACTTGATGCATATTGTAAGACTCATTTCTGTCGGTTTGCGTCTGCTCATCATGCATTTAGATTACTGATGTAGCGCATGGCCTCGCTTACCTTCACGAAAATGGCGTAGTGCATTCGGACATTAAATCTGTAAGTCAAAGACCTTTTCGCTCTCTTCCCTTTGACGATTTTGTTCCGCACAGGACAATGTTCTCATTTCAAGATCTGGGGACGCGCTTCTTTGTGATTTTGGATTTTCACGTATGATTACCGCGAGCCGGACGTACGCAAAAATAAGCACAACGATTAAGGGCACGGATCGATACATGGCGCCCGAGTTCTTCAATATTCCGGACTCAAAACACTCAAAGAAGACTGATGTATGGGCTTTTGGTATGACTGTGTTTGTAAGGAATCAAATGAGGCTTTCTAGGTCTAGTTCTTATGACAAATTTCAAGGAATTACTTGCAAGACAAAGGCCGTTTGCAAATGTACATCCTTTAGCCGTCCCGTTGGCAATATCAAGACTTGATCGACCTTCTCTTCCGAATCCATCCATGCTTCCTACCACCTCACGGACAAGAGAGAGCCTCTGGGAAATATGCCAGATGTGCTGGAAGAAAAATCCTGAGGACCGTGTGGACATTGTAGAAATATCGGTCTGGCTGGAAGACAACGTAGCGATCGCTGGTATGCTACTATCCGAATACTTTGCTTTCTTGTATAACTACGAGACTATATTCATCACAAGGTGATAACACGACCGAAAATGATGTGTTGAGTCTGCCGTCTGGGAAAGAGGGTGAGCAGAGTGAAACACACATGGTAACGAAGGAATACTATATTCATCAAGTCATGCTAAAGACTTGCTATTATTCTAGGCCGTTTCACAACATCAGGCTCATGTATCCACAGATGCAGTCCAGGACAGTCTTATCGATAGCCAGATCGATCCAACTGCGTCCATTCGATTCCGGAATCTTGGAACTAACAGAATCCGCATGCAAATTTTCGATGCGGAACTTCGAAGCATGTCCGAAGATTTTGTCCTTCCGGAGAATTTCACGACAGCCAGGAATTTGAAGACGAACGTTCCAATCAATTTCATATTGACAAGTGGCAGAAGATCGGTGAATTTCAGGTGCATTACGAAATTTGTTATCCAACCAAATAAATTTGACCTTTCCAACAGTCGAGTCTTCTACAATGATCAGGACATTGATCTTGATCAAATCATCAACTTGTAGTTGGCTCATGAATAACTCGCCATCGCACTCATGTAGATGGATCTATTTGCATCACTTTCAACCTTGTGTTGGGAAAATATATCGGAGCTTGTAGGAACGTCATGAAGGAGACAGAAAAAGAAACACACAAGTCATAATCAATTTGAACCTTGGTAGAAAGTTGAAGTTCTCAACCAAAGCAAACTAAATTGTCACTTGTGATCGAGCATCCGAGAAAGTATCTGATTACACGTTTCTTCGAAGTTCGGTTGTTCAAGCTCAGATTTGCCGATCTCACATGTGATCTCACAACACGTGGTTTGAGCAGCCTGAGTCTGAAGATCTAAACGCTTCGTCATACGCTCGTATACTCATCGCTACAGGAAACCAGCTATATTGCGCAGACGAATGCAGCCTAGTCGAGTCTAATGTATCTGCAGAACACGAAAGAGACGCTGTCAATCAATGGGCGCGTATAAAACGTATACGGATGGCCCCACGTCGATATATCTCATTCGGTATTGTATCATTACAAGTCACGTCGTGAGAGCAATACTACTGTATGGCAACTCATTTTTCGGAGCCGTCCCCAGAACGCATTGTCCTTCATGATGTCAGTTTTGTAGTGCTTTTGGCAATTTATGGCCGTCCTATGCTTTTGGAAGTCTTATGCCATTATGAAGCCTTCACCTCTTCGGGAACATTTAAGCTTGGCTAGGCTTAAAGTGCTTGCCATGAACTGAACTCCATCTAGAAACTTTATGAGAGCGCTGAATGGGGCAGATGGTGGAAACCGTTTATCTTGTTGCCTTTGGCCTTGGCGTCTATCAGAGAAAGGAGAAAAGACCCTGTGGCGCAATGCATCCGATGCTGGCGGAAATCGGGACAAGTAATGGCGTCACGCAATCATCGTCGACACCTGGACATGAGTTCCAAGGTTGCGGGATGTTCAAAGATCTTCTCAGCGGCAATGAAAGGAACCCAGGCAGTTTCAATTGGGAAGTTAACTTCCAAGTCCAAAACATGGTAATTCTTGCATTGTCATTCCCGGAACGAGACCCGAAGTTCACGTTTGTCAGAAAGAACAACGACGACCATTGGCATCGCCCATGAAAAGTGCAAAGCCTATTTCTTAAAATGCGATGCTGCAATGGCGACAAAAATGCCGGCTTTGGAAGCAGGAGGTGCCCGTACAGCATTGTCCTTCTGGATCTCCTCTCTCGACCGTTCAAGACGACGATATGGTGCCTTGAAAGGCCGCTTTTGGCCCTACCCTAAGCGATTCTATCTTGCGATATGAATGGCTGTCTCATTTATCTCTCGGTTTTCAGTTACCCATCGTAATCAATGTAAGGTGTCAATGAAGCGATCTATCCCTGACCTACACAAATCGTAATTCTAGAGGCGCCCCTCCCCTATCTTGTTTCGCATTTGCTTATCTGCGCATCTATCTGCGAAACAGACATGGATACTATTCTTTGAAGCATTTGACGCTGGTAATCTTTCTTTCAGTCTTGCTTCACGCTTTCTGCCATATGGGATCCGAGGAAACTGTGCTTCGGGTCAATGTGCTTCCCTTTCCCGCGTTGTTCAATTCCAAATTATCTTTCCTTCTGCAATACGCCTAGCTTCGTCGGGGCATATTGGATCTTAGCTCTTCATGAAGAAATAGAATCCCGCCAAAACACTTCCGATTCACACATAGGCTTGATGGTTCTGGCCATTACTAGTTCTCATGCAATCGAGAGGATGATTCCAGCCAACGAGAACGTTCTTATTAACGTTGTAGAGCACGACGCATAGAATTATTCTGTGACCAAACAGGTGTACAGAGATGCTTCGGCATTATCCCTCTTGTACAACCATTCCTCAAAGAAAGAACTAACTCTCGAGTGCAAAGTTATTCTACAATATATACCTCTGAAAGCGAAAAAGGTACAATACAACTTCGAGTAAAGCTCGCAGGAGCTACTCGGTGTTGGGCATACCTCGGCAAAGCATCGACTCATTCAGCCACCAGCAACTAATGAGAGACGTCAGTGGAGATGCGTCACAGACGGCCAATTAGAATAAGGATCACAACTGACCATAGCCCATCTGACTGTGCAATTTGGCTCTTTATTCTGTTTGACTGAATATCTGTTCAATATCTATGTTACTTTCTTGGGTGAACGTGCGACTGTGAAGAGCATGTTAATGTATCGCTCAATGAGAAGTATTATAAACCTACGAACTTAAAGTGTTTCTTGTCCCGACCACATACGAGCACGAAATTGACTGGAATGTTGATAATAAACTCCATCGTTCTGATGTGGCCATTCGCAACGAAGGATTCGCCTCTCATTTCTCCAGATCGAGAGTCAAAATAACGCAGTTGCATGATATTAGATCCCGTGTTTTGGAAGTAGACAGTCACTTCATAGGAGTTTCCCTTATTCTTGTCTTGGTTTTGGATTGTCTTCATGGCCCTAGGGTTATGGCGAAGACCACCGACCTGATCATGTTCATTTGTGACAAGATAAACGGAGATCCGAAATTCTTCACTTACCTCCTTTAGTAATTTCCTCGCCTCGGTGATAGTGTTGCTGCCTACGAAAGCCCGATAGTTCTCCATCGCTTCCGGCAAATCGTTGTACATATTCCCCATGTCCATAGCTGTAACTTGAGTATTTTCTGAAGAGAGCAACTTATGAACCTCGTCGACAACGTCGTCAAAGGATTGCTTGTCTTGGAAGATACGTCTCCAAATTTCGTCTCTGTACGCAATGCTTAGACCCCTCAACTCTACCCTTTCGAGGACAAGACCTATGATAACGGTTGCAAGCATCTTGCTATCTGTAAGAGAGCAGAATGCTCCACTTTGAAACAATATTAGAACATTGATCATTCTGGACTGTTTCCACCCACAGACTGAGGCTTGAGATCGCTTTGTAGAAATCTATCGCATATCTCTGGATAACTCGTGTCAAGCCGGACAACTGTAGTGTATTGAACGAACTCACGGTAGTACGGCCAAGGGTAGGTTCGCAAGCGAGAACAAACTGCTCAATAATTTTGATCACTGTTCTTGCTCTTTTTTGAGAGAATAACTCACTAACGAGAAGCCGGAGGCTGCCATTTCATTCGCGATTTCAAGTGGATCACGTATCTCCATGCCTGTAGAATCCAATTCAGGATCGGAACTGCATCAAATGGTCATAGGACTCACCCGGAGGACCACCGCCTGCGTTTGACCAACGATCATATTTTTCGTTGATTCCGTGTGGACCTGCATCCGTGACCACGATAATCACTTTCAAGGCTTGAGGCCTCCATTCGTCCTCCATAGTATCGTAGGCATACTCCAAAGCCGTGCAGAATGCCTCTGGTTTATCGAAACCGTTTCTCGTAGTCAATTGTGCGAGGTAGTCTTGCATGACTTTCAAGTCGGTGGTGAATGGGTGCGGAATGACCACAGAATATTTATCCGTAGGATCGTTGGGGTAATCATGATAAGCGAGCAGGCCAACTCGGAGCCCATTTTCGTTCTTGAGATGGTTCGATTCACGAAGGATGCTGCATATCTCGATTATGTTGTCCTTTGCGCTTTCCATGTAGGGCTTCATACTATTCGTGATATCAAGTACAATCAAGAGATCCCTGAATCAGATTGAATGTCGTGCTCAGAATGAGTTGATGATGCTGAAGGCGGAGCTCTGCGACTCACAAGAGGACGCTTCCCATAACTTTCTCGGTCATTATTGGGAATGGTCACTTTCGATGGCGAAAGTCAGAAGATACACTAGCTAGCTCTCAGGCTGTGGGAGCTTTGTTGAAAGGATGGAGAAAGCTTTCCGTTGATGCGTCAAGGAAACATACGTGCTTTTAAACAATTTCGGACACGTTTTGTAAATTTCCAAGGGTCGTCCCTACAGTGCTTATGCTGACAGAATTCAACCAGTACAGCGGAAAGTTCCGAGTCAGGAGGAAGACGGTAGTTTAGCCGAGTCTCTGATACCGGAGAACTAAAACCATCTCTCGATTCAGCAGAAACACATTGGTAGCCTGTAGAACAGAAGGTTGGACCCGAAGATCCTTAGCGCCAATCTACCCAAATTGGAGTCGGCAATTGCCGGCCGATTTTTGTCGTAGCACATGTTCACACCCGCCAACTTGAAAAACGATATACTACGACATCTCATGCAGTGCAATAGGTCAGTCAAACTAGGCGTAGGTATGCCAAGAAATACGCGAAGCTAGGTTTGCTCTCTGATTGGCGCTGATTACGTGACTAACTCACCATTTCGTGAAGGCAGCAATGCTTGTCCCAACCAGTGGATACATTAATTCTACCATCGCAAAGAAGTGGAATTTCGGGTACGTGGAACTCTACATGGTCATATATAGTCGAGTGTCATTGAATGACCCTCAGGGACTCTTGTCCTGATACTGTACAAGACTACGTATCTTTGTGACAACAAAGTTTCGACCTTGTTCAGAAAAGCTATCGTACAAACACGAGAATTTTCTCTCTTCTCCGTTTTCTCAGGATTCCTGAGCATTGTGTCCTGTGTAATGCATCATGAGCGCATCCAGCACAATACGACGAGTCTATCTGATAGCTTAGTTCTCGAGGAATATGACGAATGCGATATCAGGGATGCTAACCTGTTCATGGTTGATAGGCTTCTCGCCGATTTCGGCATTCGGTTTGAAGGGCACGTTTGGAGGTGCTTCTGAGCTAATGATCGTATTGCGCAAGATCGCTCGCTTTTCCTCAGTCGTATATGGTAGCTTGGGTGTGGCCTCAGCATTTGTTGCCGGAGGTACTGGCGGAACTTGGGCAGAAGAATCATTCGGGCTGGTGGATGAAGTTCCACCCATCTCATGTTTTTCGTCCTGTCCTGCTCTGTAGATCGTAGCGATTGAACAGACAACAACAGCTAGTATTCCGAGCAATACGATCATGACTGGTATGAACTGATTGGAAGATTAATATGCTAGTCACATCAGTACAACCAGTAACCCGGATACGAACTCAGCCCACCCTTGATTTACGCGAGAGACAAGCATTCAATGGAATCAATCTCGCCGAAAATGAAGTCCTTGTGAAAGTCTCTCGACGGATGGGGTCAGCAATTGGAGAGAGGTACTCGGAGACAACTTTCCAGATGGTGACTTGGAATGTGAGCTGGATTTGTCAAGAGACTTAGTGACAGGAGCGAGACAGCTTAAAGCAGCTTTTCGTTGATTATTAACTGAAACAGAACTGGGAAGGCTTTTTGGGAAAGCTTATGGGATTCCGTGTAAGCGGTTCTAAAGAACCCGGCGCCGATACATCGCCTCTCGGTATTTTCGACAAAAAATGCTCCAGCGCCAATGCTCAATAAATTAGGACCTGTGAGAAACTGGATCTGAATCTCAAATCTTCCGAGACCATACACAACGGCCTGATTACTATAACAATAACTGAAATGCTCTGCCAGATCTATGGGTCGAGATCGGGAGCGATGCATTTGAGTTCAGAGGAGATTTTGACACTTGAACGAGGCGCTAAAGGTAAGTTACATCTGATTATGACTCCTTTCAGAACGGAGAACTCTGCGTATCCAAACTTCATTGGCTCCTCACGCGAGGCCGCAGGTCACTGTCGCGGTTCCATTCCAGAAGAAAGAGTACGGTACATTCCAATTCCAATTCCGATATTAGCTACCCGGTGGTCGCATGTGAATTCGCTGAAGACCATCCAATCATGAATCATGATTGCTTGAAAATCTGTTCGACGTCAATGTCACTATCTTTGCTGAACATGCGATTACGAAGAACGGAATAAATGAAAAAGGTGCTGGGAAAAACGATGTCTATTTTCGAACCTGAAGTTCTTTGTAAGTCTCCCACGCACAAGTGCAAAGTTAATCGGAATGTTGATACAAAATCTCCTGATCATGACATGGCCATTGGAACGATAAGTTGTCCTTTCATGTCTCCGGATTCAGCATCGAATAAGTACAGTTCCATGATTTTGGATCCCGTGTTCTTGAAGTAGACAGACATAGTAAAAGTACGTCCTCGAGATTGGAGACGCTCGTCTTTTACAGATGCACCTGATGAGTCACGCATACTATTAGCAGAATGCATGATTTAAAGTAAAGACAAAGGACTCGTCATCCTCGAATATGCGTTGTTAGGTTTTCTCCCTGTATCGAAGACTTTGATTCTTGATATCGACTCTTTCTAGCACGAGGCAGATGACAATGAATTTGCTATCCGTCAAGGATCGTATGATTCCTCGGTAATATTGATCCCAGCGAATTGAAAGTGAGACTCAGAACCGGATCTCGAGACAGTGAGATGGATTATGGGGCGTGACGCTGTTTATAGACCCATTGTCGATGGCGGGTAGCTCCCAAGCACTTCTCTGAGCGAACAGAAGATTCTCCTAAGGTTTAAGTGGACCGAAGCGGATTTAAGAAAGCTCTTTGGGATTATTGCAAAGCTGTTAGGTCTCAAGAGAACTCGGAATCGATATACAAACATCGGAAGTTTGGTCAAAAGTGAACTCCAGCGCTAATGCTCATCAAATTCTATGAATTGAAATCAGTCAGAATCCCGGACTCGTGTCAAAATTTCTTATTCCCGAGCAGAACGGATGTCTTATTATAGGAGCTACAAGTTTCCTCGTGCCGTGCACGCATGAGTATGTGCCAAATCTATATGCGCTATCGAGCGCGATGTATCTGTATTTAGGTCGGAACCTAATTGCCAGCGCGGACAAGGCGCCTAAAGTTCACTTGATCATAGGAGCTCTCTGATTGGAGGTGTTGAGCACATCTGAAGTCGATTGGTTCCCGAGACCAAGCACGAGGTCGCAAGCCACTCCATTCCAGTTTGAGCAGCATAGTACGTTACATTCGATACAGTTGCGATTTCTAGCCGCTCAACGGTAGCATCTACAGTCAGCGGAGAATCATCCAGCTGTTGATAATGGGAGATGACTGATGTATTTGATTCCGGTATTCAGCTTCCCCCGAGTAGGTTGCAGTATCCGTACATAGCCACTAGTGCTTGCTGGCGTTATAGTACAATATGCGTTTATTCACACTACTCAGCAGACCCAGGACTGTCATCGTAATATAATAGTTGCAACAATGGTCTGATAGCTAGTCTCTCGAGTCACAAACGGAGATGGACAAATCAGCAAGGGACCGAAGGCCCTAAACTCGATGTCAGTGTCAAGGATCCTGGCAATCTTTGGTTGCGTACTTGTGCTCACATGCGAACAGCAACAACAATGAATTCTTCAAAGATTAGTAATGCAAGTATCATAATCGTACGAAAGTAGCCTTGTTTTGTCAAGCAATACTATTTCATTGATATTCTTTCTCGATGACCCTTCACTATTTCTTTCAAAGAACTAATACAAATGCAAATCTTCAATACGAGGCAGGATTATTACCGGTTATCTATCTTCATGGATAGAACTTATCTCACGACTCAAATTTCTTCACTATTCCGCATCGATCAGAACCACAGAATTTATACAAGCAGAGAAACCTACCTTGACTGAGTATTCTTTCTAGACAAAATACTTGTTCACGTCGACCGTAGCGTTGTTCGAGAAGGTCTGACTGTAGAAATTGCGTTTTCGTGTCAATCCAACGTTAATGGCATGTGAGTATACTTACGCAGCATTCTTCTCATCGCGTCCTTTACCATAAGTGAAGTTGTATGAAAAATTTATCTCGAGCTTCTGGCGAATGATTTGATTGGGGCGGATAATCTGCAATACAATTGGAAAGAAATTCAATGATCCCAAGGATATTCAGGACACAAACAACAATGTGGACTTACGATAGGTGCGACAGCTCTACCAAGATGATCGGTGAATGAGATTGTGACAATTCCATCGCCGGTGTTAGTGAAGTCGACGTTGACAGTAGTAGACATGGTTCGAGTTTTCGCGTATAGATGCAAGAAGTATAAGCTGAGGTGACTGCGGACTTGTCTATTCAAACCAAGGAGATACTGTCCTCTTTTAACGCTGGAGGGCCACACTCTCGGAAAGATCCGAGTCAATCCCGAGGTAGACACTTGAAGAGTATGGACTCAGTATCTGCTAAAGCCGACAATAGAAACTCGGAAGACGGAGACGATTGGTCAATTGGTCCGTGAAATGAACTAATCCAGTCGACGATTAGGTTTACACATCTTGATATTGCAAGAGCTGTCTTGGAGGACGAGCTACGGGCGGTCAAAGCCCCTCTGAAGCTTGAAGGGAACGACTCCGCTTGGTTCCGTTGTGCTGGATGAGACGGGCGTCAATCTGATAAATATGGGAATGCCAGGTAGTTACGAAACCTTGGGTGTCACCTTCAAGTTGTAAGAGGACTAGCACAGCAATAGTATATCCCGAATCTGTACGTGTGGTCATACGTTCCGATGAGAACATCACGAAGCTGCGGGGCCTTGGTAACATATTCAGGTATGATGGGCCGTGAAGGGTTTATCCTGAATCCGTATAGGCTAGATATCATAGCATGCGAGAATATCAGGAAGTTGCGAAGACTTGGTTACCATCTTCAAATTTGAAGGAAAAGAAGAACATAAAAGGTATTTACCGAATCTTTACGAGCTGATGATGCTAGTAATGTCAGTCAAAACCGAGTACTTCTGGTCCCATGTGCCCTTTTTTCACGTTATTGAGTGGAATGGGACCAAAATGGTATATCTGGTACCTGTACGTACTGGCTTTCCTCGCCATAGTCTTACTTAAAAAACGGACTGGCAGGAGAGTGGAAGGAACCTTGTTTTCTACCTATCTTCTAGCCATTTAGATTTTGCAAACGCGCATTTTTCGCCATTCTATCATCACATGTGGTAATGGCCTATCCTTAATATTGTTAGCGACGTGCCGGCGCAAGTTGCAACTGACCAGAACTCGCCTTGAGCAACATCGTTCAGCCTTCTCTTCCATTTATCAGACGTGTTTCTTATCACAATTTGAATATACTTCCTAGTAAGCAAATAGAGTGACGACCAATCTCCGCCTGTGAGTTTGCGCGAAGCATAAAATCCTGTGCATCTCAAAGATGACCCGGGAATTAAAGTGGACAACGTGCACGAGGCGCTTCAAGAACAAAGCGTAGTAAGTTCCTAAGGTAGGCAGTTCGGCATGCCTGGCAGTACGCACATCGTCTAGCACAAAGTTTGGATAAAGCAAAGAAGATATCTGACGATTGCTTCAATTACATAACATTGTGACTCCCTATCCTGACATTGGTCACAGAGCTGGTGCATGGACGACCAACCTAGTCAAGACTGGCTGAAAATCTGCTCCGCATCGATATCGCTGGCCTCACTAAAAGCACGTCTGTAGGAAGCGATTAGGAAAGATAGAACTAAGGAGAATGGCAAAAAAGGACGAACGAGAAGTTCTCTGTAAATCTTCCGCATGCGAGTGCAAAGTTAATCGGAACGTTGATGCTGAATCTCCTCATGACATGGCCATTTGGAACTATGAGTTGTCCTTTCATGTCGCCAGATGCGGCATCGAATAAGCACAGTTCCACGATTTTGGATCCCGTGTTCTTGAAGTAGACAGACACAGTAAAGGTGCGATCACGACTTTGGGTGCGTTCGCACTCTGTGATCGCTTTCATACACGAAAGCTACCTTCTTCAGTAACTTCCTCGCTTCAGCGAGTGGCTCTCTCCTGAGGACTACCTTATAGTTCTCCATCGCAGCAGGCAAATCGTTGTACATATAACCCGTTTGCATGTTAGTTACCTGGGTATCCTCATAAGCAAGCATCCTGTGGATTTCCTCAACAACCTCGTCAAAGGACTGGCCATTTTTGAAGATACGTCTCCAGATTTCCTCCAGGTATCAGAGGCTTAGTCGCTTGAGACCGGCTCTTTCTAGCACGACACCAATGATCACGGCTGCAATGACCTTGCTATTCGTCAAAGCGCAAAAGATTCCTCTGAAAAGAAGGTTACTGAATGAGAAAGTGGAGTCAGAGTTGGCATATGATTTTCTTACAGAGTCAAGGTCGTTATAGCTTTGTAGAAGTCTATCACATATTCCTGGAAGGCTTAAGAAGATCAGACACATAGGCAAAGTTTTCCGAACCCACTGTAGTCTTCCCAAGGGTAGGTTCGCAAGCCAACACGAACTATGCGATGACATTAGTATCGAGTACTCCCTGCTCAGAGCATAGCACTAATAATGAGAAACCCATGAACGCCATATCTCCCGCCAGTTCAATCGCACAGCGAATATTTATCCCTTGATAACGGCTTGTTAGGGACCAGTGGGCCGAGAAATCGAAAGCCTTACCAGGAGGACCTACGTCAGGAAAACTATCACCCTTCTGATTCATCCCATGAGGGGCTGCATCTGTAGCCACAGCAATGACGTTCAGTGCCTCATCTCTCCAATCGGCAAGTTCATCGCAGGTGCATCCGAGTGCTGTGCCGAACGCCTCCGGATCGTCATGTCCTCCCTCTGCCTTCAAAGGCGCGAGATGTCCCTTTATTCCCCCGTAAATGGATGCGGAACGATCACGGAGTGCTTTTCTTCTGCTGGATAGTCACGATATGAGAGCAGACCAACGTGAGGTCCATCCCCTGTCCGAAATCGTCCAGATGTACGTAGCATGCTGTAAATCTCGATTATGTTGTTTTTGCGTTTTCGATATAGCTGACCATGCTTACTGTGACATCTAGGATAATAAGGAGGTTCCTGAAAGGCAATATTGGCACGAGTTTCGGATGACGCAAGCTGCGTGAAAGAAACTGACAATAAGATACCGCTGTCCACTGTTAGGAGTATTTTGTTGACACAACGGAAACGGAAACTTGCAATATCTTCGCTGGAGAAATGTTCTAAGGGAAGGGCACCGCGTTTCTAGCAGGTACTGCGGTGATTCATAGTATTTAATGCTATAGGCCGCGCTTGCTATGAAGCTATGATCTGGGTAGAGCTTTGCTGTGACGGGTTCAAGAATGATAGATGCGTTGAAATGCCGTAAGAGTACACGAGTCTCTGGGGTCAGATGAGCATACCCAGTATTTATAGTGCCCAAGTCTTCCCAGAACGCCTGAGAGAGACAACGAGGCTGATTGGTATTGGATTGAAGTCGGTTTTTTTCTTGAGATTTGACGCGTGCTCTGATGCTGATCTACCACATATAGAGATTACGCTCGGAAAGTGCCGTTTCCCAGATCGGCAGAGAGGTTTTCGCTCTCACACTCGACCATCAAGAGCTTATCACAAAAGAATCTCTTCATATTCGACTTCCGCAACGGTACTACATAGTACTGCTTATTGAACATTCGCTAACTAGCCCAAGTTTCTCTGTCAGTAACAGCCCTCCAACTGTACAAAATCCGCGTGCTTCTTGCATATCATCGGCGATAAATTGTCTTCTGGACCTAGTACAGCGAATTATCCTACGCAATATTCATGGTCGATTTTAGCATACAGGTGTCCCAAATAACAATACGAACCTAGGACTCAACGTGCCTTCAGTTGATTGCGGAACTCTTGAAGTATGGCAATCCTCGACGTGATTGGTCATAACCCACTCAGGCTCTTGAGGAAGGCTCCCCTGATGTCGCATAAAGCTGCATCGCTGTGATAACGGTTCCAGTTCTTCCGTGCCTATACCCGCAATGGACAAGTATGGAACCATTCGGAATACTGAGAGCAAACTCGATTGCGTCGTTGAGCTGCTCAATTGTCGGTGGATGGTAATCCGGGACCAAGAAATGGCGATACCTGATGCCAGCTTTATCGAGCATTGCTATTTCATCAGCCGCGTATGATCGTGCGTTGAAGCTCAAGACACAGTTAATGCCCTTTTCTTTCAGAAAAGCGACGGCAGTTGGCGTAAGCATCTGCGTCTCATCTCGACCAGCATAGTTCGGTGCAGAGGAGCGAAAAAGCCTACGTCCGGGAAAGACATGCTGAGTAACTTCTCCAAATCTTTGCCATTTGATGCTCATATCTTGAATAGATGAGAATGGTCGAGGAATAGAGAGATGGCAATACGTACTACCGTTGAGAGGCTGGGGCTGTACAAATGTAAGACAAGGCAAGACGCATATGCATGCCAAAAGATTCCTAAAGCAGATAAGAATAATCTTAATCCCCCTCTAAACCCAAAGAACGCTATGTGACGTCTTCCCGTGTCGTGATCTGAATACATAATCAGCCCGTCTCATTTTGGAAATTGTGTCCTTTTTATATACTGTAGTAGAACCTTCCGAGCGCCCTTATACTACTGAAGTTGACGGTCACCACCAGTTTTTATCTGAGTGGTGGGCTGGTACATTCGAGACTGTCCTACAAATTGGCCACTTACATGAAAACTCACATAGTGTGAGCAACCTGACAATCCCAATGTCTTACGAGAAGACAAAACATCGTATCCAGGATGCGACAAAAACGTAAGCGATAGCCTTGGTCCATTCGGTTCAGATGTCGACAACAACTGCGCTGCGTCTCAGTTCGTCTCGAAATCCACCCACGACGGAAGAATTCACCAGTGTCGTCTGAAATCCTCTCCTAGATCCTTTAGCACAATCGATCACGGCATATGCGATCAAGGCCAGCAAATCCCGCCAGCCACCTCGTTGCGCGCATACATTTTCATAGGCATTCTGAAATAAAGTCCACGACACAATTTCAACTCCTCGAGCAGCATGGATGTGACCGAAAACGTGAAGGCGTGGACGGACTCTCCATAAAGCATGCAGAAGTGCAGGACATCCTGAACTGCTGTTATCCAGATGATATGCAGGCGGACCGTGCGTAATCAATATGTCCGTGTTTAAAGGTATTGCGGCCCACTGTTTTGATGATGCAGCCTGTGGGGCCTGCACGCGAGGGTACTGGAACTGCCACGAGCCATACCGAGGAGTTTGAGGACTTCCGTATATATTCAATACGCGTCCGTTGATCGATAGTGTTACTTCGCTGTCCTGAAGGTACGCCAGATCTGGGTAGGTCGTTCGTATGCGCATGACCACGTCTGTATTAGCGAGGGCTGCATCATGGTTTCCCGCAATGAAGAGCTTGTGTCTATGCGGCTGACCGCTCAGCCATCTCAACGCATCCTCTATTTCTTGCAAGCTCCCGGACTGCGTCAGGTCACCTGCATGGATAAGGAGGTCTCCGTCGGGCAACGGTGTGACTGATCTGTGCTGGTTGTGGGTGTCCGATATGCAGACGACGCGCACTTGATTTCGTGTCGGACTTGACCGCGACTGTTTTTGCGCAAGTTCATATATTCTTCGTGCAAGAACGAGACACGGGGATGTTAGGAAGGTATTCCAGCTCGAAGGCTCGCTGCGTTGGAGGATGGCGTCCATGGCTAGCTACATGTGGAATGAACACGTTGCATTGTCTGAAGGGATCGGCGTGATCGACTCAGTAAAGTGTATTTGGAATAGATGCGACTCAGAAGTTTATTGAATCTAGCGAACATCATTCATTTCTAACCAGGCTTTCATCGGACGTTTACACCCTGTGTTAACTACCCTTCATCCACGCGCATAACACGTTACTGGTGCGTCTGACCCATATCACTGACGGGATGTTGACATTGATAATCTTCCACAGTAAAAGCACCTGAAAAAAGCATCTAAGCAAAATTTTTACGAATGCCTAGCAAATTCTAATTCATGCCCAAACCTACCGAGTATATTCAAGGCTTCTTGAAATTATCGCGAAGGTGCCGAAGTACGACTCGTTGCTCAGATGTCTCAACGTGATTGTTATCCCACTTCGATTCATCTGGTGAGTCTCCCCACGTTGCGAAGAGCTGCATTGCTGTGACTCCAGTGCCTGTCCTTCCGTGCCCGTACCCGCAATGAATAAGCACGGAACCGTTAGGAATACTACGAAAGAATTCGATCGCTTCCTTTAATTGGTCCTCCGTCGGTGCAGTAAAGTCCTTGACAGCCAAGTGACGATAGGAGATTCCGACATTAGCGAGCATCGCTATCTGAGATGTCGTATATGAATATGTGTTAA
Organism: Sanghuangporus weigelae; assembly: GCA_033182465.1. Classification (NCBI taxonomy): domain Eukaryota; kingdom Fungi; phylum Basidiomycota; class Agaricomycetes; order Hymenochaetales; family Hymenochaetaceae; genus Sanghuangporus; species Sanghuangporus weigelae. Next base: position 3,689,180 of record CP137319.1, on the reverse strand, counting down.
AACTTATGACTCCGTTGATGCCTTTGTCCGTCAGAAACTTGACAGCGGTAGGTGTCAGATTTTGTGATTCATCGTCTTTATCATCGTAGTTCGGTGCAGCAGAGCGAAAAAGGTTACGACCATGGTAAACGTATTGAAGGACTTGCTCGAAGCGCTTCCATTCGCTACTCATATCTTCAATAATTTAGAGACTGTCCAGGTATAGACTTAAGGTCACCACTCACCGTTCTATGGAGTCTACCAACCAGAAAGGGCGATGGCTTCGAGAGTGACTAGAAAGCACTTCAGGGTTAAATTTAAAGTAGAGAGGCAAGTGACTTGAATTAGAACTTTCCTTTATAGAAGCATACAGTTCACGCCAATATCTTATATAGACTAGTTCCTTCCATGCCACCATGCAGGGGACCCCTGCGGGATCCTCTAGAGTTAACTATCGCATTTAAGGCCATATTGCAAAGGGGAAATTGGTTTCACATTCTGTCTTTCGCTGTAGGCGCTTAAGCAGACGCCCAAGCTCGTGAACTATTTTCTACCGATAAAAGAATTCCGCCTTCAATCAATCGCCTGTTCTTTGACGTACGAAGATCGAAAGAGAATGAGGTATTTATTGTGATTCCATTTCGCCGTGCTGTATCTTCATCGCAGCCCACGTTTGCAGCCATGCCGGACTACTCCACCTACTTCAGAATTCATAATAAACTTGACATCGATCTTCAGCTCCAAGACGACAAGATTCCCTTTGGATACTGGGAGAAAAAGCCAAATGGTGGATTAGTGCCGGCGTTCTCGGTCTCAGATGAGTTTCAGGTCAAGGATAAAGCCGGTCAGTATGCGATTTTGCGCCTACCTCCACGTTCATATGCTTATACTAGTACTTGTACGCAGTCTGGCCAGAAGGCACTGAAGCCGACATGTACTTCAAAGGTTCTAGGGGCGATAGGAAGATATCAGTTCACGTATACTTCACTTGCCCTTGGAGCGACGACTATTCCAACGCAGCAGACTGCTCCTCCGACAGTTCCCAGCTTCTATGCTCCGTTTCTGGTCTCAACTCGAAGAAGCCAAAGTACAATCCATTGAATGGTAAGAGGACTTGTAGTCTCTTATATTCTCAGACATTTACACCAAGCAATCTTCAGTAGACTTCATTATCGACAGACGCGTCAAATGAGCTCGGTGTTTAGGCAGTATTATTAGACTGAAGTGTGAAATGACGATTTCTTGATGACCAGACAAAACGACTGAATAAATCTATATGAATGTCGTGGTGCATTTCCTGGTACAGCACCAGTAGCTATGGTATCACCAGACTAAGAAAAGTTCTTTATTTAATCTTGAAAAAGATGTGGCATTTATAATCAAGCATGGCAAAGGAAATACGAAGGTAACGTATTATACATCGAACAGGATCCCATGCTCAACCGTGGTTATCACTCTTATTACGTGTAGACTTAATTGGCTCCCGGACGGCGAGGTCAAATGGGCGCCAATCACCATGCTGTCTTGGGTCTCAAAAGAAGCAAGGAAGACTGTCCGTTTGCGTTTGAAAATTTTCAATGATTGCTCAGATACGCTCGGAGATTTATGAGCTCCGCCTCGAGGCGTCTATTCTGCTGATACGGCGATAATGCAACGAGACGGGAGCTGGTCAAGGCACACCATACTGGTGAATTTGGATAAAGCGTGCTTCACACTGATTGGCGCCGATCAGCATATTACAAATGCGGAACTTGCGTGCGGGAAGTTCCGGTCGCTTCTATCTTCAGTCAGGTAAGAAGTGTCAGAGAAGATCGCCTCATGTTTCTATTGAAGTAAACGAAGCTGCAAGCATAAGGCCGTCACATGCGGATTCGGCGCCTCCTATCGGCATTAGAGTACTTCAGGCTCCCATACCTCCTTCATCATCCAGCCTACAGCAGGTTGCTCTGCACCAGATGATACCCCACTTTCGTTCTTTGTTTGTGTTCTTCCCCACCTTTACCCGGATTAAGATGCTTATATTAATGCAAGAAGTGTTCATGGACAAGATATGAAGTGGAGTACGTTTCTTATCCGGAGAGTTTTCCGACCAACTCACCACTGGCAACTGCAGACTGATCCTGCAATGAACCAACATCAGAGATGATATAAGTAGTTCACAGTGCGTCTGGAAGAGATCTTCAAGCTTGTAGCTATTGCAAAGACTTCATTTCGACTCTGGCTTTCCGGAATATCCTTCGATACTTTGCTCCTTCCACCATGTCTTACTCCTCTGTGAACGTCGATTTCACCAACACTGGTACGGAGATCGTAACCATCTCATTCACAGACCATGTTGGGAATGAGATCGGTCCTCTCGTGTGTCGTCACCATGTACCACTTGTGCCTCACTTACTGATAGACTTCCTGTCTGTATTCAGGTGCTCCGTCCCAACCAAGTCATCCGTCGCAGATTTGAAATCAACTTCTCTTATTTCTTTACCTTCGGTCGTGGACGCCACGAGCAGACGACTACGTATGCAAATCTTTTTTTTTTATTGCTGTGGGTTGTATTGATGTAACTCTTCGAACTTGAAGTCAGAACTTCACAAATAACGCGACTGTTGATGTCAACAAGTACTTTGTTTAGTCTGTCTGCTTAAGGTGGGTGCAGTCAAAGGTTCCTTCCTTATCGGACTTACACTATCTAAATGTATGATTTCTGTAGGATGTGTACCGTATCATGCTCTTGTAGCTTCGCGTTTGATTTTGCTACCTTTGATAAATAAATGAATGCGAATGGGATACTGAAATATGGAGAGCTCGGAGAAAGTCGTCATTGGGACACCTTGAAATGTAGCAGATTTATTCATAAGAGATACAGAAAGCGCGTGTACACTTACAAGCCTCGAACCTCATGTAGTCAGTTATTTACAGAGAATGCATTCAAATTCTTCTCTTCAAAAAATTCACTTCGAGAATCGATCAAACCAGGCTATGATGCCCCTTGCACTCTCTTCCTTGGCCCATCCTATTCGGAATATGGATATAAGAAGCGTCGTAAAGGAGAGAAATTGACTTTCAAGACTTACGCTGGATAGGAACGTTAGGGTCTCCGCGCACGGCGAAACCGTGTTCTACGCCTCCAAAGACTTGGAAAAAGTAATCATGCTTCTTCTCGACAAGGATGTCCTCAGCTCGACGCCGAAGTTCAACCGGGAATGTATGATCGATCTCTATAAGAGCATTAACATTCCATTATGCATTGGAGATATCAAAAGCGAACTGCATACCAGAGCACGAGAGCATCAAGGGAGCTGAGAGGGAGAAAAGCTTAGCAGTGCCGGCTTTTCCGTCACAAATTGTGGCATCGTACCTTTGACATCCTGGAAATGTGTCTCCGTGAGAAAAGCTGGATGCGCAACGGCTCCTGAGAAGGAACGGGCGGAAGTTTCTTCAGTTAGGTTCGAGAGAATAGATCGAATTCGGGCCAATTTACCTGCAACTATCTTGCCCGATGCACCGGCCTCCAATACAAATGGTGCGCCAAAGCAATAGCCTGTTTATCCGAACAGGAAGAAAACGCAAATGAGAGTCAGGACTGAACCAATGTTTCATGACCTCGTCGGACTTGCCCACGGCATAATAATTAGTATCTTGTCCTTCGTGCGATATAGAGCATTAGCTAATAATAACGGGAGTCCTAAATTTAACGTACCGTAACGCTCCTTGATTGCCTCGAACCACTTCGGCTCGTACTCTCGAGCCTGAGCCTTGCTCTTCGCCATCCAGGCAGGCCTGTCAAATCCCTCCTCTCCGGTATGGATATACACCGGATCTCCAAAGAAATAGTCAATACCAACAACAGTAAATCCTATTCAAGCAAGGTGATTGAGACGGCCTGTTGGAATGAAATGTCTACTAATCACACCCACCTTGAGCCGCGAAGAAGTCCTGGATGAGCTTATTGTTGATGAACATTGAACCCCAGACATCGGCGTAAAACAGTATGACACCCTTCGATTTCTGACCTTGCGGTGGTTCGGCGATATACGTTTCGACTCCTGCTATCTTCTCAATCTTGCCTCTCGGCTCACCGGAATGCTGCACGCCACGGCAGCAGGCATCACCAGGCTCTCCAGCAAGATACTTGTCCGACATGGTTGGGGTTCAAGTGAGAGAATGCTGACTGAGATAGGTCGCACGGATGGACTGAAATACGCCATGAAGGAGTAAGGAAGCCTTCCTGGAAGTTCTGCAGGTCACACGAATACTACAATAGCATGAGTTAGAAATCTTTGCCTTGTTTGACTCACCGTGACCAGAGCATGTAGCATTTCCAGAGCCAGTGTTCAACCTCTGAACGGCGGATGAAAAGCAAACGAGCATGACCAGTTAGTTAAAGTATTTATTATATTCCCACGATTAGAGAGAGAGTAAACTTACGCAATTTACTTACACAATTTTATAAACTTGAATTGTCCCACGACTAGACAAGGCCCGGGCCGTCGGACTTTCACTCCGAACCTAATCCCCAGCCTGAGGACGAAAATAGACGACTTGACTTCTTTCCACTTTTCATGGAAATATGATAACAGAACACGTTGTCGCTGCTTACCCTCTAACCCCCTGCAGCATCTGCAGCGACGACGAGCGGCGAACGCTGTCCTTTCGATGAATCAAATCGAATTGTCTGTCGTCCAACACAACGATGCAGCACCGGGTCCAGTGAACTCGGAGTCCTCTGTGCCACCGAGTCACACGACAACAGCGATGAATACGCCTGTGCACTCTCCGTCCAGGGCTGCATCGGTGCGGTCTTCCTCGCATGACGCAACGAAGGATGAACGTGATGCACCGACTCTGGAGACTCATGAAGGTCGCGCTGGACTCAGATTGACGGACCAGACGAATCTGCTGCCTTTCCGCAAGGTGGTGTCCGTTTTCGCAGGACTGGCAGTCTGCGTCGTAGCGTCGACCCTCGACATGACTCTTGTTGCGACGGCGCTCCCCAGTATCTCTGCCGAGTTCCACGCGGGATCGGTATCTTCATTCATACCTTCGGCTTATCTGCTGACCTCAACGGCTTTCCAACCTTTGTATGGTCGCTTCTCCGATATATTCGGAAGAAAGGCTGCTTTGTGCCTCTCAATGGGTGTTTTCATGCTGGGAAATCTTGCCGCTGGATTTTCACGGAAAATAACTGAGGTCATAATTTTTCGTGGTCCGTCTATTCTTTCTATTATCATCCAATTCACGCTCAAGATTCTTCATTTTAGGTATAGCTGGAGCAGGTGGAGGTGGGATTGTATCCATGGCCCAAATCGTCATGTCTGATGTTGTTAGTCTAAGAGATAGGTACGAAGTAGCTTCCTCATCATCTCATTTGGATGCCAACTCATTGCAACAGAGGAAAATACCAAGGCATCATTGGCGTAGTCGTCGCACTGGGCTACGGTATCGGACCTTTGATTGGTGGTGCATTGAGCGAGAAGGTCTCGTGGAGGGTATGTCTGCGTTTATAGCTTTCTTCGATCTACTAATACTGTCCCTCTCAGTGGTGCTTTTGGGTCACTCTACCTGTATCTCTCTTCGGAATTGTCATTGTCACATATATACTTCCTCTCAAAAATGTCGAAGGTGATATAAAAAGGTGAGAACTACGGACGAGAACTGGAATTTGCTAGCTCAAATGCAAGCAGAAAGCTTCTGGCAATTGACTACGTAGGAACGGCTCTGACACTGAGTGGTTGTACTCTTCTTATTCTGCCATTGATCTGGGTACGCACACTGTCAAGTTGGTACACATCTATCCTAAATATAATTCTTTCTCGTATCAGGGTGGCATCACCTTCCCGTGGCATTCAGCGATTGTTCTCACAACGCTCATCTCTGGCATCTTCCTTGTTTCGCTTTTTTGCCTCTGGGAATGGAAGGCTGCAAAGCTTCCTATTGTACCGAGTATGTCTGCATTTCTCTGCTTCAGTTCAAGTCTAATGCTCCTAGCAGTGTATATCTTCAAGCACGTTACAGTGTCTGGTGTATACATTACGATGTTTGTCAAGCAAGTGTCGTCCGACCCGCTTATATAAATGATTTACTGCAATTGTATTAACGTTGCAACTTCCAGCGGGTTCATTTTCAACTCATCGCTTTTCTACCTCCCGCAGTTCTTCCAGGTAGCTCTTGGATACTCGCCGATACATGCAGGAGTGTTCTTGCTGCCCGTACTCGTGACCCAGACATTGGCGAGTTTTGTTTCCGTATGTTCCCATTCATTTCCTATCCTATGTCCATCCTACATGTATCTTTGTGAACAAAACAGGGAGTCGCTGTGTCCCGAACAGGACGATATCGTGTATGCTGTCATTCCTTCGAAGATGCGTTTTGCACTTACGACATCTTTCAGAGCATAATCTACAGCGGATTTAGCGTCTGGGCCGTCGGTTGTGGACTGATTTCAACGATAAATGCCGGATCAGGTCAAGTTCGATCTGTCGTGTACATGCTCCTCGCAGGGATTGGAGCAGGGCAGGTTAGCAATCGCCTCTGTCAAGAACTTCGTATTGTGACAATTCGGTTCCCAGACATTACAAACAACTACTGTTGCTGCCCAAGCCAGTGTGTCTCGGCAAGACATGTCAGTCGTCACCGCCGTTCGAAACGTAAGTCGACTTCTGAAAATTCATGACACGGCTGCTGATACATGCAATCCGAAACTCCATTAGTTTGTACGGCTGCTCGGTGGAACTTTGTCGCTTGCTATCGGTAGCACCATAATGTTTGTCTATCCTCAGGGCTGCATGGACGCAGAATTGGCTAATGTCCCGAAACGCAGAAATAATTCTTTACGATCAATAATGATTTCACTTAGACTCCCGGAGTCTACAATCAACATGATTATCGACGATCCCACCATCCTTCATCCTCTTCTTTCTTCCTCCGCAATCAATGGTACCTTGTCGGGAATAAGTTCTGGCACGGCTCAATCCATCCTCGTCGGGTACACACACGGTTTCCGCGTCGTGTTTGTGTTGAACGCTTCTCTCGCGACGCTCTCTGTGTTCGTTGCAGCCATAATGATCAAACATAAGGAACTCATTCGAGCTGATGAAAGTGAGATGCGGAAACGAGCTTTGGAAGGCGTCCAGGCGAGAGAAAAGGTCGAGAAGGATGGACATGGTACGCAGAAAGGAATGAAAGATGTCAAGAGCGGGAAGTAGTGATGACCGCGAATGTCATGCAAACGTGTAGGTCTGGATGCTGTAATAGATCATTGCCTCATGAAAAGGCGCTTTACTAGAAATAGACTTAGAAGTCGATATGTATGATGATAATTCTTGACAATGAAAGCGCAGACGGTCTCTTCAAGTAATACTATGTTAACGTCGGTAAATATATGCACGGATAAACAAATAATGTGAGTGTATATTCCGATTTGTTTATACCTCCATCTGATATGATACATCTGCACTTATGTAGCAACCGCGACAGGACGGTAGAAAACTTCACTCATCATAGCCAAGCCGAGTCGCAACGGAACGAATGATGGCAGCGTCCCAACGTTCAAGAGGCAGCTTCTGAGATAGACTGAAACAGATGAATACGAGCCAGTATCACGACTTCTTGCTTGTTCAGCAAGAGAATTAAGATAAGGGATGACGGCTTCAATCGTTTGGCTCTGTGAACTCGGACTTGCAGTCTTTGTAGCCAATGCCCAAAATCTAGTATGGGAAATTAATCGGACTAAATTTGGTTCACAAGGGGTTTCAATGGCTTACTGGCGTGCGACCTCTCCAAGGGCGGCCTCTGCCATAGGACGTGGCTTTTGGGGGTTACGTGTAACACCAATGACAGTGTTCGTCAGTTCGCGAGCGTTGTCGGCTTCATATCAGTGCGCTCGTCTATTGCGAAGAGAAAGTTCATCGCAAAAATTGTCTTGCCGTTTTCTATTGCCATGTGGCCCCCTCAGTACTGCCTTTCGATCGACTTCACGCGCACGACTAACGGAGAAGAAGCTGTCATTTCTTCCAAGCCCTGCGACACGAAGTCAAATCCCCAAAAATTATTGAAAAGGCGACCGCTTCTTTCTATACATTTCCGAAATGCGAAGCCACTGCTGAGGCAGATACGGGTGGAGCTGGTTGTATCAGTCGTGTAGAGCAATGCACCGGATATGATCAAGCCGAAGGCAATACCAATGACAACGAGGCTAACGATAAGGACCCAACTTATATTAGATGATTCCAGTGGCAAGGGGATGTCGGCGAGTATGTACTTGCGTGTAGAAGTCGGCGCCGGGATATGATCGGCACCAACATCAACGTTGACAAAGGATTGAAGCAACGAAGACAGGGTGGGGACAGGGACAGGCCGGGACGGTGGAAACTCCAGAGTCTCATCCGCGAAGTCGATGAAGTACTGGAACGTTTTGGTAGCCGGAGTGGAAACAACGACAGTGGGAGCACACGGAGCAGGACAAGCGAGTACCGGCGTGTCAAAGAGCCTCGGAGGGGACAATAAAAGTCGATTGGGTCCCCCTGGAAGAGATGCGCGACATCATAACCGAAGTCGTAGAAGTCGGGGCTGGCATCGCCTGAGGGCTGAGCCAGCATAAGAAGCTTTAAAGCGAGAGTGAAGACAGCGACGATATAAAGTATCGTTGCAAGCAAGCAAGAGTGCAGGACAGGGGAGCGTTCAAGTTGCTCTATTGAAGTCGAGATGAAGGTTCGAGTTCAAGTCGCGATGGGGATGCGGGGAGGACCTGGATGGGTTTTATACCATTTCCTGGGTGACGTAGACGATGACCACGTTCGAGCCTCCGTAGCTAAACGGAGTGGCAATCGGATCACGAAAACGAAAGTATGCCCATGTTTGTAGAATTCAGCTGGAATCTAAACGCCGGCTTTCGCTGACACTGAGGAGAGAACGAGAACCTAAGCATTCTAGAGCCCGCTTGGCACGTGTTCGCAGTTTCTTTTACTTTATATTACCCGCCCAATTACAGCTGACCGCAATGGGTTGAGTAAAGTATAATGTCGAGAGTGAAAGAAAAGAGAGAATGGATTCACCTGGACGGAGAAAGCGGGTATTTCCGAAGAAGGGATCCACCAGTGATCGACGAACGAACCGTTCAGCCTTGTGACATCTCCCGTTGGCGCAAGAATACTTCCGCAAATGCACCGTGAAACGGGTTCATTGCCATCGGATGGGCAGCATACATGCAGTACAGTATTTATGCGGTGCAGCAGGGTTTTAGGCAAAGTCGAAAATACAAATTGCTGGTCATTGATAAAATATGTACTAAATTGCTCGTTGTGACAGGAGTTCTGTAACGTTCCGCACTATCCCCGGCGACAACCACCCCGACGTCCGTCAGCATGGCGGATCACAAAGTCTGTGTTGGAGCTGGTGAAGGTCACCCATGCCTCTCCGAGACCGTGACGACTGTGATGGAGCATGACATGATGATTATCTGCTTTCCCTATCTCATGACCGGCATGGACTTCGGCAACGACACCAGGTACGTTCTCTAGCGATGTCATCTCGTTCAGACAAACGTTACTACTAGCAGTCCGACCTGGTTGTTTCGGGAGAGAACTAGTACTCGTCTACTGGTTGAAACCAAGGCAGTATGCCTGACAGAATCGATCGTATTCGTCCTCATTTACGCGGCTCTTAATGTCCTACGTTTCGGAGTGTCTGCAACTGGAATTCGTTAGAACAGTTGTCATGTGCTGAACTTGCGAACGGGACTTGGATGGAGACTGACTTCTGCCTTCCAAGGTGGTGGTATTGCTTTTGGAGTGCACGATAACTTATGCAAATATCATTGGATATACAGTTGAAATTGTCATAACGCATAATGTCGGGAGACTACTTTTTGTAATGCATTATTAGATTTATTCATTAGGAGATATGTGAGAAAATATTTCCGCCTTTGGAAAAGGTGAAAAAGGTAGCTTCCTCATGGTCTGACCCCTACGTTAATAGCATGAGCCTGATTAGATACCAGAATAAAGCATGGATTCTCAAAAAACACTCTTATTGACTTAACAGAGGGGGAATAAATACATGCTATATCTTGTAAGTCCTTGACGTCCCGGATTTGGAAGGTGATCGTCATGCTATTTATGGTAGTTGCCAGTGTCGATCAATCTGCACTACTTGTATTTTCATTTAATTACATGATTTTCTTGACTAGTGGACTTTACAAGGCCAGTTGTGCTCTCTGGTTGCCTCAGAACTCATAATTTACATGAATTTATAGTAGCCTTATCACTCCCTTGATCACCATAATGCATAATATTGCTCAAAATTTCAATGCATTATTCCATATGACATTTTTGCATAATTTCCCGCCTCCCGACATGGGAGACACCAAAAAGTGATGCGTTATGAAATATATGCATTATGATACGATGCATTATGACAATTTCAACTGTATGGTAACGGTCGAAAAAAACGCCTACTTTCGAACCTCCTCATCCGAGTTTCTTCTTGGTCCGTATTATCAAGGTGAGGCATCTGGGCCTTATATCGCGCTAAATTTGCGCTGGCATGGAACGACCCGCCCTTTGTTCTTATTGTCGCGGCCGCTTTACAGGATTCCTCTCCGCGACGGGCAGCGCGGCTAATCATTTGAGATAGTGAGTCCCAAAAGATTATCCGATCATTCAGGGTACTCATTCAACTGAATTCTATAGACGTGTGGAACATCGTTATTTGCTTTTTACAAGAATTCTTCCAAGTACTTTCAAGGCTTCCAAGCAGCATTTTGGTATTATGAGACGCTCATGTGATTCTTCCCGGTGTTTCAGGAAACGCGATGGTGCGTCCATCATGAGCCATTTTCCTATCATAGTGACTCTCAAGGTGAGGAATAAATGGTGAATGTTACAGCTTTATGTCTGTATGATTTCACATTGCCAGAAAACTCTTTGAAGCACTTTATCTTATCACGCCTCGAGAACCTCTCGAATCTGCTATGAAGATATTCGTGCACTGTCTGTAAACGTATCTGCAAAATAACTCGTAATACAGGGAAAACCTGACTTGTACAAAAGCAGTCTCGACTCGAGAACCATTAATGGCTTCGTTCTTCCTGTTAGCCATGTAAGAAATGATGCATGGTCAGGCCCAAACATAGCAATGCTCTGAGCTTTACTCTTTCTGAACATCTGGATGATCATAATGACCGTACGCTGTTGTCAGACGTTATTCTCGAAGCAATATTGTCTCATCCCTCCACCTTCCCTTCAGCTGAAACTCCACCTTCCCGCTTGCCTTTCCAATCTACATCCCTTCTTAAGCTTTGTGCTCGACGGCAAACTTCAGGGGTCTCCTTTTTATCCGAAGAAATTTCCAGGAATACTTAAAAGGGCCTGTACATAGCTCCCAAAACCACAGCCGCCTAGGTTTCTTTCTTGTCATCTCTTATATTCGGTGTCCAACGATGTCCAACAAATACTACCACGTCACTGGCGTCAAGACCTTAGGCTCCACTGTTCCTCCTCGCTTGGAGTTCAATCAGTTCGCTGAGGACGTTGACGTCCTGAACCTCTATCTACTTGCTCTGCGTGAAATTCAGTGTGCAGACCAAAGCAAGCTGACCAGTCACTTTCAAGTCGCAGGTATGCGAATTTATCATGACTACTGTGACTTCACTTCTCAGGTACTCGCTGTTAATTAGGTATCCACGGAAAGCCTTACCAGCCATGGGATGGTGTTCAAGGACAGGATAGCTATGACTTCGGAGGATACTGCACCCATGGCAGCGTCATCTTCCCAACGTGGCACCGTCCATATGTCGCGCTTTACGAGGTACTTAGTGACTTGGATATTCGATATATTAGCGAACTACTGATGCGAGAGCACTATAGCAAGTGGTATGGGAGGAGGCCAGAAAGATAGCGAATTCGTATGAAAGGCACGATTTGAAGATCAAGTATCAAGAAGCATCTCGGCGGCTCCGACAGCCGTAAGCTTTTTTGACGCTCTCCTTCGGTGCTCAACCTCACAGAAACGCGCATATAGATACTATGATTGGGCAGTCAAGCCAAACACTATCCATCCCCTCTTAAACTCTATTGAGACGGTAAAAGTAGTCACCGCGCCTCATGGAGAGATGGAGCACATCCCGAACCCGCTTTTCGGTTACAAATTCCATCCTATCGACCCTTCCTTTGAAGATAGGTTCGCCATCTGGCGCAAGACGGTACGCCATCCAGCGAGCACTACGGATCCAGATGCGAAAAGCCAACCTGAAGAGGTCGAGAGGTAAGAAATGCTGTATTCTGTGACCTATCCGGTTCAACTTATTGCTCTGTTTAATCAGTACCTTGAGTGAGAATAATGACCAAATCCGCGATTTAATATTCGATTTGCTAGCGTATAATCATGATTGGATGACCATGTCAAACCGCCGCAACGGCCAGGGAGCAAACAATCTCGAAGAGATACACGACGACGTTCATCTCTATATTGGGGAACAAGGGCATATGGGAGACGTCCCCATGGCGGCATTTGATCCGATATTCTTCCTTCATCATGCAAATGTAGGTCTTAAAGTGATACTGAATTGAGCTGTCCGGGTTTGATTACTTTGCATTGATCTTCGTTTAGGTTGATCGAATGTTGGCTCTCTGGCAGGCTCTCAATCCGGATCTCTGGGTTGTTCCCGGTCCCTCACAGGAAGGAAGTTTCACTGTACCACCCAATGAATCCGTAGACACCTACACGGACCTCACACCATTCCATGTCGACGACTATACTTTCTGGAAATCTGAGTCGGTCCGTGACATGAAAGCATTCGGGTATACGTATCCGGAAATTGGCAGTGATGTGAAAAACCCTGAAGAGCTGCGCGAGGCCGTCATGAAGGCTGTAATGAAGCTATATGGCCCTATTTTCGACGTTTCCCAAGATGCAGTGACTGCCACAGCCTTGGCCCAATCCAAGTCACTGTCGGTTGTAAATACCTCCTCCAACCGTGAGTTCTTCTCGATATCAATTTATTTGGCAGACTTCGCGCTTAATCTGGATCACACGGACAGCTGGTCGTGGGGCAGCTAGTGGAACAAGCCCTACCTACCCGGCTCGCTACTATGACTGGTTCGCTACGGTCACAGTTAACCCTGCGGAATTTGCAAGGAGCGGTCATATTTTCATATTCTTGTCCGAGAAGGTTCCATCGGGGGATTATTTGCATGCCCCGGAGCGTGCCGGAGACGTCGCCATCTTCAAGAATTCAAGCGATCAATGCGCGAACTGTAAGAGGCGCCAGGAAGAGGGCGAGACGGTATCCGGACAAGTACCTCTGACACGTGAGTTAACCCTTTAGCTGCATCAGCGAAGTACATCACTCACGATTGTCCTCTCCTAGGCATATTATTGGGCAAGGGAAAGGATATCAACGATGTGGAAGGAATCAAAGAATATCTCAAGACTCACATGCACTGGCGCTGCGCACTCGTACGCAAATGATTTTCTTTCACTGCAGCATTCGTTATCTTATGATTCTTGTAGGTCGGTGGCACAGAACTCCCGTTAGAGAACGTCCCTTCCCTTCAGGTCAAGCTATTCTCAGCTTTGTGCCAGAAGGGGGAGCGCAGGGGCGGCTTTGAAGGGTTCCCAACGCGCCAGGCACCGGAAGTTCACCGATCTGTCACACACGGTAAGGTGGGAGGTTATATTGCGGACAGCGACTAGGTATAGCTCGAGGAAAGAAACATCCGAAGAGGCGGAATATGTGAAATAATGAGTATCTTGAATATTGAGTCCAGACTCCAGAGGCATACAGTTTTGGGTACACGCCAGATGATGTTCCGTTCCGTTGTGCAATGTAATAATGATACTGATTGTAAGAAAAAGTTAAAGAGATGAAATATGAGTACTAGTATTGTTGATCTTTGATCGCGAAATCCGTTCGAACACAGCATATCATTACATGTAATGATCAGTATGTACAGGTGGGTTCGTCACCCCCCAATTTGGAAGGCAGATTTGCATGCCTTCTCTGGAAGTAGCCATCCCTCAGCATGAAGAAGTTGACGAGGTGCTATCCGACGCTTATACTCATAATACTGCCATGCAAGGCATGCAAATTTACCTTCCTAAAACGAGAGTGACGAACACCTTTTGTACCCATCTGTAGCTTCACTTCCTGCTCGCTTTGTCGTCAACAATCGTATAGCAGACTGTTTTCTCTCTACCAACACGAAGCAGCATCGCCTGCCTTTATCTTACTCTAGCGTGATGGACTCTGAGGATGCGCCTCCAAATCGTATACCACGCCGGGATGAATACGAGGAAGGGAAGGCAAAGCGACATCTGCGTGGCTGGCTGAGTTATGCTTTCGCAAGGTGTGATGCTACGTTCTGGATACCTCAACGCCGGTTTCTAACATGTATCGTACTTCCGAAAGTGGAGTCAAGTATTTGTCGTCGTCTCCCTGACGCTTTTCCTACCGATCTGCCTTGAGCAATTCGCTCGGGACAATGGCTATCTCCTTCCAGACAAGACAAGACCCTGCTCGACAGTAAAGACTGCACCGCTCAATGCTGCAGATACAGATGAGGATACTGCTGTGGTGTTAAGATTGGCTGGATTTGGGTCGACAGCGCTAGCTTCGGGTACATACAGGCTTAGTTGCAGGAGACGTTCTACTGATGAAGCGTGGTCTATACGTCTATTCAATTTCCGTTGCAATTCAAGCACTGACCGTCATCTCCATGGGTGGGATTGCAGACCATCGTACGCATCGCAGCCATTTATACGTTCAGCCAAGTTGGCGCTAACAACATTCTCAGCACCTCACCAGAAACGTGCTCTCTTCCTATTCGCCACATTGGGCTCAATATCTGCAATGCTCTTCCTCGCCCTTCCATCTTCCTCTTCCGTGTGGCCACTAGCAGCACTCTTCGCCATTATAGCAAACGTCGGATTTGGCGCAAGTGCTGTAGCGATGAACCCGTATGTGCACGCGAGGACACGGCAGTTGTCGCCGCGTTCCAAGAATTACACTCTTCAGACCATGCATCGATATTGATACCTCAACAGGACAGTGAGGAAAGGAAATCTGATGAAGACGCGTACGAAGAGCCACTGTTGCACGCGAGCATCGAGCGTCTCCTGAGGCGCAAACTCTCTTTGAGAAGTATACTTCTATTGTCTCGCATACGACTGCGCGAATTTCAGGCACGAGTATTTCACTGGGATACTTTGCAGGAATTGTTGCGCTCGTCATAACTTTGGCTCCTGTAACACTTATGAAGGGCTCGACCTTTTCATTACGCCTCGCCATCTTCGCTAGTGGACTATGGAGAGCTCTTTTCTCGATTCCTGCCGGTACATGGCTCCCTGGGACTTCGTCTCTGTTACTTAAAGAATCCTCTGAAGAAATTGGACCGTTCAGCCTGAAGCGAGAAATATAGAAAGCGTGGCAACGCTTGGGCCAAATGCTTCGCTGGACGGAGATCAAGCGTCTAAGACACAGTTTTCTTTTCCTCGGCGCATGGTTTTTACTGAGCGACGGATTCACCACTATCACCTCCGCTGCACTCTTATTCGGCAAAACGCAGCTCGAGATGCCTGCCAATTCGCTCATCATCGTAGGTCTATTGTGAACGCCGCAGGTGTGCTTGGTGCGCTCGTCTGGCCGCGGATACAACGCCGCGTTGGATGGTCGAATAAACGCGTGCTTAACACACTCGTCTGTGCATGCGGTTTCATCCCTCTTTATGGATGTCTTGGATTCCTCCCTCCGTTCCGCTTTCCTTCCACGAACGTCAACGCCAACACGTTAGTGACAGCGCCGCACTTCGGAGGGCTGACAACACCAGGCGAGATGTACGCTCTTGCTGTCTACTTTGGTGCAGTCTACGGTGCCTTCCAAGCATACGCACGCACTTTCTATGCCGAGCTCGGCACGCGCGGGGAAGAAGCGCGATGGTATGCGTTATACTCCATTACTGATAAATCGAGCTCGTTCCTCGGCCCGCTTGTCGTCGGGCTTATCGCGAATGCAACGGGCGATATTCGCTATTCGTTCTTCTTTTTGGTTACGATGATTTGGAGCACGCTGCCTTTGCTCTGGAACGTCGATGTGGAAAGAGGGAGAGAGGATGTGCAAAAGTACTCGGAGCGGGAAGCTGGCCGATGAATTTTGTTTTCGGAACTGGATCATGCAAATCAGCTTCCAGTACTCGGAATTGGAAGAGATAAAAGGGCTTTTACAAATCTCAGTCGTTGTAGTAGTAGACGACTCTGTGTATTCACCTTTTACAAATCTACGTGAACAATATAGTGAATTCTATAGAGGAAGAAAGTAACAAAAGAGTCTCACCTCAGTCGTTGTAGTAGTAGACGACTGAGGTGAGTGGCATGCGCAGTAGATGTTGATATTGGTTGTGTCAGCCACGCATGACATAATAGGTGAAAAGAAATGAAAAGGAAAAGAAATCTACACGTGATCGATAAGGAGCCATTTATGGAGGGAGAAAGAGCCGATACGATAGAGAACAAAAGGTCAAGTCGCACATAAAGAATGTCATATCTTTAACACTCCCCCTCGACGAGAGACTAGATCATGCCGAGAAGTGAAAGACAGTTGTTATGTTTGTCCGCGGCGAGAGGTTTCGTGAGAATGTCAGCGGGGTTTTCATTTCCTGGTATATGGACCAGCTTGATACGTCCTTTCTGAACTTCATCTCGGATATGATGAATAGGGATGTCGATGTGCTTCGTTTTGGAAAGGTGTACAGGGTTCTCGGTCATTTGCAGAGCAGGCTGGTTGTCAGCATAGATAAGTAGAGGCTGTTGGAAGCCACGGTTGATCTCGGAGAAGAAATTTCTAAACCAGATTCCTTCTTGAGCGCAAGCAGATAGCACAATATACTCAGCTTCAGCAGTGGACTTCGCAACAACAGATTGTTTGCGAGACTTCCAGGCGACAGGACTACCTTTTAGCATGAAGAGAAACCCTGTAGTGGATTTTCTGTCAGAAAGATCACCAGCCCAGTCAGAGTCAGAGTACGCGATAGGTGTTTCTGAGCCATCAAAGTGGTAGGTCAGTCCAAGATCCTTAGTCCCCTTGAGGTATTGAAGAACACATCAAGCAGCTACCCAGTGTACTCTGGCTGGCTTATGCATGTACCTAGTGAGTACATTTGCCGAGAAGGCGATGTCGATTCTGAGAATTGTGGCCATCCAAAGAAGCTCGCCAACAAGTTGGGTGTACGGCCAAGGTGGGATCTCAAATCATTCCCCCTCATCCCGATCGAATACCATTAGGGCCGCGATGGCCATAGGAGTTTTGACGATGGGAGAGTCGCTGAGACCGTACTTCGAGAGGGCTCGTTCGATTTTCTGTCGTACGGTGAGTTTGATGATACCTTTGTTTTGCCTTAGATGGACGTTGTAAGAAGCAACGACGCGCTAGGTCCGAAATCACGCACGTGACACACATTCTGCCATGTTCTGCATCATAACAGTTTAATCCGGCACGGATCGACATGATTCGAAGCAGAGCAATCTATTACAGCCTCACGCATTGGACTGCCACTGGGGAAAAACTTACGACGTTGGAAATCGCTCAAGGATAGCAGATCAGACACCTGAGCCACCCAGTCGACTCCACAAAGGAAGGCTCAGCCGACTCGTCTTATCAGTCCCAAGCCCAAGATTTGAATTGTGAGACTCGGGACCAACACCCGACGCCTCCCAAGCTTCAATCCGATGCAATGCACTCCGACTTCTCCCCTCTATGTTCCATATGCGCTCATATTTTGTTTTATGCCCTATGATCTATGTGCTTGCCACTTTCCAGATATGTTCACCTCATCTTTTGTTCTCCATGCTCCCCTTTGAGATATGCCTTCCGACTTCTCTTCGTTTATGGTCCCTGATGCTTCGAAGGCTCAGGATGGACAATGTTATAAATAGACGATCTATTTGTGTAGGGGAGTTCAGTTCAGTCCGGCCCACAGATCAGTACAGGAGTCAAGTCTGGACCGGAAAGCCCAGTTCTAGTCCTACTCGTCTTCTCTCCTTGCTACAGTCGAAACACCTCGACTCTCACTGTACTCACTTCGACTCTCTTGCCTCTATCAAATATACGATAGTTCTGTTTCATTCGTCCCGAGACCCCTGCCTAGCAGTCGTGTTCCGAGATCAGTGTACTCAGTTTGACTTGCATTGCTGTTAGAGTCTCTACTTGCAACTTACTGGTCCCTTTGTTTAACTCTCGTCCCCCCCCCCCCACTCTGTTATGCATCGTATTGCATTGTTACGCTGCGCAACACCTCGCGTTTTATTGCATCCCGTCGCATCATATCGGATCCTCATAGGATCACTCTAGCTTCGTTCTAAGTTTCGGAAATATTGTCCCAAGCTTCGTCTCATCGTTACTACTCCCCAGGGTTCGAATCCATCGAAGGGTTACCTGTGAGGACATCGTTCGTACCATCGTATCGCCACCGCCGATCCCCCTCGCCTCGACTTCTCCCACTTGCTTCTCGGCTTCTTTTCTCCGCTCAAATCCCCACCCTCACATACTTTCAGCAGCCTTTAATCTCAACTCACTCATCCCCTCCGAAACCGCTTCAGAACCTAGCTCAACCCTTCGGAATCACCCCAGCTTTGGCCTATAGTCACCCTTCTGCTATTCCATTCGTCTCAATCTTACAGAACAGCCTCCAACAGAACTGCGACACTCCTCTGCTAACAGACAGTTCCAAGGAGTTTCAACGTTCATTCCAAGCACGACATTTTCGATGGTTGGATTTCTCTCCTTGAAATCGAAAAATCGGCCAATTCCATTTTTGAACCGATGAGTTTTGGACATTGGTTCGCCAGAGAACGTGGTGCATTTTGCGTTGCAGTCGTCGACATGTGTTGCCAATATAGTCTCCCCCTCATTGTCTGAGCGAACATAGACACTTGGAGCGGTAATGCATTTGATATAGTCGAGTTCACCCAGTTTCAGGGGAAAATGTTCAGACCACGCTCTAGCGCCTTGTTTAAGGCCATAGAGGGCTTTGGACAGGCGGCATACAGGGTTTTGGAAACCGAGCACGTCAAAACTGGTGGGGTATTCGACAAGGATGCTTTCATCCAGAGGGCTATTGAGGTAGGCCGAAGTTATATCGATTGTAATGAGGTTGCTGTTTGCGTTTGCAGAAAGCGCGATGATGATTTTTGCTGTTATGAAGTCTCCGGATGCCGCGAAGGTCTCGCCAAACTCGAGTCCGGGGATCTGGGTGTCACCTCGTGCTACCCAGCGAGCGCGGTAATCGAGCGACCTATCAGCTTGTTTCTTAAGGTTGTACACCCACATTCCTTTGATGACGTGTTCATTCGGGGGACGTTCGATGACTTCCCAGCATTTCATCTCCGTAAGCTTGTTGTCTTCGTATTGCATTGCTTTTATCCATTCATTCGCGTATTTTGAGCGAAGGGCATCTTGAAGCATTTTAGGAATGGGGGTATCGGCGATGAAACGAATAATAGTTGCAGAATTTGCGAATTCGGATAGGCCGGGGAGCGTATCGAGGTAGCGAAGGGTAGTTTCCTGTTGTTGACTGGCTAGTGAACACATAGTGGGCTTATGAGGACGGTTTGAGCGACGAAGGGCTTTATTGGGTGGTTTTGCGATCTGGTGTGGTAGTTGGGTGTCTGGATCTTCATCATATAGGTATACTTCATTTTCTAATGAAGGATTGCGTGGAGAATGACGAGCGTACGATTTGAGTTCATCAAAGAGGACATCACGCGAATAATAGATCTGACACGTGGTTGGATCCATCAGTCTGTATGCAGTGTCGTCTCTGTACCCAAGAAGGATGCACTTGATGGATTTGGGGTTGAGTTTATGGCGTTTCTCTGGGGGTACGCGCATGTATGCTACAGCCCCGAAAGTTCGAATGTGACTGACATCGGGTCTTTTGCCGTACAGTACTTGAAATGGTGATTTTGTTAGGGAGTAGGCCCGGGGTTACACCGGTTCGATCCTTTTGCCTAAGCAGCGGTGTGTTGTGCAGAGGTGATCTTATCTACCCACGTCTGGCTGTACCACACAGTCCCTTACTAGCCTTCTTAGTCGCGGTCCGAGTTATGGATGCTTTCAGATACAAGGTGATAGTAAAGCAGATTGGGATTTCCAAGAGGCGTGATAGTACAAAGCACACAGTAATAGCTCGCTGTAGGGCAAGCTTTACACCAGTGTGTTAAGAGGATCGAAAGATGGGGAAGTGAGGGCCTAATCCTACAGCTATTTATGCTCTCAGATATTCCATTTTCCATCCTATTTCTTACTCATCCTGTCTCCACTTTACTCCACTTTTCTCCACCATTACATCTGTCCCTTTGTCATCCTGCTGCGCTTCGCTCCACTTGAGACAATAGAGGTGGTGTTCTGATGTGGAATGCTCCACTGTCAGTACTCTATAACGATGTCATTGCCGTCATTGAGTGGCATCTTTGCTCTTGGAGCGATGTAGGCTGCTCGGTATGTGATTCTTCGGAATTCATCTCGAGGTCCAGCGAGGGTAAGCATAACTCGCACATCGGTGTTAAGGTGTCGGGTCGGTGTAGAGTATGGTCCAAGGCATATCATGAACTGCATAAGCTCTGCTGGCGGGTTCTGCTGGGTTCTGGTGACTAGCCATGCTTTGCCTTCATATCGTATGTCTCGAATGTAATGCCATATCCTTCGTTGTATAAGGAGTTGTAACTGCTTGGTCTCCAGGTTTGCATCTCTCGGTAAATATAGGTTTGCCTGTATCGTAGATGCTGGACATGGTGTGTGCAACTCCGGTCTATACCATCCAATCATTCTCCAAGTTATCGGGTTCGCAGTTCGAGGGGTCCGAGTTGTGATCGTGAGTTCCTCTCGTTCCTGGGGTACTACTGGGTTTGGTGGATTGGAATGCATTGTATCTTGAAGGTGTCGCTCGGCTTCGATGTGACAGTCATATGTACCAACTGTTGCCGTGCATACTAAATAGTATACTTCATAAAGGACCATGTAAACTCGTGCACAGACTTGACAGTGCTGAAATGCCAGTGAGGTCTCCATAAACCTTATTAGCCTTTAGCCTTTTAGCATTTAGGCTTTAGTAGTTGTGCTTCTGGACTTCTAAGAAGTTTGATCGCTTCTTTTGATCGAGGTCGTTCTGGTTGCTTGGTCGGCAGCGTTAGAGTTAGTGGGATTACGTATCCGCTTTGGTTCTTCTAGCGCTCGGGTGTTAACAGATTACTGTTGCCTAGGCCGCTCGATCGCTTGGGCCTGTGATAGCTGGCTTGGTTGCTGGTCGCATTTAGGAAGCTGATTGTGTAGATCTGTTGATCGTGTCGATCCTGATGCGAGATTTTGAGCGGATCCTTTCAGATTTGTCTTCCTCTTTGGATTTTCCAACGCGATTATGAACGTATGCGAAGGTGGCATAGGCTTCTGCCCAGTAAGCCTCAGGAAGGTGAGCGAAGGAGAGCATTGCTCATACAGCGTCGGCTCCAGTTTGGTTCATATGCTCTATTCTGCCATTCATTTCATGGCGATATGGAACGGTCAAATGATGATAAATGCCGTTTTCATCATTGAATGTCAACATTGCGTGATTGACAAACTCAGTCCCATTATCGGAGTGTAAAGCTTTTACGGTGATTCCGAACTGGTTCTTGAACTCGGCGCATAAGTGCTGCCAGACACTCAAGATCTCACCAGAGTCCTTCGAATTGATTGCGAATGCCCATACGTAGTTGGAGAACTCGTCAACGAGTTTAAGGGATATTTGAGCCCCTGAGAAAGACTTAGTACCCATAAATTCAAGATCTGCATGTATGATGTCCCCCGGTGTTTTAGCACGTAGTTCTCGAGGACGGGAAGGCGTGGCTGTCATTTTGGACAGCACGCAGACTTTGCAATTAATGTCTCCTCCCTCCTTAATGCGAAGGCCATCAACGATCTGGTTCGCATGGATTTCTTTGATCCTATCCACGTTTAGGTGAGCAAAACGTTGGTGCCACACGTCAAGTGATTTTTCAGTTTGATCGACTGTTGAAACAAGGTTCACCCTTTGTGGGATAATCATGTCGAACAACCATTGATCGCCTATAGGTGTTCCGCGAGTGATTTCTTTGTCATCAAGAACGAATATGCACCATAAGGGTTTCTTGAAGAGCGTTTCGATACCAAGGTCTCGAAGGAGTTTGATCGTAGAAAGAAGGTTGTATCCAATAGATGGAACGTGGATGACATTTAGAACGACCAATTGAGTGGTATTACCGTTATAATTGAAACCTAAGGGAATCGATCCTCGACCTGCGGCGTTCATCCCAGCGAGATTTGGTAGTCCAACTTCTGTATTGAGTGACTTATAGTCGATGAAAAGCAACCTGTCGTTTGTAAAATGAGAGGTCGCTCCCGAATCAACGAGCCATGAGGTAGACTCGAACTGACGCTCGGAAACGGCCATCATGAACTGTCTGGATAGTTTGGTTGTGACGTGAGCAACTTGGGCTGGGTGGTTCAGGGATGAGGTTGCCAAGGCCTTCTCCTTGTCTTCCAGTTCCCTCCTCATAGATGCAAGGTGAGCACGCTCTTTGTGAAGTAGATCGGTTGGGACTCTATACCCGGGTGGACACTTATCGATACCACCTCCCCCTGGTGCCCAGCATCTTTGGACGCTGTGGTACCCTCGATTACAGTTGGGGCACAGAGGCCTATTGGTATTACGTCTGGCGCGGGCAGGCGCAACAAATGCGGACGGGTTGGAGAGGTGGGGTGCGGGTGTTTGATCAACAGTAAGTGCTGCTTGAGGAGGGGAGGACGACAGAGATCCGTTATGGAGATCATGCAGTTCGAGAGCTGAAAGGATCATCTCGCCATTGGCGAAGAATGAGCCCATGTTGGCGACCATCTCCCATTTGGGATGGCCGCCAAAAGAAGTGACTACGATGGAGGTCCACTCTTTATTGGACAGATCCAGTCCTGAGTCTAGAATGTCTGCCTTAAGTTTCCTCAAGTGAAAGTTGTGGTCTTTGACTGTTTCGGTAAGTCCAATACGTTTGTTATGCAGTTCCATGATTGCTTTATTTTGTGACATGGCGTTCTCTGTACCGAAACAAACTTCAATGAAAGGATCCGCTCAAAAACTCGCATCAGGATCGACGCGATCAACAGATCTACACGATCAGCTTCCCAAACGCGACTGGTAACCAAGCCAGCTATCACGGGCCCAAGCGATCGAGCGGCCTAGGCAACAGTAACCCGTTGTAGCGCACTGGCTCCTCCTGTGCCAGTACACTCATACTATGGCTCCCTCTTACTGCAGATACCATATCCCAGCACTGCCGACACCTGAGAGTGTGAGGGCACACTCCTATTGCACTCGGGACATCATTTGAGCACGTATCCATTGATTCCAGCACACGTACTGTACTGCGGCGCCCTCCTATGACCCAAATCGATCCGCCAATGGCTCCCCGACACTCAGACAGGTCCGCCGACAGCTCCTACCCAGCACCAGGCACTATAGGACACATCCCTCAGTGACTACGTGCCGCCGATCTTATGATTTACCATACGTACAGCCGTGCGGCGACTCTGGATGCCTCCGAGTCGGCCTCCCTTGGCGCTGATCAATGCGGCGGACACTCAGACATCCTCAGGTACCCTCGCCGACGCCTCCTACAGCTTACCAAGCAGTCCCCCATTGTCTAGGGAGCTATATATTGTCATATGTGCTTACATGCCTCATTACAATGTATCTGCCACCAGTCCGGGAGTCCCCCACAGCACTGCCGCTCCGGCCACTCATATTAGTCACTAGGGATCGCCCACACTCTGTATTGAGTGCCGCCGATGCATCGGACACCTCAGGGACATCGGCTGATGCGCCCTTTGTCTCATATACGCAATATCAGCCTCCGATCATCGGTTCCGATGTTTCCCGACTTCCCCCCGACGCGGCGGCCCCCATTAGACCATGTATGGAAGGTAGGCATGTGGTACATCGGCGTGCCAAGCCACCGACTCGCGCCGCCAAGCCCAACTCCGCCGGCGCCCGTGTTATTGCAGATACTCAATATTTCATGTGATTGGATGCCCCCCTCACGTTGCCGCTCTCAGATTTCACCTGGGCGCTCCGGCAGCGGCCCTTGGCGACCCAGATGACTCAGGAGATGTTGTCAGACAGTAGGATGTGTCGGCGACAGCAGTAGAGTATATATAGAGCTTATACTAGCTTGTAGACGAAAGGATTCCAAGCCTAGCAAGGATTCCAAGAGCATGTACCAGACCGAGCGCCAGAGTTCGAGATATCCCTCACTCTGAGTCTCCCCTCATGTACTGAGCCTCCCCCTTTGACTATATACTATCCTTGACATCTCCTCTTGTTTGACTCCGCATTCTACTTGCCTTCGCCGCCTCCGGTACGCCTCTGCCGCTCTGACGTTCAGTGATCCGGCGCCCCTCTATTCGACGTCGGCGACCCTTCGGCGACCCAGGCTTCTCATCAGACTCCCCTTCAGCGCCCTTTCCAGCCTTTCACTCCAGCTTAGTCCATATATTCATCTTATACGGTCCTTTCTCTCCATCTATTGTGTTTACGCTACGTCGGCAGCCCCCTGTGATCCCCCCTCTCAAGCGGCGGTCCTGTTATCCTATTCCCTTTTATCCAGCGGCATCCCTAGACCCATCCATTACGTCTCCGACGGTTCCTGGCACCTGCCGGGTAGTAGGTCTTTGAGAGTCTGATAGCGTCGGCATCCCATTTTTGGAGGTCCCTTCATACATTCAGCACCCTTAGTAGGACGGACATCTGTAGCACCTTCAGATATGACACCGCTGATCGACACCGTTACCACCCAAGCGCTAGAAGCACCGAAGCGGATACGTAATCCCGCTAACAGCTAACACCGCCGACCGCCTATTACCGCAGACTACCACTCTAACGCCGCCGACCAAGCAACCAGAGCGACCTCGATCAAAAGAAGCGATCAAACTTCTTAGAAGTCCAGAAGCACAACTACTAAAGCCTAAACGCTAAAAGGCTAAAGGCTAATAAGGTTTATGGAGACCTCACTGGCATTTCAGCACTGTCAAGTCTGTGCACGAGTTTACATGGTCCTTTATGAAGTATACTACATAGTATGCATGGCAACAGTTGGTACGCGTGACTGTCACATCGAAACCGAGCGACACCTTCAAGATACAATGCATTCCAATCCACCAAACCCAATAGTACCCAAGAAACGAGAGGAACTCACGATCACAACTCGGACCCCTCGAACTGCGAACCCGATAACTTGGAGAATGATTGGATGGTATAGACCGGAGTTGCACACACCATGTCCAGCATCTACGATACAGGCAAACCTTTATTTACCGAGAGATGCAAACCTGGAGACCAAGCAGTTACAACTCCTTATACAACGAAGGATATGGCATTACATTCGAGACATACGATATGAAGGCAAAGCATGGCTAGTCACCAGAACCCAGCAGAACCCGCCAGCAGAGCTTATGCAGTTCATGATATGCCTTGGACCATACTCTACACCGACCCGACACCTTAACACGGACGTGCGAGTTATGCTTACCCTCGCTGGACCTCGAGATGAATTCCGAAGAATCACATACCGAGCAGCCTACATCGCTCCAAGAGCAAAGATGCCACTCAATGACGGCAATGACATCGTTATGGAGTACTGACAGTAGAGCATTCCATATCGGAGCACCACCTCTATTGTCTCAGTCAGCAACTCCACAGAATTCTGTCATAGTGGAGACAACCTTACAAAGATTGGAGCAAAGTGGAGCGAAGCGCAGCAGGATGACAAAGGAACAGATGTAATGGTGGAGAAAAGTGGAGTAAAGTGGAGACAGGATGAGTAAGAAACAGGACGGAAAATGGAATATCTGGGAGCATAAATAGTTGTAGGATTAGGCCCTCACTTCCCCATCTTTCGATCCTCTTAACACACTGGTGTAAAGCTTGCCCTACAGCGAGCTATTACTGTGTGCTTTGTACTATCACGCCTCTTGGAAATCCCAATCTGCTTTACTATCACCTTGTATCTGAAAGCATCCATAACTCGGACAGCGACTAAGAAGGCTAGTAAGGGACCGCGTGGTACAGCCAGACGTGGGTAGATAAGATCACCTCTGCACAACACACCGCTGCTTAGGCAAAAGGATCGAACCGGTGTAACCCCAGGCCTACTCTCTAACATTCAAGCTTGTTCCACAGATCAGTTGCACAAGTCGTTCCTCCACGTAAGTTCTGGTAGAGCCTGTTATCCATGTTAAAACTAAGTTGACCCTTGGCTAGGTTGTCAACTTGGTGCCACAGTCTCCATTTCTTGGATTTGGTGAGTCTATCCGGGCGAGGAAGAGATCCGTTGACGTGCTCGAACCAGCAATTTCCGTAAAGAATCTGCTCCTGAAGATCTTTCCAAAGAAAGTAGTTCAATTCATTCCCTTTGAATTTCGAATTCGCATCGAAGTCCTTGATGCAATATTCTTCAGGCCATTTCGCTGAAGAGCGTTGGTGAGTTTCCATCTCTGGTTGAGGTTGGATGTGGTCCAGGAGGACTGGTGGAGAACTGGTACGTCGATGTGAGAAGGGAGATGAAATGCGACATTCAAGTGGCTGGCGAAGGGAAGTGGATGGTCCACCAGCCGCGATTTGATCATTCGGCTGGGTGGCACGGCTGACAGTAAGTGGCTGTATGCTACGGCTTCAGGCTCTTGACTCACGGCTTCTAGATCGTGAGGGCGGCATATGGATAGAACTTGGCAGTGAAGTGAGAGGGCTGCTGCCAAAAATGGGGGACGGTAAATGGTCTTCCGGTGGTTCAATCACTTGATGATCGTCAACGTCCGGTAGGTCGTTCTGAAATTGGTCTTCCGGCGGTTCAATCACTTGGTGATCATCAACGTGCGGTGGTTCGTTTGTATTCCAGGGGTCGAGGTCAATCCAACCTAGTTGGTTATGGTCACATCATCTCTGGCCTCTGGTTGCTGTCATGCACGAAGAATCTAAATGGCTGAAAGCAAATAATGTAATTGATTACTGAGCGACAAGGCTCATAACCTTTTACAAATCTCAGTCGTTGTAGTAGTAGACGACTCTGTGTATTCACCTTTTACAAATCTACATGAACAATATAGTGAATTCTATAGAGGAAGAAAGTAACAAAAGAGTCTCACCTCAGTCGTTGTAGTAGTAGACGACTGAGGTGAGTGGCATGCGCAGTAGATGTTGATATTGGTTGTGTCAGCCACGCATGACATAATAGGTGAAAAGAAATGAAAAGGAAAAGAAATCTACACGTGATCGATAAGGAGCCATTTATGGAGGGAGAAAGAGCCGATACGATAGAGAACAAAAGGTCAAGTCGCACATAAAGAATGTCATATCTTTAACAAGGGCACGTGAGGGAAGCCTCTCAGGACCCGCATTCCTTCAGGTTTGACCGCTTTCACACATTTTCCTATCTCAAGATCACCATGGTAACTATGGCAAGAGCATTCTCGCTTTACCTGCTTGTCGTTACTCAAACGTTCGCCTCGTCAGACAGCCTTGTCGTTAAGGCGAATATTCCTTTACATGACGAGTTCATGTCATTGCAGCCACGAGGCGAAGAATGACCTTCTCAAGTATACCAAACATGTTTCCCATGCCGGACAATTCCTGTATATGGCGTTGAGTATCCGACTTTTGATGCCTTCCTGTTTTCTCATTCTGGAAACAGAAGTATCGAGATACCCGGTGATTGAAACGAAATTGAGATCTTACCTAAAGATGGTACAGGTTGTAACAACTCGGACCTTAGAATCTATGTAAATCTACTGTGCAAATAAATTCATGCGGCTTACAAGTTGGGAGAAATTTTGATTTGAGCGTGAAGACTACTCGTGTGCATTGTCTTTGAGCCTAACTAACCGCATCATAAAAAATGAAACAGTGGAACTGTGATCCTAGTCTGTAGGAGAAACAATTACCAAACATCTCTATTTCTGAACCGATCACCACTATAGCCGCCTCTGCCCTGCTCCCCCGGCCCCTGCCAAGCTGTAGTCCATAAAACTTTCAGTCTACTCTGATAGGGCTTGATCTCTAAGCATCAAATTGGGCCTTCGTGGTCCGAATTTTCTTCGTAACCCGCATCATTCTGATGTGTATACCGAAGTCAGATGATCCGCAAATCGAAGTCAATGACTCACCTCGGCGAAGTCAATGTCACTGATATCTGAAGTATGACTCGTGCCGCCATTCACACCTCTCTCCCCGGCTTCTTTCAAATTGAGCAAGAGATGTCCTCCGAGGATGCAGACAAAAATCGGACTGCTTGCAGCGGAAGGACTACTCTCATTGATGCTACCGGTCACGATCTGACAAACACAGGAGAAAACGAAACTTCGACAGGTCAGAATCAAAGCGATCAGAATGCTTTTAAGAACCCTACAAGCCGTAGTGTAGGACCTGGTCCCGTATAACAACGCGAGTTAAATGGAATCCCCTAAGGCCGGATGCCATTTTCCAATATTCCATTACCTTGCGGAGCGCGAGACACAACAGAATCAATCCGTACGTCAACGGAACCATCCTGCAAAGGATCAGGGAAATCCTTAGCACAATTCTTGGCGCTCACCATAAAACGATGGACAAAGTTCGCGGAGGAAGCCTCCTTGGTATGCAGAATGACATTCCCTCCACGAGATTACTAACGCCGACTGAGATGCTTTAATCGAACGGAAGCATATAAGACTATCGAATAGCTTACCATCTTCGAACGACATCGCATAAACAAGAAGAGAGATCATGATGCATACTTCCAAGCCAAGGAGGATTTTCAGGACGACAGATAACGTCTTGTCTGCAGAAAGTTAGGACGAGATAGCTCTTATAAAGAGAAGTGCGCACGCCTGCGAATAAGTAGAACATCAGCGACACAGCAAGTCCGAGTCATCATCCGCATCATTGCCATCAAGTCTAGCTTGCCTGGCTTACAGTCATTTAGGATAAAGACAACCAGACCTGATTTTCGATTGAGGATGCCGCTAATATTCGAATTACAATATATACGTACCAGTCAAGTTCACGCTCCAAAATGAAAACAAACCTAGGTTGCACGATCAATCGAGAAGCAACAAACCTTGAAACGATACACACAACTGAGTCAAAAGACATCAGAATTTTAGTTGACATGACATTCACATTGAACGCGCATACCTTGCATGACTTGCTGAGAAAAGGTAGACTACCAAACGCATAAATTTCAGAATCAATCGTTTCACAGGCAAGTCGATGATTTACTAGTAAGGCAAACAGCCAGAAAAAGGCCTATGTAACGATTCTGTGTCATGAATTAGATACCTGTTCAATTCCCAGACAATATCTATACTTACTGCAAAGTATAGTATAGTGACGTGGCTGCGCGGATTTCTCTGACTGTTCATCAGATAATGATGATATGCAAAGTAAATTGATGTAGATCACCCAGAAAATTTTGACCTAGAAGTGAGGATCGGTAAGGACTCGAGCTTGCGCATGACAAGTTGGTTGAATATTACCTCCTTTTTCAATGTGAGAACTGTATAGAAAGATAACGCTAAGGTGCTATAGATCCGGAACAAAGTGGTGGAACACATACTGGAATGGTAAACTAGGACAGTCGCTAGTGCTACAGCACAGTATTGCTCGGTCGTGGTCAATGATACAACCAACCGAGTAACCTCTTTGAGATCCGCGTGTTCGGGATCTGCATTATCTTTCAAAGAGCGAGAGACGTTAAGAAGAGACATTTCCGAGATGATGCGACTCGGAGGTGGATGTGGTGAGAGGTACTCATATCTGTACTCCTACCTGATCGGGACAGAAGAATGACATTTTGTTTCAGATATTCCCGTCGGAAAACAAATCGTTCAAGTCATCCCAAGTCAGCAACGTCTCCGAGTCGGGCACGTGAAGAATCATTGGGATTGGGATTCGTGTTAAGAATACATGTCTCAGTGTGTATGGTACACGACTGAGGGGCAAAGATGCGCGGCGGGCATGCTAAAGGCCGCAGCCGGAAAAGGAAAGTGGAAGTGCGTCGACCATAGAATCTCAACACTTCGGACTCATAATGTTTCCGTATGTAATGCTTCATCTCTATACTAAAGGTTGTGCCATGCACTCAATTTATTTTGTTTCTTGGCCAGTCTGTTGCTGCCTTATGATGTATAACAATCAGATTCATCATCTCACGTCTACATCATCCAAACATTGAAATGCTATGAACATGTTGCCTTCTTCCGTGTATTTCCCTTGCTCTCGAACCTACTAGTTGTTTGCTCGAATACTTCATCTGCTCCCTCTGCTTAGAGTCTATGAGCCTTGGCTTATGCTGTGCTTGAGATCCACTTTACCTAGTCGAGAATAGGTCGGGTTTCAAAGATGATCTCCAATCTCTTTTTTTGTACACCGGTGTACTGAGGCTCGAACCTTTGGGGACTGAGTCAATTTTTTTTTTGTTTTGCGGATACTGAAACAGCAAACATATCGGTAGGCATTTCGATGGCTCTTCTATTTGCCCAAGTACTTACATTCACAAAGAATTCCTGATTCGCCATCATTGCACGTCCGTCAACTCCCTGCTGTTACGCAACGGTAGACTACAGCCGGCATCAAGAATTTACCCCAATGCACAGGATGGTCAACTTGACTTTCCATGAAGATAATTCGTGAGTAGTCCAGCACATTATGCAAGAATCCAAGAATCTAACAAAAACATACTTATGAAAACCTCTTTCCTTTCTTTATCCTTGCAATGCCTTGTACTATCATCAACAATAGCTCGACTGAGTCCTTTTCTGACGACAATATGTCCAGTGCACAACCACCGCCAACATACAAGAGCATGATTTCTGGTGTTTGACATGGTCCACACATTATGATTGTAGGATAAATGCATCCCAGGAGCTCTGAAGTCCTCAGAAACGTATTGCGGTATTCTCGAATAGGGAAGCCATCCAGACCAGCGAAATGAAGGGTAGATGATAGAATCGTGATTTCGTGATGAGCGCGATTTGTCACATATAGGGCTCCGTGTGTATCGTATACGGGCACGCGCATATATATGCGGCACTCATACGGGGACGGCCGTACAGTCATTTACCGGTCCTTTGAACACCCAATACAGATGCACTCACCCAGCTCACCACACAGAAGATTTATAACTTTCAAGTACATATTCTGATAGCCCTTAACGAGGGCAACATTTACTAATTTTTCAAAGCTGTAAATTGTACAGGAAAAATTATTAGAGGTGAAAGAAAAAAGATGCAAGAATGTCACAAAAACCACTCCTTTGAACACCATGTGACATTAGAATTTGCCGTCACGGTGCTAGTTCTCGGTACGGCAAAATATGACCGCCAATCTTAGCATGTAAAAATCCCTCCTCCCATCTGTCACACTTTCTGTTTGTTTCCCCTGCATTAATTCGTAGAGTAACTGTTTTCTCTTCAAACTTTGCACAGACGCACCCATGGCAATACTTTAGTGATATGTGCAGCTATCTTCTATGTAAATGGGCCAGAACAAGCTCAAGAGCAATTGTTGCAAGTTAAACTCAACCAAATACAACCAAATTAGCCAGTGCATAATTTCTCTACACTGAACGCCTCACTCAAATCTTCTGAAATTTGGTATTATAATTGGTACATATTCTCTGCATCTGTGTGATTTTTTTTGTGACAAGGAAAGAAGAATTGAGGGAGAAAATTCGAGTGTTCAAAGGAACGGTACTGTTTAAAGGACCGGTAAATGACTGTACTTTTACAGCCCGTATAAGTGCCCTCCACTGGTCGGTATGGATACGGGATGCCCGTATACGGCAGATCCGCCGTATACGAAACCTTCCTCATGAAACATCTATTTAAGGGATTTGGTAGCCAATTTCTACTGTAATTTAGCTAATAGAGTGTTGTAAATCTTAATCCTTGACTTATATTGGTGAATTCAAGGCATTTCTTCATGTTCTTGTATTATTCCATATATTCTGGAGCTTACTAATATACCTGTGGCAATGCGGACCAGACTTTACAAGTCCAAATGTTGGCCAAGAAGTTCTATATTAGTGGTATTCACCCCTTATAATTTTGGGTCTTGATTCAATACACAAATCTGAGCAAATTTGAGCAAAATATTGGTGAAATATTGGTGAAATTGACAGCCGGACCCCTTCATCCGGATACGGCAGATACGGCGTATCCGGTCTTTTTCTCCGACCCTTGGTACGGGTACGGCCGTAAAAATACGGCCCGTATAATCAGCATCCCAAGCCAGTACGGACACGGCCGTATGCGTATACGATGCGGGCCGTATCCGTAATTTACGGATACGCACGGAGCCCTAGTCACATATCACTGTTTCACACGCTGCTGTGACGTCCTTCAATTCGCTGCTCTGAAGCTTCGCAGACGTGGATGCATTGCAGCGACAGTTCTAATGGTTAAGATGAGATCTAACAGTCAAGACGAGATCGGATAAACAACTGGAAGAATGTGCTATAGATCATGGAGAACCATTTGCGGAAATGATCGGCTAACGCCATTTGCTGTCAATTCTCAGATGCTCTTTCGCTCTGTTGACTGAGAATCATGACACCTTCCTTGGAAACACTAGAGCATGCTTTCTAGGTCTATTTAACCTCTGACCTCTCGGTTTTCCTTCGTGGTATCTGATTCACTGGATCTTGCGCTTCCGCGTCATAGTTACCTGCACTGGTGCTATGACTAACGCAGGTTACCAGTTGATAGTCGGTCCACTCCTTGTCGGTGTTGTCATCAATACTATGGTATTTGGTGCCTCCATCATGCAACTTGTAACATACTTCTCATCGGGCTTCAAAGACAATTGGTGGATTTTGTGAGTACCTTCCTTCTTGTGTCTTGTCAAATCTCATACTCTGTTTCTCCAAGGGGAATGCTGATGTGGATGTATGCGATCGATGCATTCCAGGTCTGCAGCTCTGTGGCAATGCTATGGCATTACGTCGTCAAAGACTTTGCCATTCCTTCATCTCTCTCCTCGGCCTCCTGGGAATATGCCATGCTTCCAATCTTCTCGTCAATGTACGTAAGTTCTTCACTTCCTATACCCCTATGTGAATGAATATATCATACGAACATGTGCTCGATCTACGGTACTATGCTCGTTATCATCCATCTTGCCTGGAACGATTATCGACATCACAACTGGACGTGATGATCCCGCACCCACAAACAGAGCTCCTGTTCCGATCCAGCAGTTCATGGCTTTTCGCATCATGCGCTTCTCGGAATCGCGTCTCCTATTTTTCGTCGTATCAGTACTTTCGATCAGCCAAGCTACACTAGCATGTGTGAGCGCTGCGCAAGGCTTAACACGGACCACACCGAGCGACAGTGTCACGATCGTCCCAGTTGCAGCAGCATGGATCGTGATCGGCGTCGCTTGCGATACTACGATCACCGTATCGCTACTATACTACTTGCTGAAGAGTCGGACTGGATTTGAGAGTGAGTATATTCCTTTCATGGCGAGTAGAGATCACTGACTGCTGAAAGAAACGGATTCGATCGTTTTCAAGATATGTTCAACATTGATCAAGGCTGCCGTTCCCGTCACGGTATTTTGTGTTCGTTGTCTCCTGTCATCTTTTCAATGAAGTACTGAGGCTGTCAAGTAGACAATAGATCTATGCCTGCTAGTATGTTGAGCAGAGCTGTGTTCGGATGATCATCTGATTCGCTGACTACTTCGCAACGAATATGGCTAGACGACAATGCCAAATAACAATATCCACTACATGTTTGCGCTGCCAGCAGGGCGGCTGTATACGTGCGTTCTCTTTCCTTCATTCCCTCATAAGTCACTGAAACATGATCCAGATGCACACTATTGAGTGTCTGTCTGATAACATCTTGATCTCGCAATGGCATCACTGACTTGTGGTTACTAACAGACACTAAACGGACGCAAACGCTTGCGTGCGCAATTAGAAGACTCTGCGAAAGACCTTCAAAGGATCGAACTCGTACGTTCCTTGCTTCCCCTTGTCCCCCTCTTGGTGTTCTTTTTTGTCGTCTATTATCCTGTAAGAGAACTCACGCCTATGCATTGAACTAGGCCCCCGAATTTTGGAGACACGACCTACAGCAACGACATGAGGAACAAGACGTAAACGTCCAGAACCCGCTCGAGAGCGAGAGTACTGTTGATCTGGAGAGCGTCCGCGATACCCTGCGCACGATGAAGGCTGAAGGCGCCGTCACGGGGACCCCAGACTTCCCGACTTTCCAGCATGTCTTGGTCGGTAAGCTCCGAGAAAAGGCTTACTCAAATTTGTCTCTCCTTCGATGATTGTCCTGGGTCCAATCGAAGATCTCCTGGTCCTAGTCAATGTGTCCCAATCCTAGTACTTGGTTCAGCTACCTGTAATACCTCTCGGTCAATTTACTTAGCACTCCACGATGATTGAGAGATGGGTTCTGTCCGCTACGTTTGGAAACTAGAACATATCAAACGATCGAGCACTTGTATCGGTGATGAGGTAGCTATTACGACTACAGTACGAGTGGCGTTGAAACGTGATGTTACCTCCACGTCGGCGTGAAGGTTCCATCGCAGAGATGATTTGAATGGGCGCCGCTATGTGGCGCCAGATGCACAAGTATGTTGCTCAAGCCGAAGCACACAATGATCATGGATGTACGATATGACCCCTAAATGCCACTACATATACCGCGACTGGAAGAATATTCGCCTCCAAAATTCTTGTGTCTAGAAATAAGATCTCTTTTGACACAATCCTCCGTCTCAGCGGAGCAAGAGCACTTCTTTGAGAATGACTAGTACTGATCAAAGAATCATCTATCCATCCATCTATCCTGCATCATGATCGCTTCTTTCTTGTATACGGCTCCTACGCGGACCAAAGGTTGTCTCGCATCACTAGTCGTAAGTGCTATCAGAGACTGATTTTGTTTTCCGCACTTGGCTTTTAGCTTGGAAAATCCTGCTTCCTTGCAAGAAGGCAGCATCAACCTAGATCTTGATGAAGGATCAAAAGAATAGGCTCTAGTAGTCTCACTGGTACACTTTGCTATTTGAATTGTCAAGATGGCATTTGAAATTTCCATGTATATCGACCTGGGGAATTCCGCCTCGTTTCGCTGGTGCACAATTCGGGAAGCATATTGACAATAGCTCCTTAACGATTACAGAATAGGAGACGCTCGGTCTAAAGTAAATTAGTCTCGATCATTCTGTAGATTTATAAGGAAGTACATTTTGTAAACTGCCATTGATCGGATACTCATCATAAGTTATGGAAGATCCTCGATTCAAACCAGGTGAGACCAAAGGACACTTGGCGAAGGTTCAGCAGCCGCCTTTCCCTGATATCCCATGCCGGGCTTGCAGTGTTCCGCTTCAGGATTCAAAGTCTCAGCAATTCGGTTCATACGGAACTCACCTGAGTATCAGATGCAAGGTTACATCTCGACATTTGCTGATCCGCCACCTCGAGTGAGGGTCTGAGGCGGAGCTTACGAGAAGGACCTTATTTCATGGTGGGTATTTGGGTAATCCCAGTCCAGTCGACGTGTAGTGCTGTCCGGATGAATCAAATATACAATAGTGTAGTGCATATGGTTGAACAATACCAATATACAGTAACGCGAATTGCTGAGAAAGCTGACGCCTTGTTTCTACCTGACGAAAGACTTTGCAAAATGAAGCGAGCACGCGGAACACCAAAACAGCATTTTCTCGATTCGAAGGACAAGCAAATCTTTTAAATTGCGCGTAACGTCCGCTGGTCTCCTAAATGGATGAACAGGCGTTCATGAATAATAACAGCTTCCATAAACTCACATTCTCGCGGAGGATGAGGAAGCGAGCAGAAGAGCATCAATTGCTTTCTTGGGTAAATTAAACTCGCTTCGTGAGCGCGGGAAAGCGGAAGGGAAGGCATACTCCGACTGGTCGTTGGAATTGTTGCTATCAGAGGTAATGCATCGCATCAATTCAATGCGTTTTGGACTGTGAGATATGCTGAAACATGATGACGAAGTGGACGAGCGGCAGAACGCGAAGCAACGGATCGAACACAGGGTTAACATTAGCTCGTTGGCCCACGGCTGATTGGGTGATATCGTCTAAGTAGTGATGGATCGCATTAAATAACACTTCATGGGCTTCCATGCGGGGAAGGTGCAAGCACTATAGAAAGTCGACGATTTGGAAGGACGAGTGCGATGGACACAATGAGATGAGAGAGAGCTCCAAGTTGCGAGCGTGGCGCCGAGTGTCGAATTAATTTTGGCGGAGAGATTGAGTTGGTATGAGACTCCCACGCGAGAGTCTGATGGGAACGTTGCCGAATCAGCCGCGATCGCCATTCCTTCCTATTATGGATATATGAATTCTTCTCGTCCTAAGTACCTACAATAGCCAGGTCGGCTGGAGTATAATAATTATAAAAGAGTCTCTCCTTGGCGACCTTGGTGCCTTTACGCCGTCAGGCCCTCCCAGCTACTTACTCATCTTGCTTTTCCGCCGCCCTTCAACTCTGCAGCCAACAGTATCGTTTCATATATAATTCGACGGCCATGCATCCAATGTTCGCGTTTTCTTTCTTCGCTTTCCTCACCGTCCCTGGTATGCCTCTGGCTTGCCCTCGAGGTCGCGTTCTTCTTACTCGGATTTAAATGAACCTAGCTTCGGCGTCTCGCCCGACTTCCCTATTTATTCGACAATCATCGGCAGACGGGTTAGGACTGGATAGTATCCCAGATGCTGTATGTATACTCTAACTGCCTGTCATCTGGTGACCTCTTTTTAAATTTCCTTACGCAGTGCCAAGCGACGTGCGCTCCAATAGTTTCAACTGTTAACGTCAGTTACGGAGTGTCATCTCTGATTTTGTATCTAATCTCAATTCAATCCATGGCATCTGAAACGCAAATCATTGATACACCGTATTGTTACATCTGCTAGTCGTGTCAGGAACTGTCATGTCTTTGCAACAACGACGCTGCTAATCAAATTGCCGACTGCGGAAATTGCTTGGTCGGTGTTGCTGGCGATGACGCCAGCTCACAGCAAACAAAAACACAAAACATCGTCGATCGTAGGCTCACTTTTGCTTCATCGCGTTTGGGTCAATACTTCAACTGATTCTTTAATGTAGAATTCACCAATGCTTGTGATACGTCTGGAGAACCAGTATCTTCCATACAGCTCTCAGCAGTCGCTCCCTCCTCGACTGCAGCGGGTTCTGGTTCCGCATCTGCATCTGCATCTGCGACGATGACTTCGTCCGCATCCGGTTCATCCGACGCTTCGCAAGCCTCGCCGACCAGTGGCTCAGATACCTCCAGTGCAGCGCTGAAAAACATAAAAACAAACTTTCCGGCTGGTGTAGTGGGGTTCATAGGGTTGACCAGCATGCTTCTCTCTATTTCAGTTGGAATGCTTCCCAGTTCCGCGAAAAAGTATATCCTGATCACTCTTCCAAATGCACGGATAATTTTATTCTCACTTGGCGCATTATAGAAATATATCTTCACACATTTTTATGTACAAGGTATTGGAGATACTTAAATCTCCTAGTAATAAACACCACGGACTTTCTTCGTATTCATAAAGATCCAATATATGTTCCGATTACCTCATCAGCCTTTGTCAGATTCCAAGCCAGTCGCTTCGGATCCGTCTTTTATTCTGTCCTACCATCGCGATCTTCGAAACTACAGCAAAACTGCAACTCTGACACGGACTTGGGAGCATATGCCAACATCGTTCCGTATGCCGAGCAGATTACACCCAAAGATCCGCATCGCAAGCGCCAAGGAATCCCCTTCTGATCCAACTCGCTCTATGAGGCGACTTTTGAGTAATGGGGCATACATCTTGAACAGTTCCATATTCCGTTGCAAGAGGCGAGAAAAGAAGTATAGGAAGCACTCTGCGGTTACATAATATCGAGAGCCGTCGAGGTACGCTCGGTTCTTGAGGACTTCCACGACCCAATTCAGCGTTTCGGGAATCTGTGAGCCTCGCCCGAATCTATAAAAAAGGCTTAGGACATTGAGACAGACAGCATGATCGATGCGTGGCCTGGAATGGTCGAAATACATATGAAATATAATAAGACACTTCCTTCTGTTATAAAAATTTCCTGACTTGCCTCGAGTACCCCATTTGAATTTCGGTATTTGAACATTTCGTCCATCACAGAGTCGACGGCACCTCTGTCTATATTTTTCAGAGTTGTCCATGCTATGGATGTGGTATACAGGTCGCACGGATAGTTTTCCGAAGTCAATTGGCCTTTCCCTATTTTAAGACAATTCTAGTAGAGCATCGTGATCTGCTTACCGCGGAAGAAATTCATTGTCTTGGATAGAATTGGCAGTTCTACTATGTTCCTAATTTTCCAAACAGTAAAGTTCATGCTGCGAAACCAGTCATAAGACTCACTCGTCGTGTGTTAGCTCGTACAAAATCAACTGAGAAAAGTACTCATGAATGGTGACATCTGTCTCCGTGAAGGAATGGTGTCGGCGGGCGTGTACTACAAGAAAGACCCTGGCTCTCTCGACTGCATCGCTGATACATTCAATCACCTGTGTGAGCTTGTCTGGATAACCAGAGTCTGACCAGCGCATTCCAAGTGATGGAGCTGGCACTGATTCCAGAGCTTCGATAAGTGGTACAACGACGTTCTCACGCCGATGAGACGACTTTTGGAAGTAATGGGACCAGACGTGTCTTTTGATATCCGAGGCCCATCTCACCAAAATATCTACCGCATTTGAAATACCAGGAGACAGTGCCCCAGTATCGCCCAGAACCGGAAATCGAGAGCGTAATGAAGACGACGCAAAGCGTATACATGAGGGTTCAGTGTACTCCGCACTCCCCTCACCCTTGTCTCCCTCCGAACTGGAAACTGCCGTCACCGCATGTCAGGTGCTCGAGGTTCTTGAATTACACTTTACTCAGATAACGATTGAGGGGACCGGTAGAACATATTCCAGAACAACATGGAGAATCACGCAGACAGAAGGGAGCACGATCTCGATGAATCCGATTCGGAACAGGTACACGTAGTACTAGTAGCAAGGACGGACTCGGTTCATAAATCTGCGATCGAGTAGGGATCGCGTCAGAATATCCATTGATAGCACGTAAAGCCTCACTTGTTACAATGTGCGACAGGCATGTACATATCTACACGTCTCGTTTCTTCACTCCTTCCGAGCATCCAGAAATCCCTCATCATTTACTTGGCTGACTACTTCAGGATGGACTTTGAATCGGATATGCGCTTTGCCTCTCCAGCCAAGTCTAGCAGCGTGCGTACGTCGCCCGCTTCACGACCGCTTCGAGTAAGTTCGTTGTCAACGAGAGCATAGAGTGCAGCAAGACCTCGATATATTTCTCCTGGTGTTCTTCCTCCTTTTCCCTTTTCAATCCCGTTCTCCTTCGCGGAGTCTGCATGAGAAGATGACGACGATCTCGAAACAAGACCAGAGTCAACGAAATCGGCGATTTCTTCCATTTCCCCTACCCAGCGGTACGCTTTAGAGATCATCGGAGGAATACCCGTTCCGGCGCGTTTAAGAAGCATGGGCTGGCTCAGGGAGAGTTCGTTAAGAAGTGCAGACGCGGTCCGCGGCGAAGCAGCATGCGCGGCTGAAAACACACATCAGAATAGAACTTTGGTTTAAGCAAAGGACACCATACAGAGAATCATGGTAGAGAGCAGGCCTGTGACGCCTTTTGCAATTCCCTGAATAATTTACAAAAACTACGTTGGCGTCAAGATAAAGAACGCATTTTAAGAATTTGACAAACCGCATAAGACATCTTCAGAGCACTCGCGTCACCTATGCCTCCGCTTTCGTCACTACCCTCACCGCGCAACGCTTTTACTTTCAATCCAAGCTCATTGAAACGCTCAAAAGCATCAAGATGCTTCTCGTCGGCAGTCTCCGCACTAGCGTAGATCGTCGGATCGTAGTCCTCACTTGGAGGTCCACCGATAATGCACGCATCCAGGAACGAAACACCAGTTCCGGAGAACAATGATGAAATGTTCCGTACGGTTGCTGGAGAAACAGCATTGCAATCAACGAAAACCCGCGTCGCAATCTCGCCAGTCGTTTGAGATCGCGCTTGAAGGAACGATTTGGCAAAGCTATGAGCATCAATGGGTGGAAGCACACTCAGGACCCATTCAGCACGAGTAGGAAGATCGGCTAAAGGGATATCCAGCAGTCCGGCCTTTTGAGCACGGTCAATCGTTGCTTGGGACCTTCCTGCGAGGACTGTGTACACCGTGCAACGACCGACGGACACGAGCCGAGCGCCTAGGGCTGCACCCATTTCTCCTGCGGCGACGACAGCTACTGTTGGCGGCATTATTGAGAGGCAAACGGTGCGAAAGATAAGGCCGCATTCTGAGATGTGTGGTGGATGGATCGTGTGAAGTTGTGTCCAACTCGCGTCAGATTCGCGACAACTGTATAAAGGTTTGGCACGTGCAATCCGCTCCACCGTGTCGACAACCATCTGGATATCGGATCTATCAGTTCTGATATCGACGAGCAATATCACTTGTCATGCAAAAAAAATGTGAATCAGGCTGCTATGCATCCTAACTGATGTATCTATCAACCCTCATTTAGACAAAGGTCTCCTCTTTCCATTACAGCTAGTTGCAAAATTGTTGGCAATCACGTGATTTCACCACTTTTCTCGCCATGAGAGCATCAAAACACAGATAAAATCATATCTCACCCAAATCTCAACGGTTTCAGATCATCTAAGTTGCTAAATTCATCTTTTCGAAAGGGCTTTCGTTTAGGAAAAACAATCGAGAAAATAGAGCAAAAAAGGACCCCAAAATGGCGAAAATATCATTTTTTGCCTCTTCCTTGCACGTGCATTTTTTTCTGTGATCCCTGCTGGTCCAGAACCTCCCCAAAGCTATCCAGAATGATAATATGATTATAAAATGAATTTACAGACTGAGTTTGAGTTGAATTGTGTACCAGAATGTGCTGCTTTGAGGCATGCCTGAATTACTCAAAACTCATCATTTCCCCCTAGCCTCCCAGGCTCCAGGAAAAATTCTTACATGCCAGATTCATGCATGTAAATTCATTTTAGGTGTAATAGACTAGGTTTGTGCACTAGCTAGGGCCTCAGCATCCACTGGTGAGCTGGGCTGAACAAGTGTTTCTAGTTGTATGCACTATTCTAGACAGCATCTCCCCAGCTCACCAGTGGATGCTGAGGCCCTAGCTAGTGCACAAACCTAATCTATTACATCCAAAATGAATTTACATGCATGAATCTGGCCTGTAAGAATTTTTCCTGGAGCCTGGGAGGCTAGGGGGAAATGATGAGTTTTGAGTGATTCAGGCATGCCTCAAAGCAGCACATTCTGGTACACAATTCAACTCAAACTCAGTCTGTAAATTCATTTTATAATCATATTATCATTCTGGATAGCTTTGGGGAGGTTCTGGACCAGCAGGGATCACAGAAAAAAATGCACGTGCAAGGAAGAGGCAAAAAATGATATTTTCGCCATTTTGGGGTCCTTTTTTGCTCTATTTTCTCGATTGTTTTTCCTAAACGAAAGCCCTT
The DNA here is from genome assembly GCA_033182465.1 of Sanghuangporus weigelae. Classification (NCBI taxonomy): domain Eukaryota; kingdom Fungi; phylum Basidiomycota; class Agaricomycetes; order Hymenochaetales; family Hymenochaetaceae; genus Sanghuangporus; species Sanghuangporus weigelae. The sequence goes on along the minus strand of CP137319.1, from coordinate 3,647,523 downwards.
TCGAAAAGATGAATTTAGCAACTTAGATGATCTGAAACCGTTGAGATTTGGGTGAGATATGATTTTATCTGTGTTTTGAGGCTCTCATGGCGAGAAAAGTGGTGAAATCACGTGATTGCCAACAATTTTGCAACTAGCTGTAATACCATGTCTTCCGAGTCATCGTTCAGCTCAGCCACGCCAAGTGTTGTGAGGGAGCGAACACGAATATCCGAGAGGAAAACTCTCTATTATTTGTTATACAGTTTTTACAGTGGTTTTATAATACTGAAGGGATCTGAGACATAAGTCGGGATAGAACGGTAAAGAAATAGAATGGTAATACAATTCAAAAAAGCGAAAGAGAATTGACAAACAAGAATGACAAGCACAAAACCGAAAGAATGCAAATGATTAATAAATACCATATATTCATTCCAAACGGCAAGTGAAACAACTCGATCGGAACTTCGACAGTTTGATAATCCAACACTCCCCCTCAAAGTGTGCGAAGTCCGAGTTCCGAAGCAAAATGTTTGACTTTGAAAGATGGCAGAGGTTTTGTAAATATGTCGGCTGTCATGTCCTCGGTAGGACAAAACACGAGTCGAATTTTATTTTCCTCGATGAGCCATCGAATGAAGTGATATCGAACATCGATATGTTTTGTTCGAGCGTTGAACTGACGTTCTTTGGTAATGGAAATCGCGGATTTGTTGTCAGAAAAGATGGTTGTTGGTTGAAGAGACGTCTTGAATAATTGATAAACAAGTTGGCGAAGCCAAATTGCCTCTTTGGCTGCATGGGTGGCGGCAATGTATTCGGATTCGGCTGTAGAAAGCGAGACGATTTCTTGTGTTTTCGAATACCACGATATGGCTCCTCCATTCAGAATAAATACATTACCAGAAATTGCTCGATGTTCTTCCTGCATGCTTCCATCTGCGTCCGTAAAGCCTTTCAATTCACGTCCTTGAACTCCTCCGTAGGTCAACCAAAGATTTCTGGAACCTTTTAAGTACGCGAATACATGTTTGACGGCCTTCCAATGATCTGGCCTAGGGTTCACGGAAAACTTGGATAATAGCGTTACAGTAAACGCTATGTCGGGCCGAGTTGCTAAAGCCGCGTACATTAGGGACCCAATCGCCTCTCGATATGGTACGTCCCGCATGGTGCCAAGTTCTTCGGCTGAGTGTGGAGATTGCGAAGAGGTTAAACGAACATTTGGGTCCATGGGACTGGACAGCGGTTTTAGCTCGTCAAAGTTGAATCGACGCAAGATAGCATCGATGTAGGCCCGTTGAGAAAGAGAAAGGCTTCGATTTTCGCGATTCCGAATGATTTCAATTCCGAGCAGCCAGTGAAGTGATCCAAGGTCAGTAATGTCGACATATTCTTGAAAGCGTTGCTTGAACCAAGCTATCTGTTCGCCACGTGTTCCAGCAATAGTAAAGTCGTCGACATGAATCACCACAATAAGAATTTTGTCTTTGTTGTGGAGGAAGAAAGCCCCGAGGTCGGCATCCGAGCAGGTAAATCCCAATTTATTACAAAGGATCCACGTGACTTTTTGATACCATTTTCGTCCAGACTGCTTAAGGCCATATATGGGTTTCTTCAGCTCGTATACCTCGGTTTTGCTCCTCGCATATCCTGGTGGCGGCCTCATGAATATGTCCTCTCCGTCATCAAAGTGGCCATTTAGGTAAGCACTTTTAACATCAATTTGTTCCAATTCGAGGTCGTAAAGTGCTGCCATGGCCAGGACGGCTCGGATAGTAGAAAGTTTTGCGACAGGTGCGTATGTTTCAAAAAAGTCGACTCCTGGGACTTGACTGAAACCCTGTGCCACTAACCTTGCTTTATATCGTATAGGCTTCCCAGCAGCGTCCTTCTTCACCTTGAAGACCCACTTGGAACCTACGATGTTGGTTCCTTTAGGTACGTGGTCGCGTTTCTCCCATGTACCAGCTGATTCTAATGCGTGTATTTCTTCTTTCATAGCTTGCTCCCACAGTCTCCATTCAGGGAGTCTTTTAGCTTCTGATAGGGAGTGTGGTTCAACGACGTCCACGTCGTCCATAGCGGCCATGAACGCATACTCCTCGTCGTAGTCGTCCACCCTCTCATCAATCACATCTGCAGCCGCAGCTACTGCTGCGCGCATGCCCCGCGGCAGACTCCTATCGGATCCCTCGCCGGCCAATACTCTCCTAACGTATGGAGAGGGTTTCTTAATGCGTTTAGAAGAGTTCTCGTTGTCCTCATCGACGATCGTCTTGGATTTGTAAGTCTCTTTTTCTTTGTTTTTGTTTTTCTCGCTAGGGGTCTCCTTTTCTTCCTCCCTCTCAAGACGAATCGATTTGACGTCGCTCGGCGAAAAGTATACGCTTCGTTCCACGGTGAGTGATTTGTTTTCTGGCCAATATATGCGTGATCCGTTCGATGCTGAATCATATCCAACCCATCTGCCCTCACGGACTCTTTTGTCCAATTTGGATCCACTAGTGTCGTGTACCCAGACTCGAGAGCCCCATTCGGGCAATCCCTTCAAGAAGGGTTTCTTTCCGTAAAGCGCCTCGTATGGCGTTTTATTTCCTAATGGTCTGGTAACGACATGATTCTTCAACCATGCTGCATGCTTGCAGCATTCGGACCACAAGTTCTTCGGCAAAATGCTGCTATGCAGCATTGAACGCATTTTCTCGCCAATTGTCCTATTGACTCGTTCAGCAACTCCATTGTGTTCGGGAGTATCATGAACGGTGAGCTTCTGTTCTGTTCCCTGAGATTTGAGAAACTCAACAAAGTCTTTCCCAGTGAATTCTCCCCCTCGATCGGAATGAAGTCTTTTTATTTTAACGCCATGTTGCATTTCGGCCCACTTAGCAAACATTTTGTACGAGTCGAAAGCGTCTCGTTTCGATCGTATGATTGCCAGGTATGTAAATCTTGTGGCATCATCTGTAAATGACACATAGTAACGTTTGCCTCCAATCGATTGGACAGGTGAGGGTCCCCAAAGATCGGTATGAATTTCATCACCGAAATTTTCTGCTAACTTGCTAGATCGAGCTTTTGTTATCTGGAATCGAGTAGCACGGCCATATAAACATGAATCACATGTTTTGGGCGCAGGTACTGACTGGTCTAGCTGGATTCCTTCAACAAGACCCTTCGCAATCAACTGGGTGGCAGATTTGGGCGATATATGGCCCAATCTCGCGTGCAACTGATCGACAGTAAGTTTCTGCCTCTCATCTTCATCATTGATCAAGTATGTAGCAGAATCGACGTTGAAACGATATAGACCACGTTCAGTACGAGGTATGTCTGCGATTTTCCTTCCTTCTGGATCGATAATGATGCATTTTGCGTTTCCAAAAGTCGATTCGTGTCCCATTAAATCGAGACGGCCCACTGAAATTAGGGTAGATGTCACTCGAGGTGAGTACCACGCATCCTTCAATTGTATCTTTGACGCTGAATCTCCATTCGGTAGTTCTATCTCGATAGTTCCTTCTCCAACAGCGTGGAACGGCTGTCTATTCGCTGTGCGAAGTAACTTCGGTGGAACGGTACGAAACGAGATAAAATCAGATTTATTTGGAGAAAGGTGACGTGTACTTCCAGAATCAATGATAACTTGACTAATTCTTTCTTCTTCCTCGGGTGTATCCTCTGTCACTTTGGCTGAGAGCTCGACCATGGGATAGTCGTTTTCGTCTTCGTCAAACCAGTCTTCGAAACCAGGTGGGCACTCGACACCTTCTTTCACATCCTCATCTACTGCAGCACACCAATCCGATTCGTCCTCAGAATCCACAGTTACGTTAGCAGACTCTTTCATGTTTCCATCCTTCGATTTAGGCTTTTCTGTCTCAGGTGGTGAGTTGTTCATTTCGCGTTTTGGTCCACTGTAACATTGATCTTTTCTTTCTTTGAGCTTCTTACAGTTCTTGACAATGTGCCCTGGTTTGTGGCAATAACGACACGTCCTCGTTTCCTTTCGAGGTCGTTCCTCAGCAATGAGGGATACTTCCTTGCCTTTGGTATCTCGTTTTTGGTCAGTTTTTCGTCTTTCACGTTCTTTCGACTCTCGTTCGGATTCGACTGATATGAGATGGATTAGAGCGTCTGGATCGATGGCTCGGATTTTTCGAATGGTTTCCTGGGAAATTTGGCCACCATAAAACGAAATTGCATGACTTGCTGCTACTTCAGCGGCCGAAACTTGGGTCGAAGCGTACTTGGCCAATCCAGGAGGAATGGAGTTGATGATAGTCGACCTGTAAGCATCATCGTCGATTGTTACGCCGTATGCTGCTAATGTTTGCTTTTTGAGGCGTAATTCATTCAGGAATTGCTTCACATTCACTCCTTTGGGGCATTTCGACTCCATGAATTCGTTTTTCAACGAGGTTTGTGCAAACATCGATTTGTCGGTATATTCCTGAACTACTAATCTCCATTTCTCAGCAACTGTACGACATGTCAAGATTCGGACAATAGTCGTATCAGGGAGCTTCGAGGTAAGCAAATAATTTGCTGTATCTTCGTCTTTGTCCCATGCATCCTGACGAATTGACAATGTTAGATCGTCATCGTCATCATCATCAGCTGGAGGAACCCCCGGGGATGGTGGAAGAGGCAGTAGGCTTTCTATAGGCGGTTCAGGCTGGGGCGGCGGAGCAGTCGCTGCTCCTCTGCCTCTGCCCCTACCTCGACCAGAACGTGTTTGGATTCCCTCAGGAGCGACAGGAGGCGGTTGAGGGGCTGGTGCAGAGCCCGTCAAACCCAAATTTGGCCAACCCAAGGGGCCGAATGACTGAGCTGAAGGCTGAATAGGCGGAGGAACGGCTCCAGCCGCTTCAGGACAAGTGGACGACCCATCAAAGTGGTCCCAAACTCGTTTGGCACGTACAGCGGCCTCAAGACGTATAGCGAATATCGTCCAATTCTCCCCACTAGGCTGTAAAGACGGCACGGACTTCAGTTCGTCCAATGACAAGGACATATCGGTGAGTTTCTCCTTTTCTCTGTAGCGGTCTCAGGCGCTAACACTCGGAATATTGCTTTGATTGAAAAATAGCGGACTCTGGCGCACGATCAAGCAAGGCTCATAACCTGTTGTGAGGGAGCGAACACGAATATCCGAGAGGAAAACTCTCTATTATTTGTTATACAGTTTTTACAGTGGTTTTATAATACTGAAGGGATCTGAGACATAAGTCGGGATAGAACGGTAAAGAAATAGAATGGTAATACAATTCAAAAAAGCGAAAGAGAATTGACAAACAAGAATGACAAGCACAAAACCGAAAGAATGCAAATGATTAATAAATACCATATATTCATTCCAAACGGCAAGTGAAACAACTCGATCGGAACTTCGACAGTTTGATAATCCAACACCAAGTACCCTGGATTATGAGTACTGAAGCGTATTAACTCAGTAGTATTAATGCCCAAGTGATTTATCGGCACTTCCAGCATCCTTCCCGCGGCCTCTGACATCCCATCATCACGGTTCTGATGAGGTCCATAACAATGTACTGCTTTGTTGTTTTCCCTCAGAATTAGGGACTCATTCTACTGCTTCACTTTAGACTTCCATCGGTCGGGTCACTTCTCAGACTTGTTGAGCTCCGGTTATATTCAGCGTTCAGCCAGCTTTTGAAATGGACGTATATAAATATATTTCGGTGTGAAACAGATGCGATGCAAGTTGCTAAGGTTCCTCTGTTGGCGCTGTTCGTATCTGATCCCTCGATGCGCTTAAAGTGACATCTATTATGGGCAAAATCCATGGTATCAATTTCGGCCAGACCCCGAGTTGATTTTTTTTGTATCGCATTACAGAGAACTGTTCATGGTTCCCCCAGAAGATATATAGGGCTGCCATATGTGTGCATCGTATCTGCAGTCCCCACCGACCACCATGGCCGAAACGGAACTTTTTGAGATCGTCTCGTTTTCTCTATGTCAGTCTCATTCCTGATTTGTCGTGTCGCGTTGCTTACTTGAGCATCTGTCATACTCATGGACAGACGCTCAGGCTGCGGCAGTTTCGCTTTTGAGCTATGATGCCGGTGCGCGGTACAAGGGCGTCGATGTACAGAAGGCTGATTGACTACTCTAGCTCTGAAATTCAACAAGGAAGTACAGTTCATGTGGGTAAGTACAAGGCACTTTAACGCGGCTTTCAAAGTTCACACTTTACAGTCTAGACCATTCAATTCGGGAAAGGTATTATACTTCTTTGTAAGTGCATTCGCTATCTAGTTTGAAACTTGCTTAGAGTACGTTCGTCTCCAGATCAAATACATCACAATTCTCTCGTTCATGTGAGTTGAGCAATTGATTAAGATCTCGCTGATCATCGTTGTTCTTATTCCACAACTATCAGTCCTGCTGTGGCAAGTAAGCCCAGTCAACCTGTTTTCTTCTCTTCTCTCAGCGCTCATATGCAACATCATCGCAGTTTCTCTCCAAACCTCGGGCATCAGTGATACTGTACGTAGTCTCCAAGCTCTTAAACATATAAATAAGTCATTTCTGATCAGAACTATTATCTCTAGCTGTAGGTAACCTTTTCAAAGTAGTCGTGATCGATAGCTTCTTGCGTTCTTATGAGTTTTTTTCTTCTTAATCAGGTGTAAGGTTCCTCGACAGACTCAAATTCTTGATGTTCTCCGATATTCTTGAACTGCGTTCGAATAGGTGCCTTCGCACAGCGGATTCCATGGTTAGCATCTGTTGTCGTAACGATGCTCACAGAAAGTCAGTTACCCTTTCATTATCGACCATATCTTAATCAGTAATATAACCACCTTCTCTGTGTTGTGCACAGTCACTCTGCAGCTTCGTTTGTATGCTTTGTATAGCGCAAAAAAGAGGATCAAAGTCGTATTGATGGTCTCTCTGGCCGTCACCATCATCCCGATGCTCGCAGTCTGTTTCGTTATCATTCGGGATGAATCTGGAGCAGTCTTGCTCGCGCAAGGTGCGAGCAGTCGACTCATCTTTGTTATCTTCTTAATTGATATAATGCAACTACTTGGGAACTGTTTTGTTCCGCTAGGCAGAAATGTGACAAGACAAATATGTCTTGCGTCTGATGCAACGAAGTCTTATCTTGGCTTTTGGGTCCCAGCTCTTTTCAATGAGGCATTTCTGTTCAGTCTTGCCGCGTATAAGGGTCTAGAAGTATTCAAGGAACGACGACAACTAGGCTTCACGAACCGTCTCAAACTTTTCCTTGTCAAGGGATCGGTCATGTACTTCTTTGTGTATGGTTTATCTCTCTCAGATTTCTGTGAATTGATATTCTGACACATATGCACCGTGCAGGGTTTTCGCGACACTTTTAGTCGCGGAGGTTCTTTGGCTATCTGGTGGCGTGCGTTTGTTGGATAATTTATCCCGGAATTGTGCCCTGATTGATCTGCTATAGGTCAACTATGTACCGCTTTCGGCGACAATTACAGCTCCCGTTGCGAGCCTCATGAGCCAGAGCCTTCTCCTTGGTCTGCGCGAAAGATACGAGAGGTCATTGCCAGGCTCGGGTTCTCAGATCTCGAACTTCGTGGCAGCTCAGGGCATTATTACTGGCTCCTTTCATACCAGCGATCGCCAGTCCCAACAGATAGTGGGAACTGAGGTAGACTGGCTCAGTTCATTTGACGGATAAATAGGAGGACATTGGTATTTATAGGAGGCTATTATCTGCAGATCTCCAACTTTTATTCGGCTTTTGAATGAGGACTGGGACAAGTAAACACTGCCAACCGTCCGGGATTTTTTATTTATTATGTGCTTTGATGAGATCAATATACCTATAACTTGATATGATTTTATTCGAGGGATAATATCACTAGAGACAGACCGTGTACAACAAGAAGCGTGGATCGCCCAAATCGGTACAGATATTCCCGTCGTCGCAACTGAGCTGTTGTGCACGTACAGCCTCGTCGGCGGGCGCAATACCCACGCCTGCTGCGGATGCTCTGGTGGCAGTAGGCGCTTCTCTTCCTCCCCCCTCCATCGTCCGTCTGCTGGCGGTTTTCTGTTCGAGAATACGAGCACAGTCATGTCGACTTCATCGACGAGTTCAAGTTTGTTCGCAAGCACCTCTTCTGTTAGCGTGACTGGTTCGAGTGCGACGGACTCGACAACCACAGCGCCAGGTGGATTCAATCCTTCAGAATCGCCTAGGCCTTCTGGGTTCGGCGGCGGCGGCGGCGGAGGAGGAGGAGGCGGCAATAACAATCAATTCGCTTCGCCAGCAGCGTCCAACTTGTATCGTAAGTGAGCCGCTGCTGTTGCCTGTGTTCTTCGTGCTCATTCCTTTCAAAGTATACACTTTCTTAGGTAGACTGATCAATCAAGTACCTCGTTCGAAGCTTATTTCATTCCTGCCTGTTGTCTAGCTACTCTGGTATTGCTTCTCTTGGTATCTGGTGCTGTAGTAGCCCGCTCCATCACTCTGCGGGTCAGAGCGCGTCGTGCAATCGAGGAATCTATCCGAAATGGAACGTACGTTCCCCTTCCGCGAGGTCTCAATGGAACCAACGTTCCAAAACCGGAGTTCTACGATGCACATATAAAGGATGCACATTCAAGTCCAGTCGTTGACGAAAAGCAAGCGCGTTGGAACCAGCTGCTGGTAAGCTCCCATCCTGCTTGACCCTGGCATTGACATGATCTGAAGGTTTTGATGTTACAATAATGTAGCCAGTTGCAGCTTCGTTTATACCCTCTGAGTCTCCCCATCCTCTTCCACAGCCAGCAACATCGGCTCCTCCACCTCCACGTCCTGCTCTTTCCGCTCGCATTCGCAGCCTTAACCCATTTCGGGCTGTACAAGTACAGGATATCCTGGACGAGCTCGCTTCTCGGGACCTCCATTCTCGTATGGTGATCCAGCCAGATCCTCAGCCAACGCAAGCCCAACTTGCGGCGTCAGCGTTTCGAACAATCTCGGCAGAAGATGAAAACGCAGATCAACAGGATCTGGAGCGGCCATCGGCGATGCGCATCGCGGTACTCATCGCCATGCCTGACCCTTCTCGACCGATGAGTAATAATTATCCCGGGCATGATGACGTGTCTTCGTCAGCTTCTTCTGCGAAAGGGAAATCACCCATCATCGGGAACGCGAGCAAATCCGAGGATGAAGCCGAAATGCCATATGTCGAATTTGGTGTTGCTGAAGTGCCGTTCGCACCAGCTATCCACCAAAGCTATTCGTCTTCGCCGTCCCCTCGTAACGGCATGAACTAACGTTTGTAGAGTTTCTCCTGGTTGCTGTCTGTATATTAATGTGCACAAGAACACCACGTTTTTCCCGAGTACCTTTCTTGCCTCTCGTTTCTTGTTTGCTTTGTGCGTTCATCGGACTGCAAGGATAGGATTAGTATATTAGACTTGAAATGCAATATATAATATAGCGCGATTACGATTACAAGCTTCAAGCTCCGATATAAACTCCGATGGTTATCGGTCATTAACTTGTCGCGTTTCCTCGTCCGACTACTATCTTCGACCTGCTCATCATCTCGTTCGATACTTAGCATCGAAATTCCTCTGTATGCCCTTGCGTCTCATGACCGTCTTCTGAATGATGGCTTATCTTCAAGAACGACAAGTCCGTCTTCTCCGGTGTGGCATGTGACACGACCTGTGCTATTCCTGTATTCCTGTACCTACGTAAACACCACAGAGCTCTTACCATTGGATCCATCGCAATTGGTATCTGAAAATGTGCACGCTCTTTGGAACTTGTAATCCTTGAAAAACTGGAATCACACCCCTGCATCTGAACGGCGCTGTTTGCTCTATAACAAGTCAACAGAGGAGCCTCTCCCATCTTTATCGTTAGCGAACCCTACATCTCTCACGATGCAGACCATAGAGAAGATCACAGAGTCCTCGTCTACTTCCTGCATGTCGGGCTTCGAGGAGAGAACTACGCTTGACACTATCCATGCTGAATTCAAACTGGGTTGCGCTAGCATAGATGAAGATAGGCCATTCAAAGTCGTCGTTATAGGGGCTGGTTTTAGCGGCATATTGGCGGGAATCAGGTGCGCGTAACGTATCGCTGCACTTTTCTAGCCACGCTCACTCTCGAATAGGTTTCCTCAGAGAATGAAGAATCTAGACTTGACAATTTACGAAAAGAATGAAGATGTTGGAGGGACCTGGTATTCAAATAGGTATCCAGTAAGTACTGAGCCAATTCCCATATTCTTGGGAAGCTTACTTCGAATAGGGAGCTGCATGCGATTATCCATCTCATTGTGTACGCATTTGATATTATTCTGGGATGCATGGCTTCAACTGTTTCAGTACCAATATTCTTTCGAAGAAAAGGTACAGCGCAGAGTATTACTGTCCTTAGTAAACTTCTAATCAGGCAATGCAGACAGATTGGTCTGCGTTCTACTCTCCAGGACCGGAGATCCTGGCAGATTTAAAACGAGTCGTCGACAAGTACAAGCTCATGCGCTTCATTAAACTACGCCACGAACTGATACACGCAAGCTACGACGAGAAAACAGGCAAATGGCACCTGAAGCTTCGACGCCAAATTCTTGAGTCCCAAGACTCGGAAATCGTTGAGGACAGTGCGGATTTTGTCCTACTGTGCATTGGCTCGCTAAGTCGATGGAAATGGCCCGACATTGATGGTCTTGATACGTTCAAGGGTCAGCTGGTACATTCTGCGGAATGGCTCTCTAAGGACGGCGCTTCATGGGAGGATACGATTTCCGACTGGAACAATAAACGCGTTGGTGTTATTGGCGCTGTATGTACCCTCTTCTTGGCCTCCTCAACGTAGTTATTGACTTTCCTCAGGGATCTACTGCGACTCAAATTGTCCCTTCTATTCAGCCGTACGTGAAGAAGTTGTACAACTATGTCCGTGGAAGAGTATGGCTTTCTCCATCTTTCCTCAGTGAAAGAATGATGCAGCTTATAAACCGTGATTCATCGGAGAGCAACTGTACGTCGTTTCCACGAGTTTCTTCCTTAAATGACGGCGTTTGATCCGCAATATATAGACACCTTCACAAGTGAGGATAAGAAACTGCTGGCCGACCCAGAAATTTTCAAGCACTTTAGACATGAACTTGAAGATGGTCTCAATGTATGAATGGCTCTTCACACCCCGACTCAAACTGAGATATCGCATTCCAGTCCATGCACTACTTGACTATCAAAGGGTCCAGATCACAGGAAGAAGCAAGAACGGCTTTTACCGACCACATGACCTCGAGACTCAAGGAAAAGCCATGGATCATGCAATACTGTATGTGTAGTTAAACGACTTGAGACTAATGGTTGATAACACCCGTCGAATATAGTGAAGCCTAACTTTTCTGTTGGGTGTAGACGCCTGACGCCGGGACCAGGGTATCTTGAAGCATTGCAAGAGGAAAATGTGATTTCTTCTTGATACACCCTACATTCGCTCTTGGTAGCCTGACTTGGGGTAACTAGGTGGAATTCGTAACGACCAGGATTGCAAAAGTCACTGAGGCTGGTGTTGTGCTCGATGATGGATCATACAATGAACTTGATGTCATCGTATGTGCAACGGGTGAGGAGAACTTGCTGAAACTTGCTCTCATATTACTTCTCACGTTTTATAGGTTTTGATACCTCCTTTCAATATCCTTTTCAGGTCATCGGAAGAGGAGGCCGAACGCTTCGTGAACGATACAACCCATACCCTGAGACCTACCTATCCCTATGCACTGATGGATTTCCAAACCTGTTTGCAACATTTGGACCGAATTCTGCATTCGGCACTGGATCCTTTATTCCTGTCCTCGAGGCTCAGGTAGAGTATGCTATCAAGGTGGCCAAGAAGCTACAGAGGGAGTATTTGAAGTGCATCGAGCCCCAGCCCGAGGCCGTCGCGGACTTCAATGAGTTCCTCGAGGTAAGCTCAAGAATTCTTCCTGTCTCGCTAAACAGCTCTAACGTCAGCCTTAGGCATATCTGAAAACTGTAAGCAGCAAAACTAAGTTCTTTATTCTCGCAGTTGCATTCACGGCCTTTGTTTTATAGACTGTCTTTGACGAACACTGTCGGTCGTGGTATAAAATGGGCAAAGCTGATGGCCACAATACCGGGCTTTGGCCTGGTAAGAATTTCACTATTCTTCTTGGAGCAGTTCATTTATCGTCTGCGACAGGCTCTTGTTTGCACGCAATCAAGACATATAAAGAACCTCGTTGGGAAGATTTCCGCTACGAGCAGTTGTCCGATTCGAATTCAAAGAATAGATTTTATTGGCTTGGCGATGGTTCAACATATAACGAGAAGTACATGGTCGGAGATCGTGAGTGCCCTTGGATGTATTTATTTTCCGAGCATCACTCATTTCAATATGAATCAAGGCGCATGGTATCTCGATCCGATGGAGGTCGACATTCCAGCAGGTATGCCCATCGATTCGCTTATCATAGACGAGAAACACAACGTGCATTTATAGCCCCATGATTCGCGAGAACCAGATAAATAGTTATCCATATTGATCTCTATGTTCTGCGTCGTCTCTTATAGACGAGCTGTGCGACAGATTAATATGAGGGAAATACTGATTTGACCATGTTTGAAAACTACTGTATCCAATACGATTTCATCTTTCAAATGTCAGACGCATAGTTTTACAAGCTCGATTCTGCAGTAAAGCATGTGCCTCCCAACGAAAACATCGCTGAAGATGAAGGCTCTTTCATTTCTTCGATTACCAAGCATGGTGACCTCCGGTGATAAGTATGCTGCGAAAGAAAATATGTGAGTGGTAGCGATGTAGATCGTGATTACGAAACGTACTCGCTACCAGTACAGAATGACGAAGCATCTGATGCCAGCCAAGCAACTGCGCCCCGCAAATCATCCGGTCTGCCGATTCGTCCCAAGGGGTTCTGTGCACCCCATTCTTTGATAAGGTGAGGATAGTCATCCAGGTAGATTCGCGTCATACTATTTGAAATTCACTTCAGCAGAGCTACAGCAGCATCAGCATTATTTTCGTACTTGGTGTAGATGTAACCGGGAGATATGGTATTGACTCGTATTTGATTTGATCCTAACTCACAAGCCAGATACCGACCCATTTGCTTTACAGCAGATTTGCTCGTTCCGTAAGCGGACCAATGTTCTTTCTACAGAATTTAGAGGATTAGTGATGCGTGCACTGATGAGAAGATCAACTTGCATACCGCAAATGCAACGGATGCAGCCATTGATGCAATCAAAATGATGCTTCCAGGTTCGCCGAAGTTAACCATTTGGCGGCCAGCGGCTTGAGCGGTATAGTAGACACCATTTACGTTTACCCTCATGATTTTGTCAAATTCTTCCGGTGTATACTCGAGAGCAGGCTGGCTTCCAATGACACCTGCAGCAGCAATGCATACGTCCAAGCGACCTTCCTTTTTTGAGATCTTTTCAACGGCATCCCAAACCGCCTTTTGCTTCGTGACGTCAACGGATGCATACTCGAGTCGCGCGCCACCTGAGAGCCCGAGCTTCGAGAGGTATGATTGGGTCGTGTTGAACGTCTTGTCAGGCTCAGTCGGGAGGTCGAGACAATAGACAGCAGCACCCGCTTCTGCGAGCGTCGCCGCCATTTCAAGTCCGAGGCCTCGCTGCCCGCCAGTCACAACAGCTACACGGTTGGAAAGTGAGAATTCCTTATTGAAAAGAGTGGACTGAGGCTTGAAGGAAGAATCGGTCTGGGAACGGAGGGCCGCCTCAACCCCAACCGGGCCAAGTGGGGAAGAAAGGTGGTCCCAGTCGCGAGCGGCCGGCGGGGTGCTAGAGAACGACCTCGACCAGCGTACAGACTCAAGACAGCCTAGACGGCGAAGTGTCGCAGGGGTTTGGAGTGGAAATACACGCCGCATGAATGCCAGAGTAAGTCCTGACATCGTTTCTGTAGTCGACGGCGAAACGGGCACCGCCTGGTCATTCATTTATTCAGGACATTCTCTATAAACGTGCTCCTGGAAGTTTGATATCAATAGTTCGGTCAGCTGAATGATGTAAGTCCGGGAACCAATGAAAGCCAGACCTCGTTGATATCAGCTTCTCCAGCGATTCTCCACAAAGACGTAAGAGCGCCGCCAAATCGCCCTAAACAATGCCTTGAGAAAGGACCGCAAGAGAGTAGGGATGTCCATTTTGTCTTGTATTTAAAATGCGACGGTATACAAGCGAAACTGAAGAATAATCAGTATATAGCCGAGCCAGAATGAGGCTACGCACAATACAGTCCCTTTAGACACCCTCATCCGTCTCTGTGCTGCAGAAATGCATAACTGAGATACTCACAGGAGTGTGGTCAGGAAGCGATGCAAGAAGGTCCAATACGAAAAGCAAGCTCCACAAATAACAGATCACTTGGAAGCTCTTTTTTTTATACTTCGCGGCAACCTCTGTCCTGGGAGACAGAACACTCGGTAGTTAATCTATCTTAAATGTGCGCTCTTATACTGAATGCTATCTTTAAACAGGACAGGCTGCATATGCATTCATAATTCATGCTGTTACGAATAACACGGCGAATCACCAAGAGTGGTGGCCACCACTGACCAAAATACTAGAATAAGGAGAATTAGAAAACGAAAACTATCCAAATACAGTACGTACTCGCTACCAGTGCAAAATGTGGATGCATTCGATGCCAGCCATGCGACGACTCCGCGCAGTTCATCTGGCCGTCCAAGTCGCCCAAGAGGGTTCTGCGAAGACCATTCCTTAGACAGGTGGGGTTCCTTATCGAGATATGCCGCCGTAAGCCTTCGATAATCACATCAGTAAAACCTTTTGCCATATATTCTCCATATAACTATTCCATGCTCACGCAGTATAAATGTAACCCGGAGATAGAGAGTTCACTCGAATCCCAGCTGCGCCCAGCTCGCACGCCATGCTTCTTGCCATCTGGATGACGGCAGACTTGCTCGTATTATAAGCCACCCAGTGCTGGCCCTAGAAAATATACAGGTCAGTAATCTCACGATAGCAAGTAAGGACCTCAGTCTCACCTTATTGGTGACGCTCCCACTCATGGAAGCGATCAAGATAATGCTTCCTGGCATCCCAAACTTAACCATCTGACGGCCTGCGCCTTGGGCGGTGAACAGGACACCGTTTATATTGACGTCCATCAGCTTCTGGAACTCTTCAGCAGAATAATCTAAGCAGTTTTCCCCTCGCAGAATCCCAGCAGCTGCGACACATGCGTCCATACGACCTTCTTTCACAGCAATCTTCTCGAATATATCCCACACGGCTCGCTGATCCGTGACGTCTACGGAGACGTATTCGAGACGCGCGCTGTCGATAAGTCCGAGTCTTTGCACATAGGATTGCGTGAGGCCAAATGCCTTGTCCGGCTCTTTAGGAAGGTCAAGGCAATAGACCGTGGCACCTGCCTCTGCAAGTGCTTCCGCCATCTCAAGTCCAAGGCCTCGTTGACCTCCACTTACTACTGCGACACGGCCTTCAAGTGAAAACTCTTCCTGCAGCAGAGTAGGCCGGGGCACGAAGGAGGGGTCGGATGCAGCACGGATAGCAGCCTCAACTCCAACTGGCCCGCAAGACGACCGGCCCTGCGAGGTCTTCATTCTAAGAAATTGTCTTGACGGCAAAGCGCCATACTTCGGTAGTAACAGCCTGGCATTAACATGCCTTGACGTCACAACGCGCTTGAGCGAAGATGAGATGAGTGCAGACATGAAATGCAGTTATCGACGTACGCTTTCAGAGCGTCTGAGTCTGCCCTGCTGTCCTCTTCTATTCCATTAATACACGAAAAGGTCGTGATAACTGCGTTTACCCGTGTTTCTAACAGTCAGCAGGACAGTTCGTTTGTCGCATGTTGTTGGAAGGTGGAAATTGAATGGATCACAATTTTCTCACGATCAAAACCCATTAATATTCTCGATATCTTGTCTTTTCGTCAACGATAATTTTATCTACTACTTGCATCAGGTGTCCTACTTCAAGCCATTGAGAAAGTTAGATCCGAGAAAAGTCCTAACACATATCCGGAACAACATCTATGGCCGTCAACTTCACAATCACCATGCATGATGACCACCTGTAACCATGATGCTGAACAAAGTCAAAGTATAAGTGATGGACCGATAACGGATCGATGATGTGGTTGATACGCACTCGCTCCCAGTACAGAAAGTCGATGCATCGGAAGCCAGCCATGCGACAACGCCGCGGAGCTCATCCGGTCTCCCAATTCGACCAAGAGGGTTCTCATCTTCCCATACTTCGAGTAGATGCGGTTCCTTCTCAAGATACCAGTTGAGCATTCTTTAAGTAAGGTTACACCTCAGTCAAGTTTACGAACAATAGTGAAGCGAGAGGAAGGCTCACGTTGTGCCTATATATCCCGGAGAAACTGTATTGACTCGAATTCTCTTTGGCCCCAGTTCACAGGCCAAGCTTCTACCCATCTGTAACAACGCAGACTTGCTTGTATTATACGAAGTACAATGCCGGTCCTATATCACTCACAAAGTCAACAACTGGATGCTGAGCTAGCAATATAGAAACCTTACTTTGTTTGTGATACTCCCGCTCATAGAAGAAATCAGTATAATGCTTCCTGGCGTCCCAAACCTTGTCATCTGACGACCCGCAGCTTGAGCTGTATAGAAAGAGCCGTTCACGTTTACGTCCATCACTTTCTGGAAGTCTTTCCCATCATAATCTAGGCACTCTGCGCCGTGTAAGATACCCGCTGCAGCGATACAGACATCCAGCCGCTCCTCCTTATCTGCAATATCCCGTACCATATCCCAGACCGCTTGCTGATCAGTGACATCAACACTTGCATATTCGAGGCGCGCTCCTTTCGCAAGTCCCAGTCTCGAGACATATTGTTGAGTAAGTCCGAACGACTCGTCAGGTTTAGTCGGGAGATCGAGACAGTAGACCGCAGCACCAGCTTCTGCAAGCGCCTCTGCTATTTCAAGACCAATCCCACGCTGTCCGCCAGACACGACCGCAACGCGTCCGGCAAGCGAAAACTCCTTCTCCAGCAACGTCGGCCGAGGCGTAAAGGTAAAGGACGGATCTGAAGCAGCTCGAAGAGCCGCCTGAACTCCAACTGGGCCGTAAGGAGATTGTGATTGATCCTTATACCTGGGGGTTTCTGTAGTCGAGTAGTACCTGTGGTACATTGGCACCATTAGCCTTGAAAAGGAGGTGAGAGAACGAGTTGCCATCATGGCCCGCAAGACTGGAGCTGGGATGAATCTGGGCATTGTAGAACTTGGTCGAAGCAATGTTGATACATTTCATTTATACATGAGTGACAAGACTTCCCTAATCGCAGCCCATCAAGACGGTGCAATCAATTTGTAAAGACCAGACTCACGATAAAGAGCAATGGCTTCTAATTTCTCCTGAGAACATCCCAACCAGGACGCAGAAGACTAGAGTGTGAAAAGGCTCGCCCAACCGAGATCCAGTGAGTTGGATGTTGAGCGTTTAATACAAGGCCGGCAATTAAGTTATAGATCGGAAGTCAATACAACATACGTATCTCTCTCACATCGGTGACTGAGTGCCATGGCAAGTCTTGAAGGAGATTCTTGAAGGCCCCGATCTACCGGTCGCGCCAAATCACCGTAGTTTCTGACCAAAATACATGAGGTTAGCAGTTATTGTGATATATGATGGATGGGCCTGCAACAGGTCATCACTTGCTGCATGCATCATAAAAATGCTAGTAGTGGATCATCGCTACAGTTCGGCGGAGATCGACGAGAGCGGAGTTTCAATATATTTAAATAAAGCATCATCTAAGATCTGCGGACGCGTCGCAAGTTCGACTCGCAACTCAACATAACTCTGCAGAATCAGTGCAGATGTCCGTGTTTCCATGAGACCTCTTGCACACACGTCACTGACCACTAAATTGTTCACATTTGACCGAACAAGATCTTATAGAAGTACGATTTCGGATATCCTCTTCTGAAAAAGCATCCATACACGGCAGCCCTCTTCGATCAAGAGAAAATCATTGCTTAGTAGGAGGAGGCAAGGAGTCTGTTCCATAGAACTGGAGGGTTGGCGGCTATTTGGTCGAAGGTGTCCATGTCAATGCCAACGATCAGTGAGTCTACATGTTTTGGTACTCCAAAAACACTCACCACTACGAACCCTTCGGCTATCGAAGCATCCTTGACAGTCTTTATTCGTAAGAAGACGACCCTTTTAATGAGGATTCGCATGTCAGATGGGAGTGATTCAAAGATCCGACAGCGAATAAGCTTGCGAGAGTAAGGATTTCTTACTTGTCAACCGCATCTGCATCTACGTATCTGTGGAGAAACTAATATTAGGTATCATCATAATCGGTCGGAAGCGCGAATATATTCGGAGTTTTCTTCTCAGGAAGATTCAAATTTGCACGTACTTCTCCCATGAAGCAAAGCTATCGCCAAACCTAACTCCTTCAATAAAGAGCAATCCTGGAAGCTTGCCCTCTTTTGCGAGACGCCGCTGGTTATCTATGTCGTCTGACATATACTGCGCAACTTTCTCTACAAAGTCGTGCTTGGCTATGAACTTGCGGTGCGCCAAGTTTATCTGTGTCAATAAAGAAAGTAGATGTGATGGGATCGAGCCATACCGTAGTTAGAACAGTGACAGGTCCGGATATATCCCTGTATGACGCCGCCATTTTTTTTGATTCGTTCCTTTCCCGATCCGATCCGTACGCAGATTTGAGATACGCGAGTTGCGCAAAAGACGAGAAACACGGTTAAGGAGGATGCAGGAACTGCGAAAACGTGGCACTGGGATGACCGTGTGAACCTTTTGTTCATGATCATGGAGCAGAGGTGAGAATCGCACGGTACCAAATCCGGAGAAACGGAAGAAGTCTTAGATTTTCTTCGTCTACATGTTTTGCCAGGACATTTCCCAGTCCAATAGGGGCTGCTAGCTTGATGTCGCGCAAGATGAGATTGCCAATCAAAACTAACCGGAGAATTCTGGACTTCTTATGAATGCTTTTCGTTGAATGTAAGACAAGAACTGAAGGAGAACAAAACGTCGAGGACAGACTAAAGGCATACGCTCGCAGAGTTGTATAAAAGTATCCATGCTCATTGTCTCGGTCAATCCAGCATTTGAATGGACCAGCGCGAAGAGCATCCACATAGACTGGCCAGGGACCGACCGTGACGTAATACGCTCTATTCCTTCACCTCAGATCTAGAGCTACCATGATCATCAGCCTATTTGGTTGGAACGGGTACCGATCCCGTCGGAAAGAACATGATATTGGGAGGCTGCCAAGTTGGAAAGTTTGAGAGCGAGACCAAGTTGGAAGCAAAGATAGGGACACTGTGAGTCCCATATCACCACCTATAGCTCGAGGACTTGAACTCACCTCGGCAAAGGATTCCGATAACGGATGATGCTTGAATTCCTTGTAGCGAACAGGAATGACTCTTTAGGACAAAATGATGGTGACAATCCGTCGGTCAAGATTTGACTTTCGACGCTAACATGAGCCGTCTTACCTTTCAACAGCATCGGGGTCCGAATATCTTTCCCATGATACGAATGTATTCACGTATCGTGCACACTCGATGTGCAAGAAACCAGGAACCTTCCCTTCCTCTGCAGATTGCAATAGATTTTCAACGTTTTGCTTCATGTAAGCCTCCACCGCTTCTACGTATTCCGGCTTTATTGTGAACTGTCAAGGACATTTAGTCTAAACGGAAGGCAACACAGAGAATGGACAACGCACCAAAGTGAGTGTCGTGACTGGACCAGTGATATCTCGGTACGACTCCGCCATCTTTCTGTAGCGAATTCCCTGTCAATTTCAGCTTTTTGCACGACCGTGCCGTAGAATCAAGAAGAAGGAAAGGAAGTAGGAAGGAATAGATTGCGATGAATGGCTGTTGAGCTTGAGATCCTTGCCGACAACAGCATGATCTTTATAGTCCCGAGGCCGGAGGACTGACAACACAAGCGCGAGTCGTGGGCTTACGGAAAAAACTTAGGAAGTCCCGATCTCGTTACATGGTACTCAACACTCCTTCACGGATGTGTGCAAAATGCGCTCATGATACATGGTCCCTCCTTCATTTTTTTTCACGATCCTCTCCGAAATCCTCTGGATCGATCCAGCACAAGCTAGTCTGGGTCCTGCCGGCCAGAAGTATAGTTGAAGTGATTTTGCCAAGATTTTCCGGATTATTCGGATGAAATACTGAGGAGGGAAAATTTTACGTAGGCCGCAATTTCGGTAAATTCGAAGTGCTTCCGCAAACGTCAGTCTCTTTCCAGAAAGAATAGCTCGTGTCGGGATAATATCATTTAAGACGTAAAATCAACGATAATAATTGCAAAATCATACACCAGCTGCATTCGCAATTCGAAAAGGGGCACCTTTTGTCAATAAGCAACAGACGCACGTAACAACGAATCAAATTACGAGCCAACAAGCGGGGCCCGCTCTTCATCATTCAGCACGCTCGGGTTGCGATGAGCCACGAGGTGACCATACAAGCTCTTGAGTATCCAGAACAAACTGAGGCATGCGAACGCCAATGCAGTCCAGTGAACAAACGCGCTGCTCTTCTGGTGTGCGAAGATTGCGAAAAGAGACCACGTGATCGCGATGGATCCTCCCAGGTCACCTTCGGGAGACGAAAAGGCGTATGAAGCGGATGTTGCCTCCAAGAATAAGAGGCCAAGAAAAACGAAGACTTTCGTCCACACTCCAGCTCGATGGGTATCTGAGAGAAAGTGTCAATAGACTACTCTTTGATTATAAGACGCCTTCACTTACGATAGTCGACACCAAAAGCCTCGAAGGCCGACAGCAGCACAAGTACAGTGGTCCACCCGTGATAGAGGGAAAATGGCCAACAGACAAAAATTTCGTCCTTCCAGCTACTTCCCGCATGTGTTCGTCGTACGATGTAATATATATGGGTAACCGCGCTCGAGACGAAGAGTGCTAGTATGAACGCAAGTACGTATTGCTGATGCGACCAGACGGAGACATAGCACGAGTTCAAAACTGCGAGCAGGGGAAATCGAAATGAAATCCCGTCGATGATGATACGTTTTCCACTTGGAAAGAATTGATATATGGTTGTTCCCAGAAGCAGGAGGTGGATAAGCGACCTTTCATAGCTTTATGAGTACATGGACTATCCAGTTTTAACGCGACACTGACCAGATTACGAACGCCCAGGGCGCAGGTGTAAAATAGGTCTCTTTCCCCGAGCCAATACCCTTTTCGGGCCCAGCGACAGAATATATATTTGATCCTAAGAAGAGGAAGTATACGGCGACATTGACGATCTGTTCAGCGTAAAGATGTGCTACAGAGAGCAGGCATGACAAAGAAAACGTACTTTGAGGAGAATTCCGTCTTTCCAAGAGTCAGCCATGGTTGTGTGGTGGTCAGAATGAGAAGAGCGAAGGTCGCCGCGTGTTTGACTATATTGGGACAGAATGGGATGACGTCATCACCTTCCTCCAAGTCCAAGTTTTTTGATTTGAAGAACCTCCGAGAAAACTGACTCACACACGACTTTCGCGCAAATGGGGTTATTTCTTGTATATCTCCTGGAAATATATAGATCACGACTGATTGGAATTCATCGAGATCGAGGTATTCAAGTCTCTGATTTCTAGGTTTTAATCTTGTTAGATATCTGCTCTTTCCAACCGTCGTTCTACCGAAGGAGATACTTGCTCGGTCCCTCAGAGCATGAGAAAAACGTTCACTCTCATGCCAATATAGAAAAGATGATCAGTTGTTGATTAAACCCATTCTCTTCCTAGATATTATCAGAACAAGGCACTGCAGCTAATTTCGACTTAAACAAAATTGCGTTGTCAATGACTTATTTCGGGCATTATTCATCTTTCTCGATTAATGAGGCATTTGAAGGACACTGAGAACATATGGATGCGCGTCTGTCCTTGCGGGAAGCCCAATTCCGCATGTCGCAGAGCGTCATTTAACGAACATAGACCTCTACATATATTTATGAGTACCTATCGTGGACATCATTATTTCATGTGAAGATGCAGAAGCAGGACCGGCGGTAAATATGGCTCCTTCTGCTCAATCTGGTGGTAGATGCTAGCTGGGAGGACACATTCCCTCTTCCGCCAACTCCTTCTCTGCATTCCAAGCATCCGCATCTATCCAAGAGAGTACCGAATGGAAAGTACCGAGAGCTTCGGCACTGTCTGTAGAAAGTCGGTCACTTGAGTCGTATCCATCCGGAAAGCAACTCGATATGGGACGAGCTCACCTTCAGTAGACAGGCGCTGCGAGCGTTTAGCGTGTTAAAGATCACCGAACATGCCCAGTGGCCTCAGATACATTTTAATACAGCCCTAGTCTAGTCAATTGTTACATCAGTTGTCGGTGTCCCTGTCATGAGACCGAGTTTTGGTACACTAGATACAAATTTTTTCGCTTCAGCGTCTGTAAGCACCGGGCACCTTCTCTCGCGCTCTGATCGCCTGCGTCGTTCCTCCTCCACCCACGCTCCTACCTCATGTGCGACTTGGCGTGGCCTTGTCCTATATTCCATCAATAAACCCTGGAGGGAAGCCATTGAGAATTCTCCTTCCGGGATGCGGCTAGCGAATGCTTCTGAAAGGCGCTTGGACTCTGCACGGGATAGAGGCCGATTATTGTCATCCGTATCCACCTCATCATCATCCCGTTTGCGATCTTCAGAGTCACCAAAGGAAGACAAGTCCGATACCGATGTATGCGTCGGAGAACCAGGTCCAGAATCAACTACAGTCAGAGCCATGGACTCGTCGTCAGATGAGTCTTCATCTTCCTTGGCCTCTTTTCCATCATCCGATTCAGGCGGAAAGAAACACCGAAATAGGGCCGCAGCTTCTTTACTCCCGGCAAGGTCAAAACGTATATGCACATCGAGTCTGCCAGGACGAACAAGTGCCGGATCAAGCGCCGAATACTTATTTGTTGTCGCAAATAAAAGCCGACCTTCCTGAGCTGCAATGCCATCGATTGCGCCGAGGAGGCCGCTCAACGTAATTTGATTTGTCGATTGCATGGGTGCCTGAAAAGACGGTTGCATTGGCTCGGTCCCCGGCGCGAGTTCATCAGGCATCTGACTGGGTGCGAGTTGGGCTCCAAAAGACGCGCTCTCTCGAGACACACCACGGTAAAATGCTGCATCAATATCCTCCATGATGGCAAGACATTCTGTTGCAGAAAAAATTGCATATAAATATAAGATTAAGTATAATCTTATAATCTTGAGATTCACGAACTGGGCGGTATTTTTGATATCAGCTCATTGAGCGTTGAATCATCCAGCGCCTTTTTTGATAGAGCAATCACATAGATGTCAAGGCCAAATTCCCCGGCAAGTGAATGTACTTATGGAAATATGTTAGACAATTTTCTGGAGTGCAAGAAAAATGTACCGGGAAACTGACTGAGACTTGTCTTACCGGTGCCTGGTGAACCGTGCAATAGATATCCCCTGCGCCACGGAATGCCACGATCGGCGTACCATTTTTCGCTCCCGAGGAATTCTTTTATATCAGCGATTAGACGCTTCTTAACTCGGTTATCAAGGACAACGCTCGCCAATGGACGTCGCGGCCGAGAGCCTGCAAGGGTCCAGTCGTTATTTCTGTCAGTTCCGAGTCAGCAGGTGGAAAACCCAGTGGCTTCCGATGAGCTGCCGAGTTGTTGAAATTTACGTACGAGTCAGAGACATAGATATTAATTCTGCCCTCGGAATGTTTTTTGAAGCTCAGCTTTGCCTCCCGAAGCAAGTCATCAAGTTTCGAAATTTGGCGTGTAAACAAACTAAACTCGTGAAATTGTCAGTGCTCGGATCTTACAAGTTAGATTCGCTTGGATACTTGCGTGACCTTTAAGCGTTCATCGCCTCTCCGATTCCACATGTCGCCCTGGGTCTGAACGAGCGTCACACTCATCCAGGTCTTATGGAACCACATGCTTAGCGCCTTGCCTGTACCGAAGTTCCGAGTATCAGCTGTCTCGCACTTGAGAGCACCAACAAAAAAATTACTCACCGTGAGACGGAACATACGCGACACGGCGTGAAGGACCAATTTTCTTCTCTTCCTCCTCACCCGGAACCAAATTTGAGACGCCGCTTTGCCCATATCTGAAAGTCGTGACTCGAACGCTGCGCAGCCTGTCTGATGTATCGAGGTAACTGAACAGTTGCACTGAAAACTTCGTCACTGAACGCACTCCACCTTGGCTGCCTCGATAACCAAAACATCATCCATGCTGCCATTTTCCCAGGTCATCTTCATTCCAATGATATTCTTCTGCGCTCGAAATCACTTACTGTATGTCTCGTCTCGGTCCTCGAACTCTGCGGTGACAAAAAAGGAGTCGAAGAGACCTGTCCACAGCACCGCGACGATTCTCCTTGCAATTTCAAGAGTGCTGCCGATGAAGAGAAGTTTAGCTCCTTCTCGTAGGGCGATGGAAGAGACCAGAAAATTCCAAAGTGCATGAACAGCAGCAAGTACAGTTCTAGAAAGTGTCTGCGGTGATATAATAGGATGTGCTTGGAGCGGTGCTGTGAACGAGTTTGAGTCCATGCCAATAAAGACGGCGCTACCGTGGCTTTCTCGCTCGCCCACACATGCCACGTATATATCAGCGCTTGCGCTTGAAATTAGCGCCTCGGGCCTTTGAGCGAGATTTTTAGTCGTAACAGTAATATCCAGCACGTGCTAATATATATGGAAATCGCCTGTAACTTGTAAGTGCCAAATGCGAGCTTCGATTATCAAATTGAACGCCAAAATTCATAGGCTGACTTTCCTAGTACAAAACAAGGAATACAACTATTCTATGTGGACAGGCATACTTTTGAAGTTCGTGAGTGTTGAATCCAATCAGGCAACAGAGAGCTAAAGGCGCAATAAACAAACCCCGAGTCAAACTTAAACCGCAAATTCCGTGCTACATCGACACAGACTGATGCACAAGTTCACGCTGTGCACAATATCCGTGCTAGGTGACCTAGTTGAAGTCCTAAATCAGTATTCCTGAGGAGAAGAACCTAAAGCGAAATAACTACCTTCACGGAATAGATCCAATTGCCGGTAAAAGTATCACTTGACTGATTATGTGAGACATCTTGACATGCCCTCTGACGTGAGTTTAACCTATGAAGCAATCTCAGAAGGGAGGTAGCTAAATATAATATGATTGGGTTACGGACAGGGTCAACATAGAATTTACATAAACTGGAATGTGCATTGGTCAATCGAAAATGTGTTGTCAGTAGTGAGAACGTACGTTTTGGACCGATGCTCGCAAATAAAAAGTACAAAAGAGTCCCAGGCAACGCGAGGGAGACAGTTAAAGTAACGATCGCATCCGCAGCCGTGAGGAGTCCACTCGCAACCGTATATAAGATGAGTCGATTGATGATCGAGTCTGAACTGCTGAAACCTGTGCGACTCTTGTTTAGAAGAAAAGCGAGTATTATTCCTATCGTCGTATCGACTGTCGCAATAGCCACATCCATTGCGCGCTCTATTTTCATTGCCGATTCGAGCTGGAAGAAATCCGAGAATGGTAATATGGCTGCAAAATAAGCGCACGTCACCGCGAACTGGGATAAAACGAGAACAGCTGTGACCCCAGTCAAAAGCTTAGACCGCTTGCTCACTAGGTGATTGAGGTTAGTTAGACCTGCAGGGACCAAAACATTCTACTCAAAGCTTACTATGCCATATCCTCATGGGAACAAGAGCCTGTACGAGAACGTTGATGGAAGCTGACATGATGGTAAATAGTGGAAAGGTGCTCCTATAATAACCTGTCAGGAAATTGAGACGTAGAAACCAGGATGAACGGACTTATCAAAGTGTGTGAGTGCTGTAAAGTTTCCAAACATCCGAACGAAATAGTTATACGATGCTCGCAGGGTTACCACCTGCAGACTGGTATCTACGAGCCAGACAAAGGCAACATATGTCTTTAGGCGCCATGTATCGATCTTCGAGCATTTCTGCATATTATTCAGCATAATGCTCATAGAGAAAATGGCTCAATAAAGCATGCCTACATCGAAATATATGAAAAGCTGGACAGTACTCGCTGCCCACAATCTAGGAAGGTAGGATAAACATATCAGTTCATGCTATTTCGGAAGCACCGTGAACCTAACGCTGTCGTCACACTAAATGGTTATTGTATGAACATTCATGCAGGGGCATCAGAGTTTAGGCTGAGAACCAGCGCTATGAAATACATGAGGCGTACATGGTACCGACAAAGAGCCATCCAAACTAAAGTAGAACATCAGTAGATCGATGGCTGGAAGAAGTTAAGAAAGCGCCAGGACGTACCGTGTTGTCTAGATTAACAAACGTGGTAGTCATTCCAGCTTTGGTTCCCGAAGCGAGTCCGTCTACGATACACAGTGTTGATCCAAGTAAGGGGGGATGGAGCGCTCGAAAGTCATGCCGCATCGTGGCAAGCCGGATAATTTATCGAGTTGAAAAAGATCTTTCAAAGGCAGATTGTACTGAAGAGCATTAATTTCCTTGTTGGAAGAGAACCGCATCAGCCAAGATCGAAGCCATGAAGGTCACGGAGTGCATGATCAGTTCAACTGTGATTCGAAACTCAGAATGATCATGTTTTGTGGATTCCAGAGATGCATGTCAAGATCGAACTTCATATGCGACATAACGACATAGCGACGCCTTGCAGTTTATCTGAAGAACAAATTTTCACCTCAACTGAAAGACTTCTTCAGTTTGATACTGATATTACGAAGATCGACCTACCTGATAGCTGATCCAAGAATGATGAGCTCCGTCACCTGTCCAAAATGTTGAATCGCTACGTTACCTGTAACTGTGCCGCTCCTCGATACTGATCCATTGTCACGGGGACAAGGACAGGTGGTAACGTCTCTTTTCTATGCATACATTTGTTCAAGGAATCTGATATTCTTCTTGTGGCCGTGAAAGGCATCGGATGCAAAAGTTATTACGAGGCGTGTCTATATTCCGAGAAGTTCCGGAGAAACGATACCTAGGCGCAGCATTGAGGCGAGAAGCCACTATCGACGAGCGACATATGAGGAAGATTTGAAGGCGAAGGCGTGAAAATTTTCAACGGCCCTGATGTTCTCTATGGCTTTAGGAGAAGAGCATGAACGCTACATGGTAAGGACCGACATCATTTCACGTAATGCATCTTGACTTTTGACTATGACCATAAGGCCGCAACCAGGTCACCTTCGACGTCGACTACGGCTTAGAATAGCAAGAAACGGGCACGGGGTGCCACAGAATGGCTCCACTTCCGCAGGGAAGACAGGAGAGTGCAGATCCTGACATTGTCGACGAGTATTTGAATGCCTATCGTTGGTCAGTCACTACCTTTTCAGATACGGTGTGTGAGACCAGCGAGCGACAGTTGACGCGAGAAACTGACTTTGTCGACTTCTAAGACTACTGTTAGACATGGATATGCTCTTTAGAGCGCGTTCTGCAGGGCGAAAATGGAGAGAGAACGCCATCAGAAGCGTATCATGTGATTGCGACATGGATTCTCTTCGTAGCCACCTACTTCGCTGCTATGAACTCCGGCAGTATATTCCCAGAAGATTCGCCGTGCTTTGCCCTCGGACAGACAGGAAGTGCTTCGTGTGAGCGGTACTCTTGTTCGTCCAATCGCCCGAGAGCTCTGATCCTTACACGGTTAGCACCGTGGTATTTTTACTTTTCTTACTCCTCATTTTGACCTCCCGCGAACCGTCCCACAAATTCTTTTGAAAACATCCGACGATCTTGTGCCGAAAGTCAGGTACAAATTTCGTCTTTGCTGCGAATTCAGGAAAACCGTTTGCTGGTTTATGCTTGTCCAGCCAAGTACAACACCCGTAGCTGGATCTGCGCATAGCTTCTCATTACGCATGGTCTTGTGGGTCGAGTCTTCGTACTTCTCTGCCTGAGAAAACGACATGGCGAAGCTTGCGTGTGGATTTCTACACGTCTTCCATCTTCTGCCAGCAAAAATGGTGAATGACTTGGCTTGTGCGTCCGAGTCTGCCGATACATAAGGATGGACAATCTGGGATACCTTGGACAAACCTCCTCGCAATGCTCGCATACGGTGTCTTGCTGCTAGCATTGTTGGCCACCGCCTCTCCATCTCCGCCTATCATTGAGATACGCGAGCCAAAGGCTTCACTGCCATTCGCTCGGCGAATCAATGCAACGGGGACAACCATTCTGGCTCACGATCGCGCGCGAGCCGCACATCTTCTTTCTCTAGGAAAATCGCGCGCATCTGGCAGTCAACCTGCGAAACGGCAGAGTTCGTTCAACATAATTAACGAAGTTGTCACTTACGTTGCCGAAGGTCAGTTTTGACCGTAAGCCTGTTGTACGTAGACGATACTTACTGGGTTTAGTGGGCGTCGGGAACCCTCCTACGACATATTCTCTCCTTATCGACACTGGCTCGAGTAACACCTGGTAAGTTAAGGCCTTCCTTGAGATGATCTGTCACAGTGAATTTACCATGACGTGCTATCTGTAGGCTGGGAGGTCAGAGATGTCCTCTTTAATAAACTTATAACCGACATTGATTTCAAAATAGCTAGTAAAGCCTATGTTCGTACGAGCACAAGCCGTACGACCGGCAACCTTGTAACTGTCACGTATGGCTCAGGCTTCTTCGCCGGGTCTGAATGTGAGCATCGCTGCTCAGTTCTTTCATGAAAGTAGCATCTCACATACAGACAGTCACGGATACTGTAACGTTCACGAAGGGCCTCACTATCACGGGCCAAAGCATTGGTGTCGCTACGTTTGCAGAAGGCTTCCAGGGCGTAGATGGAATTCTCGGTATAGGGCCTACCGATCTCACGGAAGGAACATTAATACCCAGCCTTGCAGCTATTCCAACGGTGACCGACAATCTCTTCTCGCAGGGCAAAATATCGCAAGAAGTCGTAGGGATATTCTTCGCTCCCACAACCACAGAGTCCGCGACGAATGGTGAAATGATCTTTGGCGGCGTCGACACGTCCAAGATTACAGGAGATATCGTCTTCGCTCCTATCACGTCAACTTCTCCTGCGAGTGAATTTTTCGGGATAGATCAAACGATCACTTATGGCGATAACGGTACAACTGTTCTTCCTTCCACCGCGGGTATCACGGACACGGGCACTACGTTGATCCTGCTGGAAACCGACGCGTTCAACACGTATACGTCGCTTACCGGCGCGACTGAAGATGCCACCACAGGATTGTTGAGTATCTCTCCCGAGAACTACGCAAACTTGCAGAGCCTCTTCTTCAACATCGGCGGAACGACATTTGAATTCACGAAGAACGCACAGACTTGGCCTCGTTCCTTGAACACCGACATTGGTGGTTCAGCCGACGATATCTTTTTGATCCTCGCGGATGTAAGTAGCACTACTTGTCTGGATATTGACGACGTCTTTATAATTGTGCACGTTACAGCTAGGAACTCTTGGCGGAGAAGGTCTCGACTTCATCAACGGATTCACCTTCTTGGAACGCTTCTACTCGGTTTTCGATTCGTCGAAGAGCCGCGTGGGTTTTGCAAGGACGGCACACACGTTCGACGAGACAAACTGAGATGCACAGTTTTGATAGCGTTCTGATCATTTTTCTGGGGATCCTTTCTTTCTGTGCTCGCCTAGCTAATTTGCGTTCCATGCGTTCGATGTAGCAGCTTAAAAATGTAGGATAGGATACATAAGGGATGACGTTTGCATTTAGTGAGAGCGTGACGTCGATTTGATTTGTATGTCGGAAGATGCCGGGTCGTAATAATACGTAACGTTATTGAATTCTGCACTCGAGTTTCTTGACTTTTCTATAACGTGTATTCCGCAACGTTGTAAAATCCGAGTCGGAGAAGTTCTAGTGAGAGGGTCGATCTGCATAGCACATTTGTCTTCCAAATCCTGGGCCACTCGTGGTTGTGCGCATCTCTTCTCTGTGCTATCATCAGAAGGCTTAGAGCCTGTTCGGGTGCAGTAACTCACGCAATCTCTATCTTGCTCTATCTCTATCTGGCACTTTGCAAGATAGAGATAGAGGTAGAGGATCATGTGTACCGAACAGTCTGCCTATTTCTGATGTGACGCACTGATGTGACATGATTGTTCCTGCCGAGACTTGTGTATTATATAATATACTTTATTACAAATCTCTTCACTGCAAAATGCCCCCTCCCTCGATGTCGACACTGAAGAAGAACAATCCAATGCCTCGACGACCAGCTCAAAAGCAGTGTTCTTCAATCCGGACTCCGACTGCAGACCGGCTTCCCTTGCCTTCTTGAGCATGTTAAGGAGGATGGTCTCTTGGTGGCTGTTCCATGAACAGGGAGTGGACATCACGTAGTCACTGATCGTCAAGCGAGTCACCTCGGAGTCGTCGTTGGTCGTAGATCAGTCAATTGACAACAGCCGTTGAAGGAGGGTGTTAGGGAGTAGGCCCGGGGTTACACCGGTTTGATCCTTTTGCCTAAGCAGCGGTGTGTTGTGCAGAGGTGATCTTATCTACCCACGTCTGGCTGTACCACGCGGTCCCTTACTAGCCTTCCTAGTTGCGGTCCGAGTTATGGATGCTTTCAGATACGAGGTAATAGTAAAGCAGATTGGGATTTCCAAGAGGCGTGATAGTACAAAGCACACAGTAATAGCTCGCTGTAGGGCAAGCTTTACACCAGTGTGTTAAGAGGATCGAAAGATGGGGAAATGAGGGCCTAATCCTACAACTATTTATGCTCCCAGATATTCCATTTTCCGTCCTATTTCTTACTCATCCTGTCTCCACTTTACTCCACTTTCCTCCACCATTACATCTGTTCCTTTGTCATCCTGCTGCGCTTCGCTCCACTTTGCTCCAATCTTTGTAAGGTCGTCTCCACTATGACAGAATTCTTTGGAGTTGCTGACTGAGACAATAGAGGTGGTGCTCCGATATGGAATGCTCCACTGTCAGTACTCCATAACGATGTCATTGCCGTCATTGAGTGGCATCTTTGCTCTTGGAGCGATGTAGGCTGCTCGGTATGTGATTCTTCGGAATTCATCTCGAGGTCCAGAGAGGGTAAGCATAACTCGCACGTCAGTGTTAAGGTGTCGGGTCGGTGTAGAGTATGGTCCAAGGCATATCATGAACTGCATAAGCTCTGCTGGTGGGTTCTGCTGGGTTCTGGTGACTAGCCATGCTTTGCCTTCGTATCGTATATCTCGAATGTAGCGCCATATCCTTCGTTGTATAAGGAGTTGTAATTGCTTGGTTTCCAGGTTCGCATCTCTCGGTAAATAAAGGTTTGCCTGTATCGTAGATGCTGGACATGGTGTGTGCAACTCCGGTCTATACCATCCAATCATTCTCCAAGTTATCGGGTTCGCAGTTCGAGGGGTTCGAGTTGTGATCGTGAGTTCCTCTCGTTTCTTGGGTACTATTGGGTTTGGTGGATTGGAATGCATTGTATCCTGAAGGTGTCGCTCGGTTTCGATGTGACAGTCACGCGTACCAACTGTTGCCGTGCATACTATGTAGTATACTTCATAAAGGACCATGTAAACTCGTGCACAGACTTGACAGTGCTGAAATGCCAGTGAGGTCTCCATAAACCTTATTAGCCTTTAGCCTTTTAGCGTTTAGGCTTTAGTAGTGTGCTTCTGGACTTCTAAGAAGTTTGATCGCTTCTTTTGATCGAGGTCACTCTGGTTGCTTGGTCGGCGGCGTTAGAGTGGTAGTCCGCGGTAATAGGCGGTCGGCGGTGTTAGCTGTTAGCGGGATTACGTATCCGCTTCGGTGCCTCTAGCGCTCGGGTGGTAACGGGTTACTGTTGCCTAGGCCGCTCGATCGCTTGGGCCCGTGATAGCTGGCTTGGTTACTGGTTGTGTTTGGAAAGCTGATCGTGTGGATCTGCTGATCGCGTCGATCCTGATGCGAGTTTTTTGAGCGGATCCTTTCACTACACCCCCCCTAAGATGAACTTTCGGAGAAATGTTCATCCTAATCCGTGAGAAAGCTCGGATAAAGGGTCGCCTAGTGATGGTTGGTCTTTGCTATCAAACCATCATCATCTCTGCTCCAAAATGTCGAAAGTCGCCGCTGCTGCTACTGTTTTTGTCGTTCTTGTCGCGATTTTCGGCATAAATCATTGGATTTTGGAGCGTAAGAGGCGTGCTCAGGTAAGTGATGCATGCTCTGTGCCGTTTCAAGTCGTTAATCTTCCTCTAGGAGGCCGACTTTGAAATGCAATCGTTCCAGCGCGATGTTACTACTGTTGCGCTTCGAGTTCACCTCGCACTCGGTTATGACGTTGAGGATATTGATCCAGTCGTCGAAAATGCAGGTATTGCTTCGCAGGAACGTCGTGAAAAGGGTGTCTGGGAAGACATTGACTTGTAAAGGGTGGTGGGAAGGGATATGAATATGAAATGTGCATCATGTAAAGAATATGACGCAATTGAAAGTGATAAGAAAGAAATTATAAAGTCATTAAAATCATTAAGTCGTTAATGAATAAGTTTTATACCAATTTGGGAGTGAAGTTCCAGGTGTTTACCTACGGCTCTTCAACCCCCAAATGGAGTTTTTCGAAGAAAGAGTGGGATTAGAGTGCCTTTCAGCGTGAAGCCACATCCTAGCATAGTGCAAGGAAGCGGTTTCACGTAAACTTTTGGCTTCTCCTTTGCATAGAGGATAATAAAAAGTAGGCATAATCTGCCAATTCGGCGCCGGCACAATAAAACAATATACAAAATGTCTAGGCCCTTGTTGGTTCTTTGACACTTCTGCATAGTGCTTCATTTGTGCTGGTTGGCCGAATAAGTGTGAAATAAAGAGGTGCATAAAGCATAATTTGGTCGGATGTGACCATAAATATTATAGGGTAAGAATGAAATGCATAATTGACCATGTCGGGTCACGATATGGGAAAGGGGGTTGCATAAAAGAAGAGTTGTTTACAAATCTTCGGATTCTTCAGCCTCAGGTGTAGTCTGGGCCGAGTTCGCTGGGGTATATAGTTCCCTATTTTCACCTTCTTCACTTGACTCTGTATCGTCGGAGTGTATATACATGTCCTCCTGTTCCGACATAGTAAGCATCTCGTCCGGCTGGTAGAGTTCGTTCGGGTACTGGTAGACTGAGATCATCAGATCTTCCAGCAAGGGGTGTCGTGTAGCCTGTAGTTTTTCTCTGGCTTCTTCCTCTCGGTTGTTGAGTTCCATAAGGTAATGAGGGTCGTAGTTAACCTCTTTGCCTTCGACTACGTGGTGCTCGATGTTGTCGAGTGGTACCTCGTCCGTAGTAGAGTTCCTCGCTTCAATAACCGTTCGGTATCTCGTTCCTTCGTAATACTTCGTCATGTTGAGTACCGTCATGAACTGCATGGTGTGGGATGCATAGAAGCCCGTCTGGTCGGCTATGTATATAATGTACTTCATTGTATCGATGCTCATCGGATGATAGTGACTCCATCGCATCATTCGGTTAAGAATTGCGGTAGTCATGTCTCGTCGGTAGGCGCAAATTTGAATTGCCGAATGATAGATGCCCATGATGTTCTTGTATGTCGTTTCGTGCCTAAAGTCGATCTTGCCTCGATGTAATGCTTGTGTTTCGAGTTCGATCGCGTAGGTTAGAAATGCATCATCATTGAGTCGGCGTAATGCTGCGTCTCGAGGGTTACTGAGTTTGAATAACCACTCGTCTGAGTGATTCGCCATCATAAGGTGGGGTATTTCGTCTCGGTTGTGGTGGACTGCGTTCCACTTGTCAAATAGATCATCAAAGTACTTCCCTGGGCATAGGGGTACAATCTCATCTTCGTAGTTCTCTTCGTTGAATCGGTTGCACAGCTGTGGCCATTGATAACGTTCGGTCGGTGGTCTGAGTGTAAATGTCCATTCTGGTGCATCTTCTGGTTGACAGAATGCATGTAGCTCGTCGAAAATAGGCATAGCTGAGTAGTGGTTCGTCTGCAGTGAAGTAGAGCTGTTGAGATTCGAGTTGTTGTTCCTTAGCTCGAAGTTCTCCATGTTTTATACCATCTTGTTGGTATGTCGGCGATGTCTTGCCTAATTCTTCTATCTCTGCTCTCGCTTTGGTGTGCCACATTGATGTCATCGCTTGGTAAGGTCATTGGGGACCTTACTCATCGTCTCTATTGTGGATCCATAAGCGGCTCCATCGGGTGGAGTGCATGTGATGCAACTATTGCCTCATTCGTTTTCGTGCGGCGATCCATTGGTTAAGGTTCGGTGGCTGGATTGCCTGAGGATACTTTTTATGGAATGCTTCGATCATTTGATAGGAGTTCTTGAGGTTGTCAAGTGGCTCCCATGTTCGCTCTTGGTATCCTTTCCATTGGATAAGGTATTGGACCTTGCTCCGATGACGTCTCGTATTATGAATTGTCTCCACTTCGTACTCTGCTTCTCCCTCCACTTCAATAGGTGGTGGTTCATCCAAAGTGGGTCTTCCAGGGTATTCCTTTCGTTTGTAAGGCCTGAGAAGACTCGCATGAAACACTGGGTGGATCGGAAGGGTTTCGGGTAAGCGTAATCTGAATGACACTTGTCCGACTGCCTTCTCGACTTTATAAGGCCCTGCCCATTTCATTGCAAGTTTCTTCGTTGGTTCCAATCGACTGAGATTCCTCATGTCTAGTAACACTTCGTCTCCTGGCTTGTACTCTGGCAGTTTGCCTCGATGCAGGTCTGCATAAAGCTTCATTGCCTCGTTTGCTTGCCTAATCGAATTATAGGCTTCTTGCTGTACTTGTCGAAGCTCCTCTAGGTGATTTATTGCTTCTGGGACGTTTGAATCACCGGTCTCCGCAACGTCCAGGTGAGGATGCCATCCATACAGTGTATAGAATGGTGACTGATGTGTAGTACTGTGCTTCCTGTTGTTGTAGGCGAATTCTGCTATATCGATGTACTCTGCCCAATCTGTTTGTCGGTAGGACACATAGCAGCGTAAGTACTGTTCAAGCTCTTGATTTAGTCGCTCGGTTTGACCATCGGTTTGTGGATGATACGCTGTACTAGTTTTCCAATCGACATCGATGAGTCTGCAGAACTCCTTGAGGAATTGCGCGGTGAAGTTGCTACCTCGGTCGGAGATTACTCGTTTAGGGGCCCCGTAGTATTTGAAGACATGTTGGCGGAACAAACGTGCCAACTGCTTAGCATTGGGTATTCCTTGGCAAGGAATGAACTTCCCCATTTTAGTGAGTTTGTCCACTATAACGAGTATCGCGCTGTAGCCTTCATTGCTGACTGGTAAGTCGGTAATCAGGTCACAGGTTATGGTTTCCCATGGTTGATGTGGTGCCTCCAACGGTTGGAGCGGCGGATTTCGAAACTGTCGAATCGGTTTTGCACGCTGACATATGTCGCAGGTTGCGGTATATGCTCGGATCATTTCTTCCATCTTCGGCCAATAGTATGATCGCTTTACAAGCTCTATGGTCTTTTCTGCTCCTGGGTGGCCTGCAAGTTTGTGATCATGGCGCCTTCGGATTAGCAACGCTCGTAGGTTGGCGGACGGCGGGATATATAATGCATTGGTTACGTAGTGCAAGCCGTTCCTGTAACTGTAGCCGTTGCTCTGCTTGATCGCCTGAATCTCCTTCTTAGCCTCCTCGGTATTGTAGTTCCTCTTGATCGTTCGGATAATAGGATCAGAGATAGTGACCATTTCAGTTTCTAGCTTGTATAGACCGTTGATCTCTGTGCGTCGCAATGTTTGTTGCTTGATCGTATCAGGAGGTAACAAGGTAACTCCTAAGTTGTCCTTGTCCTCTGGCATATAGTCGGATCGTCGTGATAGCTCGTCAGCTTGGTTCTTCTTGCCTGGCCAATGGAGAATCTTGAAGTTATATCGTGATAACTCTAGTGCCCATCTCGCTTGACGTCTCGATAGATTCTGAGCTGTCATGAAGTATCGGAGATTTGCATGATCGCTTCGGATTGTTACTGGTTCTTTGGTTCCCTCCAATAGGTGTCTCCAATGCTTGAGTGCTTCCATGATTGCTAGCATCTCTTTGTCATGCGTCGGATAGTTTCGTTGGGTGTTCGTTAGAGTTTTCGACATGAAACCTAAAGGTCTCAGTTCTCCTTGGTTGTCTTCTTGTTGTAAGACTGCACCAATCGCTACATCGGATGCATCGGTTTCCAATGTATATGGTTTGTCTGGCTTTGGCATTGCCAATGCGACTTCCGTTTCGAATGCCTTCTTGATACTTTCGAATGCCTTATCTTGTGCCTCTGCCCATATGAACTTGCGATCCTTTTTGATAAGGTCGCCAATAGGTGCGAATGTATCGGCATAGTTCCTGATGAATCTTCGGTAGAAGTTACAAAATCCTTGGAACTTTCGAACTTGTCGTTTCGTCTTTGGCACTGGCCATTCGTGAATAGCTTTTAGCTTATAAGGATCCATCTGGATGCCTTTCGTTCCTACTACAAATCCCAAGTAGTCGAGCTGGGTTTGGAGGAAGTGACATTTCTCGATTTTGAGGTAAATGTCGAGCTCTCGGCATTTCTGTAGAATTGCCCTGAGGAGTTTCCAATGTTCCTCTTCAGTTTGTGCTTGACCAATAAGGTCGTCCAAATAGTTGAGTGCTTCTTCTGTCCTGAGCCAATATTCGAAGTTGTCATTCATGAATCGTTGGAATACTGCCGGTGAGTTCTTCATTCCAAACATCATGACCTTTGGCTTGTAGACTGCATTGCCAACTCGGAATGCTGCCTTCCACTCGTCTCCTTCTCGGATTCGCAGGTTATTGTAACCTGATCGCATGTCGAGTGTAAAGAAGAATTTTCCTTTCTCCAGTTTCTCTGGGAGAACACTCATGATCGGTATCGGGTATGGATCTGATACTGTCGTGTCGTTGATGTCTCGGTAATCGGTTACTGCTCGTGCTCCTCCGTCTTTCTTTCCTACAAAGAAGACTGGTGCTGCTACCGGACATGGTTCATGTGGTTGAAC
The DNA here is from genome assembly GCA_033182465.1 of Sanghuangporus weigelae. Lineage (NCBI taxonomy): Eukaryota > Fungi > Basidiomycota > Agaricomycetes > Hymenochaetales > Hymenochaetaceae > Sanghuangporus > Sanghuangporus weigelae. The sequence goes on along the minus strand of CP137319.1, from coordinate 3,610,422 downwards.
CTTTTCAATCCATCCTTTGTCAAGTAACTCTTTGACATAAGCATCGAGTGCTGCCTGCTCTTCTCGTGTGAGCTTGATAATAGGCCTTGGTTTCGGTAATGGTACTCCTTCTTTGAGGTTAATCGCCATATCCCATTTCGTATGCTTGGGTAACCTTCTTGACTTGTCAGGATCAAAGACATCTGCGTAGTCTTCTATTTCCTTTGGTAGGAGTTTTCGCCAATCTCGTTTCTGTGTTCCTAGTAGTCCTTCTGCAGCTGCCTTTTGCTGAGAATACTGCTGGGATACTGAACTCGCTTTGTTCAGTGGCTGTGAGACTTGGTTCTGCTGCCTTGGTGACCAATTTCGATTGATGTCTAGCTCTAGCTTTGCAGCGAGCTCTTCCTTTCTGGTAAGGGTAGCTGGTTGGTTGGTCGTCCTAAGACTTTCAATGTCTTCTGGCTCTATATCGTGCATAGGAGTGTCTTCTGTTGTCTCCTGCTCGTCTTGCATCTCGATATCGCTTTCGTTGTCTGCCCATCTTGTACGCTTCGGTGTGGGACTAGCTCCTCGCATTAACGATGCTGTTCTGGGTCGTATAATGCCTGCCACTGGCTTCTCTGGATACCGTGTCTTTCGTGGTCGTATCCTATACTTCATGCCCGGGTTTTCTTCTGGTGATGGCCAGAGTTCTTCATCTTCCGGCATGTTTTGCCTCAGTGGGTGTATCTTCTGTGGTGGTTGTTTCTTCCAACGTTTCGGAGAGTCGTTTATTTCCTCCTGTTCGTCTAGGCTATGCTTGCCTGTTACATCTTGTGTTTCACCTTCGGATGTCTGGTACAGTTGCCGTGCTGGGATCATCCGTCTCGGTATGTGCCTTGGTCGTCGTTGCACTATACTCGTTCCTTGTGGTGCCTGTTTCTTCCATCGCTTGGGAGTGTAGTTTATTTCCTCCTGTTCGTCTCGATGATGCTTGTTTGCCGTTTCCTGTTGTGGCTGTTTCGTTGCAGAGTCTGGTATATTTTCCGTGCTCGGACTCTTCACTTCTGGCGTCTGTTTTGCCTGTTCCAGTCTTGGTGTTGCTGGTCTGGTTTCCGGCTTCGCTTGTGGCTTCGTTTCGTGAGAGTGTCCGTTGTTGTCTCTCCTTGGCGCAAATATTATTCCTGGTGCTCCAGAGTGTCGATAGTTGTCTCTGTCCTGAGCCTGTTGCTTCGTGTTATGCCTAGGTCTTGTCTTGTCAGGTTTGCCTTTCGTTTGCCGTTTCCGTTTGCGCTTCCTGTGCCTTCGCTTCTTGGTAGCTCGTATGACGTTGAGCTCGAATGGTATCGAATTACCATTCCGATTCCATACTTGATTCTTCCAATCAATTTCGGGATTGACTTTGGCCAAATAGTCAATTCCTAGGATCACTTGATCCTGTCCTGTGGTTGCTACTGCCAACGTTTGTGGCTGCGGTTTAGGTCCATCAAAAATTAATGTGTAGACCTCGTGCGTGATTGCTCCTCCTTGGTTGGGACTTCCATCCACATTATTCAAAGGTCGAGGGTGATCAAGCCTCTTTTTGAATAGGCTGTAGTGTCGTACCAAGTTGGGGTGTATCGTGCTGCATGTAGCTCCGGAATCGATTAACGCTTTGACTGCTAGGGTCTTTGTTCCAACCTTCACTCGAATAGGTAATCGGGGATGCAATGCTTGTATTGGCAATCGCTTATTGTACATCGCTTCACTGGGGTTGAACCCAGGAGGTTTGAAACACTGGTTGTTGAAACCTTTCTCGTCACCCTTGTCACACTCACATCGCGCAGTCTCGTTCGATGGAGGTCTTAATCTTTTCCCTGTTGCTCTTTACTTGCTAGGGATTTGCGAATGTTGTTTCGGTATTCTTCGTCATGCTTGCAAGTCCATCCTGCTGATTCGTCGCCTTTAGCCCATGCTACATGGTCGTAGTGGACTGGCCTTCGGCAGTGTGGATCGGGACATGTTTCCTTGAAATCGATTGTTCGTGTTGTCATCGTCCTCCGTTTTACACCATTAGTCTTCTTCGGCCGCTTAGAGGAAGAACCCTTTTGCTTCCTTGGTGCCTTGCACTCCTTTGCGTAATGTCCTGACTTTTCACAGTTGTAGCATTTGCCTCCCTTCTTCGGCAAGCCTCGGAGTGCATCTACATCCATGGTGTCTGGATCTCGTTTCATTGTTTGTACTGGTGGTCGGAAAGATGACTGTCCATTCGATTTGAATCTTGGGGTATATGTTTGACTACCCATGAGCCTTTGCCTGGCATCGGAGTTTGCTAGGTTGCTTGTCCATTCCATCCATGCATCGAGGTCGTTCTTCTCGAAAGCGTCGGGTTGTACAGATTCGACTCGTCGTTTGACCCACATGTCTAGTCCTTTGACATAGATGTACTTGAGCATCTGCTTATCCATCGTGTCTGGTGCTCGTGCTTTGAGTCGTCGGAATTCGTCGTTGTACGCCCTAATGCTTGCTCCTTTCTGCTGGATGCATAGTAGTTGGAATAGGGCTTCCTGTTCTCCAATGATCGGATGTCCTGCTCGGATCCTCATCCAGTTCAGCATGTCCTTGAGTGATGCGAACATTCCATTTGTTGCAGCGATAATCGCAGGTACTGGTTTCAGTTTCCCATTGGCATCGAATGATGTTAGGGTATTCTTCTCTGCAAACCAATCGTAGCTGTCGCCTTCGAGTGCTGCGAATAGGCTCTTTGCGATCTCCTCCTCATCCTTGACTCCATGCTGTGCCAGCTTCGAGATACATCGACTAATCCACAGATCAATATCTTCGCTTCGCTTGCCATAGTACTTCGGAAGCTTGATGCTGTGTTTAGAGAGTTGTGTCTGAAGAGTCTGTAGTTGCTGCTCCAGTGCTTGCACCTTCTGGTCGGTTGTCGACATGGTCGTATGTGCTTATGGGCACTGCTGGTGGTGAATAGGATGGTGGTGGTGGATTCTCTGGCGCTTGGGTTGCTACTGAACCACTTGCTGGTACTGCAGGTACTGTTGGTACTTGGATGATAACCGTTCGAGGTGGGGTTCTGAGTAAGAATGGCCTTCGTGATGCTTCTTCGTCTGAGGACACTGATTCGTCAGAACTCTGTTCCTGTTGGGCTCTCTCTCTTGGTAGAAAGTATTCCCAGCGTTGTGCTGCCTGAGCTACTTCTCGAATTCGTTGAGCGTGTTCGAGTATGTTCCTTGAGGTAGTTTCGGTTGTCTGTACCGATGTGAGTATAGCTGCGTAGGTGCGTTGACTCGACTCGATTGTTTGTCCTAGTTGGAGTAGGGCTTCTCGCAGGTTATGGATGTCTTGAACAATCCTTGGTTGATCTAGAGCTGTCCTGTTAAGCTCTCCGACTCTCGTCTCGATCGTCTGTAGTTGTTGTTCCTGAGCAGTAATCCTGTTTCGGATAGCGTTGAGCTCTCGGTCAAGTACTCCGTTTCCGTCTATGACCCGATGATTGAGTGCTCCTGCTGCTCGATCCAATTCCAGAGTATATCTCTCTAGAGCTGCTACTTGTGCTCCAATTCTTTGAGTAGTTGCTTCTAGTGCTTCGAATCGATCTCCTACTGCTGTCGCGTATGCTCCGGTTGGTAGACTGTTTGACTGCCCCGTGTTTGCAGTTCGTTCTTCCAGTCTTTCAACCCTTTCTTGTAGCCTTCTGATCACTGGTGGATACAATATGCTGTGGTTCGTTGTCGCGTATAGTATGTCGTGATCGCTTTCCAGACTACGTAGCCTGTTGGTGATATGTTGAACTCGTTCGTCGAGGGATCTAGGTGTGAACCTCGTTTGATTATCGTTCGCCCGTTCGTTCGTTCGATGACCGTTACTTCTGTTGTTGGCGTTTCCTGATCGGTTCATGAACTTCGTTTCTCGCCTGATGCTTCAGGGTTATTGTTCCTTGGTGCTGTTAACCAAGTAGTTCCTTTCTCGTCGAATGTAGCAATAGTGGAAGGGACTGCTGCTACTTTCGTGGTTGTTGTTTGCGTGCTCCCAACTGCAGGGCTACCAGATGCCTTTGCTATTAGGTACACTTCGTCGTTGTAGGGGTTATGATAGTAGATATGTGATTTAAGTGAATCGGGTTTGTCGTTCTCCAGGATGTGCACTTGTCCTGAGGATTCGATATGGGTACTAGTCTCGAAACTAGTGACGTCGATAGGGACTTGAGGTCGACGGTCCTCGCCTCGATAAAACACTAGCCAAGAACCTTGCCCGTGAGAGGTGGTGGTAAAACTAGCGAGTGATCTTTCGATCCAATGTTAGGGAGTAGGCCCGGGGTTACACCGGTTTGATCCTTTTGCCTAAGCAGCGGTGTGTTGTGCAGAGGTGATCTTATCTACCCACGTCTGGCTGTACCACGCGGTCCCTTACTAGCCTTCCTAGTTGCGGTCCGAGTTATGGATGCTTTCAGATACGAGGTAATAGTAAAGCAGATTGGGATTTCCAAGAGGCGTGATAGTACAAAGCACACAGTAATAGCTCGCTGTAGGGCAAGCTTTACACCAGTGTGTTAAGAGGATCGAAAGATGGGGAAATGAGGGCCTAATCCTACAACTATTTATGCTCCCAGATATTCCATTTTCCGTCCTATTTCTTACTCATCCTGTCTCCACTTTACTCCACTTTCCTCCACCATTACATCTGTTCCTTTGTCATCCTGCTGCGCTTCGCTCCACTTTGCTCCAATCTTTGTAAGGTCGTCTCCACTATGACAGAATTCTTTGGAGTTGCTGACTGAGACAATAGAGGTGGTGCTCCGATATGGAATGCTCCACTGTCAGTACTCCATAACGATGTCATTGCCGTCATTGAGTGGCATCTTTGCTCTTGGAGCGATGTAGGCTGCTCGGTATGTGATTCTTCGGAATTCATCTCGAGGTCCAGCGAGGGTAAGCATAACTCGCACGTCAGTGTTAAGGTGTCGGGTCGGTGTAGAGTATGGTCCAAGGCATATCATGAACTGCATAAGCTCTGCTGGTGGGTTCTGCTGGGTTCTGGTGACTAGCCATGCTTTGCCTTCGTATCGTATATCTCGAATGTAGCGCCATATCCTTCGTTGTATAAGGAGTTGTAATTGCTTGGTTTCCAGGTTCGCATCTCTCGGTAAATAAAGGTTTGCCTGTATCGTAGATGCTGGACATGGTGTGTGCAACTCCGGTCTATACCATCCAATCATTCTCCAAGTTATCGGGTTCGCAGTTCGAGGGGTTCGAGTTGTGATCGTGAGTTCCTCTCGTTTCTTGGGTACTATTGGGTTTGGTGGATTGGAATGCATTGTATCCTGAAGGTGTCGCTCGGTTTCGATGTGACAGTCACGCGTACCAACTGTTGCCGTGCATACTATGTAGTATACTTCATAAAGGACCATGTAAACTCGTGCACAGACTTGACAGTGCTGAAATGCCAGTGAGGTCTCCATAAACCTTATTAGCCTTTAGCCTTTTAGCGTTTAGGCTTTAGTAGTGTGCTTCTGGACTTCTAAGAAGTTTGATCGCTTCTTTTGATCGAGGTCACTCTGGTTGCTTGGTCGGCGGCGTTAGAGTGGTAGTCCGCGGTAATAGGCGGTCGGCGGTGTTAGCTGTTAGCGGGATTACGTATCCGCTTCGGTGCCTCTAGCGCTCGGGTGGTAACGGGTTACTGTTGCCTAGGCCGCTCGATCGCTTGGGCCCGTGATAGCTGGCTTGGTTACTGGTTGTGTTTGGAAAGCTGATCGTGTGGATCTGCTGATCGCGTCGATCCTGATGCGAGTTTTTTGAGCGGATCCTTTCAGAGGGAGAGGGAGAGAGATAGTATGGAGAGGGGAAAGGCATTGCAGAGGCCATGCAAAGAGATTGAGATTGCATGAACAAGATACAGGTCAGACCTGTATCTCGGCCGTGACAAGTTTTGGCAGGGAGATAGAGGTTACAGATAGAGATAGCGAGTCGAGATAGAGGCAGCCGAACAACTCGTGAGATAGAGATTATCAATCTCTATCTCACGAGATCGTGATCTCTTTTTTTGGCGCGCACTATCTCGCGAGTTACTGCACCCGAACAGGCTCTTAGGTTAGCGGCTGATCCATACGAAATTGCGCGATCTATGGCAAATGTAAGAGCCTGTTCGGGTGCAGTAACTCGCGAGATAGTGCGCGCCAAAAAAAGAGATCACGATCTCGTGAGATAGAGATTGATAATCTCTATCTCACGAGTTGTTCGGCTGCCTCTATCTCGACTCGCTATCTCTATCTGTAACCTCTATCTCCCTGCCAAAACTTGTCACGGCCGAGATACAGGTCTGACCTGTATCTTGTTCATGCAATCTCAATCTCTTTGCATGGCCTCTGCAATGCCTTTCCCCTCTCCATACTATCTCTCTCCCTCTCCCTCCTTCAACGGCTGTTGTCAATTGACTGATCTACGACCAACGACGACTCCGAGGTGACTCGCTTGACGATCAGTGACTACGTGATGTCCACTCCCTGTTCATGGAACAGCCACCAAGAGACCATCCTCCTTAACATGCTCAAGAAGGCAAGGGAAGCCGGTCTGCAGTCGGAGTCCGGATTGAAGAACACTGCTTTTGAGCTGGTCGTCGAGGCATTGGATTGTTCTTCTTCAGTGTCGACATCGAGGGAGGGGGCATTTTGCAGTGAAGAGATTTGTAATAAAGTATATTATATAATACACAAGTCTCGGCAGGAACAATCATGTCACATCAGTGCGTCACATCAGAAATAGGCAGACTGTTCGGTACACATGATCCTCTACCTCTATCTCTATCTTGCAAAGTGCCAGATAGAGATAGAGCAAGATAGAGATTGCGTGAGTTACTGCACCCGAACAGGCTCTAAGGTTTCCTGCATAGCTGCAAGCATACCCTGCGAACGATGAGTGAAGGACTAGGAAATTCTCGTAACCATCGGCACAGTGAAAGTTTCGGATTCGCCATCCCAAACAACCAAGGAAGTATTAAAATGTTTTTCTTTCTTTTGATATGAAATCTAGTGAACGGGAAGCGAGTTTTCACCGCAAGTCCTTGATCAGAGTGTCTTGAAATTGTGGTCTTCTGTTCCTAGATTGCCGAAGTCGACCTCCGCGCGAGGGACTGACGCAATCGTAGAAAGGCTTCTATTGGTCGTTACAATGATTAGCGCCTTTCTCGGCATTTTTTTTTCGGTCCTTTGGTGTCCCGAGACAGACATATCAAATGTGGATTGCCACGACGACAGCGAACAAACATATATATGTATATATATATATTCTATTCTCATGGACGTTGCCACGCGGTTCTCGACGCCAGGAATCTTGAAGCGTGCCTCGCGTGCATGTTTATTCGACTCGACAGTCTCGATGGAGAGCTAGTAGAAAACGAAGTAGCAGCCTGAGTGGTCTGCAAAAGTACGCTACGAGGCAACGCCCATGACAGAACATGATTGCATGATGCCATGTCCGAGTCGGTATTTCACTGTTAGTTGTGGTTGCGTCCGTCGTGACCGTGACCGTGAGAGGGAGAAACGGCTCTCACGGCCTTCATAAGTACGTACGATGAGCGGAAGAACGTCAAGTGGCCGGACAGATACAACTGGATCATTGAAGCGTGTTGAGGATCAACATTGACAACAGCGCTGAACCAGTTCGGGTTGTAAATACAAAGTTCTTACCCGAAAGTGGACGGTCATCGCCCAGTTGCGACGATGGGAGGCCGTTCCTATCTCACCGCTGACCAGATGCATGGACTTTTCATGTTCACTCATCAAGGCTATATCAGTTCCCAATCATCGCATGTCCTTCTCTGGTCCAAAGCATTGATACTGGGAACCTTCTTCGGTTTACGATTCGTTGCTCGGCATCAAAGTCTCATGGTGTAAGAACTGTTCCCTCCAGTTATAATAGTAGTCAGCAGTCGTTACTACTCTTCCAGTTTGATACCATTTGGCAGATGCGCCGCCTCTCCTCGCGATCGCTATCATCTCCCGCCTTCACCGCCTCTGATCCCGTCGCAGAGGGACATCTAGCACGCACTTGAAGGCTTGGGCATACTATTGCATGTTTCCTTTGCTCGTCTCTCCCCTCCAATGAACGTTTGAGACGTTCCTCCGCTTCAAACGACCTCTTCTCTTTCGGTCGGCTTCTTTTTCTGCGACGTTCCACTGTCTCCACTCGTTTCCTTCTTTTTACCATACATGGCTCTTACAGTCGACGACTCGGCTGCAGAATGGATCTTCTCCACCCCCGAGAAAGGGAATATGACTAGACATGCGGCAGGCTGGTGCGTCTGCTTTCTTCTTATTCTTTCTGTCTCAGTAGCACTCAGCTAGAGTCTCAGGCACCAGCTAGCAAACGATCCTTTGGCCAATGCAAGCGGCTACTACAACGGAACGGCGCTCTGGACAAAATCGCCAAATGCGACTGCCACTCTTATCTTCCAGGGAACCAGTATTTCTCTGTATTCAGCAAAGACGCCGCAGGGCGGTCAAATGAACATCACTTGTGATTGGGAGTCGAAGATTGTTGACCTTAGCTCGCCCGAGCTTCAGGTAGAGATGGTGTGGCATCAGGACGATTTAGACTGGACAGTACAGCACGCGGTGTCTATACAGCAGGTCGGCGAGGGTAGAATCAATATTGATAGTGTCGAAATCATGCCCGGTCAGCTCAGCCCGTTTCCTCCGGCAGTGCCAAGTCCTCTTCCTCCAGGCGAGTCCCTTTCACTCACCATTGAACATACCAATATTTAACTTTGGTCCAGCGTTTCCAATCAGACTAGCCAGTCCCACTCCTTCGCTTACCTCTATGACGAGTACACTGACTATGACCATGACCATGACCATGACGGCTACTACCGGGTCAGACAAAAACAACTCAGACGTTTCTCTGAGCAAGTGGGTGCACCATTCATTAGACGTAGATTCCGAACTGATCGATTTGATGATTTCAGAGGCGCAGCAGTGGGAATCGCCGTCGGTCTTGTCGTAGCGACCTCTCTTTTCGCAGCTTTCCTCTTCATATGTTGCAAGCGCCAGAGAAATCGAAGCCGTGGATCTAGATCTCGCTATACGGGTCTGCGACGTCTTCGTCTTACGCGAAGGATAGGAGGCAGAGGTTACTTAAGCCCTGGGAGCAGCGCACCGAGTTTCATACAGAATGAAGACAGAGAGAAGGCTGCGGAAGAGATGGAGGAACGAGATGTTGGGGGTGCAACATATGGTTCGGCTCGTTTCCTGCCTTCAGTGAGTAACGGAGTTTTTTTCATGAAACGGGATGATATCGATTGCTTTTCAAAGATAAGGCGACCAAGTACATTAAGTATTGGACAATTCTCCGTTTCTACTCCTTCCCGTTCAGTTCTGACTCGGTTCCCTCCGCCACCGTCACGTCCGTCATTCTCACCATCTCGTTCACACCGACATAATCGCAGTCTTGCGATGACGCTTAGCATCGATACAAATATCAGCCCAGTGCAAAGGAAAGTCTATGTAGGGCCTGTAGGAGCTTCCAGAGTCGAGTCATTGTCTCGGAATCAAGCAGTCGAATCTGTTCGGTCTCATCGCCGAACATTCGACGAGTTTACTTCGTCAGATCTTACAGAGGAGTGGCACCATGTCAACTACGAGAAGGACGTTCAAAGTGTGCATGACGAAATGGAGGACGCAGTCTTTTATGCAGAGCATTTCGGTTCCAGATCCGAGCAAGACCATGTGGAAGAGCAAGACGTCGCTTATGTCGACGATGCGAACGACATCAGTCCCGACACACCGCTTCTTGCACATAGTCCGGCCGTAGCGTCGTCCAACGCTTCGCTGTCTCATCACAACAGCAAGCACAGTCATTTTTCCCGCCTCTCGAAAGGGAACAAGATACTCCGCTCCTTACACTCATACTCCAGCAAACGCTCCAGTCTGCGGAGGTCTTTCGGTAAACCATCGCGACGCAGTTCAGCTGCTAGGACACCCGATGCCAGAACGCCGATAAGCAAGAACTCGATGAGCACCAGTGCAAGCGACTCTCCACGCTCCGAGAGGCACAAGGCGAGGCAATCGACATTGAGTGTGTTTAGCATACCGGTTCTAGAGTCAGTCGAGCCTGGTAGTCCGTCAGGGATTACTCCACCTATACCGACAATACCGGAGAACGCACAGTTCTCGTTCCCTCCTCATCCTCCGAGCTCATGGAGTGGTACACCACCCTCTCTGAAAGTCCCCACCAAATTGTCGCGCGTACTTAGACCAACAGGACCGCGGGCTCGTAGCTCATCCAACGCAAGTCTCAAAAGCAACAGCTCTAGCTCTGGTGGAAGCACGCATAGTCGGGCATCATCTCGAACTGAACGTGGAGAACTGCTGTCTATTGTTGAGGAGGGGAGCAGATCAGAATCGTCATGGACTTTTGCTGAGCGACATCATCGCCATGAGGGGGATATGGACCTTTTAAACAATTAGTTCTATTTTACGTTCTTCCTGTTTGCGTACCTAGGTTCTTTTGTGTGTGTATGTTGCTCATGTCTTCAGAGATAAATGCGACTGCGCCGATTCTATTCGCTAATGTTTGACAGTGGTGTGATGTCTCGGCAGCTTGGTCATGAGTGGTAAAGAGACTGTCATATTTACACGCGAAGCCAGCCTTCGGGACATGATGCATCAATTTCGAGGAGAATGAGGCTGAATGTAAGTCTCAACACTTCGGCGGTCAAAGCACTTCTCTGTAAGAATGCATCTGAAAGACCTACTTGGGGGGAATTATGAGCCTCAAAGCAAAATTAATCGGAACAAGTTTAGAGTTTTCGATGATAACCATCCTAACTGAACAATATCCCGACAACACATCTTTACATGTAAACTTGCTTGGTACAATGCGTCTTTTGCTTTGATGTCCCAAAAGCATCCCTACGCCTGACTGTGTGCTACAGAAAAAGATAACATGTGATGCCACAGCAGAAAAATATTGTTGACCAATCCTACAAGTGGCCAAGGGTTCCAAGAGACATCCGCTATTATCGACATAATGCTATCTTATAAACTTATTCTTGAAACACGCCGATGCTGGCTTCACGGCTTTACGCAATGCGCGCGCAGTATTTTGAGATGCGGTCGCTGTAGAATCATGTAACCACGTCAAAGCGTCAGTCGTCAGCTACCGATTCACCAAATAAAGAACTTACCGAGCGCCTCTTTCACGGCGTTGAGGGATTCTCTGCAGATGGTTCCGGCGTCCTGGAAGAACTGTGTGACTGGGCCTGAGTCTTTCTCTTTGAGTCTCCATCTCAGTGTGAGATGCGCTTGCTCGGATATTAGTCGTTTGAATATCGTCTGGGCTTGGCTGGAAGTACATCGGTCTTTAGGGTTAGGTTCAGTCATTCGCTCGATTAACGACGCCAGGAAGTTCAAGTTCGTGTATTTCTGAATCTGATTCAGTCATAATTGCATGTAAAGACGGATCACGGACCTCAAGGAACTCTTTTCTAATCAAGTTTCCGATGATGAAGACATCTGTAAAGAACGGGTCGTATGGTACAAATCCTGATAGTTCCGGAACGTCATCATCCTGTCCATATATACCGATCACCTCCCTCTCTTCTCCCGGTTCGAATTTCGACGAGATCCCGAAGTCGATGAAATAATACCGCACCCCTCCAACGTCCCGGCGGCGCTTCCTGTGCGCGCGCTTGGTACCGGATGCATCTAGTATTGAAGCCACAGGATGAAAACCCTTTGGATATAAAGGCTCGGCATCCATCATGATATTCAGGATGGAACAATCTCTGTGAAAAGACCGATCAATCGCAGCGAAATTGTCTTCATTCTGCGCACTTACCTGTGTGCTACGCCAAATTCATGCATAAATTGAACTCCCTGAGACTTGTCAGAGACTGAAATCAAATATCAGATGCGACGGCTTACTTCCAATAACTGTCTGAAGAAGTCTACCACCTCGTCGACAAAGTAGAACTTGGGCCGGTAGTAGTACAGCAGCAAGGGGAGAACGATATACGTGAAGTTCGAATCTTCGTCATCAACGAACTCGTCAAGCAGAGCCGCTGTGTGGTTTCTCGGATCTTCAAGTCTTTGAGGTTCCGCCAGGAAGCGATGGATGTCGAGCTCTCCGCTATCGGACCTCACGCGCTTCAGGACGACTCTTCGACCATCCGAAATTCTCACTGCGTCCATTACGATGCAGTTCTGTATAGTTGAAAGGTGATGCGTGAGCTCACTGTAAAACAACATACTTACGACGCGAAAGTGGAAGTCTTCGTGTAGAAACAGTGGCTTTTTCGTTGCAAGCCAGGAACGTATCCAACCGGGCTTGTATCGTTGACGCAGGCGATATCCGTGCAATTCTAGCATGGTATACCTGTCCCTCCATGCAATTTCTCCACTATGTAAAGGGCTTGCATCCTCGCGTACCCTTGGGCGAATCGGCTTCGTGGACATCCCGTCAAGGATCAGGACAGATTCTGTGAGCAATGGGAATGACAGGAATGAATCGTTGTTTAATCCAAAACTTCTCAGGTTTATAAGGCTTTAATGACGAGGCCCAGGATCACCTCTTTTGTAAACAACAGAATCCGTGCGCTATCATGCTTGTATGACGCTCATTTTTATCCATTGGAGGTCAAGCATACCAAAGAGAGAGATACAAGCACGGGATCCAGGTCTGAACTGTTCGTTCGTCGCAGATGGCAGCAGATGGCAGTCTATGCATGGTTCCGAAGCTGGTATTCCCGGTTATAATATGAGCATACGGCTGGAATTTCTTTTGGGATGAGAATATCAGATCAGACAAGGGCTTGCCCTTGTGCTGGTACGCGTCGTTGTAGCTCTTCGCTTCGAAAGCAAGGGACTTATGTAAGTCTTATTCGCTTACTAACACGTCATCAAAAAGGAAAATCGGTCTGTCCTTCCATTCTTTGAATCTTTCGTTCCTGAACGATCTCTCAATTATCCGAGAAATACACTGAATAACTGCGAACTCGCCGACAAACGGACGTGCATGCAACTGAACTGCCGCTCCGAGATAAGGAAGTCAAAGTAGCTCAGCCTACATCTCTCGTCACGTCGATCGTTCATACGTCAAGCACCATGAATTACGAGCCAACTTATGCTTTATGGTTATGCTTGAGATTCGCGTTCTTCATACACTTCCACAATGTCCGCGTTACCTCTACAGATGCCGTCGATGTGAAGGTCATCCTTAGTTACCAGTTGATTGCATGAAAAGCATATATAACTTACCAAGCGAACCTTTCGCAATGTTGAGGGATTCTCTGCAGATGGTTCCGACGTCCTGGAAGAACCGCGTGACTGGACTTGAGTCTTTCTTCTTGAGTCTCCATCTAAGTATGAGACGCGGTTGCTCGGATATTAGTCGATTGAATATCATTTGGGCCTGGCTGGAAGTACATCGATCTTCAGGGTTGGGTTCTGTCATTCGCTCGATTGATGGTGCCAGAAAGTTCAAGTTCGTGTATTTCTGAATCTCATTTCAGTCATAATTGGATGCGAAGATGGATTACGGACCTCGAGGAACTCTTTTCTAATCAAGTTTCCGATGATGAAGACATCTGTTGAGAACGGGTCGTATGGTGTAATTTCTGACAGTTCCGGAACCTCAATATCTTGTCCATGTATACCAATCACCATTCTCTGTTCTCCCGGTTCGAATTTCGAGGAGATACCAAAGTCAATAAAATAATATCTCACTCCTCCAACGTCCCTGCGGCATTTTGGGAGAGCAAGCTTGATTCCGGACGCATCAAATACACTAGACGCAGGATGAAAGCCCTTCGGATACAGTGGATCGGCATCCATCATGATATTCAGAATTGAACAGTCCCTGAGAAAAGACAGATTAACCGCGTTGAGGCCAACTTCATCTTAGGCAATTACCTATGCGCGACGCCCGCGTCATGCATGAACTGGATTCCCTGTTACGTGTCAGAGCGTTGTCAATTGCGTGAGGTGTGGCAACTCACTTCCAGTAGTTGTTTGAAACAGTCTACGACCTCGTCTACAAAGCAGAACTCGGGTATGTAGTGATTTCGCAATAGTGGAAGAACGATATAAGCGAAGTTCGAGTCCTCATCGTCAAAGAACTCGTCAAGTAGAGGTACTGTATGATTTTTGGGATCCTCAAGTCTTCTCGGATCTGACAGGAAGCGATGGATGTCGAGTTCTTCACTACCTGCTGGCACCCGCTTCAGGAAGACTCTCCGGCCATCCGAAACTCTTGCGGCGTCCATTACGGAGGAGTTCTGTACAGTACAGACGAAAGATGACGCATGCTTTGTCGTACGGTAGTCCACTTACGTTGCGAAAATGGTAATCTTCGTGCAGATACAATGGTCTCTTTGTCGTAAGCCAGGAACGCTTCCAGTCGGGCCGGTATCGTCGACGCAGACGATACCCATGCGATTCGAGCATGGTATATCGGTCTCTCCAAATGACTTCTCCACTGAGTAAGGGAGCTTCATTTTCGCGCGAACGAGGGATGACCATTGAAGAGGCGTAGGGATTGCAAACGGAAGCGACTCTATAAGCAACGAGAAAGGAATGGATCGCTGTTTGTTCCAATGATCAATTTTATAAGGCTTTTAATAACAAGGTAACAACAAGGCACAGGAGCGCATCTCTTGTAAAAAAGGAAAGCGTCGCATGTTCGAAGCCTGCTACGACCGACCGACCGACCGACAATTGTGATCATGAAGGAAAAGAAAGATACGAGCATGGAATCCGAGTCTTAACTGTTCATCGCGGATGGTAGTCTACGCACGGTTCCGAAGTTGGCATACCCGCTCTGACGTGTAACTAGGAACATAAGGCCAGAATGCCTTTTTTTCTGAGCAAGGCGAGAATAAAAAATCATGGACGTCGAACGACTTATGTAAGTCTTATTCGCTTACTAACTGTAGCCCTTACTCCTGGCCCTCCACCTGATGACTACTTGAATGCTTGGAATACCCACGTCCCCTTCCGGGTTTGCCGTGTATAATACACCGATGAGAATGAATATGAGAGAATCCATCCATCGACGCCTCCTGGTTTCTGCCGTCCTCCACAACGGATAGCCTCCGCCTGGCCGCAGTGGCCATACGGCGTATCCCATCTCATTAAATCAGTCAATAAAAGACAGTTCCAACGCTACAGGTTTGGTGTAGCATCGTGAGTAGCTATGGGTAAACCAAAGGTGCGTCCGTGTCCAGCCTGTGTTCTCAGCGTGCTGCTATTGCTATCCTTTTGCAGGCATCGACTGACAAGAAACAGCTCGGCGTCAGCACGTACTTGTAGGAAACTTGGATGAGAACACGGACGAGTGATTATTGTGTGATGCTTTCAGTGGGTTTGGATGCTAGGGTCGACTGCTTAGGTGCGTATATTGTCACAACTTCCAATAGACTCGTCCTTGAATTCCATCCAGATTGCACGAGATCTGACGGCTGGTAAAATGCCACGATTTTTTTTCTACGTCGATTTGAAAAGGCTGAAAGGAGAACGGCGTGGAACTACTGCTGAATGTGTCTTCGCTGTGCAGGTTCGCAAGAATGCTTTACCTGCCTCTGCCAGACCCTGCCTGCAACTTTAAACGTACTCGCCGTTTCCGGAAGTTCCGGAATCCTTGCGGCTTAATTTCGAGCTCACCGACGCTAATGAAACACCTCACCGCGCAGGCTCGGAAGAACTGTGCTTCATCCGTCTAAGCTAGACCTCCACCTGCAACATTAAACGTCCTCGCCGTCTTTGGTTGTCCTTCACGCCCATGCCAGCCCTGGACCTGCTATGACATCCCACACCTACTGCTCACCCTTACGGCGCTCCTGGTCCACTCCAGGGCTAGTCCACCAGACCTCTCGCTGCGCCAGCATCCTCAGGAATAGGCACGGGCGTCTTACCACCACCATCTGGATCCGGAGCGATGGCTGCTGGAATGCCTGGAATACCTACATCCCCTCTCGGGTTTTCAGTGTATAATACGTCCCCCTTGGCCTTCTGGTTTCGGCTATCCTCCACAAGGGATGGGAATGCTCTGCCGCCTGGTCGTGGTGCCCCTCAGCAAGGAATGCTTATCAACACGAATCCTCAGCCTCCATCGCCATGATCGTATGGTGGTCGTCTCGTCTTACATTTGGACGATCCTTTTACGCATATCCCTCGTCTCCACATATTTCCCTTGTCCAGAGCTTTCTTAGCCCAGAGGCCATTAGCACGTAACAAGATTCGCAGATCCCGTATCCCCATCCCCTCTCGATGTTGGAGCTCTTCACGAGGAACGCCCGTGAATAATCATCATTTCGTCACCTCGAGCTAGATGATACTTAGCGGGTCGTTTTGTAATTCTCAGTCGTAGTAATAGTAGACGACTCTATGTATTCACCTTTTGTAATTCTACATGACAATATAGTGAATTCTATGAAAGGAATGATATAAGAGAAGGGTCCTCACCTCAGTCGTAGTAATAGTAGACGACTGAGGTGAGTGGCATGCGCAGTAGATGTTGATATAGGTTGTGTCAGCCGCAGCATGACATAATAGGCGAAGAGCAGCAAGAAAAAAAGAAAAGGAAATCTACACGAGATCGACAAAGAGCCATTTACGGAGAGAGGACTCGAGAACAAAAGTCAAGTCGCACATATGAGAAGAATGCCATATCTTCAACACTCCCCCTCGACGAGACGTTAGATCATACCGAGGAGCACAAGGCAGTTGCGATGTTTCTCCGCAGAAAGAGGTTTGGTGAGAATATCGGCAGGGTTTTCATTCCCAGGGAGGTGAACCAGTTTGATTCGTCCTTTCTGAACTTCGTCTCGGATGTGGTGAATTGGAATGTCGATATGCTTGGTCTTGGAGAGGTATATGGGGTTTTCGGTCATTTGGAGAGCAGGCTGGTTATCTGTATAGATAAGCAAAGGTTGTTGAAACGTACGCTTGATTTCAGAGAAAAAGTTTCTAAACCAGATTCCCTCTTGAGCACAAGCTGACAGTGCGATATATTCAGCTTCAGCGGTAGATTTCGCAACAACAGATTGTTTGCGAGATTTCCATGCGACAGGACCTCCCTTGAGCATGAATAGAAACCCAGTAGTAGACTTTCTATCAGATAGGTCACCAGCCCAGTCGGAATCAGAGTACGCGATGGGGATTTCTGACCCATCAAAGCGGTAGATGAGTCCAAGATCCTTAGTTCCCTTGAGGTATTGAAGAACACGTCGAGCTGCTACCCAGTGTACCCTGCCCGGCTTATGCATGTACCTAGCGAGTACATTTGCTGCAAAGGCGATATCAATTCTGAGAATTGTGGCCATCCAGAGTAGTTCGCCAACGAGTTGTGAATACGGCCAAGGTGGGTTTTCGAATCGTTCTCCTTCGTCCCGATCAAACACTGTAAGAGCCGCTACGGCCATTGGCGTCTTGACGGTCGGGGCATCAGCAAGTCCGTATTTGGAGAGTGCTCGCTCAATTTTCTGCCGTACGGTGAGTTTGATGGTACCCTCTTCTCGCCTCAGATGGACATTCATTCCCAGAACAACGTTTTCGATAGTTGGGTTCTTCTCCTTGAAGTCAAAGAATTGTCCAATTCCGTTTTTGAAGCGATCCGTTTCGGCCATGGGTTCGCCAGAGAACGTCGTGCATTTTGCATTGCAGTCATCAACGTGAGTTGCCAATATTGTCTCCCCCTCGTTATCTGAGCGAATGTACACGCTTGGAGCGGTAATGCATTTAGTATAGTCGAGTTCACTCAGCTTAAGAGAAAAGTGGTCGGACCATGCCCTGGCTCCCTGCTTGAGACCATAGAGTGCCTTTGAAAGGCGGCATACGGGATAATTAAATCCTAGAACGTCGAAACCGGTTGGATATTCGACAAGAATGTTCTTGTCTAAAGGACTATTGAGGTAGGCAGAAGTTATGTCGATCGTAACGAGATTGCTGGTTGCGTTTGCAGAAAGAGCGATGATGATCTTTGCTGTTATGAAATCCCCTGATGCGGCGAAGGTTTCTCCAAACTCGAGTCCAGGGATCTGCGTATCGCCTCGCGCTACCCAGCGGGCGCGGTAGTCCAGCGACCCGTCAGCTTGTTCCTTGAGGTTATAGACCCACATTCCCTTAATGACGTGTTTGTTTGGAGGACATTCAATGACTTCCCAGCATTTCATTTCAGTGAGTTTGTTGTCTTCGTATTGCATTGCTTTTATCCATTCATTCGCGTGTTTTGAGCGAAGAGCTTCTTCAAGGGTTTTGGGAATAGGTGTATTGGCGACAAAACGAATAAGCGTTGAAGAATTCGCGAATTCGGATAATCCGGGAAGTGTATTGAGATAGTGGTAGTGTTCCGACCGTATCCGTATAAATCCGTATACGGGTTTCCGTATACGGATACGGCCGTATCGTATAAGCTGAAAAGAAGAAATTATATGGCCCGTATATATACGGCCGTATCCATATAATGCTAGAAAGAAAGTGCCGTATATGGCATATATTCCGTATACGGACATTTTACTCCGGAGAGTCTTGACTTGTCACGCATCCAACCAACACTAGTTCTCACCTGACAGTTCCGTGCGACCGTCGCACTCACCCCACTCCCAGAGTCCCACACAGGGGGCAGAATTATGCTTCTGAGCCGCTTATATAGGAAACAGAATTGGAAAGCTCGCCTCTGATTGGCTGGATTTCAGTTCCGGATCAAAATTTTCAGGTTTGGTTTTTGACGATCCTTACGTCGCCTCACTCCCTCCTCCCTCTCTCCCTGTTCCTCCCTCTTCCCTCCTTCCTCCCCTCCTTCCTTTCATTACCACTGTCAGCATCCCAGACGCGAATTGTCTTATCATCAGAGCCCGAGACAACACGTGTTCCCCCCACCGAGATCAATGTTGTCCAAGTAAGTCTTGATTTAATCACTATACTGCTTGCTTATCTTAATTATCTAGGCTCTGCTGTTGCTGTCGAGCAAAATTTCTCAAGTGGGCGTGATACTATTGCACTCCGATGTGCTAGGTTGAAGGCAGGAACTATTGGGGACCTTATGGTACTGAAGCATGCACTGAGGACAACAATGTAATTTTTTAGTGCTATTACTCAACAAAGAACAATATTAATACCGTATACGGCTTATTTTCCGTATACGGGCATTCCGTATCCGTATGAGAGCTTGATCACCAAATATACGGCCGTATCCTATACGGATGTATCCATATAGACCCTGACTTATACGGCCGTATCCATATACGATACGGTCGGAACACTAGATAGTGGAGCGTTGTTTCTTGTTGCTGGCTAGCTAACAATCGTTTGGTAGGTTTGTGAGGACGATTTGAACGACGCAAGAATTTGATGGGAGGTTTTGCTATCTGGTCTGGAAGGGTGGCATTCAAATCGTCATCATAGAGGTAAATTTCGTTTTGAAGGGAAGGATCGCGTGAAGGGCAACGAGAGTAGGTCCTGAGTTCATCAAAGAGGACGTCACGAGAATAAAAAATTTGACGCGTAGTTGGGTCCATTAGTCGGTATGCAGCATCGTCTCTATAGCCAAGGAGAATACACTTGATAGATTTGGGGTTGAGTTTTCGACGTTTCTCTGGAGGTACACGCATGTATGCGACAGCACCGAAAGTTCGAATGTGGCTGACATCGGGCTTCTTGTCGTATAGTACTTGAAATGGTGATTTATCGTTCACTTTGGATTTGCCCACGTGGTTGTGCACGTAGGCGAAGGTCGCATAGGCTTCTGCCCAATAAGCTTCGGGAAGACGTGCAAAGGAGAGCATTGCTCGTACAGCATCGGCTCCAGTTCTGTTCATACGCTCTATTCTCCCATTCATTTCATGGCGGTATGGGACCGTTAAGTGATGATAGATCCTGTTTTCAACATTGAAGGTGGACATGCCGTGATTGATGAACTCGGTTCCATTGTCTGAGTGCAAAGCCTTTACGGTATGTCCAAACTGGTTTCTGAACTCGGCGCATAGGTGCTGCCAGAGACTTAGGATTCGGGTAGAGTCCTTAGAGTTAATTGCGTATGCCCAAACGTAGTTGGAGAATTCGTCAACAAGTTTGAGAGAGATTTGGGCCCCCGAGAATGACTTCATGCCCATGAACTCAAGATCTGCGTGTATAATGTCTCCTGGGGTTTTAGCCCGTAGTTCTCGAGAATAGGATGGCGTAGCTGTCATTTTGGACAGCACGCTGTCGGTCGGCGGTGTCGTATCTGAAGGTGCTACAGATGTCCGTCCTACTAAGGGTGCTGAATGTATGAAGGGACCTCCAAAAATGGGATGCCGACGCTATCAGACTCTCAAAGACCTACTACCCGGCAGGTGCCAGGAACCGTCGGAGACGTAATGGATGGGTCTAGGGATGCTGCTGGATAAAGGGAATAGGATAACAGGACCGCCGCTTGAGAGGGGGGATCACAGGGGGCTGCCGACGTAGCGTAAACACAATAGATGGAGAGAAAGGACCGTATAAGATGAATATATGGACTAAGCTGGAGTGAAAGGCTGGAAAGGGCGCTGCAGGGGTGTATGATAGGAAGGCTGGGTCGCCAGGTGGCCGCCGACGTCGAATAGAGGGGTGCCAGATTGAGGGGGAGGCTGCACAAATCTGCCGAAGTAGCGTAAACGCGATAGATGAAAGGAAAAGACCGTATAAGATCAATAGATGGGATAAACTGGAGTGAAAGGCTGGAAAGGACGCCGAAGGGGAGTCTGATAAGAAGCCTGGGTCGCCGAAGGGTCGCCGATGTCAAATAGAGGGGTGCCGGACAGGTATAAAGTGTGGGGAGGAGGCTCAGGGTTAAATCCCAAGCCCTACTCACTCACTGAACGTCAGAGTGGCAGAGGCGTACCAGAGGCGGCGAAGGCAAGTAGAATGTGGAGTCAAACAAGAGGAGATGTCAAGGATAGTATATAGTCAAGGGGGAGGCTCAGTACATGAGGGGAGACTCAGAGTGAGGGATATCTCGAACTCTGGCGCTCGGTCTGGTACATGCTCTTGGAATCCTTGCTAGGCTTGGAATCCTGTCGTCTACAAGCTAGTATAAGCTCTATATATACTCTACTGCTGTCGCCGACACGTCCTACTGTCTGACAACATCTCCTGAGTCATCTGGGTCACCAAGGGCCGCTGCCGGAGCGCCCAGGTGAAATCTGAGAGCGGCAACGTGAGGGGGGCATCCAATCACATGAAATATTGAGTATCTGCAATAACACGGGCGCCGGTGGAGTTGGGCTTGGCGGCGCGAGTCGGTGGCTTGGCACGCCGATGTACCACATGCCTACCTTCCATACATGGTCTAATGGGGGCCGCCGCGTTGGGGGGAAGTCGGGAAACATCGGAACCGATGATTGGAGGCTGATATCGCGTATATGAGACAAAGGGCGCATCAGCCGATGTCCCTGAGGTGTCCGATGCATCGGCGGCACTCAATACAGAGTGTGGGCAATCCATAGTGACTAATATGAGTGGCCGGAGCGGCAGTGCTGCGGGGGACTGCCGGACTGGTGGCAGATACGTCGTAATGAGGCATGTAAGCACATATGACAATATATAGCTCCCTAGACAATGGGGGACTGCTTGGTAAGCTGTAGGAGGCGTCGGCGAGGGTACCTGAGGATATCTAAGTGTCCGCTGCATCGATCGGCGCCATGGGGGGCCGACTCGGAGGCGTCCAGAGTCGCTGCACGGCTGTACGTATGGTAAATCGTAAGATCAGCGGCATGTAGTCACTGAGGGATGTGTCCTATAGTGCCTGGTGCTGGGTAGGAGCTGTCGGCGGACCTGTCTGAGTGTCGGGGAGCCATCGGCGGATCGATTTGGGTCATAGGAGGGCGCCGCAGTACAGTACGTGTGCTGGAATCAATGGATACGTGCTCAAATGATGTCCCGAGTGCAATAGGAGTGTGCCCTCACACTCTCAGGTGTCGGCAGTGCTGGGATATGGTATCTGCAGTAAGAGGGAGCCATAGTATGAGTGTACTGGCACAGGAGGAGCCAGTGCGCTACAACGCAAACTTCGCAGTCGGTATTTTCTCCCTCCTTGATACGAAGGCCGTCGACGATCTGGTTCGCATGGACTTGTTTGATCCTATCAATATTGAGGTGAGCGAAATGCTGGTGCCACACGTCAATTGATTTTTCGGTTTGATCGACTGTCGTAACAATGTTCGCCCTTTGAGGCATAATCGTTGAAGAGTAAGACTAAAGCTTGGGAGCGTACGAAGTCATTACGACCAGTTCCGCGGTATTCTGACTGGTTTCGCCCGGTTCCGACTGGTTTCGCTGGAGCGAGGGGACTTAGCAAGAACGCCATAGTCTAAATGGCACGTGCACCGTTCCGTGATCGGCCATCATATAAGACACGGCGGAAGAAACACGTGACGATCCTACACGCGTCAATCACAAGTCTCCGGATCCCGGATCCGTACTCCTGACAAAGAGATTTGACCCTGCAGCGTCGTCCACAGTCCCTCTCCCATTCAAAATGTCGCAGATTTGCCCTGTAAGGCTAGCCGAGGTCTCTCCAAGTCTTTTCCCCAAGTTCCGACTCGTTCCGCTCAAAGACACCCGGTTCCGAAGGCTTCGCTTATGATCTTACCTTTCTATATGCATCCCGTTTATTTCTTTATGCTCTCGTTCCGACCATGCTTAGTATTGTTTCTTTCTGTTTTATGTGTCCCTTAACCATTCATATGCGCCCCTCTCCATGGTGGATAAGTGATATGCGTTCCCCTTTTTCTTATGGCTTATGTTTTCTGACCGATGGGAGGCTCAGTTTGGACGCTTAGTATAAATTTAGCACGACTCTTGTAGTGGGGAGGGGGGGGAGTTCTCACACCGTCTCTAGTCCCCCAGCTTCGAGTTCTTCTTGTTCGTAGAAAACTCTCTCGTCTCTAAAGCATAATATACGATATTTCGTGTTCTGTACAGTCGATCGGTGACCTCTCTTCGCAGCAGAGCCGTTTGTACGTTCGTATAGTTCGCCTGGTTCGTATAAAGGACCCATCCTGTCTCTGTCATCCGGATCGAAACTTCATTGCGTGTTCCGATCGGTTTCGCTGGTTTCGCTCGTAACCCAGTTACTTAGCGTGCCGCGTGCTTTCGGTCTCGTAACACCTTCCCCTCTCCACTGTCGTCGGAAAAGGACACCATATTATCTCTTTCCATCACCGTAAAGTCCCTCCGTCTCTTGTATCACGTTAAGGTCGCTCAGTTACCGTCCCCGTCCTTCATATCGCGTTCCGAATCGTGACGCCGCTGTAAGAAGCACCAACACGCTAAGTCCGAAATCACGCACGTGACACATATTCCGCCACGTTCCGCGTCGTAACAGCTTAACCCAGCGCGGATCGACAAGATTCGAAGCGGAACGGTCTATTACAGCCTCGCGCATCGGACTGCCGCCTGAAGAGGACTTACGACGTTGGAAATCACACAAGGGTGGCAGATCGGACACCTGAGCCACCCAGTCGACTCCACAAAGGAAGGCTCAGTTGATTTGTCCTATCAGTCCCAATCTCGAGGTTTGAATTGAGAAACTCGGACTCGACCACCAACGCCTCCCAAGCTTCGAACCGATGCATTGTGCTCCGACTTTTCCCCTTTATGTTCTATATGCACTCATATTTTGTTTTATGCCCTATGATCTATATGCTCGCCACTTTCCAGATATGTTCACCTCGTCTTTTGTTCTCCATGCTCCCCTTTTTATGATATGCCTTCCGACTTCTCTTCGTATATGCTCCCTGATCCTTCGAAGGCTCAGGATGGACAATGTTATAAATAGACAATCTATTCGCGTAGAGGAGACAGTTCAGTTCAGTACAGGAGTCGAGTCCGGATCTGAAAGCCCATTTCTAGTCCTGCTCGTCTTCTCTTGTTGCTATAGTCGAATTCACTTCAACTCTCACTGTACTCACTTCGACTCCCCTGCCTCTATCAAATATACGATAGTTCTGCTTCACACGTCCCGAAACCTCTGCTTAACAGTCGCGTTCCGAGATTAGTGTGCTCAGTTCGACTTGCGTTGCTGTTAGAGAATCTTCACTCAAAAACTACTCGTCTCCCTAATCAGCTCTCGTCTCCCCGCTCCGTTTCCGCGTCGTTTCGCATCGTTACGCTGCGGAATACCTCGCGTTTCGTCGCATCCCGTCGCATCGTATCGGATCCTCGTAGGATCACTCTAGCTTCGTTCTAAGCCTTGGGAATATCGTCCCAAGCTTCGTCTCATCGTCTTCTAGTCCCCAGGGTTCGAATCCATTGAAGGATTACCTGTGAGGATATCGTTCGTACCATCGTATCGCCGCTGCCGATCCCCCTCGCTTTGACTTCTCCCGCTTGCTTCTTAGCATCTCTTCTCCGATCAAATCCCCACCCCCGCATACTTTCAGCAGCCTCAAATCTCAAACTCACTCATCCCCTCCGAAACCGCTTCGGAACTTAGCTTAACCCTTCGGAAATCATCCCAGCTTTAGCCTATAGTCATCCTTCCGCCATTCCATTTGTCTTGATCCTACAGGACAGCCCCCAACAGAACTGTGACACTCCTCTGCTAACAGAAAGTACCAAGGAGTTTCACCGCGTTCCGACACTTTAGACTCCGAGTGAGATCGGCTGCCGTCGCTTCCCAGTGAGTTAGCACGGTCGATTAGTCACGTTCGAGTTGGTGGTTCGACTAGCGTAGCCTTAGTTAGATTAGTTCTCGTGCCTTGTGTAAGTCGGCTTTAGTCCAGAGCTCGCAGTTGAGCCGGAGAGTTGATTTAGCCTTTGCACCGCCACCATCAATCTCAGGAGAAGCCCATCCTCGGAATCCTTCCTCGAGCGCTTCCCACGCGTTCCTCAGCCCTCATACAACCCTTCTCTCGTATATTCCATTATCCCTTCATTTCCACTTGCCTTTGGTCTAGGTGTATCTCTCTGCTAACTACTCAAAGGTATTCTAGGGCAGCCCCTCGAACTTTATATTCCCTGTCCGGTATCAGAACGCACATAGGAGTTTCATCGTGTCGAATAACCACTGATCGCCAACAGGTGTCCCGCGAGCGATTTCCTTCTCGTCAAGAACGAATATGCACCATAAGGGTTTTTTGAATAAAGTCTCGACACCGTTGTCTCGAAGGAATTTGAGCATAGAAAGAAGGTTATATCCGATAGATGGGACATGAATGACGTTTCGAACGACCAGATGAGTGGCGTGGCCATTAAGATTGAAACCTAAACAAATTGACCCTTGACCTGTTGCATTCATTCCCGTGAGATTAGGCATCCCAACTTCCGTATCGACTGGTTCGTAGTCGATGAAAAGTGACCTATTGTTCGTAAAATGGGAGGTCGCTCCAGAATTGACGAGCCATGAAGTGGACTCAATGGGGTGCTCAGTGACAGCCATCATGAATTGTCTTGACGGTTCGGCTGTGACATGGGCGACTTGGGCAAGATGATTTGGGGTCAAAGTGGCGAGAGCCCTCTCCTTATCCTCCAATTCTTTCCTCATGGACGCAAGATGGGCACGCTCTTTGTGAAGCAAGTCGGTTGGCACCCTATAACCGGGTGGATGATTATTAATTCCGCCTCCCCCTGGTGCCCAGCACTTTTGCACGCTGTGATAGCCTCGTTTACAGTTCGGGCAGAGAGGTCTGCTGGTGTTGCGCCTGGCACGAGACGGGCCAACAAACGAGGATGGGTTGGAAGGATGAGGTGCGGGTGTTTGATCCACAGTAAGAGCTGTTTGAGGAGGAGGAGATGAGGATCCATTCTGGAGGTCGTGTAATTCGAGAGCAGAGAGGATCATTTCGCCATTGGCGAAGAAAGAGCCCATGTTGGCGACCATTTCCCATTTGAGATGGCCGCCAAAGGAGGCGACAACGATGGAGGTCCACTCCTTGTCAGACAGATCGAGTCCCGAATCTAGGACATCAGCCTTAAGTTTCCTCAGCTGAAAGTTATGATCTTTCACGGCTTTGGTGAGCCCAATACGTTTGTTTCTGAGCTCCATAATTGCCTTATTTTGTGACATAGCGTTCTCCGTACCAAAGCGAACCTCGACTTTCGTCCAGAGATCGGCTGCGCAAGTTATCCCCCCTCGTAAGTTTTGATAGAGGCCGTTGTCCATATTAAAACTGAGTTGTCCTTTGGCTAGATTGTCGACTTGGTGCCATACCCTCCATTTCTCGGGTTCGACTAGTCTATCCGGACAAGGGAGGGACCCATCGACGTGCTCGAACCAACAATTCCCGTAAAGAATTTGCTCCTGGAGATCCTTCCAAAGAAAGTAGTTAGATCCATTGGCCTTGAGTTTCGAATTCGTGTCGAAATCCTTGATGCGATATTCTTCAGGCCTCTTGGTTGAAGAACGCTGAGGAGCGTCCATTTCTGGCTGGGGTTGAATCCGGTCTAAAAGGACTGGTGGGGAGATGGTATGTCGACGTGAGAGTGGAGAAGAAATGCGACGTTCGAGCGGCTGACGGATGAATGTAGATGGCTGTCCAGCCGCAGTTTGAAGATTCGGCTGGGTGACACGGCTGGCAGTAAGTGGCCGTATGCTACAGCTTCTGGCTCTAGACTCTCGGCTTATGGATCGCGAGGGTGGCATATCGGAAAGACTCGGTAGCGAGGTAAGAGGGCTGTTGCCAAAGACAGGAGACGTCAATTGATGTTCCGGCGGTTCAATCACTTGGTGATTGTCAACGTGCGGAGGCTCGTTCATATTCCAAGGATCCAGGTAGTGTTCCGACCGTATCGTATACGGATACGGCCGTATGAGTCAGGGTCTATACGGATACGACCGTATAGGATACGGCCGTATATTTGGTGATCAAGATCTCATACGGATACGGAATGCCCGTATACGGAAAATAAGCCGTATACGGTATTGTTCTTTGTTGAGTAATAGCATTAAAAATTACATTGTCGTCTTCAGTGCATGCTTCAGTACCATAAGGTACCCAATAGTTCCTGCCTTCAGCCTAGCACGTCGGAGTGCAATAGTATCACATCCACTTGAGAAAATTCGCATTCATGAACCTTCAACAATCAAAGACTGATCAACCTCCTAGTTCTGACGTTTTGCGCCACCAGAATTGACGGACATTTCTGAAAAACAATTAGTACCATCCAAAGTGCAATAAAATGTGAACTAACTCTTCAGATACTTGAGTTTCGACTCTTCAGAGCACACCCGGTTACACATATGTCAATTACCTCAATGAATGAACCAGGAGGTGACGAAATGAGATCTTATATGCACAGTTCGGACCTGATCAACTGGACAATTTGCTGGCAAAGTTTTCGGGAAAATAAAAACTCAATTGAAGTCTACGCTAACGAGACACATTTTATACTAAAACAAAAAATCTTATGGAATGTCAGTAAAAAAGAAAAAAAGAACGTAGTGATAAGACGCACCTAGTTCCTCTACATCCAGGGACACAATGTCCCCCATTTCTTCCATTGGCTACTCTCTCCTCCGCGGGGACTCGGACAACATCGATCTCGATTTGGGGGAACACGTGTTGTCTTGGGCTCTGATGATAAGACAATTCGCGTCTGGGATGCTGACAGTGGTAATGAAGGCAAGAATGTCCACGGGAGGCCAGTAACTGAGGCGACTGCATCAAGGAAGGAAGGAGGGAAGGAAGGAAGGAGAGGGAGGAGAGAGGAGAAAGGATGGGGAGGAAGTGATAGAGTGGGAGGGAGAGAGAGACGGTCGCACGGAACTGTCAGTGAGTGATGAATGACGTAAGACAAAAATGTCCGTATACGGAATATATGCCATATACGGCACTTTCTTTCTAGCGTTATACGGATACGGCCGTATATATACGGGCCGTATAATTTCTTCTTTTCCGCCTATACGATACGGCCGTATCCGTATACGGAAACCCGTATACGGATTTATACGGATACGGTCGGAACACTAGATCCAGGTCGATCCAACCAAGTTGGTTCTGGTCACGTCGTCTCCGGCCCCTGGTTGTGGTCATGCAAAATGAATCTGAGCGGCTGAAATCAAATAGTAAACTCGATTACTGAGCGTCAAGGCTCATAACCTTTTGTAATTCTCAGTCGTAGTAATAGTAGACGACTCTGTGTATTCACCTTTTGTAATTCTACATGACAATATAGTGAATTCTATGAAAGGAATGATATAAGAGAAGGGTCCTCAACTCAGTCGTAGTAATAGTAGACGACTGAGGTGAGTGGCATGCGCAGTAGATGTTGATATAGGTTGTGTCAGCCGCAGCATGACATAATAGGCGAAGAGCAGCAAGAAAAAAGAAAAAGAAATCTACACGAGATCGACAAAGAGCCATTTACGGAGAGAGGACTCGAGAACAAAAGTCAAGTCGCACATATGAGAAGAATGCCATATCTTCAACAGGTCGGTCCCTTTTCTTTTCATGTACCGCACGTAGACCTCGAGTGGAGGTTTTGTGCATGGGATCGAGTGCATATGCAGTATGATATATCCGTCTTCCTGCCTGCTGAAATACCGTACACTACATAATGAACTATAACACCCTAACCTCGCGTCTACGCAGTTTCTTCTGTGAATACATTGGTCTGGCGAGACAAGCTGAGGGCTCATACCGACTTTCACATCAATCCCACTCCTCTACTTTCATCATCCTCGCCCAGTTCGTCTCTTGAGGAATATCCTTCCACACGGACGTCTTGAGTCGTTCATCGCGGTCATTCGCGGTAATGGTGCTTTCCCGAGCAGCGTGGCAAGAACAATGTCTATGTTGTGGAGGGACCCATAGAAGCAGACCTCCGTCCAATGTTCGAATCCATCCGTCGTCTGGTATGTAAAGCGGGTTGGACGAATATACGAGAGACTGAATCGAAAGTAACTTCCACCGCGAGACAGGCCACCAGCTCGGAATAGATACAAAGTACTGTCTCTCTGGATCCCAACGACATTCTCCTCGACGCAAGACGCCGACTGGATCGCCATTAATTGCATTCCAGAATCGAATTGTATCGTCGTGAGATGCTGAGATGATTTTGCTCCCGTCCTGAGAATAACCAACGTCGACGACAGATTCTTCGTGTCCCCTCAAAGGTTCTCCGATTTGCTTGCCGGTATGCGCATCCCATATCCGAACTGTAGCGTCTCCAGACCCAGAGACGATCCTGCTTCCATCAGGTGAATATGCAACAGCATTGACCCAATCCTCGTGGCCCTTGAGAGGCTCCCCGACAGCAGCACCGCTCTGTGCATCCCAGATCCGTACACTCTTGTCATCAGATCCGGAGACGATCCTGCTTCCATCTGGAGAATATGCAACAGCATTGACAACACTCTCGTGTCCTCGCCGTTTGGCAACAAGAGCCCCGTTCTGAGCATTCCAGATTCCTAGAATGCCGTTCTCATGACCTGATACGACTCTGCGTCCGTCCGCAGAGAACGCGACAGACCAGACTTTTGAGTCTGATTCCATCTTCGTCACGAGTTTTCCTGTGACATCCCAGATCTTCACTGTCCTGTCATAGGAGGACCCCGAAGCGAATCTGGTCCCATCGGGAGAGTATCTGATGTCAATGACCCAATCTGTGTGCCCCTTGATTTCCTCGCCGATCCTTGCACCTGTCAGTCCGTCCCAGATACCCAGTCTCCCGTCTCTACTGCCAGAAACGATCCTGCTTCCGTCCGGTGAGCGCGCGGTGCATACTATCGAGTCGATTGTGACAGCGTGTGAAGCGGGCTTAGGGAAGCTTTCAAAGACTATCTTCGGGACACGAGGTCTAATTCCGCGTCGTACCGGCGAGTCCATGGGTAGCCAACCCAGAGTGGAGGCGTAGATGTGGGATATACCTAGCGCTATTTCAGGCTCGAAATCAACAATGAAATCGAGTAGTTCCTTGGCAGCGCGATTGATTATTTCGTCTTCCTAAAACAATAAGATGCAATCAGAAGATTTATGGGAAAATGGAAGCAATCGTACTTTGAAGTATTCTGCGCAATCAGAAAGAACATCCTTTCCTGTATCT
The DNA here is from genome assembly GCA_033182465.1 of Sanghuangporus weigelae. Taxonomy (NCBI): domain Eukaryota; kingdom Fungi; phylum Basidiomycota; class Agaricomycetes; order Hymenochaetales; family Hymenochaetaceae; genus Sanghuangporus; species Sanghuangporus weigelae. The sequence goes on along the minus strand of CP137319.1, from coordinate 3,580,469 downwards.
AATGCCCCAACAACGAACAAGATATCTATCCAAATCAGGACCTTTGCGGAGCACAGCATATCAACTACAGAATCGTGGAAGGCCTTAGTGTCTCCCGACTGAGCAACAATGTCTTTCCAAGTTGCTGCGTAAAAGAGTTCGTCTGGAGTCCTCTGAGGCCGTGTACTCGAATAATGACCGCCTATCCATATATCTGCTCTGCGAAGAGCTGTCTGGATCCGAGAAGACAGGGAAAGTTCTTTATACTCGACATCGTTGTGTCTCGCAGTAATAGGTGGCTCCCTCTTCCCACAGTGCTGTAGAAAAGTAGTTATATCGAGTTGAAGATCTGTAAATGGATCACTGATGTCGAGCTGCCGGAAAGCACTCCCAGAAAGTACATCGATCTCCGGCGACCTCCTGCTGCTGATACAGATCTTGAGCTGAGGAACTATAGTCCCAATATCTCTAAGGTATCCAACCAAACGGCGCCATTCGATCTCCGCATCCGAGTTACAGCTTAACTCCGGTGAATCGAGGACGATGATCAATGGTTTGTGTACTGGTGGTAGGCGTTCAGGATGATCGCAAAGACTCTTGAGGGGTCTATCTAGTAGAAGTCTGAACTGCTGGTCTAGACTTGTATGGATGTTGCGTTCATCGGGACCTCTTAATATACCAAGGACTAGATCACAATAATCCTCGTGAAGCTTTGCTAGCTGATACGCTATCGTCGGAATGATATTAGCAGGGTTTCGAGAGGCAGGGTCATCCACATCGCAGAAAAAGCATCCTGCGAGGCGATTCTGCTCATCGAAGTTTTGGGCCATGGTATGCGCAATTGCAGTCTTCCCGGATCCTTCGGTTCCATGCAGCCAGAAGAGTTTGGACTCAGATGTCGACCATTGCCGAATGGCTTGAAGTGTGTCTTCTCGTGTTCCTTCAAGGCAAGATTTCTTCGTGTCATAGAACGATTGTGGAATCGGACGCAGTTTGTCGAGATGCATACTTCTCGTATCATTTTCTGCAATACACCCCATTAACGCCGTGAAGTCTGATATAAAGGAAACGTACCTATAACGAGTACCGTTCTCCAAATCTCCGTTTTGACGCACCAATCGAATGTCTCCTTCAATCTCTTGAACTCCTCCTTAAAGTCATTTACTTCATTGGTATGGTCATCCAGTAGATTTCCTTCGAAACATCATTTCAGCTTGCAAACGACAAATAGTCGCCGTTGAAAGACACCCACCAAGCGTTGTTTCAGACGAGTAACGTATTATTGAATTGGCTATCTTCGCAAATGTTTCGAGAAGCGAAGACACAGTCTGTTCGGCAATGTCACTCTTCAGGCGTTCAGCATGGATTTTCGTGAATGGAAGGAAGGATTTGATGTCTCGCATCAGTCCAATCGCTGCCTCATTGCACTCGCTTCGTTTCTTGTATGCCTAAATGAATTTCTTGGTAACGTAACACGATTATATTTAATAAATCTATTGCTTACTTCGTACAACGTCTTGACTACTTCCACCACTACCTTCACGGCGGGATGCGCCTGATGTAAAACACTGTCAATATCAGTAACCATAACTTATCCAATAAATGACATACCTCTGCGAGAGGATCAATGATACCAATAACAAGGTTTAGACGTTCACAGACAGCACTGAGCTCATCCAGAAAGACCTTCATCTCTGCTAGTCGATTCTGCGACTCCCCTACGAGTTCGCGGACTAATTCAACCAGCTATAGGTTTAGATATCAGCCCCCAGATTCGTGCCTTGATTGCTCATATTTCTTACAAATACCGGTCCAGCAGTCTCGCAGTGGATATGCATTGCTATATCCCCTTCTACCGAGTACAAAAATCATTGTCGGCTCTCTTATTCAAGCAAATCGATGAAATGACTCACTTTCAATTATAATAAGCGGTTTTGTGATCATTTCGTCTGCAGGTACGCAGACATTGAAAACATCCTTATTAGACCTCAACCGGAAGGTGTGTTGCTCTTGAACGATTATTGCAAGTGTCAATGCGGAAGGGAACTTGCTAAACGAAGATCTGAAGACTGGTTAGATTTATACTGTACACACCATGATGACTCACCTCTCAACGTCCCAAACAATATCATCCAGTTTTGTAAACGGGTCCGAGATGTATGGCTTGCTATCACCTATGACGAGATGGATTATGACATCTCGCTTCCGTTTCCGAGATTTCTTGAATTTGACTTCGATGCCTGAGGAAAATCATGTTCGCGGGTGAGATTCAAGCCGAGTACGCATATTACAGAATATTGCATACTTTTCACATGTATCTCACTACGAAGCGAAGGTAAGATCCAAAGCTCAATGAATGCAAAGAGTCTGACTACACACTGAGATTCTTTAGCAGAGTTGAGTGCGACTGAGCTGCTGTCTTGAAGGGCAGACATACTGGAAGTCCAAGGAGCAAGGTGAAAGATGGTGCTGGTAGGTATCAAACATCGCAGTCTTTATTGATCCTCACTCAGATAGTCGACTATTCTTGGAACCATGGCGTGGTCATGAGGCTGGACAACTATGCGCAGCTTCCTGTCGTTCCTAGTCTTGATTGATGATGCTCCATCCTATCGATTTCATTAGATTCAGAAGCATCGCCTCACTGTACGTTTATGTTGATCGAAGGACAGAAATAGTTCCTAAAAGTCTATGAGCGCGTCAAGCTGAGATTCAGAGAGGAAGATGTTTAATCACGAAAAGGGTGATAATCCTAGTAATGAACTTCTGGGAATGTGCAGGTAAAAAGTGAAGGTCAATGATGTTTTCGTGCTATTGGGCCTTCGAAGCTCGATCTCAGCAGTTGCACACGGAAGAGGAGACGAAACCTTCTCATGTTCATCAATGGTCAATGGTCAGCTGGATACGGCCCGATACTGCACCAGAGCATCTCTTATGCCAGTCTGGAGAATGGCTTCTCATTCCGCTGTCCGTGTAACTGTTTTCTGTACGTAACAAAAGATGTGTTGGTCACTTCACATTCCATACGTTTCCCAGTTCTCCTTCACATGAAGCGGGTGCAATGCTCATACGGAGAGGTTGTCATGCTGCACAGTGGCTCTATTGGCAGTGATTGATCAATTAAAGCCTCATGAGTGACGAGTACCGAGAGGATGTACCAAAAAGGAAGAGCTATGCTCCTGTGCGCCGCACATAGCCGGCCATCTTGCCTCTCCGTATAGACATCTCAATATTTGGGCAATCCGCACCTAGTCTTGTTAATTCAAACACAAAAGCATCCATTGCATTGCATAGTCGGTGAGTGTTCACTTTACATCCGGCGCGGATATACAGCTGCACTGCCAAACAAACTCGGCCTCTTATCCAATTAAAACTGTCATTTGTACGTGCGGTTCCTGTGCAATTGAATGCTGAGTTAAATAATTGGATGTGTCTAGGATAGGGGAGAGAGGGCAAGACGAGACGACAAAGTCCGCGTGATGATAAGAAACGTGACATGTCCAAATCTGGAAGCCTCCTTCATTATCGCGTGTTCATGTCGTGCATGACTGATTCAGTATATCTCTGCTGCTTTGCTTTCAACGATGCCCTACTTTTCCCATACAACTAGTTTGAATGCTTTCCTTTTACTAAAACTTTGGAGTACTGGTGATTTCTTGCACAGCCGTCCCTAGCTGACCGTCCCTCGTATGGCATGCATCCGTTGCCAATCCGAGTCGAGTGTACCATCGTGCGTAGATATAGTATCAGATCAATCCATGGGAAATTCGCCTCGTAGTGCTGTTGGCGTGGTTTCTTCCCTCCGTTCTTGTGAAATGAGATTGCTGGCAATATAGGTCGTTGGTGGTGCAGAGGACAATCGGTACGTCGTCAAATCTCATCGCACATCAGGAAATTCAGTCACAATTTAGCTGCATGATTCTGTTACTCTTAGTGCCACTTTCGGTCACTCAACCAGCTGTAATGTTGATTTTCAGTCCTCCAAGTCGGCATCTGAATGGAACTCATTTCCTACCAGTCCAGCAGCTTCGCAGTGGATGTTCACTATTATAGTCTCTTCTTCCGAATCTGGAATACAGCAATTATATCATTATTGTTCAGGTCGAACTGGCAAAAACTTACTTTTAATCGGAACTAGAGGTATTCTGACCATTTCGTTTGCGAGGATGGACTTGTTTAAAACTTCTATTTGCCTCCAGGTATGATGTTCTTGAACGATTATTTTAATCAACGACATCGAAGGGAATTTTCTGTACAAAGAGATGAAGGTTGATCAGCTGATACGAACTACATAGTTCAATGGCTCACAGTTCAGCATCCCAAAGGATTTCATCCTTCCTTTGAAACGTGTCCGACTTGTGACGATCACTGTCACCTATTGCAAGGTGCACAGAAACCGGATATTTCCGTTTCCCTGGGTTTTTGAATTTGACTTCAACATCTAATGCAGATGAAATTTGGACTTGAGATTCGAGTTGAGCATTACAGACAGATGTATACTTTTCACGTGTATCATGCTGCGAAGCGAAAGTAAGGTATAAAAACCCTATATCAAAGGAAAAGAGTCTGGCTACATACAGAGGCTCTTTGTCAGATGCAACTGCGATAGAGTTGCTGTCTTGAAGGGTATGCATACTGGGAGACGAAGTTCAAGGAGTAGACCGAAAGATGGTGAGGGGAAGTAACAATCATCGCAGAGTTTTTATCGATCCCTTCTCAGGTAGTCGACTATTCTTGGAACCATGGCAAGGTCATGAGACTGCACATCTTCCCAATCTTAAGTGATGATGCTCCACCCTATTGATTTCATTAGATTCAGAAGCATCGCCTCATTGTGCATGCATGTTGATTGAATGCCGGAAATACAAGGAGTCCTGGGAGTTTGTAGGTGCGTTGAGTGGAGGTTGCAGAGAGAAAGATGTTTAGTTACGAAAAGGTTACAGGAAGCGAGGTTGTCATGCCGGACAGTGGCTCTATTGACAGTGATTGATCAATTAAAGCCTCATGGGCGACGAGTACCGAGAGGACATACCAAAAAAGGAAGAGCTATGCTCCTGTGCACACATAGCCGGCCATCTTGCCCCTCCGTAAAGACATCTCAGTATTGGGTGATCCGCGCCACTGACTAGTCCTGTTAATTTTAACACAAAAGCATTGCATAGTCGGTGAGTGTTTACTGCACATCCGGTGCAGGTATGCAGCTGCAGTGCTGCACTGCCAAACAAACTCGGTCTGATATCCAATCAAAACTATCACTTGTGCGTGCAGTTCCTGTGCAATTAAACGCTGGATCAAATAATCGGATGTGTCTAGGGGATAGAGGGCAAGACGAGACGACAAATTTTAAGTCAGCGTGATCGGGCAAGAAACGTGCTATGTCCCGATCTGGAAACTCTCTTATTATCACCTCCATCTGACTCAGTACTACCCTGCTTTCATCGATGCCCTACTTTTTTTCATACAATTCCTTTGGAATGCTTTCGTTTTACTAGATTTTCGGAGTACTGGTAATCTCTTGCACAGCCGTCCCCAGCTGACCGTCCCTCGTATAGCATCCATTGCCAATCCGAGTGTACCATCGTACGTACATATAGTATCAGATCAATCCATGAGAACTTCACCTCGTAGATGTTGCTATTGGCATGGATTCTTCCCTCCGTTCTTGTGAGATGAGATTGCTAGAAATATGGGTCGTTGGTGGTGTAGAGAACAGTCGGTACGTCGTCAAAGCTCATCGCACACCAGGAAATTCAGTCGCAACTTAGCTGCACGATTCTGCAACTCTTAGCGCCACTTTCGGTCCTTCTGTGAGCATATCTGTCTCGGTCGTGCCAGAATTTCCTGCTTCTGCCGGTCCTCCTTATGGTTCTGATCCATATCGAAGCCACTTCGCTGATGCTCTCGCACCTGCACCCAGACCTTCGTCTCATGGAAGTGGCATGGGCGCTCCACCACCTCCACCGGGTCTGGAGCGACGTCTGGTGAGATTGTGTTCGCAGCGTTGAAGGCACCTGCTAGGATGAATATGGGAATGTATCACCCCACCTTTTGGTTTCGGTGCTCCTCCACAAGTCATAGGAATGCTTGCACTTCGTTTCGATGGTCTATAGCAATGGATTCCTATGCATATGACTCCTCCGGCTACTCAACGAGGATAGCATGTTACTTGTCTTGTTGTTCCTTAGTTTTTGCTTTCATTACCTATTTATCTAGCACTTTCTTAGCTCCGAGGCTATCCGCTTGCAGCACGATTCTTGAATCCCATACCTCCGTCATTTCTCAATCTGGGATTCATCAACGAAGAATGCCCATGAAGAATTATGGCGTCCTCTGCTACGACTTGATGATATAATTAGCAAGTCTGTCCTTTCTTCTGTTTTCATGTACCTCGATTTGTATACGTAACTGCCCTCTGTCTGCACGCCTGCAGTGCATATAGGTCTCGAGCGAAGCATAATATATTTATACTTTCCGCCTCCTGAGATACTGTACATGATATACCATCACTAATAAACTCTAACCAAGCATGCTGAAGCCCCTGGCCCAGAAAACGAACTTCTCCCATAATTCCAATTCCTCAACCATAGTCATCTTCTTACCGCTTCGATCCTTAAGGAAATCCTCCCACGCGAATGTCTCGAGCTGTTCGTCGCGGTCATTCGTTGTGAATGTGCTCTCCGGAGAGACGCGGACGAACAACTCTTGTATTATGGAGGGGCCCGTAGCAACAGACTTTCATCCAATGATCGATCGATCCATCATCTGCGAAATAAAGTGGGTTGGGTGAATATACGAGAGATTGGATCGTAAAGTAGAGACCACCATTTCGGAATACATGGATACAAAGCATTGTCTCCTTGTGTCCCAAAGGCTCTCATCTCGATGCAAGACACCGACTGGAGCACCATTTGTCGCATGCCAGAATCGAACTGTGTTGTCACGAGAGGCGAATATGATCCTGCTTGGGCTTGAGAATAGTGAGCGTCGATAACTCGACCCTTGTCATCTATCAGTCACTTGTTTACCGGTCCGCACATGCCGAATCCGCACTGCGACGTCCCTCGACTCTGAGGCGATCATATTTCCAACTGATGAATATTCAACGACACGGACAAAAAAATTGAGGTCCACGAGAAGCTCCTCGATGGAAGCACCATTCTGCGCATCCCTAATCTGTATTGTCCTGCCCCAAGATCCGGAGACAATCATTCTTCCATATGTAGAATACACTATTTCAAAGACTATAATCTCCCTGCATTTGGCAGATCAACGTGCTTGTCCATATAAAGGTCGACTATGTTCATGTCCAGGACTTTCTTGCTGACGCACTCCGAAGCTTTCATACTTCTAAGTGTCGGGCGTCCAACAGAACTGCTTGCTCCGGAATCAGAATGAATCGCATGACTTGCATGAACGAACTCCTTTTTCGGACGAAGTACCAGGCGAAGGTCATAATCATTATCACAGGAAGCTCGAGGTACAATAACATGAGATCGATAAATGAGAATGGGGAACAGAAGGACGTCCGACCTTGAACTGGAGGTGGAGCTCAGTATTAGTGTCATGTCGGGGTTCGTCGAAGGAAGAGACCACGCACAGAGAATGACCAAGAGAGACGGAGATCACGAAGGGCGTACCCCACGGCCATGTCTAACTTCGTCTCGGAGAGTGATCTGCCTGATCTGCCTTGCGCAATCCATGCTTTGCGAGAACGACAGTTCGATACCCTGAGTGAAAGTCAAGCGATCTGAGAATGGCTGACAATGGGATGACTGAAGATTCTCTTAACGAAGGAAAATTACCTGATTTGATACCCCCGACAATAACTATAACCAACCCCAAAGCTGACCAGAGTCGACAACATGCTTATACGAGCAGCTTCAAGATCGGCTCGAAAAGGGCAGACATCGCGAGAAGAAATCTGTGCGAAGAAACGCGAAACGCGACGCCAGCGACAGAGCGGACGCGGATAGCGAGTATAGAATGCCCACGGGACCGACGGTCAGTGCGGGCATGATTGAAGATGACGCGTGCGGACTCACGAACTTCGGCAGATAGCATTAGCACAGACAGTGATACTCATAAAGGAACGCTGCGACATCTGCGATGCAAACATCAATTCCAATTGATTATTCCCAAAATGGACGCATGTCACATACTGGAGCCTGCCTCTCAGAAAGCATCGTGTAGTCGTAGAACGATTTGAGAGATTAGGAATAATCGCATGGCGCTATAGATATGAAATGATCAGGGATGCGAAGAGACGATGACAAGGATCATGATTAGCGTTAGGACCGTTGAATAGAACGGAAAAGTCGAACGAACCGGGATACGACGCGAACGACGCGTGGTGTATTCTTAGTAAGGCTTTTCGTCCTGCGGCGATGCGAGGCCCTCCGTGCCGCCATAGGTTACGAAAACACGGGCAGCCTGCAAAACGAGTCCCCGGAAATATGTCAATGATGGTTCCGGTGCACAGGGCCGTAAACTGTAAATGAGACAGCGACAGATCAGAATGCACATGGGATGACGTGAATTGGGATCGACGCTTCCTGTATAAGCGCCGGCGATAAGCAACTCGATCGAGTGATTTGGTATGACCCTCCACCATCTAAATTCGGAGCGATGCCTGCTGGAATGCCTGGAATGCCCGCATCATCTCTCGGGTTTGCCGTGTATAATGCACCTGCGCGAATGAATATGGGAATGGGTTCACTGCCGCCTTCTGGTTTCGGCTGTCCTCCACAAGGGATGGAATGTCTCCGTCTTCGCTATGGACGTGACTTCTCAACCTCCGCCGTGATGATGACATTATGGACGTCTTTTCTTGTATTTTGCCGCTCCTTTTGCGCATCTTCCTTGTCTGCGCATCCTTTCCTTGCCTATCATCTATCATCCCAGGCACCATTGGCTTGTAACAAGATTCGCAATCGTGTACCCCCCCACCCCTTCTCGATGTTGGAGCTCTTCACGAGGAACGCCCGTGAATAATCATCACTTCCTTTGCCTCGAGCTAGCTGATACTTAGCGAGTCGCTCCCTTTTTTCCTATTTCATGTACCGAACGTAGACCTCAGTGAAGGCTTTGTGCATACAGTTGTATAGGATCAAGTGCATATACATTATAATATATTTTGTCCGTCTTTCTACCTCCTGGAATACCGTACACTGCATAATGAACTCTAACGCCCTAGCCTCGTGCATGCGCAATCCTGAATACAATGGACTCGCAAGACATGCTGAGGGCCCGTACCGACATTCTCATCAATCCGACACCTCTACGTTCATCATCTTCACCCAGTTCGCCCCCTGAGGGATATCCTTCCATGCGGACGTCTTAAGTCGTTCATCGCGGTCATTCGCGGTAATGGTGCTCTCCCGAGCGGCATGGCAAGAACAATTTCTATGTTGTGGAGGGACCCACAGCAGCAGACCTCCGCCCACTGTTCGAATCCATCCGTCGTCTGGGATGTAAAGCGGGTTGACCGAATACACGAGAGATTGGATCGAAAGTGACTTCCGCGATGAGGAAGGCCACCAACTCGGAATAGATACAAAGTGTTGTCCCTCCACGTCCCACCGAGATTCTTCTCGACGCAAGACGCTGACTGGATTGCCATTCGTCGCACTCCAGAATCGAATTGTGTCGTCCCAAGATGCTGATATGATCCTGCTCCCGTCTTGAGAATAACCAACGTCGACGACCAAGTTGTCGTGTCCCCTCAAAGGTTTCCCAATTTGCTTGCCGGTATGCGCGTCCCAGATCCGAACTGTCGCGTCTGCAGAACCCGAGACGATTCTGCTTCCATCCGGTGAATATGCAACAGCATTGACAGATCCCTCGTGGCCTATGAGAGGCTTCCCGATGGAAGCGCCGCTCCGTGCATCCCAGACCTGCACACTCTCGTCCCAAGATCCGGAGACGATCCTTGTTTCATCTGGAGAATATGCAACTGCTCTGACAACACTCTCGTGTCCCTGCCATTCGGCAATGAGAGCACCGTTCTGAGCATTCCAAATGCGTAGATTGCCATACTGATGCCCTGATACGACTCGGCGTCCGTCCGCAGAGAACGCAATAGCCCGGACTTCTGAGTCTGATTCCATCTTCGTCACGAATTTTCCTGTGAAATCCCAGATCTTCACTGTCATGTCCCAGGACCCCGAAGCGAATCTGGTCCCATCGGGAGAGTATCTGACGTCAATGACCCAATTTGTGTGCCCCTTGATTTCCTCGCCGATCCTTGCACCTGTCAGTCCGTCCCAGATACCCAGTCTCCCGTCTCTACTGCTAGAAACGATTCTTCTTCTGTCCGGCGACCGTGCGGTGCAAAATATGTCGGTATCCGAGTCGATTGTGACAGCGTGTGAAGCGGGCTTAGGGAAGCTTTCAAAGACTATCTTCGGGACACGAGGCCTAATTCCGCTGCGTATCGGCGAGTCTGCAGGGAGCCATAGTATAGAAATATAGAAATGAGGCATGCTGAGAGCGATTGCAGACTCGAATTCCGAAATGAAAGCGAGTAATTCTGTCGCAGCGTCGACGATTCTATCTTCATCCTGTCATCGCGCAGAAACATAAGCGACTATTCCGACAATTACGAGAATAACCTCACCTTAAAATGGTCTGCACATTTCGAAAGTATGGACTTTCCCGTTTCCAGCTTTCCAAGCAAACTCAAAACTTCGATCCAGAAGATAACCTTTGGTGAGCACAGAAAACCGATCACCGCTTCGTCGCACGCCTGAATATCATCCAACTCCGCAGCTAGGTCCATCCAGTGTAGACTGCAATACCGAAGCGTCTTCGACACGTGAGAATCGAGCTTTTCCTTCAAGTCTGGGATATTCTTGTTTGCGAGTTGAGGATTGCCTAAGCCACAGACGTTGAATTTTAGTTCCGCATGCAACGTATGCAGAGCTAATCTGCGCCTAATCGATTCCACATCCGATTGGAAATGCCCCGTATGGTACTCCTTCAGAAGAAATTTCAAGAAAATGTCAGGAGGAAACAAAATCCGAGGTATATCTTCGCTGTTTGTATATATGATTGGAGACAAAAGGGAAATGACTGCCTTGAGATGGTCTGGGGTGATGCCAGGCTGAATTGGTTGTAAAGCGTGACAAAGCGCTTCTCCTGTTGGAGGCTGGATGGGGGTCATGTGGGATGCGACGGCAAAAATTCTTCGGATGGCGAGAGTGTCGTCGTCATGGATTTTTTCTCTTTCTATAACACTGTTGATAATCACACGGAAAAATCCATCGATGTCCCCGAAATCAATCGTCGAGCACAAGGTTTCAGCACTTCGGACTGCGCTCAAAGCAACGAGAGACATGGAAATCCTGAAGAAAAGACCCTGGACACTGTTTTTCATGCCTGGAGTCCATTTCTCCAGCGAGTCCCGGCGCTCCATGCAAAGCCTCGAATATGCCGCAATATCATGACGCAAATCGAGCAAAGGTTCATCTATCAAGAGGCTCTGTACCCCGACCCGACCGAAACACAGCTTGAAATCTTCTGATTTCCTGCTGCTGATAAAAACCTTGAGCCAAGGCACTAGCGTTGCAATGTCAACAACATAGTCCACGAAAGGTCGTCTGCAGTCCTCTGAATCGTAGCAGTTCTCCACAGCATCCAAAGCCACAATCAATGGTTTGTGGGCAGGAGGTGAGCGCATGGACATCTCCGAAATAGGTTGCTTCATCAACAAGTCGAATTGGCTGCGCAAGCCCGAATAAAGATCCAGTTCCTCCCTCCCTCGAAGGACATCAAGGATGTTTGTGTGATAGTCCGCATGCCACTTCGCCATTTGATACGCAATCGTAGGTATGACTCTGTCCGAACTTTGCTCGTTCAGGGGGAAAAAGTAACCTGCAAGGCGATTTTGGTCCCGAAATCGTTTGGCAACTGTGTGCGCTATTGTAGACTTTCCCAAGCCAGATGAACCGCAAAGCCAGAATATTGCTGGGCTAGAATTGGATTCCGACCAAGCTTCTATTGCTCGAAGCGTGTCTATCCTTGACCCCTTGAAACATACTTTATCTTCTCTATAGGACGCCTCGGTAAGAGGATGTAGATGTCTGAGAAGCAGGTTATCTGTGTTCTCCTCTGTGACGAAAAATCAGTAGGAAAGATTATTGGACGTGAATATGGATATTCACCTATCTTGAGGGTCGTTTTCCAGTTCTCCGTCGTCAGGCACCACCCAAACGTCTCTTTCAACTGACTAAACTTCTCCTTGAAGGAATGGATCTCTTCGATCCGATCTTCCAAGAGTCCTCCTATTTTAAGTTTCAATGAGACTTAATTGCTGGACGACTCTGTCGAAAAACGTACCAAGAATAGATCCAGTGGAATATTTAATTATCGCCTTGCAGATAGACTCGAAAAGGACAAGCATCTCTCCTGTGGTCCGCGCAGTCACTTCACACTTTAAACCCTTCTCTGGTATGTCGGTGAATGGCAAAAATGCCGTCACTTCCTCCATAAGTTCAGAGGCGGATAAATGGCACTCCCGTAGCTTTCGGCAGAACTAAAGCGGATGTCAACAGATTATGCTTTGTAATGAGCCTGGTGCATACCTTCAGGAGCTTAGTTGCTGCTGAGGCTGCTGACTCGGCGGCGGGATGCACCTGAAAGCAAAGTAAATATAAATCCATCCTATTCTCGCTGATCGAAAGCACAGCGTACTGAAGAAAAGACCTCAGTGATTGTGACAATATAATTGAGTACTTCGCATGCTCTCCCGAGTTTTTCCAAGAAACCCTTCATTGCCCCAAGCCGTACCTCGGATTGCTCGATGAGACGACGAATGACTTCAATGAACTAGGTATGAGCTCAGCCAGCATGTCAGTATCCACAGTTTAGGCAAAGATGTTACCGGGCCACCAGCACCGCAATGTATTGTTAACGAAATTGGGCTTGCAACAGAACCTATCAGAGAGTTCAACTATAAGGAATTTCTTGATAGCTATATGAAGTATTGCTCACCACTAGCCTCGAAGAACGGTTTTGCCATAAGCTCAGACACTGAGACAGGGACAGTCATAACATTGGTCGTGCGGCGGAGACTATGATGCTCCCGGACATGGACGAAAAACTGGGATACGGATGTGAACCGTCTGGCAATGATAGGTGAGCTACATTGCGCAAAAGGATTTGGTATTCGATGCCTACTTTTCTATAGGCCAATGGGCACTTTCATCAGTCTCGTACTGCCTCGATTTGTCAGTCGTGTTTTCTCCAAAACTTGCTTTGATGGAGACCGGATATTTGGTTCGTCCGTTCTTGAATTTGATTTCAATGCCTACAAAAGTTATGAATTCCATTGACGAGCATATTTTCGAAATGGCTGAATTACTTCGAACATGGACATCGCTTACAGCGCATTATCGTCGTTGATCAATGGCACGACTAGACAGGCAATGCAAGAAGTGCTTACCCTGGATTACCAGAGGACGTGATCGCATTCGGAGCATTTGTAATAAGCGACGCCATAGCAGAAAGTCTAGTTGAGGATGCTAACAGTTGAATGGCGGTCGTGGAGGAAACTGAGATAGGTCGTGGTAGAGGGCAAGATGCAAAGACCTCGTTTTTGATGGCTTGAGGTCGAGGTGCGATATTTTTGGAACGATCAGTTCGCCTAGCCAATGCGAGTGCGGCATCTTCGGATCGTTCCTTTCATAGGCACGGAAATCACCCTGCGTCAAATGAAACCAGTAGGCAAACTCATAAAAGTTCACTTATAATTACGCATGTACTGCGCTACAAATATATCACTGAAAATTAAGATGAAATGACGCCTTCAGTCGAACCAGAGGTGGCTTCAGAATATGATGATACCATTTCGCCATTCAAGATACAGTATAGGAGCTTACCTATCCGGCTCACTCTTGCCTCATAAATCATCTCTCAATCTGACTGAAAGCCGACGAAGGATTACCGGCATGATAATTTGCGAGCTGGTTATTGAACCGTCACAATTCAGGTAAGCAGATATACAACGAAAAGATGCATTTGTAGTGGACCTACACCGGATGACAAATAGCAGAACAATCGAGATATTGATTCTGCGCTTTGACGAGACTCTGGAGCCTGAATACAGTGGTGTGATGGGAGTCCTTGCGAGAAACAACAGATCGGCACGATCGGCGTCGAGGCTTTCCGCTCTTTGAAGACGCGTATGCTATTCTCATTCGGACCTTTCTGTATAAGCTTATCACTCATCTCACGAAACCAATAAATAAAACTACGTGCTTATGTGTAAAACCAAGGATCGAGCGAAATTTGGGGCGAACTCGTACGCGACAACAAGATGTGTTCGTATCCGACTAATTGCCACCTTGCCTATACAGAGTTACTTAGTGAAGTTCCGGTTCAAAATAGCCTTGTAGCAAGGGGAGTACCATACGGGTGAAGCTTGAGTCCTCTTCATCGGCAAATGCATCACGAGAGACGTTGTATGGTTATATAGATCCTTAAGTCTGTCTGGATGTAGGAGGAAGCGGTGAATATCATTTTCATCGCTGTTGAATCGCACTCGCTTAAAAAAGACCCTTTGACCCATCCGCAATTCTCACAATATCTATTATGAGGGCATTCTTTTATCGAGGCAAACGTCAGCAAATATTCCCGATACCAAATAGTACTCACGTCGTGCCAGTGGTAGTCTTCGTGGCGAAATGACGCTCTTTTCGTCGAAGAACCATATTGTCCAGTTGGGTTTGTAGTGCTGATGGAGACGATATCCATGAGATTCCAACATCGTATATCGGTCTTTCCATACAATTTCTGTGACGAAAAAAGGACTTGTATTTTACATAATTCATAAGTGGCCATGAGTCGAACAATAGTAAATTTCTCCATCACCAGGAATTTGTGTGAGCAGGAATAGTTTTTATACAGGTATTCAATTTATGTGCCGTAGGGGAGGCCCAACGGTGATGCAACGTCGCATCGACAACAAAAGGGTGGCGGGCCAATATGTCCGGACCCTCTCTTTCCTGGATCTCGAATAGACAGATTAGTTTCTTGTCATAGCGTAGTTGTCCTTGGGAGGATTAGAAGACGCACCGTCATGATTATCCTGGACTAAAGACATATCTAGTAGCAGGCCATAACAGACAGAGTCCTCATCGGCGAAACTTGACGGGGCTTCACGTGATTATTCGGCTGTTTCCGGTAGGGATTCAGCTCAACGAGGATGTTGGAAAAGCAGACAGTTTTTGCTCTTGTTAGTTATTTAACTATTAGAGGAGATACTCGGGCTTCTAATATATCTACAACTTGATACTGTACAGCTTCGACAAAGTGGATTGAACAAATTCGATGCTCTGCTCGTCAGGATTTGGCTGCCTCGACGTGGAAGTCTCGTTGGTATCTCCGAAGGTCAAGCATTCCACCACCACTTCCTTGAAGATATCTCCCATGATGGGCGGTATCATCTTCTCCGCAGCCTCCTTCAGCAGCTGCTGTCGCAGCAATATATGGCTCGTACTTGTCGGCTTTCCCATAGCTATGAGCGCATTCCGACATCCCACGATCGAGATATCGACTACGTCCGTGTTCACTTGGAACGAATAGCCACCAGCTGGCTTTGGCGACCAGCGGAATAACGACTTCCACAGCGCGACTTCGAGCAGGCAAATTCCAAGACCGAAGATATCGTCCCGCATTTCGTAGTCGTATTGTCGTTCGTACCCGATCAGATGGCGTGGATGCGTGTACAATATCTCCCAAAGACCGCCATCCGGTACTGCAAACGATCCTTGCATTGATGGACCACTACTTGTTCTCGACGAGTCGAATGCCAGAAGGAAGGGAATGCCGAGTTTGTTTGGATAGAGGTTCTCTGCCTTGTCTACCGGACTTTCAGCGACGAGGATGGAATCCGGCTTGATGTTCTTGTGCACAAGTCCTAGCGAATGTACGACTAGAACGGACGTTGCCAGTCTGATGGCGAACTGGACACGATCACGAAGTGAGTGTTTAACATCACCCTCGACCAGAATACTCCGCAGGGTGCGAGTCTGACCAAGTTCGGCAGGTAAACGGAAGACGACTCCGTGAAGGTGCAGTTCCATCTCTGTCACTCCGCAGCTTGGCAAAATTCCGACACTAGACGAGAGGTGCGAATATCTGGGTTCCTCAGAGAAAAGCCTTGCGATGTTCATTGTTTCGCGCCAGGCGACGTCTTCTTTGCCTTTGGCCGTGTAGTATCGTACGTTTCGTGGATCGACAATACAGCCTTCGAAGCGACCTGTCGTGACTCGATATATTCCTGTTGACATTTCAGGGTCTATGTCTGTTAGCGGGTCCAAAGAAGATTCGAAGTCGATGTGCTTGACGTTCATATTCGTAGCGACTCTTTCCTTCGCATGGCGTATAAACTCGATGGTATCCGAGCATGTAAAGCCGTCGCTCGATTCAGCGGACAGGCTGTTCGACGCTATCAGGGCAGAATCAAGCTGCTGAAGGAGTCGTTCCAGCTCCTCCAAAGCTTCGATGATCTGTGATTTCCCTTCAACCAAGTATTGCAACTCCGCAAATCGATTGCTGAGGTGTGACGAATTCTTGTCGACGAGTTTGCCATTCCCAGTGTTCATCTTCGCCACCTCTTTGTTCTCCTGAATCGCAAGCCTCTCTAAGTACGCTCCAAAAGAAAGAAGGAAAGCCTTGCTCGGATTTATCAATTTTCTCAAGAGGAAGGTTATTGATAGTAGCTTGAGTCTCTTCGTCCTCGGTCGTGGGCCGTCGTCGGTGATTCGTAGACGTTTCTTCCAACCGTCCAGGATGACGTTGATCTTCTCCATCGAGCTCTTCGATTCTTGCAGTAGATGTTGGAAGTGTAGTTGACTCGCTGACGAGTATGCGGATGTATTGTTGAGGTTCGTCATGGTATGTTTGAGTCTTTCCGAGTCCGAGATGGCGCGATTCATCAGTTTCCTGAACGACTCGTCTAGTTCTCGATACGCCTGGATTGCTTTGTATGTTTTGATACAGTTCTCGGCATAGCTGGGCAGAGAAAGGATTAAAGATGCTAAATCCATGAGGGCTGCGCCGGTGAGCAGAAGTGAAGTCGACGGAGATGAGACGTGTTGAGATATGCGATAAATCACTAGTCGCGTCTTGCCGGATTTTGTATCTTTGATCAATCCAATAGCCGCATTAGTAGAGGCGCGTTTTGATGGTAGTGCATGTGTGATCCTTGTTATTATACTCTTATTTGGACAAAACAAAGATGGACATGTCTGGTTTAACCAGAAGAACTGGACCGATGACATAACGAAACTACAAAGATACACAGGTATCCATGCGAGTTCCGAAGCATTGAAACAAAAGGATGCGTCAGTGGTTTCCATCAAGAAATAACCGTCAGCGAATGAACTCCGCTACACAGGGCGCGATTGTTTCTGGAGAACTAGATTAGCAGGATTCTAGGATAAAATATGAGAACATACATCACATTGATTGTTATCAGCCTCACTAAAGGAGCTGTGACAAAAGATGATAGTAGAAGTCCTCACTGAGTGTGTCGCATGGCAGTGACCTTTTGAATTCGACTGCATCAACAGGACCATATTCTTGCTTTATTTGATGACTTCAGATTAGGGTTGGTAGAGTAACAAGGCATCGTCTTGACTCGAAGACCCCATCCATGAGCAGACATCCTGGAATAAAAGTTTCAGCATGAAAAGAATTTTGAGAGATATTACATATACGAGAGCAAAAAAGATCGAAGCGAGATCCGACACGCAATTTATGAGTCGCCGGGGTCTTTGATCGGCATTCACCACTTCATTTATAAAAAAAAAAAAGAAAGCGAAAAAAGTCAATTCGTGGAACGACTTTGGCGACTGGGAAAACAACGGGCATACAGATCGTCCGGGTACGTAGGCGAACTTAGCTTCAAGAAAGGTATTTGAAATTTATGGACGTAATTGAGTCTTAATCTTCGATTGCATAAGTATAATAACGAATGTTATCCACGGAATCTAAGGCCAAACATGGTAGCGCAATGTACCCCTTTGTTCTGAGATTATGTCTCAACAGGCATTATAAGATGAAATCGAAGAATTCCTTCTTTATATACAACAGCACGGAGACTCGGACTTCTCGGGACCAATAAACACGGAGGTTTCCAACAAGGGGCGTGAACGAACACCATCGGTTCAATATCAAACAGAAAGCATCCAAAGAACCGACTTAGGTTTCTTCTTTGTTCCCCTATATGTGCAGTAAGCTCCGATATTGCTTGCGGTGATGCTTCACATTGATAGAATCTAGTTCTCTTTGAACAATAGATTCATGGTGCATTAGGCTCGGCGCATAGACTCATTACAGTAACGAGGAATGGCCGTCGTTGCAATCATGCCTATTCATCGTGGAATCGTCCTAGGCTAATCTCTCTACCTCTTCCGCCGATGTTTCATCTCTTCGTAACAAGAGGTGTAAGAAGTTATCAGAACCTGAGCTACACTCGACAGCGAGCTTCAAAAGCGCTCTGTACGTCTGATATTCCTTGTCGAAGAGTAGACAAATTAGTCTTCGAGATTGAAGATATACTTTTTATTTGGAAACATGAAGTCTTGCTAGCCTCAGTCATGTAAAATCAACGTCGGGAGCGTTCAGTTCTATCCATGGTTAACGACAGCAACACGAGAGCTGCAAGGTTATCCGTCCATCCAAACTCCGAATACCGAATAATGATGCCAGCTTCTCCGATCCACTGTCAGTGCAGTCGCAAAAGCCGCAGAATACCCTTTGTAGTAGACGCTGAGGGAAAAGCCGTCAGAGATCTTCAATGTACTGCGAAATGGATAGAAATTACGCACTGAAGGCATGCTTTGCAAGATACACGCCTTCATGGGAAAGAGAATCAACGGCAATCAAAAAGCGCTCGAGCTTTCCGAAACTCTTCGCTTTAAGCCTCCACCTCAGTCTACGAGGAGATTCTTGGGATATTATCTCGTTGAAAAGGTTCAATGCTCCTGCGGCGTCACAACGGTGAGGAGGATCTGGCTGCGTCATCTCCTCGATAAGAGGATATAAAAAAGCTAGATTATCGTATTTCTGACAAGTACTTAGACCGTGAACGATCGACATACTTCAAGGCACTCACCTCAAATAAGGCACTATTAAAAAGATTTCCAAGGATGAAGATGTCGACGAGGAACGGGTCATAAGGATATCTCTCCGACAGTTCCGGAACAGTATTATCCTGTCCTTCCAGACCAAGCACTGTCTTATTTGTCTCATCTGGACCAAACATGGTAGATATGCCGAAGTCAATGAAGTAGTACCGGACAGAAGAGAGCACATCACGGCGGCGTTTCGGATGTGCTTTTCTGTAGCCAGTGGTATCCGTCGTAGTATTCTTCGGATGGAATCCTTTAGGATACATCGGTTCAGCATCCATCATAATATTCAGATCCGAGCAGTCTCTAACATTGAGCTTAAGAATGAAGTTGGGCAATAGGAAGTTGGTACTCGCCTGTGTGCCACATCTAGCTTATGCATGAACACTAATCCCTATTTATGGGAAATCAATATGTTAGGACGGGTTGCAGCCAGATCTAAGACATACCTCAAGAAGCTGCCTGACGAATTCGACAACTTCATCGACAGAGAAGAAAGGAGGCAAATCAAACGGGCGAAGAAGAGGCATGACGATATAGACATAGGATGGTTCACTGTCATCAGGAAATACGTCGAGAAGTGGTACAGTGTGATTACGTGAATCTTTGAGCTTTTTATCGTCCGAAAGAAAGCTGTGTATCTCCAGTTCTGAGCTTGGCTTCAGAATCTGCTTGAGGAAAACTCTTCGGCCATCAGAGATGCGAATTGCGTCAATAGAAACGGGACTCTGTGGACAAAGCAAAGAGTTATTTGAAGCGTTTGGATACAAGTCTGGCAAATACTCTGTGAGGCTTGAAGTCATCATGAAAGACAAGGGGGCGCTTCGTCGTGAGCCAGGACGGTTTCCAGTCAGGTTTGTACCGCTGTCGTAAACGATAGCCATGGGATTCTAGCATGTTATATCTGTCCCTCCAAAGAATTTCTCGTTCCGACAGTGGACTGGCATTATCTAGACGGGTTTCTGAGGAGGATGAAGGCATCACAGCGACTGGGAGGTAGTAGTGGGTGAAGAACAACACAAACACGCGTTTAACGCACGAGAGAATTGTTATGTGTGACATAATTTGATGCACAATTGACGGTTACGGGGTCTTCACATCGTGTGAGAACGCGTCGTGAGGATCTTTGATCGGCGTCCACCACGTATTGACTTGTTGTTCTCTAAACTCTTTGTATTTCCGTGTCTCGCGCCTTGCCAACGCAGCAGAATGATCAATGGGAATGCAGTCCGATATTATTGGACTCCAAATGGACTGCTGGATTCTGTAAAGTTATAAAGCCTCATCTCTTGATTTTCGTGGATAAAATTCTGACTCGCAAAGCGTCCACAGTCCACATATTCAGTTCATTGCCAAGTACTAGTCATACACCGATCATGCCGCTACTTTTCCCCTCGGAGAAAAAAGTACGTTTAATGATATCAGTCTTGTGCAAGCATCTAATAGCGAGGCGCAGCGTGAACGTCTCATGAACGATTATATGAACCTCCTGAAAGTCCGCGAGGAAAAAATAGGCTATGTCGTCGAAGATCCTACTACAAATAGGAACGCTGTAGAATCCTTGACCGATATGCACAAGTAAGATACTGCGGACAGACTGATCGCGTATGCTAACATCTTCCGTCAAGTCTTCAATCTAGACTTCAAGCACTGGAAAGGTCCACTATCGGGAAGAAGGGATTTCGAAAACGACTTTCCGGGATCTTTGGAAGAAACGAAGATGAAATTGTTCGAGAATTGCTACGCGATATCCACCAAGCAAAGCAGGAGTACGAGGTGCGCGGCTGTCTTTTCTTCATAAGCGCTCATTCTCGCTGAACATATGATAGAAAAGAACCATGAGCAGGTCTTTGTACGGAATACTAGCCCCGATGTCATTCTGCTCCAAGGGAAAACTCTCGAAAATCATGGGTGATAAGTGCTCGGGAGACGTCTTATTAATGACATGGACTCCGCACTTCCAGCGTATGATATTTCCCTTTTCATTTGTCTCTTTCCTTCTGCAGTCGGGACTGATGGAAGACATTGTTTACAGAACTTTCTGTAGAGGAAATAGATGTCGGCCTCTTGGATGTAGCTGGAATCACCGAAGAGTCATTACAACAATGGTGGTATGAAGACGAAAGTGGACACAGCGGGCAAGGTGTGTCATGTCTCCCTATTTCACGGGCGCAAGTATACGCTTTAAAACAAACTGCCAGAGTCTAACATATGGGACGATATTAAGAGTCTTTCGTTGAGACTCGTGTGCGTTTTCGACGAAACCTTCAAGGGTCGTTACTGTCCACGCTTCCCTGTGAGTGCAAAAACACGTGTGCATGCTAGTGACGATCAACTGATGGAGCAGATACTTGCAGACGAAGCTGAAACCTCTCCGGGCGCGATTCAAAAAACTCGGAATTTGGCTCGCAAGACTAGTTTATATTCGACTCGAGTCCCTCGATGTCATCCGCCCGTTATTCGATCTGCTGGTTCCGTTCGTATTTTGTCTGCCTATCCTCGAGGCTCGCTGACGATTTTTTATCTGAAGAGTCACATTCTGGTTTTCGATTCTCGTGTGCACCAACAGATGGATCGATTCTCAGGATGCAGCAATTAAGTTCCTAGAATCATACCTTTCTATTATGGAGTCTCTCTTTAATGTGGGTGCTGCGTGACTAGCCTGAGTCGTGACTTACTTCATCTGATAGAATTTACTTGCACAACTGAATGCAGAAGACGAGATGGAAGAGTACATGGAGAGGGACGGAAAGTCATGGGACAAGTCAAATTCTTCCAATAACAAGGAGGCTGATCCACTTGACGTGTCTCTATGCGTTCGAGATTCGTTGACCTCCAGTGAGTCAGTCGGCTTGGTCACCACCAATAGTTTCGTCACAGCTTCTTCCTAGAGCTTAATGCGATGGGAATACCTGAGATAGCGTTCGACCCTTCCCAGGTTGGCGAGAGACTGGGAAACGGCTCTTTTGCGGATGTTCGGAAGATGTCCTCACAAGACGGCTCTGTCGTAAGACTGACGATCCCCTGTTTCTATCTCTAGCTGAAATATCTTGAAGTTTGCAGTCAAGTTCTTCAAGAAAAAAGCAAGCACTGAGAGAACAAAAGACGTAAGTTACTATATTATAAGAATTTTCTCGCGTCAAGTAGAGCTAATACTCCGCATAGCGTATACTTCGTGAAGCAGACAGGTGGCGCGGCCTATCTCATACGAATGTCAATCCTTTGGTCGGCTTTTGCGCTCATCCGCAACGAAATTTCCCGGGCCTCGTTTCAAATGTCCTGAGATCCGATCTGAAGGCCTATCTGGACGATAACGACGTAAAAGAATTGGACAGACTGGCTTTCGTGAGTAGTATTTTAGCTGTCGCGACCTTGCCTCCTGACCTGATTTTAGTTGGCGGAGATTGCGGAAGCTCTTCGATACTGTAAGAAAAATCAATCAAGGACAGAAACACAATGTGTCATCATGATTTTTTCTAGTGCACGAAGAAAAAGGATTAGCTCACGGAGATGTTCGGCCTGTAGGTCCTTCGATGTGTCCATCTGAAAGCGTTGCTTAATGTACGATTCCTTACAGGCGAATGTTCTTCTTGACTCGGAGTTGACAGCTAAAATCTCTGACTTCGGCGTTTCATACTATGAGGACTCGAACGAGAAAACGACGACTAACCAGCACACTCACAAGTATTACCTTGCACCGGAGCTCAACGTGTCAAAAAACAAGGGAGGTCTTCGGCAGGTGTCTCAGAAAGGCGACATATATGCGTTTGGATGTTGCTTCCTAGAAGTACGTTCCTAGTAAATACTATTTGCTTTGTGCTAACGTCCGGTTTCTGCAGGTTTACTGTGATATTGAGATGCAAGAGGACACGATTAGCAAGCTCAAGAAGGCAGCCAGTAGGCCTGAGAAGCGGCCCGTAATTCCGGAGGAGAAGATAGACATCCAGCTTGAACACTGGCAATTCTTAGAGCGGGTTTGGGACAGAAGGCCAGAGAAACGACCGTCCGCAAAAGAAGTACTCGAATGCATGCGTAGATTTATGGCATAGACCAAGCACATTATACTACGATTGCTACTAAATCTAATGTTTATGTCCCTTTACCACTTGAGCATTACGATCTCGCGTGTTCTTGTAATCGTTTAGGTGGATAGCGATGATCTGAGGCATGTCTATCATGCAATCTCTCACTTCAACGTGCATGCCGTGTCTCCCATACTTCAAAACGCATCAATGAAGACGGGATCGATGTTTGGACACAGGCTTTAAGCATCCTTCCATGTCAGCAACCGCGACCTGCGTCAATAACGATCGTACCGGAGAGTTGGAACTTGATCTCTGTTCAATTTATGTTACAATGCGAAGCTAAAGTCGCGACTTAAGTGACCATTAAGATCTCCTCTAGATCGGAAATTGCTTGCTTTGCAGATGGTCTTTTGTCGGATGACATATTCCAACACTTCTTCATGAAACACCAGACCGCATCGTTGATAGGCACCTTGCTGTTATTGGGCCTCTCCGGGATTTCTCCATTTGCAAGCGCCTCTTTGACATCATATCCTTTGTAAGGATCTCTTCCCGTAAATGTCTAGCGTATACTCATTGGTACGAGGATAGATGAAGTCCAAAAATTGAAAGTCTAAATACTCACCTCAATGCAAGTGCAGGCAAGCGACCAGATATCACCCTGCGCTGTCGGGTTCGTATATTTTACAGGAAAGAAGATGTACTCGGGCGGAGACCAGGCCATCGAGCTCGAACAAGTCGTTTTCAGAATCCTGAATAGTGACGGGTCTGAAATTTTCGCAGATCCGAAATCGATAAGTACTGCCGAGAGGATTTCTCCAACGCGTCGAACTAAAACGTTGCTCTTGCAGGCACGCTTAAGTTTAGGAACGTTGAAGGTATCAAGCTTCGCTTACTGCTTTGAGGTCCCTATGAATGACTGCTGGAGTCAAGCTATGTACTAACAGCGCAACGATCCGTCGAGTGAAAGGACGGACATATCACTATAAGTATCTCACGTACGAAACTCGAGACCGTGCGCAATGTCGAGTATCTCGATAAATTGGAAGCTTTGAGCTGCTACTTTCGAAGAATGAAACAAGATCGCTACCTACAAACTGAATGCACGGCTTCGCTAGCAGGTTGCCCTTTTCCTGTTCTTCCACAAATGCTCTAAGATCTCCATCTTCGTAGTACGGACTGACAAGGGATGGGAATGCCTGCCCGGGAACTCTCATGAATCCGTAAAGTTCGAGAATATTTGAATGTCCGCTCGTTAACCTCCAAATCCCGGCCTCGCGCTCAAAGTACTGTGATAGTGGACGATTCATTTGACAAACCAGAGAGTGCAGGGCATCCTTACCTGAATGAGCCTTTCTCGACGCTCTTCATTAAGTTTCCTCGCAAAACTCGCATTGATCGTTTTCAGTACGATAGACTGCATATGATCGTCTTAGCACGACGTCCTCAGGAAAGGCGGACTAGCAATCACTTTTCCTTGCTGTAAACCAGGACTGTCCACCAACATACTGCCTTTGGAGAGAATCGCTCGTACACCATTGGAGAACATTGTGTTATCTTGCGCAAAGTATGAGTAATTGAGCTCGGGTAAGTCTCTGCATCTCAAATCTGCACCCTATAAGTCAAAAAGAAACGAACTTTACATGATTGAAAGCCTCACTTTGAATAATCGTCGTCTCCAGACTGGCGTCCATGTCACTTCACAAGGCAATTTTTTTTTAAAGCTGAAGTCGAGAAACCAAAGTGAAGCAGGATCGACGACACGAGGATTTGGACAGGCTTGAGAACTTGGACCATCATGGACCCACGCGATACATTGACTAAATAATGAACTGTAGACTGTCCGGGGGTCGATGGAGGGAAAATTGCTTCCGTCAACTTTTTTGGAATGGAATTTGTGCTCCAGTTCCGTGCCCAATGTGATTAATGACCTTTGATAGGGCAATGCTTGGTTTTAGTTGATTTACTAATTGAAATACAAGCACAACAACTCGTGACATGGCACTGCCTCCTTTGTTCCGACTCAAACTTCCGAGGGAACGTGCATTGATCCCTCACATGGAACTGTGCCTCCTTTCTTAAGCCAAGTCTTGTTTACAAGAGCGCGGCGAGCCGGACTTCTCGGTAGCGTACGGAATCTCATCTCTCGACACGTTACTTGTTAACGAACTTTTCTGATCTTGTTCTGTTACCAAAGTGTAAGTCACCATATGAACAATTTACACAGACTCCGTGTGACTATTGTTTATCTTGTACTGTGAGTGAATCCTGAAGCGCAATGGCCATACATGAGGTAGACATGTATCATGTCGAACAAAAGGAGATCCTCTCTGAGTAATAACGTCGTGAGGCGTAGCAACTGGAGATACCGATTTAACAGGTATTGTCGCAAGCATTTATGGAAGTGGAAACACGATCAACCCACTGCCTAGGAGCAAAGAATGGCGACTGGTTTGTACTTTGTTGCGCTTCTGCTACTCGCGCTTGGGGCCATACCGAGCATCAATTATCAAAGAATACAGTTCAAGACTGTATCGGTATAGGAAAACAGTACGAAATCCTTTCGACAATCGTCAGATATCCAGCCGCATTAATTTCATTTCAAAGTTATGTCACGGGTCCTATGGAGAGTCTGGATGAGGTCCGTGTTTATGGAGGCTATGAGTGTCTGACAACGCCGGCTAGTCGGAGCTGGGAGATAAATCGGCAACGGCCGAACTGGATCAGGAGACCCTAACTTATATGCGCTTGTTCGAGTTGTTGTTATAGTTGTCGGTCAAAGAGCAAGTCAGCATGTCTTATAAAGATCCCTCGACGGTAAAAGGAGATCACTCATACCACACACCCTCATCTCTGACGTTGGAACAAACAGCCTTTTGCTATCGCGACTACTAGCTACTTTCTGGCCTCTGCTGTTCGAACAAGCCAAGCATGACGCAACTTCCTTCTAATACTGAAGTGAGTGGATCAACTATGCCATGGTTAAGTAGAGGATCGTTCACATTTAGCAGCGCAAGTCTCTCTTCGATGAATATAATGCGCTCGTAGCAGCGCGTGGGGTTAACATCGACTTTACTGTCGAAGAAGCAGCGATAGGCAACAAACCAGTAGAGACCATGGACGAAATGAACAGGTAGCTTTTGCAAAATGTAAGATATATCATCTAACATATTATCCCAAGTCTTGATACACAGATTGAAAATCTGAGGTATTCTTCTACTTCAAAGACATGGGTTCGTATTTTCGCCCCTAGCAAGAAAGACGACGTTGAGGCCATAAGGTCTGTGACGGAGAATATTCGCAGATTGAACAAAGAGTATACCGTGAGTGTAGATCCTGAATATGCTCACATACAATCCCTAAATCTCTCAACCTCTTGCCAGCGAAGGTCATCAGTCAGATCTTCATATGGCATTTTGTTCCCGTTGGCATTCGGATCTTTCGAGACCTTGCCACGTATCTTTGACGACCAAAACATGGGCGATGTTCTCGAAATTCAATGGCATGTGCAATTTCAACGTAAGCCCTTCGCTGTCTAGGTATTTCAGTGGCTTACCTGACTTGAATGTCTAAGGTCCGGGCCATGAAGGACATGCCGATACTTTAACCGATGCGATCAATCAGCATGCTAGCAAGATCCAGCAGTGGTGGTTCGAAGGTGAAGTCGGTGACGGAAGCGCTGGTAAGAAAAGCACTGTTTTGATATATGATCATTGCTCATTTCAATCTAGAAACGAAAGTTTGGTCCGATTTGAAGCGTCTTGCTTTCAAGCTCATATGCTTGTTTGACAAGAGAGTCGAGAATGAGCGTCTGAGCGAGTCTCGTGTAAGTTTTATTCTGAAACCGATCCTTCCACGTTCTTTTGACGATGTTTCTACGTAAGAAATTTGGAGGCATCTGCTTGCGGCTGAAAGAGCTAGCTATCGGTCTCATAAGGCTGGTACATCGAGAACATGCCTTTGTAGAAGACATCCGCCCTCTTTTTGAATTGTTTGTCCCGTATGCAACACCCCTCCTCATCAGATACAAATGTACTAATCCGTATCCAGTTTGGTGTACGCTATTTCTTCGGTCACAGATGGAAACATACGAGATGACGAGCAATGCGACGTAATCAGTCATTTGGAGACATATTTGCACATGTTGGAAGTGTCGAAGGCGGTAAGCTCAAGTTACCTTCAACGAGATGTGGTCTGACAATTATTCAGGAACTCATGGCGGCTCTCGATATCACTGATGACTTGGAGAATTAGATGAGGCCAAATCTCATTATTTAGAGGATGAGCCGCAGAATTGAGGCTTCATTTACCTATGTTGAAGACAGTAATTCAGCTTTTATCGTCCTTACACTGAAGTATATACAAATTGTATATTTATTGCAATATATAACCTCAATTAGTCATCTGAATGCTCTTTTGTTCACGCTATACCGTACGAGTTGGTCGAGTGGGTAACTCGCGAGGTTTGAGATCGGCTAATATCGAATTACAAGTACTTTAGACTGGGATTTCAGAGCATCCCATGCAACCGCTCCATTCGTGAATACTAGTGCCAATTATGCCCGCTACCCCACATTTACTGGCATGTCACCTTTTGCATTAGCTTTCTCGGTACAGACGAAACACCATGAAGCTGTTCGTAGGTGCTCGATAATCAAGACGAGATTGAGCCTCACCATCAGGACCGGTGAAGGAGACCTGGCACAAGAACCCTCAAAAAAAGCCGCTATGCCGCTCGTCGGAAACTTTTGTTTTCATATCCATATCCATGAATCAAACAAGATGCCATGACAAATCCTATATCCTTGTTTGTCAATAACATCGCTCATTTCACAGCTGTGAAAACATAGCAGGATATCATAGACTCACAAGTTGATGCGCCGTAGTTCGATAAAAAACGCGGGTGCAGGTGGAAAGGCCATGTATTTCTAAGGCACGCATAAGTAGTGCACGTGGAACTTGACGAAACGTATCAGAATACTAACACTAGCGATTTAGAAAGGTCAAACATCCGATTCTGACCTTGTAGTCTCAGTTATGAGCAGGACTCTCACCAACAGGTACGAGGTTGAAGTCCGCTTGGTCTCGCGACTCCGTTTCCGGTCTAAACTGCGATAGAATAACAGTTGAAATCATCGGAGAGAAGCTATTGTAAACATGAAAGTCCGGCGCGTAGCTCGTCGGGGCGATAGCAAAGCATAGTAAAACGACATGCAAATCTTCTATGTCGGATCCCCTCCCTCTCCTCTTCGAGAGCTGGAGCCTTCCGAGCATCCGAAAGAAACGGTATACTGTACATACGTGATGATGTCGGAGTTATGTCACTTATCCGTACAAGGCGCGAGCAGACAGCAATCAATCACATCAGCTCTTCCCATCCGATCGCAGTTGCATTTGCAGAGACTGTACAACTTGATCTGTGGTTGAGACTGACGAATATGATTAGAACGTACTTTCGGACGAGAGAAATTAAAATACTTCGCAAATGGCTCGCTTCGCAAGAAAGATGCCTTCGGAGAAATAGAATCGACATCCACGAAGGAACGTTCAACCTGTCCATAAGTCTTCTTCTTGAGTCGCCACCTCAACGAACATGGAGACTGCCGGAAGACGATGCTACTGAAATAAGTCAGTATTTCCTCTGACTGCGGCGCACGAGCGGGATCGGCTGCCTCATATCCTCTATGAGAAAGCGTAGAAACTTCAAATTGTCGTATCTCCAGTTGTCGATAGGAAAATAACCAGAAGGTTTCAGTACGCACCATTTACGTCAAGCAATGACTTCTTGAAGACATTCCCGAGAATAATAGACGTCGAGGAAAGGTTGCATGGTCATGGCAAACAGTTCGAGGATCGCTTTATCTTGATCTTCGAGCCCGATAACTTTTTTTTCTTTCTCCTCAGGACCGAACATACTGGAGATACCGAAATCGATAAAAGAGGATGGGACGCGTGGAACGGTGTGATGTCGGGTCGTAGTTACTTCCATTGTATTACAATGGCAGTCCTAGGACTGCAGACTATTGTGAACAAGACGGCTCATATTGTACATGTACAAAAGCACAATTCCACAGTCCTCATTGTAATATTGCAATATAATATTTATTTTTATTATAGGACTGCCATTGCAATACAATGGTAGCAACCAGTGGTGTCGCGTCGATGTTTTGGATGAGCAAACCTATAAGCTATGGAGTCCATGATTCTTCGCGTGAAAACCCTTCAGAAACATTTTATCAGCGTCCATCATGATACTCAAGTCAAAACAGTCCTCATCGAGACACCGGCGAGGCATGTAATCCTAGCTTTGATAAATTCTCGAATGATCTACCTATGAGCCGCGTGTGATCGGTGCATCACAATACCCTGTTCAAGTACGCTTAGATTATACGGAAAAGCATCAAGACTCAATCACATACCTCAAAGGCCTGTTTCATGAAATCTGCGGCTTCTTCCACAGAAAAACACTCGGGAAAAAAAAATCGTACTAACAAAGAAGAGGCATCACCATATGTATCATTGTCGGGTCATCATCACCTTCAAACTCTTCGAGAAGGACAGGATGATTTTATGGATCTTCAAGTCTCTCATCTTCCGAAAGAAAGCGATGTATCCGGAACTCTGAGCTGTCGTCTGCTATCCGTTGCAGGTACACTGTTCGTCCATCCTTAATTCTTACAGCGTCGATAACTTCGGAGTTCTAAGGAACTGTAAGTAACATTTTTAAGCTGAAAGTAGCGCATACCCAATGAGCCGGATAATCCTCGTGAGATGGAGCGAGCCTCTCGGATTTGAACCACGATGGTGTCCAGTCTGGCTTGTATCGTTGTCGGAGACGATAGCCGTGCGACTCAAGTATTTTGTATCTGGATTGCCAGACCAGGTCCAATTCTTCACTCGTTGACGGTATTGCATCCGCTAGGGGTGCCTTAGATTCGCTTGGAGACGTTGTCCGCTTCATGAGTGCCATGCACTATTCAGAAACGATGGAGACCTTTCTGAAGGGATCGTTCAATATATAATAGGGAATGGGTACAAATAACGACACCTCATCGCCACATATTCTGCATTTCATGCTGCTCCTGATGTTCTCTGCTGCGAAATAGTGACAAGCAAGAACCTCTAAACAGATAAGACCATACGATTAGTTCGCACACAGAGACATGCCAACGTACTCCGTTGGGCGAAACTACATCCCGAGAAGCTCGCATTGAGTTGTGTGCAGGTTTGTTGCACGATGGACACGAGCTGAAAATGTGTCTACTTATTCAGCACGTACATGTACAGAGAGCGAGGTAGTAGAACGCATCAGAGCGATGATACCTATGCCTTGTCGTCTATCCCATCCCGATTTCGTCGCATATTGCAAGGTGAAGAGACTCTTCGCATCAACGGGTCTGCCAGGTCGAAGTTCTCGCTTGCTTGGCCGACCATTTCCTGCACACATCGCACTTTCTTCTCGATACGCGGAGTTTTGATGAAGTGTTCGTGCAACTTGCGAAGCACAAAGGCGTCGTCGTAGAACCGTACCGGCAAGTGTCACGATGCGCATCGTCGCCAGGAAAGCTGTGGACGAGCTTCAGAAACCATTGGAAACGACACGACGTCGGATCCACAATGACCAACGATCTTTCAACATCAATTCGATTATTTGCGTTGCGATAAGCACAGTCGTTTTCACGCACTGGGTCGACTGTGACTGTGATGATTGACGAGACTCCGAAGAGCTGGGCAGCCCGTACGCGCGCGTGCTCTGACGTCTCACAGTATTCTTCGTTTTACCACATTGTGGAATTATCTCAACGTGAAGCCCTGGATCAGACCAAAACATTGATACGATGAATCAGCTTGCATTGCTGCTGTGGGAGTTGATGGTAGAAGAGTGAGCGTATTTGACGTGCAGTCCGAGTCATTTCGGTTGCTGGGATTAGGTGCGTAACTAAAGTCGTCGCCGTCAACGGAGCTCAGTATCAAGTTCCTTTTGTTCCTTTTCAATTCCTAGACGGTTAAGTCTCTTCAGACGATAGTATTATATTATCATGTATGCGGTCAGAAGTTGTGGAACAATCGTATGGTTCAACCGTGTCCGACGTTCAAAGCCTGCCGATACGTTGACAAACTGTGATTTCGGTGATGATCCGCCTTCATATCTTCGCGCCCTTTGCTATTTGGGATCATCAAGCTATCCAGACGACTCCAAATGCATCCCGTAGCATTATTTCAATGTCATTGTCAGTAATCGCCAACTTTGCAACCATCGGCACCATATTCGTTTGCACATGCATGTACCAGCACACCTAGCACTTAGCTATAGAAAGGCCGCGGCAGAGTAGCACTGGCTTCGTGCATGGCTGGAAAGCGTCCTCAACGAGTTGTGAGATATGACCTGGACAGTATGGTATTCTGCCTCTCGCTCTTGATACCGATTCGAAATGAATGCTGACAATTGACATCAACTGGCTTCCTCCACGGCCCACGCTGGGAACGATGGCTGCAGGACGCATTGTAACCAACGGGATCTTATAACGAGTCGGGGTCTTTATGCATATCAAGCGTTGCTGGTCTGCTTTTACAAGATAATCGTTGGCCAGGATATCGAGCTGCTACATGTGTTCACCTAATGGCAATGGAGACGGAGAGAGCAAGGAGTAGGGCACAGGCGATATACGTGCGTAAAACCTTTTTTGAGTTCTTTATGAATGCTCGTGCATAACACTTTCCTTGACAGATCCCCGGTAGTTTGGTTCCCATTGTATGCATTATGTGACTCATGATAGTGTCTAGCGACTCATTTTCAGTGGACGTGTCCAGCTTATCTCTCAAAACTAAAACTTCAGACATATTTTTCGTTCTTTTTTTGTATTTTTGTCGAAACACGGCAAACGAATAGGAGCGCATTAAAAAGAGGTCCGTCGGTAACGTGCCTTTCCTCCTCTCAATTTTCGACTACCGTTCAATGATCCTATCGCACACGAGCATCGGCCTCTCAAAAATATACCTCCCAATCCCTGTCACCGCCACTGGTTGTGCAGAGTCGGCAGAGAGGAACGAGTGACACTCCCATTTATGGTAAGGGTCGATCATCCTACTTATTACGAATGTCGTGCCGATCAGTTATCCAATAAGTAGGGAAGCTGGGATCCCTAGATCCGGAGGAAATATACAATCAGGTAGTCCGAGAAACAAACTTGGCAGACAGCATTCGTGAATAGAATAAAGTATGCGGTTGAAATCCTCGAGCTGCCCAGCTCCGTATTAACAAAAGACGGTCAAAGGAGTAAAACACGACTCGAACACAAGCACTAAGCCTTGCCAACTTCAACTTGGACCGCCATGGACCCATCCTCAGATTCATACACTGTCCGGGGTCCATGCATGATCTGCTTCCGCTTCCGTCGAGGCATTTGAAAAATAATCAGATGCTGTGCTCGCAACAAAGGGCCTGACTGTCTCATCGTGTGAGATTATCACGATAAATTATCTCCGCTTTCCCCTTGTCCTGAATCAGAAGTTCTGATACACGTTTCCTTCCCTTTGTCCCAAAGAAGCATGTCATCACAGGGTTGTCCACAGCGGTGCCATTTTCCCTTTGTCTCGAACAAGAGCGTGGCGACCCGGCCTTCTCGGTTGCGAGAATTGTGGCTAATTTGGACTTTCTTGGAGTTCGTGTTAGCCGCCTGCACGGAACGATCCTACACGAGGTGTCCTTCTGGGTCAGGAGATGGATCATACAAGGCGTATCGCTATTGTTGTGAAAATATCAATGATGAAACTCATCTGATTAGGTTCCGCAAAACATGGCGTTTGGAACAATAGTAAAGCTACACGCAGATGCACTTGCTTAGGCATTGAATATTGACTATATGCAGTTGACAGGCCTAATGATCCATGACGCGTAAAGAGGTTGACACAACAAAATCGACTAGAAAGAAATACATTCCGGAGGAGTCCAAGAATGACGAATGACTGTTGATTTTTCTGATGGCTACAGGAAGTCGTTGAGAGCTACACAAAGCTGCATCCTACGACAGGATTATACCCTTCAATTTGGTCAGAATCTGTTGAACGAACTGGACGCTCTGTTCTTCGGGAGGAAGATCGGAGTAGTCTTCGAATCTCGACTCAAACACATCGCTTTTAGTGGACTTGCAAGGGTCACCGAACGTCAGACAGGCTACAATGACATCCTTGAAGAGGTCGCCCATAATAGCCGGCACAAGCGTTTTCGCAGTTCGGACCATAATTTGCTGTCGGAACCAGGATTTATCGATATCTTCCGGCTTGCCCTGCTCCAGAGCTTCACGTCGTAATCGACCCGGTGTCAAGTCGATCACATCGGTATTGTCCTCATACTTCTCCTCGGTCGCATTCCACCGGAAAAATGATTTCCATAGCGCGATCTCGAGGAGGCAGACACCAAGGCTGAAGACGTCGTCGCGCATCTCGTATTTACGTTCCCGCCACACGAAATGCCGCGGGTGAGTATACAACGTTTCCCAATTCGGGCCTTTAGGGTATGGAAAGAGACCTTTCGTAGTATGCCCTCGACTCGATCGCGAGGAGTCGAATGAAAGCAGATATGGATTCCCCAGTTTGTGTGGATAAAGCTTCTCGGGATCGCCAACTATGCTCTCTGTAACGAGTATCGAGTCCGGCTTAATACTCTTGTGCACCAGACCCAGAGAATGAACAACGAGGACAGAAGTCGATAATTTGATGGCGAACTTGACACGGTCGTTCAAGGAGTGCTTAACGGTTCCTTCGATAAGTAGGCTGCGCAAAGTACGGGGAGGAGCACAGCCTGACGGAAAGCGAAATA
The DNA here is from genome assembly GCA_033182465.1 of Sanghuangporus weigelae. Classification (NCBI taxonomy): domain Eukaryota; kingdom Fungi; phylum Basidiomycota; class Agaricomycetes; order Hymenochaetales; family Hymenochaetaceae; genus Sanghuangporus; species Sanghuangporus weigelae. Next base: position 3,546,510 of record CP137319.1, on the reverse strand, counting down.
TGATCCCATAGAGACAATTTTCGAGGTTTGTATATCCGCATGACGGCAGAATACCAGCGGCAGATGATAACTGGGATTCTGGAGCATTCGAGTCTTCGGCGAACAACCTCACAATATCCTCTGTTTCTTTGATGGCGATTTCATCCTGCTGCTGCTCCGCATACGCGACAATATCGCGCGGATCGACTATACAATTGGTGTATGGACCTGATTTAACACGATAGATACCCGTCTGAGCCCCGGGGTCGATATCAATCAGATTTCGAAAGTTTACGTCGGTTTCATCGACAAGCTTGACGGCGATAGCTCTGTCACGTCTGCGCTTGGCTCGGGAAACGAATTTGAGAATGTCAGCTGCGCCCTTAGCAGTGAGTGGACCAACGGGAATGTAGTCGGAAGTGAGAATGGCAAAATTCAGACATTCGACCAAGCGCTCCAACTCGGCCAAGGCTGACGTTAGCTCCTTTCTGCCCACAATCAAGTATACTGCCTCTGAAAATCGTTCCTTCAAATACGATGGTCGTTTCGTCCGCTTCGCATCCTTGGTTCTTTCTGGCTTTTCCTCCTGGTCCGATGTTATATCTTCTTCGTCGAAGTCGTTGTTGTTATCGACATCGTCTTTCGAGTTGTTCCTAAATTTAAACTCTGCGACCCGCTCCTCCGTCTCCTTCCACTCAAGTAGCATCTTCTTTCCGACGCATATTGGAAGGCATGGAATGAGTCTCCAAGCTCTAGAGCCTAGCCTTCTGTCACTAATTCCGAGTCGCCTCTTCCAATCTAGTGCGATAGTCAAGGCTCGACGAATAGCGACCTGCGCATCAGCGACGAGCTCGCTTATGTACTTCCATGTCGCTTTGGAGTAACGAGAGCGGTCACGGACAAAGGTCATGAGATGCTCGAATCTTTGGGAGTTCTCTACGCAGCGCTTCATAAGCGCTTTATGTGTCTCGTCGAGCTCGCTGTAGTCCTTTATCGCCCGCCATGCCTTGACAAGGCTCTCGATGAATGCAAGTAACTCACTTGGCGACAGCATTTGAGACGTTATGATAGAAGGGTACCAACAGCACGTTGGTTCTACTTATAATTTCTAGAAATATCTGATCATCGGCACGTGTATGCTGTCCTCTTTCGAATACGATAATTTTGGATAAGCAATGCCATGGATTTGATTGTAAATTCACATATATACAAGGACAAGAACAATTGCCATTTAGTCCTTCTTAGACCTCCGGCGTCTTAGTAAGAACTGTGTCGCATCGCGAGACTTCGATCCTGTTGGGATGTTATTGTCCTGGCTTACTGACAACCCTGGAAAGCGGATCTTACCTAGTACTGTTTTCACCAGGTAAAAGGACTCCGTAGACATGGACGTGACGTCCTGGAAGAAGTGCGTGATTGGGCCAGATTCTCTCTCTTTTAGCCTCCATCGAAGTGTGTACCAGGACTGGTCAGAAACGATCATGTTGAAGAGCTGCAAGGCTTCCAAAGAAGAGCATCGATCTAACCAGTTCCGCTTTGTCATCTGCTCTACTAACGGATCCAAAAAACCAACGTTTGTATATCTCTGAAAAATGTTTAGCGTGTGAAAATCCCAACAAAACCGAGACTGACCTTACTGCCTTTTTCATATGTATTGTCACTATGGTTCCGACCGTATCGTATACGGATACGGCCGTATAATTTAGACTCTATACGGATACGGCCGTATAGATACGACCGTATATTTGAGTGCTCAGACCTTTATACGCATACGGGAGGCCCGTATACGGCTTATATGGCGCATACGGCAGCATACTTTTTTAGAAAAAAAATTAAAAAAATTACACGGTCGCTCTAAGTGAATAAGTATCATAAGGTCCCTAATTGTTCCTGCCTTCAATCTAGCACGTCAGAGAGCAATTGTGTCGCGTCCGCTTGAGAAAATACGCTCAACAGCAACGAGCCTGAACAATCTTAGTAAGCAAACAGTATAGTACGAAGGACAAAGCTTACCAGGAATACAATGAATGTCTCTGGCAAGACGAGATAAAATGGGAAATCGAGCACGGTCGCACGGAACTTGTCAATGTGTGTGACACGAAGAAAAAAAACTCACCGGAACTCCTCTACTCAGTGCCGACTAGTACTGTGCCGTATATGGCGCATATGCCGTATACGGAATTTCTTTCCCAACTCTATACGGGATACGGCCGTATATTTTCTTCTTTTTCTCTTATACGATACGGCCGTATTGCGTATACGGAAAGCCGTATACGCATTATACGCATACGGTCGGAACACTAAAATTTGTCACTCGCGACTTCTGTGTTTTTTGTCACACAGAACACCTCAAAATATAAAAATCACCATATCTCACTCAATTCTTGACCGCTTTGCATAATATAAGTTGCTAAGCTCATATTTTTTGAAAATGTTTCAAACTCTAACAAGGATGAAGAGAAATAAGCAAAGAATGAGTGAGATATGTCGTAAAAGGCCGATTTTAGACACATCTTTCATGTGCAGTTTTTCCTGCCCTCATCCCTGCTTCTACAGTCCTATAAGCAAGTCCAAAATGATATGATTATTTTATTTTAAGTTTCCAGACTGACTTTGAGCTCTATTCTGTGTTGTATCTGCTGGTTTGATGCATGTCTGAGCTGAGCTCAAACCTACCTTTTCTCAAGGACCCCCAGACCTCAAAATAAATTTATTCTTAGGAAATCTGATGTCTGTAAGTTCATATTATACCAATCGACTCACTTTGGTGCAGTCTAGATTGTTGTAGCACCCAGTCTGAGGGCAGGAAAAACTGCACATGAAGGAAGTGTCTAAAATCGACCTTTTACGACATATCTCACTCATTCTTTGCTCATTTCTCTTCATCCTTGTTGGAGTTTGAAACATATCTTAAAACTATGAATTTAGAAACTTATATCATGCAAAACGGTCAAGAATTGAATGAGATATGGTGATTTTTATATTTTGAGGTGTTCTGTGTGACAAAAATCACAGAAGTCGCGAGTGACAATACATATGAAAAAGGCAGTAAGAAATGCTTTCTTGAATAAATTTCCGAGGATAAAAACGTCAGTGTAAAATGGGTCGTATGGCACCTTTGCCGATAGCTCTGGAACTTCATTATCCTGTCCATCAACACCGACTACGCTGTGAATTTCATCTGGACCAAACTTTGAAGAAATTCCGAAGTCGATGAAGTAGTATCGGAGGTCTTTTACATCACGACGCCGCTTAGGGTAAGCCCGCTTGTATCCGGAAGCATCCGTTGTCAAAGTTGCTGGATGAAATCCTTTCGGATACATGGCTTCGGCGTCCATCATGAAGTTGAGTTCTGAGCAGTCTCTGCGACACTCGATGAGTCGGCTGTCTTACTTGCATCAGTGATACGCACCGGTGGGCAACATTATTAGTGTGCATGTACCAAAGACCCTATCTCAAGTCAGATTTGAGAAAATGTACAGATGGGGATAGACGTACTCTGAGCAGCTGCTTGACGAATTCTACGACTTCGTCGACAGAGGAAAAGTCGGGATAATAATATGAACGGAGTAGAAGCATGACGATAAATGTAAAGCGGGGGTCATTGTCGTCAGTAAACTCATCCAGCAAAGCAGCTGTATGGTTATCTGGATCTTGTAGCCTTTCGGGAGCAGACAGAAAGCGAAGGATGTCAAGCTCTTGGCTGCTTGTTGGAATGCGCTTCAGAAATACTTTCCGCCCATCCGAAATCCTCACGGCATCCATGGTAGAGAAGCTCTACAATGAGTACACTGCTTAGCTCTGATCAACGCTGACAGAGCTGCCTATACATACATTATGTGTTCTGTAGTCTTCATGGTGCGTTAATCGTTTCTTTGTGTCAAGCCACGAAGGTTTCCAGTCAGGGTGATAGCGTTGTCGGAGACGATAGCCATGAGATTCAAGCATAATATACCTTTCCCGCCATGCAATCTCTCCGCTGAGCAGCGGACGCGCATTTGCGCGGTCATCAGCGGAAGAGCCCATGGTGAAGGAACGTCAGAACGATGGAAGACAGGAAACGCGTGACACGTGCAAACGGGAGCTCCGATAGGTTTCGGGGTCCTTGGGCGATACTCAACTCGGCATGGTCACCTTGTTCTAAACACCTCTTTTGTCTCCAGACGGCGTCAAAATATCTCTGTTCTTTTATAAGTCCTCACTATGTGGCCGCGATACCGTTATCTCCACCAGACACCGTTTCCTTGCGTGCTGAATTTGACCTGTTCCGGCAACACATCTTCCTATCTTCAGCTTCCCTCCCGAGTAATTAATATCAGGCAATAAACCGACATCGTCAAGTCGCATATCAGAATGACCAAAGAGAACACGGTAGACGTCTTGCTTTTTACGCGGAGCATAATGCTAAGTTTGATTTTAGATTGCGAAACTGGTTTCCGCATATAACGAACTGCTTGAGGCGCGAAAAATTGCGATAGGTACAGTGATGGAGGAGACCGATGGGGACAGGGGAACCATTGAGCAGTTAGTGCTCATTCTTTAACTTAATATCAGTCTTACAAGATAGCCCACAGGATCAAGAGACAGTTTTCTGCGTTAAAACTCGACAGCTTCATCAAGAGAAGTCGCATGCACGACTCATTTATTAAAGTGTTTAGAAAGGACTTTTACAACGACATCCTTGAAATGTTGACAGATATCAACGATATGAGGAGGAAATACAGCGTAAGACTCACCAACTATTTGATGTTAACTGAGAAAGTGCTCTGACATCCAATAGAACCAAACCCATAGAAGGTCTAAATATGGGTTGATAACTCCGATAGCTTTCTGCCATGTATCTGAGATATCATGGTTTCTGCGTAACCCGCAACTGAAACGGGAATTGAAATGCGATCTTACACTGTCATGGGACGTGAAATTTCAGCGTGAGTTGAATCAAAAATAAGAGATTTATTACCTATGCTAATACGGGTATCCGCCCCGAAGAGCTTTCTGAAGAAAGTACGGGTCGCGGTATCCTAGATGTGATCGGTGTGACGCATGAAGGCCTCATGCATTGGTGGACTGGCATTCCCAATTCAGAGCAGAAAGGTAACATATTCAAGTTCGAGGAGCAACTTTGCTTACAATTTCATCAGAAACATTAATCTGGAAGGACATGACAGGTCTAGCCCGAAAACTTGTCTATGTCTATCTTTTTGACAAGACGGACGAAGCGGAGAGCGAGTGGAAACTAACGGTAAGCTCAGTGAGATATTCTTCGCTTCTAAATGCTTATATCTTGGAAGCCTTTGGTGCAGCTGAACGACTCGAATTCGCAAACGAGAATTGTTGAAAATATCGTCCCTTCATTGAAAAATCTAGCTCAGGAGCTCCTGCAGTTACTGCTCATACGACAGGACAATTACTTAGACATCCTTCCATTATTTGAAATGCTATTGCCGTATGTTCTTCATCTACCAGAGTCCTTCCTTGTTGATGATTCGCTATATAGCGCTGCCTATGCTCTCGCTCTGATCCTGAAATTTAACACCACTGTGTGGCTAGAGATGGGATCAAAATCCACCACACTCTTGAACACGTATATGGATGATTTAACGCTACGTCACAAGGTGTGTGTTCCGAATCCGGTCTTATCGGAAGGGGCTAATTTTGAATAGGCTGTCGTGACGCAGCTTGCTGCTGAGGAGGAACTCAAAACCTATGAGAATACCAACAGCCAAGAAGGATCGACATCTTTTTACGGATCAACAGACAAGCTTCAGCAAAGCAATATATTGTCACTCCAGCACGATGTCATTCAAGGTGCGTTTAATTTCAATGATGGAGCGCTTAGCGATGATGTAATTATTAGCGTTCGAGAGATTCGGATTGAACAAAATGAATGTGATTGTCAATTTCAACGAGGAACTCGGATCGGGCTCATTCGCGAATGTCTACAAATGCCAAGAGGTACATGGTCGCAGAGAGGTAAGTCACATCAATATACCGAGCCTAATAAAAGACCTGACATATAAAGGTTGCGGTGAAGTTTCTTTCGATCAAACAGACTGGGAATGCGGATCGAGTTAAAAATGTAAGTACCCGAGTTACTTCTCCTGGATAATTTACTGAATACTGAACCTTGTCAGAGACTCCTACGCGAGGCCAGATTCTGGAGCAAGTTAAAGAATGAAAATATCAACACTCTCCTTGGATTTTGCATCAATCCAAGCAGTCAGTTTCCCGGCCTTGTATCGACTTACTGCAAACTTTCACTAGAGCAATATGTTCGATCACCAGAAGGCACAAAAGCGAGTAATCTCGATAAGTTATGTCTTGTCAGTTTTTGCGCTACGCTACCATTTAAGATGAAGCTCATCCAAGACTAGCTCTATGATATCGCCAACGGGCTTGACTACAGTCAGTTCCTTCCATCTGATTAAAATTTACGATGCTGAGAATGTGTCTCAGTGCATCGCCATGAAGAGAAGCTGATTCATGGTGATGTCCGTCCAGTACGTAGCTACATATTCGTAATGATTCATGCTGGCTATATACTGACGAGTTCACAGTCAAATGTTTTGCTAGTCCCCCGTCGACTTGGCTGTGGCTATAACGCAGTGCTAAGCGATTTCGGCATCTCATACACCGACGAAGATCTTTCAGAATACGAACTTACGTCGCTTCAACGCACGAATATCTATTACCTCGCTCCAGAGTTACTTTTGCAGGAAGCTGGATCAGGACGAAAGACAATATCTCAGCCGGGCGACATATATGCTTTTGGCTGCGTCTTTCTACGTGTACGTATCTTTTCTATTTCATACTTACACGCAATTTTCACATATTGAATACAAGGTGATGTACGGGATGATACCTTTCTATTTTGAATCGAGCCATAACCTAGTCTTGCGGAGATCGAGGAAAATCGGTCTTTTCCCTGCTACTAAAAAGGATATCAAGGGCATCCACTGGGATTTTCTTGAGAGCGTATGGAGCCCTAAAGCAGGGAGTAGGCCCAGCGCTGCTGAAGTGACGATTAAGATGGACAAGTTTAAGGTGTCGAAAGAATAGACACTTCTGTTAAGATTAGTCCATAGTATTCATTCCTTTTCCTCTCTTATGTTCTCGCTATTAAAGTTTTCTACAATATCGCGATGATTCGCATGTATTTAGTCCCGTACACGATGACCAGTACAATACAGCAATTGTAATTGGCACAAAGTTACCTACCAAGGGGATAGTTCTTGAAGACGAGATGCAGCTTGTTTTGCTGTTGGCCTGTTCTGGGGAACTGAATTCCAACAGCATTGCAGAAACTCCCACACTGGATCGCTGATGTATTCGCTAGGGGGCCTTGCAGGAGTGTCTCCGTGAGCATGCGCATCTTCAAGATCTACATATCTTGGATAGGGATCTTGACCTGTAAAGATCTATCGCTGACATCAGCAACGTACATATCCTCCCGAGTATGAACAGAGAACAACCTCGTAACAGGTACAAGCTAGCGACCATATATCACCATACGTCGTCGGGTTAGAGTAATCGGCAGGGTTTAGGATGTATTCGGGAGGCATCCACGCCTCACTGTATGATGAGGTCGAATTTGCTCCGAAGGCGTCTATTTCAAAGAGCTTTGCAGACCCGAAATCAATGAGAATACCCTTAACGCTTCAATTTATCTCTTCAACAAGAACGTTTGTCTAACTGATGAGTCAGTGTCTCCTCTAGCCTGGAGTTCAAGATAATCTTACAGCTCGGACATCTCGATGCACTATCGCTGGGGAAAGACTGTGCACTGTAACGAGAGATCAGTTGGCAAAGCCGACAGACTTGAAGATTGCAATAAAGGCAACACGTACAGAACTCGAGCCCGCGGGCAATATCACGCGCCTGAGAGAATGATAGCATCACAAACGGGATCTCAGATAGAAAGGAGCATGTTATCTCACAAGTCGGATTCTTTCTCGAGTAGGTAGATCTCTATTTTCCGGTCTGCGGACGTACGCCCGAGCACTTCCTTTGGAATAGTACGGAACAACAAGAGATGGCAACATCTGTCCTGGAACCTGAACATATCCAAAGAGCCTAAGGATGTTCGCATGGGGCTCGGAATATCTCCATATTCCTGCCTCCCTCGCAAAATACTGCGGAATGAGTAGTCTGGGACAGGAGTAGGTAGAAAACTAACTGCCTACCTGGATAAGTTTCTCTTTTTGTCTTTCATCCAATTCTTCTGTATATGGCTTGCTGATCGTTTTCAAGACCACCTTCTGTGATTCTGGCTTAGTCGTGATCTAAGCGGTTGACAGTCTATGATAATAATTTACCATCTTTTTTGCTTTCCCAGAAGAATCTTTGATGCTCATCTCGCCTTTGGTCAGGAGAGAACGCCCACGGTTAGGGAAAATGAAATCCTTTCTCTTGAAAGTAAGCAGGTCTAGTTCCGGCAGACCTGTGGACTTCAGATCTATTCCGTGTTCAGTGGCAAGTTACGCATATTCTAGATGATAGGAAACACCGCTCACTCGCAAGAACGATGGATTCGAGGCTTTCACTCATGATGGTATTGCGTCGATGCGGCGATGGGTGCTACGGATACCTTCTTATCGGATCTGGGGTCCTGCCAAACTCGTGAGAGTTTATATTCTTATGCGCGACCTGAAACAAAAGCAACACAACAGTCCATCTTGATAATCAACAACGCAACAGTTTGAGGAGGCAGTGGATTGAATAACGAATATGGTTCTTTCGACACAATGGTGTCGGGCTGATGAAAAGATCTCATCGTAGACATAAGGCAGATTCTGTCACGGCCCAGATGGATAGAGAAATACAGACAAAAACAAAGGCACCGACTGGGCCTTCATTACAACATGATAATAGAAGTCAAATAACAAGAGATGGATCTGCAGCGGGAAGCCCGGAAGCTGCTCGACATGCTGCCAAAGAGATTCAATATGCGAAACGCTGCAAGCTGCGATACCCGGAGCTAGATCGAATTGTAGCTGAATCACCTGCGAAAGTTCTAATTGTCAGTGACTGCTTATGGTAGCGGTAGAGTCATACCTTCGAGATAGGTGGATCCCGGGTTTCTATGGATCAAGAAACCTGCTTGAGCATCGCTGGCCCGGGGAGCACTACGCATATAACAACAAAGTCAGTCGACTGAGGTATGTCTTGTCCGTTCGATTAGGACATACGCAGACTGTTTTATTGCTGACTTGCTTGAAGTCACGTCATCCTCGCCGCAAGGGAGTTAAGAGCTGAGTTTGGTAATTGACGACTGTCCAGGAGATTCGGTCACATCTTCAGCAGTCAAGCATTCTTGGCGGTCTCGCAGGGGCATGTAGTGCAGATACGTGGCAACTATACGCTGCACGCTCTCAATGATCTTGTATGTCTAGACGCAGGATGAGCGTGAACTACATTGGAAGAAGAAAGTTGTACTCACCCAAGTTCGTCCTCGTTACACAACGACATCCAATACCTGTATGTATTGTTCCAATTCCTCTCTAAAGAACGTTCCCCGCCTCTCTGTCGCATCTTATTTATTCGGCTCTTCAGGCAGATACTTTGCGTAGTCTGTCTTTGCATGGAGTGACAAGTCAGCTCAAACGAAAAGAGTGAAGTTCAGCAAAGGATGAGACACACGTGAATTTAAGGCGTCCCTCTCGCCTCAGCAAAAATCTGAGTGAACGCTTCATCAAGCATACGCTCAACAGTCTTTCTTTCATGCGTTTTTCCTAGCCCAGCAATTACCTCACAACGGCAACAGGGCATTGAAGATCCTCCAATCATCAATCTCGTCAGATTTGCTGACGAAAAAAGCTTGAATGTAAAGAAGAATGCGAATAAACAGTGCTAGAGACCTGACGGAGAGAAAAGACATTTGAAAGCTTTATTTTTGGGTGAAAAGAGAGTAGACTGCAATCAGTATCGCTACGTGAAGAATCTATGATTACATTACATAAACAATACTCACGCCACGCTGATAAGTGCCGATGTCCACGCTTTGATGATTCAAATCAGTGGACAAGAATGTCAAGAAAGCACCAGATCGTGTCATGACTGGTGCAGGAAGATAGCCAAGAAGCGAAGGTGACTTATTGATTGATCTGTTTAATGCAGGTTGTACTTGAAAATCAGCAGGTGCGGCATCGACATCTTCGTCGTATGCGTCTTCGCAAACGCAAACTGATTACCTTCTCGGCTGCTCCATACGATGGGTTAAATACGCTCGTCTCGCAATTATTCGGCACGCTATCAATTCGTGTAATCCTCGGCAACCCGAGTTCCGCAGACGTATTTGAATGGCATGATCTTGCCTAAATGCCGAGTCTGTATCATATATCGAACTCGCTGCTGGAATTGACAGAAGCAGTTTGAAGCTCCGATATAGTGGGTTCTCTCAAGTTTACCGAATTATTTTTGCATCCCAGTTTCTTAAGCTCCTGTGCTATTGATGCCAATATGATAGGAGTGAGGTGCGAGGGAGTGTTTCAATGGTGAGATAGAGATGGCAAACAACACAGGAATATTCACGAAAAGCTGATGTGCCGCTTCGATCTGTCTAGATTTCATGAGTACCAGTACTATTGTCAATCAACGCTCAAACACAATGCAGACCATCTGTGCAACATGAGCATAGTATAATCTTAGGCAGCAAAGTGCATCATGATTGTGTACATGAGCCAGGCGCAATGCAAGCTGTTTACCTGCATGGAATCTTTCTTCAGACATTTTGTGCCCGAAACCAGGTTGAAATCTGGCAATGGGCCAAACTTTGCCAACTTGGACCGTCATGGACATTAATATTGACTGTCCGGGTCCATGTATGATCTGCTTCCGTCGAGGCAGGTGAAATAATCAGATTCTGTGTACACCGTATCTTCTCAAGGACAAATTTTTACACATTACGATAAGTACTTCCGTTCTCCCTTGTCCTATTGTAACAGGACCCCAGGTAGTCCTAACAGATGCCTGTTCTGGAAATCGCTTTTATTACTTCATGAGATTTCGATGCTGTGAAATTTCTTTTGTATTAGTATCTAAGGAAGTAAGGAGCTCTGAATCGGGTGGAACGTACTGATTATCTTTTTTGCGAGGGACACGGTTTCCCTGGAGGCAGACTCGACATCTTGCAAGAGAGATGAGGCTCGACTTACGCCCTTCCTTTTGAGGCACCATCTCAGAGTATACCAAGACTGACGGGATACAATATTCTCGAAAAGTTGCAAAGCTTCCGATGACGTGCATCGGTACCTCCAGTTATGTCTGGTCATTTCATTCACCAACGGTTTTAGAAAGCATATATTTGTGTATTTCTGTAGAATAGTTAGAATATCTTTGGATAATATGAGACGTATATTACCTCGAGAAACGTCTTCCTGAACAAATTTCCAAGAAGGAAAATATCCGTGAAAAAGGTTATCATCCTCGACGAACTCATCCAACAGTGGCACGGAGTGATTCTCCGGACCTTGGAGTCCTCGAGAATCCGATAGGAAGCGAAGGATAACCAGTTCGGAACTGTTCGACAGAATCCGCTTTAAAAAGACTTTTTGGCCGTCCACAATCCTTACAGCGTCCATGGTGTCACGTTTCTGCGAGATTTTCGTCAATACTTTCACTTGGACAGTGATTTCCTACTTACGGTATACGCAGGGTAATCCTCGTGAAGGACTACGGGTAGATCTGTGCCGAGCCAGGACGGTTTCCAGTCTGGCTTGTAGCGCTGGCGCAATCGATAACCGTGTGACTCCAGCATACTATACCTATCTCTCCAAGCAGTTTCGTGAGTGAGGAGTGGACTTGCGTTCTCGCGCGTCCTTTCCATGATGGTTGGCTGCAAGAGAGAAGGGATGAGAATGAGCGGCATCACTAGAAACACGTGAGAAAGGGTCCAGGGTCCTGATAGAGACAATACCATAGCTGTTGTCCCGCCCCGGCCCTGCTGATACAAGGCCTCTTACTTTCCTCATTAAGATTGCGCCACTTAACCAAATTTGCGTGTAACTTTCTATCCCTACCTCAACGTTTCTGACCAACCCCTTCATCCATCTTTATGTGTTCCTCTCAATAGAATTTCCTTCGGCATAGTGCCCTGGCTCAATAGTCTCCGGCTCCTTGGTAAACTCTGCGGTCTAGTGACGAGAGATCTCTCTGAAAGATTATAACGAACTTGTCGAGGTACGCAGGAATGTGATAGGAGGCTACGTCGCAGAGAATCCCGAGGACAGCAACGATTCAATTGAGAGAAAAGACCAGATCAAAGAGTCAGACATCTTCTTTCGCTAAGTCTGTTCAAACGATCTGAGATAACTGCTGCAGTTTTGATGCTCAATTCATGGAGACGTACAAGAGTAATACCTGATTACAAACGCTACTTCACGCTTGAATGAACCAGCATGACAGAAACAATTGACGAATTCCATTCGTACCCCTTGAGGTCAATAAGTGCAACAGAATAACAATGCTCGACGCTCGGGGAGGTCACCATGGATGGCTGGGCGAAGGTGAGGTTTTGCCTCTCTTTCGGTCATAGTATCATTCAATAGAGGAAGGAAAGCTCGTCGTATCTGACAAACGTCATCAGCATGTCAACAATTAAGATGAATGAGGACACGTCGAACACGTTGCTGAGGAGGATGTGTCGACAAGGACTTTCATGGCTCGCCATGGTCCAGAGCGAGCAGCTGCTTGTCTTGACAAGCTTTCCCGTGATAAAAGATGAGATCCCATGGGAGCCGCCATTCTCACGCATGAATACACGCACTTTCCGGAAGTCAACTTAAAGGACGGAAAGAAGGCCACCCGGCGTATCTCCTGCGTCTGTTTCAAAGTCAAGTACCTCACGAACAGATGAGAACTGGGATCCATCAAAAAGAGTTAAGAATCGATATCATTATCTCAGGTCGTTGTACACATTTCTTTGAAGACGTTTAGGACTGAGATCGTATATGGCACAACGGCGCTGGACCTTCAACACCTCCTCAGGAGACATTTTGCAGTCGTAAGCTCCTTGTAACCGCTTTCGTTTGTCGAAAATGCGGATGGAGGAAAGCTACAATGGATACACGACTTAGCTCAGATCAGCTCCCACACCTATACTACCGACTTGTAGTCTCCATGGTGTGTAAATCGTTTCCTCGTAGCTAGCGGTGATGGGTTCCAATTGGAGTGGTGATAGAGGACACACATTGGAAGTGCCCATGGTGGACGTTGAAGTCGGGTAATGCGTGATGCGTGTGAAGATTTCGGGCCCTTGGCCCAAATCTGAATAGATCGTCCTGTCCTAACCCACGTCTTTTGTCTCCAGACAACGTCATGATTACTCCATAATTCTTTAACAAGTCCTTAAGACGCTTTCAAGACGCTGTTATCTTGCCCAGAGGCTCCTTAAATTCTGTCCACACGTCAAGTTTTGAAAGAGTAACAAGCTCTTCCGTCGTTCGCTCTAGTCCATAGCATTCGTTCCTCTTTTTATGTCGTATGGTAGTTGTTACAGTAGCTACAGTATCGCAATGATTTGAATGTCCTTAGTTTCGTATGCGAAGACTAGTACGATACACCAAGTGCAATAGACATTACATTACCAACTGGTTTGTGATATAAACCGACACCTTTGGATTGTGTAAAGAAAGGTCGACAATTCAGCACAAGGAGAAGAATTTGTGATGGAAGAAGGTTAAAACTGTCATGATATAATCGACTCGGACCTCTTTGGTAGACATCCTCTTGTCGTCAGCTTCAATTTGAAACCTTGCCAGGCCCGGCACTCTAACCTTTTTCTATAAGTCGCAATTGCAGATCAAGCAGATACAGCTGCAATCTACTGCTCAATGAACGTGTATGAATAGAGCGCAAAAGACGAATTCTGAGCTGTTCCGAATGACTTCCACGAAGACTGGTGTGCAACGGAAAGTTATTCGATATTATATCCCAGATATCAGACCATAAAATCTCGCTTTTTAGAGTAGTTTGTTCTGCTTATTCATGGAGTAACACCAGAAAAGCGGTCTTTACATCCATCCCGCGCTCGAATAAACATCAGTGAAACGCATTAGCTTTTTCGATCCAAGCGAAGCCGCTTTTGCAAAAAATGTACAACGCTGCTCGTGCTTGAGGCTGAAGAAGTCGATTGAGATGCACTTCGAGGTGATAAAGGACCACTTCACTCACAGATGACCCGCTTCACAAGAAATACACCTTCATGGGAAATAGAATCGACATCCACGAAGAAACGTTCAGTCCGTCCGCAAGTCTTCTTCTTGAGTCTCCATCTCAGAGAGCGTGGAGACTGCCGAGCAATGATATCATTAAAATAGTTCAGTATTTCCTCTGAATTGCAGCGAGCGAGAGGAGATGGCTGCATCATATCCTCTACGAGAAAGCGTAAAAACTCCACGTTGCCGTATTTCTAATAATCAATCAGGAAGGAATTACATAAATCAGCGAATGACTTACGTCGATAAACGTTTTCTTGAAAAGATTTCCCAGAATAAAGACGTCAACGAGGAATGGGTCATACGGCCTTGACAATGACAGTTCAGGGACCGCTGTATCTTGGCCTTCTAGCCCGATGACTTTTCTTTCTTTATCCTCGGGACGGAACATGCTGGAGATACCGAAATCGATAAAGTAATATCGAACACGGGGAACGATATCACGTCGGTGCTTTGGATGCGCAAACCTATGACCTGTGGAATCCATTATCCCGCTCTTCGGATGAAAACCCTTTGGATACATTGCATCAGCGTCCATCATAATATTCAAGTCTGAACAGTCCCTATTAAAGTGTGCTTAATGGCATTAGCTTGATCGATTCTTTGATTGGTACCTATGAGCCACATTTGATCTGTGCATGAACACGATACCCTGATCAAACACTAAGATAACATCAAAGAAGAAGACTCAAACACGCACCTCAAGAACTTGTCTCATGAAATCCACGACTTCTTCGACGGAGAAAAACTCAGGTACATCATATGGGCGAAGTAGAGGCATAACCATGTATATCATTGTTGGGTCGTCATCCTCTGGAAACTCGTCAAGTAGGGGAGCTGTATGGTTCCATGGATCTTTAAGTCTCTCCTTCTCCGAAAGAAAGCGATGGATCCGGAGTTCTGAGCTGTCGTCCGCCACCCGTTTCAGGAACACTCTTCGTTCATCCGCAATCCTTACAGCGTCGATGACTTCTGAATTTTAGAGAGCTGTAAGAAATGCTTGTAGACCGAATGCAGCACATACCCAATGAGCAGAATAATCCTCATGTAATGGAGCAGGCCTCTTGGATTTGAGCTACGACGGCGTCCAGTCTGGTTTGTATCGTTGTCGGAGACGATACCCGTGGGACTCCAGCATGCCATATCGGCTTCTCCAGACCAATTCTTCATCCGTGAATGGGCTTGCATTCGCGAGAGAGTCCTTAGGATCGCTCGAGGACGCTGTCAGCTCCATGAGAATGGCGCAAGTCTTTGAAGAGACTTCATTACATAATAAGAAGGGGAGGACAAATCGAGGTTCCCATCCGTCACTAGGCTAGGCACAGTGATTGTAAAACTTGCCCTGCTCTTGAATACAATGATACAATATTCACTACTTATGCACCTACCTCTGCGGTCCTACCATCATCAGCTTGGAGTATCTGAGAACTAGATGCGTAATCGAGATTGTCGCCGTCAGTGCAGCTCTGTAACAGCCCAATTTCACAATTTCGACGATTAGACTTCAATGGACGTGACTAGGGTGTCATGGATATGTTCTACTCAAGCTTATGGTCGCCTATCCATCGGTAGTTGTATCTTTTTGCAGTGATATGCATCCATATCTTGCATCCTTGCACTGCTTTTCCCACCGATTCTTGCGGATATCGAAGCATGTCGCCACTCATCGATGCACTTCATCATGAGCACCAGATGATACTAGATGCGTTCCCATGGCTCAGTCTTAGTGCCATTGCCGATTACCGCCAAGCTCCGTCTTTTCAGCTTTCAGCACCATTATAGTTGCTCCTGCATGCTCCAGCATACCTAGCAGTTGGCCGAAAGGCGAAAGGCATGCAAAGGATTACTGGCTTCTCACGCTCTGCAAAACATGTTTAACTAAGCGCGAGGTGTGGGACAGACGGCATGGCATCTGCTTTTCTCTTGGACCTCGATACGAAACGAACGATGACAATGAGCTGAGATCTGGTGGGAATCTGGTCTCCCCAATTTTTCATGCCAGGATGGAACAGGGTAGAATTCATTGTAATCCACGGAACTTTGGAATTGTGCCCGCCGTTTCAAGATAATCGTCGATCGAACCGCGCGCTGCTACGTATAGCTACCTAGTGGCAATGATGGATAGAGTAACGATTAGGTCATACACATGTGTAAGACTCTTTGACTCATGAATTCTCCTTATTCTTTATGCATAGCCCTTCTCTTGAAAGATGCGCAACAGCTCTGCTCTCTTTGTATGCTCTATCCGGCTGACTATAGTATTTGACAGTTTGACTCTACCGATATCCTGTGTTCCAATGCGAGCAGACTTTACCCAGCTTGTCTCTAAAAAATGAACAAAAGTAAATCTCTCGTTGTCCTACTCTTTTACCGAAGCGTAGCAAACGGATATGAACATACAACAAAAGGTCCGCCGATTATTCCCCTGCCTTTCCTCCTCATATTTTTTTCCGTAGCTGTAAGATTAATGGCATTGCTCTACGACAACAAGATTTTCAAGCACCTTCCAAAAAATTGTACGTACCAAAGCATTGGCCTGTCAGGGAACGCAAGCGTCGATCATATTAGATACAATGCCAATCAATTTCCCAGTTCGGGAGCCTGTGGGAGGGTCTGCAGAAAATACAAACGTGCAATCAAAGAAAAAAAAAATTGGTCGACTTTTCATGGACATGACAATCTGTTGACAATCCTTCAACTAGCCTAGCCAACTCCGTGCAATAAAAGCATGGCCGAAGACCAAACATGACTCGAACACAAGCACCAAGCCTCGCCAACTTGGATCGTCATGGACCCATCCCTGAGAATCATTGACTATCCGGGGACGATGAATGATCTGCTTCCATCGCGACATTTGAAATACTCAGATGTCGTGCTCGCAACGGAGGCCTGACCATCTCCTCGTGTGAGATTATCGCGATAATTTATCTCCGCTTTCCCCTTGTCCTGAATCAGAAGTTCTGATACACGTTCCCTTCCCTTTGTCCCAAAGAAGCATGTCATCACAGCGTTGTCCACAGCGGAGCCATTTTCCCTTTGTCTCGAACAAGAGCGCGGCGACCTGGCCTTCTCGGTTGCGAGAATTGTGGCTAATTTGGACTTTCTTCGAATTCGTGTTAGCCGCCTGCCCGGCGCGATCCTACACGAGGTGTCAGGAGATGGATGATACAAGGCGTATCGTTATTGCTGTGAAAATATCCATGATGAAACTCATCTGATCAGGTTCCGCAAAACGTGGCATTTGGAACAATAGTAAAGCTGCACGCAGATGCTCTTGCTTAGTTACGGGATATTGACTATATGCAGTTGACAGGCCTAGTGATCTATGATGCGTAAAACATTTGACGCAACAAAATCACAGGATGCGATGTGTCCGTTACAACGGGCTGCAGATTGCAAATGCTCAGTAACGGACTCAGATGCTGATCAATCCAAAACTTGGAAAAAAAATGCTCGAAAGAAATACAATCGGGAGACTAAGAACGACAAACAACTGTTGATTTCGCTGAGGGCGAGAGAAAGTCTTCTTTGAGAGCTACACAAAACTGCATCCTATGACAGAATTATACTCTTCAATTTCATCAGCACGTCCTGAATTAACTTAACACTCTGCTCATCTGGAGAAAGATGAGAATAATCTCTGAACCTTGACTTGAACATTCTGCTTTTTGCAAGCTTGTGCGGATCTCCAAATATCAGACACGCCACGACGACACCCTTGAATAGATGGTCCTTAATCGCTGGAACACGCACTTCTGCGGTCTTCTGCGGCCTCGATCATAAATGCTGTCGCAGCTATGTCGTATTGACGCTAATCGATTTTCCTTGAACGATTGCCTCCTGTCGCAACCTGGCCGGAGTCAGGTCGACGACTTCGGTATTGTCCTCATACTTCCCTTCGTCGCATTCCATGGAAAACGAATTCCATAGAGTAAAGTTCGAGAAGACAGACTCCAAGACTAAGGACGTCGTCGCGCTTCTCGTATTTGTGCTGTCGCGAACCAAAATGCCGCGGGTGGATGTACAGTGTTTCCCAGTTCACTCCTGAAGGGTATTGATAAAGCCCTACCATAGTCGGTCTACGGTTGGATCTCGAAGAGTCGAAACAAAGAAGGTATGGCTTCCCAAGCTTATATGGACGAAGTTTCTTTTCCTCGCCAACTATGCTCTCCGTAACGAGTATCGCGTCCAGCTGTAAGTGCTTATTGTGACTTACTCGCGCGTACGATGAACAAGGTTGTCTTAATCCGAGTTGTCGCAAGATGGTTTCACTACTGGTTCTAGAATGTTTCGGACTGCAACAGGGCGGCTTCGCCGACAGCCTAAGGCCCTCTTTTTGCATCTCATAAGATATATGAGCACTTTATCTGGCGTGAGCACGATTTTATTTGACGAATACAAGTGAAATTAATAGCAGAAAACATGAAACTCGGAGAGGCTGATTGCATGTACGTATGTACAACATGTCTGAGTAAATGGCCTCAGTTAATGACCTCAACATACGACAGCGACAATGAGAACTCACCATTGCTCACTTTACTTTGAGATTTTTCAACTTCGTCAGAATTCGCTGGACAAAGTTGACACTCTGATTCTTAAGAAATGCCACATTGTCCTTCTGTCTTTGTGCCATGTCTGCAATCCTAGGATCTTCCTCTCCGAACGTTAGACAGTCGACGACGATGTCTTTGAATGCACTTCCCATCGTGATTGGAACCATTTCCTCAGCAAATGCCTTAAGATCGCGAAGTCGAGAGTAAGGAAGCTCTCTATCCAGATATTCGCAATCCGCGAGTTCCCCCATGAAATACTTTTCGTCCGAGAAATCGAGGACCTCCTTGTCACATTCCAGTACTTCGGCTTCTTTGTTCCAAGCAAAAAGAGACTTCCATACCGCAATCTCCAAAAGGCAGATTCCAAGGCTGAATATGTCATCACGAGTTTCGGATGGTATATGTCTTTGTGTGCAGAGATGCCTCGGATGCCGATAAAGTGCCTGCCAGAGCACGCTTCGTCCCTCGCGATCTGCCTGCGTTAACGGAATACTTCTGGAGCCCTGAAATCGAAATTGGTTAAATGAAACCAGAAAAGGATCTCCTAACGTCCTTGACACGCCATGCGAAGTAGCAGAACGAAGAAGAACAATCGAATCGGGCCGAATATCCTTATGAAGAATTCCCAAAGAATGCACGACCAGGACCGCGCTAGCTAGTTTGATCGAGAACCGTATTCGTTCTTCGAGTGAATGATGAGGTTCCTGCAGGAGGAGCCTGCGAAGCGTGAGAGGGACTTGACAATTGGGAGGCAGTCGGAAAACGAAGTCGTGGTATTCAGGCTGTGAATTCGAGTAGCCACAGCAAGGAAGCACCCCAATACTCGCCGAGATGTTGTGTCCAAGGTCATCATACTCCTCAGCAAATAAACGCACCATACGCTCCGTATCTTTGATTGCAATGTGCCCCTTTCCCTCCTCAAGGAAATGCTCGACTATCCGACGGTCAATCAAGCAACCATCCCATTGACCCTTGTTTATGTAAAACAGATCGGGATTTGCCAGGTCCAGAAGCCGTGCCGACTTGAAGAGATCATCTTCGATACACCGAACGAGATGGCCCTTCTCCTCTCTGTTCCGTGCAATAGCGACAAACAGAATATCGTCATCTTCGTCTTGTTCCATCTTCGATGTTGGTTTATGAGGGCGCGTCACTCGTGAATGTAGTTGAGGCGAGGCCAAAAGGATGTCATGAAGCTCTGAGAGCCAGTGTTTCAGTCGACCCATGGCATCTTCGATCTGGACGCAGCCAAGCGAGAGTAATGCGAGCTTGTTCCTCATTTTTGCGAAAGAACTTCGCTTCGCTTCCGTCTGCGGCAGCCTCATGAGTCTATCCGATATCGAGAGCGATAACTTGGCTAGCAGTATTCGAGCAGTCGAGGCATCGACCAGATCGAGACGTATGGCCCATTCGAGAATGATTTTGTGAGCTATCTTGAGCGCTGAGATCGAGCTTTGAAATAAATTAAAAAGGATTTGCTGCGATTCGATGGGAAGAAGATCCTCGTTGATGCATCGCGGTCCATCCATCTGCTTTACGAGTATACCTGCTCGCGTAAGGGCTTTCTTCCACATCGCTGACTGCAGGTTACCGGTCACAGGTGCACTGCCGATACTGAGCCGTGCTCCATCGATGAAATTCGTAAGATAAACCAGCTTTTCGGCATAATAAATGGCATCCTCTATCGTTTCCGCGTACTTCTCCTCTATGCCCCGATAAGTGACCACGAGACGGGCTGTCTTGACGAAGCCTTCCACGGTCGACGGTATATCGGCAATGAAAGAGACTACATCCATGACCGTATGTAACCAGAAACTTGGAAGGAGATATTCAATTATTCGTTTCGGGTCTAAACAGTCAAGGAATAATCCATAAGTGTTGACATAATAAAGCCATGCACGTATTAGATACGGGCTCACATGGAAGGACTATGAAGCTGATAGCACTCAGGCGAACGATAGAACGAGTACTCAGAAGAGCGTTAAGTTGTGGTGCCTTAGGAATCAAGAGCTTATGATGCGACGGCCTGCGTACTGAAGAACAAAGGGAACGCTTTGAGGTGGATTTTCCCACGTCACGCAAAATACATAAACAGTCATCAAGACAAGAAACTATAACAGAGCACAGAATTGCAGATATTACTAGGATCATTTTTATGAAAATTAGAATGGAAAGCAATATATATATATATGGATGGTGTGAAATTCAAGCTGATAGCTCATCTACTTCCTATGCGTGCTGGAGGGGAGAACCGGCTTGGCGTAAATATCTTGCATACTGTGCTATCGATACCCAAAATATAACGTACGCATCTGACAGCAGAGTATAGCTCGCGCTTGAATGAACCAACATCGCAAAGAAATCGTTTAATCCTGTCCGCATCCCTGGAGATGATCAAGCGTAATAGGGAACGCGGGGACTGTTGCTGGATGAGGTTATCAAGAAGTTGCATGCATGCTCGAGCAGTTGGGCGAGATTTTGACTACTCTTGCGTTATTGCATCAACTAATGGAGCGAGGAAGGCGAGTGCATCGTATCTCTGTACCAGACGCATCAGTATGTCATCGATTACGACCAGACTAAGGATAAACTTCAACGAGGACACGTTTAAACACATTGCCGAGCAGAAAAACAAGGAAGGGATCATATGGCTCGTCCTGGTGGTACAGCTCAGGCAGCTGCTTGTCTTGGCAATCCTTTCCTGTGACAAGGCGGGGGTTATTAGCACCATCAAATCTGCTGGATATCCCAAAGTCGGTGAAGTAGTATTTGACGCCGCGAAGATTCCGACGATGACGAGGACTTGCAAGCCTTTTCCCAGAATAATCTAAATAGGAGGCACCCGGGTGGAACCCTCGGGGATACAGATTTGCTCCGTCCATCATGATGTTGAGGTATGAGCAAACCCTTGAATATATTTGAGATCAACACCAGAGAGAGAAAAGGTATGACAGCAGAAAACCTGTGAGCCGCTCCATTCTCGTGCATGAAGGACAAGCCCTTTTCGACAATCAGCTGGAAAGGGCTGGACAGAAATCACTTGACATACCTCTAACATCTGCTTCATAAAGTCGATAACCTCATCGACAGACGAGAACGGAGGTTCATAAAAAATGCTGAGCAGAGGCATAAATTCAAGGGCAAAGCCATCTTTCTTGAATACATCTAGGATGGGGACAGTATGATTACCCGGATCTTGCGAGAGCTCCTTGGACGTAAGGAATGTAGCGATGGCGAGTTCGTTGCTGTCTTCTCTTAGTTTCTTAATTGCTACCTTCATCCCATCGGAAATGCGGATAACGTCAATGACTTTCGGATGCTGCAGATTTAATACAATTAGACGCGAGCAGAAACCGACAAAAAGGAATCGCACGAAATTTGGATGACCATCTTCCTCCTGGTCCAGGATGGCTTTCATCCCGGGCGAAACCTTGGTCGCAGTTCGTAACCGTGTTCCTTTAGTAGACTGTGCTGGTCCCTCTGCCACTCCTCATCTTTACTAAGGTCATACAGGTCTCTCGGTTGTGCGTCGTCAATATTGGCTTTAGCGGAACGCATGGTTGTAACAACAGGTGATGTCGGAAACAAATGGACCATGTTCGTGCGTGGGATTTTGGCCTGGAAAAGGAAATTGGTACAAGAACTTGAACAAGGTCGTCACGGCAACTTTTGTCTCGCCCTATAGCACAGAGTCACAGACAATGAATGAGTATGAGTTCTCTGCTGTCCTGCCTGTTGAACTCTTTCAGCTAGCATCGCTTTTTCAAGACTCCGCTATAGAAACATGCATCCAAGTACAATAAGGTCGCCGGTCGAGCCCATGATATCTCATTACGCGGATCGTGTGAGAAACATTGCCTTTCCATCCGTGAATAAAATGGTACATTTGCGCCTCCTATGGCTAGGTAATAGACTAGCCTAACACGACAATGCTATGACAGGATAAATGTATCAAGGAGAACTAAACTGAATTTCAAGGGAACCTCCGCATGTACGATGGCAAACTCTACGAGCATGGAGACAGGAGCGATATTGCGACCCTGCGCGTGCAAGATAGTATTGACAGGTAGACTCTGACAACGCTTACTATTTGGCTTCTGGACTCTCATCACTCTTCTCCAGGGTGGCAGAACAATGCTTGAAAACAACTAGACCGAGCCTCGTCAAAAAGCTCGTCGTGAGCATTCCTCTACCTTTTTTCCTTCCAGTAATGAAGAAATTTGATACACTGCTTAAACTTGATAAGGTTGAGTTAGGTGTTCGCGTCCGTCTGTCTAAAAGAGCACCTATACATGAAACTACCTAATCACCCTAATGTAGATAACAACCAGCGGAAGACAGTCGTATGGAGAAGTCACAGTTATCGCATTCAAGACTGTAGAGCAGCTCTCATCTTTATCGAGGCAGTCCATGGAAGACTCAACTTGGTCTCCAAAATCCCAGTGTTGGTGATTCTCCGGCTGAGGTTCGTCGAGTAATGCACTTCGTCAAAGTATTCGAGACTCCATCACCAGAGAAAACCTGGCATATTCTGGGCTATACGGAAGATGCATTTTTGTCGTGGTGGAGAAAGAGAAGAGCAGAATCAGGCAGCAACGGCAAGATATTATATGATGCTGTGTCATGATTACAGTATTTAACTAATGGACCTTTTAGCTAGCTGGGCTGATATGAAAGCATTGTGCAAATCCATTGTTTACATTTATGACGACGTGTATTCTGAGGTTCTTTCACCTTTGAGCTTGAGATATCTGACCATACTCACAATTTGTACTACAGTCTAAAGTGGATATACCAGAATATAAGAGACTGGTGCGGCTTACGGCTCAGGCTCAGAGAGCCTCTGCAATGCTTGTTAGACTGCTAATTCTGCACCCTGGATATGCAAGAGCAATTTCGAACTTGTTCGGATTTACTGTTCCGTGCGATGTATCGTATCTTGCTTTGTTTTCCAGACTTTGCTCACAATGATTATTCTTAGATTGATTTTTGCGCTGTCTCGGGTTGCAATCGAAGCCCAGAAGGAAGCGAGAATGATGCGAAAAGTAGAGACGAGCTTCCTGCGCAAGAACGGGACATGAACGAGGTATATTGGCCCTTAGCTTCAGAATGCTGGAAACGTTTACCAGAGGAACGGATGATGTCCGATGAAGCTGCATTTTATCTTTCCGGGTATCTTCGTGGTATGAAGGTGATTCTCTAATTGTCATTGTGGAAGCAACTTGTTGCGAGATTTAAGGATATAGCTTTAACAGATAGGCGCTGTTAATGATAGTTATTTATGCGTAACACGTTCTGCGCTCAGCGACACGCTTGCTTGAGCTTGAGCTGTCTAAGGTACATTACAACATCTTCTGAGCTCAGCCTATCCTTTGGAAGTCGTGCCCAACATAACTTCATGACAGACCAGTACATGTCATTGATATGAATATCATCTGGTCGTGCCGGATAATGTCCAGATAGCAGACGTTGGTAATGAAGATAAGGATGCCAAGGATTGCGTGCAGTTAAGACCTAAATGATTATCATGTAGACTCTTCAAACGAGGCAGACTCTCATACCTACCTCCAAGAAAGTGCAAGCAAACGACCACATGTCTGCAGCGGCAGTGACCTCGCTATCACCGTTCTTGATTTCTTTGAGCTGTTCTGGTGCTGCCCAGTCGAGCTTCCCAGCTTTAGTTGATGAGGAGACGTCGTAACTCGTGTCGTACACGAACTTTGCTGAGCCGAAGTCCGCTATGCATGCAGTGAGGGCACCATTTTCGCCTTTCACGAGTATATTGCTCTGATAGCTCAGTTAAGAATGATCGAATTTTCCGAGAACATCACCTACTCCTCTAATTTCTCTATGAATAACTGGCGGGGAGAGCTTGTGTACTGAAGGTTTACATTAGCAAAATAAGTCCGCTACACAATAATAAGCTTATAGTAACACTCACAATAGCAAAGACCTTCGGCCACATCAAACATCTACCATTTCCATTGTCAGTCAGTCCGACCCTTTGAAAAACTTAATCTTACCATCTTTGCTCTAAATTTATCTGAAGTATCCGGATTTTCCATTATAAAATAACGGATATCTCGCCGGAAGTAATAGGGCATCACAATTGCTGGGAATATGCTATTATCGTAGCTGTCCATGACCCCAAGAATCTCAACAATATTCGGATGCGCCCCGATCTTTCTCCAAACACCACATTCTCTTCTGTAGTACTATTTGAAGCAGCTAGTCAGCTCTAGGAGAGAGATGAAAGGAAAGACATACTCCATGGAGCTTTTCGATCCGTGCAGGAACATCCGTGACTTTTGATGTGGTTACCCTATTGAATTCCTTGACAACTACAATTCTCTTATTCGCTGATGTCACAAGAGAAGCAACTCGATTGATCTTGAAACAGACTCACACCAGTTTCATTCGTCTGAGTGAGTATTCCTGTATGCAAAATGCTCCGCCAGTTCACTTCGATTGTACTACTTTTGGTGGAGGATGACTCTTCGATCACCGGGACTGCCCAATCCTAGTGAATATCTGAAAGTTAGGCAGCAGAGTGTCTGTCGTCAAATCTCACACCGAGCAAAAACTCATTTCCGAACCGTGAAAATGTTACCCAGAATGGAAAAAGAGCCAATCGGATAAGAGCTCACCCGTTCCGATCAAAATTTCTAAGGGCTTGGAATGAGTTTTTGCCCGGTGTGTCTAGCACTTTACGTTAAGCGACTCACGTTCGAGGACCTTCTCTCGTATCTTCACAATCCTTTCTCTTTCTGCATCGCTGACTGTACTGCTGCAAACGAGGTATATAGTCCCTCTAAGGACGGAATTAGTCTAAACGCACTCTGATAGCGTCCGGAGGTCCATAGTGTCAATTTGATGATGTTTAGTGCACACAGCCGCGTCACTACTGGTGTTCAAGATCAATGCACAATCGGAACTCGATGGACTGCCGATCAGAGCGATTGGGTGTGTCTGCAATGATGTTTTGCACGGCTATGATCGGAGATGAGGCATGTTGTTAGGTACATAATTATAAAGGTCTCTGACAGCGGCATGTCCCAGGTCGACACGTGTTGCAAATACAGTTCGTTCCCATGATGGCCAGAGAGCGAAACATTGGCGAGGGCTTAACGCTTCCTCAATAAAGAGGTGTTCGGCTTCCGGATTCCAGGAGATAAGTTTCAAGTATGTTGATTAATCGAGAAATCACCGAAAATGACACATGAAATATTGTTACTATTATAGTCCAGCACAAAGGAAAATGCATAACAAATACATGAGATACATTCTTCACATCTGATCGAGCTGTACGCGTAACTAAAAGCGAACGTGCGATAGTGAAGACCGAATAATTCGTCGGAGACTTGATTTAATTACAAAAGCCGCTTCCCGCTTCGAAGATCCCATATCAGACAGAAATCGTTCAACGTTGTCAGCATCTCGCCAGACTAGAAGGCGTCGCAAGGAACGAGGAGACTGTTCCTCCACGAGTTCATTAAGATGAATCAGAGCTTCATCAATAGTTGGACGAGAGGCCGGATCCTTTTCAGTCATTCTATTCGCCAGTGGAGCAAGGAACTCGAGATTCTCGCATACCTTTAGACAAAATGAGCCCCTTTGAAGTAAAAAAGATTATAGATTCGCCTACTTTCACAAGGTCATGCTTGAATAAGTTCCCTAGAAGAAAGACGTCCACAGGAAAAGGGCTATACGGTTTGCCCAGGTAAATCTCCGGAAGCTGCTTGTCTTGACAGTCTTCACCCGTGACCATCCGGGGCTCCGTCGCATCATCGAATCGAGAAGATATACCAAAGTCGATAAAGTAATATTTAATGGAAGTGACGTCCCGACGCCGGCGAGGACGAGCTAAATTTTTTCCGGACGCATCAAAAAGGGAAGCAGTAGGGTGAAAGCCCCTTGGAAATAGCTTTCTCGCATCCATCATGATATTCAGAACTGAGCAGTCCCTATATGTCAACTTTAGCACACAATTCGGGCAACGAGTACTATGGCAATTACCTGTGCGCAACTCCTTTGCCATGCATGAAAGACAATCCCTAAAAGACACCAAGATATATCATTTGTCTCTCGGTGAGAAAAATTAACTCACCTGCAGAGTCTGCTTCATGAAATCGATTACCTCGTCTAGCGAGCTGAAGGACGGATCATCGAACGACTTAAGAGAGGCAAGACCATAAACTCCATCGTGTCTTCCTCCTCGCTGAACACGTCCAATATCGGAACAGTTATGTTTCGTGGATCCTTACGTAGCTCCTCAGAGTCAAGGTAACGGGCTATTTCTAGCTCGTTACTTCCCTTTCTCAGCTTCTTGATAGACACGCGCAGACCATCCGAAAGTCGGACTGCGTCAATGACTTTGGGATGCTAAAAGTAGCAGTCTCAGCTAAATCTGTAAAAAGGGTCATGTAGAAAACGCACATAGGTAACATATCTGTCCTCACGGACAATTGGTAGTTGCTTTCTAGTCCACGAGGGCTTCCACTCTGGATGGTATCGAGGACGGAGCTGATAACCATGCTCCTTGAGCATATCGTAATGGTCCCTCCACCATCTCTCGCCGTCGTTCAAGTCAAAAGGTATTCTTTCCGGAGATTTCCGCTCTGTCATTTGGAACGTACGCGCACTTGTGATAAAATAAGGTGCAAAGGTAGCTTGAATATGGGCAGCGTCAGCGGGTGAGCGCAAGGATCCTCACTTTATCGCCCCCGTGAGACAAGCAAAAGAACAAGAACACATAACGGCATCAGCTCAATAGCATCCTTTTGTCCAGCGCACTGCCCATGGTTTCAAACAAGAGACCAAAGTCCACTAAACAAGAGCGGGAGGATGCCGGCAAGCCTGACAAATGGCCGCAGTGCTAGAACAGAGGGTGAACAAATGACGACACCGAGGCTCAGACTGCACTCTGTCCAAACAAACAAGCCATCGTACACCACGCCTCCGTTTCTTGTGCAGTTTTAGCAAAAGTAGGCACGACCGCTTGTCAATAAAGAGATCGTCCGTCTGTCTGCCTTCCTTAGCGAATTACTTAGGAGCAAAAGGCATAATTGGGGCGCACCTCGTTGGCTCAACAGGAGCTCTGAACTTTCATCCTCTGGTCTCCAGCTCTGTCCTGGTCAATACATAATTGGATGCGATACAACTTTATCATAGACACTTCTTGCCATCTAGTTGTAGCTGGCACACCTACAAATACGTCGTACCATCAGCGTGTTTCATTCTGAATAACGCCTGCGGCCGTCACCGAACGCAACCGGAATGAATAGGGACAGAAGGAGAAGACGTCGCTGCCGTTTTATTGCATCGTCTCGTCGAGGTCGATGATATACATTCGTTGAAATCACGTGACTTGGTCGTAATATTACATACACAAAATCTATAGCAAAGCTCGTTCGCAAATATCTATAGGCGAGCTCGTATATTGACAGTGCATTCATTTATTTCGATACAACTTCGTAGAGCATTTACCATCAAATCTAACCCACTCGTCGCCACATATTCTGCATTTCATGTTGCTCCTGTGGTTCTCTGCTGCGAAATAATGGTAAGCAAGAATGTCTAAACAGATAAGACCACACGACTAATTCGCACACAGAGACCCACGCCAACGTACTCCATTGGGCAAAACTACATCACGAGAAGCTGTGCGGATTTTTTAGGCGACATCCACGCATTCGGTTGCTGCTTCTTGGATGTAGGTTTCTCATATCGTGACGCATTTGACGTGTTGAAAACTCACGATATGATCAAAGGTCTTCTATGTCGTCGATGTGGAGATTGGCACTGTCGAAAAACTCAAAAAGAGTGCATCTAGAAGCGGAAAGACTTCAAAGGTCACTATTGTAGACCGCGAATTTGAGCCACAACACTGGAAGTACCTTCTGAAGACGTGGAAAGACAAACCAGACTGGAGACCAACAGCACAGGAACTCACATGGTGAGGAAAGAGACATCACAATAGACAGAAGTGGCAGGTCATAGTCTTTCAGAGGCTCATCGAAAAGAGAAACAGTGAGATTATGTGGATCTCGGGTTCTTTCTGGATCAGAAAGAAAGCAATGGATACTGAGTTTTCTGCCAGATGAATGAATTCGCTTCAGAAACACGTGCTGTCTATTCGGGATACGACTTGCATTGATGCACTCGGAGCTATATAAAAATATCAGGCTTGCAATATTGCCAAGGAACACCCAATGGCTCATACTGGTGCTCCCTAAAGTCATCATGTAAAGATAAATGACCGTTCGTCATCACGGCGAGCCAAAATGGCTTCCATTCGGGTTTGTTACGCTTACTCAAGCGATAGCGATGAGATTCTAACGTGTTTTATTCCTCCCTACAGACGACCTCGCGTTCTGTCAGGGTCTCTAATGTAGTTGACGCTATAAAATTCATGGAAATTAAGCATGAAGAAGGAAGACACAAACATATCATAATTTGACTGGACAGTTCACAGTTCTCGTCCTTGCCACCTTTGGGTTGTGTAAAGAAGGATCGGTAATTCAGCACATGGAGAAGAACAGTGACGGAAGAAGGTTGTGCGTAATGTAAATAGCATCATATAAGTGACATGACCTCTTCGGCGAGGCATCCTCTTGTCGTCGGCTTTACTTTGAAGTCATATTGGGCTCGGCACACCAACCTTTCCCTATAAGTCACCACCGCAGATTAAGCTGGTAAAGATCCGAACTACTGCTCAACGGATATGTGTGAGTGAAGCGCAAAGGATGAATCCATCGTCACTATTCTGAGTTGAACTGTTCTGAATGTCTTTCACCGAGACTGATGTGGAATGGAAAAGTTGTTTGATAACTGGATTTGGCTTTCTAGAATAACACGTTCCGTATCCTCGTGGGATAATAATAGCAAGGCCATCTTTTCATCCATCCAGGATCCGAATAAATGACAGTAGAACATATCAGCCCTTCCGATCCAATCGAAGGTGCTTTTGCAGAAAGCGTACAACGTTGCTCGTGCTTGAAGCTGAAGAAGTTAGTTGAGATGTACTGAGAAGCGATTCAAGATGCAGTTCACTCACTGATAGCTCGCCTCGCAAGAAAGACACCTTCATGCGATATAGAATCGACATCCGCGAAGAAGCGCTCAGCCTGTCCGTAAGTCTTCTTCTTGAGTCTCCATCTCAATGAACGCGGAGACTGCCGTGAGATGATATTATTGAAATCATTCAGGGCACGTTCTGCATTACTGCGGAGCAGCGGCGCCGACTGCATCATGTCCTCAATGAGAGAACGTAGAAAGGCAAGGTTGTCGTATTTCTATAACGTGATGAGAAAAAACATGAATGAAAACCGGATGATTCTTACATCGATAAAAGCAGTCTCGAAAAGATGTCCCAGAATGTAGACATCAACCAGGAAAGGGTCGTATGGTTCCACGAGAGATAGTTCCGGAACATCATGATCCTGGCCTTCAAGTCCCAGAACTTTCTTTTCCTTATCCTCCGGTTTGAACATACTGGAAATACCGAAATCAATAAAATAGTATCGGATAGATGGGACAGAGTCGCGCCGATGCTTTGGATGGACAAGCCTATAACCCGTGGAGTCAAAGGCCGTACTCCTCGGATGGAAACCTCTCGGAAATATTCCATCAGCGTCCATCATGATATTCAGGTCTGAGCAGTCCCTACCGAAATGCCGATTAATGAAGTTAACCGTTGCTTAAGGGATTTCAACGACCAACCTATGAGCCACATTCGATTTGTGCATGAATACAATTCCCTATTCAAACGTCGAGATCACACTATGGAGTATCAAGACTCAATCACGCACCTCAAGAACCTGCCTCATGAAGTCCACGACTTCTTCGACAGCGAAAAACTCCGGCAAATCGTATGGTCGAAGTAAAGGCATCACCATATATATCGTCGTTGGGTCGTCGTCATCCACAAATTCGTCGAGAAGGGGAATGGTGTGATTCCATGGATCTTTGAGTCTCCCATCCTCCGAAAGAAAGCGGTGGATCCGGAGTTCTGAGCTGTCGTCTGCTACCCGTTTTAGAAACACTCTTCGTCCATCCTTAATCCTTACGGCGTCGATGGCCTCAGAGTTCTAAAGAACTGTAAGCGACATCACAAGCTGAAAGTAGCACATACCCAATGGGCCGGATAATCCTCGTGCAATGGAGCAGGTCTCTTGGATTTCAGCCACGATGGCGTCCAACCTGGCTTGTATCGTTGTCGAAGACGATAGCCATGCGACTCCAGCATACCATATTTCGATCGCCAGACCAGTTCTTCGTTCGTTAATGGGCTTGCATTTGCCAGGGAGTCCTTAGGACTGCTAGAGGACGCTGTTTGCTCCATGAGAACGGCACACATCACCAAGTCGATGGGAAACTTTTGAAAGGATTTCATTACATAATAAGGAAGGAGAACAAATTGCGGTTACGGGGTCCAACCATGTCGTTAGTATCCTGATCGCCGTCTACACGTTCTACTACACGTTCTACATCATGTAGTGTCCTTGTACAATTGTTGTTCTCTGAATGCTCATTGTAACCAAGCAAAAAAATGCTCTTTAGGACTTTCTCGGCCCATAAAATCCCGCGTCTCGCCAACAGCCCGTGTAATACTATCCTTCATCAAATTTTGTGCTCCCTTTGTGCTAGCGTCCTCATACATTTTCCAGCTCATTCCCTGCTCTCATCTCGCAGAATGCTGAAATTCTTTAGAGTCGAAGAAAACGTGCGTGTAATGATTGTAGTATCTGTACGCGTAATACTCATGTATCAACAGCGAAAGGCCCTGATTGCCGCGTACAATGAGCTTTTGAATGAACGCGAGGATTCTATAGGTTTCACAGTCGAAGATCCAATCACAAGCAAAAATCCTGTGGAGACTGCGCACCAGATGCAGAGGTAGTCCCATCCCTGGAGTCATTCAGCCTTTTTAATATCTTCAAGCAGGATTCGGACGCAATATATTGAGCTGCAGTCTTGCATCGGAAAGAAGCGACTCAGCGTATCTTCGTTCATCGGAAAAGGCCGTGACAAGGTCGTTGCGAGTTTGATAGCCGATGTGAAGCTGTTTAAAAAGGAATATGAGGTATGTTCGCATCCTCTTTCCCTTGTACTTAGCTGAGCAGTGCGCAGAAGAGAACTCTTAGCAGGTCTGCATATGGAATATTGGCTCCATTGGCATTCTCTGCTCGAGAGAAACTTCCGATCATCATGGGCAAACCCAACTCGGAGGATGTATTCTCGGTAACGTGGAGCATCCAGTTTCAGCGTACGTCTGTATGAGATTTACAATGACTTAAGCTTAAGCTTGTTGTCACAGAGCTGAGCGCCGAATCACCGAGCATTGGACTACTTGAGAATATGGGAGTCAATAGAGAGGATGTGATATGGTGGTGGTTTGAAGAAAACTCGGAATATGCCAACGAAGGTGAGATCAGCTACCGGTTGCTATATTCTTTATTATCCGTCTGACTCCATATCAGTGACCGACGTCTGGGATGATATAAATCGCATGGCTCTTAGACTCGTATATATCTTCGACGAAACTGTCAAGCGTCGCTTTCCGGGAGAATTCGTGGTAGGTGCACAAGATGGTCATTGCGATATGCAACGTATATGAATCCCCGACCTTGCTACAAAGACTACAGTACAAAGCTTGCGTTGGAGAATCACAAGGCTCGGGACAACTCTCGCACGGCTGGTCTTCCTACGGCATAATCGCACTGCAGATATCCTTCCGCTTTTTGAAGTATTCATTCCGTATGCTTCCGCCCCTTCTGATCTCCTATTAAAAGGTTCTGAAGCATTCGCAGTACAATTTTTGGATTCTCGACACTTGTGCGCTCAGTCAAAGATATTGAATCTAAGAAAAAAGAGGCACACTTTCTGGACGTATATATTTCCTCCTTGGAGTCGGACTGCAACGTAAGTGTCCTCCATCCTCTCCAATCGCGCGCTCACATGATTGCAGGAACTCTTATCTAGATTGAATGCTGTCAAAGAAATGGAGAAGTACTCCAAGGACGATCTTAAAACTTGCCACAGACCAGCCCTTTTGCAGCGTGTCAAGGAGCAAGGAATTTCTGCTTCATCTCGCGAGGAAATTGTTTCATGTGAGTCGGAGAGATAATTGCGATTAATCTCATGACTAATGGACGTACCAGCTCTGAAATCCTTAGGTTTAACTGAGATTGATACCGATCCGGAATTAGGCAAGGAGCTGGGCAGAGGGTCCTTTGCACAAGTTCATCTATGTTCTGCACCAGATGGCTCCGCAACGGTAAACCTCTTTCTATCTTTGGTAACTGACATACTGACAGCATTCAAAGTATGCGGTCAAATTCTTCAAGAAAAAATCGGGACCCGACAGGACGAAGCAGGTCAGCCCCCACAACGAGCGTGACCGTTGCCAGTCCATTCAATGTTTATTTAGCGAATTATCCGAGAAGCAGAGCGTTGGCACGGACTGTCTCACACAAATATCAACGCTCTTCTTGGCTTCACTACCCACCCCAATCTTTCCCTTCCCGGACTCGTAACTAAAGTACATGGTCAGACCCTTCATGACTACGTCCACACCGAATATGCCAGCATTAGTGAGATGGATAGGCTTGTTCTTGTCAGTCTCCTGTTTCTATCGGAACTATCTATTTGTCTGACTTGTCAGCAGCTTTTTCAAATAGCCGAGGCTCTTCGATATCGTAAGTGTAGACAGCTAGATCGGACGTATCTGATATGATCATGCATAACTGTAGTTCACGATGAGAAAGGACTAGCTCACGGAGATCTCAGACCGGTGCGCATGTACAGTTTGTATA
Organism: Sanghuangporus weigelae; assembly: GCA_033182465.1. Lineage (NCBI taxonomy): Eukaryota > Fungi > Basidiomycota > Agaricomycetes > Hymenochaetales > Hymenochaetaceae > Sanghuangporus > Sanghuangporus weigelae. The sequence continues at coordinate 3,512,949 of CP137319.1, read as the reverse complement.
CTATCACAGCACTAGACAAATGATCCATGCAGGCCAACGTTGTGATGGAGTCGAGACTGACAGTAAAAGTTATCGATTTTGGGGTTGCCTACGTCGAAGATTCGCTCGTGCAGACAACAACCAATCAGAAGACGAACGAGGCATTCCTTGCTCCAGAGTTAAAGAAGAAATCGGAGGGACTCCGGCAGGTGTCTCAAAAAGGCGACATCTACGCATTCGGCTGCTGTTTCTTGGATGTAAGTTCTACATTTCATGTCCAGTTTGACCTGGTCTGTGTTCACGATTTTCGCAAAGGTATTCTATGTCGTGGATGTGGAAGATGACACAGTCGGAAAACTCAAGAAGAGTGCAACTAGAAGTAGCAAGGTTCCACCGTTCTCAGTGATAGACCAGGACATCAAGCTAGAACATTGGAAGTTCTTGCTGAATACTTGGGATGGAAAGCCAGACCGGAGACCCACAGCGCGAGAGCTCATAGACATCATTCACAAATTTATGAACTAGCTACTGTTTCCTATGCAATAAGTTCATTTTTTTTACTTTGTTTTAGCGAAAGCATGAGCTTTCATCAGGTAATGGAAGAAAATCAGTGAAAAAGATTGACACTGAAGTGGACGACTAAGTCGGTGCACGTTTGAAGAATTATATATCGTCCGCGCCTCTGATCTCTATTACTATTGAGTGTTGTCAGTCAGATGCCGTTCCTATAATATCGTGGTAGCCTCGCTGTCAAGTCCGCTTCGTAAACTCTTCTGAGATCGATCCAATCGTTCTTGCATTAGAGAACACCAGGATTACGAATCCATTTATAAACGTGGTAGCATTTGTACCATTTACACGAATATGCTAGGCAATTGCGGCTAATTCTTCCAGCTTAGAAACGGCCGTTCCTGCATCTGGTCTCTCTGTAGGCGAAAAACTTAAGCAGCTCTGCAGGAAATCCCAAGTCGCATCATTGATAACACTGGGTCTGTCGGGAATCTGTCCACTTTTCAGAGCGTCTTCAGCATCGCAACCTCTGTAGGGATCTTTCGTGGTGAAAACCTAATCGATATCGACCTAGGATGTAGTGTCTCTAGAACAGAGATGGAGAGTCATGAGCTTACCTCGATGCATGTGCATGCCAGGGACCAAATATCACCATGTGTAGTAGGATTAGTATACTGTTCTGGATCAAGAATATATTCGGGTGGTGACCATGCTTTTGAGCTTGAATAGGTGGATCTTAATATGCTGAATAAGTTCGAGTCTGAAAGCTTCGCTGATCCAAAATCAATGAGCACCGCCGAAAGGCCTTCTCCTTCCCTTCGCACTAGCGCATTGCTCTGCCAATCGGAGTTGATGAGAAACATCACAACGTAGTATAGATCCCAAGGTACACACCGCTCTAATGTCTCTATGCACGATTATCGGAGAGAGATCATGCACTTGCTTTTTGTCAATGCAACTGTTCATTCCGTACTTCCACAAGTTTACTTACAGAAGCTGATACCACGAGCAATATCACACGTCTGAGGCCATCCCAAGAATCAATCAAAGGTCGTGCGGAAACAAGAAAATTGAGTGACTGACTAATTTCAGCCGTTGCCGCGCAGGTAAGCTGACGTAGTCAGATCCTTCCACAAATACCCTGAGATCCCCATCTTCAAAATAAGGGCTGACGAGTGACGGGAGTATCTGTCCGGTGATTCTCACGAAGCCGTAGAGTCTGAGTATATTGGGATGGCCACTCGTTAATCTCCATATGCCTGCTTCGCGCTCAAAATACTATCGGAGTGACAGACTGAGATGCGAAGTCTACATTAGCATGCTTGTGCTCACCTGGAGTAGCTTCCTCTGGCGTTCTTGGTCCGCCTTTCTGGCAAAATCAGGATTTATCGTCTTTAAAACCACCTATTCATCATCGTCAATGGTCTGATAATCGAGACTCGAGAGGTATCGCTTTTCGTTCATGCACCTTCTCTCTTCTTCCGAGATCATCTACCGATAAGGCGCCTTTGGTAAGGACCGCTCGAACGCCGTTGGGGAAGATAGCGACCTCCCTGACGAATGTGGAATAATTTAGCTCTGGGATATTTCTAGACAGCAAGCCTTGGCAGGATCAGAAACGCTGCGTTACACCAAATTAAAAAAGAAAAGAAAACTTACTGTGAACAATGGAGGCTGTCAATTCGCCGGACATGGCGGTCTGCTGAAGGTATACTTTCAGTCACTTGAGCGGGGAAGCGAAAACGTTGAGAATTGAGCTTTGTAAACTTGGACCGTCGTGGACCCACGTAATACAGCCATTTTTATTATATTCGGACTGTCCGGGGTCGCCAGAAGACTTTTATGTTTTTTTGCTTCCGTCTATCAATTTGAAGTTTGAGATGAAGATGCGGGTCCTTTTTTCAGCTGCATGCAGCAAAATATTTTCGGTCTCCGAACAAATACCATTGAGCTGCTACAGTATGAACCATTCATGGAAGACAAGCACAACAGCCCGCCGCGAAGCGGCATTCTTTCACCAGAAAAGGACATCCGGGAAACATGTGACATCACTTCGACTGGCACGCTGGCTGTCAACGAGCCTCAAAGTAAAAGTCACCACAGCAACGATTTACACGGACTCGGGCCGGCTATTGCTCATCTTGTACTATGAATGATTCCTGAGACGGAGATGTGAGACTTGAGGCACTCACCTCACGTCCAAGAGAAGACAGCCCTCTTCGGACAATAACGTAGAGAGGCGCGGCGTTCTGAATTTGACTGATTAGCTAGGCATTGTAGATGTTGCAGCTCTGCATGATCCTCAAAAGCGTCCTAGACCTGTTGGCTAGGCATCGAAAAGTATCAGTAATGTATTGTACTATGATGGCTTATCAGCGCTTCCACTATTGACACAGAGAACCGTCGTTAGTTGCTGGTCCTACCTTGAGATCGTGTCAGTGGTATGGAAGGAAACAAAATGAAAGATGCATACAGACTCAGTAACAATCTCCCAGCGACTATTTGCAATCCTGGCTCTTTTTGTTTGAGACCTGTGCCGCATCACTGAGGCTCAGGCACAAGGAGAGAGTCTGCCCGCGTCGGAATTGGAAGAAAATTGGCAACGGCCGAGATGGGTTGCTAACTTACTTACACTTGTTGCTGTTTTCGCCCAACGTCAAATTATCCCAAGATGAAAGACTTCTTAACACCAAGGAAATCTGCATTTATTCAGCAAATACAGACTAAATTAGAAGAATGTACCTGAGAGACAATACCTACGCTGTGGCATATATCTCATCGCGATTTCTCAGAATATTGAGACCTTTGGATCAACAAGTCTGCGAATGTCGAAGTTCTTCAATTATCCTTGATTCGCTATTCTCTGTCCACTCTGCTGTTCCCTTCCGACATGTGAGACGGAAGAAGCGCTCTTGCGTTATGTGAAGCACAAAATCGAATTCCGCTCGGAATCGTGTATTAATATGCATCGGCATATGACATGATGTGCGCTGAAAGCTGCATGAAGGCAATGCAACATTAGTCGATAGTAATAAGTATCGCCGCATTCTTACGCTGATTCACTGAGACGATTGTGGTGACAAGAGAGGGCGGCTCATTGCAGGTCGCGTATGCACGTGCTCTGGCATGCCTCTCGCGTTAACCACAATCTAATTCTAAAAATCTTTGCCTTTCTGTGCCTGAGCACCTCCTCGACTTGGGGTTCCTCGATCCAAGCGAAACACTTGATGCGGCGGGCCGGTCTGTATCGTTACTGCGGAGGATGGTGGTGGAAGAAGTACTGTACTTGGCGTATCTGAAAACTAGGTGCGTAATCGAAACTGTCGCCGTCAATGCAGCTCTGTAACAGCTCATTTCACCGTTTTTGACGAAATAGACTTCAACAGACTTCATTCCGTGGTATTTTTTGCGGTGATATGCCTTCATATCTCGCATCATTGCACTGCTTTTCCTACCAACTCTTGCGGATGTCGAGACACGTCGCCACTCATCGATGCACTCCATCGTGAGCTCTCCATCGTGAGCACCAGATGACACAAGGTGCGTTCCCATGGCTCAGTGTTAGTATCATTTTCAACAATCACCAAGATCCGTCTATTCGGCCTTCAGCACCATTATAGTTGCTCCCGCATGCTCCGGTATACCCAATAGTTGGCAGAAAAGTACACAAAGTATTACACTGGCTTCTCGTGCTCTGCAAAGCATCCTCAATGAAGTGCGAGGTATGGCATGGACGGCATGGCATCTACTTTTACCCAGGACCCTGAAGCGAAACGAATGATAACAAGAATCTAAGACCTGGTTTCCTCACTTTTTCGTGCCAGGACAGGAATAGGGCAGGACACGTTGGCCCGCTTTTTCAAGATTACCATAGATCAAATCTTGCGCTGCTACGTATAGGTAAATAGAGGCGGCGACGGAGAAAGTAGCTATTAGGCCGTATACGTGCGTAGGACTCTTTGAGGTCACTGACTTCATGACTTCTCCTGATTGTTTATGCATAGCCTTCTCTTGATAGATGCGCAGCAATTTTGCTCTCATTGTACGTCCTAGCGATTAACTATAGCATTTGGCTGCTTAACTTTCAGCAATGTTCTGTGTATCAACGTCAGCAGATTTTATTCAGCTTGTCTCTTAAAAATAAACAAAATAATTTTTTCGTTGTCCAACTCTTTTGCCGATGCGTGGCAAACGAATATGAACATACAACAAAAGGTCCACCAATTATTCCCCTACCTCTCCTCCTCCTCATATATTCTCAGTAGCTCTAATATCAATGCCATTACTCTACGATACCAAGATTTCGAACACCTTCCAAATAATTGTACAGTACGTACGAAAGCACTGGCCTCTAAAGAAACACAAGCGTCGATCATCTTATGAATACGACGCCGATCAATTATCCATGGGAGGGTCGTGCTAGTCCTGGAGAAAATACAAACCGTGCAGTTAAAGAAACAAAATTGGTCGGCTTTCATGGACATGACAATCTGTTTACAATCCTCTAACTAGCCAACTCCGTACATCAAAAGTATGGTCGAAGGTCAAACATGACTCGAACGCAAGCACCAAGCATCGCCAACTTGGATCATGGACCCATCCCTGAGAACCATTGACTATCCGGGGTCCATGTATGATCTGCTTCCATCGCGACATTTGAAATATTCAGATGCTGTGCTCGCAACGGAGGTGATACGACGATAAGTTAGCTCCGGCTTTCCCCTTGTCTTGAATCAGTAGTTCTATTCTTCCTTTTGTCCCCAAAAGCGTGTTATCACAAGATCACCCTCATCGGAACCATTCCCCTTTGTCTTTAACAAGAGCGCGGAGGCCCGGCCTTCTCGGTTGCTAGAGTTGTGGTTAATTTGGACTTTCTTGGAATTCGTGCTAGTCGCCTGCACAGCTCGATCCTACATGGGGGAATGGATGATGCAACGTGTATCGATTTTTTTTTTAAATGTCAATGATGGGATACTCTGATACAGTATGCGCAAATCACGTCTTTTTGAACTATAGCATCTGGGAGGTGGGAAGTAAGGCAAGGCATCGTCTTGTTTATTGACTGGGTAATAGACACCGGCTAGCTGCAGTTCAGAGGTCTAGTTATTCGTGATCATACCTCGAAATCGCAGGATGCATGTGTGTCGCTACGTCAAACTACTGCCCAGCGAATATTGACCGATTCGAAGTCTGAAAAGACTTTTCTATTTGAAACCCAAATACAACAAATGGCTGTCGATCTTCTGAGAGCAACAGGTAGAGCTACACGAAAATAACTCCTATGACAGAATTATACTCTTCAATTTCGTCAATACGTCCTGAACGAAGTGCACACTTTGCTCATCTGGAGGAAGGTGCGAATAATCTCTGAACCTGGTCTCGAAGACTTCGCTTTTTGCGAGCCTGTGAGGGTCTCCAAATATCAGACACGCCACTACGACATCCTTGAACAGATCGCCCATAATCGCCGGAATACATGCTTCTGCGGTCTCAATCATGATGTGTTGTCGGAGCCACGTTGTATCGACGCTAATCGGTTTTCCTTGCGCGATTGCCTCTTGTCGTAATCTGGCCGGAGTCAGGTCGATGGCTTCAGTATCGTCTTCATACTTCTCCTTCGTCGCATTCCACCGGAAAAACGATTTCCATAGTGCGAGTTCGAGAAGACAGACTCCAAGACTAAAGACGTCGTCGCGCATCTCGTACTTGTGCGGTCGCCAGCCAAAATGCCGCGGATGAGTGTACAGTGTTTCCCAGTTCGCGCCAGTGGGGTATTGATAGAGCCTTTTCATAGTCGGTCCACGGCTGGATCTCGAAGAGTCGAAAGAGAGAAGGTACGGCGTCCCAAGCTTATATGGATAAAGCTTCTTCTCCTCGCCAACTATGCTCTCCGTGACAAGTATCGCGTCCGGTTTGATGTTCTTATGCACAAGTCCCAACGAATGTACAACGAGAACGGAGGCCGCCAGTCTTATTGCGAACTCGACGCGATCATTTAAGGAATGCTTAACTGTCCCCTCTATAAGTAAATTGCGCAAGGTACGCGGTGAAGCGCAACCTGAAGGTAAGCGAAATATGATTGCATGCAAGCAATTCTCGAGATTTGTGTATGCGCAGGATGGCAGAATGCCAGCGGCGGAAGACAGCTGTGACTCCGGTGTTCCTGAATCTTCTGCAAATAGCCTCACGATATCCTGCGTTTCTTTGAGGGCGACGTCCCCTTGGTGACGCTTTGCATACTGAGAAATGTCTCGCGGATCGACTATGCACCCTGCATATGGACCCGATGAAACACGGTAGATGCCAGTCCTGGCGTCAGTATCGATGTCGGACAAAGCCCATGCATTTATGTCCTTCCGCTCGATGAAATTTACAGGCACAGCTCTGTCACGTCTGCGCTTCGCCCGAGCGACAAACTTGAGGATATCTGATGCACCTCTTATATCGCGTGGACTGATGGATACGGAGTCAGAAGTGAGAATGGCGAAATTCAAGCACTCGATCAAGCGTTCCAACTCGCCCATCGCCGACATAAGCTCCTTCCTGCCCACGATCATGTATACCGCCTCCGAAAGTCGTTCTTTGAGATATGAAAACCGCTTCGTACCCTTCGTCCTGCCGGCTGTTCTTTGTAAATCCTCTCCGCCGTCATCTTCTTCGTCATCGTCATTGCGGTCGTTCTCCGAGTCCATCTTAAGGTCAAATTCTGCCAGCTCCTTCTCTGTCTCCTTCCACTCAAGTAGCATCTTCTTCCCGAAGCATCTTGGTAGCCATGGGATAAGCCTCCATGCTCTGGAGCCTAATCTCTTCTCGCTGATACCAAGCCGTCTTTTCCAGTCTAGCGCGATGGTCAAGGCTCGACGAATTGCAACCTGTGCGTCGGCAATGAGCTCGTTTATGTATTTCCAGGTTGGTTTCGAGTAATAGGAACGATCGCGAACAAAAGTCATGAGATGCTCGAATCTTTGTGAATTTTCTACGCATCGCTTCATAAGCGCCTTGTGAGTTTCATCGAGCTCGCTATAATCCTTTATCGCCCGCCACGTCTTGACGAGACTCTCTATGAATGCAGGTAACTCACTAGGCGAGACCATAAGGACACGATGGTGGAAGTACGATAACAAGCACATTGTCACTACTATCGTGAGTTTTCTTTCAGCACGTGCATATTTACTATATACCCGAAATAAAATAAAGTAGTAACATGAATACCAGCAAGAGCACAAGGTCGAACCTCCATTGAACTGTAAAATAAATAATACCTAGCTCCTCTGCTGGATCTTCCAGTGCTGCAGCAAAAATTGCGTTGCAGTGCGATATTTTGATGCTATGAGTTATTGTATTCAAGACAATAAGCGATTATTACGGTTTCGGGACATAAGACGTTACCTAGTGTCGTTTTGGTAAGGATAACGGTTTCCCTGTAAATGCTTCCGACGTCCTGGAAGAAGTGAGTGACCGGGCCTGAGTCCTTCTCTTTGAGTCTCCATCGAAGTGTGAGTCTCGGCTGTTCGCGAACTATGCGCTCAAAGATCGCCTTGGCCTCGCTGGCTTTAGACCGCTCTCGGGGATTCCGATCTATCAGATCCTCCACCAGAGGCTCCAGGAAGTTTAAGTTCGTGTATTTCTGGAAAGCGTTCTCTCAGTGCTAGCAGACAGGAAGAAGGTCCTACATACTTTGAGAAACTCCTTTCGAATCATGTTCCCGATGATGAAGATATCTGTTTGGAACGGATTATATGGTACGCTTTCCGACAGTTCCGGAACCTCGTCATCCTGTCCGTCTATTCCAGTCACTTTTCTTTCCTCGCCTGGTTCGAACTTCGACGAGATCCCAAAGTCGATAAAATAGTAGCGTACTCCATCGACGTCCCTGCGCCGCTTTGGATATGCAGGCTTGCTACCGGATGCATCAAGTATACTGGCAGTGGGATGAAAACCTTTCGGAAATAAGGGATCAGCATCCATCATGATATTCAGAATTGAACAGTCTCTACAAGTAGATCAGGCGGGTCAATCTTGAGCCGTCGGATTCATCGCCAGCACTCACCTGTGCGCCACGCCAGCCATATGCATGTATGAAAGTCCCTGAAAATAGTCAAACACTCTGGTTAGACATTAGTTGAGGTAACGCACATCTAACAGCTGACCAACGAAGTCAACGACCTCGTCAACAAAGTAAAATTCAGGATCAAAATAGTTCCGCAGCAACGGAAGAACCAAATAGGAGAAGTGCGGGTACTTGTCATCAGTGAATGTATCGAGAAGAGGTGCTGTATGGTTGTTCGAGTCTTCAAGTCTGTCCGGCTGTGAGAGGAAGCGATGAATGACGATTTCTTGGCTATTGGACGGCACCCGTTTTAGGAAGACTCTGCGACCATCTGAAACCCTCAAGGCGTCTATTGAAGATGCGCTCTATCGGGCGAAAGTCAGCAAACAGTTCTATATCCCTGAAAGCTTTTTACATCACGCTTGTGAAAGTCCTCATGTAGAAATGCCAGCCTCTTCGTCCCTAGCCAGGAAGGCTTCCAGTCTGGTTTGTACCGTTGCCGGAGGCGATATCCATGCGATTCCAACATGGTGTATCGATCTCTCCACATGATTTCTCTCTTTAGCAAAGGACTTGCATCTTCGCGCTCTGAAGACGCGGCCATAGCAGGGACGTAGAAGTTGCAAAGCGGGGTGAAGTGACTCGCAGTGGAAGGCAGAAGCAGAAACAAAGCCAGTCAATGGTTTCGGGGTCCTTGGGGCCCAACCACGTGCCTTGGGAGAAGATTTGTCTATCTTCATGTCTTGTTCTCCGAGCGAGCGTCACTGTCTCTCCTTATAAACAGCAACAATATGGTCAACAATTATCCAAAACGTACGCAGCGTCTGGTTTTGCTTTTTGAGCCGTTCGCCATCCTCATTTGACTTTGCTTTCATCTATCGCGAATAATGAGTCGAAAGAACAACGTGAGTAGTCTGCAATTGTTGAAGTGGGGACATGCGAGCTAATGGATGGTGAAGCTCAAGGCATTCCTATCCTCTTATAACAACCTCTTGGAGATCCGAAAGAATGCAGTTGGCACGGTAGTCAGCAAGGGTGTAGTTGAATCATCGGACGCCATCATATCGTATATATTCTTTCTCGGATACTGAGAGCGTCGCTTACAAGTTTACTGTCAGTCTTGAGAAACAGTTCTCCCTTCTGGAGCTTAACTCGTCTATTGGGACTAGCCTCATCCGAGATTCGTTCATGAAGATATTCAAAAAGGACGTCCATTTCAACGTGAAACAGCTTCTGCGTGATATACAAGCTGTAACGGTAACTTACAGTGTATGCATAAGCTTTTCTAGCAGTTGCTGTAATTGTTAACGATAGCATCTTTTCTCCATCAGAGTTACACGCAAAGAAGGAGTCGCTACGGGATATTATCTCCTGTAGCCTTCTGCGAGGAAAGCGATTTGCCATGCCGGCTAGGCAGTGACGAATCAAAATGTAATTTGGCTTTGACATGGAAGGTCGTATTTAAACGTGAGTTGCAAAAATTGCATATAGCTTTTCCGACTCTGATCATATGCCATCTGATGCAAAGAGCTCAATGTGCTGTGTGCAAACTCGGGACTGCTAGATGTGCTCGGTGTTGATCGAGGTGAACTTCTGACTTGGTGGACTGGAGGTGAACCTTACGAAGAGACAGGTAGTCCACTACATGTTTCTGATCGAAACTCACTTACTGTATCCACAGATACGAGAGCATGGATAGATGTCAAGATGTTTGCCTTCAAATTAGTTGCCCTTTTCGACAGATTTCATGGAAATGATCGGAAGGAGATGGTAAATCCTGTTCGTACCTTGCCATGCCACAATTAATTGCTCATGCTACCAGTCTATGATTAGGCTAAACGACAAGGATTCTCAACGTAAAGTCGAAGCGGTTATCCCTAAGCTAAAGGAGCTCGGTCAGCAATTCATTCGCCTACTTAATATTCGTCAAGAACATGTGGTAGACATCTTGGGACTGTTCGAGATCCTAGTACCGTGCGTTCTCAATACAATCTCGCTATCAATTAAGCGTCACCAAGAGGCTCTAGATTTGTGTATGCTTTCGATATGGTTCTCTCTTATTCTGATGACGTGTGGGATAAAATGGGCCCTTCGGCCCTAGATTTTCTCGAAGAATATCTTGGAGAACTGTGCTTGCGTCGAGATGTGAGTAGCTCTTCTGTCAAAACTAGCATCACTCGCTCAAATTATTGATAGCATCTCCTTGTGCGACTGAACGCCAAGGAAGATATTAAGAAGTATTCCATCACAGACAGTAAAATATCACCTATGCCATCACGCAGCAATAGTGAATATGCAGAAGAGTTCACTGAAGCAGAGAAACGCGAAAAAACCTTGAGACTTAAGCAAGAGGCTGTTGACGGTATGCTTAAAATCACAATTAATCGAGCGGCATAATAGAAATTTCATCAGGTTTGAAGGAGCTCGGACTGGAGGAGATGGCTGTGATCATCACTTCTAAAGTAGCTCTGGGAAACGGTTCATTTGCAATGGTTGTGAAATGTAGCGCAGAACATGGCGATCAGCATGTGAGTCAACCACCTGCTCAAGTCGAATTTATCTGATCAAGAATCCCAAACTAAGTTGGCAGCGAAGTTTCTTAATGCCGGAATGCCGAATAATCCTATGAGGATAAAAAACGTTTGTGAACGTGAACAGCTTTTCACGATTACATACTGAAGTTGTCTTATTCATTTCAGAGACTCCTGAGAGAATCGGCATTCTGGCATAGATTAAAGAATGAAAATGTTAATGCGCTGCTTGGGTTTTGTGTGCACCCTGATTTTGATCTTCCGGGCCTCATTTCCCAGTATTGCGAATTTTCGCTTGAATCGTTCCTTGATAGTGACGAGTCTAGGAAGGCAGATTCCCTCGACAGGCTATGCTATGTAAGTCAGTGGAGTTCAGCATAACAAATGGTTGTCTGACTTCTGTGTAGATGTTCGATATTGCAAGCGGACTCGATTACAGTATGCTTTCCCGCTCGATCGTCCCAACATGGATTTATGCTGACAATCTGTTCAGTGCATAAGAACAAGGTGATTCACGGAGATCTTCGACCGGTACGTTTATCAGTTATGACACTTCTCGTATGCGACTTATCAGTTTACACTAGCCAAACATTCTACTTGTCCGTGATATATTTGGCTCCGGGTATACCGCAGTTCTCAGCGATTTCGGGATTTCGTATCCTGATGACGAGTCTTGCGAATTCGATCTAACGTCCATGCAACGCACAAATGCTCGCTACATTGCGCCAGAGCTGCTTACCAAACATCCCCAAAAAGGAGAAAAGATGATTTCTCTGCCAGGAGATGTTTATGCCTTCGGCTGCGTCTTTCATCAGGTGTGAAAGTTTTACATGTTTTCAACTGTTGACTGATAGAGTGTATAGGTCATGTGTGGTGTAAGACCATATGCCGATATCCCCAAATCCCAAGTGGAAAAATGCAAGAGAAATGGGACGCTACCTGTGCAGAAGGAGAAGGTCGATACCAGATACTGGGACTTTCTCCAGCGCACATGGCGCGTGGACCCTGACAATCGACCAAAAACTAGCGATTTGATGATTGACATCCATAGCTTAAAGATGTCGATTAAATAGCAGCTCGTCGCCAACTACTTCTTGTATTCTGTAATTTCTGGGTAGAAGCATTTTACAATCTAATTTTTGAGTATATTCCGCAATCGATTCCACATTGAAAGAAGATATCTATCATGTCTATCATATTAGAAGCGGCCTGTTGCTACATGGAAGAGATGATGTCTTCAATATCGACGACAACGTCCTGCGCAGATGGTCTCGACTCGGGGACATGGCTCCAGCAACGCATCAGTAACTCCCAGAGGCGATCACTGATGTCTGCCTCTTCCCTATAAGGCCTATCGGGGAGTTGCCTAATCTTATGGGCGTCTTCAAGATCACAATATCTGGGATAAGGATCTCTTGCCGTAAAAATCTGTGCAACGAGCGTATTGGACATCTCCGACCAAAAGTGCAAGTGAAATTACCTCACGACAGGTGCATGCTAAGGACCATATATCACCGTATGGAGTACCCTCTGTGTATTTGTTGGGCTCTAAAACGTATTCGGGTGGTGACCAAGAGTCGTTATTGGGTTGCGTGGAGTTCATGACAGGAAACACATCCTCATCAATGAGCTTTGCGGATCCGAAGTCGATAAGCACACCGGTGAGGCTCAATTTCCTTGCGCGTAGGAGGACATTAGACTCGAATACCGTCAGCCTTCACTGGGTTACGGACACAGATTGACATACCCCTCTAAGGTCTCTATGGACAACTGTCGGGGAAAGATTATGTACTGTCGACCAGATCACTATCAAAACATCGGCTTCAAATGATTAGATCAGGACAAAGCTTACAGAAGTCAAGTCCTCGTGCAACGTCACAGGTCTAGAGAGCAGAACAGAGTTATTGCAAGCATTTATGCATTGAAATCTCCTGTTGTGAATCCGCAATGCTTACTAGCTTCATCCTTTTCGTTGCGGACATACTCTTGTTGGAAGGATGCTCTACGAAAGAACGTACGTCACCGAGCTCGTAGAACGGGCTAACAAGCGATGGCAATGCCTGTCCTGGAACCTTCATATATCCATACAGGTGAAGAATGTTAGGATGAGACCGAGAGAGTCTCCATACTCCTGCCTCACGCTCGAAATACTATAAGGTGCTCTGTGTCGTCCACTCATCGTACTAAATGGATATGAAAGTACCTGTATCAACTTTTCCTTCTGTATTTCGCTTGCGTTCATTGTGTATTCGTCGCTGATCGTCTTCAGGACGACCGCCTAGGTGAGGAAGATTAATCTGAGAAATACAAAAAAGGTATCGAAGTGAGCGTACCTTCTTCTCCACTTTCCATGAGACCTTCCGTATATAACCCTTGGTGAAAAGAGAGCGGGAACCGTTTGTTATAAGAAGTTTTTCCATCTTGAATGTGGAATAGTCTAGTTCCGGTATGCCAATCGCGGAGAGTTCTGATTTAGTTTGACATTAATGTCCTTCGTGAACTGAAGACATAATGCTTAGCGCACTGGTTACGACAGGGCCTAACAGGTCTCCCGTCATGATGGAGAGTGATTTCGCGTGACGTGGAAGAACGAAGAAAGGGATAGTGGAACTACTACACCGATTTCGGGGTCCTTCAAGTGCACAAATGATTGAAGATTTCCTGGCGGAACGCTAAGCCAGAACTCACGTATTGCCGAGATAAGCTTGAGTCACAAGACTGATTTACAGTCAGTCAGAAAAGGAGCATCACCACGAGCTGATAGGCAAATGATTGATCATCGAGCTGATCCGCGATCTATTTGGCCTCTGTCTGGTTCCTCGGGCTACAAAGGATATGAGCTTGAAAACCAAGGTTCTGCACGCGATGATTGTGGAAGTTCTCGTGTCCTTAGGACATGAACGTACGGCGAAGCGAAGTTAAAAAGCGCAATCGATCAGACTCGGCGAACTTGTTCTATGTTAGTAGGCCTGAGTAGTTTACCTCACAATTCTTCCGAGCAACAACTGTTCTGGAAGATGACAATCTTCATGTGGCAAGTCAGACCGATCTGCGTCGGAGATGACGGAAGAAGCCGAGGTTTCTTCGTTCCTACCATCACGTCCGGCGCGTCGCCTTATCGTGAAACTTTGTTACTTTACCCGCTCTCCTCAGGTATGTGCCTTATTTGTCTACTAACCAGTCCATCTAGCTTTCGCTGTAAGCTTACAACACAACCTCAATCGTATTCCTACAACTGGTAGTGATCCAAGCACTACAGATCACCACTTGGACGTCCCGCCCTTACCTCCGCATTGACAATCCCACACCATCACCTGGGCCGAACCCGAAACCATACCAACTCAACTTTCATCGCACCGAGGCGTGGGAGTCACTACTGACCTTCGGTAAACACTGTCACGGGCTATAACCCCGCCCACCTCTCTGCTTGCTCTCATCGTCCCGCCTGCCCATGTCGAGCAGTAGCTGACTTTTGCCACCTGTAGGCTCAGGCATGACGAGGGGAGCCGGAGCCGCTTTCAGCGGCTAGCACCCATCTCCTCTCCTCCTCTCCTCTCTTCGTTTCTCTCGATGATACAATGTATGTTATAATTACAAATTGAGATGTATCACGTATTGAACTATTTGTTCTCTTATTGTCTGACCTATCGCTGTATACTCTCTGACGCAAGATAGAACTCAGAGTTGATCATCCGCTTGTTTCAGAATGACAGGCCCGTGCCAAGGTCAACTGTTCTACATTCACATTATGCCATTGGATAATAACAACTCTTCAGCACTCAAAATTACTCGAATTGGCCCAGTCCTTGCAAAGCCAAAGTCAAAGATGGTTGTCCTCACCCTTGTATTCGCGTTTAATTTCGCCGCATTACTTTCTCAATTGGTCTTGTTCCCTAGAGATAAGGGCCTATGAGGGTGAATACAGTTACAGCTCTGCTAACAATTCATTTTCCTCTTCTTCCTGACTCTTCCAGCCTACTGTTATGGTGTCTGGTATCCTGTCACCAGGTTATTTTCCCTCGCTCGTCGACGCCTTGTTCGAGACATTCAAGTGATAGAGGTCCGTGGTAGGATTGAAGGAACTCATGAAGCGCCGCCAAATCAGGGTAT
Source organism: Sanghuangporus weigelae (assembly GCA_033182465.1). Lineage (NCBI taxonomy): Eukaryota > Fungi > Basidiomycota > Agaricomycetes > Hymenochaetales > Hymenochaetaceae > Sanghuangporus > Sanghuangporus weigelae. Next base: position 3,497,769 of record CP137319.1, on the reverse strand, counting down.
ACAAAGCATGCAAAGATTTAGACATCTCGCGGAAGTCGTTCGTGAATACTCATATTTCTCTGATCAAGCATGGCAGTATATAAATGAACTCATCGCCGATGCACAGGCCCCATTAGGGCAAATTGAGACCATCACTAAAGAATTTGAAGGGCAACTCGGACTTATGCGGTAGCGACTCAGATGAGGGTGGCGAAGAGTACAAACGGACCGACGGGACTGAAAACTGGGAAAAGACGAATGGAATTAGGTTGTCAACAGATAAAATTAAAATAGGGCAAGTTCTGAAAACAGCAGACCTCATAACAGGCAACAGGGAAATTACATCGACCTTACCTGAGTTGGAACGTTTAAACGAATGCCTGACGTTTGCCGTTCTCACTTCCGTGTCCATCCCCATCAGTCCCGGAGATGCTGGAGGTACCCCAGATATTCTTTCTCGAATTTGTCGCTCGGGCAAATGATAGATGCGACAGAGCCGGGCCTGCGACCCTTGTCACGGAGAATGACATAGATGCCTGGGATTGATCCTCACGCCGGGATGGGGATCTACCCAATCGATTTTGGTTCGTTAATTTGGCTTGCACTGTCCAGGTCCATGTATGATCTGCTTCCGTCGAGGTATTTGAAATGGAAAAATAAATGAATACTGTGCCACATGCTGAAGAGACCCTGGCCATCTTCCCAAATTATTATTACAGTACAGTATAAGCGCCTCCGTTTCCCGTTATCCTGAGTGACAGTTTTTTTTGCGTATTGCAGTGCGACTTTTATTCTTCCCTTTATCCCAAGGAACGGTGCCGACACAGGGTCGCCAGCGAGAGAATCACTTCCCTTTGTTTCAAACTCATACATGAACGGCATTATCGATGACGATAAGCGAGGCGAGTTTATTTAGACTTTCTTGGATGACACGTTACTGACGATTCGATAAACAACATCTAGTTCGAGAAAGATTTCGTGCAATATGAGTAACCATGTCGCAGAATGGAATGTGACTGCAGAACTGACTATTGTACTGAGAATAAGCTAGCGTAAATATTGAGTTAATGATTTCAGATTTCTCTCGATTTGAAGAAGACTTACCCGGGTTCAATGCAGTTTTAGACCCCTCAACCTGGTAAGGACGTGTCGGACGAAGTTGATGCTTTGGTTTTGCAAAAATGCTACGTTGTCCTTCTGTCTCTCGGCCATATCAGCGATTTTTGGATTCTGTTCCCCAAACGTTAGGCAATCGACTACGACATCCCTAAAGGTAGTGCCCATGGCGACTGGAACCTTCTCCTGCGCAAATTTTATGAGATCTCGTCGTCGAAGCCCTGGACGGAAGCGAGTTGGGGCTTTACATCCATCGAGTTCAGATCTGTACTTCTCAGGAGCAAAGTCGAGGACGGTTTTGTCGCAATCAAAAAGCTCCCGTTCTTCATCCCAAACAAACAGCGACTTCCAAATTCCGATCTCCAACAGACAGATGCCAAGGCTGAAAACATCATCCCGGGTCTCGTAAGGAAGGTGTTCGCTTGTGGATAAATGTCTCGGGTGTTGATATAGTGCGACCCAGAGTTTCTTTCGTAGTTCCCGTAATGCCGCTGTCACCGGCACTGTCCTCGAGCTTTGAGACCTAGATTGACTGAAAGACACAAGGTAAGGCTCTCCAAGTGCCTGAGTGGCAGTATCGGTATCTCTTTGGAGAGAAGGATTTAGGACAAGCACGGAATCCGGGCGGATATCCTTGTGAACCAAACCGAGAGAGTGAACAATAAGAACCGCGCTCGCCAGCTTGATACAGAATTCGACTCGATCATTCAACGAATGCCGAGGCTCCTCGAGCAGCAAACTTCGGAGGCTGCAGGATGTCTGATAGCACGAAGGAATTCTGAAAATGATATCATGATATCCGGGGCTTGAAATGGAGTAACCGCAGCAAGGAAGTATTCCAACGCTTGCCGTTATATTGTGTCCAAGGTCGTCATATTCCTCTGAGAATAACCGTACCATGCGTAACGTGTCCTTCAGTGCTTGGTCTTCCTTCCCCTGATCTAGGAAATGGGACACGTTCCTACGATCAAGTAGACATCCCTCGAATGGACCCTCGTTGACGACCAATAATTCCTCGTTACCTCGCTCCAGGGGTTCTCCAGAGATGGAAAGGTCGCTTTCAATCTGCCGTACGGGACAAGTGCGCGATTCGCAGTTGCGAGCCAAGACTATGAACAGAAGGTCATCATCTTTTCCCGGTGGATTAGCCGTGGAGTTCGAAGACATCAAGACCCGCGAATATAGCTTCGGGGAGGCTAAGAGCATATCATGAAGCTCTGAGAGCCAATGCTTTAACCTGCCTATCGCATCTTCTATTTGAATAGATCCGAGCGCAAGATATGCAGTCCTGCCCCGAAACTTTGAGAAAAGTCGTTTCCGTCTTTCTGATGCTGGCACGTCCACGAGCCTGTCTGACATCGCCAACGCAAGCCTCGCAATCAATATTCTCCCCGATATCGACTCCATGAGCCCAAGACGTATCGCCCACTCGTAGACGATTTTCTGCGCAACCCTAATTGCAGTAGTGGCTTTTTGGAACAGGTCAAGCAAGATGCGCTGAGATTCTGAGGAGAGAACATCGCCGCTGATGCATCGCCTTCTATCCTCTCGTTTTGCAGGTACTGTCACAGCCTTGTTCCACACTCTCTGCCACTGGCCTGTATTGTCGTCGGAGTTTGCTTCCGAGCGATTCGCACCATCGATGAAGTTCGTGAGGTAAGTCAACTTATCCGCATAGTAAATTGCGTCAACAATGATGTCTCTGTATTTCGATTCCATTTCACGGCATGCGACTATAAGACGAGCGGTCTTGACGAAGCCTTCCACGACTGACGGTATATCTGCTATGAGAGATACGAGATCCATGGAAGGAATATGAGAAGAACGACTATAGATAGTAGCGTGATTGGGATTGGGACGCGCTTTGCCGCCGGAAGCCATTTCTTGCCACGGTCATCTGGGTTAAGTAGTCAGGTGCAACACAAACGAAATATTGGCTCTATGGCGTTGCGGTCAATGTATATGGCCTGCTTTTGTAGTCAGGAGTTAAGGAACCAAATTTTATCTCAATTCACGGCGTTTATGTAGTATTACAATTTTAATTGAGCTAGCTAATCACATGCCCACCCCAGAATATGATACAGTATGAGCTCTATCCCCTAGTGGTATTGTCGCAGTCAATCCGGACCTTCGTAGATAGACGAAGTACCCATAATAGTCCCAGACTAAGAGCGAGCATTCTGAATGTCTGAATAACACTCGATCTTCAACCGATACACACACTTCAGAGAACTGGTCCTCAGTGTATGTTACAGGACGAGCACTTGATAGCCACCCAATCAATGCCTGGACAAGAACGCTTCGCAATAACCAAATATCAGTCTTTTCATTCCAGTATAAAGAGAAACCAGACCCACGGATAACAGATTTGATAGCGATTGCTGCCTCTCGCTTCATTGTGCCTAGGCTGCACAGGAGTCTCTCAAACTTGTCAGCATCCCGGTATACCAGAAGTTGTCGCAAGGACCGAGGCGTCTGCTTCTTGATCATGTCATTAAACATATCCAGACAGGTTTCAATGTCTGGCCGGTCGATTGGGACTTCTTGAGTCATAGCATCGGCAAGCGGAGCAAGGAAGTCAATATTCTCGTATAGCTTTGCATAACAAAAAGCATATCAGCAAACAATAAAATTTTGAAGAAACTAACTTACTCCGACCAGGCTCTGCTTGTAGAGGTTGCCGAGGATGAAGACGTCCGCCAGAAACGGATCGTAAGGAGCATCCTGATGTATCTCAGGCAGTTGCTTGTCTTGGCAGTCGTGGCCAGTGACAAGACGACTCGTACTGGAATCATCGAACCGAGTTGATATGCCGAAATCTGTAAAGTAGTATGCGACGAAGGCCACGTCTCGGCGGCGACGAGGACTCGCTAAGTTCTTTCCGGACGCATCGAATCTAGAAGCAGTTGCATGAAACCCTTTTGGGAACAACTCTTTAGCATCCATCATGATGTTCAGTACCGAACAGTCTCTGTGTATCGATTTCAGCACATGGTGTGGACAAGAAGTTCGTTTTGCTTGTCACCTGTGAGCTACGCCTTTGGCATGCATGAATGCCAGTCCCTGAGGAATCGAACGTAGGGGCCTCATTATTCTCCAAGGCCTAAAAGAAAGAAGCGTCGTACCTGCAGAGTCTGCGATATGAAATCAACGACTTCATCCACGGAATCGAAGGAAGGATCATCAAACGCTTTCAGCAGCGGCATGACCATAAACTCCATCGTATCTTCTTCTTCGCCGAAGACATCTAGTATCGGAACAGTTTTATTTCTTGGGTCTCTCCGAAGCTCTTCAGAATCGAGATATCGGGCTATTTTCAGCTCGTCGCTGCCTTTCCTTAACTTTTTGATGGCCACACGTGTCTTATCTGACAGTCGAGTCGCGTCAATGACTTTGGGATGCTTGAGAGACGGTCAGCTCAGCTGTACCATGCATATAGTATCAAATGTATCGACAACCTACATAATTAACGTAGCTGTCTTCACGGACGCCCGGGAGTCGCCTAGCGGTCCATGACGGCTTCCAGTCTGGATGGAACCGAGGTCGTAGTTGGTATCCATGGTCTTTAAGCATATCATAGTGGTCACGCCACCACCTCTCTCCATCGTTCAGGTCAAAAGGTATTCTCTCTGGCTTGCTTCTGGTAGGAGGTGGACTCATAATTGAGAGTGTGGATGAAACTGGGAGAGGCAGAGAGGCGGAACAAACGCGTATCATGAGTGTTTCCCACGATCTTTCCATAATGGAAAAACAACAGTTACCGGACTTTGGCCGTTGCTGGCGTTCCTTTTGTCTTGTTCAGATCGTCGTCAACGATATGGCCCATTATGTAGCAGTTACCATATCTTGCCATACTTATAGTTCCTACCTTTATCCAGTGTCTCCTACTCACCAAAGCACCAAAGCGCTGAACCTAGTTCCATGTCTCGCAAAACCATTGATGCACCACAAAGGAAGAGCCAGTACGCGCGAAGAGCAGCCCGAATCCGAGTTCCAACGATAAGAAAACTGGTGCGTATCACATATAAATGGAGGGCAGTGATGTGATTCTTACCCTTCTCAAAAAGAACAGTTGCATTGAAGAGTGCATGGGCATCTTCGAAACAGCTCTTGCCGCGTACAGTGGGGTACTCTTCGAGGAAGGAGATGAAAATGATGCCATTACCTCTCAAATTCAGCGTGAAATCATTGAGTAAGTCTACTGCATGCGCCGAGTTATGTTGTTCTGACAAATGATTTAAGCTTGAGGAGAAATTGCGACGATCTTACACGCAGAAACATTCTGACGAAAATCATCGGAAATGTTCCTTTGCCTGTCTTTCTTCCTTCTGTGAAGAGAAGAAATCGGATCGTAACGGATTTTGGGGATATTGAGCAGAACGTCCGGGTATGCTCTGTCTTCAAAGTTTTCTATCTCATACGTACCTTTCAATCCAGGTCTCCACCAGTGCAAGACAGAATTATGAAGCCATCTGCACATATGCCTTTGGCCCAGAACATTCTCTTCAATCTCTCAGACACGGAAAGACAGATTCGGGATGGAACTGGAAAGCTGAATGTGAGTCAAATTTCATTTCTGAATGCAAAACTCGAAGCTTAGACAATTATTGGAGTATACCCCACTGCATCGACAGATCGCACTTGGGAGCTGCTTGAATTCACGAAGAGCGAATTTGACAAGTGGTGGGAAAGACTTAGAGCGAAGTCAGAAGTCAGTGGTGCGTTCGGTCCTCACTGACTGCAGTCAGATATGCTCATTCGCCTTGGGCATCTTGCAGAATGTTGTGCCGACTTAAAAGCACTGTGCAAGGCGGTCGTTTTCTTGTCAGACGATGTTAGCTATGAGGTATCTCTGATGGCATTTGCGCAAAGATTTATTACTGAAGATCTAGTAGAACATCGATAACCTTTCTTGTGCGAAGAGATTAAAGGAACTTGTACAAGACTGTCAGCAGATAGCCTACTTGTTGGTGCATCAAATGTCGCTGCATCCGGAGTATGTGAAAGGAATCTCTGGAGTGTTTGGATTTGTCGTCCCGTGAGTATGATGCGCCTTGATTGCTAAAGGAAGATAACTCGTGCTCATGCGTGCCAGAATAATGTATGCTGCTTCAATTGTCACGCGAAAAGCAAGCTGTTTAATCAGCGAGCCTACTGCGATTGTGAGAATACAAGAAAGGCATCTATCGGAACGATTGTCCGAGCTTGAATTTCTCGTATCAAGTATCAAGGGCGTTATTACGGTACGCAGCTATCTACTCACATTGCTTGTTCTTATACAACATACTATACTACGTAGGGATTCGGAGCGCGTCTTATCTATCGCCCACTAGTCCATGCCGCTCGCGAGGATATTAAAAATCAGACATGTAAGCCTGATAAAGACTTTAAACTCTTCGGACCGTAATTTATTCTCCTCTTAGGCATCGGGCAGCCGACCGTTGCCCAACTGTTCAATCTAGTACCTGAAGAGCTGCCGCGAAAATATGTGGACATCATTGTGGACAGTGGCCTTGCAAAGAACAAAGAAAGCTTGCAAAATGAGATGAACCGCATCCACAGCGATAAAATGCAGCTCGTTGTCCAGCAGATTGCCGGAAATTGCTGGGAAAATGAGCAAGACGGTTCTGATCTAAATTATGACATCACAGGCATTTGCTCTCTGTTATTTCTGCTGCCTCGCTTTAATAACGAAATGATCATCTAGAACTAGAAGAGCACGGAATTGGCAAGATACATGTTTCTGAAAGACCTGTTTCTTTCTTGGGCGCTGGGGCTACATCAACTGTGTCTCTCTATAGGTCTCCTCGAGACGGTTCAAAAGTGGTGAGATCAGGTTCCTCAACCTTTTTAGCGGTAGAACTTACGCAAAGTAAAGTACGCCGTGAAGTACAGTAAATACATCAACAAGGCAGCTTGGAATGTAAGTAATTTTACATGTGAAGTACCATCTATTTAGCACGAATATTTTCGCAGAGAATCAAGCACGAAGCTTTGATGTGGAAGAAGCTAAACCACAGTAACATTCTTCCGCTTCTTGGCTATTGTATGCTCACAAGGCAGGGCTCGACCGATAACCAAGGACGAGCTTTCCCTTCGCTCGTCACACCTTATTGCAGTGGAGGCTGTTTGGATGACTATTTACAGGAACACAGGCGCAGCGTTACGTACCACGACAAAATGAAATTTGTAAGCCTCTGTCTGCACACAAGTCGACTGCTGATAAGAGTTTATTGTTTACAGCTCTACGATATAATCTCTGCTCTGTCATATCGTAAGATAATATCAGATCTCGCTGATATTAATGGGGAATACTGACGGATTTTCGCAAGTACATTCCGAGAGTATCTGTCACGGAGACCTACGAGCGGTGTGCAGATTCTCTACAGTACTGGTTCAATCTTTTGATATATCTTATCCAAGGCAAACGTACTTGTGAACGAAACACCGGAGGGTCCCCGTGCGATGATCTGCGACTTTGGACTGTCAGACTTTTTCCAAGAGGTCGTAAATAGATTACACAAGCCAGCAGAAGAACAACAAGCGCATGACAAGTGGTTGGCACCAGAGCTTATGTTCGCAAGGCCTGGAACCATCGCCAGAGTAAGCGATAAGGGTGACATTTTTGCATTTGGCTGCGTTATTCTTGAGGTACGTGAAGCACCTCAATATACTACCTCATTGGCAAACAGGCAAGAATAAATGTATTTGCAGGTTGCATTTAGCAAGAAGCCCTATGAATCGTGGCCCGATCACGAGGTCATTGATGCCAGAAGACGACAAGAGCTACCTGCTGCACAGTCAGATATGGATGAGTTCTATTGGGCTATCGCAAAAGATTGCTGGGGCTTTCAAGCATGCGACCGGCCAAAAGCTGGTGACATTGCATCCAGAATCGCCGAGCGACTGCACATTGAAGCGCTCTAGGGTATCATGTACAGCAGTCGCACGTAGTAGAGACGAAGAGTTAAGAAGAAAGCAGACGTGGATTCGTTGAGGCTATTTATTGAATATACATGGACTACTTCTCGTAGATTGATGTTTGGCTTCAAATTCGTCTACGAGGCATCCAGCCTAAGCAACTCCATAAAAATTACTACGTCTTCCGCACCAACCCTCTGTTCTGGGAGTTTCTTCCAACATCTTTCCATTATCGACCAATAGGACTCGTCTATCGGAATATGTGAAGGTCGACTAGGGTGTTCACCCATCGACAACTCATCATAGGAAAATTCATTCCCCCATGGATCACACACGGTTATAATCTACATCGAAATTCAAAATTAGAACAAATGGTGTTCGACGAGGAAATGTGAGAAGTCCACGACACCTCTAGAAAAGTGCAAGCGAATGACCACATATCTGCAGCGCATGCTTTCTTGCCCTTGATCACGTCATTATCTATCTCTTCGTTCAGACATTCTGGTGCTGTCCAATTCAATGTCGTGAGTTTTGTGGTCGAAGGAATGTCATATTCATTCTCAAACAAGAATTTTGCCGATCCGAAGTCCGAAATATATGCAGTAAGTCGGCCTCCTTCATCTTTTACAAGGATGTTGCTCTGAAAAAATGCAGCCAGACAATTCGAAAACCCTCGATATCACACAGCTTCAATACTTACACCTTTGATATCCCTGTGTATAATGGGTGGAGAACAAGAATGCACTATATCGTATCAGTACAGAAGGATATCACAGAGGTCCCACCGAATAACTTACAAAATCTCAATCCTTTGGCGACATCATACATCTAGAAATAACCTGTCATTTGTGAACAGATAATCATTCGGAAGATGCTCACGAGTCTAGCGCGAGTAACCGTTGGCAATTTTGGCTCATTCTCGACAAGAAGTCGAAGATCGCGATTAGGATAGTAAGGCATGACGATTGCTGGAAATATACTTTCACGAAAGTTCGCCACAATACCGAGGATCTCAGCGATATTTTCATGGGTTCCTGCCCTCCTCAAGACACCGCATTCACGGCGGAAATACTGCCCTTCATTTCAACAAAACACAACATCAGATAACCTTATGAATGAAATAACGATACCTTATAGAGCTTCTCTACTCTAGCTGGAACATCTATGACTCTGGATGCGGTGCTTCTATTTATTTCCTTGACCACGACTTGTATCTCGTAAAATAAATAAACACCATTGAGTTTATTCGCCTGTGATGTCAAGAAAGGAGCCAACCTCTGTCGCATCTGGTTGCTTGAGGAAACCTAAGTGCACATATGTTCGCCAGTCTGCGTAGAGATTATCTTCATGCCGAAAACTAGATTCAGTGAATAGTGGGACGCTCCATTCACGCCCAATCTCTGAGGAAGGTTGACAAATGCTGGATATACAGGAACGAGTGAAGCTCACCGGAAAGTATCTGCTCACGTACTTGTTCTACCTTTTCCTTCCTGGGATCATCCGCGTACAGCCTGATGTTGCAGATAAGGCGTGTTAAAGTGACATGTAGAGAGAACAGTTTACCGGGCTAGTGTCCTGGTATCCATAATTTGACGAGAAGATCGGTAAGACACCAATTCAAGCTGCTTGAGGAACAGGCAGACGTGCAGAACATCAAGACACGGAGAAGTCGATACCATTCGATGCGTTCCCACGCGAGCAGAATCGGATGACTTCTTGGTCCGTCTCCGCACGCTTGTTCTTGCATTTCCTCGTAACGGCACCTACGATTTGCTATCTTTTTTTTGCAGTCGCACAAAAGAGATGAGCGCAGAGCAAATATCATCTTTGTAGTTCTCGCTCGAGCACCTCTTAAATGAGTTCGTATAGAGGTAATGCATTCATTTCGAACAACATCGTCGGGGCGTTGAATATCATATCCAGCCTAGTAGCCGAGAACATGCGATACAGCAATAAGCAGTAAGTAAAGACAAGCGAGGCATCGCGAAAAGCGTCTGAGAACATAACATCAAGGTCCTAAGTAAGATAATGAACTAGTCTAAGCTACGCTTTGAACGTATCGCGGCAAAATCAGCAGAATGAGAAGAATGACGACGTTTGAAAAGAACATGAAACGTAACCAGTCAATGCAACAAGAAGGTCCATGATACGAAGAAACGTTAACATCAGAGAAGACGTTCTTTTTCACGCACAGCACGAAGCCAAATTTCTCCAGGCCGGCTAGGACAATAGTCAGAAAATGCAATTGGCGGCAAAACAATACAACGTACCTCCGCTCTCTGAGCAACCTAAACACTTTGCTCGCTGCTTTCACATTCGCAGCCGCACCATTCTCGCGACCAACCGCACGCGGGGGGAAACCCGATTTACACCGCTGTTGCAGGTCTGCGAGGCCCTCATTCGTGCCTTCAATCTCAATGATGACCGCTCCGTACCATCCAGGATCCACAGAGAGGCTAGTCCCAGGAATCGGTATAGGCGCGTTTGTGTAAGGGTTTGGACGGATGCGGAACCTTGAACGATGGATCCATCGAACAACAGTATGATGACCACCCTGAGGACTATTTTTGCGCGCACGTTAGTACCAACTATCTAAATAAGGGGAAATAATGACATACGTCTCTGTTTTGATGCGATCTTGGAGAAGCTGTAAGTTGGCCGCGATCTCCTCTCCCCAAGGCGAGATGTCAATGTGGCAGATAGGGTTCCCTGGTGCTCGAATTACCCGATGAAAGTACGACGGAGGGAATGCTAGCGTATGGAGATACTGTGGCACTTCCCCACTTCGTGAATAAGTGTAATCTAAATCCTGTTAAAGCAAGGTCAGCCATCAACACGTCACAGCGCCAGGTTGGCTCTTACTATAAGATAATTCCCATCCCAGACCATCCGTCCATCATTCCCTTCGTCACCAACGGCTATATCCCATACAACATCCCCAGCACGAAGCAGAGGAATGACACCTGCTCGTTTCAACTCCTTCTCGCATTCAAGTACGCTCGAATCGGACAGCCAGATACCTTCCGGGTTAGGTACACATATGCGCAAGCAAGGTGCATGCCCCAGGCGAAACAGAGGCGAACGGAAATGAGGACCTAAACCTGCGAGAGCCGCACGTTCATATCTGTTAATCTTAGCGGAGCCATGACCGTTGCTGCTGCCGTTAAGAGCATGCCCATGATGAGAATGAGACAGAGATGAAGCCTCAGGAGAACCGGGTCGACTTGGTGTACCAGCACGGACACGTGACATGGATCGACGAGCATGATTCTGTATCTGTGTGGGGGCAAGCGCCTTCGTATTTACTGACGTCGATGACTGGGGCGGAGTAAACTGATACACTACCGCATCACCCTCTGCGTCCTTTTCCATAGCCTCTGCTTGTACACGCAGGCGCAGTACAACACGCGTGAATGCACGGCATGACGATGCTAACAGACTCTTCTGCGCACTTGCAGTCTTCAAGTTGAACTTGAGGTACTCATCATCTGGGTGCTCTTGAACCTGCTGTTTCGCATCTAGCCACGCTTTGGCGTAAGCTGAGTATTGGTGCGAAGGAATGGACACGCCGCGCATGTAGGAGTTAAGATCCTGGAATCAACCAAATCATTAGTCTGGCACCGCATGCGATACAGAAGACCACATACTCGGAAAGTCAGCATGATATGTTCCTTCATCGACCACCTCCATCGCGCATATCCAACAGTATGAAGGTAGTGCTCCAACACGAGCTCGCGTAGTTCCCGCTTGTGCTCGATTTGCCGTCGCAGCGCATCATTCACTGCTGTCACCATACACCAATCACGGAAAGCAAGGTATGGAAGAAGAGCACCGAGGAGTTCCATGTGCATAAGATGCTTCTCGAGAGGATAGAACGTAGGTTCCGCTGGTTCCGGTTCCGGTTCCGGTTCCGGTTCAGCCTCCATCTGAGCGACGCCGATCGTACCTGACTCCGAAGTTGATGGTTTCAAGCTCACTTTTCCATCAGTGACATCCCGCCTGCTCACGAACGCTTGAGCGTCTTCGCGTGACCGTGCGTCAAGGCCCTGTCCTCTCCGCTGCGCACGCGAAGATACGTAATCACCCGGACTTGCAGGACTCGGTGGACCAGAACTTACACCGGAGTTTTGCGAACGGGCGAAGGGCGGGACTGGAGGAGCCATCGACGCACCTGAGATAGATGCTGAGTCCCCCATCACCGACGCACGTACCACCTCGCCCTTCGCAAACGGATCCGCATCAACGAGCAAATCCATCTTTTCTGGTGACTCAGTGATCGTTCGCTGATGTTGCATTTGATGCTGCTCGACTGTGTTCGTACTGTCTACTCTGGAACGGGCAGAATGAGGGGGAGTCTTTGTCAGCTTGCGGTGCGTATGTCCACTCCCGCCGATCGAACCTGATGAGAAAGGATTGAGAGCGGAAAGCGCAGAAGGCGAACGCGCAGGGCCGTCAGATGAGGACGCAGACGAAGGAGGAACGTAATGTTGACTATGCGAGCTAGAGCCCGTCCCGGGCCTAGTTGAGCGCGTGCGTGATTTGCTCCGAGCTCGTGGCCCAGTTTGGGAGGTCGATACTACGGGAGTCACAGGTTGAGGGGGTGACTGAGGGGGGGATGGCGGCGCGTCGCGTTGACTCTGTTGATAATCGGTTTGAGACGAGAACGTCTGCGGAGGAAAGTTTTGCGTGCGTAACTTGGGGGTCGGTCTCCCTTGTAAGTCATTTGACAGATTCGCGCTAGAAGATGAAGACGAAGCAACCAATGAAGCTGCTACAACTTTTCTGGCAGTCATGTCGCTTATAACGTTGTTACCATGAGACTGTGCTGGTTTTGGGCGAACGGACGCCAAGTTATCGGTCGATGGAACTGGGGAAGAGGGCGAGGATGAAGAGGATTCTGGGATCGTATGATGTAAGTTCATGCCGCGAATGCCTCTGCTTATGAAAGATGAGGGAGAAAGAACATCGGGAGAATACTCTTCCTCCAGAACGCCGGTGATGGTTAATCGCTGATTCTGGTCGTTGCCATGACCATCAACAGATGTGGGAGGTGTCGGGATCTGGCCTCGTATCAACGTCCGTGGCGTTTGCTGGGGCGTTTGCTGTATACCCGGCAACTCCGGTACATCGTCAGTGTATATCGTCACTTTTCGCCGCGTACTTCCAGTGCTTGAGACACTTTCCGCCCTTTGTATAGTGGGTTCATTCTCTACTTGTCCAAGCCTCGCATCGTGGATCATACTCAGAACCGGCGCTGAAGGTGAAGGAGGAGTTGGAGGTGCTGCTGTTTTCATCGGGACATCTTGAGTAGTTGTGGGAACCATGCGGCCGCTTCTTCCCCTCACCCAAGAACCTATATGATCGTTCTCGTCTTTGTCTTCCATGTCTACATCACCATTGCTAACGTTGGATGCCGCTCGGACATTTGATGATAAAACGGGAAATGAATCCTGAGACTTCGTATTACTCGGTTCCCCTCGATGCCGCGAAGCCTGCTTGACACGAGGATCAATATCGGTGTCGTCATCTTGCTCATGTTTTTCGTTAGTGCGGGTGTTGAAGCCCGCACCGAACAAAGGTGAATAGAACGTTTCCAGTTCGTCTGCGCCCAAGCCGACTCGGAGCTCAACCGATGTTGTCTTCAAGGGCTATCATGTCACATTTTACCCGATTGGCCATAAGCAATTTCAGCGACGATTCTTGAAGGGAAAAGAAGAGAAAAATCGAACCTGGACAGAAGCATGTCGATCCGAGTAGTTGAAGGAATCGGTTGATGGTCGGCTTGAGCCTATGCCGAGATTTTGAGTCGTATCGCTCTGAATAGCGTGAGTGCGAATCAATCAATTTCGGACCCTCGTTGATACTAATATGTTAAAAACTTACAAGATGAGATGTCTTGATATTAGGAATCGGAGCAATGGAGGAGTGCAGTTTGGGCGGCGGCGGAGGTGGGTTTTCCTGTGTCGAAGGGACAGAGGAGGAAGAACCAGCAGATTTCGAAGTAGAATTCGAAGTAGAGACAGGTGGACCGAAAGCGGCGAGCGGTGAGTACCTTGTTCTACGCGGACCGTGGGGTGCTTCCAATGAGTTGCCCAGACTCGGAGAAACCTTGAAGTTGCTTGAGCTTGGCAGGGCACCGGTCTCATCAGGTAAAGGAGAAGGTAACGACGAGCTTGGAGGGCGAGTCGGCACACGGGATGATGTTTGCAAAGTTGCAGGCTGGGTAGGAGTGACGGGTGGCAAATGATGGGTTGTCGTCGGAGGGGATGGCGGAATCATCATCCTCGTCAAGGGCGCGCCGTTCTTCTCCGCTCTTTTAGCCGCCGCCGCCATCTTTGGTTCGGGCAACGGGCGCGCCTTTTTCACCAGCAGACTCATCGGAGGCGTCGGGTCATCAAACGCGTCGGCGGTGACATTTGGCATATATCGCGGGATGGCAGCTGACGTTCCGTTAGCACGTGGAAAAGTCGGGGATGTTGGCGGCGACATCTGCTGGTGACGTCCTTGCCCCGACACGCGTGCGACGTCCTCGCGTGACGGCGCACTAATTCCCAGTCCAACTCGTGCTCCCGCTCTGGTCGGGATACCTCCGGACCGCCCATCGCGTTCATGCCGCAATTCCGACTTCCTCATACCACCCTCCTCACTCTCAGACGTCACGCGTGGCCGTATGGATGACGTAGACTTTCTGGCTTGTCCGGATATGGCTCCATTGCCATTCGGGTTCGACGTCTTCGCAAAGCGTTCATACAGCGGCATCGTCGGAGCTGCATGAGATGATCGTGCGTGCGGCGCCTGCGCCGAGATGTGCATCGGTCCTGAGATACTTATTGCAGGCGTCGGGCGCTGCTCAACGTCCGTCGTCGACCTTTTTCGGCGAAACATGTTTGTCGCTATGTTTCAGAGTGCAATGTATGCAGAATGGCCTTCAGGTCTCCAGAGCGTCAGACTTGGTTGCTTTGTATAAATTTTCTGCCGAAGAGGATGCTGACACGTTGATTAGAGTACAAATTGAACGTTCCGGGTCGATGTCGAAAGCGAATAGAAGGGATGGGAAATGGCGAGGGCGTAGCAACGGAAATTGACTGTACAGAGTTTATGAAAAATTAGCAGGGTTGATCATAGACGAGCATCATTCCCGACGCCGGGCCGAGCAATGAAGTGTGCCTCGGTCGTCAACGCCCTCTCGAGTACACCAGTCTGCACGGCTGCCGACGCTAATGCCGTCTAGCACGAACTAAGGGGGAAGACGGTGGACGACTACGAGGACGAGCATTATTGACGACACGGCCAAGGTCAATTCTATGCACGTGCATGTTATGTAATTAATTATATTGGTGCCTGATCTGCTCCCCTATTCAGACCAATGACGATCACCTCGGTCCATTTTCCCCAACAACTGCCGCGGCTGTTGTTCTCTGCGTCGTCGTCCTCCTCGACAACTCACGCTTAAGCTTCAAGGATTGGAAGCGCCACAACAACGAACTTCATACCGGGGAGTTTACGGTGGTGCATGACGATGGTGCATGGGTTCTCACGCAAAGAGCACGCAACGTTCCCGCTCATAACCCTCGTTTCTTCGCTCTTGGCACGGAGAGGTCGGCATAGGGTCGAGACTCGATCGCACATTTGCGGGTGCAGTTGAAAAACGCTTGGTACAAAAGTTCATATCGACATCCTGCATGACGATGAACGATGCATAACGAGTTGTTGGTTGACATCCTTCCTGCAGGGTTATCGGCTACAGAACTTAGGTTCTGCCACCCCCACACGCTGAATTGTATTTTTGGACATCCAGTAAATCAGGACGGAAGCGCTCACTTGTGATCTTCCCAGTGATGGTTACCAGCCTGTCAAAGTTCCACCACCTTGTCATGGGGACATTGTGGATGGGTTTCAGTTGCATAACAGATATATTCTGTCCAGAAACTGTATCAGAAAATCCGATAGGTCGAGCATCCACTCAGTCGAATCTTGAATAGTCACATCCTCTCGGTACGCAGGTGGAAATAGGTCCCCAAGCGACTAACGCAGGTTCGTGATTCAAAGAGAAGAAACCGATTGTCCGTCAATAATATTTTCAATACCATAGGCGTTCGGGGCGGCATCGAGGGCAAGGGAACGGTGACCGAACAGTTTTTACGAAGTCAGAAGTGCCCGACTTGAGCTGAGGAAAATTCGTCCTCCTGGTGGGTTTTTAGCCCGCGAATGAGTATGAATTGTCCAAATTGTTGAGATACCATGCAGACGTGGCCATTCACCGTTCCTAACGCAAGGAAGGTATTTATTCTTGCTTGGTGTTCTTTGATGCTGTTTTTTCTACATAACAGGTTCCAAACATGTTTCGAGCCAGGAACATTGCTCTCGCGTCGCGAGCAGTAATTGCTCCTACCCGGTTTTCCGATTCATGAAGAATTGTAAAGCTACTATCTGAAGGGAATGGTATTCAAGCGAGTTGATCTCAAAAATTCTCCCTAGTAGTTGTAAGAAAAGATGCATGTAGAGCTTCCTCTTCTCACCAACAGAGCACTGGTAGATCTAGCTTTACATCTCCTAAATCAATACAGCACGCTGTCCAGAAGACTTGGTCCCGAATGATATAAAAGCCTGACAGATTGATTGATTGCCGACCGAGGTACGGAACATGAGAAGCAGATGAGTTGATCAAGTTGCTGACTGTACATTGTGGGTCCATTTGTGTACACTGTGGGGTGAACCGAGCTGTACTTGAGCAGATAGCGCAAATCTTTTGGCAGGGTAAATTCTCGACAGCCTTTATAGTACCAAGAGCTTAACAAATGACAGAGACTCGCAGTATGTCAGATGTCAAGGTCACGTCAAAAGAAGGCGGTATAATGACGATATCTAGCTAGCTAGCACGTCCCGTCATAGAGGTGACAGCAACATCGAAGAAGACAGGCAACATATCCAAAACAGAATCTCTCCAGGTTCGTTCTAAATCACCTATCAGATTCTCGAGTAGGGTCGCGGAAGTGTCTGTGATAGAATCATGTGCTGCAGTACAGACAAGCGAACAGAGTCGAGAAGGCAAGACGATCATCAGCGACCGGACTGCAGAATATACGCAAAACTTGAGCACGAGTATCCAGCTATCCGGAATCACCAGGAAATCGTTGGAAAGTACCCGTCAGCCCAGAGTTAGGTAATCCTGCAGACATCACTGAGTCGCGCTAGACACTCGCGAGCACCGCAACATCCAAATAGTGCTTCGAAAGTGTCAGCAACGCATGCTTTGCGACATGCCCATGCATGCGTATCATGGCTACTTCGAAGCTGCTATTTCAGACGCTCTCGGGAAGCAGCGAGTCAGTCCAGATGTATAGCAGAGACTATATGCGATCGTGTGGGCAATGCCATCCCACTTCTATGGTTTGGATTGGCACAATCTTGACAGGCTGAGCTTGGTTGCGTGATCAAAGATGTTGATGCCGATGCTTGGACCATGAGAGGATGCAGAAATGCAAGAACACGAATATGAGGCAGATTTTAGATCGACTCACATCGACATCCATCCGACACCTGAAAATATCCGAAACCGACTCAAGAGTTGACCACCATACTATTCCCCTCTATCAGCAGTCTCCAAGCGTGCATGTGAGAGCCCTCGGAGGTCGCTAGACATGAAAGAGCTCCATGTTCCAAGTCTCCTAATCAGCGTGTTTATTCCTCATTGCGTCACCTAGTAGGCTTCCTAGAAACCAGCGATGCATCGAGAGAGAATTTAAAGCCAAGTGGACAGAAAGAAGTATCAGCCGCTCTGACGTCGAGGAGTATTACGGCAGAGGAGAGAAAGTTAGGAGGGTAAGTTAAGGAGCCACGCCTTCTGTCCTTTGTCTCAGATACCCCTTTTGGAATACAATGCTCACTTTACTTTCTCACGACCACGACGACATCCAGATCCCAGGCTCTTCTGCTTACGTTTCTTTATGAACAAGAGAGGGCATTCTACGTGACATAATCGTAGATCTTGCGAGTCTCAGTGTGAACTCGCTGAATGTCCAAAATGTCAATTTGCACCGTGTTCAAACCAGGCATTGAATACATGTTATTTAACCGTAAATTATGAAAACTGTACTGAATACTTCTTTCAGCAGCTGCATCACAGAGCGTTGCTGATATATGAAGCTCTGAACATGGGATCTTGGTCGAGCACAAATTCGTTTTTTTCATTTAGTTTCCTATTTTGGCAGGATTATTTTGTTCTCACGCTCAGGCCAGATCGACGTCGCCATCGAGCCTTCTCGATCTACCGTGGTCACTGAGTGTGTTCTGCGTGTGGATGATCTTTGACATTTACTTGAAGATTCATGCGACAATCTTCCAGCTGTCACTGCAGTTGTGCAATCGCAGATGCTGGGCGATGTGCAAGGAAGAAGAAGAGGCTCCTGTTCAGCGGTTACCGTGTTTCGGGCAGACAGCAACAACGTAACCGCATACAGTATCTACTGCACAAAAGCCATTTCTCAGCCGTTTCGGTAAGTCAACTGTTCTTGTATTTGCTTGTGCGGTCGTTCACGCCCGATAAACTCCATCCATCTAACACAAATTTGTAGATGTTAACTGCGACGCATCCTGTTGTTCTTCCCTGGCTTCTCTATCATTATCTTTCGCATTCTCCTACTATCTATCATGCATGATCCGCAACGTCTGCCCGAGGAAGCGAGCCCTCTTACGAGCAGGGAAAAGGTCTGGCGAGATCGCTATTGTATGCTGGAATCTCATGGTTATCGTCTCCGCCCGCGGTTCAGTCCAGACTGGACGCCGTCGTGGATCGGTACAAATAAACTCCCAGCGATGCACGAAGATTATTATCATAACGATGTGAGATTTGCTGATTGCCGAACTCTTAAGGGGTGTCTAATGCTTTTCAAGAGCTCGGTAACGATAGATGCGGTCCGAATTCTGGATGGACGAAGAGTGTTTCTTAAACGTGTTGTGACTCGTGGCCGAGAACTTTCCATCCTGCGCTATCTGTCTGATGAGGAGAAATTCCGTGATCCTCATAATCACACCGTGCCTCTTCTTGATGCATTCCTCGATGACGAGAATGAGAAGTACACATTCATAGTACTTCCTCTTCTTCATCCTTATTTCCACCCTGACTTCTTCTCGGTCGACGAAGTGCTGGATTTCATGCGGCAGCTACTGGAGGTAACGTCTACTCCTTGTGACTTCTGGTGCAACAAGGATTGATATTTAGACAAGGGACTCGTCTACATGCACAAGCTGAACATTGCTCATAGGTGGTTTTCATACTTCAAGGTCTTAATGTCATCTCACGTGGATCACTCAGAGACTGTTCGGAGTTGAATATCATGATGGATGCCGATAAGATGTTTCCTCGCGGTTTTCATCCAACGATTTCCGTCGCCGAGGCATCTCCGCGGATCAGGCTCGCAAAGCCCAGGCGTCGTAGAGATGTGTCTTACGTTCGATACTATTACATTGATTTCGGCATTTCTGTGAAATTTGATCATGACGACGATGATAAGAGAGCTTTTGGTGTTATCGGTCAGGATGACGAGGTTCCGGAGTTGTCGCAAACTGAACCATACGATCCATTCTTCGTCGATGTGTTCATTCTTGGAAACCTGTTCAAGAAGACTTTCCTCGAGGCAAGTTTGCCTTTCAGAGAACTTCAGAGAGACGGAATTGGCTGATGCCACCCTAGAGATACGATAACCTTGACTTTTTAAAGCCGCTGATCAACGAAATGACTGCGCGGGACTGGTTGGACCGCTCCGATTCCATTTATGCTCTCAAGGCGTTCAATCGCATCGTTTCAAATCAATCCCGCTGCACTCTGAGGTGGCGTCTTAAAGAGAAATCTTCCAGCCGGGCGACTCGTTTCCTGCAGGACGTAGACTCCGCCTCTCACGAAACTGCTCTGATCGTTAAAGACTCTATATGTGAGTTGCGTTCGCGATTCGCAAGTGTCTTCCGAATGCTAGATCACAGTCCATTCTCTAGTCGCAACCGCTCGCAACGCAGGACAATCCCTTAGGAAAATTATGTAATATTCTTCTCAATCCGCTGGCTTTTCGTGATTAGATCTCGGTCCTGAAAATGTGATTCTCTAAGACGAAGTTACAGTAATAAATCATGCCTATCCTTATCAAAATCTCCCCGTCCAGTCAAGAGATTGCAACTTTGCTCTGTGCAACGATCATGGTGCTGGAAGTCAGCTGAGTAGATCGCGGCGCTTTGATCAAATCTACCGTGCCGCAAAGGCATCACGATTGGCAAATTACAGAACAACAACTAACCGCTTTTGTTATCCTTCATAGCCGAAGAGAATTACAAGCGAATTCCCTCGGTTGCAAGTGTTCCCCGATGATGAGAACGCGAAGTGCACGTGTATGCATAATGCTTCCCATTCTTCATCCTTGTTTCTACTCTGACTTCGCCTTATTCGATGATGTGGCGGATTTCATGCGCCAGGTTCTGGAGGTAACGCCTGTTCCTTGTAACTTCTGGTACAATAAGAGTTGTCATTTAGACGAGAGACTCGTTTACATGCTCGAGTTGAGCATTTCTCACAGATGATTTCTACATCCCGAGGGTTTAGGGCCTGTTCGGCTGCAGCGTGATCTGAGATATTCCCTGCCAAAAAATGCCGCGTGATTTGAGATGATGTAGAGGAGCGATCTGAGGTTGTGAGGTGAGCGTTCGGTGCACTTTCAGAAATCACGTTCTCACCACATCACTTTCCTGCCAAATGGACCTCTATCTTAAAAAAAACAGCTCAGACCTGTTTTTCAGATAGCGATATCTCACATCATCTGCCAGTATCTCATCCATACACCACAACTCAACCACAAAAAAATTAATTAAAAATTACAAAAATAATCTATCCATATGGGCGCACTGCTCTCCAGTTGAAATTGAATTTTTACATGCCTGCAATGTGGCGCTATGGGCTCTCAGCAAAAGTGGGGGTTTGGGATCAGCCGCGAGATGGGGGGTGCAAAAACATTCCCACGGTTGAGGTACTCAACTTGCCTCAACTTGCACACTTGCATGTTGCGATGGAGGGAAATCACGATCTCACATCACGCTGCAGCCGAACAGGCTCTAAGGCTTGCGGAATACCAGACGTCGCAGAGATAGGTCTTACGATCAATATTAATCATTTGATCATGACTATACTGACGGGTTTTCGGTGTTATCGGCAAGAATCGGAAATTACGCAATGAACATCCCTCCTATATCAAGCGATCCCTCTCAAGTCATTTTTTATGAACCAGGTCTGAAAAGGCAACACTCAGAAAGCGCTCATGTATATAGCGAAGACAACATTGAGGTGAAAATGCAATGGACTGACATGGAGTGCGGAAAGGAAATTATATGTTTAATGAGTCAGACGCATCGCAACCTGTTGCAAACAAGAGTCGAAAATGTAAGGATCGATAAATAGATTTCTCGCGGCCAAGCTACGCTTGCGGCACAATGACTTCTCGCTGGTCCGAGTTGACGTTATTGATATTTATACCACGGGACGAAAAAGCTGGATTATCAGACGGTATACATCCCACGAAGCGCTACTCATAAACTATAACCAAAAGGTCTTCATCTAGAAGAAACGCGATGGTGATTACGCCGCACTTGTGAAATCGGAATGGTCCAACCAGTCGTGCACAACTATCTCGTAAATCAGCAGCTACGGAAAGTCTGGGTAAAACTTGTCCAGTATTTGTTCGCAGCAAAGTTTTCTGAATTAAATGTCTGAGAAAAACCCATTGACCAATATTTCTGCCTTACTGATAATCGTCAGAAGTAGTATATATATATATATTGCCCCTTTTACGTCGATTAGTTATCAATAGAACTGTAAAATCAACTGCCAACTGCTTGTCTATCTCAATAAGCGGACCTGCAGCTATATTGAATTCGACGAAAGCGACGCATTTAATGCAATACGTAAACTCTTGTTCCATGGCGACCTTCGCATGGCTAACTGTTGTAATGCTTGTCCAAACTAGCGCCGAGGAACAAGGGCATGCAGCGAAAGAGACAATGAAAGTACTTCAGTATGATTATCTCCGCTCCATCGACTTCATCATTAGCGATGCTTATTCTCGTCTCTGCACCAGGGAAAATCTGGCGCGTTGTTTCGTTTGCATACAATACTTTCCAGGTCTATCATTTGATCGATTTGATGTGCCTGAGATCGGGCAGGGTCACGTCCCCAGATACTAATACCAGTATAGTCATTTGCCAATACTGTCATCGGAGACAAAGGGAATGATGGGTCCCGATGTACAATTATGCAGTGCAAGTAGCACGCGTTGTCTTAATTTGCTTCCGTTTCTCTTCAATTTATTACTGGACACCAAGTACGTTTTCTCTCACGCTGCAGTTTATTGATGAAACTGAGGCGGACATGTGCTCTGTTGTTAAGTTTGTAACGTTGGAGTAGCGGGTACGTTAAGCAACCTGCATCCACTTCAACGACAGCCTCAGAACCCTCCCAGCTTATCCTCGAGCAGTATCTTATTTCTCAGTCGAGACGTTTTTACCAACATGGATAGTGTCAATATCAGGATCCACATTCCACAATGTGTGTAGCAAACAAATCTCATGCTAACGAGTCGACTTAGTAGCACATATTCCTAGTGTTGCGGAATTGGAACATCAAAGAGTTCGATAGGATCAAGATGGAACCAGGTGCCCTTAAAAGCGGAAGGCGGGCTACAATAAGAAAGGGAGAGCTGACAACTGAGGCTGGCGGCAAGGTAAGTATATGCTGACAAACTCCTGTCGCTTTACTAAATTCGACAGCGCGATGTCGTTGTGAAACTTGTTAACCCGCAGTACGCATCGAGATCCAGTGATCCAGAGAGACGTCTCAAGCTCCTTGTTGAGGTCGAATTTCAAGAAGTTACTCTAAGGGCAAGGGCTTCTGACAAACTCATTACAGTATTTCAAGCGGGAAAGTCGGATTTGGACATCGCTAGGAGCTCATCCAAATCTTGTCCCTCTTCTCGGTTTCCTCCCGACATTGCAGACCCAAGCCTTTCCTTCTCTCGTCATGCCGTTCTATTCCTCAGGGGATCTGAGAAACTTTGTAAATGAAGGAAATGTGAGCCTCAAAGTGAAGCTTCAGTTGGTAAGCATCGCTTGACCTGTAATGATGACCACTGCCTTATGTCGACCCGTAAAAGATGCGCGACGTGGCGAATGGATTGTATTATAGTAAGCTGTTTTATATGTTTCCAAGGCAAACATATATGAATTGATCTGCAGTGCACTCGCGCAAACCTCCTGCTATTCACCGCGACCTCAAAGCTGTAAGTCTGCCAGTTCACGAACCTGCATGTCTCATTAATATATTGTCTAGAGTAATATCCTTATTGAGACCGTCGCCTCATCTGCGAAGGAGAAATATCGAGCTCGGATTGCAGATTTCGGATCTACGAAGTTATTCGAGATGGAAAATGAAGTACAGATTACAGGGGTAACATCAGCACCTGTTAGTATGCCGTGGACCCCACCAGAATACGTCAAGCGCTCTGATACGACGGACGATGTCGTAATCGATTATTCTCACCCGACCTGCGCAGGTGATGTCTGGTCATTTGGCTGTACGTTTCTTGAGGTGGGGATTCCTGTTACTTCACAATTTTGCTCGGCGGTAACGCAGTCTGTAGATACTTCAAAAAGCTGATCCATGGGGTGATTGTGCCGCTGGTACGGAGCTTTTACAAGGAAGGTGTCCTCCACGACCAGAAAGTTGCGTCATCGATGATGACTGTTGGGCACTGATGGTGATGTGCTGGGCTCATCAATCCAAGCGGATAACAGCTGAAGGACTTTATTGGAAACTATGCGCCATAGAGGAGTCTAAATGAATTAGCAAGCTCTGTCGCTAGCATCATAAAAATTTGTCCGGAAACTAATGACGGAAAAGGCATCAATTAGAGTGCTTGAGCGAAATATTTATTATACAATGCAAATATATTATAAGTTATCGTTTTGCAGAAAGATAAGTATCCGATCGGCTACCTGTTCCGCGGTCGGACGTCGTGCAAGTATCGGGGCCCATAATGAAAGAAGAAATTCATAATAGATGTCGCTCGTTTCCTCGAGCGATGCGGGTAGCAAGCCTTGGAGTATCTTCTCCTTTTTTGCTTCGTCCGAGCTGCATCCCTGATACGGATCACGTTCAAAAATGATCTAATGAAATTATTCAGTTGATAGACATTCTATCCCTTTCATACACGCACCTCTAATAAGACACAGCCAAATGAATAGACATCGCCTGGAATCGAAACGTATGGGTAAGCGTCCTCCTCTCCCTGGCTCGTTACATTTCTCAGAAGCTCTGGAGAAAGCCAGCCCACGTTCCCAACTTGGTCATGCGTGGCCTTGAACTTAGTTTCTTTCAGGACTGGATCTATTACACCATTCACGAAGTAGGCGGTACCAAAATCGGTTAGTAGAGCCGAGAAACCTGTCCTCAGAGAGTTCTCTTTTACAAGGACATTACACTTGAAGTATGTCAGAACAAGTGAAAACAGAGATATATCACCTTCAACTTACAGCGCGCAAATCGCCATGGGCGATGTTTTGAGAGTGCACTAGCTGATAATTGAAAAAGCGCACAATAATATACTGAAGTAGCACTCTTACGGTACGAAAGCCCTTCACTGGCACCATGGAGCTGTTTTCCGATTAATATTATCCAATAATGTTCATTTACTTAGCACATAACGTACCAGCTCCAATCTTTGCTTTGATGACGGAGAGCATTCTCGCACGAAATCTTTGAAGTTCCAGCGATGAACATCCATCACGAGTCCCGGAAGATCGTTAGAGAGAAGACAAAAGCCTCTCAGTGGAAGGATATTTTCATGCTTTAATAGCCTCCACACTTGTGCCTCCCTTCCGAATTTCTGTGCATGGAAACACTAATCAGTACGATCATTGGGACGAAGAGTTTGATGGGTAACTTACATTCCATAATGAGTCCCGGTTGTTGGCAGTCACACCGCTGGGCTCTTTAACTGCATACTGTGAATAGTGTGTGAGCATAATTGCATTATAAAGCTGAGATTGACCTACGCGTCTCGTTCCTTCAAGTACACGGCGCTCAAAAACTATGGAAGATGATCCAAAACCTATCTGATGCCCTTCTCCTGAAGATAGTAGAATCTCCGGTAATCCAAAGAGTTTGAGATCTAGCATTCCTTAGTATCTGCCCAATACTCGGAGATAGGAACTGTACCTTTGACGTCGAAGTATTTACAGGACTCCAAATGCTCCTCAGCTTTCACGACATGATCTTCATTTGCTTCTGTATGCATCGTATGTGATGACCTCTGCAGTCCCAGTTCCTGTAGATTCTGTAGAACCACTACATTTCGTTCTGGTTTGCTAGCTTCATGAAGAATGAGCTGAAAAGATTCTCAGCGTCGGGAAGCATCATAGTGATAGACTGAAGACTGACATTGCTCTTAGCTAAGAGTTCATCAACGATGACGCACGAATTTTTTAGTTGCCGCCCATAGTATCCCAAAGATTTTCCACCGTCACAATGACCTTCATATTGATCACTGATAGAGGTACGGATCGTTTCCACGCACTTAATTGCAACGTGGGCCATCCTGATCCACATAAAAATGTCTAACGTTCGTAAAGAGGTAGCCTTTTGAGATATCAGTAATACTCACGCAGCGGCGGCGCCAAGTAGCTCTGATGTAGAGGAGAAGTATTCCGGATACGATAAGAGCTGATAGAAGTTATTTCCAAGCAACTGAGACTGATTCAGAAGTTTCTCTACGTCTTGTCCCAGAGCCGGATTTTGAGACAGCTCCTAAGTACAACCAACCGTAAGCGACGTAGTATATACACTGGCATTAGCATGCACTTAAACTCACCGGGGAAATAAGATGCTCGAATAAGAGTATCATTGCGCTGCAAAGGGCTTGTATATCCTTCCATTCTTGACCAGCTAAATCCAGATCAGATTCATTCGGACTTGGGAAAGGGAACATTGCAACCTGTTTCTGGCAACCGGGAAAGAGCAAGCCTTTTCTTCCACCATTCATCGAACAAGCTCTGATCGTATCGTAGGACCTCCCATGGTGATGCTCGCATTTCGAAAACAGCTGACGATCGTTGTGGTACTACTGGGAAAGTAAGTTTAACGTCGTAATATAGAATGAACTGACGTGCCATTAACTACCATTTTCCACTCGGAACGCTGAATTTGGCTATAAGCGTCCGTAATCACTGGCGTTTCTGTCATGTAAGCCACTCTAGAGATGGTTTCGAATGAAGATCGAATTCTGGTAGAAAGCTGGATAATTCACGTCATTTCTCAGCACTTTGGCAAGGATATTTCCCGAACCTCATACTGTCCCTTCAAACGTGAGGCCACTCCCAGGAGAACCTCTTTCTTCTGGACGTGCTGATTTGATCTGCCAGGAATTCGCTTTTTGATGCCATGGACAATGCCCTTTCCACCGGATCTGAGCGTCTTCTGGGCTTGGGCTTTTGTTCTGAATTTAAGGTCAGTAATAACTGTGAAAGAAATGTCAAGCATCCGCACCGTTCATGTTTCGTTCTCAAGGATGCGCAAACTGTGTCTGCTTCATCATTGCCTCCGAACATGCACGATGATTCAGTTTTTTGGCGTTCAAGTTGAAGATCGTCAAGCTGCAGGACCAGCTGCTTATCCTATCGGTTCTCCGATGAGAATCAGAATACACGGTAAGTAGAGTAAGCTGCATACCAAAGCATGCTCTGATACCTTCATTTCTCGTTCGAGGAGTATCGGACTAGCACACCCCAGCTCCTGGATCTACAACGTCTCTTATGTTGTCCCTCTCTGCAACAAAAAGATTTACAAATAATCCGAACACAGCAACGGACATCCCTTGAGATACACTGCAGTTGAGCCATGAGAGGAGGTGGATTGTGTTCAACTGACAACCAATTTCAAACCGAGAACAAAAAGGTCTTAAATGACAATGCTTTCCCACGGTCTGAACGGAAACCATATGCTCGCTTGTCTGTCGGAGCAACTTCAGGACTACCCTCTGCGCTACTGCCTAATGCCAGGCAAGACTGTTCGTTCGGACGAAAACGTCCCAGATGATGGCATCTCATACGATCTTATGCCTGATGAAATTGTCTGGAGAGATCGGCAGAAAATGCTTGAACGTCACGGATATCTGCTACGTCCACGATTTAGACCTGGATGGGTACCATCCTGGTTGAATACGAACATGGATCCCTTGCTTTGCGAGGACTCGCTTTTCAATCCGGTAGAGCTCCTCAGTTATCTCTTTGTCGTCAGCGACTGATGTAAAAGCAGGTACCTAAGCTCATAGATGCTACGCGTATCTCGGACGGGAAGAAAGTCGTCATCAAATCTGTCCAGCGAGATTCAGCAGAGACCTCCATTGGAACCTTCCTGTCATCTCCTGATCTAGCAAAAGATCCCAGAAACCACTGCTTGCCCATCCTGGATGTCATAAGAGATGAATCTGCACCAAACTCGGAGTTTCTTGTCCTGCCACTTCTTCGCCCATTCAATATACCTCCTTTCTTCTCTGTAGACGAAATGCTTGACTTCATGAAGCAGACTCTAGAGGTGTGTCTTTACTGTGCCTCCTCCTCTATAATCTTCCTGTTGAGCTTTCCATAGGGTCTCGCTTTTATGCACAGTGTGGGTGTAGCACATAGGTGATGATTCTGCCTAACTGCGATGGACTGAACTGACTATATGATCATCCAGGGACTGCTCGGACATGAATATCATGTTCGATGGTGCCGAGATGTATCCGAACGGATTCCATGCGAGTGTCTGGAATCTTGACGAACGTGGAGTACCAACGAGTCCTCGACGTAGGAGCGATGTCGCGTCCGTGAAATATTATTTCACGGACTTCGGATTATCATCACATTTTGCAGATGGTGAAGTGAGAGTGGTTACCGGGGTAGATGGACTCGACAGAGAAGTTCCAGAGCTGTTACCACTCAATCGTTATGATCCATTCCCGGTCGATGTGTTCATACTAGGGAATGTTTTCAAACGCAATTTTACGACGGTATGCAAGTTTAAATTATCGTTGCGTAGCTTCTGACCTTTCGATAGAAATTTTTAAATGCGAGCTTCCTAATCCCTCTCGTCGAGAGCATGACCCAAGAAAATCCAACAGAACGCCCATCGGCCACAGAAGCTTTGGCACATTTCGAGAGGCTCATATCTTCCATACCAGGTTATAAGCGTAGATGGCGTCTGAAAGAAGCTGGAAAGGGAAGACTGGGCTCTTTCATACAAGATGCTGGATCGCTTGGTAGGGAGTGTTATTTTATTATAGGATCGCTATGTAGTGAGTGTTTATTTTGCGAGTATATTTCGAACGTCTCTTATTCGTACATTTAGGGTCAACTCGACATTCTAAGTAGATGTTCAGTCCCTCATTTCGTGCTTATGTTTGTTTCTCCATTGCGACCGTTTCGGCGTGTATAAATTTATTTACCTATATTACTTGACGCCCATCTTAAACCGAGACAGTACAGGATAGTTCGACAGAAACTACAGAACAGGATGCACATATCTACAACCGGTACTGCTGTAATTAGATTTACTGTAATACAGATCTCGCTTGATCGACGTGAATTCACAACCTCGCGCATCAGGATTCTCAGTCACATATCGTCTAGTACAATGACCGACTTCGTAAGTCTCGTTCTATCCTTCCCGGCCATTGTCGAAGGGGTCGTGAAGACGTGCAGATCTGTGCAAGAGTACAGGCATTTGCAACGCAATCATACGGAGGCCATCAAACGAGCCAGTTTCGGGAGCCGCAAACTCGCCTACTACGTATCGTTCATCGATGTCGACACTGCGAAGTCTGGAATAGCAGCTGCCGACTCTCAGCAGCAGTATCTCCTTGAAGAAGCTGTGCTACATGCATATAATGCGATGTTGACCACGGCACGAATCGTCGAGGATTGGACGATACGACTGCAGATTACGTCGCACTCGAACAGCAGGATTCTCATGGCCCGCATGGCGCAGAACATAGCAGAAAGACTGATGCTGAAGTATAAGTTGGAACCTTTATCTCGCTTCAGACGTTCGAAGGTTGGGAAATTCGCATCGGAAATCGCGTATCTCGCCATGGGATGTCGTCAGATCAACGATTCCATGGATGTACTTGAAAAATGGACCGGAGATGTAGGCGACATTCTTCTCTCCTTCCAAACACTCAAGAATTTCAGAGATCCAATATCTCATACCAGTATCACCAGCATGAAGGAATGTCTCGACGATGTTCTATTCGTTGCTAGCTGCAGACGGCGTTTGGAGGAGGATCTTCCGGCTCATCGAATCGATGCATCAGAAATTGACACCTACGTGGACCTCGATCCCGCGCGCCCGACTGGGTTTTACATGATAGAAAAGGGGCGGTATATGGGATGTGTGATCAATCGACGCGACGTGAACCATCTTTATAGAAAAGAATCGCTAGTCCAAAAGGCGGTAACAGAGACGGAATATATTGCGAGGCTCTTCGCGGAAGAGAGATCTGGCACGGCGATTATCCAAACATTTGCTGGTTCCGCAATGCTTTCTTGCTGCGGTTGGGCGAAGGTCTCCGCGGAATTTTATAGCAATGAGCATGACTTGGTTCTCAGGCCCCCATCGGGTACGCGACAACCGCGAACCCTGCGCATGCTTCTTCTGGGGGGAGAGCCTCGACATTCTCTAGATGACCGCCTTAGATTCGCAATTCAGCTCTCCACCTCCGTACTCATTGTACATTCTCTGGGTATCGTACACAAGGATATAAGGCCAGACTCGGTACTTGTCTTCGAACCACTGATGGGTGACGAAGGTGACTTATTCCCAATGAAACTCGGGACACCATATCTCGCAAACTTTGACCGAGCGCGGCCTGACAGCGCCGACACTACCATCACTCCATTCAAGTATTCTCACTACATGAGAGTGGCCTACACACATCCAGTCCACACTACGACGACAGAACACATTCGGTATCATATGCGAGATGACGTATACAGCCTTGGAGTCGTCCTCATCGAGGTTGCACTCTGGAAGTCCCTATTCTCGTGGAAGGACAGGAGAGAATGTTATGATGCGGATTTCTCATGGTTCGACTTCTCAATAGACAAGTACAAGCGCATGTTCTTGGAGATGGGTCAGCCAGAGTACCGGAATAGAGGATGGTTAATGCGATGGGACCTGATCAGATTGGCGGAGAAGGAAATACCACCCGTTATGGGCTGCAAGTTCAAGGACGTCGTCGTATCGTGCCTCATGTTTGGAGAGAAGTCCAAGCCGACATTCAACGAGTCCGTTATGAAGATTACAGATACGGAATATGAGAATAAGAATGAAAGCGTTGCATTTGTGCGGGATGTATTGAGTAGGCTTCGTAGCCTTAACTTTTCTTGACTATTTTTGCTGTTACGATGATAGTGCTACAATCATTTTCGTAAATGAAGAGACCTTCGCTTATTTCATAAAAAACGAGAACTAGGAAATAAACTAATGTCCGATCCAAATTTGCCATGTCAGACCTCACTGCGCTCAGGATCATTTATAAAGCATAGCTTAGGACACTTGAGTTCCATGTGCCATAGTGCATTGACGCATCCATGACATTGCAAAATAAAATATTGTGCGTGGATACAAATGTGATATGATAAATAAGTAACCGCAGCAACAGACGTATGGCATAGCCATTTCATGGAGCGAGATATGACGGAAAGTCGTCTTTGAGCTGTTGATGGCAGCGCCAACCGCCGCGTAGAAAATTTACAAACGGGCTGGAATATAAGCTAGAGCTCATATCCCACAGTCCGTACCCGGTCATGCTGTCACCTACCCGAAGTTACTCCATCTTCTAAACCCAGCCTTACGTCTGGTCGATAAGCTTCATGTGCGCATCAGAACTGAACATATTCGAGAAAGCTGTTTCACAGCCGTAACTGTTTCACGGCTTATACATTCGACCACGATCAACGGGAATATCGAAGCTGCTTCAGAGCTTCATCAATCTTGGCACATTGAGACAGAACCTCCTGCGACATTGCTTCCGCTAGAGACACCAATATTTGGACAGTTGAGTATTTCTGACAAGGGAAGTTGAGTTTCGTACTGAATTGGCGCAAAACTAGAAACAATACCTCAAAGAGGACCCGCTTCCATGTGTCAGGCTGCATCTGTGTCATCAAATCTTGAAGAGAGGTAGGAAGTCAGAAACATCATATCTTACGCCGGGCCAGTCGCTTTAGCTTTTGAACTTTACCAGAGCCGCCGAACTCCAGTTGATGGTATCGCGGATGGTGTGAAAGCCTTCTCGGAATTTCGATCTTCCGTCTAGCATAATGCTCAAGTCGGCGCAGTCTGTCTACAGATAAATCATTTTCACCATGTAAGCCATCTAGGTAGACGGTGGATGTTCATACCTATACATTGTTGGGGCGCATGAAAGCATTTTCCTTCAATTGTAGTCAGTGAGCGCGTCCATGTAGATTATATAAACGCGAATCTCGAGTGTCTGCCACATGAAATCGACGATTTTGTTGAGGACCACTTCGTTCCGTCAGATTCCACAATCCCGTAGTTCGTACGAGCTTCTGTCAATGACACAGCGGTCATCGTAAGCCAAGCTGTAAAGCTAATTCCTTAGGCTCATAAAGTACGACGGAAAGATAGGAAGATGACAGTAATATGAGGCTGCTTCAAAGAGTCAGATGAACAGAAAAATGTGAATTTCTGATGGTAGTGCGCTTTAAAAGGTCGAATCTTAGCAGCTATTCACCAAAGACGAAATAGAAAAGCAAAGAGCACGCGCCTGAGCATTGTCCAAATCAAGTACGCGACGCTGCGGACCTCCCAGAACTGCACGGACTTCCGTGACACCTCTAATGATGGGTTCACGGGCGCTGAGTGAAATCCAGTCCAATTGTCCATGCGGATGGCAGTATCATTTGAGAGATCTGCCAGCGGGCGCGACTTGTAAGCAATACAGATCAGGTCGAAGATGAGTATTCATGTCTGCAGAAGTGAAGCCGAAGATGCGGCGAGGAAGATGGCGGCTTTCCCACGCGGAAAGTCGCTGACGACTATTGCTTCAAGTTCAACTCTACCCGACCTATCTTTCCATGCAACGATTTAGCACGACATTTTCGGGCTCAATGATGACTTTCTCCCATCCTCTCGTTACGTTTTGGAGTCAACCGTTGAATAACCACCATTACAACAATGTAAAGTGTATATAATACATCGTACTATGAGAAGGGGATACAGATAACATATCTGTTGAGCGTTACTCCTGACTATGGTTTTGATATCATCTAGTCCGGTTCTCTCAATGGCTTTCTCTTGAGAAAGCTAAGGAGAAGTGGTGATTAGGAAACGTCAAAGATGGACACTTTCAGGAACATACACAGGAAGGACTTGAACTGTACAAAAGCCTCGTTAACATAGGACTCGGTAGTCCAGACATATCTATCTAGTCTGGTTCCGTCGTGATAAATGAGAGACCATCGCAACGATCGCGGAGATTGCTCCTGAACAAGACTATCGAACAAATGTAGCGCTTCCTCTGCCGTCAGCCGCTCGCACGGGTTTTGTCGCGTCATTTTTTCAACTAAAGGATCAAGGAACTCCATGTTCTCGTAAACCTAAACAATCGTCTTAACTCAGCTTAATCGAACGAAGAGCCATACATTCGTCCGTCAACTCCTTTCGAAAAAGGTTTCCTAAAATGAAAACATCCACCGAGAAAGGGTCATACGGGTCAAATTGACGGAGTTCCGGGACTTCTCTATCCAGTCCATCCTGACCTGTGACAAGCCGAATCTCCTCAGCGCTTTCAAACCGACTAGAAATTCCGAAGTCCGTAAAATAGTATTTCACGCCGCGAGTATCACGTCTTCGTCGAGGCCTTGCCATCTTCCCCTTCGCGTCGAGAATAGGCAAACAGGGATGAAAGCCTTTCGGGTACAAAGGATCCCCATTCATCATGATATTGTTTTCTGCGCAGTCCCTAAGTAGAACGAATTTGACACCCTATACTATGAGGACAACAACATACTCACCTATGGGCTACACCATTTTCATGCATGAATACTAAGCCCTGCCAATGACAGTGAACACTTTTAGTACAAGACAAAGGAAGAGGGTGGGCGTACCTCAAGGAGCTGCCTCACGAAGTCGAGAGCTTCATCCACAGTAAAGAATGAAGGTTGCGAGTAGTGAGCAAGCAGAGGCATGACCATGAATTCCAAGTGACTGTCCTCTTCGCTAAACACGTCAAGTATCGGAACACAGTGATTACGAGGATCCTTTGACATCTCCTCGCTCGTCAGAAACCGAGCTATCTCTAACTCTTTACTGCCCTTGGCCAGCTTCTTCATCTTTATGCGTCTTCCATCGGAGATACGCTTCGCGTCCATAGTCTTGGGATGCTGCGCGAGCTAGCATTCATAAGTTACACAATATGGGAAAGAAGGCTGAGCACCTTGTTTGTAAGTCCATCTTCACAAAAGAAGGGCAACTTCTTGGTTCCTGCCTACGATGGCGTCCAGTCGGGGTGGTAACGTGAGCGAAGCTCGTACCCGTGTCGAATGAAGACGTTGTAGTGATCGCACCACCAGCGTTCATTCTCTAACAGCATGAACGGCTCGCGTTTTTCACAGTTTTGAGCAAAAACAAAAGAATCATAAGTGAGGGTTCTGGCCGGATGGTGGATTCGGCTTCAAAGAGAAAACAAGAACAAACAAAAAATGGCTGATCCGAGATTACGTAAGAATATATCCGACCCCCTTGACGAGTCGCCGCTGCAAAAAAATATTCAGAATATGAGTAGGTACGTTACGTCTTCCAGAGACGTCGTATTTAACGGATTCTTATTATATGGGACAGCTGTAAAAATACGGCCGGTATAATTTCCATTTTGCGTGGCACGGATATCTCGACTGTCCAGGCTGTCCTCAGTGTCCTGGGCTTTTGCTCAATTTGAAGAATCCCTACTTTCGATAAAAGTATGAGAACGGATGCCCTCTTCTGTCTAAAAAGAATAGCCATCGCGCTTTTTGCATCGTATGATCTTCTACATCCGTGCATGGACATGATGAAAGGATATAGCATACATACATCAGGAGAGCTTTAGATTACGGAGCTTGGAAAGCACGTTTTTCACAAATGCTACACTCTGATTCTGGAAATGGTTTTGGCCTAAATCTCTGGCTCGTATAACCTCCGCTAGCGTTTTCTTCCCCATTCCGAAAGTCAGACATTCGACAACAACGTCTTTGAAGGCATTTCCCATAGTTATTGGGACCCGTCGCTCTGCCAGCAGGACCAAGTCACGATGCCTCAGCCATCTTGAACTACGATACATGTATTCACCAGCTTCGTCCAGAATTCTGTCATATCGCGCTTCAGAAAGATCGCAAATAGACGTATCGTTGATATAAGCTTGAGCATCATCGCTCCAGAGTCCAGACGAAGAGCGAAGACCACATCGCGATCTCCAGAAAGCATACACCCAGGCTATATACGTCATCGCGCATCTCAAACGGGAGATGTAGAGGCCCTTCGAAGTGCCTTGGGTGAGTGTATAACGAGGCCCACCGTACTGTGATGGTACGAGAGGCTCTGTGCTCGAGTCTATAGATCGCGATACGTTAAACGAGACAAGGTAAGGTTCACCAAGAACGGGAGGGTCGTTGTCTGACGCTCGGAGGTCGACCATATTGTCAGCTATAATGATCGAATCTGGGCGGATGTCTTTGTGCACAATCCTGGGGGAGTGCACGACTAGAACGGCGGAGGCTAGCTTTATGCAGAGTTTGAGGCGTTCGTCTAGGGAGTGTCGCGGATTCCCTTCTAACAGAAGAGTCCGAAGTGTTTTCGGCCTTTTGGAACCGCCGGGAACACGGAAGACGACATCGTGGTAGTGAGCTTACGGTCTTGCAAAACCACAACATGGAAGTACGCCTGCAGTTGCCGACACGTCATGACCGAGTTCGTTATGTTCTTCCGAGAAGAGACAAGCGATAAGCTGTGCATCCTTTAGTGCCTGTTCCTCCTTTCCTTTATGCCAAAGATGTATGATGTTTCTGCGATTAACTATACAGCCGTAGTACGGGCTCTCTTGAGAGTCAACCAACATAAGGCTATTTGGCTTTCGAATATCAAGCGGCTGAAGCGAGGAA
Organism: Sanghuangporus weigelae; assembly: GCA_033182465.1. Classification (NCBI taxonomy): domain Eukaryota; kingdom Fungi; phylum Basidiomycota; class Agaricomycetes; order Hymenochaetales; family Hymenochaetaceae; genus Sanghuangporus; species Sanghuangporus weigelae. The sequence continues at coordinate 3,462,522 of CP137319.1, read as the reverse complement.
ATTAGTTCCGGCTTGACGATTTCCATTGTCCGTCCATCCGTGGCTCTTGCTCGAGCTATTGCGATGAATAGAACGTCATCGTCGAGCTCCTTTTCAGTCTCGAGCGCGTCTTGTCGGTTATTTATGAGATCGTGCCTAAGAAGTGGAGAGACCATAAGTACGTCGTGCAACTGTCTGAGCCAATGCTCAAGTCGACCTATCGCGTCCTCGATTTGCCTACTGCCTATCACTAGAAAAGCTGTCTTTCCGTAGATGGTAGAAACTGTGCCCTTTTCCTTCTTCTGGTCGGAAACATGGATTTTTCTTGTCACAAAGTCGGAAATTGACAGTGCAAGTTTCGCAGCAAAAATCTGATGGCGACGGTAGTCCTCGATGTTCAATCCGAGACGGATACACCATTCTTCGATGACTTTCTTGGCGGTAGCAAGCGCAGCGACTGAGTCTTGAAAAAGCTCTAAGAGGAGCATCTGCGAATCTCGTGCGATTATGTGAGGGTCGTCGTTCTCGATCCCAGAAATTTGCCATTCTTTCCTCCGAAATACTTCTTGTATTCCAGCTGCTTCATTATTTCGCAGCGAGGAACAGTCAATAAGTAGAGCGTAGTATCTCAGCTTCCTCGAGTAGTACTCTGCATTGCGAACGACTTGGCGATGCTTGTGTTCCACGTAGTGTTCCGACCGTATGCGTATAATGCGTATACGGCTTTCCGTATACGGGATACGGCCGTATCGTATAAGAGAAAAAGAAGAAAATATACGGCCCGTATATATACGGCCGTATCCCGTATAGAGTTGGGAAAGAAATGCCGTATACGGTATATGCGCCATATACGGAACTCCGCTTCGCATGCCCTTTGGAAGGGTATTTGTCCCTGCCTTCCATGCGGGGAGCATATTATTTTCTTTGGAAATCATAATTTGAGTGTTACCAAGCACGGCAGGACTGGTGCCAGCAAAAATTTTGGCAATATGCAACCAGGTAAGCGATTATTCACACACATCCGGTGATCACAAATACGCTGATCTGCTGGACTGCTATGAAAATCATCCCTAAGCACCATTATCAGTGAGCAGAACCTTCATTGTATCGAGATAGACTTTGAACACTTTGAAAAGATATTTGTTAGTATGTCCTGATGTGGTAGAGTTACGGAACCTCCGTATACGCCGTATTCCCGTATACGGGTGTTCCGTATCCGTATGAGACCTTGACCACCAAATATACGGCCGTATTTCATACGGTCGTATCCGTATAAGACTCGAGTTATACGGCCGTATCCGTATACGATACGGTCGGAACCCTAGTTCCACGGTTTTAAAAGATTTAATAGCTTGACAAGTTTTAACGAATCCCTCGACGATATTCGGCACTCCAAGGACCAGAGAAACGAGATCTGTCATTGATGATGCGGCAAGTGCATGCTGAACATGGTTGAGACTTTGGTCAAATGGTGAGAGCTATCGACTTACAAGTACGAGCTGATCGAAATGTATCGTCGGTCTTTGAGAGCAAAGTCTGCCCAAAGCTTATGGCACTTTCGTCACTTTCTGTAACGAGAGCACACAAAATGAGTGATGTTAACGCAACGTTGATCGCGCTCGTTGGTTGATTGGAAGTGTGCAGGCTCTCATTACGTCAAAACCCTCGCCTGGATTTGGACTTCTCTCAGCTATTGTCTTACGGGAAATTGTCTAATTACCGAACGAGATTCCACTACTAATGACACTAACAAAGCGCATAACGCATAAATTAATTTTATCACGATTGCCATCAACTCCTTCGGCCTTCCCTGAGAGTTCTTTTCATGAAAACTAACAGAGAGGACTACTTAGAAGGCTTCACGCATAAGCACTGGATACATACAGAAGAACGACTTGAACAGGACCGAGACCTCATGAACCAGAGACTCGGTAATCCAGACGACCTTATCGAATCTACTTCCGTCAAGTTCGATAAGCGCCCATCTCAACGATCGGGGTGATTGTTTGTGAATAAGCTCGTTGAACAAGACTAGAGCTTCTGACGCTGTCGGGCGATCGCTTGGTTTCTGCTGCGTCATTCTGTCAACCAGTGGCTCAAGGAAACTCATGTTATCGTATTCCTAGAATAAAGATTCAGTGCCATCTAGCTAAAGCAGGGTGAAAAAACATACACGGATCAGCTCCTTTCGGAAAAGGTTGCCCAAAATAAAAATATCGACGAGGAAAGGGTCATACGGTACATATTGATGAAGCTCAGGAACATCTTTATCTAATCCATCCCGCCCAGTGACAAGACGCGTCTCTTCGGTGCCGTCAAACTGACTGGATATTCCGAAGTCTACGAAATAGTATTTTACACCATGAGCGTTACGTCTTCGCCGCGGTCGTGCCTTCTTCCCACTTGCATCTAGCATGGGCAAACTCGGGTGAAACCCCTTCGGGTAGAGCGGGTCCCCATCCATCATGATGTTATTTGATGAACAATCCCTAGGTAGTTTAAATATTGTCGCACACTAAGAGTATCGGCATGCTCACCTATGAGCCACACCATGTTCGTGCATGAAAACTAATCCCTAAAAAGGGCTTTGTCAGTTTGAACATGAGGCACTGAGAAAGGAATGTGTACTTCAAGAAGTTGTTTCATGAAATCGAGAGCCTCATCCACCGTCGAGAATGGAGGATCCTGGTAAAGTGTCAAAAGAGGCATGACCATAAACTCCAAGGGGCTGCCCTCCTCGCTGAATACGTCAAGTACCGGAACACAGTGATTACGGGGATCCCTCGACATATCCTCGCTCGAGAAAAACCGGGCTATTTCCAGCTCTTTGCTGCCCTTGAACAGCTTCTTCATTTTGATACGCTTTCCATCAGAAGCACGCGTGGCGTCCATAGTCTTTGCGTGCTAGGCATGGTGTCACTCGTGAGCTGGGATTCAGTTACGCAAGGATTAGTTTGATACCAGATTGAATTGACCGTCTTCAAAGAGGAATGGCAGCTTCTTTGAGCGCTCCCACGACGGTTTCCATCCAGGGCGAAATCGCGGGCGAAGTTCATATCCATGTTGAATGAAGACTTCATAGTGGTTGCGCCACCAACATTCATCCTCATTGAGCAAGAAAAGGTCGTTATATTCTTTGGAATCTTCTTCACTAGAACTTATCGCTGCAGCAGCCATGAGGAGAGTCACAGAGGGTTAATTACTGTTATATATCACGCAGTGCCGTATAAGTACACAAACCAAGAACAAGACGATCGAAGGAGGAGCGTTAGTGAGGGTTTTGCTTTTGTTCTGTCGGTCAGGAAAGAAACAACATCCATCGCGCGACGCGATCGAAAATCGAAATTTTTTCCCGTGGGCGTGGAATAAAATTTCCAAGTTTGGATCGTGCAATCCAGAATTACATATCATATAAGACTTATGATTTCATGCTGCCATCTCCTACGCTCTTGTCTGTTAGCTTTATGTTCTTCATCGGGTGCAGAAACAAGCGATCCGTTCGAGAACAAAAACCAAGGCACTGCTTGCTCAAGTATCGGGCCAGGTCATCGCGCTGTGGACGGCGTGCGTGGGAAGTAACAGATCCAACATAATTTGCCGAAGACACAGTTGTCTGCATTCGCCAGTCTCGATTCGGCCCAGGTCTGTAACTTCAGACTCTGGATGCGACGATCTCGAAAGTTATGGAGAACGTGAACCGTTCTCCTCGAGAGACAGGGAACTTGGTGGCGTTGACTGGCACAAGCTTCTATTCCGGCACGGACATCGGCGGATCGATTACCGACTCTCTTACTGCCTTTTTCATGCACACCGGGCAAAAACTCATGCCCGAACCGTGAAAATGTTACCCAGAATGGAAAAAGAGCCAATCGGATGAGAGCTCACCCGTTCCGATCAAAATTTCTAAGGGCTCGGAATGAGTTTTTGCCCGGTGTGATATGTATTGTCACTCGCGACTTCTGTGATTTTTGTCACACAGAACACCTCAAAATATAAAAATCGCCATATCTCACTCAATTCTTGACCGTTTTGCATGAACTAAGTTGCTAAATTCATATTTTTAAGATTTGTTTCAAACTACAACAAGGATGAAGAGAAATGAGCAAATAATGAGTGAGATATGTCGCAAAAGGCTGATTTTAGACACATCTTTCATGTGCAGTTTTTCCTGCCCTCATCCCTGCTTCTACAGTCCTACAAGCAAGTCCAAAATGATATAATTATTTTATTTTAAATTTACAGATTGACTTTGAGCTCTATTCTGTGTTGAATCTGCTGGTTTGATACATGTCTGAGCTGAGCTCAAACCTACCTTTTCTCAAGGGCCCCCAGACCTCAAAATAAATTTATTCTTAAGAAATCTGATGTCCGTAAATTCATATTATGCTAGTAGTACCACTCTGGTGCAGTCTAGGTTGTTGTAGCACCCAGTCTGAAGGCAGGAAAAAATGCACATGAAAGATGTGTCTAAAATCGGCCTTTTGCGACATATCTCACTCATTATTTACTTATGTCTCTTCATCCTTGTTGTAGTTTGAAACAAATTTTAAAACTATGAATTTAGCAACTTAGTTCATGCAAAACGGTCAAGAATTGAGTGAGATATGGCGATTTTAATATTTTGAGGTGTTCTGTGTGACAAAAATCACAGAAGTCGCGAGTGACAATACATATGAAAAAGGCAGTAAACTCATTCGGTAATCCGTCGTTCGGTTCGGTGGATGAGGTAATCGTTTTCATGAAGCAGTCTTTGTAGGTGAGCAGTGTCTTTCTCTTCGAGTGGCAAATGATATATTCTAACTTCTTTTAGAAATTGTCTTTCATACATAGCAAAGCAATTGCGCATAGGTGACTAATGAAGCCCGGGTTTAATGCCGAAGTTGACATATAGAGACTGTTCAATTCTGAATATCATGACGGATTCGAGAGAGTTCTTTCCAAAGGGCACTCATGCTGCTACTCCACACCTCAATACTGGTGGAAAATATTCTGCTTATCCCTGCCGCCGTCGGGACGTCCTTTATCCCGACTTTGGTATATCTTCACGATCCGATGATGCCACAGAGAACTTCCGATCACAGGGAAAGACTGGCAAGACAAGGCGCTTCCTGCGCTCTGCCAGGGTAAGCCGTTCGACTCGCTCTGCGTGGACGTCTTCGTTCTTGAAAACTTGTACAAGCATTGTTTTGTAAAGACACCTTCCTTCATTGGAATAACTTTTAGCGATTATATTCTCTATGCAAATAGAAATGAAGACCTTGCTTTCTTTTCGCCACTTATGGGCATGATGTCTCAGAAACATCCAGTTACCTGGCCAAGCATTAATGAGTGTCTAGAGATTTTCAATGGCATCGTCAAGCAACAGATGCCTCGGCTTTCGTGGCAAATCTTGCGTCGTCCGAGTATGGACAGGCTTAGCAGACGGCTTTGCGATCTAAGCTCGACGAAGCGATCGTCATCAAGCCGCACCTGTGCAGGACTCTATCCTAAGCTCACACCATGACCTTGTTCGTCATGTTGCTTTTTTACCGTGCTCTGAGTGCGTTCGTAACTACCGCTGTTTCCGATTTTTCTCTTAGGAGGCTCCAATCAATTCTCCGTACCGCACTACCTTCGGCATTTACGATGCTATCAGACAAATAGACAACAGGGACAATAATTGTCAATAAGCAGTGCTGATCTCCATATTATATGTACAAGTGTACTATTTCAAGAATTTTCATCGAGACCAATATTCGCGCTCTTGTCTGAGTTTGTCTTTTGTTATCTGCAGTATGGCGATTGGATGCCGTCTAACTCTTCAGCGACTTTCTCTATATATGCTATACAGTATATAGCTACTGGATGAACTGGATGGTCTAAGCGAAACAGAAAGTCAGTGGAAAGGAGGCTAAAAAGCTGTAGCTACGAAATGCGAAGATTTTATCCTGGACTCCAGGAGATCAAGAACGGAGAAATGGCACTATGTGGAACGAGTTTAGTCCATTTGTATGGGCCAAAGATGAGAGCTTCGGTTAGCGTGCTACGCGAAGGCCAAAGTAAACGCCCGCGCAGGCCTCCTGACCGGAAAGGCCCGCGTCGATCATCTCCTCTCTACACGGCACGTTTATTTTGTTCGCTTTTGTTCTCTATCACAATGGATCGCGGATATATTCTACACGCGATGACCTTCAATCAACTCAGTACCGATGCATTCCAAAGCGAAAACTTCTGATGGAGAAACATACATACCTTTCGATCTCACTAACAGTGAGAAATGGTGGAGGGACCGATATAGCTTCCTCCTGAAGCATGGCTACCATCTGCGACCGAGGTTCCGTCCGGGATGGGTTCCGACGTGGGTCCGGAAGAAGAAAAGACCACTTCTCTGTGAAGACGGACATATGAATCTTGTGAGTACAGTTCTGTTCAATAGCGTCGGTCCAGCTTCTTACTACGTATCTGGGCAGCATCCGAAGGTCATCGATGCCGTTCGAGTGTCGGATGGGAAAAAGGTGGTGATCAAGAAGGTCGCTAGACAATGTGATGAGCGCTCCATACTCGAGTATCTTGCGTCGGAAGAGATGCTCCGCGACACTCGAAACAACTCAGTTCCCCTGCTTGATGTTATCAGTGAAGATGCCGACCCCTACGCATTCATCGTCATGCCTTTGTTGATCAATTTTACCTTCCTTCCCTACACGTCTGTGGACGAAGTCATGGATTTCATGAGACAGATGTTAGAGGTGTGCTGCAATAAGGTCGTTCTTAAGCTGTAGCTGATGATGTCTCTCGTCTGCCAGGGTCTGTCTTTCCTTCACGAAAAAAATGTGGCCCATAGGTGAGCCACACAGCGCATTCATTATAACGAGCACTAATAGAAACACGAATAGGGACTGCTCGACCTTGAATATTATGATGGACGGTACTCGTGTGTTTCCACGAGGATTCCATCCTGGTGCTCCGAATCTCGAGTATACTGGAAAGAGCTTTGCGCATCCACGGCGGCGAAGGGATGTCTCTGGTGTCAAATACTATTTCACTGACTTCGGAATATCGTCCCGTTTTGATGAGAACGATCCTTATCGTTTCGTCATGGGAAAAGACTGTCTTGACAGAAATCTGCCTGAACTTTATCAGGATGAGCCGTACGATCCATTCGCTGTCGACATATTTCTACTTGGCAATGTGTTCAAGTATGTCTTGGTCGAGGTAGGCATGCATTCTGCTCGATCGTGCGCGATTATTGACTCAGTTATTATCCTTCAGCAATATGATGGGCTTTCTTTCCTCTCTCCTTTAAGCGATGCCATGACCCAACAGGATCCGAAGTCTCGACCATCTGTTCAAGATTCTATAGAACTCCTCAATGACATCGTCAAACAGCAAACTCCCAAACGTCTGCTACGCTTGATAGTCACGATCGATGCGAGTAGACTGAGCCGGTTCTTGTGTGGCATTGGTTCTATAAAGCGCGAAACAAAATTGGCGATCAAACTTTGGTTGTGTACGTCCCTTTGTCCTGACATATTGAATTCAATCATTGACCGTTGTCCGTGTGGTTTCAGCATCTCCACGCAAGAAATGGATGAAGTATTGCTCGCAATCGAAATACGGTGCACTCACTCAATTATCGTATTCGTCCTCCGTGTCTGCCCATGGCAGAGTCAATTGGGTCTGACACTCGGTCTCGACTGTTATCCTACGTTTGCGGAAGAATACGCGTAGATCCTTCCACCTATTCTAGTCTTTGATGACAACAAAAGAGCCCGCATATCGGGAAGTAATCTGCTTGGATCATTGCTGACATTGGCTGAGATTCTGATAGTGTAGACATAGAACATCAAGTAGATATCTCTTGAAATCCGACAAGTTGTAGTTCGAGATTACGATGTACAGGGACATATTGAAAGTAGACTATAATGGAGCGGCGATCGCGATCATGAACTGCCAGCGGAAATCATCAGTCAGTGAACCCCCTGGTTGAAGGCGCACGTGTTTTTGTGCCGGAAAACTTTGCCTAAATCGCGTTACAATAATCTTCATGAACAGAGCACGCGGTCCCAAGGCATAATGCCCTACCTATCAATTTACGAGCTACAAGGAATTCCTCACGACTGGCGCATTTCAAATTGACGAGAAATCGAGAACTGTGTTCCAAGTCTTTCTCAAAGAGCTTCCAACGCAAGAAGTAGCCTGATTTCTGCGAAACAAGGCATTCCAGAAGCTTCAGAGCATCATCGGCTTTAGGACGGCGGGCAGGATCATTTTGTACCATCGAGTCCACAAGAGGCCGCAAGAACTGAAGATTGGAGAAATGCTGAAGAATAGTCAGAAATTTAAAGTGATGTCGAAGTCGACCATACCGTGATGAGATGTCTTTTATAGACATCACCAATCAGATAAATATCCACGGCAAACGGATCATAGGGAACTATTTCTGAAAGCTCTGGAACATCGACTTGGCAGATACGACCAGTGACGAGACGGTCTTTATCAGTATCGCTGAACCGCGTGGAAAGCCCAAAGTCTATAAAATAGTACTTGACTCCAGGTGAATCGCTTCGGTTGATAAACTTTGCACGTCCTTTATAATCACGGCTCTTCTCTCGATAAACCGGATGGAATCCATGAGGATATATCGATGTTCCATCTAGCATGATATTCAACCTTGAACAGTCACTGTTTTGGATCGACGTTAACAAAGGAAAAGACAGCTGAAGATACGAGATACCGGTGGGCGACATTCATTCTGTGCATGAAAGCGATACCCTTCAAATGTGTTAAAGCTCAAACATCTGAGTTCGCAAGAAAATTCCATACCTCTAAAGTTTGCCGAAAGAAATCGACAACCTCGCTGACTGTGACGAACGGAGGACTGTTGAACTTGCGTAGCACTGGCATGACGACAAATTCAATGCTGTTGTCTGTCTCGTCAGGGAAGGCATCAAGGATGGGGACACAGTGATTCTTTTCGTCCTTTATAGAGGAAAGAAAGACAGCTATAGACCTTTCGTCGCTCCACTTCGGGATCTTCTTAATGATGACGCATGAGGAATCTGCAATACGCGTTGCGTCAATTATTTGTGGATACTAAGTAGTACAACCGTTAGCGCTGCAGAGGTAAACAGCTCAAAGACGCACAAGATTACGCGCCGCGTCCTCGCAGCTCACCGGAGCTAAGTTTGGATCTGCTATCCAGGAAGGTATCCATCCGGGCCGAAGTCGCTCACGCAGACGATATCCACGAGACTCGAGCATCGAGAAACGAGATCCCCACCACTTCTCGCCTTCGGTCAGGTCAAACAGGCTCCTATCGATAGAGCCTGTCTCTGTGTACAACAGATTAACCAGGAAGTCCGTAAGTCCCATTATTAGTAGATGATGGAAAGAGAGGCGCTCTACGGAAGTGTAATGATCAATGAGGATTTGGTGACAGAAAAAGTGGATGTTTCTCCCATTGCAATCACCCTTATAAATGGGACGTTCGTGCAGGTCTATTATTCTTAACACTACGAGCAATGATGTGTCTGCCCTGACTATTCCCAGAGCGTGATTTCTTGTTTTCCCCAATCTTGCAATACGATCGAGTCAGCACGCGTTAGGAATATCAACGATAGAGAAAATGGAAAGGACGCGCACATATTGTATGCCCGCTATAAGCTGCCTCATCATAAATTTTCCCTAAACGATGCGAGGCAAAAATGCACTGTTCGTTTTGGTCCGCTTTTTCTTATGTATTGTGGGACGCGAAATGATATATAATATATTGGTGGGTGTATAAGTTCGAGCTGTACGGAGTACTACATAGTCCTAGTAATAGTACGGATCGGACGATACGTGGCGTTATAGAAATCTAGCCAGATCTATTCTTTTGTTCCCACGAGTTAGCCATTGATCTTGTTCTCCTTCTCTTGCTGCGTCTTCTGTCCCTACTCTTATGAACCTCATTATGCGAACAACAACGGCACTACTATTCTCAGTCGACGAGCTGCGATCTGATTTTGTCCTATCCAAGGCCCATGCTCTGAGCGTAATCTCTCGGACCAGCAGCCTCTGTGATTTAAGGCATATACATGTATCTCTCGTGCACCGCCTACAATTGCGTCGCGTTCATGGACACCTCGCTAGACTCGCGTGAAAATGCAAGCCGTCTGCTAAGTGGAGAAGCTCTTTGGAGGGATAGATATGGAATGCTTGAGTCCCACGGTTATCAGCTCCGACCTCGATATAATCCCAACTGGGTGCCATCATGGCTAAACACGAAAAAACCAGCTTCACATCATGAAGATTACCATTTACATAATGTAGGCATTTGACGACAATTTTTTTCTGTTTGTCCTGAGCCGCATTTCATTCCCAGAATCCTATGAACATGGACGCCATTAGAGTCTCTGACAGGCGGAGGGTTTTCTTAAAGCGCGTTTGCACAGGCAGCCGAGAGATTGATACTCTTCGCTTCCTGACTGAACCTCAGAGGCTTCAAGATCCAAATAACCATACTGTTGCTTTACTGGATGTTTTCACCGACAATAATGATCCACGGTTTTCATACATTGTTATGCCTCTGCTTCGCCCGTATTATTATCCCGCTGCTCACTCAGTTGACGAGGTTGTAGAATTCATGAGACAACTACTTCAGGTATATTTATACCAGATGAAGCTTATGCGACATTCTGACACAAATAGGGTCTTTGCTACATGCATGAGCTCAACGTCGCACATAGGTGAGTTATACCACTGCGGGTGGGTGTCGCTGACTGCAAATAACAGAGACTGCTCCGAACTGAACCTAATGATGGATGCTGATGATATGTATCCAAAGGGATTTCATCCAGCAACCTATACGATGGATGCATCTGGTTACAAGCGAGCTTATCCCAAACGACGCCGTGACGTGAAAGATCTGCGATATTATTTCATTGATTTCGGAATATCCTCGATATTTGGACCAGATGAGCCTCGGAAAGTACTGGGTGTCCATGGTCAGGACGACGAAGTCCCGGAGCTCTCATTAGATGTGCCGTATGATCCTTTCTTGGTCGACGTCTTCATTCTTGGAAATTTATTCAGAAAGGCATTTCTCAATGTACGTTTCGCCGTCTGGCTTGTGCTTCCTTCTGATAACTGTTTCAGAGATACTCAAATCTTGATTTCCTCCTGCCATTGGTGGAACGAATGACTACGCGCGACTGTAGGGAGCGATTAGCTTCTTTCTCGGCCTTGCGATTATTCGATGTTCTCGTATCGAATCAGTCGTGGTACACTCTGCGATGGAGACTGAAGGAGAAAGATTCGGGACCGATCACACATTTTTTCAGGACGTGGGTTCCATATTCGAAGAGACCGTTAACTTAGCTAAAAGCGTGCTAGGTAAGATATACTGTCTTGATCAGTTATCATCCCATTGACCCGAGTACGATAAATTCTTCGCAGAGACGAGGTCGTGAACTACACAGCGGATTTTTACAAAACGCTGGAAATTGAAAAACTAGACGTAAATTGTTCTTGCCCTTATATATAAAAACGGAAGCAATATTTATCGTGTTGGAAAGACGATAGCATACGCGCAAAAGCTAAGAACATCCAATTAAAATGACTCCCTTTCATTGTTGGCATTATCCTATCATCGAATTGCAAAATGCTCTCGCCAAGTGAGTTGCTTTCATTCAAAGAGGACTTCGTCTAAGCATGCATGGCTCGAGAAAAATGATTAGGCCAGAATGGTCCATTACCTCTTTCGGAAGAAATCAGAAATATGACGAGTGATCGCCGTTCAATGATCGACGATCGTTCACGATCTCATCAGGCTTTGATCGTATCTCACAAGTCTCCGGCCCCTCATTTCTCTATAGCCTGAAAACAATTAAATCAATGAAATGGTACTGACATGGGTCGACGTCAAATAAGAGTGCCTAATATCACATTGAGTAACTCATCTCTTACGATATAGATATCCAGGAAGATTCTTCTCAGTGTCGGCGACTGCCTATTTCATCCAGAAAACACCTTGTCTGAGCTCATTAGACGAGAAGTTCTCTGAAGACATGGATATGTAGGGGTTCGGAACTCCGGGCAGAGCGATTCGCACAATTAAGGGCACAGTGAATTCCTTCCTTTTAATCATAAGGATGTCTCTCGAAGTAAACAAACTGGATACTTCTGGGGACTCGCAACTACTGAAAAGAATGCTTCATGATTTTCATCCACAAAGGCACCTGGTGAATAAGTCCAATCAGGACAGAGCGAAGAGATCTAAGAACGTATTGACCATTAATTGGCTTTGATTTCCTATGAAATTTCGTGATGGATGATTCGCTGCGGAAGTCATCCGACAGCTCCGGAACCGCAATGTGCTCACTAAACAATCGGACTCGTCAAGAAACAAGCAGAACTATACTCGGATTCTGTTACCAGCGACACAATAAACCAAATGAATTAACGGTTAGTGTTTCTGTTGTAGTTGCTCTTGTTTATACTCGACGGGTATTTCCGGAGATGACATAAGATAGGGCTTTTCCAGAAGGGTGTGAACAAACCTCTTGTCAAATCTCGCCCGGAGGCCTTAGCACAAGAATGGTTACAAGATATCGCCCTGGCCAAGAGAACGCTGTGTGCGGCGAACCAGGTGAACCATCGACATAAAAGGCGCCTTTCCTCCTGTTCCGAAGAAATCTTTTCGTCAATTACTCCATCCAACATGGAACATATAACAATTACAAGCCCGGAACAACTTGCACAACGTGTACATCTTCCTGCTTCTTGGAAGCTAAACTTCAGGCGTTCGTCCGCTTCTAACTAACTCCAAAAGGAACTGATCTATTCCCCTAGAACTTGAAGTCGCGACGTTGTCTAAAGAGGCTATATGGCAGGGCCTAGCTTTTGATGAAGCGGGTTTTCGAGAATGGTGGCAGCGAAGACGCGCAGACTCTCACCTACAAAGCAAGCTCATTTTATTCCTCAGAGCTTTATTCGCCTGACCGTCTTTTCCAGATACCAAATCATGGTCGGACATGCAACGTCTTACGAGGCGAATTGTCATTCAAGTCCTGGAAAAGGTTCAACTCATAGCGGTAAGAATGGCAATGCTTCCCACAATTTCGTCATTAATTTTATATTGTAGATAAAGGAAGAATGTCCAATCACGGAACGTCTGAAAGTGATCGCCGAGAGATGCAGAGATGTACTACTTTATCATATCGTCCTATGCTATAACCTTCCTTTGAAAGACGCGAATCTTCTGCAAGAACTCTTCGAATACACAGTACCGTAAGTAAAATACGTACCGGATCGTGCTATTTTTTGCTGACTATCCTTTAGAGTTGTATACGTCGTCTCCAAAGCCATCCAAATATATTCTACGCAACTGCTGCATGAATTCGAAGAAACTTCCGGGACAGTACATTGCCAGAAACTGGATCATCTCCTTATCGGACTTCTTGGAAAGTGCTATGTAAGCTTGCCTAGCAGCCGAACGGAATGTAATCGCTGACTATAAAACCCAGATACTTGGAAATGAAGTCATCTTTGACGTAAACCAGCTCATAGAACAGCTGAAAGCGAGCTCTGTTTTTGACTTTGGTACGCTACTTTTACGAACAAACATTGGTTCGTATCCCCGTATTGATCGCACGCAGACGTTGCTGGAAACTGTTCCCGTGGAGAGAAGGATAATTCAGTCACACAGAAGGCAGAGGATCGCGAAGAAGATAGCATTGAAAAGCCCACAAAAATGTGTCCTCAAAGCGAATCCGAGGCCTCGCAAAGCGCCTCGGATATCGGGAAGAAGCTTTCGGCGGACGCGTTCTACTATGTCAAGAAATTAGAAACGAGAGGTGAGCAGGCATGCAATTTAAGTTCGTGATATCTTGCGTACGCCTTGTTCTTTTTCAGTCCTTGAGGAAATTGGATTGAAACAGTTAAAGCACGTTGTTTACGAGTCGAAGAAGTGGAAAGGTGATGGTAAGTATGCAGACGTTTTTGAAATGCAACGCGAGAAAGGCTTGGGCACTGTGAGTTTAGAAAAGTTGAGGTAAACTCCTATTGACAAATGGAAAATAGGTTGCTGTGAAAATATATAAGACAAACACGTATGCCAAGGTAAGGTGCTTCCTATAATCAACTACGAGTATCTTATCGCAAAGACAAATCTAGCGGCTGCTTCGAGAATCACGGATCTGGATGACAGTCAAGCATCCGCGCATCGCGCCGCTTCTCGGCTTTGTTTGCTTTGATTCGTCATTCACGTCTCAGCCATGTTTGGTCTCAAACTCATACTATACTGATCTCAAGAAGATCGTGAAGGACTACGGGACAAACGGTCGAAAGTCCGACAGCAAAGCCCTGAACGACGAGCGTAAACTCGAGTTTGTAAGCACGATTGCTGTGTAAGGACGCTGGTCTGATCTGACATGACATCTCTCAGCTGCGGGACGTCATCCTGGCACTTGAATTCTGTATGTGCATCTGTCAGTCTGTCCGTAATATTACCTTTTACTAAGCGGAGGTATACCAGTGCATGCTTCCGGAATTGCTCACGGAGACTTGAGAGCGGTACGCATTCTGCGATGTGATTCTTATGCACTTCTGCCACTAAGGTGTCTGTGTAGGAGAACGTTCTCGTCACAAACGAACTTTTAGATGATACGAGTTGCTATGCAGTCCTGAATGATTTTGGTTTGGCCGAACATCACTACAGCAACATTAGTCAGGTAGACGATTACCTGGGTCCTGCATCCACTACCCGAACAAGAGGCTATTGGATAGCCCCTGAATTAATTGACGAGGCTCTCGAACATGAAGCGCTACCTAAAGCCTCGAAGAAGGGTGACATATACTCATTTGGCGTGGTCTTCGTGGAGGTGCGTGACAATAAGCTGGTGGGGATTCAGCGGCCTGAAATACGAATGAATTATAGGTCGTTTACGAGAGAGATCCGTATGACGGTCTGATGATTAGCGTTTATGACGCCAAGTCCACAATGCAGTTGCCTGCTAAACAGGAGGACCTAAACCTACTAGCCGAGTCCCACTGGCCGCTCATGCAAGGATGTTGGGAAACGCCGGACAAGCGCTTAGGGATATTGAAGGTGGCGTGGGGTATACTCGATATCTTGGATCAGCTGATTCCGCCGACTCCAACCAATTTCGACGAGCTTGAAGGTCCGGAGCTTGCTTACTGGTCGAAGTACTTAAAGAAGCCAATTTCATAAATCCCAATGGATAATTACCCCAAAGCATGGAAACATAAAGTATTCGACAATTACAGGTCATCAGGAATACGTACATAGAATGAAATGATGCCGGCGAAAGCCCTCTTTTGAACGTTCTAAAGTTGAAATATGCACGGTGCAAATCTCCGAGTCCGATGGAAGACAAATATGATCTTTGAAGCCTTATCTGCTCATTGAAGATACTGGATCCTCTCGTACCAGATCTGCAACCTTTCCTCCAAGAGGCGACCTACTGGACGCGAGTCAGGGGTAGGAAAAAAGCATGAACGAGCGAATGACCGGAACTCCGAGTCGTCTTTATATCGTTCTGGTACTGGCGGGTGGAGCGGTTGCTTCTCTCTGGCTAAGCATAGTGGGTAATCATGAATGCCTGTCCAAGGATCTGAGTCTGACATGATCTGTCGATGTGTTGGTGAGCAAAGCACTCAAAGGATTGAATAAATGTAGTGAGTACCTCGATTACGGTGCATGCAAAGGACCAGACGTCACCGAATATTGTGGGGTTGGAATAATTTTCTTTTCCATTCACAAAGTAATCGGGTGGTGTCCAAGCTAATGACGGACTCGTTGACGAATTGATGATGGGAAAGGCTCCTGGGTCTGTCAATTTTGCGGACC
This sequence comes from Sanghuangporus weigelae, assembly GCA_033182465.1. Taxonomy (NCBI): domain Eukaryota; kingdom Fungi; phylum Basidiomycota; class Agaricomycetes; order Hymenochaetales; family Hymenochaetaceae; genus Sanghuangporus; species Sanghuangporus weigelae. Next base: position 3,446,714 of record CP137319.1, on the reverse strand, counting down.
CAAAATCACCGATCGCTGCAGAGAACGTTCCGCCAGGGTGTCTCCGAACCATGATGTTTCTCTGTAAATGAATGAACAAATGGCAAGCGATATTGTCGCGTCGACACCTACACCATTTATGTCACGATGTACAATCATGAGGCGCGGTTCGTGCACTGGGAAAGCATGACTAAAATGGCGAAGTTACTAAAAAATGGTACATACAATAAGCTAGTCCAGCGGCAACATCGCAGAGCTTGGGAGCATGCGATGTCAGTCGCTGATACCCTGGCAAAATGGCGTAGGAAGCTCACCATCTTTAACTTTATCTTTTCACTCAGCTGTTTGTTATTTGATACGAATTCACGGAGATCGCCTTCTGGATACAATTCAAGTACGAGAGATGGAAATATACAATTTTCGTAATCCGTCGCAAAGCCAAGAAGCCGTACAATATTCGAGCACCGTGGATCTTCGGTCTGTCTTGATCCTGAATGCCACAATACACATTCTCTCTCGAAGTACTCCAAGGGAAAAGCGTAAGAAATGCTAGAACATCTTGTCAGAACTGAAAATACAAATACCTGGAATAGCCTCTCCTTCCTCGCTTCAGCATCCTTGCCGTCAGCATTTTTTATGAATTCCACGAGCGTTTTCGAGAGGCACTTGACTGCCACAAGCTTGAAAACAAATGAGCTTTAGAAAGAGATATTGCTGCCAGAACTCTCATTTGCAAACCTCGCCATTGCCCAACCGCCTCCAGTATACAATTGCCCTCGATCCCCAGCCTCCTCCTCCGTAAGATTGTCCCTGTTCCAGATGCTGTTTCTGATATTCAGGGATTTTCCTACTCCTTAATCCTAGCAGCGAAATAAATGCCGGAATGCTTCCTGTCATTCGCGATACTCACTTTGGACTATTTCTGTAGCAATTTCTTCAAGAGGTCTTGCGGTCGTCATGGATGTGGAAGCCCAGTTGATCGTTGGAGAGAGCAAATTATACGGATGGACTGTCTTACGGAAGGACTGCCTACCAGACGCCGCAAACACAAGGACTTCAAAATGAGTCAACTTCTTAGGACCGACAGTCACCTACAATAGAACACAAGGTACATCAATTTGCCTAGGAACAACAATTAAGGACATATTTGTTATCCTGATCTAGCAACAGTTGTGGCAACTTCGGGCTTCCCACGCTCAGCATGCAAACGTGTAAACAATAAAGCGTTTTGATTTCCGCAAGCAGAAACAAGGACATCGTAGACGAAACTGAACTGTCACCTGTTTCCTTCTATTCACGACCGAATGCGCCAGTTGCTAAGAACTAGGTTCATTACATCCGTGAATTAACGTCAATCTAGTCCAGCTGATGGTCGTCAATGAAGCAAGTTCTTGTTGCGTTGCGTTTCCGACACAAAAAGTCAAAGGAATAACAAATAGTGCTCGACACTAGACCAGGAAGTTCAGTTGCATTGAATATACGTGAAATCTAACTCCGAGGAGCATAAAACTAGCCAATGGGCGACGCCACGGCAAGAGTCGTAACCCGGCTGAGAAAACTTAACATTTGATTATGAGTAGTCCTTATTCCGCGGCAGACGCTGAGCCAGCTCTCCAAAGACCAGCGTTGAGCAACTGAGAGAGCTAATACTGCATAAAAGTTTTGTGAGCAACTGGATTAACCTGGTTTATGATATCAGTAAATGTGACACATGAATACCTGGTCTGGCTTATGTACCTGATTCTAATTATTCCTATTATGCCTTAGGAACGCGAGTCGTAGGTGGTGAGCGATATGAGTCCTCTCTTCGTCATAACAGGGTTATCGCTAGAGTAGTCGACACCTATCCGAGCCAGCCCACGTCGCCGACTCGGCACGGCAGCTATTGCTATCAGCAGTCATCTGCCACTGAAGATAAAAGGCCATTATTCGACAGACAATTTCCGGAAGTGGTGGGGCCCTTCTGCTGGGATACGTAAGATGCAAATTTTCAGAGAGATGTTGAGACCATGTAGATCAAAATGATATCGGCGATATATTGCGCGGGAGTAAGTACTTGGATCCCGAGAAACTGAATTTTTGAAATCCTCGCCATGTGGATGCCTCGATAGAGACATTAATTGTGAGGCTTCGTATTTAAGGTACTTTTGCTGAAACTGACCATCGTGGGAATGTATGAGTCATTTCTTACCACGTGATCTCTCGTCACTGTTGTTCCGCGTGTTCGTCTCTAGATCCAGGAAAGATACGGGATGCCATGGTATGCTAGTCAGTCATCTTGGACAGTAAAATAGATACTGAACAATTTTTATATTCAAGCGCTACGCAGATGATCCGGCGGCCTTATGAAGTTGGCAAAGCACCTTTTCATAAAATTTACTGCTCCCCGCATAACTTCCATTCTCTCCAGGCAGTAAATCGCCTTCTTCTCCAAAGGTAAGGCAAGTCACCACCGCATCACAATACGCTTTGTTTACCCTTGTGTTAAGCGCAGTCTTCGCCATGTTGATGAGTTTTCTCTTGCGTAGTGCATCTATCGCATATTCGTTTTCGTCACAATCCGATTCGTCATCAGAGTTGTAGTCGAGACATTCTCCATCCGCGGTCCAAGGAAGATCGGCGAACAAGTCTTTCGCCCAATCATCGACGACATAAAACTTAGTCTTATCATTCCACCTGAACACGGACTTCCACAAGCCAATTTCGAGTAGACAGACACCGAGACTGTAGACGTCGTCGCGCATGAGATACTTTTGGGGTCGAACCTTCCCCAGGTGGCGTGGTTCATGGTAAAGCTTCTTGTTCATCACCCTGTCGAACCGATACATGCCTGATAAAGACTCGTTATATCGCGCAGCATTGAAACCAGCGAGGTACGGCGTGCCAATATTGTAGAACGGTACATGGGACTCCTTCATGGGTTCCAGTACGAGTATTGCTTCCGGTCTAATGCCCTTATGGACGAATCCCATTAAATGAAAGGCATGAACAGCGTTGGCTAGCTGCAACGCGAAGGCAGCACGCTTCTCGATGGGATGGAACTCGGAACCTGATGTCGTGAGAAGTTTCCGCAAGGTACGAGCAGTGTACCCCTTTGGTTTGCGATATATGACCTCGAATGTTTGCTTATCAGGCCTCGTGTATCCACAGCACCGGAGGATACCTATGCTTTTCGTAGACACGCCGTACTCCGACTGCTTATCTTCTCGAAGCGTTTTCGCGAGCCTCTCCGTCTCCTTCTCTTCCGAGTCAAATAGTCTCGGGTCGTTTACATATCGCTTCTCGACGATACAGTGCTGAAACTCTCCCCTTTCCGTCACCTTGTAGAACATCTGGTCATCCGAGTTCGTCTCCTCCAATAGAGTCAATTTCAGTCTGCGATCAATGAGGCAAGATGTCGGCGTCTTCGCTGATTTCGCCAACTGCGTGAATATGTAGACCTTCTCGTTATACGAAAACAGCTGGGTTAAATGTTGGGAGATGGGTATGAACTCGCTGAGTGTCTTGTAAGTTAAGTCCAGTTTCTCGAGGCATTCGCGGATGCTGACGGAGCCTAACGCTAGGTACCGTATTCTGTTTAAAAGAAGCAGTGGCTGAAAATGTGGAGATTTCCGTTCGGCAGGAGGTGCTGCTTCGGTTTTTTGAACGGATTTCAATACATTGCTGACAGCTGCAGATACTTCGAGAGTCTTTTCGTCATGCTCCGCTGCGTCCGATGAATTTCTGGCGGTTGCAGATACATCGAGGGTCTTTTCGTCAAAATCGGTTGCTTCTGATGGATTCGTTTCCTGCTCGCCTCCGGATTTGTTCTCGTCTGAGGCGTCAGCCTTGGGATCTTCCACGGGGTCAAGCCGCAGCCGAGCGGACCATTTGTGCAAGTCGTCTGCCAGTTTCGTCGTATAAAGGTGTGCTCTGCTGAGCGCTCGCTCGAGATGCGCGCGGATGTCCGGTCGGAGAGTCGTGCACTGAACAATTGTAATGTACAGTCGAAGGCGATACATCAGATCCTCGGCGTGTTCGATTGAGAAGTGGAGATTGCCATTGATTTTCTTGTACTGTCGCAGGACTCGTGCCCCTTTTACAGAGTAGTCGATGACCTCAGGGATTAGGACAACGAGCTGAGCGATACTCAAGGGGTCGGGCATGAGAGTCTGTGATATCCTAATAGAAACGTTAAAAACATGATTTGTATCAACAGTTCTCTAAACTCACGAGTATAACCAACACTCGTTGGCTCAAATATACGAATTGTTCGAATAAAACCTGCAGAATAGCCGATTGCGAACAAACCACTTTGAGTCGTGCTTCGACTTACGTTGCCTGTGTTTCGATGTGTTATCGAGAAAGCAGGACCTAGCAGCAATCGGAGAGTGATTTATGATGGAGTTTGGTAAAGATATCGATATCAGTTTTATACTGCTCAAATGCCGACAGAAGGAGACGGATCATCGACTTGGACCTTGCTGGCCATAGCTCAGAACAACGGATGGCTTGTAATCAAGTACCATAACGACCGATGATTTTGTTGACGACACGTAACCAAACGATACGTATATAGATAAACAAAAGGCTTTGATATTTGAAATTCTTAGTACTAAGATACCAAAGAGCGGCGATACATTAGAACAAGACAATAGGTACGCGTGAGGATGTCAACACAATGCGTAAGGAGTTATTATAATCGGCTCGCAAGTTCAGTCAATTGAGACGAATACCTTTATAGAAGCTCTTGTCAGGTAGGCTCCAATAAGAAGAGTGAGACTCACCGATCATACGCTTAGCAAGGATGACTCCTTCACGCGTGATGCATCTGATGCTGATGAAAAACTGCGAGACTCGTCCTGTATTGTTCTTTATTAGCCTCCAGCGCAGCGACGACTTCGAGCACTGAGAAATAATATCATCAAGTTGTTTCAAAGCAACATCGGCTTTGGGACGTTCCGATGGGTTCCTTCGCGTCATGGACTCCACGAAAGGCTTCAGGAACTGAACATTTGAGTACCTCTATCGAAAAACAGTCAAATTATGTACTGGCGAAAACAGTCAGCAAGCGCACTTCAACAAGATTCTTCCTGTATACATCGCCGAGTAGATAAATGTCCACTGCAAATGGATCATAAGGGACCTGATCTGAGAGTTCCGGGACTTGAACCTGGCACCTGCGACCAGTCACGAGTCGCTCTCCATCCGTTTCGTCAAATCGTGTAGATAACCCAAAGTCGATAAAGTAATATTTCGCGCCTGGGCTACTTGTCCGACTTTTGTACTTCGCCAACCTTGTGGAGTTTCTGTCCATTATCTGATGGATAGGGTGAAAGCCCTCTGGAAACATCAGTGTCCCGTCTAACATGACATTCAAATCCGAGCAGTCTCTGGCAGCACTTGAAGTCAGCAGATATTTCAGACAGATAAGACAGCTCGGACCTGTGCGCGATATTCTTAGAATGCATAAAGGCGATTCCCTTGGGCTGGCGTTTATAAGCGTATCAGTACAGGAAAAGTGGGCGGCGAACCTCGAGCGTTTGCTTTATAAAGTCGACGGCTTCATTGACTGTACGGAAAGAAGGACTATTGAACATGCGCAATAATGGCATGACGAGAAATTCAGTGCCCTCTTCTGCTTCATCCGGAAACGAGTCAATGATCGGGACACAGTGATTCTTCGGGTCCTTCAGAGAAGATAAATAGACTGCTATCGACTTTTCGTCGCTGTATTTCTTGATCTTCTTAATGATGACATCCGAGCCGTCGGAGATGCGAGTAGCTTCAGTGATGAGAGGGTGCTAAAACTTTTGTTAACAGCATGAATAGCTAGCGGTAAGCAGCGAGCGTACATCGCTAGAAGAAGTGTCCTCGTGGTCCTCCGGGTGCCTCCTCGGATCTGATGTCCATGAAGGAATCCATCCCGGTCGCAGTCGTTCGCGGAGACGGTAGCCATGAGATTCAAACAGTGAGTAACGATCTCTCCACCAGATTTCGTATTTTGCTAGATCATACAGGCTCCAGTCAATTGTGAATGGTTCGCCGAAAAACAGCTTGTGCCGTATTTTCTTCAAGTTCATGAGAGGTCAGTAAGGCGGAGGAAGTTTGCAATGGAGTAGAGTATAAGGACGGACACGCTGATCAAGGATGTCCCAATTAGTAAACGTTCACACGGTCAAGGGTCGAATAAAGAACAAAAGGTTCATTGCATCGCGTTCAACCGTCCCTAAACACTCAAGCATGCAGTCTCTCCGACAAGCGGTAGGCATCAACTCTCTCCGTCTGACCTCGCCAGCTGATCCAATTTTGAAACAAAGTCTCAAGAAGTAGTGGAGCAGTGGGAGATCAACGAGCGAGCACGGAGCGTCGTCTTCTCCATGCTCGACGATTCCGATGACGATAATCCGGCAATTCAGACGGCAGAAGAGAAAAGAGTTCAGTAAGTGATAGTGCAAGGTTTAGGTCCCACTTAGCCTGCTGATGTCTTGTAGCCTACAGAGATCAGTTGGTATAATAATGAGGGATCGGGGTACCATCGAGAAGCTTTTGCAGCGCATTCCTCGCTCGCGAAATCATTCCGCAATATCAAGAAGGGCGAAGCTGAGGAAGGATATCCTCCGTTCGACTATGGCATACTGTGTGAGTAGAAGGCGACTTCAAATAGTATTGGACGATTTACCGACAAACAATTTGGCAGAACACGTCTGATTTGCGGGAACAACAAGCGAAAGAATCCACTATTATGCGATACGCATTTAACACGTCCTCAACATCAAACGGTTCATCTCATATCTCATCGAAAACTTCGGATCCACCATGCTTTGTGTGGAAACTTTGCTTTAGGCGTATGAGCAATAAGTGTTCCTCGTTTCGTTCAGAAATTGACCTTCGTTCAGAAATCAAGCCATCGACCAGCAATGTGGGGGATATATGGAAGGACACGAAGTATTCCGAGAGCAACTTCATGAAATGGTGGCGACCGAAGTACTCACTACCATCGACAGGTAAGCTTGCCCCAGAAGTAATCTGATGATATCTAACTGTTTTTGTAGACTCCGACGGATGGTCAGACATGAAGCGTCTCGGAAGGCGCATAGTTATCCAGATTCTGGAGCGAATTCAGTTACCAGCAAGTGCTTCTTCTTGACGTTCTCCTATCCTTTTCATTCAAAAGTCCTGTAGGCGCTAGAAGCCTTTCGTCACATTAGACACTTAAAGATGCTTGCAGAGATTTGCCGAGAAATAGTTCTTTACCAGATTATCCTGTGTTATAACATACCATTGGATGACATTGAGGACCTTCAAGATATCTTTGAGCATACTGTCCCGTAAGCGGAAATGTAGTACACTTTGCTCACAGCTTGACTATTATTAAGCGTCATTTATCTCATTTGCGGTATCGTGCGAGTCTCTTCGGATATCTCAGCTGCTGATATCCCTGAATTATATCGCATCGAGAAGCAGTTACAATGGCTTGAACCTCTCGTGAGGGAACTGCGAAAGAAGTGCTATGTAAGCTTCTTCGTTCTTTATAATGTGTTCGCATACTGAGAATGCATTCAGCTTCTTGGGGCCAGGATCGGGTTTGACATAGAAGCATACCGAGAGGACTTCAATAAGGGCAGAATTTTTGACTTCGGTTGGTTATCGTTTCACGTCTTATATTGACCACGCTCTGCACTGTGAAACTAATCGATGCGCTGCAGATCAGGATCCCGACAACAAGTCTGGTTTCATTCAGTTAAATCCATTGATTGCTGGAAAGAGCCAGGAGGAATACATGAAGCGAGTGGGCAGTATCGCTCAAAAACAAGTTGTGGTCAGAGCAAACATCCACTGTAATTCAGATGCCCAAGAAATAGAAGGTAAAGATGTGGAAGGGAAGGTCGATCTGCTGGACAAGAAAGGTAAGCTTCATTCTTCTAGATAAATATGATTGAAGACACGTAATCCATTATTTGCTCCTTGAAGTTCTTGAGTCCATTGGGCTTCAGCAATTCACGGACATAAGACATGAATCGGAAGTTTTCCTCGGTAGCGGTGGATTTGCAGAAGTTTGTCGAATGGAAAGGGACAGCGGATCCAGACCTGTGAGTATGACTAAACTATATGAATATCTTTTCTGAACTACATGGAATGAAATAGATCGCAGTCAAGAAATATAAGCCAAAACCCCGAACGGCAAAAGTAAGGACGCTCCCCTCCACTTACTGTTATTACGCATTTTTATCAGATTGCATTCAGAGAATAGAACGTGAAGCACGAGTATGGGCCACTGTCAAGCACAAACACATTGCGCCGCTTTGGGATCGGGCTGGGCGACTCAACCATGTCTGGTGTCAGAACCGTACCACTGTGATCTCAAGCGGTTGGTGTATAAATACAGGGGAGGATGCGAGATCGAAGGACAAGCTCTGGCGGAAGATCAGAAATTCGCATTTGTAGGCACAGTTGAACATCCTCAGATAAAGTACGACTTGATCTGACACCCTCCTGAATAGCTACGGGACATCGTCCTGGCCCTCGAGTTCTGTATGTGCTTTCTCTTACGGAGTTACAGTCTCGCTCAATGACATTAAAAAGTGCACGCTTCAGGGATTGCACATGGAGACTTGCGAGCGGTAATTTCATGCTCTCTACATATGCTGCCATGGTTTGACGTGGTTTCACTAGGCTAATGTTTTGGTAACAAACGAAATGTTTCGGGACCCGAGTTGTTACGCGGTTCTGAATGACTTCGGCATGGCCGAGCATTATGTGGATGACATCGACTCTTTGTTAGACCATCGTGATCTCAGTTCTGTCAATCAATGTACAAGTGACTTGTGGCTTTCTCCCGAGCTTCTCGAGGCAGCTCCTAGAGAAAACTCGTTGTCCAGGGTTTCGAAGGAGGGAGATATTTACGCATTTGGGGTCGTTTTTCTTGAGGTAAGTTCTGTTTTCCGGTCCTTTAATCTCATTTATGACTGTGTTTAGGTTGTTTACGAGAGAGATCCATACGCCGAAACGACGTATAACATAAGATATGCGAAGTCGATAGGCGAACCTCCCGCAAGCAAAGAAGATCTTGACCTCTTGCCCGAGTCTCATTGGACGTTGATGCAGGGCTGCTGGGAAGCATCGGACAAGCGTTTTAACATCAAGACGGTTGCGTGGGGTGTGCTTGACATTCTCGATCAGCTGTTACCAGCAACACCAACCGGTCCAGAAGATCCTGGAATGGCATATTGGTCCAGGTATCTAAAGAAACTAGATACGTAGACTATGACTGTGTTCGTGGATAAGTTTGCAATAGAACTGTTGATGGCCATAAGCATCAAAACGGAATGGTATCAAGGAAGATGATTCAATAAGATGAACTTCGCGTTTCTCGCAACCTTTATGTGCGCTCCGGTAGACTGACTCGAATGGCTTTCATAAAGCAGGGCATTTTCTAATAGGTTTGGAAATACTGACAACCATCGCCTCTACTGAATGTACATTTGGGGTTGACAGACACTTGGCATTTGAGACATGTCCGCGTCGGAACTCACGCCCAAACGATTATGCGCAATGAAATCTCCGGAAAAGGCTTCAGAATGCCTAACACGACTTAAACACGTTACTTCGGTTCAATCCCGAGTCAAATGCCTTCTTTCGATGCCGATGCATATCAAGCTCACTAATGGGTGCATAGATTCTCTCGACGAGTTTGTGGGTGAGCGACATATCCCTTTAACTCCGTCACTTCGTAACATCTATTCGCCTGCCTTTGATGCCAGTGGCCTGTCTCGTTTTAGTCTTATAGAGAAGAAACAAAGGGAGCAAGGCTTGTGGGCTAACAAAATCGGAGGTTCTTCATACTGACATGAGTTTTTCCTGATCCATAGGTTACACCTCGTTAGCTGCGGGTACAGGTGTATCAGCAGCAGCAGCAGCAGCAGCAGGTGGCTGAGGTTGTATTTGACGTTGCTGAGATGTCTTGGACACGGGCTAGCAAATGGATTCGAATATATTCAAATACATCTCAATCCATGACTGAAAATTGTAATCAGTTCAGCAATTCTCCTCTGTGTGGACTCAATCCTGACCTGACTCCTTGACCTTATTCGCCATGTTATTTTGTTACCGTGCTGTCAGTGCGTTTGCAAATACCGCTCCCTCCGACTTTTTCTCTTAGGAGGCTTCAATCAATACTCCGTACCTTACTACCTTTATCCCTGATGACATCAGACAGACAGACAACAGGAGCAATAATTGTCTACAAGCAGTGCTGATCTCCATATTATACGTACAAGTGTACCATTTTGCTCGGCACATGAATTTTCATCCAGATCAATATATGTGCTCTTATCTAAGCTTGTCTTTTGTTCTCTGAAGTATTGAGATTAAATGCCGCCCGATTTACGATCAATTCTTTATTAACCTGCCCTGTAGATATTATAGCTACTGGATGAGCTGTGTGAGCTAAGCAAAACAGAAAATCAGCGGAAAGCTATAGCGCAAAGGTTTCATCTTGGACTCCAAGAGATCAAGAACGAACGATTTTAGTCCACTTGTAAAAGTCTTGTTACTCTTGTATGGGCCAAAGCTGAGAACTTACCGGGTTTCATATTGGCATATTGCTACGCGAAGGCCAAAGTAAAGCAAGAACAGCCGCGCAGGCCCCCTGACTACGGAAAGGCCCGCGTCGATCATCTGCTGTATCAGGCGGCACAAGTCTCAACGCGGCACGTTTATTTTGTTCGCTTTTGTTCTCTATCACAATGGGTCGCGGATATATTCTACACGCGATGACCTTCAATCAACTCAGTACCGATGCACTCAAAGGCAAAAACTCCCGATGGAACAACGCGCATACCTTTCGATCTCAACAGTGGCGAAAGGTGGTGGAGGGATCGATATGGCTTCCTCATGAAGTATGGCTACCAATTGCGACCAAGATTTCGTCCGGGATGGACTCCATCATGGGTCCGAAAGAAGAAAGATCCACTACTTTGTGAAGATGGGTATAGGAACTTCGTGAGTATATATCTGTTCACTAGTGACGGTCGAAGTTCCCACTCAGCTATCTGTGCAGCACCCGAAGGTCATTGATGCTGTTCGAGTGTCAGACGGGACAAAGGTAGCGATCAAGAGAGTCCCTAGAAGAAGCGATGAGCTCCCTATACTCAAGTACCTCACATCTGAAGAGATGCTCCGCGATCCTCGCAACCACGCAGTTCCCCTACTTGACGTTTTCAGTGAAGATGACGACGCTTACATATTCCTCGTCATGCCTCTGTTAATCAATTTTAGTATTCTTCCGTTCACGTCTGTGGACGAAGTCGTGCATTTCATGAGGCAGATGTTAGAGGTACGCTCAAATTATCAGGTCGCAATTAAGCTGCAGCTGATGATGACATTCGGACACAAGGGCTTGTCTTTTCTTCACGACAACAACGTGGCTCATAGGTGACCAGCGCAGCGCAGTCATTAGAAATAGTGCTGATAGAAATTCATGAACAGGGACTGCTCGACCTTGAATATCATGATGGATGGGACTCCTGTATTTCCACGAGGATTTCATCCTGGTGCTCGGAATCTCGAGTATGGTAGAACCAGCTTTGCGCATCCGCGGCGGCGAAGAGATGTCGCTGGAGTTAAATACTATTTCACTGACTTCGGCATATCGTCCCACTTTGATGGAAATGACGCTAATCGCCTCGTCACAGGCAAGGCATGCCTTGACAAAAACCTGCCTGAGCTCTACCAGGACGATCCGTATGATCCATTCGCTGTGGACATTTTTTTACTCGGCGACGTGTTCAAGGATGTCTTAGTCGAAGTATGCATCCATTCTTCTTTATCGTGCATAGTTCTCGACTCAGTTATTGTCCCGCAGCAATACGACGGGCTTTCTTTCTTGGCTCCGCTAATCGATGCCATGATCCAACGGGATCCGAAGTCACGACCGACAGTCCACGAATCTTTGCAGCTCTTCAATGATATCGTTAAACAGCAAACTCCTCGACTTCTGCTACGCTTGATAGTCACGTCCGATGCGGACAGATTAAGCCGATTCTTGTGTGATATTGGTTCTATGAAGCGCGAAACAAAATTGGCGATTAAGTCTTGGTTGTGTACGTCTCTCCGTCCTGAGATACTGAATTCAATCATTGACTGTTCGTGTGGTTTCAGCGTCTCTGCGCAAGGCATACATAAGGTACTCCTGCATCAAATATGGTTTCTTCACTGGTTCTCATATTCGTCCTCCGCATCTGCCCACGGCAGAGTCAATTAAGTCTGAAGCTCAGTCTTGGCGAATATCCTATGTTCACGGCTGGATGCGCATTGTCCGCTCCATCTATTCTCGTCTTCGATAACAACGAAAATTTCCTCTTACTGGGACCTCCTACTGAGAAGTAATCAGCTTGAATCGTTGTTGACGTTGGATGGGATTATGATAGTGTAGATCAACGTAGAGCATCAAGTGATTACATATTGTTGGCCTTGATGGGTATCTCCGAAGATGACATGAGATTTTTTTTACCTTACTCTTTCTTCATTTTTCAGATTTCTAGAGGAAACTTTATTCTATATCCGTTGAGAATATGTCATTGCAATAGCTCTCGTCTCTATAATAAATAATTATAGTACAACATCACACAGCAATAGAGAAGATCAATAGACCTTAACATGTCTCTTATTTACATGACCCTTTGTGAATCCGTTCTTGTTTTCTTCCGTGCAGTCAAATCCGACGAGATGCCCAGTTCATCCGGGGAGTTCTTGTTAGACCGCGCCAGCTACGACGTGTTGAACTTCCTCGCAAGACGCCGAATCATAATAACAACCGCACGACCAGAGCACTCAACTGTGATCCAGTGCCAAGAGATTCGACCTACGTCGGGCTTTAGAAGCCGCCATCTTAAGGAAAACTCAGACCCCTGGGATACAAGCCCTTCAAGTTGTCTAAGAGCTTCATCAGCTTTGGGACGTTGAGATGGATCCTTTCGAGTCATCGATTTCACAAGAGGTATCAAGAACTGTACGTTCGAGTATTTCTGAAGGGACATGTTAGAGCGGCAATCATACAAAGCAGCTGGCATACCTCAAGAAAGTTCCTCCTTTAAACATCTCCGAGCAGACAAATGTCAATTGCAAAGGGATCATAGGGAATGCAATCCGAAAGTTCGGGGACGCACACCTGACAAATGCGGCCAGTCACAAGTCGACCTTCCTTCGTACCCTCAAATCGCGTGGACAACCCGAAGTCAATGAAGTAATACTTGACTCCTTGGCTATTGCTCCGGCTTCTGAACTTCGCCGGTTCTTTCCAGTTGCGGCTTCTGCTCTGGAGAACCGGGTGAAAGCCTTCTGGGTACATCGACGTTCCGTCCAGCATGATATTCAGGTCCGCACAATCTCTGATAGATTGCGATGTCAGACAGCTTTCGGGCAGCTGGTATCAAACTTTACCTGCGCGCAACATTGTTGGCATGCATAAAAGCGATTCCCTTCACTCAAGCTGGTAAACGCATCGATATCGAGAGTACTGCTTACAAATCTCGAGAGTTTGCTGCACGAAGTCGACGACTTCGTCGACTGATTGGAATGAAGGATCATTGAAGTAACGTAGTAATGGCATGACGATGAATCTAATCCTGTCATCTGTATGACTCATGAAAGAATCAATGATCGGGACGCAATGATTTTTGGATCTCTGAGAGACGACAGGTGCGACGCTATAGCACTTTCAGTGTCTTCTCTCTTGATGATAACGTGCGAACTGTCGGAGATGCGAGTAGCATCAGTAATCTGGGAGAACTATAATACTTCAGACTATTAACGACAAGGATGCCATTGAAGAGCAACTCACAAGCTGACTCATAGAATCCTCGCAGTCCACCGGTCGCAACTCTCGATTTAACGTCCATGAAGGTATACAATCCGGACGCAATCTATTGTAGAGACGATAGCCATGAGATTCCAGAAGTGGGTTACGATCTCGCTACCACAACCCGTCAATTTGGTATGGCTCGTCATAAAACAGATCATGGAAAAGACTCATTAGCTTCATGTCCGATATGGGTAAAAGAATGGACAAGGAAAAGAATACGTGTCAGAGCCGTTGCGTGATTTAGGTGAATTTGCATGAATTTAGGACAATGACGAGTAGACAAGGTCCATGGTGTTCTTGTGTTTGTTATGAACTGGACGGTCGACACGGTGCACGTGATTCTTGTCTATGGCGAAAACGAGAAAACTACTATTCTGTCTCCGACTCTCTACCGCGACAAAGGGAGGCTCCGCGAAAGAATCTGGTGGTTCACGACCAGAGAGCGAGCCCTTGTGGTGTGTATGCCATTATATATCGATCCTGTTACGTAATATGAACGTTTCAAGCCCACAGCTCTCTAAACCGTTCTTCTTTGGCGGAATTGGACTGTCGTTGGCCGCTGGACTTTCTTGGCTGCGAATGGGCCTCTTTCTCAAATGCATGACGAGGAGCTGCGAAGGGAATGCAGGATTGAGCTGAGCCCACCGATCGTGTGTGAGAGATCGATGGCCCGTGACGACTTCTTTCCTCTAACCCATCTCATGCCATCCTCAGCTGGCAGTTGTAGCCGATGCCATGGATTCTTTGTGGACGTAACTTCTCCCTCAGATTGTTTTCTTCTATTGCACACCACTTCTTGCCACATTACGACAAATTGACGGCGACGCCTCAAACTCGCTGAAGAGGCACTCTCCCTATCACCGACGATCAACGCACGCGCTGGATAGGTTGATCTTTAGTAGAAATGCTGAGCTTTTCTGCGCATGGTTTCTACGATTGCACGCAGCATACAACTTTACGTTGCAGCTGTCTTGTTCTGGCATGTCGGTGCGCCCATGTTCCGACTTTTTTTACTTCGGCTCGCCTTGTGACGAACCGTCAGACGCTATAGAATTTCTGTAGAATTCAACAGTGTACAGGGATGCTTGGTATCATCGCTATGTCACCCAAGCATTCGTGGTATGCACGGCTCCCATTCTCTAGCACACCACACATACCGTTCATATATACCCAATGTCGAGAAATTGCCGGACTTCATTAATAATGTTTTAGTCTCTTCTCCCCCCAACAGAGCCACTTACAAACTCAGTACAGAGACAACTCGAAATCTTATTTAATTGCGTGCGCCGGGAAGCGCTTTCCTCTCAGTTTAGCTCTGCGCACTTCTACATTTCCCATTAATATCGGTGAGGAAAATTGCTATAATCTGATGTAATCTGTATGCTCATGATTCCCTTGCAGCGAAGTTACTAGAATGCTTACTTCGCTTCAAAAAGTCACATACTGGTCCCGTTTGTTTCTCCATGTGGATTTACTGCCTATTGTAATTGCTGTAAGGCAGATGCGGAATATTTATGTAATCATTTGGTAAACATAAAGACTTGTACGAAATGGGAGTCTTGTTGTGCTCCCCGATCTGGCCGGCGACCTTGGCATGATCTGATAGAAATGAAGCGTCACAATAGCTCTGGCCACATAAATCATTATCAAGAGCAGATTCTCGGCCTTACCACTGACATATAAGGTACTGGCTCGTCATCAAACCCGTCATTCTTCTTGTTCTCATTCAATTATGACCTCGGGCACCTTTACAACTCCAGAAAAGCTTGCGCAGGAGATGCGACTTCCGTCCACTTGGAAACTGGGCTTTAGACGTAAGTTCCAGATATTTTTTTATTCACCGTGAGGCAGTTGATCTGGCTTCCTAGAACTAGAAGTCGCGAATTCGCCAACAAGGAATTTATGGTCAGAGTTGGAGTACAACGAAACGGATTTTCGGACATGGTGGTATCGCAAGCGCGCAGATTCACCGCATTTACGTGAGTTCTTCTATTCTGAGAAGTGTTTACGGCATTTCTGACTACCGCTCTCAGGCACCAAGGCATGGGTAGACACGCAACGTCTCGCAAGGCGAATAGTTATACAAATATTGGAGAAAGTACAAATAATGGTGCGTACAATCTTACAGTATGGCGTGTCTATGAAAACGTACTTAATTGGCTACGACAGATCGTGAGGAGATCTCCAAACGTGAATTGTCTGAGCACAATCGCTGAGAGATGCAGAGAAGTGCTACTTTATCACATTATCTTATGTTACAACCTTCCTCCGAGAGACGCTGCGAGCCTTCAGGAGCTTTTTGAATACACTGTACCGTAGGAGCGATTGCTTGTCGTTAAGTCTTCGCTTCTTGATTTACTTTCAGAATCGTGTACCTTGTCTCGGAGGTCGTCCAGGAGTCTTCATCTATTTCGTTAGATACCGTCGATTCAGTTGGTTGCATCGGGGGGCGGATTCGCAAAATGGAGAGTCTTGTCACCGAACTCCGAAATAGATGTCTCGTGGGTCGTAACGATTGCAACAAAAGGAACAATGGCTTACCATACATTCAGCTTCTCGGAAACAGTATCAGCTTTGACATCCATCAATTTGGTGAAGAATTGAAAGCGGACTCCATCTTTGACTTCGGTACGTCCTGTCATCTCGATGATCTTGTGTACAACACTTTCTGAAGGTATGCCAGATGTACACGAGGACGTATGCTCGTCCGGCAAGGAACATTTTCATAAGCCGAGCAAATCTATTGAATCGATTGATAGAGGTGAAGCCAACCACTCACGGGACATAGTTTTGGACTCTCAAATCCAATCTGTAGATGACTGTGACATAACGGATCATGGCAAGACACTTTGTACAGATGCATTCGTATCCGTCAGAAAGTTGGAAGGAAGAGGTGAGCATCATGTTGCATATACGACTAGTAGCTTACTGTGTACTTTACAGTACTGGAGGAAATTGGTTTGAGACAAGTGCCCTGGATCGACTGCGAAACGAAGGAATGGAAAGGAGACGGCAAATATTCAGACGTTTTTGAGATGAAACGCGGTAGGGGTCAGAAAGCAGTGAGTCGCATGATGCTCAATTGACTTAGCCCTGGTTGAACGCGAAGAGGTAGGTCGCTGTGAAAATATACAAACGGAGCACGTGTGCAAAAGTAAGAAGCTTTCATTGACTAGGCAAATGATTTCTTACGGCGTCACTTAGAGACTTCTGAGGCAAGCTCGATTGTGGATGAAGATCAATCATAAGCATTTCGCTCCTTTGCTCGGTTTTTCCTGGTTCGATGCTTCTCCTAGCCCCCAGTTTTGTCTAGTCTCGGAGTTGTATCAGACCAATCTCAAACAACTCGTAAGCAAGTACGGCAGATGCGCCCAGAGTCCCGAAAAGCGGATTTTGACCGAGGATCGCAGATTCAAATTTGTAAGCGCATCATTTACTCGAATATGTCGAGATTCTTCGCTAAATGAATCGCAACACCTCCAGTTGCGAGACATTGTTTTCGCGCTTGATTACAGTAAGTCCTCAATTATGATTTTGAGCTTGTATAATGAGCAGTCGGTTGTCAGTGCATGCAATACCCGTTGCGCACGGCGCATTACGAGCGGTACGACTCTTTTGTCTTTGTCATTCATCCTCCCTTTTTCATTTGCGAAACTTTATAGTCCAACGTCATGATCACGAACGAAATGATAAATGATCCAAGTTGCTATGCAGTACTGAAGGACTTCGGCGAGCCAGGCGATGATCGCAATTACATAAAAACGGTGTCGGATAAACCAGATCTCAGCTCTCCTCAGAGGCAACCGACAGACTACTGGCTTGCACCTGAATTGAAGGACGGCAGTTCAGTCCCCCGAGTTTCGGAGACGGGTGATGTGTATGCATTCGGAGTCACATTTTACGAGGTTCGTCTGATCAATCTCCATGACAGAAGATGGTACTGACACTCTATATAGGTTGTTTACGAGAGGGATCCTTACGAAGGATTGACGCAAAATAGTGCTCCTCTAGTCGTTCCTGGAGATGATTCAGGCAGAAATGACGAGCCGCATCCCCAGAATGAACTCAACTGGGAACTGCTGCGATCGTGTTGGGAAACAGCGGACAAGCGATGCAACATACAGGAGGCTGCATGGGGTGTTCTTCGAATTCTGGATGCGCTACTTCCGAGCAAAACTATACGCTATTCCATCTGATGAGAATCTCAAGGCCGTAAATATAGCCACGCATGCAATACAACACCCAAATTATTTATCGAGAAAGTAAAATTTTGTATAATCGTATCGAAGAGCACAACTCTTAAATGCGGAAAGTGAGATCCGATATGGACGGAAAGTGCGATCAGGATTCCGTGGGTTAGACAAGTAAAAGTTTATTGAAGACGTACAAGAAGACCGTTCTCTTGACGACTCGAATCTAGGAATCACTCGATTCTAATATCACATTTGTATTCACCGGACGTCGCGATCAACATAACACGTTTGTGTACTCCCATTTTATGCTCCAAGAGAAGTGATAAATGTGCTTGTTGTCAGTTAGACCATGATGCCGCTACCATGGTGATCGTTCTCATCAACCTCGTCTTTGTATTGCCTTTGGCATAGTCACACCGACTAGGCCTGCATTCCGTTTGTGTTTCCATCAACGGGGAACAAAAAGCAGAAGACCAAGGTGTAGAATTGCAACTCTTTGACATTGGTTAGACAAACAGGTATTGCATAATATCAGATTTTGACACCTTCTGATTCAACTATATGTTGCTCTCTTGGCGGGCGTTCAACTTTCCTTGTGAATTATCTGATTTAGAATATCCGTGTAAGTTCGTGCCGATATTCTAGGAGAAGCGATGTACATGTTATTTAAAAGGTCCGAGTAAAAACAAGAATATTATGTGGGGAATAGTCCAGCTACGATGCCTCCACTAGATGTCGTATCTGTGATTCTAGTAAACGTCCCGTAGGGCGTTCGTCGGCGGGTGGCTGGAAGCATGATCGAAGAAAAGTACAAAGAGGGGAAGTCCCTTTGAAGCGACTTGGAGCTGGAGGATACGGAGGCTCTGCCTCTCCCATAAGGCGCATTACGACATCGTGAAATCCGTGCCATGGATCAGCATCTGAGAGAATCTATAGCAATATCAATTCCTTATCTAAGAATGGAAGCCGCTGCTGCTGAATGACTGCACATACCTCAATCACAGTACACGCAAATGACCATATGTCACCATGGATTGTAGGCTTCGAGTAGTCCTCTAGACCGTTCACAATGTACTCGGGCGGTGTCCAACAAAGTGATGGGGTCGTTGAAGAGTTCTGAATTGGAAATACTTCCGGGTCCATCAGCTTAGCGGCACCAAAATCTCCAATCGCAGCTACAAGTCTTCCATCTTCTCGCTTTCGTACCATAATATTACTCTGGTGAAGTTGTGTCAGATATTCGAAAATCATAGAAGCGATCGGGAACACTCACCCCTTTGATATCCCGATGGACAATTAATAGCGTAGGGTCGTGCACTATTGCAATCGTTGAGCTACTCAAGTCGATGCATTGTATTTACTTACAATATGCAATACCACACGCGGCATCCCTTAGCTGAATGCATAGTTCTATACTAATCGGTGCGCGGGGAAATGGGAGAACTCACTAGTTGAACCCGCTCCTTATCACTCAACTCAGGGTGTTGAGAAACAAGTGTCCTCAAGTCACCGAGCGAGTGAAGTTCTAAAACGAGCGATGGGAAAATACTGTTATCATAACTCGTCACAAATCCCAGAAGTTTCACGACCCTAGGGTCCCGCAAGCCGGCAGAGACAGTAGATCCACGGTGCCAAAGTACGCATTCTCTCTCAAAATACTTAAATTTATGTCTAATAAGTGACGAAGAAAAGGAGCAAAAGTTTCGCTCACCTGGAATAATCTTTCCCTCTTCTTCTCTTGAGCGGATCCCTCGGCGCTCTCGACAAGCTTTTCTACGCTTCGTGTAAGGCACTTCACCGCAACGCCCTGATGGAACATTGATTATCATCTAAACCGCCATCATGATAGGCAAAAAGACAACTACGAGGTCGAACCTGCCCATTATCCAGCATTTTCCAATATACAATCGATTTTGCGCCGGAAGTACCATGTCCACATGCTGGTGCCTTCTCGAGCTGCTCAGGGTTGTATTCCGGTATGTTACGCTCTCTCAGCTCTACAGTATACATGAATTACGATCAGGCTATTGCACCGCCAAAAATATTGGATCTACTTACTTTGAATAATTGCAGCTCTGAGCTCAGCGGCTGCCTTCGGAATGTTGTTGACCATGACGAGACAAAAGCAAAGCGAAGAGAGGTCAGCGATCAGTAGGCTCACTTTGCAGACAAGGCGTGCGAGATAAATTTATATACAAGGGTTACAAACAATATCATTCAGAACTATAATGCGTGTTACAGGGGAATCGATCAGCATCTCTGGTGATACACAAGGTATACCTGGGGTCCACAAGGCCCACGCAGGACCTACGGAATCAAAGTTCTTTAAGGGTTGTATTGTCATTACGTTTTGGTTCCGTGGCAAGATGATTAATCAATTCATTCTTTCCAACAACCTCTGCCGAACATGCTTATTACATGTATGTAAAATATGACCAAATCATTGATCTGTCGAAGTAGGTGACCTTCCACTATTGCCAGATCCCTCTCGCAGAAAGACACAAAATATATGCCGAGTCTTCTGATGCAGCGCAGAAGTTTGGTTTCCTAAGAGCTGATCTTCCTTGAAGTAAGCAAGTAAGTTCTGATTTGTACGCAAATACTTTCGGTGGAACGTAATTTCGAAGACCATGGATGGTCCATCTCAGAAGGATGCAGAAGAGTGCTGCCATGTTTGTTGCGGCATGTACAGCCTAGTCGTGCTCAAAAAAACTAGCAGCAGCCTGAAGACATAAGCAAACTGTAGCACGCAAGATGTAGCGCATCTGGCTTCAATGCTGACGGGCTTCGGATCATTTCATGTCTTGGGCACGCCTTCGTGGTGCCGTTAATCGTCAACCCGTCCGAGAAATGGAGAGACTAAATTTGCGTGACTATCAAACAACAAGATCGAATTAGCTGGTCTCATGCATAGTGATATGAAGGCGAGAACAGCAACTGTAAGTGCTGCCACAGTAAAAGCCAATCTGGATCTCAGGGTCACGGGCCCACTTCCGGCCCGGGTGTCAATCCGCACTTCCACCCCAAGAGATTTCCTTCTTTATGATTCACCGTCATCTCTACCCGTCCATGCGCAGCATATCTGTTGCAATACTGATATATGGCACTCAAGAATGAGTCATTGAAGTCACAAACGGCGAAAGCCGTATTCCATGGATGAAGATCGGTTCCTGCTGTCGATTCTTGGACGCGCTGAAGGGAATTTTGAAGTTTTGTCTCGTTCTCACCATTTTGGCTCCAACCCTTCTTCGTCGGTATTGGATCTGAAACTCTCGCATCACTAGCCATCACATATCGGCTCGCGGATCGTTGGAGCTACATGCTGCCAATAGCCTCTTCTTCAGCACCTACCGCCCATAGCAAATAGCAGCTCGTCCATGCTCATGCTGCGTAGTCTACATAGTCTTATTTTACTCTGTCTGCGGCAGTCGAATACCAGCGATACGAAGCTGCTTCTCAGGACAGATATATGTAAGTCGGGACCAGGAATCTTATCAAGCATTGCGCTGAACCACCGCCTGTAGATTACGACCGCCAGCGTAACGCTGTGTTATGGCTCATAAACTGATCAGGCTTAGGTTCATCGATTTCAAGTCTACATTTTGCTTCAGATTTTGCTCATTGGTGAGTGCATGCTTCATTAAGCGCGAGCGTCGAGACTGAAATACAATTACACGACATGATCATGTTCTTTTAGCCTATTAATATTCTGTCTAAGAGTCGAATGCATAATTTCATGGTTCTATGTCAATATCCTTTCGCTCGACGGAGCTCACAGATGACCTTTTCGTAGAATTCTTGACTGCCAATGTAACTTTCATTTTGCTTGGTCAGCCGAGCTTGCTCACCAAAGGTAAGACAAGCCACTACCGCCCTGCAGTACGCCTTGTTCACCTTCGTGTTCAGCATCGACTCAGCCATGTGAGTCAGCCTCCTTTTGCGCGCGATGTCTATCGGGTAGTCGTTCTCATTTTCCTCCTCTCGTAGCTCGAAATTTATAACATAACCTTGCGGATTCCGTGGCACATCAGCGAACAAGCCCCTAGCCCAATCGCTCACACGATAGATCTTTTTCTTATCATCCCAGTTGAACGCCGACTTCCAAAGGCCGATCTCGAGCAAGCATACACCCAGGCTGTAAATGTCGTCATCCATCTGGTATTTCTGAGGTCGACGCTTTCCGAGCTGTCGAGGATGATGGTAAAGCTTCTTGTTCATCACCCTATCGAATTTGTACATGCCCGAGTCTGACTCGTTGTAGCGTGCGATATTGAAACCGGCGAGATATGGCGTGCCGAGTTGATACACGTCACTGGGAGGTGGAAGTATGTGTTCCGCGACAAGTATCGCCTCCGGCTTGATGCCCTTATGGACGAAACCTATAGAGTGGAAGACATGAACGGCAGTTGCAAGCTTCAGTGCGAATTCTATGCGATCTTCGAAGATGTGGTTCTCCGTTTCTGGTGCTAGCAGGACAGTGCGTAGCGTTCGCGCTCGATGGAATTGCGGAAGGCGAAATACAAGGAGATGTTCAGAAGAATGGGGTAGCATGTATCCGCAACACCTGAGGATTCCGACATTTGGATCGGTGATGCCATCCCTTGCTTGCTTATCTTCGCGGAGCACTCTTGCCAAGCGTTCCGTTTCCTTGAGCTCGCCTGGCCGATCTCCTGGGACATTCACGTATCGTTGTTCGACAATGCATCCGTAATATTCGCCCGGCTCTTCGACCTTGAAGAAAATCGGATCCTCCACCTCCTCGAGCTCTTTGATTTTAAGGTTCTCGGGAATGAGACAGTCTTCGTCCTTATCGTTCTTTTTGGCTAGCATAGTGAACTTCTTGGCATCCTCGTTATGGGACAGGAGGTGATCCATGTGCTGCGAGATGGGTATAAACTCGCTGAGTACTCTGTTCGTAGCCTCCAATTTATCAAGTGCCTCGCGTATGGTGATGCAGCCGAGTGATAGGTACCACAACTTGTTGAGCCCGAAGCGAAGCGATCGGAGGACGGATGTTTTGCACTTTCCTCGATCAGATGCATGCGTACTACCGACATCAGAGGAAGAACCGGACTCCTTCTCGTTAAGGAGTTTGGCCTCTGAAGGAGTTGCCTCAAGTTCTGATGTGCCCGGGTCTGGTCCGGTAGCTTCGGGCTGGTCCAGGCATGCGTGTCCTAGTCGAATGGACCATTTCTCGAATGTAGCGGTTAGCTTGTCCACGTAATGATGGGCCCTACGGAGAACCTTCTCGAGATGGTCTCGAGTGTCCTCTTTCAGAGCTGTGCATCGGACAATAATCACATATTCGCGAAGCTGGAACATCTGGCTTTCGGCGTGCTCGAATTCGAAACGGTAATTTCCTTCGACTTTAAGGAAATTCCGGAACGTTCGGGCACTGCTTACGCAGCCATCGATGAGCTGCGGAATGGCAAATATAAGCTGCGCGAGACTGAGGGGATCGGTCATCGTTCGCGTCGATAAATCGACTGCAAATATGATTACTTTGTACGTCAATAAAAATCGAACTCGAATACTTACATAGATGCAAACGAGCAAGTTATGGAGACGAATGGGATCAAAGCCTGCGATAAAGTCGTAAACAAGCCATCGCACATGTACATAGCATCTAACCTTTGCGGAGAGTAGGATTTGAAAGTTTCGTGAAGAGAGATAACACAAGATTGTTCTGTTGCGACTCTTATACAATACGGTGGAACAACCCAAGACTTCACATCCGGGACAAGTCGTAACAGCAAATACAACGCCAGTGAACGTCACAAAAACGCCAATGAACGTGGATCAAATCAGTTGACAACCGCTTGACATCTCGGAATACAAAAGAATCGATTGATCGGCGGCGAACAAGACGCCGAAATCCAGGGCCAATTGTGAAAAATACGGGAACAATACAATAATCCACGAAAGTGCCGAGGCCAACTGTGTGATAAGGAGGAAGATGCACTATGAGAGCTGCGGAAACTGTATAGTTGAGATTCTACGTCTACGCCTTGTTTTTACTTTCCACGAGACGAGGAACCCCTAGACGGAAGTTCTTGTCAGAGCAGTGCACATCACCAATGGACAATACGCACCAACGAGTTTACGAGCAACAAATATACCTTCACGACAGGTACAATTCATATTGATGAAAAATCGAGAAAGACGTCCACAGTCGTGTCTTAACAGTCTCCACCGTAGGGAATAACCAGGTCGTTGAGAGACCAGGCTCTCTAATCGCTTCAGAGCGTCATGTGCGCTTGGACGGCAAGATGGATCGCGTTGCAACATGGACTCGACGAGGGGCTTCAGAAACTGAACATTACGGAACTGCTAAAAGAACAGTCAGGACGAAATGCGCAAAAGCATTGCTTGAACTCACTTCAATGAAGTATCGTTGATAGACATCCCCAAGCAGATAGATGTCAACCGCAAATGGGTTATAAGGCACGGAATCTGAGAGTTCTGGTACATCAGCTGCACAGACACTTCCGGTGACGAGGCGTGCGCCATCCGATTCATCAAATCGAGTGGACAGCCCAAAATCGGTAAAATAATACTTGACTCCTTTCGTATCGCGTCGATTCTTGAAACTGGCCTCTCCCCTCAATTGACGGTCCATGTTTCGATAAATAGGGTGAAAGCCGTCAGGATATAGAGACCTGCCTTCCATCATAATATTCAAATCTGAGCAATCTCTTTCATAGTTGTTGTTAGATAGTGTATACAAATTATAGTAATGACAATATCCTACCTGTGTGCAACGTCCTTATCGTGCATAAATACTATGCCCTTCAACCCGCGTCTGAGAAGGGAGAAAAATAAAGCGCAGAAGCTCTCGTACCTCTAGCGTCTGTCTCAGAAAGTCGATCACCTCTTCGACTGCATAAAAGGGAGGTAGATAAAACTCTCTCAATAACGGCATGACGATATATTCGATCTTGTCATCTAATTCGTCGGCGAAGGTATCAATAATCGGAACGCAATGATTTCTTTCGTCTTCTTGCGACGAAAGGAGGACGGCTATTGACTTCTCGTTCGTGCCTTTTGACAATCTCTTGATAACTACGTCCAATCCGTCGGAGATACGAGTGACTGGAGCAATGTGGGTATACTTTTACAGAGCATGAAGCACAGAGCAAAACAGAAAAGGGGAGAAAAGGAGAAGACCCACTGCACTAGACACCGAGTCCTCGCAATCCTCAGGACGCAACTCTGGATTTTTCTCCCATGAAGGCATCCACCCCGGTCGCAATCTTTCCCGAAGCCGATACCCATGAGATTCCAGGTGTGCATGACGGTCCCTCCACCACTTTTCTTCATCAGTTAACCTAAAAAGAGCACCATCCACAGCGCCAGTTTCGCCAACAAAAATTCTTCGGATAGCCTTCTTCAGATTCATGAGCTTGTGAGCAGCGGAAGGAACGTGGAAGGGAAGTAGCTTGTCGAAACAAAAGTACAATAGCCGTTACCAGGGTCTGACGCGAGACGATGACTAAGACCATCTAATGGTTTCTTCCTGTCGTTACAGATTCGCACGGCTCTTTCTTTAAGTTGGGCTTGTTCTCTGCCCCCAGCTCTGCGTAATCTCCCATTGTGAGCCATGCCGACTGTTGAAGAGGAGGTAAGTCTAGCATCCGATTTGTCTTCTCAGTTAGTCTTACTGTAATTTTGCTTAGAATGAGATATTGAAATCTCTTTGGGAGCTAAGTGAACGACAGCGCAGCATTCTATTCTCCATGCTAGATGACTCAGACGATGAAAACCCCGACGTGATGCGTGCAGAAGAGAAAAGATCAAAGTGAGTCCATCTTGTTACGTGAGACTACCAGATATCACAATGACTTGAAAGCGCTCAGGACCGCCTTAAGCATGCACTAAGGAAAAGAGACTTTATCCCAACCCTCCTTCAACGATTTCCTCGTGATAAACATTCTCGACCAATACGCAGAAGAGTGATGCTCCGAGAAGATCTCCTGAATAACTGTACCTCGTACAAGGTGAGAGCAGCAAGTCCCTGGCTCTGCTGGACTTCTGTTAACTGTCATGCAAAGCGGACTTCTGAGCAGCGAGCAAAAAAGGCGGAGACTTGTAGCATGGCAAAATATGCCTTCAACACATCGTTTCCTCGTGACGTGTCGAAAGCATCTGAAGCTGATAGCAAGAGAGTACCTGATTTTCTATGGGAGCTGCACTTCAAGCGTAAGTACAAAAGGTGTTATAATATATGCCTTGTCCGAAGTAGTTGACCGCGTCAAACAGAACTTGAAGTTACGAGCTCGTATGACGGGGACATATGGTCCGATCTTCGTTTCACTGAAGCCAAGCTCCGATCATGGTGGCGCCCAAAATATCCTAACCCCGAATCATTGGGTGAGGTCATTCTCCATAGAACTAGTCGATTACTCACTACTACAAACAGAGTCTCATGGGTGGTCAGACATGAAGCGCCTTGCAAGACGAGTTTCCATTCGGATTCTGGAGAAGCTTGAACAAGCGGTGAGAAATAACTTGCAAAATAGATAGTGAAGTTGATTTGAACACATACGTCAATCACAGCGTTCTCCACACATCAAGCGTCTTCAAATGGTTGCGGAAGAATGCCGAGAGATAGTGCTTTATCAGATTATAGTTTGTTTCAGCATCCTGCCTGAAAATATACCAGGATCAGAGCTACAGGAGATCTTTCAATATACAGTTCCGTAAGTAAAGCCAAACGAATTCTTACTTTTTCTGATATTTGCACAGGATTATATACCTCGTGTCACAAGTAGTTAACTTATCAAAGGATATAACTGCCGTTGCGATCGCGGAGAGTCATCGTCTCGAGAGGCAGCTTACAAAACTTGGACCTTACTTGAGGTCCCTTTTGAGAACCTGTTATGTGAGTCGTGATCAACTGCTTCCAATGCAATGTATTAAATTGAATTTAGCTATTCGGGCAAAAAGTTGGCTTCGACGTAGAGAAATACCGCGATCAGTTCTATGCGGGAAAAGTCTTTGACTATGGTATTTCATACTGTTACTGCATTTGTCTAATTCCTTACAGCGGCTCAAATGTGCAGACGAAAACCCCTCATACTCAAGCAAGAGCGGCTTTATCGAAATGGATAATCGTTTAGCTGGTAAAACAAGGGACGAGTTCGCGAGGCGTCTGGACGGCATTGGGCAAAAGCAGCTGTTGGTCTCACAAAGCTTACAGCTTGGCACTGAACGAGAGAGAAAGGACTCTGGTTCAACGAATGAGATTATAAGATTGGACAGTCAGGGCATGTAGTGGTTCTTCCTCATAAATTTTGGCCCGGTCCACTAATTAATCACCCTATAGAACTCGAGGACCTGGGACTAGAGCGATTCACCGATATCACTTATGACACCCAGGCATGGAAGGGAGGTGGTGGGTATGCCGATGTTTACGAGATGCAGTGTCAAGAAGGAAAGAAGCCTGTGAGAAAATCTGTTTATTGCTCTTCCAGTGATGCTTATTATCTTATAGGTTGCTGTCAAGATATGTAGACCAGGTCCTAAATCTGCAAAGGTAAATGTCTGTTCTTAGCTTTCGTGACATCACGATTATTGACCTTTGATCATCTTCTCACATCATGTAGAGAATCAAACGCGAGGCTCGAATATGGAATCGGCTCCAGCATAAGCACATCGCACCGCTTCTGGGTTTTGTCTGTTTTGACTTTTCTCTTTCAAGTCAACCATGTTTAGTGTCGGAGTTATATCATACTGATCTTAAGAAACTTGTGATGAAATATGGGAATGCCGCTCATGAATCTGTGAAACACGTATTATCAGAAGAGCGTAAACTCAAGTTTGTAAGCCTCTGTTGGATATCGACGAGAAACTCATTTGAACTGACGGGAAATCCGGCTTATCCATCAGTTACGTGATATTACCTTTGCCCTTGATTATCGTGCGTCTTCACCCTCCTTCAATCTGACTAGATACTCATGATAATCCAATCTCCAGTTCATGCATCAGATATTGTGCACGGAGATCTACGAGCTGTGGGACCGTTTGAATACCTTACAAGCTAATTTATGGAGAGCTAATTCGATCGTATAGGCAAACGTTTTAGTCACGAACGAGTTCTTAGACGATCCAAGCTGCTATGCAGTCCTAAATGACTTCGGCATGACCGAACTCTACGAAGACGACATCGATCATATTCTGAGCCTCAGTTCCGTCAACATGCAGACGAGTCTCCCTTGGCTTGCACCAGAGTTGTTCCAAAGCGCTCCGCGGCAGAACTCTTTGGCCAGAGTCTCGAAAGAAGGGGATGTATATGCTTTCGGAGCTGTATTTCTAGAGGTATGTGTGACTCTTTCGTTGCGGGACGGACATGATAAGTTTGAATTAGGTGATTTACGAGAGAGTCCCCCACAAGGGATCATCTAGCATTGAACGCGAGAAGTCAATTGGAGAGCCACCTGTCCGAAAGGAAGATCTAGACATACGAGATGAGCTTCATTGGACATTAATGGAAGCATGCTGGAATAATGTCGACAAGCGACCAAGCATTGTGGAGATCGGAAAGAAGCATCTAGATATAATGTTCAAATCGCCACCACCATCCCCTGTACGTCACACGATCTAGAATGCAAAGGCTCGTCTGTTCAGTGTTCCGCCTTTCCCTCTTCGCACCAGTAGCTAGTATTCACGTACTGCAAAGTGATTGATACGTGTCCACTTGATCAATGATGCCGAACTCAAGGAAAACGGACCAGTTGAAGCCACCTCAAGCATCATTGACCTGGTATATAAAGCTTTGCTAGTTTTGCGAAAAGCGACGTCGATATTGAGCTTTCTCCTTCACCTCGGTACACCCACGTTCATAAGAAAGTATTTCGCATCTTCAAAACATCATGTCTTGCTGACAGTTGCTATTCGAATGTGATCTAAGGAAGTTGTACTCAGTCTATAGAAATGATAGTAGAAGAGCGAGGTATAACATCGAGCTAATGATGACATATAGAGTACAGAAAAGGATCATAATACGGAAATCACGACGCGATCACCTCTCTATATAATCAATTTCAACACCCAGGTGTTGAGCAAGAGCTTGTCCCATAACCTAGATAACCTTTTCAAATGCCACCAGATCCATGACTATTTCATCCTTCCATATGCATAGGTGATGTATTATGTACGAGCATTATCAAGTCGAAATGTGTTAGCAGGAAGCGGAATGGATTACTTAATAGTCTAGAGAGTGATGGTGCGTTCTGATCTCTTCGATGTTGTTTCGCTAAGCCGTATCGACTTCCTTTAAAAACTGCCACCGTTATTTAGGAAGGAATGATGGCCGCTGGTCCCAAACCTGCTAGTTGACTGTAACGGATATCATCATAGATTTCTTGAAAAGATGACTCGATTAAGATTGACTCGCACTAATCATACGCTTAGCAACAACGACGCCTTCGCGGCTGATACACCTGACGTTGAGGAAGAAATGTGATGTTCCTCCTACGTTGCTCTTTATCAATCTCCAACGCATCGATGACTTCGATTTCTGAGAAACGATATGTTCAAGTTGTCTCAAGGCATCATCGGCTTTGCAGCGTTTAGATGGGTCCTTTCGCGTCATGGACTGCACAAGGGGCTTCAGAAAATGAACATTCGAGTATTCCTGACGGAAGCCAGTCAAGTTATGTGATAGCAGAAACAACCAGAAGGCGTACTTCAATAAAATTCTTCATATATACGTCGCCAAGCAAATATATGTCCGCCGTGAATGGATCATAAGGGACCTTATCAGAGTTCCGGGACTTGAACTTGGCACCTGCGACCAGTCACCAACCGATCTCCGTCTGTGTCATCAAATCGTGTAGATAATCCGAAATCGATGAAGTAATACTTCACGCCTGTGGTATTACTTCGACTTTTGTACCTTGCCAGCGTCGTGGAGCTCCTGTTCATAATTTGATGGATAGGATGAAAGCCCTCTGGGAACATTGGTTTTCCATCGAGCATGATATTCAAATACGAACAATCTCTAATAGAACTTGAAGACAGAAAGTCCTTTGGACAGTCGTTGAGCACTCGTACCTATGCGCGACATTTTTGGAGTGAATAAAAGAGATTCCCTTGCATCGAAGTTTGTAAGTGTGTTAAGATGGAAGATGAAGCTAGCAAACCTCGAGCGTCTGCTTTATAAAGTCGACGACTTCATTGACTGAACGGAAGGAAGGACTATTGAACATGCGCAACAGCGGCATGACGAGGAATTCAATGCCATCTTCTGTTTCATCCGGAAATGAGTCGATGATCTGCACGCAATGGTTCCTCGGATCCTTCAAAGCAGATAGATAGGTTGCTATTGACTTTTCATCGCTATATTTCTTGATCTTCTTAATGATGACATCCGAACCATCGGAGATACGAGTAGCTTCAGTGATGAAAGGGTGCTAGCAAATATGATAAACAGCATGAATAGTCAAGAAGGTGCAGCCAACCTACATTACTGGAGGCGGTGTCCTCGTGGTCCTCCGTGGTCCTCCGGATGCCTCTTCGGATTTGAAGCCCATGACGGTATTTATCCTGGTCGCAATCGATCACGGAGACGATAACCTTGAGATTCAAACAGTGAATAACGATCTCTCCACTAGATTTCGTATCCTGCTAGATCATACAAGCTCCAGTCAATTTGGAAATGTTCGCCAAAAAACAGCCTGTGACGTATTTTCTTCAGGTTCATAGGAGGTCAGCAAGATGGAGGAAGTGTTACAGCGAATGGTGGGAGAGTACAAGAAGGGTCGCGCTGATCAAGAACAATACCAGAACAATAAATGTTCGCGAGCTTCAGTAACAATAAGACAACAAGGAACAAGGTGTAAATCCGACTCACTCGACAGACCCAAATACGAGCCGCTATGGAGTCTATCGGTGAAGCGATAAGCTTGACATCTCTTTATTGTTCAGTCAGGGCAATCTTTAGTGTAAAGACAAGAAAGTTCCAAGAGGCGGTAAAGCAGTCGATGACCGATGATGGTAGATCTGTATCAGCGAAAAGAAGGAGATGATCCAGGTAGGTGACCGTGAGAATTATGCGGCATTTTGATTGACGACCCCGAATCTTCTTCTACTCCGGTTCACTGGCACATCTCACGTTGTCGACAAATTTCATTCAACTTCCTCCCTGAGTTTCTCTGAGCAATGCAAGCTCTTTCCCCGTGTCATTTGAGGTTCTAATTGCGTGCGCATCGTCTATCGATCTGCTGCCATGTTTGAAGGATATCACGCCAAAAACAGATCCAACGCAAATTTAAACCCCTGCTCCGACAGTCTATGTGCATAGCTGGCATATTGTACATGGCCGTTGTCAAGCCATCCAGACGGACATGAAACCAAGAGGGCGATGGTCTGTCAAGTCCCTCACTGCTACCTCGCTAACGGCCTCTCATCTTCTTTATGCAATCCCTTCTTTTTTCAGCCTCACAGGACACATCGAGGTTAGCTTGGCAATGCTAACGCTTTGTTGGATTAAGGCATGAAATAGTTGTGATTCTCAGCGGCGAGCCTTTGGCCGGACACATGTGAGCTGCGTCTTCTTATTTGGTTCATCTTATCTTATCCCATCCTAGATTCAACTATTCATCGGCAATCGAACAGCAGTGCATTCAGGCGAAGATCTCGGCCGCGGAAGAGATATATCCCACCATTAAGCCATGGATCAGATGATGATCACAGAATCTGAGATTGTTAGGACCGCTTTAAAGCAGGCTAGATATCGGTAGATGCGTTTTGCTACGTGACTGCAAGCAAGGGTCGAAGGACAAAAAGTCTAGTTTTGGTGAGTCTCAAGTGTTCCGCCATAACTGAACTTGATCCTCACTCTCTACAGCCCAGAACAGTTCCGCGTAGAGCAGAGAAAATGCCTCATTTGAGCCTGATCCTATTACTGGAGAGCTTTTCTGGAGACATCAGTAAAGATGTTCGAATGTCGGAGGAAGCTCCTTCGTTCCCGATTATGGTTTGGTTTTTGCATCCTGCGAAGAGCTGTTGCTCTGTAGAGAGTCACTTTTGAATCCCGTTCGTAATATATCTTCTGTTCTCATTCACGGTATTTAATTTCCTGGATGACCACTTTCAGTAGCATTTCGTTGATGAGTCGCAGGTCATCTCTGAGGTCGTCAGTCGGGACACCTAAAGTCTCTTACACTCAACCGTTTTCGACCAAGAAGCATGCCAAGGAACTATTGCGTCTCTATTTCGATATTGTCTTGAAGCCGAAGCTACTCATGTAGATCCTCGTCATGTATACGAAGAATTACAGCTCAAGTCAACTGTCAGTTACTTGGAATTCTGTTCAGAAAAAGTCGTCGTCGGTGACAACTTTTTGAATCTTGACAACTGTTAATGCTGTATGTAATGTTGCGAAGAATGGATTGTGCCTGGGCCCAATATTGATCGGTTATCAAACGGACTCTTCGGTTGCATGCTATTCACTGTCTGTGTGTTGTTCTTCCATCACCATATTTGTTCTTGTCCAGCATCAGAATGAAGCCGGATAAAGAGAAGGCAATCAATAAGAGCCGGAACGCCAACGATTCTGGTATCGGTCCCCCGTTCTGATACTCGATTCTACTTATTGACGTCCTCAAAAAAGAATTACCATTGTTCCGTCACCTACATGCAATCGCACTCTGTTTCCAATCTTCAAATGTCTAAGGAAACTCCTGCTTGGCGCAAAGAAAACATTCGAATCGAGTTCGATCTCTCTCCTGGTGAAAGGGTCTGGAGAAATCGACAGAGGATGCTTGAGCGACATGGATATCTCCTTCGTCCACGTTTTAGGCCTGATTGGGTCCCTTCCTGGTTGAATACAGCAAAGAGACCCTTGCTCTGCGAAGATGGACTCTTTACCCGGTTCGTTCTGATTTGCTGCTGTCATCCAACGTCCACTGAACTTGAAGTAGCTGCCTTTCATAATCGATGCAGAGCGCCTCTCCGATGGATTGAAGGTCATGCTAAAGGTCGTAGACCGGGATTCGAAAGAAGCGCAAATCGGCACTTATCTTTCTTCGCAAGATCATGCCAAGGATCCCACAAATCATTGTGTTCCTATTCTCGATATCATTAGGGACGAATCGGAGCCATGCGTGGAATTCATTGTAATGCCCGTACTGCGACCTTTTGACCATCCACCCTTCTTCAACGTTGAAGAAGATCTCGACTTTATGAAGCAAACATTGCAGGTAAGCTTTCAGGCCCGGCCTTGCATACAACGGACGTCACTGCTTATCATTGTTAGGGACTGGTTTTCATGCATAAGCTGGGCGTCGCGCACAGGTCAGTAAATTGCGGTTAAGGATTGTAGGATGATCCCGCTTACTTTCCTGCTGTAGAGACTGCTCGAACAGTAATATAATGTTTGATGCAGTTGGGATGTTCCCGAAAGGTTTTCATCCATGTTTTTGGGATTTGGAAATAGGTGGCAAGCCGACAATCCCTCTTCGGCGCAGTGACGTTCCGAGGGTAAAATATTTCTTCACGGATTTCGGCATCTCGAGTCGATTTCTGGAGGGTGAACCTAGACTGGTACTCGGTTTAAATGGCCTCGACCGAGATGTCCCAGAGCTCTCCGGCTTTAATTTATACGATCCCTTTCCAGTGGATGTCTTCATTCTAGGAAACGTCTTTAAGCGAAACTTCACCTCTGTGCGCTTTAAATCTGCTTTTCTTCGGAACGTATACAGAACGTTGCTGATTCATCAGCCTACGTAAAAGAAATACACTAATATGCAATTCATGGCTTCTCTCGTCGAAGCAATGACGCACCGGGAACCAACAAAACGCCCTTCTGCCTCAGAAGCCCTGGCAAGATATGAAGAGATCGCTTCTGCACTTCCTGGGTATGTCCGAAGACGACGCTTGAAGAAGATTGGGAAAGGGAACCTTGCGTCGCTATTGCACGATATTGGATCCCTCAGAAGAGAATGCTCTTTTGTTTTTTGTTCGATGTTCAAAGCATGCAGCTGTGGAGTCGCATCACATGGGTCTCCTGTTAACGCATCTCTAGATGAATCCCATGCAATTGCATAGGAATTACATTTCTACAGAATACTCAAACGAAAATTGGCAATGTTTTGTTTACCTAATGTTTCAGTAAGTAAGGTAGGGAAAGTATAAACTCGACTAGCTGTGACGCGCGTCGCGCGACCCTGACCTTCCTCATTTGGCACAACAACACAACTCTTTAATTCTGCCTCCCACACCTCAGAAGCATACATTTGTCCTGCATACATGTCTTTGGATTGTAGATATCTACAGATATATGTTTTTAAATTTCAAAAATACTAAGATTTGGCCGACCAATTAAGGAAACAAATGTTTTTGTACCAAATGGCTCAGGATTCATTTTCCACCATCCTGGCGAAGTTTCAGAAATTTTTGAAATTTTGACCTCTGGACTTTTGCCGTGTCCCGGAAAACTCCGAGTGACTAATACTGCCTATATATAGTAATTTTATGCTTAGTTAACCGTTATTAGTAAGAGTCATTTCTTATGGTGCTTGGAACTCAGCATAGACTTGCTTAAACATCATAAAAAGCATTCTATCATACATTAAAACACATTGGTAGACAAATGCTATGATATTTTGGTGTTCAACAAGTACCGGGATATCTGACCTCGAGATTTTTGCCGCTAGGGTCCTTCCTAATTAGGCTAAATCAGGGACTTTCAGGGTCATCAGTCACATGTGACAGCTAGTCGAGTTTATACTTTCCCTACCTTACTGTATGTAAATGGACTATGCGCGCGCTTGGCATAGAGAATCAGATTCTGCCTGGGCCTTATATTACGTAATGCCAAATGATTCCGAGAGGGCCTGTGCAACTGCAACTGACCTACTGGCTATTGTTTCTTCCATCGTTACGATTGGCTCTTGTTTAGATTAAAAATCAAGATGAATGAAAAGAAGATGTTCAGAGGACAAGAGATCAAAGGTGTGAATTTGGTATAGCTTCGTCCTGATACGCGAATGTTTAGCTCCGCACGAGGGGCTGTGGCACCCTCACCCTCAAAACGCGTTATGAACGCGACCGCGTTCATTCCGTTTCTAAATCGCCAAATGTCAAGAGAGCTTCCCGCATGGCGCAGAGAAAACACAACCATCAAATACGATCTCTCTCGCGGTGAGCTGATATGGAGAAGTCGGCAAAGAATGCTCGAAAGACGTGGATACTGTTGGATTATCAAACTGTCGAAGTTCCGATCGAGTTGTTTCACTTGCCGTTTGGAATGAATATATGGTATTTATTAATCATTTGCATTCTTTCGGTTTTGTGCTTGTCATTCTTGTTTGTCAATTCTCTTTCGCTTTTTGAATTGTATTACCATTCTATTTCTTTACCGTTCTATCCCGACTTATGTCTCAGATCCCTTCAGTATTATAAAACCGCTGTAAAAACTGTATAACAAAATAATAGAGAGTTTTCCTCTCGGATATTCGTGTTCGCTCCCTCACAACAGGTTATGAGCCTTGCTTGATCGTGCGCCAGAGTCCGCTATTTTTCAATCAAAGCAATATTCCGAGTGTTAGCGCCTGAGACCGCTACAAAGAAAAGGAGAAACTCACCGATATGTCCTTGTCATTGGACGAACTGAAGTCCGTGCCGTCTTTACAGCCTAGTGGGGAGAATTGGACGATATTCGCTATATGTCTTGAGGCCGCTGTACGTACCAAACGAGTTTGGGACCACTTTGATGGGTCGTCCACTCGTCCTGAAGCGGCTGGAGTCGTTCCCCCGCCTATTCAGCCTTCAGCTCAGTCATTCGGCCCCTTGGGTTGGCCGAATTTGGGTTTGACGGGCTCTGCACCAGCCCCTCAACCGCCTCCTGTCGCTCCTGAGGGAATCCAAACGCGTTCTGGTCAAGGTAGGGGCAGAGGCAGAGGAGCAGCGACTGCTCCGCCGCCCCAGCCTGAACCGCCTATAGAAAGCCTACCGCCTCTTCCACCATCCCCAGGGGTTCCTCCAGCTGATGATGATGATGATGACGATCTAACATTGTCAATTCGTCAGGATGCATGGGACAAAGACGAAGATACAGCAAATTATTTGCTTACCTCGAAGCTCCCTGATACGACTATTGTCCGAATCTTGACATGTCGTACAGTTGCTGAGAAATGGAGATTAGTAGTTCAGGAATATACCGACAAATCGATGTTTGCACAAACCTCATTGAAAAACGAATTCATGGAGTCGAAATGCCCCAAAGGAGCGAATGTGAAGCAATTCCTGAATGAATTACGCCTCAAAAAGCAAACATTA
Source organism: Sanghuangporus weigelae (assembly GCA_033182465.1). Classification (NCBI taxonomy): domain Eukaryota; kingdom Fungi; phylum Basidiomycota; class Agaricomycetes; order Hymenochaetales; family Hymenochaetaceae; genus Sanghuangporus; species Sanghuangporus weigelae. The sequence goes on along the minus strand of CP137319.1, from coordinate 3,410,417 downwards.
GCAGCATGCGGCGTAACAATTGACGATGATGCTTACAGGTCGACTATCATCAACTCCATTCCTCCTGGATTGGCCAAGTACGCTTTGACCCAAGTTTCGGCCGCTGAAGTAGCAGCAAGTCATGCAATTTCGTTTTATGGTGGCCAAATTTCCCAGGAAACCATTCGAAAAATCCGAGCCATTGATCCAGACGCTCTAATCCATCTCATATCAGTCGAATCCGAACGAGAGTCGAAAGAACGTGAAAGACGAAAAACTGACCAAAAACGAGATACCAAAGGCAAGGAAGTATCCCTCATTGCTGAGGAACGACCTCGAAAGGAAACGAGGACGTGTCATTATTGCCACAAACCAGGGCATATTGTCAAGAACTGTAAGAAGCTCAAAGAAAGAAAAGATCAGTCTTACAGTGGACCAAAACGCGAAACGAAGAACTCACCACCGGAGAAAGAAAAGCCTAAATCGAAGGATGGAAACATGAAAGAGTCTGCCAACGTAACTGTGGACTCTGAGGACGAATCGGATTGGTGTGCTGCAGTAGATGAGGATGTGAAAGAAGGTGTCGAGTGCCCACCTGGTTTTGAAGACTGGTTTGATGAAGACGAAAACGACTATCCTATGGTCGAGCTCTCAGCCAAAGTGACAGAGGATACACCCGAGGAAGAAAAGGAGACCCCTAGCGAGAAAAACAAAAACGAAGAAAAAGAGACTTACAAATCCAAGACAATCGTCGATGAGGACAACGAGAACTCTTCTAAACGCATTAAGAAACCCTCTCCATACGTTAGGAGAGTATTGGCCGGCGAGGGATCCGATAGGAGTCTGTTACGAAAATTGTGGTTATCTAATGCGGCGTGGGCTAAATTTTACACACCGAGTTGCGATGCCAAATCAAGACTATTTCGAAAGGCTACTACGGCAGAACAGTGGTGGCGACTCAAGAGTAGCAAACCACGGATCGTCTGGAGAAGACACGGAGGACTCTAATGATTTGCAATTAAGACTAACTAATATGCACATTGGACATACTCCACCGCCGGAACGCAGTCTGGCGGCGATGGAAGAAAGGAATGTCGCAAGGTATACGGAACTCCTGCAACGAAGACATTATCGGCGTGGTGCAACTAGAAGATTTGTACATGAGAGCTTGGTGTGCGCCAATTGTTACTTGGCCTACCAACGAAGCTGGGTACTTGCGGAATGGCTCATGAAGAACTTCACGGAACGGTTAGTGTCAAGGGAAGCAGCCGATGTCAAGATTCGGCATAAGCCCGGACCCTCGGAACGAACAGAAGACCAACCATTACCGAACCACGGAATGAGTGCATACGACCATGAGGTATCCATATGGCTTAGCGATAGGGATGTCTATGCATTAAAGGTCGGCGTGCGAGCTTGGATCAATCAGCATCGGCACCAGACCTTGTGCAGTCACACGGCAGTGGAAGTAGATTGGCCAGTTTACAAGCGGCCACCTTCGGACATTGAACATCTTACGGAAGAAGCGATAGAACGCTTAATGCAGGCTTGGCGAGCGTCAGAGCCAGGGGTAATTACAGTTGATGAGTGGAATGGCCGCGAGCACTTTGGACAGAGGCTACGGCTAACCACGGGCCCAGGACTACAACTATCGGACATCGAAGTCGCGGCGAGGCACAGAAGGAGTGTAGCGGAGTACACTCATTCGCCGGGAGAAGATCGGCAAGCTCTGCCGATCTCTAACCCTGATATCACTATCTCCCCCATGATCGAGGATTAAGCGGCAGAAGCTCAGCCCGGGAACGGAGCGCCAGAGAAGCGATAGCTTGGCAACTATCATGGGAACCCGTCTGGGAACGGAGAAGGATCGCGGGGTAAAGATAAGGAGAGATTAACATGTGATAACGATTGCGGATCGGAGGAAGCACGGAAGAAGCTTCTCGAAGCATCGGGGTAGTAGGACTCAAACAAACCCTCCTAATATGGTAGAAGTATTGTGATTCAACACTAGAGGAAAGTATCGGTGTTGGCACCAGAGTCGAGTACTGGTGTCAGAGAAAACATATTGTCTAGACCAATAGCAAGGCTGTAGTCGGTAGTAATAGGTAGTCGGTACTATTTAGTAAATAGGTTATTTAAGGGCCAGCTGAGCGGGGCATTGTCCCTCAGCAAAATTATTTTGTACTCTCAATCGAAAACTGTACCCTTTGATTGAAACCCTGTTCTACTACTGAGGTCAAGCTTGAGCCTATCGCTCGCTTCTAAAGTAGTACATCTATAACCTTCGTTCCATCTCCAATCAATTATCATCAGAAGGAATAAGCAGGGACTTGTTCCGGTACGCTTAGACTGACCACCTCGTCTAAAACTACTGGTCCTAACAGAGTCTGCCACGGGGCATGCGCGCAGCAGTAGCTGCGGCTGCGGATGTGATTGATGAGAGGGTGGACGACTACGACGAGGAGTATGCATTCATGGCCGCTATGGACGACGTGGACGTCGTTGAACCACACTCCCTATCAGAAGCGAAAAGACTCCCTGAATGGAGACTGTGGGAGCAAGCTATGAAAGAAGAAATACATGCATTAGAATCAGCTGGTACATGGGAGAAACGCGACCACGTACCTAAAGGAACCAACATCGTAGGTTCCAAGTGGGTCTTCAAGGTGAAGAAGGACGCTGCTGGGAAGCCTATATGATATAAAGCAAGGTTAGTGGCACAGGGTTTCAGTCAAGTCCCAGGAGTCGACTTTTTTGAAACATACGCACCTGTCGCGAAACTTTCTACTATCCGAGCCGTCCTGGCCATGGCAGCACTTTACGACCTCGAATTGGAACAAATTGATGTTAAAAGTGCTTACCTAAATGGCCACTTTGATGACAGAGAGGACATATTCATGAGGCCGCCACCAGGATATGCGAGGAGCAAAACCGAGGTATACGACCTGAAGAAACCCATATATGGCCTTAAGCAGTCTGGACGAAAATGGTATCAAAAAGTCACGTGGATCCTTTGTAATAAATTGGGATTTACCTGCTCGGATGCCGACCTCGGGGCTTTCTTCCTCCACAACAAAGACAAAATTCTTATTGTGGTGATTCATGTCGACGACTTTACTATTGCTGGAACACGTGGCGAAACTAGCCAGATAGCTTGGTTCAAGCAACGCTTTCAAGAATATGTCGACATTACTGACCTTGGATCACTTCACTGGCTGCTCGGAATTGAAATCATTCGGAATCGCGAAAATCAAAGCCTTTCTCTTTCTCAACGGGCCTACATCGATGCTATCTTGCGTCGATTTAACTTTGACGAGCTAAAACCGCTGTCCAGTCCCATGGACCCAAATGTTCGTTTAACCTCTTCGCAATCTCCACACTCAGCCGAAGAACTTGGCACCATGCGGGACGTACCATATCGAGAGGCGATTGGGTCCCTAATGTACGCGGCTTTAGCAACTCGGCCCGACATAGCGTTTACTGTAACGCTATTATCCAAGTTTTCCGTGAACCCTGGGCCAGATCATTGGAAGGCCGTCAAATGTGTATTCGCATACTTAAAAGGTTCCAGAAATCTTTGGTTGACCTACGGAGGAGTTCAAGGACGTGAATTGAAAGGCTTTACGGACGCAGATGGAAGCATGCAGGAAGAACGTTGAGCAATTTCTGGTAATGTATTTATTCTGAATGGAGGAGCCATATCGTGGTATTCGAAAACACAAGAAATCATCTCGCTTTCTACAGCCGAATCCAAATACATTGCCGCCACCCATGCAGCCAAAGAGGCAATTTGGCTTCGCCAACTTGTTTATCTGAAAGGATCCGCTCAAAAACTCGCATCAGGATCGACACGATCAACAGATCTACACGATCAGCTTTCCAAACGCGACCGGTAACCAAGCCAGCTATCAAAGGCCCAAGCAATCGAGCGGCCTAGGCAACAGTAACCCGTTACCACCCGAGCGCTAGAAGCACCGAAGCGGATACGTAATCCCGCTAACAGCTAACACCGCCGACCGCCTATTGCCGCGGACTACCACTCTAACGCCGCCGACCAAGCAACCAGAGCGACCTCGATCAAAAGAAGCGATCAAACTTCTTAGAAGTCCAGAAGCACAACTACTAAAGCCTAAACGCTAAAAGGCTAAAGGCTAATAAGGTTTATGGAGACCTCACTGGCATTTCAGCACTGTCAAGTCTGTGCACGAGTTTACATGGTCCTTTATGAAGTATACTACTTAGTATGCACGGCAACGGTTGGTACGCGTGACTGTCACATCGAAACCGAGCGACACCTTCAGGATACAATGCATTCCAATCCACCAAACCCAATAGTACCCAAGAAACGAGAGGAACTAACGATCACAACTCGAACCCCTCGAACTGCGAACCCGATAACTTGGAGAATGATTGGATGGTATAGACCGGAGTTGCACACACCATGCCCAGCATCTACGATACAGGCAAACCTTTATTTACCGAGAGATGCGAACCTGGAAACCAAGCAATTACAACTCCTTATACAACGAAGGATATGGCGCTACATTCGAGATATACGATACGAAGGCAAAGCATGGCTAGTCACCAGAACCCAGCAGAACCCACCAGCAGAGCTTATGCAGTTCATGATATGCCTTGGACCATACTCTACACCGACCCGACACCTTAACACTGACGTGCGAGTTATGCTTACCCTCGCTGGACCTCGAGATGAATTCCGAAGAATCACATACCGAGCAGCCTACATCGCTCCAAGAGCAAAGATGCCACTCAATGACGGCAATGACATCGTTATGGAGTACTGACAGTGGAGCATTCCATATCGGAGCACCACCTCTATTGTCTCAGTCAGCAACTCCAAAGAATTCTGTCATAGTGGAGACGACCTTACAAAGATTGGAGCAAAGTGGAGCGAAGCGCAGCAGGATGACAAAGGAACAGATGTAATGGTGGAGGAAAGTGGAGTAAAGTGGAGACAGGATGAGTAAGAAATAGGACGGAAAATGGAATATCTGGGAGCATAAATAGTTGTAGGATTAGGCCCTCATTTCCCCATCTTTCGATCCTCTTAACACACTGGTGTAAAGCTTGCCCTACAGCGAGCTATTACTGTGTGCTTTGTACTATCACGCCTTTTGGAAATCCCAATCTGCTTTACTATTACCTCGTATCTGAAAGCATCCATAACTCGGACCGCGACTAGGAAGGCTAGTAAGGGACCGCGTGGTACAGCCAGACGTGGGTAGATAAGATCACCTCTGCACAACACACCGCTGCTTAGGCAAAAGGATCAAACCGGTGTAACCCCGGGCCTACTCCCTAACATTGGATCGAAAGATCACTCGCTAGTTTTACCACCACCTCTCACGGGCAAGGTTCTTGGCTAGTGTTTTATCGAGGCGAGGACCGTCGACCTCAAGTCCCTATCGACGTTACTAGTTTCGAGACTAGTACCCATATCGAATCCTCAGGACAAGTGCACATCCTGGAGAACGACAAACCCGATTCACTTAAATCACATATCTACTATTATAACCCCTACAACGACGAAGTGTACCTAATAGCAAAGGCATCTGGTAGCCCTGCAGTTGGGAGCACGCAAACAACAACCACGAAAGTAGCAGCAGTCCCTTCCACTATTGCTACATTCGACGAGAAAGGAACTACTTGGTTAACAGCACCAAGGAACAATAACCCTGAAGCATCAGGCGAGAAACGAAGTTCATGAACCGATCAGGAAACGCCAACAACAGAAGTAACGGTCATCGAACGAACGAACGGGCGAACGATAATCAAACGAGGTTCACACCTAGATCCCTCGACGAACGAGTTCAACATATCACCAACAGGCTACGTAGTCTGGAAAGCGATCACGACATACTATACGCGACAACGAACCACAGCATATTGTATCCACCAGTGATCAGAAGGCTACAAGAAAGGGTTGAAAGACTGGAAGAACGAACTGCAAACACGGGGCAGTCAAACAGTCTACCAACCGGAGCATACGCGACAGCAGTAGGAGATCGATTCGAAGCACTCGAAACAACTACTCGAAGAATTGGAGCACAGGTAGCAGCTCTAGAGAGATATACTCTGGAATTGGATCGAGCAGCAGGGGCACTCAATCAACGGGTCATAGACGGAAACGGAGTACTTGACCGAGAGCTCAACGCTATCCGAAACAGGATTACTGCTCAGGAACAACAACTACAGACAATCGAGACGAGAGTCGGAGAGCTTAACAGGACAGCTCTAGATCAACCAAGGATTGTTCAAGACATCCATAACCTGCGAGAAGCCCTACTCCAACTAGGACAAACAATCGAGTCGAGTCAACGCACCTACGCAGCTATACTCACATCGGTACAGACAACCGAAACTACCTCAAGGAACATACTCGAACACGCTCAACGAATTCGAGAAGTAGCTCAGGCAGCACAACGCTGGGAATACTTTCTACCAAGAGAGAGAGCCCAACAGGAACAGAGTTCTGACGAATCAGTGTCCTCAGACGAAGAAGCATCACGAAGGCCATTCTTACTCAGAACCCCACCTCGAACGGTTATCATCCAAGTACCAACAGTACCTGCAGTACCAGCAAGTGGTTCAGTAGCAACCCAAGCGCCAGAGAATCCACCACCACCATCCTATTCACCACCAGCAGTGCCCATAAGCACTTACGATCATGTCGACAACCGACCAGAAGGTGCAAGCACTGGAGCAGCAACTACAGACTCTTCAGACACAACTCTCTAAACACAGCATCAAGCTTCCGAAGTACTATGGCAAGCGAAGCGAAGATATTGATCTGTGGATTAGTCGATGTATCTCGAAGCTGGCACAGCATGGAGTCAAGGATGAGGAGGAGATCGCAAAGAGCCTATTTGCGGCACTAGAAGGCGACAGCTACGATTGGTTTGCAGAGAAGAATACCCTAACATCATTCGATGCCAATGGGAAACTGAAACCAGTACCTGCGATTATCGCTGCAACAAATGGAATGTTCGCATCACTCAAGGACATGCTGAACTGGATGAGGATCCGAGCAGGACATCCGATCATCGGAGAACAGGAAGCCCTATTCCAACTACTATGCATCCAGCAGAAAGGAGCAAGCATTAGGGCGTACAACGACGAATTCCGACGACTCAAAGCACGATCACCAGACACGATGGATAAGCAGATGCTCAAGTACATCTATGTCAAAGGACTAGACATGTGGGTCAAACGACGAGTCGAATCTGTACAACCCGACGCTTTCGAGAAGAACGACCTCGATGCATGGATGGAATGGACAAGCAACCTAGCAAACTCTGATGCCAGGCAAAGGCTCATGGGTAGTCAAACATACACCCCGAGATTCAAATCGAACGGACAGTCATCTTTCCGACCACCAGTACAAACAACGAAACGAGATCCAGACGCCATGGATGTAGATGCACTCCGAGGCTTGCCGAAGAAGGGAGGCAAATGCTACAACTGTGAAAAGTCAGGACATTACGCAAAGGAGTGCAAGGCACCAAGGAAGCAAAAGGGTTCTTCCTCTAAGCGGCCGAAGAAGACTAATGGTGTAAAACGGAGGACGATGACAACACGAACAATCGATTTCAAGGAAACATGTCCCGATCCACACTGCCGGAGGCCAGTCCACTACGATCATGTAGCATGGGCTAAAGGCGATGAATCAGCAGGATGGACTTGCAAGCATGACGAAGAATACCGAAACAACATTCGCAAATCCCTAGCAAGTAAAGAGCAACAGGGAAAAGACTAAGACCTCCATCGAACGAGACTGCGCGATGTGAGTGTAACAAGGGTGACGAGAAAGGTTTCAACAACCAGTGTTTCAAACCTCCTGGGTTCAACCCCAGTGAAGCGATGTACAATAAGCGATTGCCAATACAAGCATTGCATCCCCGATTACCTATTCGAGTGAAGGTTGGAACAAAGACCCTAGCAGTCAAAGCGTTAATCGATTCCGGAGCTACATGCAGCACGATACACCCCAACTTAGTACGACACTACAGCCTATTCAAAAAGAGGCTTGATCACCCTCGACCTTTGAATAATGCGGATGGAAGTCCCAACCAAGGAGGAGCAATCACGCACGAGGTCTACACATTAATTTTTGATGGACCTAAACCGCAGCCACAAACGTTGGCAGTAGCAACCACAGGACAGGATCAAGTGATCCTAGGAATTGACTATTTGGCCAAAGTCAATCCCGAAATTGATTGGAAGAATCAAGTATGGAATCGGAATGGTAATTCGATACCATTCGAGCTCAACGTCATACGAGCTACCAAGAAGCGAAGGCACAGGAAGCGCAAACGGAAACGGCAAACGAAAGGCAAACCTGACAAGACAAGACCTAGGCATAACACGAAGCAACAGGCTCAGGACAGAGACAACTATCGACACTCTGGAGCACCAGGAATAATATTTGCGCCAAGGAGAGACAACAACGGACACTCTCACGAAACGAAACCACAAGCGAAGCCGGAAACCAGACCAGCAACACCAAGACTGGAACAGGCAAAACAGACGCCAGAAGTGAAGAGTCCGAGCACGGAAAATATACCAGACTCTGCAACGAAACAGCCACAACAGGAAACGGCAAACAAGCATCATCGAGATGAGGAGGAAATAAACTACACTCCCAAGCGATGGAAGAAACAGGCACCACAAGGAACGAGTATAGTGCAACGACGACCAAGGCACATACCGAGACGGATGATCCCAGCACGGCAACTGTACCAGACATCCGAAGGTGAAACACAAGATGTAACAGGCAAGCATAGCCTAGACGAACAGGAGGAAATAAACGACTCTCCGAAACGTTGGAAGAAACAACCACCACAGAAGATACACCCACTGAGGCAAAACATGCCGGAAGATGAAGAACTCTGGCCATCACCAGAAGAAAACCCGGGCATGAAGTATAGGATACGACCACGAAAGACACGGTATCCAGAGAAGCCAGTGGCAGGCATTATACGACCAAGAACGGCATCGTTAATGCGAGGAGCTAGTCCCACACCGAAGCGTACAAGATGGGCAGACAACGAAAGCGATATCGAGATGCAAGACGAGCAGGAGACAACAGAAGACACTCCTATGCACGATATAGAGCCAGAAGACATTGAAAGTCTTAGGACGACCAACCAACCAGCTACCCTTACCAGAAAGGAAGAGCTCGCTGCAAAGCTAGAGCTAGACATCAATCGAAATTGGTCACCAAGGCAGCAGAACCAAGTCTCACAGCCTCTGAACAAAGCGAGTTCAGTATCCCAGCAGTATTCTCAACAAAAGGCAGCTGCAGAAGGACTACTAGGAACACAGAAACGAGATTGGCGAAAACTCCTACCAAAGGAAATAGAAGACTACGCAGATGTCTTTGATCCTGACAAGTCAAGAAGGTTACCCAAGCATACGAAATGGGATATGGCGATTAACCTCAAAGAAGGAGTACCATTACCGAAACCAAGGCCTATTATCAAGCTCACACGAGAAGAGCAGGCAGCACTCGATGCTTATGTCAAAGAGTTACTTGACAAAGGATGGATTGAAAAGGTTCAACCACATGAACCATGTCCGGTAGCAGCACCAGTCTTCTTTGTAGGAAAGAAAGACGGAGGAGCACGAGCAGTAACCGATTACCGAGACATCAACGACACGACAGTATCAGATCCATACCCGATACCGATCATGAGTGTTCTCCCAGAGAAACTGGAGAAAGGAAAATTCTTCTTTACACTCGACATGCGATCAGGTTACAACAACCTGCGAATCCGAGAAGGAGACGAGTGGAAGGCAGCATTCCGAGTTGGCAATGCAGTCTACAAGCCAAAGGTCATGATGTTTGGAATGAAGAACTCACCTGCAGTATTCCAACGATTCATGAATGACAACTTCGAATATTGGCTCAGGACAGAAGAAGCACTCAACTATTTGGACGACCTTATTGGTCAAGCACAAACTGAAGAGGAACATTGGAAACTCCTCAGGGCAATTCTACAGAAATGCCGAGAGCTCGACATTTACCTCAAAATCGAGAAATGTCACTTCCTCCAAACCCAGCTCGACTACTTGGGATTTGTAGTAGGAACGAAAGGCATCCAGATGGATCCTTATAAGCTCAAAGCTATTCACGAATGGCCAGTGCCAAAGACGAAACGACAAGTTCGAAAGTTCCAAGGATTTTGTAACTTCTACCGAAGATTCATCAGGAACTATGCCGATACATTCGCACCTATTGGCGACCTTATCAAAAAGGATCGCAAGTTCATATGGGCAGAGGCACAAGACAAGGCATTCGAAAGTATCAAGAAGGCATTCGAAACGGAAGTCGCATTGGCAATGCCAAAGCCAGACAAATCATACACATTGGAAACCGACGCATCCGATGTAGCGATTGGTGCAGTCTTACAACAAGAAGACAACCAAGGAGAACTGAGACCTTTAGGTTTCATGTCGAAAACTCTAACAAACACCCAACGAAACTATCCGACGCATGACAAAGAGATGCTAGCAATCATGGAAGCACTCAAGCATTGGAGACACCTATTGGAGGGAACCAAAGAACCAGTAACAATCCGAAGCGACCATGCAAACCTCCGATACTTCATGACAGCTCAGAATCTATCGAGACGTCAAGCAAGATGGGCACTAGAGTTATCACGATATAACTTCAAGATTCTCCATTGGCCAGGCAAGAAGAACCAAGCTGACGAGCTATCACGACGATCCGACTATATGCCAGAGGACAAGGACAACTTAGGAGTTACCTTATTACCTCCTGATACGATCAAGCAACAAACATTGCGACGCACAGAGATCAACGGTCTATACAAGCTAGAAACTGAAACGGTCACTATCTCTGATCCTATTATCCGAACGATCAAGAGGAACTACCATACCGAGGAGGCTAAGAAGGAAATTCAGGCGATCAAGCAGAGCAACGGCTACAGTTACAGGAACGGCTTGCACTACGTAACCAATGCATTATATATCCCGCCGTCCGCCAACCTACGAGCGTTGCTAATCCGAAGGCGCCATGATCACAAACTTGCAGGCCACCCAGGAGCAGAAAAGACCATAGAGCTTGTAAAGCGATCATACTATTGGCCGAAGATGGAAGAAATGATCCGAGCATATACCGCAACCTGCGACATATGTCAGCGTGCAAAACCGATTCGACAGTTTCGAAATCCGCCGCTCCAACCGTTGGAGGCACCACATCAACCATGGGAAACCATAACCTGTGACCTGATTACCGACTTACCAGTCAGCAATGAAGGCTACAGTGTGATACTCGTTATAGTGGACAAACTCACTAAAATGGGGAAGTTCATTCCTTGCCAAGGAATACCCAATGCTAAGCAGTTGGCACGTTTGTTCCGCCAACATGTCTTCAAATACTACGGGGCCCCTAAACGAGTAATCTCCGACCGAGGTAGCAACTTCACCGCGCAATTCCTCAAGGAGTTCTGCAGACTCATCGATGTCGATTGGAAAACTAGTACAGCGTATCATCCACAAACCGATGGTCAAACCGAGCGACTAAATCAAGAGCTTGAACAGTACTTACGCTGCTATGTGTCCTACCGACAAACAGATTGGGCAGAGTACATCGATATAGCAGAATTCGCCTACAACAACAGGAAGCACAGTACTACACATCAGTCACCATTCTATACACTGTATGGATGGCATCCTCACCTGGACGTTGCGGAGACCGGTGATTCAAACGTCCCAGAAGCAATAAATCACCTAGAGGAGCTTCGACAAGTACAGCAAGAAGCCTATAATTCGATTAGGCAAGCGAATGAGGCAATGAAGCTTTATGCAGACCTGCATCGAGGCAAACTGCCGGAGTACAAGCCAGGAGACGAAGTGTTACTAGACATGAGGAATCTCAGTCGATTGGAACCAACGAAGAAACTTGCAATGAAATGGGCAGGGCCTTATAAAGTCGAGAAGGCAGTCGGACAAGTGTCATTCAGATTACGCTTACCCGAAACCCTTCCGATCCACCCAGTGTTTCATGCGAGCCTTCTCAGGCCTTACAAACGAAAGGAATACCCTGGAAGACCCACTTTGGATGAACCACCACCTATTGAAGTGGAGGGAGAAGCAGAGTACGAAGTGGAGACGATTCATAATACAAGACGTCATCGGAGCAAGGTCCAATACCTTATCCAATGGAAAGGATACCAGGAGCGAACATGGGAGCCACTTGACAACCTCAAGAACTCCTATCAAATGATCGAAGCATTCCATAAAAAGTATCCTCAGGCAATCCAGCCACCGAACCTTAACCAATGGATCGCCGCACGAAAACGAATGAGGCAATAGTTGCATCACATGCACTCCACCCGATGGAGCCGCTTATGGATCCACAATAGAGACGATGAGTAAGGTCCCCAATGACCTTACCAAGCGATGACATCAATGTGGCACACCAAAGCGAGAGCAGAGATAGAAGAATTAGGCAAGACATCGCCGACATACCAACAAGATGGTATAAAACATGGAGAACTTCGAGCTGAACGAACAACAACTCGAATCTCAACAGCTCTACTTCACTGCAGACGAACCACTACTCAGCTATGCCTATTTTCGACGAGCTACATGCATTCTGTCAACCAGAAGATGCACCAGAATGGACATTTACACTCAGGCCACCGACCGAACGTTATCAATGGCCACAGCTGTGCAACCGATTCAACGAAGAGAACTACGAAGATGAGATTGTACCCCTATGCCCAGGGAAGTACTTCGATGATCTATTCGACAAGTGGAACGCAGTCCACCACAACCGAGACGAAATACCCCATCTTATGATGGCGAATCACTCAGACGAGTGGTTATTCAAACTCAGTAACCCTCGAGACGCAGCATTACGCCGACTCAATGATGATGCATTTCTAACCTACGCGATCGAACTCGAAACACAAGCATTACACCGCGGCAAGATCGACTTTAGGCACGAAACGACATACAAGAACATCATGGGCATCTATCATTCGGCAATTCAAATTTGCGCCTACCGACGAGACATGACTACCGCAATTCTCAACCGAATGATGCGATGGAGTCACTATCATCCGATGAGCATCGATGCGATGAAGTACATTATATACATAGCCGACCAGACGGGCTTCTATGCATCCCACACCATGCAGTTCATGACGGTACTCAACATGACGAAGTATTACGAAGGAACGAGATACCGAACGGTTATTGAAGCGAGGAACTCCACTACGGACGAGGTACCACTCGACAACATCGAACACCACGTAGTCGAAGGCAAAGAGGTTAACTACGACCCTCATTACCTTATGGAACTCAACAACCGAGAGGAAGAAGCCAGAGAAAAACTACAGGCTACACGACACCCATTGCTGGAAGATCTGATGATCTCAGTCTACCAGTACCCGAACGAACTCTACCAACCGGACGAGATGCTTACTATGTCAGAACAGGAGGACATGTACATACACTCCGACGATACAGAGTCAAGTGAAGAAGGTGAAAGCAGGGAACTATATACCCCAGCGAACTCGGCCCAGACTACACCTGAGGCTGAAGAATCCGAAGATTTGTAAACAACTCTTCTTTTATGCGACCCCTTTCCCATATCGTGACCCGACATGGTCAATTATGCATTTCATTCTTACCTTATGATATTTATGGTCACATCCGACCAAATTATGCTTTATGCACCTCTTTATTTCACGCTTATTCGGCCAACCAGCACAAATGAAGCACTATGCAGAAGTGTCAAAGAACCTACAAGGGCCTAGACATTTTGTATATTGTTTTATTGTGCCGGCTCCGAATTAGCAGATTATGCCTACCTTTTATTATCCTCTATGCAACGGAGAAGCCAAAAGTTTACGTGAAGTCACTCCCTTGCATCATGCTAGGATGTGCCTTCACGCTGAAAAGCACTCCAATTACACTCTTTCTTCGAAAAACTCCATTTGGGGGTTGAAGAGCCGTAGGTAAACACCTGGAACTTCACTCCCAAATTGGTATAAAACTTATTCATTAACGACTTTATGATTTCTTTCTTATCACTTTCAATAGCGTCATATTCTTTACATGATGCACATTTCATATTCATATCCCTTCCCACCACCCTTTACAAGTCAATGTCTTCCCAGACACCCTTTTCACGACGTTCCTGCGAAGCAATACCTGCATTTTCGACGACTGGATCGATATCCTCAACGTCATAACCGAGCGCAAGGTGAACTCGAAGCGCGACAGTAGTAACATCGCGCTGGAACGATTGCATTTCGAAGTCAGCCTCCTAGAGGATGATTAACAACTCGAAACGGCACAGAGCATGCATCACTTACCTGAGCACGCCTCTTACGCTCCAAAATCCAATGATTTATGCCGAAAATCGCGACAATAACGACAAAAACAGTAACAGCAGCGGCGACTTTCGACATTTTGGAGCAGAGATGATGATGGTTTGATAGCAAAAATCAACCATCACTAGGCGACCCTTTATCCGAGCTTTCTCACGGATTAGGATGAACATTTCTCCGAAAGTTCATCTTAGGGGGGGTGTAGTGAAAGGATCCGCTCAAAAACTCGCATCAGGATCGACACGATCAACAGATCTACACGATCAGCTTTCCAAACGCGACCGGTAACCAAGCCAGCTATCAAAGGCCCAAGCAATCGAGCGGCCTAGGCAACAGTAACCCGTTACCACCCGAGCGCTAGAAGCACCGAAGCGGATACGTAATCCCGCTAACAGCTAACACCGCCGACCGCCTATTGCCGCGGACTACCACTCTAACGCCGCCGACCAAGCAACCAGAGCGACCTCGATCAAAAGAAGCGATCAAACTTCTTAGAAGTCCAGAAGCACAACTACTAAAGCCTAAACGCTAAAAGGCTAAAGGCTAATAAGGTTTATGGAGACCTCACTGGCATTTCAGCACTGTCAAGTCTGTGCACGAGTTTACATGGTCCTTTATGAAGTATACTACTTAGTATGCACGGCAACGGTTGGTACGCGTGACTGTCACATCGAAACCGAGCGACACCTTCAGGATACAATGCATTCCAATCCACCAAACCCAATAGTACCCAAGAAACGAGAGGAACTAACGATCACAACTCGAACCCCTCGAACTGCGAACCCGATAACTTGGAGAATGATTGGATGGTATAGACCGGAGTTGCACACACCATGCCCAGCATCTACGATACAGGCAAACCTTTATTTACCGAGAGATGCGAACCTGGAAACCAAGCAATTACAACTCCTTATACAACGAAGGATATGGCGCTACATTCGAGATATACGATACGAAGGCAAAGCATGGCTAGTCACCAGAACCCAGCAGAACCCACCAGCAGAGCTTATGCAGTTCATGATATGCCTTGGACCATACTCTACACCGACCCGACACCTTAACACTGACGTGCGAGTTATGCTTACCCTCGCTGGACCTCGAGATGAATTCCGAAGAATCACATACCGAGCAGCCTACATCGCTCCAAGAGCAAAGATGCCACTCAATGACGGCAATGACATCGTTATGGAGTACTGACAGTGGAGCATTCCATATCGGAGCACCACCTCTATTGTCTCAGTCAGCAACTCCAAAGAATTCTGTCATAGTGGAGACGACCTTACAAAGATTGGAGCAAAGTGGAGCGAAGCGCAGCAGGATGACAAAGGAACAGATGTAATGGTGGAGGAAAGTGGAGTAAAGTGGAGACAGGATGAGTAAGAAATAGGACGGAAAATGGAATATCTGGGAGCATAAATAGTTGTAGGATTAGGCCCTCATTTCCCCATCTTTCGATCCTCTTAACACACTGGTGTAAAGCTTGCCCTACAGCGAGCTATTACTGTGTGCTTTGTACTATCACGCCTTTTGGAAATCCCAATCTGCTTTACTATTACCTCGTATCTGAAAGCATCCATAACTCGGACCGCGACTAGGAAGGCTAGTAAGGGACCGCGTGGTACAGCCAGACGTGGGTAGATAAGATCACCTCTGCACAACACACCGCTGCTTAGGCAAAAGGATCAAACCGGTGTAACCCCGGGCCTACTCCCTAACATTATCAATTATTCAAGACGTCTCTTCAACCAACAACCATCTTTTCTGACAACAAATCCGCGATTTCCATTACCAAAGAACGTCAGTTCAACGCTCGAACAAAACATATCGATGTTCGATATCACTTCATTCGATGGCTCATCGAGGAAAATAAAATTCGACTCGTGTTTTGTCCTACCGAGGACATGACAGCCGACATATTTACAAAACCTCTGCCATCTTTCAAAGTCAAACATTTTGCTTCGGAACTTGGACTTCGCACACTTTGAGGGGGAGTGTTGGATTATCAAACTGTCGAAGTTCCGATCGAGTTGTTTCACTTGCCGTTTGGAATGAATATATGGTATTTATTAATCATTTGCATTCTTTCGGTTTTGTGCTTGTCATTCTTGTTTGTCAATTCTCTTTCACTTTTTGAATTGTATTACCATTCTATTTCTTTACCGTTCTATCCCGACTTATGTCTCAGATCCCTTCAGTATTATAAAACCGCTGTAAAAACTGTATAACAAAATAATAGAGAGTTTTCCTCTCGGATATTCGTGTTCGCTCCCTCACAACAGATACCTCCTTCGTCCGCGCTTCAGAGTTGATTGGGTTCCCTCTTGGCTGAATACGTCGAAAGATCCATTGCTCTGTGAAGATTCTCTTTTTAACCGGTTTGTTTCTTATTCTCATCTACATGTTGCGCTGCGTCAGCTCTTATTGACCCCAAAGTAGCTACCTTCCTTGATCGATGCGGAACGCATGTCGGACGGATTGAAAGTCATGCTCAAGACTGTAGATCGAAACTCGACAGAATCAAAAATTGCCGTTTACCTTTCGTCCGCTGATCACTCGAATGACCCTAGGAATCATTGTGTACCGATTCTTGATGTTATCAGGGACGAGTCAGAGCCATGCGTGGAATTCCTCGTGATGCGCTTACTCCGACCGTTCGATGAACCATCCTTCTTCAACGTCGAAGAGGTGCTTGACTTCATGAAGCAGGC
Source organism: Sanghuangporus weigelae (assembly GCA_033182465.1). Lineage (NCBI taxonomy): Eukaryota > Fungi > Basidiomycota > Agaricomycetes > Hymenochaetales > Hymenochaetaceae > Sanghuangporus > Sanghuangporus weigelae. The sequence goes on along the minus strand of CP137319.1, from coordinate 3,393,343 downwards.
TTTGGAGGTTAGTAAGCCGACGCTTCAAATACATTGGACTTACACACTCTGTATTAACAGGGACTGACATTTATGCATAAACTCGGGATTGCACACAGGTCAGACGGTCATCAACAGCGCAGACAAATCACATCTGACACCTAGCTTCTGAAGGGATTGCTCCGACAAGAACATAATGTTTGATGCAGCTGGGATGTATCCAGATGGTTTTCATCCAAGCTATTGGGATTTGGATGCTCACGGCAAACGAGCACGTCCTCTTCGGCGCAGCGATGTACTGGGAGTGAAATACTTTTTCACAGATTTTGGCATCTCGAGTCCTTTTCTGGAAGGAGAAACACGATTGGTGATGGGTAAAGCTGGTCTCGACAAAGATGTACCAGAACTCTCAACCGTCGATAGTTATGATCCATTTCCGGTAGACATCTTTATACTCGGAAACGTCTTCAAACGGAACTTCGTAACGGTACGCAGCTATTCTTCCTTTCTGGTGCTCCGTCCTTTTACCGACGTATTACATTCCATGAAAGAAATATAGTAATATGCAATTCATAATACCTCTTGTCGATATTATGACGCAAGAGGAACCAACAAAGCGTCCATCCGCCTCTGAGGCCTTGGAACAATACATAGAGCTCGTCTTCTCCCTCTCAGAATATTCCCGTAGACAACGGTTGAAAGAGGCAGGAATTGGGAAGATAGCATCATTTTTTCATGACATTCGCTCTTTTGGAAGAGAAATCGTTCTCGCCGTGAGACCCGTGCTCAATACATGTAATTTCTTGCTTTGACATTTTATACTGTACATATCGCGAACCTTATGCAGAAAATACTTCTGTTCTCTAGGGATAATAGACCCCTTCTTTTGTCGGTATATGTAATGATAAGTAGGAATCCTCTAATGTTGAAAATGAATCGTGATACTTTAGGGTATTCGTTGTAAGGAGCTCGCCTTGACGTTTTCGGCCGTGAGGCAGAATTCTGATAATAGAAACGATGTGCTACGAGCGAGATGAACGGAAGAATATCCGACTCAATTTGGGAGTCTCCGAGTCATCTGGGTTCATTATGTTCGTATGCGTCCCGCTACCTTGATTGTTGCCTAATGTTATGTTATGAGTACTTTCATGAATTTTATTGGTTCCGGACAAAAGAAAGGCTGCTCTTGGTAAGCAAGAACCTGACGAGGCGATTGCATTGTCGTTGATTCTGCACAGCGATACAATGGCTGGAGAATGATAAGGACAAGAAACAACACCATGCAACGGACAGATTATATCCTGCGGCATCTATGACCGATGTTAGTTATACACTTTCTGACGCTGAGAATTGTAGATTCATTTCGTTCGCAAGCCTGATCAATTGCAACAATACTTTTAGGACAAATTCGTCAGGCTCGCGTGTATTGTTTATTGACTATACGCTTGACGACATAGACTCCCTCGCGGGTGGTACAACTGATGTTGAGGAGGAAATGAGATGTTCGTCCTATGTTGTTCTTCATCAGCCTCCGTCGCAGCGATGACTTGGACATTGGAGAAACGAGATTCTCAAGTTGTTTCAAAGCGGCATCGGCTTTGGGGCGCTCAGAAGGGACTATTTGCGTCATGCATTCCACGAGAGGTTTCAGAAACCGAGCGTTCGAATATTTCTGATGAGAATGTTAAGTCACGCACTGAGTAGCGGTAAGTAAGTAGACGTACTTCAACGAAATTCTTCTTGTAGACATCGCCGAGTAGATAAATATCCACTGCGAATGGATCATAGGGAATCGTATCCGAGAGTTCCGGGACATAAACCTGGCATCTGCGACCGGTCACAAGATGCTCCGAGTCCATATCATCAAATCGCGAAGACAATCCGAAGTCTGTGAAGTAATACTTCGTGCCTGGGCTATTGCTTCGGCTTCTGTACTTCGCAAGCTTTATAGAACTCCTGTCCATGATTTGACGGACAGGATGAAAGCCCTCTGGAAACATCAGTGTTCCATCTAACATGATATTTAAATCCGAACAATCTCTAGCGGTACTCGATGTTAGTGAATTTATCAGCGGTCGACGAGTTCCCTCATACCTATGTGCGATATTCTTAGAATGTATGAAGGCGACTCCCTAGGGATGGTTCTTGTAAGCATACCGTTAGTGAACGTGACGTTGACGAACCTTGAGTGTCTGTTTCACGAAGTCGATGACTTCATTGACTGTACGAAACGAAGGACTATTGAATCTGCGCAATATCGGCATGACGAGAAACTCGGTATAATCTTCTGCTTTGTCCGAGAATGAGTCAATGATCGGCACACAATGATTCTCCTGATCCTTCAGAGAAGACAGGTAGACTGCTATCGACTTTTCATCGCTGCTTTTCCTGATTTTCTTAATGATGACATTCGAGCCATCGGAGACACGAGCAGCATGCGTGATAAAAGGATGCTAGGACGTTTGGTAACCAAGAGATAGACAACTAAACACGAGCAGTATGCGTACATGGCTGGAAGCGGTATCCTCGTGGTCCTCCGGGTGCCTCTTCGGGTCTAATTTCTATGAAGGTACCCATCCTGGCCGTAGTCGATCGCGCAGACGGTAACCTTGAGATTCAAGCAGCGAATAACGATCTCTCCGCCAGATTTCATCTTCAGCTAGCTCATATAAACTCCAGGTAATTTTAGGTGGTTCACTGAAAAGCAGTTTATGGCGTATTTTCTTGAGATTCATGAGGCTTCGACGGGGCGAAGAAGTGTCGCAATAGATGGTGGAAGAGTAAAAGAGAGGTTCAGTCTGATCAAGAATGGAGACAATTGTTCACAAGGTTTAAGGACAATCAAGTACAACTAAGTCCAGGGCGAGCTTGTCCAACTGTGCCAAGAGGCCAAATACGACGCAGCATAGGTCCATCTGGATCTATCCCCCACGATTGTCGTTATGGTCTCTTCCGAAGCAAGCAAATTCTTTTAGCTTCTCTCTCTGTTCGTGAGAGGGTTTCTGTCCTTGCGCCTGACTGTCTGCGTCGTAGGCGTTTTTCCTCCACAAACAAGCTCACTGGAGCTTCGGAATATGGCGCTAATTTCAAGAAGGAGAAATTCTGCTAGCAATAGGGCCCGATGGCCATGACCAGGGAATGAAGGAGTTGCAGAGGCCCAAGTCGAGTCATCCCTTTCCAGTAGCTATTTCCATAAATTTCCAACGGGAAGTCCACCACAGTGAGCTAGGTTGAACAGGCTTCTTCAAGTCTAGTCCGCGAGTATCCGTTGCGATAAAGGTCATCTGAAAAGGACAGATGAGGTCTTTGAATTCAGGACACATTCTATGCCTCGGTATTGTATGTTGTACTTACGTCTTACAACAATCCGCAGTAGAAAGTTATCCTGATTCGAAACCCTCAGAACGCTGATTGATTTGATTTTATCTCTAGCAGTCAGATTGATACATGATACCGAAAAGATATTGAAAAGGATGAAAGTCGTTAGACGCGACGGGCCGACGGGTTGCAATTGTAATGTTATGTAAGCGTTTCCCACATCCTCAGCCCTTTAGACTACGAACGCAACTTGAGTTGCTTGCTCGATGTTCATCTTATCCATTCAATTGGCACAACACTATCCACTATCCACCGATGCAATTGAACATACCATGACGCCAAACCCACTTGAAGCAACTAAGGATCTAAATTTACACGCTATGTGAACTCTTTTAGTCACCAGATTCATGTCCTATGACTTCAATCGTGGAAACTATGCGAATATATTTGGCCCATTTCAAGACCGAGTTCATGTTGACCTTTGCTATCGTTGCGCTCGTCGTTCATGCAGTTGCGACGCCGGATTCACGTGGCCATCTGGTGCGTCTCGCCGTTATCAAGATTGCTGGCACAGTTCATTACATATCTCGTTATTCAGCGGCGGGGGCATTGGCGGTCTTTCTCTTGCAGTGGTCCTGGGAAAGCATTGCGATGATATCCAAATTGACCTATACGAAGCCTTACCTCAGTTCACTGAGATCGGTGCAGGCATCTCTGTATGGAAGAGGACATGGTTCATCATGCAGGAGCTCGGTCTAGACGAGACGCTTGGAAAGATGGCCGTACAACCGCCCGTTGACGAGTTGAGTGAGTCTTGATGCATGCTGCCGTTTCCGCTGTATGTGCTTATCGTATACTAGGGCCTGGGTTCTGCTTCAGAAAGGGTGACCAGGAGACGGAGGGTTTCAACTTTGCCAGGATGATTGTCCCTTGTGAGTAGACAATCATCATGCCACTGTACCGCGTATCTCATTCGTGGATCTCCAGATGGCTCGATCACCCTTCATCGTGCAGACATGTTGAAAGTACTCACGGATAACTTACCACCACCCTTCATGTTCCGTGCCCACTTCAACAAGCGTCTCGTTTCATATACGAGAAGAGGCGATTCGGTCATTCTGCATTTTTCAGACGGTACTTCTTCGGAAGCGGACGTATTAGCAGGTGCAGACGGGATCAAGTCGGCAACACGCGCGACGATGTATACGGTGCTTGCGGACAAGACCGAAGACGAAGCACGCAAGAAGCAGCTGAGAAGTCATATTCAGGCAAGTTGGTCAGGGACTTATGCATATCGTGGTCTTGTGGAGTCCGAGTCGCTCCTGAGAAAATCTCCAGGTCATCAGGCTGCGACCACCCCTATGATAGTGCGTACTGATATACTTAGATGATTTACTTGGTTATAATGGCTTCTTATTGGTCACAGTACATCGGAAAGAACAAAGTTCGTAATCGGTGCCATATTACAAGTTATTGAGTATCAAACTTTGCTTTTAGCATGTCGTCTCGTACCCGATTTCTGAAGGTCGAGTCGTCAATCTCGTACCTTTTGTAACTGTTCCAGGGGCTGACGGGGAGGAGCTGGATGGACCTGCTGTCGTCGACGTTTCTAAGCAGGAGATGCTTGATCAATACAAAGGATGGGAGCCGGAGGTGCTCAACCTACTTACGGTGCGTCGTCTCGCCTTCTTGCTCTGACAAATCACTCATGGATGCTTTGACGACGTGCAGTGCTGCGAGAAGGTATCGAGATGGGCAATTAGTCAAGTTCGAGGGTTGCCGACATACGTTGATGGTCCTGTAGTCATACTCGGAGATGCTGTAAGTTTTGTTTTTATATCTTTCCCCTACCACAAGGAACTCACTATCGCGCCCATAGGCACATGCAATGACGACGCATATTGGCGCAGGGGCAAGCCAAGCTATTGAGGTAAGGGCGCTCTCTACGTAGGATCACTTTGACCTGTAACCAATCTTCCTCGAAACCAAAAAGGACTCCTATATCCTCGGGAAGCTACTCGCTTCACCGGACGTGACGAATCAAAACCTGGTTTCAGTTCTAAAGATATACGACGCTATTCGTCGACCTTTCGGTAACCATGTTGCCGAGAGGTCGCGATTGACGGGCCTACTTTATGAATTCAACGAACTTCCCGAGGACATCGACGAAGGGCGTGCGCGCGCTGGTTCTGACATAGAGCTCGGAAAGCTCACTCGGGAGATTTACAAGAAGTGGGAAATTCAGTGGTCGGCTTTACCGAACGTGGAATGGAGAGAGGCTGAGCGAATGTTGAGAGAACAGGGTATTTTGGCTGGATCACACATGGCGAAGTTATGAGTAGGATCATTTGAATATGAAGAGATAGGACTCGTGATACACGAAAGAGACTGAGGACCGTTCTTTTGTTATTAGGTACAAGTTTGCGCTATAACACATTTTTTTGTTCTTACACATCTTCTTTTACTGTTCCCACTTCATCCGCGAACCTTTAAAGACAGATACTATGCCCGCAGGCACAGTCGCCGGATCAACCACCGCCAAGCTTCCGAACTTCTTAACCATTGCGTCATGATGGAGCGCAATGATCCACTGCCAATACGGAAGTAATGTATGCCAACCCGTCGCTTCCCCAAACGCACTAATACTGTCATCGAGCAACTTCAACGAAGCTTGCAATCGCGGTGTGCACGCGACTGTACATTGCTTCGGACGATTCAGTAGCTCCTTGTATGCCGAATACCACCATAATCCCCTCTCCTCACGGCCCTTCGTGAACTCCTCAAATGAAAAGAATGGATCATTGACCGACACAAGGTCATATTTGTTTGATCTTTTCAGGTACCTTTCGACTCGGTCAATCGAACCGCCATCCTCCCGTCTGGCGTAGCCATCACGCAAAAGGAACATGTCAACGAGCGGGTCCTTTATTTCTAGCCCGCCCGCCGCGTTGGGCCAGAGATACCAGCCGAGTGGGACATCCTCCAGGGACATGTCGAACTTTTCCTTGATCATCTTTGCGATTGCGGTGGCAAAAGATCCATTGCCTTGACCGCCTTTCCCGGCAAAAAGGGATTTCTGTATGCGCGCGAGGTTGTCGATAATATCGTCAATATGTTCTTTTCCGTACACGATCGAGGGTTCTCCACAATTGCGGATGATGAACGCCATGTACTTGTTATAGACCTGAATCCAACCAAAGACGGAACCCGTTGATGCCAATTGTCGTTTCAGCTCCGTAACATATCTGTCGATCATACCCCGATCGACTTTGAACCGTCCATTCGAAGTTTGGTCCATAACCAAGAATCCCCAGCGGATGTTACCGTGAGGCAACTCTTCATGCACCGCATCCTTTCCAACCGTGACCGACCCGGTCTTCTCCATGTTGAATGTCAGACCAGCGATCGACGCATAACGCTGCATCTCTTTCCAAGCTGTGACGCAACGCGTTTCGTCTGGATCCCAGAACCATATGTGGTCATGGATCCCATGGAGGAACAACCCGTCTGACTTCTGATTGACAGCGAAGTCCATTATGAACATGACCAACTCGCCAAACAGAGTACTGAACGAGTACGAAAGCGGCACTCCGCGCTTGCGCATCCGGACCTGCCCCGACGGATCATCCTTGAACTTGATGGGACACGCGAGGAACGCCTGCATAAAGGCGACATCCTCTTCCGGCACTCCAAAGAACCTGAGGACCGTCGTGATTGTGTCGAACGCCAACGAAGAACCAAATCATTCAAAATCCGTGCGCACGGCCGTGCACTGTCCGTGGAGCTCGTCGGTGAGGACAATGTCAGCCGAAAGAATGTGCAACAGCGACTGCTTCAGGTCGATCGGCGTATCGAAGCGAGGGCCATCCAGTACCGAACCAAGTGATGCAAGTCTATTGCCTCCCCGGCCCGGGTCCTCCTCGTACTGATCGACAGTGACTTCAAATTCTGATGGCAGCTGACACATGAAGAAGTGCTCCGTGTCAAACTGCCGGCGAATCTTGTCAATGTTGGCATCCTCCTTGCCGTAAAAGACGTCTCTCCGAATATGATAGACGCGGCTCAGCTTCTTCGGTGACTTCTTCCATACCACGCTCTTCAGGAGTTGCATGAGACTCTGCTTAAACTCTACTGACCAGAAAGTGCAGAAGGAGGCACGTGAGGATCTCAGCATCCAGATAAAACCGCGTTCGTCCATTGAGGAGACGTTGGGGTCCCAGCGCAACACCATCCTCTGGCCACGTCCACGATTTGATCGTCGATAGTTGCATGTTGAGAACGCTTGCCAACTCTTGCATGATCGTCGGGTTGAGAAGAAATTCCTTCAGCGTTCCCTGCTTTCCTTCTGACAGCACATCCGTGCGAAGCACGGATTGTATAACTTGCTCCAATTCGTCTATCGAGATTCGTCGTTCCTTCAAACTCGAAGCGAATTTGCGTATCCGGGCTCGCATTTTCTCCAACTCCTCCTTTGACTCTTTGCTTTCGAATAAGCCGTCTAAATAGCTCTCCAGAATTGCAATGTCGATCTTCTTTTCTTCGAATATGACCGATTCCAATGTTTCTTTATGTTCAACAGTCTGCTTCTCGTTGACGTTTTCGAACTCTTCCGAGAACGACGGTTGCCTTCGAGACACATCCGGGTCGTCGCTAGTATCGATTGATGAATCCGGCGACTTCAATGGATTCGACATGAGCCAATCCTTTACGAGCATGCCAAATAAACGAGCAAAGTCAAAGCGTGTGCCCTCATTTTCGAATTGCGCCTTAGCCTGACGATTCCACTCGTCGATCACGTCGGGTGGAAAATCAGGAGCTCTGCGTGCTTGTTCCAAGAAACGTTCGATGTCTTCGAGATTGAAGTCAGCTGTACGGGCACCAGGCCATACCCGTAGACCGTCGACGAGTATCTTAAGACGCGTGATGGCATCAACGTCTGTAAGCGAACTGGCCTCGTCGAAAACTCGAGACACATGCTCGGAGAACTTGTTGCTCTTTTTGCTTAGCTCGGCGAGCTTGACATTCGTAATGAAACGAAGGGTCTCGCTGAAAGCTTCGGTCGACATATCCTTCAAAGGAGGAGGAATCAGGTTTGAGTCAGGTCTTATTCTTCACGAGTCACAACTTTGTACGTATATATACCAACTCTAGTGGGCATGCATTAGTTCAGCAATACATTATTTATGTACTTGACTCGCTCCTGACTCGATCTGACTTCGACTCGGTGACCATCCCTCAATCCGATATGCCAGCCCTCAACCTACCTCACTGTATGAGTCAGTTCACGGCCTTCTAGATAGATAGCATACTCGTTTCACTTATGGAAATACACAAGGTAGTGACCTAAGCATATGAAGCGGATCTCTCTTCCGTCTTATGAACAAGTGAGGTGACCTGAGCACTACGAGGAACGAATCTGCACGTAAACTCTTTCGGAAAGCTGATTGAAAGTCAAATTTTTCATATGAAGAAAAGATACGCATGACCTACCTGTTAAGGCCAGGAACGAATTCTACCTTTGGCAGAATTTCGGTTCCTCTCTCATTCACTATAGGAAGAATGTCGAAGACTGCAAGAATACTGGCCATGGCTAACCAAAGATCAGCTTCCGCAAAGTGTCGCCCTGGGCAGATACTAGAAACGAAAATAAAATAGAATAAACGAGATGATGCCTGGTTGAGCGCCCCGAGCAACTAACCGTCTTCCAAAACCAAACACAGCCGCTGCTGGGTCAAGAACTTGCGAAGAAGGTTTCATGAAGCGATCTGGACAAAAAATTTCAGGATTTGAGTAATTCCTCTCGTCATGCATCATTTTCCTGTCGTCATCCGGGTAGTCAATATGAAGAATCAGAACACGACATAGAATAACCAACCAGATGTTTGGCATAATAATAGAGCCCTTTGGAATGAGCTTTCCCTCAAACTCATCGTCTTCCATAACACGATGCGCCAGGCCTAGGGGAAACGGAGGTGCCCATCTGATCGGTCATTCGTGAATTCGACTGCGAAACTATAATTTTAGCTTTCTGCTAACCTCAGACACTCTTTCATAATGCAGATAATATATGGAAGAGAATCCTGGTCCTCGAAGTTTGGAAGACGTTCACCACTGGTAACAGAATCTATCTGCTGTTGGGCCTTTCGAACCACGTCCGGATGCCGCACCATTGCAAGAATGAACACGTAAAGTGTTGCCGATGTCTATATCTTATGAGAGGTATTCTTGAATGTCTGCAAGGAGTCCACAGCTTACCGTAGCCACGCCAGCTATACGACAAGAACGACGCGTAAGTGTGATTCACTTTCGTTCAATTATGTTCGCTCACCCCGATACATCGCGCCGCAGACGTCCTTGATGACTTCGAAACGAGTGCCATCTTGAGCACCCTGTCGTTCTGCATCATCTAGCATCCTAGACAGCAGCGACGACTCTGCGGTGCCTGCTGCCTGATCATGCCGTAGCATTAGATATAAATCGGCAGATCATACAATTAGAAAGCGAACCCGCTGCTCTTTAACCATTTCATACGGAAGATCACACATATTGCGCAATGCTACACGAGCCGCATCAGCGACCTTTTTGAACGACATACCAGGGATGAAGGAAGGAAAATAGCGTACTGTGCGAATGAGTTAGCATGGAAAATTCGAGAGAAGGAGGACACCGACAGAATGGGAAAAAATCCACGAAAGTTGCTCCTGGAGGTCCCATTGCGATTATAGCTCTCTCAGAGTGTGTGTTTAGCTTCATGAGGGGATCATCTCCACGAGTGACTCTGTAACCATATGTGGCTGATAGAATCGCGGATGCTGCAAATCTGTTACATGCAATTTGGTCAAGAACGAAGCAGGGAAGTTATTGACTCGTACCGCTTCACATATTTCCAGAAAGTATCTGGTTGCGCAGCGAGGTCCTCCAGCAGCTCATGAACACATCGAGTTTGAAGAGAACGGAATGCAATGACAGATCGCACGTTAAGGTATTGCTGCATTAGCCTACGGTGGGCTCTCCAATCGTCTCCGTATGGCATGAACGTAGGAGAACGAACTTTCAGCCTGTGATATGGTTGGCTTACACGCTGTCTAGAAACCAAGAAAAACCTCACATATCGACGATATACGTCATTGGAGGACGATCGGAATAAAGAGCGCCTCGCCTGTCCATCAATTCTCGTGCGTCTTCAAATTTATTCAATATAATAGCTGGTCTTCCAAGAACCGTGAGATATATGATATCTCCTGAGGCAATACAATCAAAATAGCACCAATAGTGTGAAATAAACGCATACCAAATATTTTCGACCAGCTCGTGAACTTTATCCATTGGTAAGGTGCAAAAAAATCGCCCGCATTTCCCACTATCCACTTGCCCTTGGGACCAGGAGGAAGCTCGAAATGCTTTGGGGGCGACTTCTTCAGGTAATAGGCAACGAAAGTGAGCGCGATGCACGCAACGAGTCCGCTTTGGATGGTCATGGAGAGGAGTTGCTGTACAGACCCCCTTCCGATGCCATTCGTTCTTATGTACTTCACACCAGAACCTTCAAGGAGCGTGAGACTGAAGAGAAAGGGAAGCACGGGCATGAGAGGAAAATGCATACTGAAATGGACGTCCGTGAAGTCAGATTTACTGAGCATGGCTTCTGCAATTTAATATGGAAAACAATACTTCCGTGAACGACTCGGAGGCGGTTGGCAGTGACAATAATGATAGCGTTATGGAGCAGAAAATAATCATCACGATTACTGTCATTTCTGGCATCCTTGTCTACGGTAGGCCGAGCGAATCGAATCGTATGCCAGGAGAGTAAAAACGATTAGAGAGAGGAGACAGTGATCACATATAAATTCTGAAGTTGGGTTTGCTGGATTCAATTTTGATCGGAAGATAGACAATTACAGTAATTTTTTTACAAAAGTTTCCGAAAACATCACGTGAACCTGAAATTTATACTTGCTCGCCAAGATCTGAATGGTTAAAAAAGCATGGTCGGAAGTTCTCCCGTAATTCGTGAAAAAGCTTTCGTCGATGTACTGATGGAATGGTACAGTCTATGACGCGCACAAAAGCCGGCACCATACTCACTCGAAACATCGATACTACTTGAAGGACCGTAAGCGTGGAGTGTCAGCCGTTTGTAGGCCCGATAGGCGTAGTAATGCTGTCCTGAGCGATAACTTTATGTTCACACCCTTTCTAAATAAACGTATCCAGTCAGAGTTCTTTTTCTTTTTTCTTTACTGTGTGTATCTCTGTATTGACTTGTGTTGAGAATTTGCAGGGTGGCCCGTACAGTTCCAGAGGAATTCGCGATGAGCTGTCAAATCGTATCAGGATAGGGTTCCGCAGCGTATCGTATATAGCGTATATGATACGGCGTATACGCTATACGCGCGTATGCGTATCAGCTCAAGCTACTGAATTATACACCCGTATGTGTATAATGTTTTGGAAAATTTGGCGTATACGGCGTATACGTGCGTATATTTTTTGGGCCTGAAAACAGTAAGAAATCTCGGACTCGAATAAGAAATTTGCCCCTTTGTTTCGAAATGAGACTTTACTCACCGAAAACTTACTTTGGGTGTATGGTCATGGTCTAAGTACGACGTTCAGCATAATATTTAGGGTTGTCTCGCTTATAATGCAAAAATTACATAACTTCATACTCCCTTATCTGACAGAATTCTGACAGAAGAATCTCGTCATTTGTGCACAAATTAGTATTTGTATTAGGTGTCTCAACTTAAGGAACACAATGAAAGTATTTTCTAGGCACAAAAATGACGTGCAATGGTCAGAACATTATGTTGTTGGTGTGGACCTGTATACGTCATATACGCCGTATAATATACGCGCGTATCCGTATCTCACTTCAAAATCAAATATACGCTCGTATTTTATACGAGCGTATGCGTATAAACCTTAAATTATCTGCGCGTATCGTAGCCCTATGTCAGGACAGTTCGTTGTACTTTAACAGAGGCACTTTCTAAGATAACGAAACATGAACTATTGGACTAGGAATACGGTTCAAACGGCCGCGTCATCAACTTAGCCGAGCCGCTCAAGTCAGGAAAACTGTATGTCGCTGACTGTAGCGATGCTTCCGTTTGACCCTCCGTTTTCCCCTTTCTCACCTGCTTCCTTCATATTGACGACAAGACGACTTCCTAAAACGCAAAGCATTAAAGGATTGCCCAATACACCCAGGAAGTCCGTCAGTGTGGATGATTTCAGGACTTCCGATAGAATTTGAGCTGAGGTGTTGACGATAAGGCTAGAAAACACAGCATAAATAAACCGATTCAATGAGAAAGATCCTACGTACAGGACAAAATACATTGCCTGGTCTTGTATGAGAACCTTCACGAGGTCGACTGCTGTCGAGCCCGGGGACTCTCTCCAGAACTGCACGGCTTTGTAGAGTGATAAAGTCATGAGTATGAGGTCATACATCATTGGCGGGACCCTGTCCAAGGTGATTAGATGATGATTGGAAAAGCGATTCATTTACCTAAGTCATGTACTCACCAGGCTGCAGCATATGTCTTCGGAATAACTTTAATATCCCCGACACCTCCACAAAGCGATAATCCATCGGAGAGATGCAGGACGCCCACTGACTTAATGGGTCACCAGAAAGCCCCTTGCTTTTAGAATGAGTCATACCTTTTTCGTAGACGACAACATATACCAAAAGGGCCAGAGTATAAGTTGCTTCCAGAGCGAATAATGCTCTCAGGCATAGAGTCGTTGTTTTGCCTAAAACAAGACAACTTAGTATGATATTCAGAGTTTCACCTCGGTGAAAATACCTCGAGAGTACAAGGCTAGGACCCTCATGAGAAGAATATCTGTAGATGGTTAATTATTATAACAAGATGTTTCAAGTGTAAGAGATAAATACATTCAATGAGAATGAAGGTCGCCCAATCTGGATGGAAATGAGTACATGAGAATCAACAGAAAGGATTAGAGCCGACTCACCCGCGAGCAATTCTGACCACTTGCTGAACGAGCCTTGCAAGATACCATTAGTTATTGGACTCAAAAAGTTCTGAATACCCACAACTTTAAAGAACTGAGAATTAGCTTTACAATAAAGCAATAGTGAGCTCACATAGTTTGATTGACACTAAGAGTCTTAGCTTTATTGAAGAATCAGTTCTTTGTTTTCATCTGTATGACTGAAACGTGGATTCTCGACTGACATGCCACCCCACAGATTGCTCCGAAAAGCCCGATGTAGCGATTCTATAGAAGCCCAGCATTTTGTCAGTGAGCTATTTGATGCGATAAAGACTGTATCCCTTACTGCGAAGTAGATGATGCTGATGAAATTACGAGGGTTACTCTTTATACAAGTCAGATACTATTCATGCAAGCCTCGAAGCAATACCAGTTACCCAGAAATATTTCACCTGATAAAGACATTACTCATGTGCGCGATGGAATGAAAGTACTGGATATATACTTACTTCTGCTTCCATTGTAATTACTAGGCCATCCGAATGGATAAGCTCTTGGTGGTAGTGAATGTCGAAGAGAAATTACATACATATATCATACGTCAAGACAGTGAGAAGAGCTATCTGACAGTATTGCGATATAAATTTGCTGGGGAGAAGATCTGCGACGGAGCCAGAATTCGGAGCGGACATTTCGAGCGGAAGTAACGAAGGTAATACAAGAGAAGGGCTCAAAGAAGCTGAATTAGAGGGACTCGTAATGACAGCGTCTCTTTAAGCATTTACTCAATCTGTCTATCCAAATTGACTGAGATAGGTGTCGACTTTGCTTGAAAAGAACAAGGTGCATGGAGACCTTGAACGTGCCAACAGCACTTAAGCAGTCAACTCAATCGAGGAAATATCGCGCTACCGATCGTTTTAATTCTGCATCGAAGGGTAATCCGGACCATTACCCACGGGCACCGGAGCTACGAAAGAATAGCAAGTGGACTAGCATCATGGTTCTTCCTAAAGTAAGTGTACGCTCATTGTATTTTGAGGAGTTCTAGGTGCGACGTTCCGTTGCATGGACTCGGAATGTCCTACAATGGACAGCCACGATGATGCTGTAAGACCTCGGCGTAGAGAATGGAATTCACCGACCTCCAATGCTATGACAGTCGTGCCAGTTCTGAAGGCGCAGCTACGCAAATCGGCTCGACAGAGCTCCTGACTAGGGTCCAAGTGAAAGGCCGATGGGCCATAGGGACAGCGCAGGATGGACGATAGTTACCGGATCGTCCAATTCATCATCACCGGACTTGTGATCACCATTCTTTGAGACGCTATTTTAACAGATCAAATTGTCGCGATTAGACAGAATGGTCACCAACCAAGAGTGTAATCGGAACAGAAGCCAGCAAACGTAGGTAACAGTCCGATTCGTGACAGCGAGAGTCCCTGTGATCAAACTCTGAATACGTGCATGTATATTGATCATTGATGATCAACTCTCGGTCATGCTTCGATCCCTTTAACCAAGAACAAGAGTGCATGGTTTCCGGCACTTGAAATGAAACAGGTGCGTAATCGTTTATGTAGTACACGTGGGGCAAGATTGTATGTCATGCGAAACAATCATGTAGGATAGAAAATTTGACGGAGAGCAGAATGGAAGAACATGCATGTCTGTCTGAAGGCGTGGACGGTGATAAAGTCGAGAGCTTCGCTGTCCTTATGCGCAAGTGCTCTTCACAAGCGCTACCGCTTTCTCACTTCGAGGAATAAATCGGCATTTGAACTCCTTGGGCCAGCTAATTATAGAGTCAGCCGCTGTGAAGTCAGCCTGGACTCTCAGCGTTCAATTGCCTCACCTGTTCAAACCCGCAGTGAACTCCACCTTGGGAAGGATGTCGGCGCCATTTTCGTCCTTCGTAGGCAGGATATCATATACTGCGAGAATGTTGGCTATAGCTAGCCAAAGGTCGGCTTCCGCAAAGTGCCGCCCGGGGCAGATTCTAATGAACATGGTTTAACCGTGTCTTACTATCTTTAAACACTAAGCACAGTCCCACCTTCTTCCGAAGCCAAAAACAATTGCTGATGGATCAAGTATAGTAGCTTCAGATTCGCCGGTCCTTGCAAAACGACCAGGGTAAAATCCATTCGGATCAACGTAGTTTCGTTCATCATGCGTCATATACCTGGGAGACGGCACGCTGATGAACATTATAGCAGGAACAATAACCAAAGCCAAATACCATATATTAGGCACTATCATGGAGCCCTTCGGAATGAACTTTCCATCCAATTCTCCTTCCTCCATTGCTCGGTGTGATATGCCTTGAAGAAAGATGTCAGCTTACGAGCGTCTTCAGGCTGTGACCTGCCTTACCAAGTGGAGTCGGAGGGCCCCATCTTCTTTCGTATCAGAAACAGGGACGTGGAGCGAAACGTAAACCCACCTTAGACACTCTTTCATAATGCAAGTGATATATGGCAGTGATTCCTGATCGTCAAAATTTGGTAACCGTTCATCGTCTAAGACAGAGTCCAACTCCTCCTGGGCTTTCTGGGCGACCTCCGGGTTAAGTAGAATAGCCAATACGAAGACGTAGAGAGTCGCCATGGTCTAATGCAGATAAGGCAATGGATCTCTCACTCGGGACTGAGATACTCACCGTCGCGACTCCAGCTGGGAATAGAACTGAGTAAGTGAGCCCTGCAACAAAACACTCTGTGATCTCACCTCGATACGTGGAACCACATACGTCCTTCATTACCTCAAGTATTGTCTCATCGTGAACGCCCTGGCGCTCCAGGTCATCCAGCATATGCGTCAACAACGAGGGCACTGCTGTACCCTTTGCCTGATACGCAAGTTCTATTTTAAAGGCACACAACACTTTAGTGAGCAATGACATACCCGCTGCTCCTTTACCATCTTGAACGGTCTGGCAGACATTTCATCCAAGGCATCCCGTGCCTCTAGTGCAGCTTTCTTGAAAGATGTCCATGGAAGAATAGTTGGGATGAAACGAACTGGAAATTGTTCAGCCTTTCCCAGAGTGAAGATCACGAAAGTAAGGCGTACGCATCGGAAAAAGATCGATCATAGTAGCCCCAGGCGGACCGGGCTTGATGATTGCACTCTCAGAATGGTTGTTTAACACAATAAGTGGATCCTGTTCACGCGCAGGTGTATACCCATACGTGGCGGAAAGGACGGCCGACGCTGCGAACCTGATTCACCGCACATAATAAATCAAACTCTACTGTAGGTATGAAGAGAAATTTCCGCGCACTGTCTGACATGCTTCCAGAAGTCGTTTGGATCAATGAGAAGATCGTTGAGCAGACTTCGTACGCATTTCGTCTGAATTGGACGAAACTGGGCTACAGCGCGAGGATTCAAGTATTGCTGTAGGAGTCGTCGATGGCTCCTCCATTTTTCTCCATAAGGCATGAAAGTAGCGGAGCGAATCCGTACTCTGAGCAACTCGATTAGTTCATTACCGTCTGAGAATGGCAGATAACGTACAGGTTTGTGATGTAAGGCATGCGCGGCCGATCAGAATACGTCGCGCCACGTTTTTCCATCAACTCGCGAGCGTGCTCGAACTTATTCAACACGACAACAGGCCGTCCAAGCACCGTCAGATAGATGATATCCCCTGGACGCACGGATTTATCTAGAATCACTGAAAAACTGCCAATCCCCTACGCACCATACGTCTTGGACCAGGCAGCAAATCTTTTCCACTGGTACTGAGAAATTAAGTCACCTAAATTTCCGAATATCCAGTTGCCTTTAGGACCAGGCGGTAGGTTTGCATTGCTCTGTCTTCGGGAGACTGATGTGATGATGACAGCGAGGAAACCGCAAAGCACAGCTGCAGTAACGGTGTCCATTGCCTGCTAGACTGCAACTGGATGCCACCTCCGAGATGGCTATTTAACACTCCCAGTCGACGCGGGAACATTGCCATGCCATGCCATGCGATGAACATATGACGCAGAGTGAATTCGCGCTTTCGTCCCAGGGAGAATAAATCACCCGGCCTGGAAGTTCGACGTCCATCGTTGTCGCCAATGGCACTCCTCGAGCGCCCGGCAGTGCCAGGGCGAAAGAAGTCGAACAGCGAATTGCATTGATACCAATTCAGAGAAATTTTGATAAATGTAGGACGGAGAAGTGAGATTTGGAGATTTGGAGGAGACGAAGAAGAAATCTCATAGTAAAAGTAAAGTAAAGGGAATTTGATGTCGTGCCAATATTAATAGACGGCATGTCATTGGGCCACAATGTATCACGTGCGAACATCCAAGCATAATTTATTATTATTTATGGGGAAAATGGCCGCAATAATATCGAATTTGTGCATTTGGATACAGCAAAGTGATAAATCGTCAAATGCGTAACCATCTGGATCGCTTCTACATGCTCTGGTTCTTAGGGACAGAAAGTCAAAGTGTAATCTGCCGAAAGAGAGGATGAGCAATTGAACAGAGCAGTTCCGCTTCCTTCATCATACGCATAAATATATGAATTCGGGCAGCCTTGCTCTACAAAGGCCATTCAGATGTCAGGAGTCGTTGATACTGAAAGTTGTGACAACATACTGAAATGCGAGTAGTATTGAACACCGGAGGATGGACATGTTGCCGCAGTATTATGGCTCCCGGAGCAACAATTCGGGGAGTCCTCTGCGTATTTCCGGAGCATAAGTTTCGATTAGGACATTGGAAGCTATTCGGCTTACCGGGATGTCCATCCAAGTTTGCAGCGCAGGCACTCAAGCAACCGCCATTTCCGTGCTTGAGAGGATCAGGACCTATTCAAAATTACTCGTAAGTCGTCGAGCTTATGGCATTTCTACAGGTCAACCCACAATCTGCCCCGAGATCTTTCGAGCAATCTGAACTTGGACAGCCCTTATTGTTCGTGACACTGATAGGTATGTTGAACCCATCGACGAGAGAGACTAGGGAAAGAAGTTGAAACTCGATTATAGTATTGAAAAGGTGGGGAAATTAATCTTCTCACCGTCGTACCAGTCAAGGCCACCACCATTCAACGTCCATTCCGCTAACGACGCAGGTGGGACACCCTAATCATGCTTTCAGACTAATTTACACGTCACGTATGCAACATATGCGTACGGTTCCACTATCGGGATCGCATTCCAAACCGCCGTTGCAACCGCCTGTAGAGCACGAGTTTGGACCTGGATTACTACCAAAATCGCAGTCTCTGCGGCCCTGAATACCTTCCTGTCAGTGAACTTTAGTGGATGCATTTGCACAAAGCTATTGTTACCCAGATGCGTCCAGAGGTCCAGCCATCAGGAACGCTGAAGCTCACTTCGCTTCCAGGAGCCGCTTCCCATCTGTATCAGATGTTTGAGACACTTATACATCAACCGTAACCTATCCAAAACGCACCCTGTCGGATGATCTGGTTTTACAGGAGAACTCTTATCAGTGAAGATCTTCAAACAGTGGTAATTCCTTAGTCAACTGAGGTTGATTGGTCAATAATGAACATACCGCTGGCCTATATGAGTGTCATTAGAGCCTATCGGGTTCATCAACAATACTGTAGGTCCTTACCATACAGTATAACTGCATTGGTTCTTCACAGCGAATGTTCGAGCCAACGTCGGCTTTGCGAAGACCAGGAGCGCAGCAGAGAATGCAGAGAAATGGATAGGTAGCATGTTATCTTTGTGCTCAAAAAACCATAGTACACCATCTTATACTAGATTCTCGAGCATTGCATTATCTCGGCGCTCAGGACACTACTCAGCAAAGAGAGGACCATGCATCAACTTGGAACCTATAATAACAGCTCCAGAGCTGGCGCCTCTCGAATTGCGAAACGTACCAGATATGGGACCAAGTGGTGGGTCTCGACTGAGGTCTGGAAAAAATCCCCGAAGAGACTTCCGGCTCGAGCAAGTAATCGAACTTAAGTATAGCTCGTAAAGATCAACCCGATCCTCCCTATCTAGCCATACTGTAGAAACTTCAGCTTTTTCGTAGAAAAGGGATACAGATGAGTTCGGCTCTGATGAGCTGAGATGAGATGAGTGCTAAATGCAAACTCGGACTTCGGAAGCTATTTCTGGGCCAGCGGCCGGACTTGGCGAGCCCTGTATGCATACACGTCCAGAATCTTGGATCATGCAATTTATAGCATCAGGTAACGAGAAGACAGATTATCACCGGCGGGATAAGATTCTCGAGTCTGCTCAAGTCCTATAGGCAAAATGCGATTTCAAACTTCAAGAAATGCTTAGAGATGTCGACTTTTCAGAGATTAGGTAGATGCCTTTTATAAGCAATGCCGACGAATGGGGACTATTCGAGGGTATAGGCACAGAGGACTGATGCCATCGGCACAGTCGTGCAAAGGCTGCAAGCCAGAGAAGGGCATCAGATCTTCTTGAGCATGGTCAACATATCACTCTTACGTAACTCGTGCTTGATGAAGCCTGCCGATCACAAGCACATGACTCAAAGAGTTTCTTCTCGCCCTGACCCTGTTCTCAGATGCAATCAAATTTGTGGGGTGCACAACCGATTTTTTCTTTCAGTCTGGCCACATGAATGATGACTATTACCGGCGGTAATGGCTACTGCCGCGAAGGACCAGCTCACAAGTTCTTCCTAAGTAGGAGTCTTCTTCAACATGCCTAGCGGACATATACTTCAGTTGCTTAGCTCTCGCACACTAGCATCAAGTGCCATTCTGGGATCTCTTATGTACGTCGCGACCCAATAAGTTGCCTCATATGTCAATTATTCACTTCCCGTACTTAGGCTTGGGGCACCGCCGCGAGTCTTTCAATCCTCCGCCGTCGTATCAGAATGAATTGTCTGGCGCTTCGCGAAAGTTCACGAAGCGAAGGTCCGGGTCGGTGTCGATAGGATATTTCTAAAGAACAAGCTTGAACTAAAACTGAGTGTCCTTTTTGCTCCTTTCAGACCACTTGTACCAGAAATAAATTCGAATCAATTGATTCATATCCCGAATCACTCCGCCTCACTTTATCGACCACCTTGGACTGTATACACTGGATGTCTTGGCTGCAGATCGGATGATCACATGTATGCAGATGCAGATGCGATCGCATTCAGTTGCCAATTTTCATCTGATGAGAACAAGCTAAGCGAGGCTTTCAGTCTCGCTAGCAGCTCATCCCCGCGCGCGAGAAGCTAGCTTTTCACGGTACCTTGACGGTTGAGCTAATAGAAATTGCGCAAGAACGATATCAAGTGCGAAAAAAGGCCGAGCGTAAAGCATACCAGGTAAGCAATCTTGTTCTACGATCAGAACGCCTCCCATTTCCGATATCTTGGGATTTAAATTCGAGGGTAGGAGAAAAGAGCTTGGTGACCTTTTGAGTCCTCTTATAAACACAAACAGCAAACCTCATCCACAACCGTTCCTACCCAGCCCGTCTCATCCGCGTTTCACAAAAACCGAGGAGCGACGCGATCATAAACACGACAACAGTATGGCGGAGACAAAGCATGCGGAGGACTCTGGCTACAATGGAACCGCAGCAAGGCAGTTGACGACTGTTACGCTGACATCGGAGCAGTTCGAGACTCTATATCTTCAGCCTCATTCCAGCGCTGGGAAGAGGAACCTGCTCGTGAATAACCTTGGTAACCCAACTCCGCTGTATGTCCAGTTATATTTCTCGCGTAGCAGTCGACAGTAATTGACGCGTCTCTGGGGACAAAGTGGAATTACAGCTTTTCTGCTTGCTTTGTTCCCGCTATCTCTAGATCTGTTGCAACTCCGGGGCACGACTTCCGGGTCTAGTATAACTCTCCTGGGTGTAAGTGGGATGCATAGAAAGTGTATGGATTTTGACTGAAGTGTCGTTCGCATCCAGGCACTCTATGGGGTTGCAGGGATTGGACTTTATCTCGCCTGCATAATGGAATGGATCATCGGCAATACCTTCCCAAGCGTTGTTTTTGGCCTGTTTGGTTTGTTCAAACCAATACAGCAAGACTATTGCTTGACACGGTCACTGATTTTTTTTTTTTTTATTTCCAATTAGGTGGCTTGTGGATTTCGTACGCCATTCTTTTGCAACCGTCATTCGGCATTGCGGCGAGCTTTGCAACTCCGGATCAAGCAACGAGCAGCGCCACTGCCGCCGCTGCCGGCTCGGCGACCTCGGCTTACAATGATGGTGTAGGATTCTATTTCCTTATCTGGGGCATCCTCTGCGTCGTCCTCTTCCTCGCTTCTCTCCGGACGTGAGTATCTAGATTATTTCGCAGAATAGCGTACCTGGACGCTGATTCCTCTTCAGGAATGTTGCATTTGCCGCCATTTTCTTCCGTAAGTTTGCAGATCGTCTATCAAGAAATCAGGCCTGATGCGTGTTCCTCAGTCCTTATTATTATATTCGAGTTACTCGCAGCGGCATACTGTAAGTGGGTTCCGTCTCATGGTCGATCAGGATGCTCAACTAGACGTGTAGTCGCCATCGGCGAGGGTGAGGTCCCGAAGGCACTAAAAGAAATGAAGGCTGCGGGAGCATTGAGCCTTGTCGTGTCAATAGTAGGTCTTGCGCAATTCTCTTCTTGAGTCCGAAACTGACTGGTTTCTAGCTCGGTGTATGGATTGACGTATCTCTGCTATTTGCTTCGGTAGGATGCCCGTTCTCTATCTCGCTCATCGATCTTTCGGGTAGAGGAAGCTCTGATGGTAGTCCAGCATAAAGCCCGAAGTGTTAGGGCTGGTCGGCGAATGGTTAATAAAATTCCCCTCTCCAAATATTTCATTCATTTTCTTTCTACTTCAGTCTTTACGTAATAATTGGTTTATTTCTAATACATCCGATGTGACGTTTTTCGTTGATTGGTAGTCTGAAACACTTCTTGTCCTCGGAAAAAGTCTTCATTTTGTCCATCCATAACGACTCATATCGAATGACGATTTGAATCTATGTGACTGAGTCGGCCCGTAGATAATCGGTTTCACGAAGAACTTGATATTTTTCCCTTAGCACGGAACCAGTCAACTTCACAGATACTTTGGCCCAGAGGGCCTTCAACTTCACCGATTTGAGTCCAGTAACCATTAATATTGCTCTACTTCGGGTTCTGATTCACTCGCATCTCAGATAGCTTCGGATGTGGTTTTACTACGACGAGGAGCAACACAGTTGCATATGCATTGTGCCGTCTACTGGTCCAGTTAGTGCTATGAGTAAAATTATTCTACTTGCTTCGATCTTGACTTTAACATGGTCCGAGTAACAACCTGAGACCGAGCTCAGGCATTGGCTCAGAAAGGAGAAATAAGTTCGTAGAGAACTCTGAAAGAGCGGGGTTCGAAAGGAGCGACTGGAAGAGATGCATTACAATAGTCCGATAGTGTTAAAAGAAACAGAAAAAAGCAGTAACGTGAAAATACTGTATGATATGTAATAATAGAAAGTGGTGATGATGCAAGGTCGGTTGCAAAGTCGTCAGCGGACGAGTGACGCAGGGGTAAAAGACTGTCTGGTATCGGGGTAGGAGTCCATGTCCGAAATAAAAACAATAAGAGCAAAGAGCAGCTCTAAAAAAAAGGTCAAACGCGGAGGTGGAGAAAATATGGGAAGACGGACACGACAAAATGCAATGCGACGCGTCTCATACCGCAAACACAGCGCCAAGTACACTTAAGAGCATTACCAATCCAAGCGTCGGAGATGATAAAGGCCTTGCGCCCATAAAGGCACCTGAGTCCGTTTGCTGAGCTGTACTTCCACCCGTACTTGTCTCAGTACTCGAGGCGCTAGCTGTCTCACCGGGCGCAATGACTCCGTTATATTCAGCTCTGATAATCTCTGACGCTGTTTCAGCGAGGGCGTACACGCTCATCATCAGATGACTGGAAAACTGGATCGGAAACACGCTTGCATCCGCCACACGAACATTGCTCGTGCCGTAAACCCTCAACTTGGGGTCGACCACACCGCCCTGTGATCGAGGCAACATCGCGCAAGTGTTAGCGGGATGGAACTCCGTGGCGAAGTTCGACCTCAGCCAGTTCTCCCAGTCTTCGTCTGTTGAGACACTTGAACCTGGGAAGGCCTCGCCTGTAAGGAAGTTGGAGAGAGGCGGTGTCTGCCCGATTGTACGTGCGAGTTTCAAACCTTCACGCATTGCAGTAACATCAAATGGATGGGACAAGTACCAGGGATCAATCACAGGAGGGGCGAATGGATCGGAAGAGTTGATGTATAGGCGGCCTAGACTGAGAGGATGCTGCAGTGCGCACTGGACCATAACACTCTGTCCGCTTGAGCCCCTCTGCCCTTGAACACTCAAAAGTAGTTCCACGTGCCCCAGCTCAGAGAGCATGAACGTATCCGTGATGGCATGTTGAATGGCCTTATATCCCTCTTTCACGGTTGCATCACTGCTCGGCACGAGGTTATCGGCGTTGCCATCGATAGCACCGGACACTTGTTGCTGGAATGTCTGAGCCTGGTCTTGGCCGAACAACGTGGTCAAGTTGATATAAGCCTCCGCAGCATTCACATAGCTCAAGAAGCTCGGATCGGTATCGCCTGAATCTCGAATGGATGCGTACGTCTCGGCGGTCGTGGTCCATGAGATACCTGCAGCAATATGGTCCTGTAAATGCTGCCCAACTCCCGGTAGATCCAGAACGACATTAACACCCGCGGCCGAAAGCATGTCCGATGGTCCGACACCACTAAGCATGAGCACATGTGGCGATCCAACCGCGCCACCAGCAAGGATGACTTCTCTGTTTACAGAGATGGTTCGGGTAGTGGTTGACCCGGCCAGTTGGTACGTCACTCCAGTCGCAGTAATATTGGATGAGTCAGAAGTGGACCAGCCGATATTCGTGACCATGGCATTTGCTAGGATGGCAAGATTCGAGCGTGGCGGAAGGGGGTCGATGTATGCGGAACGCGCGTAAGAACGTGTGTGGTTTGTGGGGTCGACTGTAGAAAGTGCGATGAACGCTCCAGCGTTTAAACCACTGTACGGGTCCGAGTTCAAAGGAATGCCCGCTGCTCCTAACGTTGGAGCCCATTGAGCTACAATGGGAACTTGGCTAGGCATAGGTCAGTATCTATATCATATCCAACAGAACTGATTTGATACTCACAATGCAGGCCATGATACATCGACAGGACCATCTGAACCATGGCTATCGGCATTGGACTCCAACGAAAAATTGCTTGCGAGAACGCTGTCCGGAGCGGAAAATGTCTCTGACTTCCTATAAGCCGTAAACTGGTTATCCCAATTCCACGCGTTGGCTCCATCCGCGTTGTCCTGGAGGCTGGCCCACGTGTCGTGCTCGAGCTTATTTGCTCTTACGGAATACAGGCCGTTAATGGCTGACGAACCACCAAGAACTTTGCCGCGGGGCCAAGTAAGGCTTCTGCCTCCGGCTTGCGATTGTGCGGTTGTGGTGAACGACCAGTCATACGAGGATCCACTTAGGCCGTCATAATATGTATCTCCGGGGATATCTAATAATGAAGAGAAGACGCGCACAACACGTAGTATGTAAGCAAGACCAGAAAGGAAGGAAGGTAGGACGATGTGAACGTGCAGTGACGTACCGATTTGCGCACGGACGGCATCTCCAGTATCGCCTGCCTCGAGGACGAGGACGGTATGATTCGAGTCCTCCGATAGACGCGATGCGATGGTGAGTCCCGCAGTGCCGCCACCGACAATGATGAAGTCATACGAGTCTAGCACGTCGGCGTCAGTGACGATTGCTCGACGCTGAACGGTTCGAGCGTGAGCCTTGAATCGATGATCGGGGTAAGGATAGTCGTGGATGTCCCATGAAGAACTGGCTACGGCCGAACAGCAAGCAGACACAAGCACGAGTGCCAGTGTCCCCGTTCGTGATTTCATGTCTTTGAGGACGCGGGACAAGAAAAGGAGGAGGAGTTTAGGGTAGTGAAGGTAGTGGTGAGGGCTAGAAAATAATGAGAAGAGAAAGAGATGGGCTCGGCGGACTCATTTTCTGTAATTTAAGGGTAGAGTGCTCATCTTTTCGGCGTCGGATCACCCTAATAAGAAGTCCCAAGAAGTCCCGGTCCGTCATCTCCCTTGGCAGGGCTTTTCCGGGAGAGTTGGGCTTCTTACACCGCTTTATTTCCTTCTTTGTCTTTTTCAGGTGCTCCAGGAGGTGAGTGAGTGGCTCATGTAATAACGGATATTCTATTCTCCCGATCCGACTCGGCACGACCTCGTAATCAAAACATAGCATAATCCAACTTGCTTTTTTTTGTTTTTTATCCGACTTTTCTATGAATTAGTTTTGTATCAATGATGCTTGAATGTACACATACCCCTGAAGCCCGTCTGAAGCTTAGCAACTGCAATTCCACTGGTCGCGCAATCTGCATCATCATGACTTCCAAACGCACCCGGCAAGAGAGTGCATCACAACGGATTCGGCTGCCGAATGATCTAGCCGAGTCGACGTTCCAGAATCGGGCATAAGTTGCCGCGCGGCATGCGCCGAGATCACATAATTCCGTCATATTCTCCAGTCGCAGTCAGTAATTCGGCAAACAGAAGTATGGGGATATTCTAAAAAGTACAGTACTGTAGACTTGTCACTAGATAAAACATACTTAGAGATACAATATAGGCTATCTGTCCATGTTTGAAGCTGCAACCTTCTGCCTTGCTCGTCTATTCCTACCACCCTTCTGGTCCTCACTTGCGGCGCCACGTTGCTTGGTCTCATCCCCACCTTCCATAACGACTCGGCCAGAAGTAGGCCCTGATTTCTTGTTTGTTTGTCCTGGCTTCCTTTTATCTCCAGTACCCTTGCCCTTTTCTTTCTTTCCACCTCTATGACCACGTCCAGCCCCGGGTCCAGAGATCGGTGGACCGGGCTGAGCTTGTGTCTCCCGCCTTATACGGTCCTCTTCAGCTGCCCACCATCTCATAAAATCTATTTCCTCTTGAATGGCGCGCTCCTCCGCAACTCGAGCCTGCTCTTCGGCTTGTATTTCAAGCAGGCTCTTCTTAACGCGCGTTGAACCTGCGTTCTGATCCTGTTGCTGTTGCTGGATTGCTAAGAAGGATGGAGGCGTAGTCGACATCGGAGCATTCTCTGGAGGTGCCGGAGCAGAAGATACCTGCATGGTGTTCCATGCCTTGTTAGTTCCTTCCCTGTATAATTTACCATTAGTTAGTAATATTCTTTTCGGAAGAAGAGTGGAATATTTACGATGCTCGTCTGGTGATCGGAGCTGCGCTGGTAGGAGGAGCGGTTTGCCGAGTAGGAGTGAATGTAGGACCGAGCGGCGCCTTTCCTTTACTAATAATTGTCTGCCCTTGTTGCGAATTGGAGGAAGTAGATGTCAGTGGCGCAGATACGCGATTCACTGCAGTCTGATTTTCCCGGATATCACGACTCAACCCTGACGAAATTGATGTAGATTGCGTTCCGGACACTTGACGGGAAAGTATGGGACTGCTACTGGCAGGCGATTCTAAACGTCCAGATGTTCGATCGGTCCTAGGTGTTTGCCATGGAGAACCTGCGCCCGTTTTCATAGCCTGCGGACCATGGATTGAATCGCCCTTCTGAGTTGTCGACGATGTTTGAGCGACAGACGATGCATCAAATCCGACAACCCGCGACCTCGGCTGAGGTGAAGCTCCCGAAGCGACGGATATCTTCCTCTGGTCCTCTGCTTCTGCCATGATTGCTCTCAGGTCCAATTTACTAAATTGTGATCAGCAACTTGGGATAGGTTGAAAGCTTACAAGCAAGGCCATACCTTGAAGGCAGCTGCGAGACACGCGCTTTCCATGGACTATACGTCCCCGATGCACGCAAGTGACCATCCTTTGGAGTGACCGAAGATGTGCTATCTTGCGCAGAAGACAGATTCAACGGTGGTACATCCTGGACATCATCCATCATGAAGATGTCATCGGAACTGGCTTCGACAGTCTTCTGTATCGGTGCCGATGGAGGAGTTATTGGGTGATGAAGATCCTGAGGTGGACTGTACGAAGTTGATGATTGCACAGCAGATGTACGACGATTCCGTTTAGATGTTGCCGCAACCATTTCCGGTGATAATTTTGGGGAATGCCGAGTATGGCCGGCATATGATTTCCGTCCAGGGACAATAGTTTGTGGGATGTCTTGTAGAGCAAGCCAGTCTTTCCATGTTTCGAGAGCCTTTTCAACCATCATTTCAGAGCGAGTAACCGGCAGTTTCTCGGATTGTCTTGCGCGAATGAAGTCTGCGAGTTGTCGTAGAAGGTGTACGGGAAGGTCGTCGAGCATTCGACTCTCCAACAGAGTTTCAAGGTTCCAGGCGAGGTATCCATGTACGCTCGAGACAAGCTGCTTAGCATTGAAGTGCGAAGCATCCGAAAGAATAGCGCAGGCGTTGTTGATGTTCAGGAATTGCAGGATTACTGAAGAACATACGAGAAGGAGACGGTCCAATAGTAGTTCACCCTAAAATGAAAGAATTACACTGAATTACAGATGAAACATGCACGAGCTTAAAGCATACCGCTGCATCCATGACTTCAAATAAGAATTCTATTACATCGTCGACTGATTGTACGAAATCTGGATGTCGGAACATCAGTAAAGCAAAAGTCAGAATGAGGCAAAAACACTTACTCAACACGTCAAACAGCTCTTCATTTCCTCCGATATAGATGAAGCGTATTATGTACTCCATTACACGCTGACGTCGATGCTCAAACTTTACAGACAAAACATGGTCTGACCGGTTGCGATGCACAGTCCAATCCGGGTCCCCGAAAAATGCGGAAAAGAAAGGCGAGCGTGCTCGAAGAATCGCTGAATGACAGTACACACGAGCGTCGGCGAGCTCGAGAACGGTGTCTGGAGCAAGAGGGTGGGTAACGGGAGAACTGCTGGTCCACATTTCGTCCTGTGACATGCTATCGAGTAACACCTTCATGTCATGCCCAAGGCGAGCTTCCAGTGGCCGTTTTACGGGAGTATTCAGCGCTTCGGCGAGCACTGGAAGTCGTAGTAACGAGGATAGCTTCTGCAGATCACCATGAACACTCATCGCATCGGTCCTTGGTGGGCATTCTACTAGTCTATCAGCTACGGATGTTAATACTCGTCGATCCCATACGGATGGAATTTCATCCGTGTAAAGATACGTTGCTAGTATAAGAGCAGAAAGTGGATGAATGCCTGACAGGATCATGACTGGCCGACTTGATTTCAGTTTATTCTTGATGATACGACAACAAGTTCTACCGTCCGGATCAGAAATGATCTCGCCAAGAAGGACCTTCTTCAAAGCTTGGGATCGAGAAGCGAAAACCACACGATGCGCCGGGAACTCGAAGCCAGAATCCAATTTGATGGTGAGATCCGCACCGTGCGCATCATCAGTCTTCGTGAAAAGACCGATACTCTCAGCCTTACGACGTACTGCGTCGCGAGTTAGCAGGTCAATCAAGGACAGGATTATCGAAACGTCCTTTCGTACGGAAGCTGCAATTCCATCTTCGTCAGATTCTACATCATCTTCGTCCGTAGAAGATCTCTGTATTCTTGTTTGGCCATCCGTTGACGGCGGTGTAGGCGGCCAAGCTACCGCAGTGTCGATGCTTGCCTTCAACTCCGGTTCGATACGCGGATGGTTATATGGTTGGATCGCGCGCAAGTCCTCTGCGACTGTATTACCCTGCAGATTAATCGGAGCAGGAGAGCATTCTGCCTTGAGTGCTGCAAATGACCCCGCGCTGTTCGCTGCGACAGAAACGACGCGCTGAAGTAGTGGCACACGGGTAAACTTGGACGTCTTGTTTGTGCGGCTGCGGATGTACACATGTCCTGACTCTGTGCAGAGGAGGATCGTGCCATCCGAACCAAGTGCCACATCCTGCGGCCGTGATGTTAGCTTCTAGAGAAATCGGCATAGAGTATACGAACCTTGACAGCACTGATCTGCTTCCGCAGCGCCCAGATACGCTGTGGCTTTACTGCTGTCATGCTGCCAGCCTTCGTCGGGGGCGCATTAGGATCGGACGAGAAGACTGAAGCCGGCTCGTTAGATACAAACGTGAAAACTTCCCCATTCGACGACAGGGTGGCAAAGGTGTTATCGCAGTTAACGACCTTGGCTATGCTCGCATTGTGCTGCGCCATCGGCGGTCGATATACTTGGATCTCCGAAGGAAAGCTCTGCGTTGGAAAACTAGACAGCATAAGCGAATAGAAGATGAATACAGAAGAGCGCATACTTAATCTTATAATTTCGACCGTTCTGAAAGCAGTGGACATCCCGACTTGACAGGAGAACTGCCAATGCTGTGTCAGATAAAGCAGCGTCAATAACGGCAAGTGTGATCTGTGTCACACGACGCGGAACAACCTGAACAGGTGTTCCTGCACGATCATATCCGAGCTGTCCACTATTTGTACCCCAAGTGAACAGCTCATCTCTTGTCCAACAGGCCGAAGCGGTTCGACAAGCGGCAACTCCGACAGCAATTTCCTTCTTCAAAGGTCCAACTATGCGCCGAGGAGCGGCCTGGAGTGTCTGGCCCCCATCGAGAGCATATCCGAGTTGCGAGAAACGAGCCAAACCCCAGCTGAGAACACTACCCGTGCAAGTCAACGCCAAGGTGTGGTCTTGACCAAGGGCGACTGCGGTAATTTGGGCCTCTGAAGTAAGATCTTTCGGGACCGAAAATGTATACTGGGTATGCTGCCCCATGCCGGCTCCAAGACGACCGCCACTACCAAAACCGCATATACGGAGGTTTGCTCGCGGCTCTGACGTGATGACTGCAGTATGCAGTTTAGCCATGGCGACGCGCTTGGAGCGGATCGGTTGAAAGCGAGTGCGAAGAGAAAGTGTTGTAGTGTCTGAGTGCTCTTTCTGCGGTGGTATAGGCACCAGCTCCGGAAAAGCACGATCATCTCCATCACCCAGTCCGAGAGCCGCATTCCTATTTGTTCCCCATGTACATAAGTCGGTAAGCTCTAGCTCATTTGGCTTCGTTCCCTCGACAGTGGAGTTGTATACGTCAAAAGCAGTATACCCCTCAAAGTCCTTGAGTGACACGTCGATGTCCGCACGCTGTAACAAGAGAACGCTGCAATCGGATGAGCACAGGCGCGTACTTCTTGAGTGGCACAAAGCTCACCAAGCCGGAATGTTCGCGACATACAGAGCCCTATGCAAAGCAGTCCATCGGCTTTCCATGTCGGGGACGTTGACATCGATCCGAGGGTGAGAAAGCAGAAGCTTTACGAACTCTAAAGCGGTAGGGTCAAGCGAAGATACGGCGAGATGAAGGACTGTGCGTCCGAGCCAGTCGCGGGCATTGACGTCACACGATGGTACTGGAATACCTGCAGAAAGCGGGCTTGGCTTGTTCCATGAACGTCCTCCGCTGGTGCTCAGTCTGGGTCCTGAGGCGGTCTGAGAGGTACCGCCGCGCGAGACGTCGAGCAGGCGTTGGAACGCCTGCTGGCTTCGAAGTGCAAAGTGGACATGAAGTGCAGTCATACAACGGATATCTCAGAACAGTCCTGCGACAACCTGGGCACCGTCAGCGCCCTGCGTGTCGCTGGAAGTCTGATGTTTGTGCTCGCTTGAAGCTTGAGCACGTACAGATAAGCGAAAGCTGAAGTCGTCAGTCGTCAGTGACTTCAAGAAATAAGATGACTATAAAGTATATGTGTCGCGAAGAGAGGGAATAAGTTAAGCAAATAGCAGCGGTGATGGACGAAGGGAAAGACGCAAACTACATGTACACAGTTGTGTGTCAAGCAGACGTAGTGCGCACGTGCACTTCAGGCACGTGCGCTTGCAATGATATTCAATCAATAGAAATTCTTCTTCCTCTTCTATATCTAACCAATGCCTTATCGATCTGAGGCAGAACAAGCTTTCTTTGAAGCTCAGGTTCATCTGAGTGACACTCCGGCATCACTGCCTGTTCCAAACTCAACCCATTCATTCTGGTTACATCCTTCCAAAGAGGTCAATCCGCTGGCGAAAGAAGGAAGCGAGGGCCCTATTTTATCTGATGCCGATATATGCATTATCGGATCTGGTATCACTGGTATATCGTCAGCTTTCCATCTTTCCAAATCCCTATCCGAGAAGAAAGTAGTCATCATTGAAGCTCGAGACTTCTGTAAGGACTTCTATTGCTTCTAACGAAGGTTATTCATGATCACCCTGTTGTGAAAGGCTCTGGAGCCACAGGAAGAAATGGAGGTCACCTTACCCCGGTCGTGCATCAAGATCTTAGCCATTTTAGCAAGGCGATGGGTATCGAAGAAGCGAAGAAACAATCAGCTCTCGAACACCATACCGTAAATTCAATAATCAAGATTATTAACGAAAACAACATCAAGGAAACCGTAGATCTCGTTTCAGGAGGGCACATCCAACTCCTTTTCACCGAACAAGAAACTGATAAATCTCATGCTGATTATGGGCTTGCCAAAAAGTCGGGAATGGACGTCAATCAAGTCACATTCTTCTCCAAAGAAGAGATGCTAGAAGTAAGCATATTGTCTGCTGTATTCGAAGAAGTCGCTCGTATACATACTTTATGTCTAGAAATTTGGGACCCCATATCCAGCAGTGCGCGGTCCAGGTCATAACCTCTGGCCACTGAAGCTGGTCACTCAGCTCTTTTATCTCGCCAAATCAGGATTCTCTAAATCAACGGGTTCCTTGGACCTTTTCACTTCCGCTCCAGTTACCTCAATTTCTCCTATCACTTCGCCAAATGCCAATAACGGAACTGGACGACGATGGACGCTATCGACACCACGCGGTTCCATCTCCTGCACGACTGTTCTTCACGCGACCAATGGATATGCATCCCATCTTCTACCACATCTTGCCGGTCCCAAGGGCATTGTTCCCGTCAGAGGTCAGATCATGGCAACCCGGGCCGCTGTACCACTCTA
Source organism: Sanghuangporus weigelae (assembly GCA_033182465.1). Taxonomy (NCBI): domain Eukaryota; kingdom Fungi; phylum Basidiomycota; class Agaricomycetes; order Hymenochaetales; family Hymenochaetaceae; genus Sanghuangporus; species Sanghuangporus weigelae. The sequence goes on along the minus strand of CP137319.1, from coordinate 3,361,099 downwards.
CGATGAGGAACGAGCTTCCTGGGGTGGGAATGAACATTTCGAATATTGGTTCCCTCGTCCACCCAAGGTAGAAGGAGATAAGGAAAAGCCGCTGATTATCCTCGGAGGTGGCCGCGAAGGGACAGGCGGTTGGGAGTTAGGCATCACGGATGACAGCGTATTGAATCCGAAAGCTGGGAAACCTCTACGAGAATTCTTGCCTGTCGTATTTCCCGGCAAGTTTGAGAAAGGAACCGAACCCGAAAAAGAATGGGTGAGTATGTGCATATTGATAGACACTTTGCTTGAAACTCAATCATGCTTATGGCGAATACCAGACAGGTATTATGGGGTTCACGTCTATTCGCGACCCTTTCGTGAGTGGATCACGCCTCAGCATGCAAAATATGGGCTAACCGACTTGCTGTTACACTTGAGAAAGGTCGGACCTGTCTTTGGATCTAACGGACTTGAGCTGGGAGGGCAATACATTGCAGCTGGGTTTAGCGGGCACGGCATGCCCCGTACTTTCGGTTGGTACGTCCTCTTTCCTTATCGCTGAATTCTTGAAGTAACTGCTGAGTGTTTGCGCATCTGATTGTGCCTCATTTTGATCGTCGATCCTAACCATGCCGTCTCGGACCTGATGTGATGTGATGGTGATCTCTCCCGTCTTATGCCGTGTACGGTATTACGTGATGCCGAACTCCGCGACGAACTGGCTCTGATAGTGCGGAAGCCATCACGTCTCTCATTGCGCACGACATCGCAGGCTTGCCTCGCGAGAATTGGACTGTTCCGGAATGGCTCCCCAAGCGGTACCTCACTTGGAACAGGAAGTGATGGAAGGCGCGTAGTCGATGCCGAATCACGGAGCTCCAGACAAGCAAAGCTGTCAAAAGCAATTGCATCATTAAAGCTCAGATATAGGAAAGAATTATCATGTATCATTAATTGAAGTACCTATTCGAAGAACTCGCTGAGCCATACTCCATGCTTGAAGCTATCAAGAACGGTCGTCGTAAAGAGGCAATAAAGTAGTTTATGACTGAATTAGGATAGCTATACAGAAAGAACATAGATACTGACAAGCAAACCAGAGACAGAAAGAGAGAAAAAACATAATCTCAGATATTTACAGCAAATATACCGACAAAACTTCACCTCAATTTCAGAAATCTCAGACTTACAACGCTAAGCCACGCTAAACTCATTTCGCGTTTGTTCGACCACGAACTCCTATCTTCCCCTTCCTACGCCACGCTTACGACCACGCATTCTTCCAACTCTACCTCCACGTGCCCTGGAATGCGTTTCTTTCGACATGGCGCTGGATACAGACGTCGGCGGAGAGTCTCCTGTTGAACCTATCTCGACAAAGCCAAGCGCTGATCCTGATCCTGTAGTTGATTCCGACTCAGTCCGCCCCAGAGATCCTTCCACCCCCTTACCAGATTTAGTATGCGAAGAATCAGGAGAGCAGGCACGCGTTGGTACTTGGAGTATAACGCCAGTCTCTTTGGATTGGTCCTTAACTTCCATAACGTTTGCGCCAGCTTCGACCTCGACCTCGCTAAGTAGCCGCTTACGACCAGATGATGCGTTAGATACCCCAGAAGAAGTAATACCGGAGTTACGTTGCGCCAGAGAAGAAGCGGCATCTGAAGCATGACTATAAGCAGCGTCGGCGTAAGGAGCTACATCGATATTCTGCGGCGTAGATGATGAGGCTGGAGGAGGAAGAGACTCGTCTGATAAGGTCATTTTGGCCAAGGGCGATGTTCCACGCGAGGATCGAATATCGTCTCCAGCGACTGATGTTGTCCCATTTTCTGACGCAGAAGCAGATGAAGGTACTGACGTGGGCGCAGCTGACGATCGCGCCGATAAAGAAGAATTAAATTGACCTGCTGCTTCCTCGAGAGTGACCGAGCTTCGTGATCGCTCTTGAGTCGCTGCGTTGTCTCGACGCTGTATGCAGAGATCCTCCGGAACTGCATCCTCAAGTGAAAGTTCAAGGTACTTCTCTGGAATAGGGGTGTTCTCCCACGTCTCGTCACGAGAAAGTGCCTCCTCCAACGCACGATCGGCAGAATCGAGCTTCCTACATGCTTTAGCAAAATCTGGAATCCTGCGTAAATCGTCCATCGATGGAAGATATTCCGGGGATGGAGCCTTGTACTTGCCAATCCCTTTCGGTGGCTCGTATCCGTATTGTCCTAGAGCGTAATACGCAGCCGCCTGAAATTCCTTCCGTGCTTGATTATAGTCGTATTCTAAGTGTCGTGGACCCCACGGTCGAATGTCGAACCGCCGAAAAGAATGCCGAGAGCTCGGAGCCGTCCATCCAGATGGAATTGGAGTTGAAGGACGGGTGCCAGGATTCGGAGAGATTGTCCTTGAAGCAGGGCGTGATTGTGATGACTGCCGAAGCCGTCTTCGTGGCTTTAGTCCGTCATGAGGTGAACTAGAACGGGACGCCGGAGGAGTGGATAAGGAAACATTGGCATTGACGATAGCGTCTACGATTTGACGCATCGATGATGTTCCACTGTATGCTATCGGAGTAGGATATGCTTCCTTCTCCGTTTCGTGGAAATGTCTTTCGCTGCCACCTGTAGGCAATTTCGGCGGGGACGTTTCAGATGTTCTAGGACGCTTGTAATGGGCAAAATATGAGCCAGAGTTAGAGGATCCTTCGTCTGAAGCGCCCGAAAAACGGCTCTGAGAGGCCTTTCTTTCTGTGCTTTTGAGTAGATCCTTGTCCGAAATGGATGTGGGCTTCGGCATGGAAAAAGAGAACTCCTCTATGGGCGCGTCTAACTTCTTCTGGATCCTTTCGGCGTGTCCTTGTATCCATACTTTAGTGCTTACTTTGAGTAACAAATCTTTGCAAGCGTAATTGATGATAGTCACCTTTCCTGAAACGAGGAGGAATATTCTCATATTTCGTTGAAGTGTGCGTCACCTGTGGCGTTTCTGAGGGCATGGATATTACAGCTTCATACCGTGACTGTCAGCTATACGCGATGGGAATGGAAGGGATGGAAGTCAATTCTACGCACCGAAGAAGAATACTTAGTGAATGCGGGTTAGTGGAAGTACTAGTGTACAAAGTGCAAGGCACTGAGCGAAGCACTTCCACTTTGGGATCATGTTCGCAAATCATTCCCACGGTTTTTAATAATTATTAAACTGCTTAAATATTAATATTAATATTAATGGGAGGTTTGCTTCTCTAATCTAAAGACAGTTAACGTGGCCCTGATTCAGATGAGCCGATGCGTCCAATTCAACTATGTACATTTATTCACGACAGTAACACTGTAAGACAGGCTACTCGCTGTGAGACTCCAGACTAAAAGTCCAAGCAAAAAAAACATCGCTCGCATCAGAACAATCATCCGATTAGAAGCGGTCCTCTTGCTCTGATACAAGACCACCAAAATAACAAGTGACAGCTTTCAGTTTGCCGCCCATGTATTCTTCCTCCACTTCTACATATTCGTCTACGGTCCTCTGTGTACTGACTAAGTCTGGCCCTGTTCCAGCAGTATGCGGATGCTTGACAAGGTCTGACACCTCTTCCAGATCAACGTTACGTGGTAAATAAAAGGCGACGTCGCGGGAAATGCGTCTAGAAAGATGAAAGAGTTCGTTTCCAGGCAGCGGAACGAGAGAACGAAGTGTATAACTATCGCGAAAAGCGTCCGTTTCGCTTATCTCCTTTTGAGGAGAAGACGTTAGGTAGGCTGGTCCTCCCCAGGGAGGACTAAGGAAAACAACGTCGATATTTCGCTTGATCGACGGCCGTCTGATATAGGCTCGCGCAAAATCTAGAAAATCTGCCAGAATGAATTCAATCCTGTCCTGCACGCCATATACGACGGCGTTGTGTCGCGCCAGCGCAAGACGCAACGGTGAGTTATCGATGGCGATCACTGCATACGACGGATGAATCAGTCAAAGCTGGCGAAGAACGGCGGAATGACGCACCACGATGACACGTCTTTGCAAATGCAATGGCATTCCCACCAACGCCGCAAAATGCATCCAAAATGGTATCGCATCGACAGCGCTCCGCAATCTGTTCTGCGATCGTTTCGGGAGTGACGCTATACCAGCCCTCTTCGTCTAAGAGACAGCCATGGTCGTACAGTGAGAAGTATCTGTGTCTTTGAGCATAATCTTCATTGTCATGAATCACTTTACAGAACGATGTACGCTGTCAGACTCACATTTCTGAAGATATTCCGGGACATCTGCGATAGATCGGTATCGAGGTGCCAGCTTCGACGCGTCGAAGTTGGTCGATAGCGAGTCCAGGTCAATTTTCCTCTTCTTCGGAGAAGGCTGGGGGAGCACCACTTTCGCAGTGCTACTGCGCTCTTCCGGTTCAGAGTGAGGGATGATTTCTTTGAGAAAGTGGGCAACAGACGAAATGTTACTTCGATTGCGTTTCCCCATAGTACTAACTACTAGAGTAACTAAGAGGTTGACACGAAGGCGACCGCCAAGTTGGCTCGCTTATGTAATGCTAGTTCGCTCAACCCAGACTGAGGCTATACTGCTACCTCAACCCACGTTTGAAATGAGCGACTCTGTCTTCGACCTTCCGCCCTATGTTGAGAAATGGGGAGGGCAATCCCGACACGCTTCTGTTGCAGATCTTCAAGGCATACGAGCAAAACCGGACATTCCGGTCCGGAACTTATTCGCGTTGGAAAGCAGTAGTGAACGCAAATTCAGAGTTTTTGCTCGAAATAGGTGCATAAACTGCGTCTCCTTAAAAAGACGTGACTGTTCTCGCGACCAGACATGCAACTATTGCAATGAAAAGAGGTTTCGTTGTACCTACCCTTCTGGCTATATTCAAGTCGGAGCCAAAGACATTCCTTATCAGCAGCACCCAACGATTTTGTTCCCGAAAAATGATTTCCCCCTTCCCCAGCAAGTGCTCGTTGATATGTTCGAGAAGACTTCTATATTCGATTCGACAGTCTGTGTTGAAAGCGATCCATCCAAGTACGTCTTGGAAAAGAGAACAGGGCCACCCGCGTGCAAGGCCCGCAAGCGTAAGGCGGCTTCAATCGAAGAGCACGAAATAGTTGATCAGCACAGAACAATCGAAGAGCATGGAGGAGAAAGAGACTTGATTTTGCGATCCTCTCCGAAACGACGTCGCTCAGAGATAGGTAATGCTTCAAGTTTGTTAGCTTTCTTCGATATCGATTAATGATCCATATTATGATGCAGGAAAGAATACCAAGACATGGAAAGTCTCTGACATGACTGACTTGGTCTCGGTCTCGAGAAAATTTGATGCTAGGATTCCTCCTGATAGAAAACCGTACTTGTGGTCTCAGGTATGTCCACTAATGATGCAACTCGTCACCTATTATGCAACAATCTTTTAGAACTACGAGGAACTCCTTGGCGCGATTCCTCTCCTTTCGGCAGTCAACAATGGCGTCTGCGCCGATGATAACTTGTCCCCGATGATTTTATTGACGAATACATTTTGGATCGGTGACTGGGATGGTTCCGATACCATGAAGTTGAAAACGTAAGCTGTATTCCCTATTCCCAAAAGCGAAGAGTCGCAAACTCATCTAAAATCACAGAACGCGGAGCTTTCCTTGCTTAGAATCAGTTCTGAAGCTACATCCGAATTCTTCGGAGGATTGTTTTAACCGAGTCGAAAATTCATCTGAGCGCTATAAAACGTCGGACACTCGGACTGCAGCATCTGAAGAGGACGAAGAGACAACCTCAGAAGCAGAACTTCAATATCCTATCGAAGATAAAGTGCTGATAGAGTATGTGCCGGATCTGCACGGTTGGTCAACTCTAGTTCTCACACATGACAGAAGTGACAGAAGAGATGATCTTTCAAATGCGCAAATTTTTGCACTTGTGTCCTCTTGGGGCTCAAGGGATAATTCATGCGACAATTTTGGAGAAATCGTCGTAGATTCTGAAAAAACAAACGTTCTTCGCACACCGGAAGGGTATCCTGACGAAATCTCTACTCTGATCAAAGCGTATAAGGGAGGAATGCCTATTTCCGTAATAATGGAAGCGGCTTGGACAGGGTCGCCGTTTCAGTTGCATGACGGGTGTGCATTTGCAGTACTTGGATTCTTTCATGTTATCGACCTTCAAGTCAGCGCTGGTTGCTTTATTCTTGCTTTTTATTATGGCTGATTGCAAGTTTCATTCGCTAGATCAACATTAACCACCACCTTACTTCCACCCCAAAGAAGAACGGGACCCGCTTCCCGAGAAGGCAGACGACATGGACCTTCACTCTTCGGTGGCTACCGAGTGGCCCCTTAGATCTGGACATTCCAGTAGACCTTGATGGACGTCCTCACGATTCTCCTCCTGTGCCCTGGTGGACTGCGTCAGTTTCTATTCCAGCAACAAGTAACGCACCAACTGTGTATGAGGATCTATACGAGCCATTCTTCGTTGGATCGACGATTGTCGCGCAATCAATCTTACGCGACGCTTATGATGGAGAAAACGGAAGAACGGACGCATCAAAGAGATCGTGGTTGTGTAGACGGTGCGGCAAGATCAGCTTGACAAATTGGATCGGTAATTATGCCTGTTCGTACTGCGGTAATCAGGTGAATGAACAGTTGCATTTCTTCTGTATGTTCTTCTTACGGGTGGCTTCACTGTTTAGATCTCGGGATCGGTAAAATTATTCCAGCCTTCTTCTGTTCGTGACAGACACCGATTTCTTCCAATGTGGGAGCCGTCCATGCAAGTTCCCGAGGGTGTGACGAGAAGCTCAATTTTATTGGAAAAAGGGTACAAGCTTTTCACCTTCACGCTTCCCCGTAAGTTCCGCTATGGTCATTCAACTTACTCTAACGCAACTATACCGTCGACGGAGCGGAATTCTGGTGACTCAAGCGATGACATCATCAAATGGAATGGCAAGGAGAGGGAGAAAGAGCCCAGCAATGGACCAGTAATAGTGAATCCGGCTGATCGAGATGAGGACATGAGACGGAACGAGCCTTCGCTTGTCGTCGAAATGCTTTTCTTAGGGAACCGAGAGAAGTTGGAAACGGACGCAAATGCCGATTTTATAGCTTTTCAGAAAGAATGCCCAATGCGTTTTGAGAAAACCGACCGTCGGGGAACAGGTGTGTTCTCAAGTGCAATGGCAATGGGTCTGTTGGAATGCTAAGTTGCCGATGCTTGCAGCTGGTGTTTACACCTACAGGGTTGATCCAGATAAAAAACGCGAACATACATGTGCCGAGGGGTATTCGGACTGGAGTTCGGCTCCGAGTTGTGTAAAATCAGCGACTGGAAGGATGTCGAGTTATGCAAAGCTTTACCTAGGGCACGATGTGGACCTTGCTCTTCAACACGTTCTTGCAATAGTCTGGCTTGGCGAGAGTCCTGTGAAGGTTTGGCATTGTCTTTTGGCCTAAATCCTTCCTTAATGTCGTACAACTCACTACAGAAAACGATCCCGATTCGTGCAAAACAAAATCCGACGATGCTAATGTGTTTGGGAGCTGATCTAGACATTGTATTTCCTAAGTCCGGAGATGAGATCCAGCAGAAGTCACCTTCGAAGTCAAAGTCCCGATCAAGGAAATCGGCGTTGGTTGGTATCGAAGAAGAGCATACTGAGACATCTCGGGCCGGGAAACATGACGAGATATGGACCAATGCAGATGCATGCGAAACAATCAAGGCTCTAACGTCGCTTGATCGATTCAGGCTTACAATGACACACGGTAGCATAGTAGTCGTATCAGGCGACGACATTGTTGTACGTGCCTTCATCCTTCACCTCAAAGCTGGATTGCACATCTGATACCCGAGTCATCAAGCTCACTGTTATTCGGACCGATTTTGCGATTCGTGAGTATAAATGAGCTTTTGGCCTTGGCCTTTCCTGACGCCTGTCCAGTCCTGTGCCTGTCAGATGGGCAGTAAATGTACGCGCGCATGTAGCTTCGTGGCGATAAGTGGTAACTATGTATTTCGTCTTGAAAACGTGAATGACAAGATCTGTTTCCGAACTCGTAATTTTTCAACTACGGGACGTATCTACGCGTTTCTATGGAAGTCACCGATTTGACACCCATTTGTCTGGAGTAATGACCGATATCACTGCACCTGATAGCCATAATGATGCGCACGAGGCATGAGGTGATGGTGAGTGATGCGAACGAGCGTTACTGGAAAAAATCAGATGTGATGATATCCGAGCAGGGTAAAGAACTCGGGCCAGAGAAATTCTGAATTTTAGTGATTACTTGCCATTCAAATGCGCTGTGTATGCCTCGATTCCAAGAGACAAATCCGTTATTGACGATTACGCCCCTACACAGCCTTTCATCAAAAGTCTTGAGGCACGTGCTATATTGCCAATTTCGACCCTCCTGCACCTCAAAACACAAAATAAATCAAATACTCAACGGTTTTGCGTGATCTAAGCTGCTATTTTCATCGTTTGATTATGGCTTTCATTTTCCAGCTTGAACGAAAGAAAGTGGAGCAAAAATGACCCCAAACATCGCAAACTGACAATTTTGCACGCAATTTCAGGAAAAACCCGGATGGTAGAGAACATCAAATATGTAATTTACTCAGAACTACGAAAATATTCGTAGGACATGCACAAAGGGCACAGATTCATCGGAGTACATCCTCAGCCATATACATTCAGTGATGTATCCCAAATACATGATATACGTAAAGCTGCAGAACCGAGCCGTACGAGACCATGCATCATCTTGTCAACTCCCTCTTCGATCGGAAATTTTATTTATTCGCGCTCGATCAATCTTTCAATGCCGTTTTCCTTGTTGTGAGCTGGACGTCGGCGCGGCGGCAGGGGAAGTCCAGGAAGTTGGGATGTGGTGCTCGAAGTACGAGCCAAGGACGAACCTGACGAGAGCGGAGGAGGTGGAGCACTGGTAGAAGAATACCTCTCCTTTATCGCTGCAGGGGCAACTGGTCCCGCTCCTTTTCCGGAATCGAGTCGCGTTGCAGAATTGGAGTAACATAACGAATTATCCTCTGCTACTGCCTCGTCATCATCTTCGTTGCAGTCGCTTGTCGTTTCCCATGCATTGTCGAATTCGATGTCGATAGGGAGATCGGGCGTACCTGCGAGAAGAGCGGTACGTGAAGATGTAGGAGCCGGATTAGAGATTTGGCCTGACGACGATGGAGCTGTAGTGGCAGACGTATTCTCTTTCTTCTCATCCGTACCGAGATTTGCAGACGAGGAGATAAGAGAAGTCATCTCTGAAAGGCAATGGTGCAAACGAAGCTAGTATCGATGCACTTTGAGGTCCATGTACCAGGGGCTGCACCCATCTTCTCTCTCTCAGTCGCTTATGCCGCTCCCTATCCTCCTCGATCTGTTTGAATACCTCGTTTCGTGAGAAAGCGTGAGATTCGGCATTTTATGATGTACCTTGTGCGTTCGATGATGCATTTTGAGCAGAACAAGTAGCCGCAGCGTGCATTTCCGCCTTTTCAGATTCGAGTTTGGAGAGGACCTCCTCGACTTTTTGTGTCTCAATTACGCGCTTGTTGCGCCAGTTCTCCAGGATCTATACGATGCAAGAAAGAAAGCCGGTCTCATTAGATTTCATGCCACTTTCTAGACGTAAATGGTGAAAAGGGCAGATCGTAGGAAATCAGCAAGATGAACAATTGCAATACACATCTGAACAACACTCATAAGGTTGATCAGCCTCTCTGTACCTGAAGGAACGACATAATCGACAGTTGTTGACAAGTCACGAGCAACGAAGTCAACATAGAGATTTCCGCTGACACTGCTACTTGTCGACCCAGGTCCGAAGGACGCTTTGCTAAGAAGCGACGCCCCGCAAAGAGAACCAAGAAGGTAAAGAATATTTGTCCGCGTGTTCAATGATCCCTGAACAGACACATGCCTACATCAATCTTCAAGAGTACGAAACAAAAAGGTCGAGGTACAATACTTTTTGGCATTCCTCTGCAATGCAGTCCCAGATCAAGTCTCCGCAACGAGAGAAGTACCTGAGCGCGTAAGAAACGACTTTCTGGATCGACTGTTGCGACCTGCGCTGCGCAGAAAACGAAACTAATAATCAGACTTTTTCACGCCGCAGCTTCTAAGAAGGACGGTATACTGACGCGTCGAGCCGGTGAAGAAGAGTGAGGAACTGCATCCTCACTTCAAAAGGATCCATGCTTCGCTCGCTGTTTGTTCAATCCTCTATTGCCACGTCGGAAATCTTATGGCTCTCAATTTGTGAACAGAACTAGAAAGAGAAGGAGAAGGAGAAGAACCAAGACTCGCGAGATGGTGATAAAAAAAGGAAAAGATCTAGTGATGATCAGGACGGAAGAAGGCGGCGCGTGACTTGGCTACTTCATCTCGCGTCTTCCTTCATTTCGAACCATGATGCACGACTCTTCCACCGACATTCCGCTGGATTACATTCAACTAAAACATGAAAGAAGCAGCTTCTGCCGACATTCGACTTCCCTGTTGCATGTGCTGTTCCAACTTTCGTCATGATATGTCATGATATTTCAGTCTTCTCGTGAGCTGGCATCGGCTATAAAATGTTCGAGGGTCCCCTCCTTTACTCAGTGCGAACATCTCAAAGTTAGCACTTGGCGTTCTATTTCTCTCTCTTCAATCATGCAGCTCGCAACTGTTTTCGCTCTTCTCTCCGCTCTAATTCTCAGTGCACTTGCACAACAAGTTACATTTGACCCGGTCTATGACAACGCAAACCAGTCTCTTACAACCGTCGAGTGTTCTACGGGCTCAAACGGGCTCATCACGCGCAACTTCACCACCTTTGCTTCTCTCCCGACATTCCCATTCATTGGCGGTGCGCAGGCTGTGGAGGGCTTCAATTCCGCCCAGTGCGGCTCATGCTGGAACATCACGTTCAACGGAACGAGCATTGTGGTGACCGCGATCGACCGTGCTGCTAGCGGATTCAACATTGCACTCAGTTCGATGAACAATTTGACGAATGGACAGGCTGAGCAGCTCGGTGTCGTCCAAGCTACGTCAACCCAAGTGAACGCGAGTGCTTGTGGTCTCTAAAGGGTAGGTCTTAGGGACAAACGTTGTTATTCTTTAGGCTGATGCGATGCTGGGCTTGGTCCAGATTATGAAAATACGCACGCGATGGACTTTCAGCTCTTCTTCGTGAACTTTCTTTTTTTTTCGAAACTCTGTATCATGTTCTCCCCGCTCACGGACAGCTTTTCATATCGAACCTCTTATCGTCAGTATCGAATGAATGTCATGTACATACTTCTCGCTATGCCGGAATGTTTCGCTTCGTAATTTTAACGCCCGAAGACAGACCTGCGGATCAAGAAGCAACCCTAATGTATTTACGTTTTCCTAATAGTTTACGAACACCCCGATCTGGTGCTATGTTTCTGTTATACTCGTTTACTGCCTTTTTCATATGTATTGTCACTCGCGACTTCTGTGATTTTTGTCACACAGAACACCTCAAAATATAAAAATCACCATATCTCACTCAATTCTTGACCGTTTTGCATGATCTAAGTTGCTAAATTCATAGTTTTAATATCCGTTTCAAACTTGTACAAGGATGAAGAGAAATAAGCAAAGAATGAGTGAGATATGTCGCAGAAGGCCGATTTTAGACTCGTCCTTCATGTGCAGTTTTTCCTGCCCTCATCCCTGCTTCTACAGTCCTACAAGCAAGTCCAAAATGATATAATTATTTTATTTAAAATTTAAAGACTGACTTTGAGCTCTATTCTGTGTTGCATCTGCTGGTTTGATACATGTCTGAGCTGAGCTCAAACATACCTTTTCTCAAGGGCCCCCAGACCTCAAAATAAATTTATTCTTAGGAAAGCTGATGTCTGTAAATTCATATTATGCCAATAGCATCACTCCGGTGCAGTCCAGGTTGTTGTAGCACCCAGTCTGAGGGCAGAAAAAACTGCACATGAAGGACGAGTCTAAAATCGGCCTTCTGCGACATATCTCACTCATTCTTTGCTTATTTCTCTTCATCCTTGTACAAGTTTGAAACGGATATTAAAACTATGAATTTAGCAACTTAGATCATGCAAAACGGTCAAGAATTGAGTGAGATATGGTGATTTTTATATTTTGATGTGTTCTGTGTGACAAAAATCACAAAAGTCGCGAGTGACAATACATATGAAAAAGGCAGTAATAGGCTAAGGTATAGGGAGTAAGCTGACTGCCTTATATACAATAAACGCAATGCATACGCGAATCGGAACGGGGAGAGACAGGCAATGATGACAGTGCAGAGATCGAAAGACGAATTTAGAAATTTAAATCATGCAAAACCATCGAGTATTCATAGATAGAGATATGAATTATTTTGTGTTTTGACGTACTGGAGGGCCGAAAATCACGTGCCCAAATTATTATGGGAATTTCCTGTAATGGGGATGGGGAAAGGTCTGTCAATCTGGTACTTCCACCTTATTCTTTATCGCAGAACATATCAAGAAAAGACCGCAAAATTCATAAAACTCCTCATTTATGCTTTACAAGATACAAATTCAGCAGAAATGCATAGAAACGTTGTAAGGGTCGATCACTTTCCAAATCCAAGAATGATTTGCGGGCGGTAGTCATCGCAAAGCAGTTATTCTATTATATTTATCGAGACCGTCCGAGGCAGGTCATTCTCCCAACTTCCACTACCATGTCATGCACAAACAAGGCGCCATCTTGCATCTTTGTTCACATCGAATCAGTACAACACGGCCCGGGTGATCATCGCATGGCGGCAACGAGTTGACGGTCGCGCTTTGATGCTGTCGCGACAAGATCACCGCTCAGCGACTTATGTAAACCGACGCTCGTCTTGTCGTGTATCTTCTCATCCAGCGACTCCCCTTTCATCCTTTCCCTATCGCAGGCGATGCTTTATCTTGCCCTCTTACTGCTTCTCTTGCCCCAGAAGACGACCTCTCAATCTGGTCCATCCAACTGGACGGCATTTCCGTTCAACCCACCGTCTTTACCTCTCGCGGTTCGCTCTCCGTATCTGAACATTTGGATCGCACAAGGAAATGATCCTCAACCAGCGTTCATAGCGGATAATACGTTGTGGGACATAAAAGTGGTGAGTTACTGTTTATCTGTTTATATCTGCCGTACAATTATTTTTACTGTTCTTGTAGGGCGTGCAGTGGTACGTCAGCGTCGTGGTAGATGACACGGAGTATAGAATGCTGAGTCCTTGGGCTGCCGGGGAGAAGACGGTGAATCAGACGGCGGTGGAATTTACGGCAACTCGTACCTCTTTTCTCATGACAGCAGACACTGTCCAGTTCAATATGACTTTCCTTAGCCCAATCGAGGTGAGTGACTGCAAGCTCACTGAGAGCGTGGTTCCTAACAGTTATCAGCCGAAGAATTTGACGCTGCAGTCGCTTCCGTTCGCATATTTATACATAACTGCGGAATCCATGGACGGTCAACCTCATAGAGTGAGAATGTACTCCGATATAGAAGGAGGTACGAGTTTAGTGCTTGTGTCATCAATAAGGAACACTGAGACCTGTCTAGGTCTCGCTGCAGGAGATCCGCATCAAACCGTGCAGTGGACATCTGAAGATACTACAGATTATGTTGTCTTGGGCATCCAGCTTCAAGACCAGAGAACATTTGTTGAAGACAATGATATCGCCCAAGACTCGACTGTCTACTACTCTTTTAAAAAGGCATGTATTAGGCGCAGGAGCTATGGACGATGAAAAAATTACTGACTATTCGCTTTTGACGCACCTTCAGATTCAAGGTTACTCTACGGAGTGGACGATCGCTGGCTTCAACTCTGCAAGGGGCCGATTTTTTGCAAATCCTTCAGGTGGTCATATCAGTAATTCGCAAGAACCCTCCTCCAAGTTCAGGCCTCCTGCCTCGTATGCTGTCTGACTGTCTTATGCGCCCACTATCCTGAAAGGTATCAAATTTAGGGGGGATGACACTCCAGTCTTCGGAATTTCGATCGATTGGGGTAACATCACCTCAACACCCGAGCCTGCAGTATGGTCGTTAGGCGTATTTCGCGATCCCTCCGTAGAATATCGAACTCCTGATGGTTCCTTTGAAAGCAGAAGTCCGTACTTTGTATCGGAGATCAGTCTACCCTCAGACGTGGTGCGTACTGAATCGCATTCTGTGGGCGTCAGCTGCCTATAAACTTGTATTAAACTAAGTTGGATCTCACAGGTGAAGTTTGTCTTGGACGATTTCCCACGAGCTATGTTAGCTGCAGAGACATTCGATTCTCAGATCCGGGCGGCCGGGGAGTCCATTTCTACGGAGTACGCCAATCTTCTCGCACTGAGCTCCCGACAGGCTATGGGATCAATGGATATTACAATCCCACCTGCTACCGACGGCGTATGGGACACATCCGACGTCAAGATTTTCATGAAGAACATTGGCAGCACTGGATCCGACAGTGGGTATGTCTTTCTTCATTCCCATTTCTTTTCGCACATTGTTAAATGTATACGAGCAGATCATCGGCAAGCGTCAATACTGTTGATGCATTGTATGCATCATTCCCTGTGTTTCTTTATCTTAACCCAGATATCGGAGGCTATCTTCTTGACCCACTCCTTGAATCCCAAGATTCTGCTGCGTATAGCTTGCCCTATGCTGCTAAAAACATTGGTAACAGTCTCTCATCGTGGAATCGTAATATAAATATTGAGATTGAAAAAGGTCCCACCTACCCAAGGGCAACGTCTGGCAATATCAATCAGCCACACCCTTATGGAATAGACGGTTGGACTCACTTCCTTCTCAGTCTTCTGTTTCTGATAACTCAGCCATTCCTACTCCTGCAGAGTCCGCGAGCATGCTTATTATGTCTTTGGCCTATTCCTTGGCCTCAGGTAACGGGACCTTGGTAGTTAAGCATGTGAGTGCTCTACAAGATCACAATTATAGTCTCTGAATGCGATTGAATCTTAGTACAATATGCTGCGTAATTGGGCAGAGTATCTAGTCAACAATACCATTTCTCCTTCGGATCAGTAAGTAGAGATGTGTATACGTTATTCCTGGACCCTATCAGACTTACTAAATACCGACGAAATATGAAGAGCATCTAGCGACTTCGGAACCGATTTCGTGATGTCTAATCAAACAAATCTCGCGCTAAAAGGTATAATTGCAATAGCGGCGATGGCGAAGATATCTGAAATCGCCGGGAATGGGGACGATGTGCAAAAGTTTAACGTAAGCAATCTGTTGGATTCACGCCTTGAAACAATACGCTAAGATCAGTAGGAAAAAAGGACGCTGCAACTTCTGGCATTAAATTTTGGCAGGAGCAAGCGTTATCTCCTTCACATGTTAACTTCGTATACGGTGCATCAGATACAAATGCACTGATCTATAATGCCTACGCCGACAGGCTGCTTCACCTTGACTTGGTTCCAGAAGAGGTTTACACGTTATTGACGACATCTTATCAGACCGCAGCCAGTACGTGCAAGTCAATACCGAGTACGAGTCGGCAATGTTAATATTCTTTTGTGACAGATCAAGCGAAGTATGGCATTCCTCTCAACAACTCGCCGAACCAAAACACATCAACAAGTGAGTCTAGGCACTCTCGCTCCTAGAATATCTTCATAGACTCTCTATGCATCTAGACTGGATGATGTTTGCTGCTTCGACCATGACAGACAATGCCACCCGCAATCAACTCGTGTCTCAGATACACACTTATGCGTCAAACAACCTCAATAAGCTCCCATTTGCATCGATATATGACCCAAGTACCGGTCTCGGAGCAACGGACCCTAACTCGGGAGCAGCTAGGTTTGCTTTCGCTCATGTCCCCAACAACTTGCGTGGCTCACAATAAAATTCCCAGTCCAGCTCAAGGTGGCATGTTTGCACTATTGGCGATGGAGTAGGTTTACGCATAGTCCGCACATTTAGTAACTGACAACCCCGGATAGCATAACGAATAACGCTGCAGCTTTTCCATCAGCGGAGCCGACTGCGAACTTGCAGAAACAGCACAAACCAAGTACCGGCACTATAGTAGGAGGCGTGATTGGCGGCGTGATTTTTGCCTCTTGCGTGATTTTCGCCCTTTTCGTCATGCACAGGCGTTTCAGAGATCGTCAGCGTACCCGTGCAAACCTTGGCGAGGAAGTGGTATCCTTCACGCAAACCACGCAAACCACGCAACCGTATATCCTGCCGCCTTCCTTCCCGGATGAATACAGTTTGCCCAGTGATTCTGGTAACCCCGGACCAGTTCCTTTACATCAATCGAATGCGGCTTTCGCATCAAGGTCATACAAATCGGCCCAGGCTGCTATGCAGCCGTACTCAGGCAACGGACAGTTGGATTATAAACGCGAGCGAACTGGTGTGGACTTGAGTGGATCTCCTTTACCCACCTCCTTAGTTTCTTCTAGCGACGCTGCACCACGGACCGAAATATCAAACAACAACGCCAACGATCGCCAATGTGGAGTCGATGCTTTGCATAATGAAGTCTTTGCACTGAGACGTGATCTAGAACAGATTAGACGAGAACGCCTGGCTGAGGATGCTCCACCACTATACTCCGAGCCGATATGACCATTCTATTCTTCATATCAAGTTTGGTGGTTTCCTCGGACGGAAGGAGCATGGTTTTGGTCCGTAACTTTATTCCGGTGTACCCTTTGGTGTCATATGCAAGATCGATTTGTTCACAAGGTTGTTACGCATCCCTCATGTGCAACGCAGATAGTATCATGAAGGTCTCAAGCATGAGCTTGCAACCCAAAATGAAGTTCATAGGCATGATCTAGCATTACGGTCTCGTTGGCTACTGCAAGGAAACTATAGAACAAGTGGCCATGCAAGTCAACCATGCGGAAACGACGCACGCACAAGTTTCGCCACGCGCTTTCATCTGAAACATGAAACGAGTTGACGGTTGGGATTGATATTTTCTGATACTCAGAAGAATGCCTCTTGACAGCTTGCTCAAAGTTCGCATGGATTGCTATGCGCAACGGCTCGGCATGAAAGTGTTCGTTTGCTGAGTTAATCCATGAGAATACAGCTCGACAGGAAGCACGTAAGTACACCCACATTTCAATCTATGCTCTACTTTGCGCCCGAATGTCATCCGTAACGTTGCCCTCCTTGACTACGCGCAACGATGCGCTAACCTTCTCGAGTCTCGTACGAACAGCAGCGTCTGACCCTCCTGGACGGTTCTGGTAGTCGAACAAGAACGTATCGACATTCTTTCTTGCTTGTCGTTCTGATATCACCTTTCTCGTCGAGACGTTAATACGTAGAGGCGGGTAAATCGGATGTTCAGACATGTGTGTCCTGATGTGATGTGAGAAATGCCCTTGAACAGTGAACTCCGAGTCGGCAAAAAAAAATTCTGGACTTTGGTCACTGACACGTGATGTACCGGTCTTTACCGATCCATCTAGATATTCACTTCACTTACTCAACTCTGCGCTGCGCATGAAACAGAGCTCCTGATCGTGCCATAAATACACACTCCTTATACCTGCTTGAGTCTGTCTGCGACGGTCATTCCGAGCGAGATTTTCCTCCTGTACGAGTGTCTGTCGCTCAGAACCCCTGACCCTACGTCTTCAAAGGCATGCTATCGAGACTTTGACGCGACAAGAAGCGTTTAGTGAACAATTGGAAGCATAACGTCGTCGGGGCAAGCATTCGGAGCGTGGAAAGTGCTCGCCTTTGTAATGATTGCAACCATCAGACTGTTTCTCGAAAGCTCACGGTTGCAATGAAGGCCTTCCACTCCCAATGTTATTGTCACACCGGACAACAGCGAATATTAATGCGCTAGGCCAGAAGAAGCTCGAACGACCTTGCTTCGTAGGCATGCCCTCATGAGCCAAGGACGAAGCGAGAATAAGATGGAAAGCCGGAAATATAGACAGTGGTCAATACTGAGGATTATTACCAACAAGATGGCTAAAGTAAATAATCGCTACTACTAAATATCTGATTCCCGACTTCAAGGAGATGGTGCCTCACTAGGACAAATTTTCGGATTGCAACTCCCTTGGACCAATAAGCCGAAAAACATACCCGACACATTCGAAATGGCGGACGCTGGGAATGAGCCTTTGGGTGCCGTTATGTACGATACCAATGACCATGAAGAAACGGAACAATCTCCTTCGAATGGTTCAAACAGACGGAAGAGCTCACGGCGTGAGACGATGCTATGAATACTTGGCTCGATTTATATAGTGTGGTCGTAGAGGACAAGATTTTCGGAATAGCACAGCTTAAGAAGGTGCGTTTTCAGGTCTTGTAGTATTGGTCGGGGACGGCGACGATATGGATAGACACGAAAAGCGCTCAGCTGATTCGGTACAGCTATCTCCTTCGATCGACTGATCATTCCGTTTCAGATGACTGGACGACGAGAGAACCACCGAAGTAAGTGATTCTCCATGGTCGTATACACAGCGGACCTGAGGTACGCCTTCACGAGATCTCGGTTTGCTGCCTCCACCACGCTTTAGCTTGTAGGGATTGTCCATCGTCAAGTGCTACGTGAATGCTGAAGAAGCAGATGTATGTGAGGAGAGATATAGTCTATGTAAGACGGCGACTTGCTCCTGAAAGGACACAAGTACTACCATAATATACGAAGACCCGCTCTATCGCAGTTCCCTGAACTGTATGGCAGAGACCCATATTTTCAGACATCTTCACACTCTTGTCTGTTCACAATGTCGAAAGAAGGAAGGGTAACTGCGTTTAAGATTCATGTGGTATTCGTACATTTGCTGCGCCTTTTTTATGATGATGCTCCTAACGTGAAGTACATGGTCGGCGCCAAAAGAAGTTTGAACCAACTCATGATTGACCTCTTTAGAAGCGGAGAATCGAACGCTGCAATACACAAAACGGCGTGAATGGACCACATAGGAGGATCTGTAATGATAAGTTTCGTAATTTGTAATCCAGCGCCAGCGTATTGCCGGCTCGCCGACTCGGAGTCTGCCCACGTATACCGATATGTAGTAGACGAATATCGCGCCCCTAGCATTGCTGGGTTTGCTCAACATTAGGTATCCAAAGTGATCTGCACGTTATTCGTGAAACGTATATTTCATTCTCAGTGTTTATTCGTATTATTGTTATTTGGTCTCGATGGACTTTTCGTCTTGTTCTCCAGTCCGCCACTCCGTTTTCGCGTTCTGGGCATTGGGCGGCACCAGAACAGTCTTGACCGGTCCAATGAACCGTGAGCGGCCCCAGAAAACCCACATGGAAGTAGTGATCACAAGAAGTCCGCCAATTGCCACTATTGCATAGTTCATGTTCTGCGCATTTGTCGGGTGCGCAGTCGGTAAGATGAAAAGAACACAAACGAAGACGGTGAACTGAGAGACAAGTATCGTAAGTGAACCTCGGTGATGTATGGCAGGACCATACTAAGCCTTACGAGAAAACTTAAGAAATTGATGGACCACGACCATGACCCCAAGTTAAAGGGTCCACGTTCCTTCAATCTCCAGATTTATGTCAGCCAAAGTACGAAAGAGGTATGTCGTCACGTACGAAAGGGGCCAGAAGACACGGATGATAATGGGCTGTAGGTAACTCAACATCACCGCGACCGCAGCAGACGAAAGTATCGCATTGAACTATTCACAATCTTGGTGTCAATACATCCGAAGCTTCTCACTTCTGCAAAGAACACTAAGTCACGTACGGCAATACTACTTCCGATGTATGCACACGATATGACGCATCCTATGAGCACACTGGTCCAGACGCCGATATACGGCGCCTGACCCCTATTCAACTTCATCAAAGGGCCTTTCACCGCAGCAGGGACAGCATTATCCCTGGCCAACGCATATAGGAGTCTAGCGCTCGCGGTGAACGCCGTCGCAGCAGCCATGCCTTGTGCAAGACCGACAACTACCAGACATAGAAGGGCGAGTTTAGACCCCGCAGCATCAAGAAACAGCTGTGCTATCGGTAAAGCCAGATTCGTCTGTTGTATTGCTGGAATGGATTGGACGCTGAATAGCAGTGCTAGCATATATGCAACTCCGACGATCCAAGAACCAACGATGGAAAAGACGATGGCTAACGGTGCGAGAATCTCAGCGCGGACGGCTTCTTCTGCCACTTGCGCAGCTGTTTCGCATCCTTCGAGCGAGTACACCGCCTATAGGGGAAATATATCAATAAGCGCATCTCATTAACAATGGTTTCTTCTCACTTGGAGGAACCCGAGCAGGACTACGAAGCCTTTTGATCGCCAGCCAGAGAAACTGGATATTCACAGCTATTCAAATGGTATTATGGAACCAATATCAGGACACACTTCTCAAAGTCCGCGAAGACGAATCCCGCCGAGTTCTCCATCGCGAGACGTCTAAATCAGCTCATAGATCGGTATGGTCAAGACTATGAACAAACTCACTAAACCCGGAGCCTTGATTAACAGGGTCACAGCAAGAATTACTGTGCCTGCCAATGTCCACCACACATTGAATACACTCATCCGACCTATCGCTATTGTTCCAACGGTATTAATCAGCCCAGATACAATGTTCACTCCCCAAGCGAGCGCTGCGATCTCGACCCGGGTTAATGTTCGTCCAGACCTGATCTCTGCGAGAGAAGCAATGTATAGTGCTGTGCTAAGATACAAATGTCAGTTGCACCAAATTTTCGCGGGAAAGCTGGTTCTCACCTCAAATTCCCAGATGTTCCCGTAAAAATCATAGCTAACGTGTATATCCAACCCGTAAAGACTCCACTTCATAATCAGAACTCTACAATTATGCAGTGCAGACAAGAGTTTAACGATCTCACAGCCAAGTATTGGTGTTTCTGGTTTCATCCTGCACACCCAGAAATACAATCCTCCCATCGTTGGACTTGTCAAGGTATAAGGTTCTGCAAAATGACGAGTTCACCGATGAACTCTTACTACGCACTGCAGATCTCAGCCAGGCAAAGAGCGATCAGAAGCATAAAAAAGCTGCAGATCTGGTCCTTCATTAAAAAATATCCAGTTTAAGATGCTGCGAACACTTACGTTCCATCCCCAAAACAAGCCCAGCGGACCTCCTGAGAACAGGCCAGTCTGAAAGGCGCTGCTCATGCCTGTAAGAATGCCGATAGCACAGAACGACATGCCGAGCACTCCGAAAAGCGACATATTGCGCTTAAACTGCGGTTGATAGCCAAGTTCCTCTAGGCGTTTATCTGTGTCGGAGACGGTGTTCTCTGGTGCTGTCTCCACTTCGATGATGTCGTTCATCGTGTCAGTAGATGATTTGGAACACGATGGTCGGGTAGATGGTCGGCGAAGAAGAAACTTTTGCCGCCCGCATCAAGAAACATGTTTCTTGAGTCTGGTGAGGCACGGCTGTATCCGTTATCAAGAAGAGTGTGTGCTAATTATAGTCAATTGATTGTGCGAATGCCTTGATGAGGTTTGCCTCCTTGGGCGAAAGGAATAATCCAAGACATCCGTAAGCACATGTTCCTTGGAGGGGACACTTCGGCTGCTGGATGGGGCTCAGTCGCGCCGGCACCTGTGGTTGTGGGCAGTTGTAAGCTCAACGCAACAGCGAGGTGTCGATAACTCGTTTACGTGACAATCAAGAGATCGGCATTGCTTAAAAGGAACTTGCATGCACAGTCATCACCTGACCATCCATCAACGCCCTCAGGTCCTGGAATGTGGCATCAAGGACCTCTTTGTTCTCAAATAGATGTCATTCTGTTTTCTGTTTTCTGAGCAGCAAACTCATTTCCTAACCCGGTCGTAAGGTCTATTTGCTCTTTTGCTTAGCCGGCAAGCAAGTTTAGCATTTTCTGATTTGCATCGTCCTTGCCCTTCTGGCTTGCTCAGGAAAGTATGATCGTGACCATGTACCAGTCAGCCTAAGTGCTAAATGCCCAGCTTGGCTACAGGAACGTTTCGGATGCTATATGGTGGAAAATGTTGGTTCTTCGTCAGACGCGACTCGCAATAATCGAAACCCGTAGAGTAATCGAAACTTTGTCAATAATTTGCGACTCGGATCTTCCCATGGGCCTAACTCCGTCTCGCATCTGCATAGGCACATCAAGTACGCGATTGACTTCAGCGCTCGAGCTCATTTATTCTCGCATCTGTACTGCACTGCATTCGTTATGTCAGTTTCCAGACTTCTCGGTCAGACGAAGACGATCCGTCTGCGTCTTTCATTCCGGACTTGCTGTACAAGAAAATGACATTTTGTTTGTTCTGCACATTTCGCAATTATCATATACACTGCATTACTGAGAGAAACAGGTAAAGAGAAGAGAAGAGGAGATGGGTGCCAGCCGCTGAAGGCGGCTCCGGCTCCCATCGTCACGCCTGATCCTACAAGTGGCAAGGTCAGCTACGGCTCGAAGGGCGGGCGGGACGATGAAAGCAAGTGGAGAGGTGGGTGGGATTCTTCTGTTGTTCGTAAGAATGTTTACCGCGTGGAAGATTGAGCTTGTGATAGTCCATATGTATGGTTTAAGGCTGTGGAGTGGAGTGGAAGACGGAACTGTTAGTAGACGAGATAAAAACGTACTTGAGGGAGTGGAGGGTGGGTGAAATTTGCAACAGAGTTTCTCAACTGCTAGACGACGCGTCGGAGGTGATGGTAGGAACGAAAGAAGCCTCGGCTTCTTCCGTCACCTCCGACGCAGACCTAAATCTTCAGTCTGGCTCGCCACACCGAAGATTGTCATCTGCGTCTTTCATTCCGGACTTGCTGTACAAGAAAATGACATTTTGTTTGTTCTGCACATTTCGCAATTATCATATACACTGCATTATTGAGAGAAACAGGTAAAGAGAAGAGAAGAGGAGATGGGTGCCAGCCGCTGAAGGCGGCTCCGGCTCCCATCGTCACGCCTGATCCTACAAGTGGCAAGGTCAGCTACGGCTCGACACCCATAATGTAGGAGCCCGCGACGCGGCGAGACGTAGCGAGAACCCACATGAGTAGGAGGCGGGCATTGAAACTCACAGTACAGAGAGGAGAAGGGGAGAGAAGGCGGAGATCCGACGGAAACACAAAATCAGATTGCACATGCGAGAATCAGGCTGGCCTTGAGAAATTGAGAATGGGAGAACGTAGGACATAAGTGCAGTTAGGGTACTTACTGATTATCTCGGAGGGGGCATGGTTAATCGAACAAACTGATCATGCACTTCGGGAACCGCTTGAAGGTACGGGGCTAAGATCTGGGCATGTTTGCGAAGATAAAGTGAAAAGGCATCAGATGCCCATCGCCCAATCGCCTTAACAACATCAAATGGAACTCCACGAAGGAGATATTCGAGTGTTGAACCAATGCGAATGCTGTGGCCATGTAAGGGCTTAAGGCCTGCATTTTTTGCCGCTCGTTCTAAACACTTGAGAAATACAGTCTTGGAGAGAGGCATATGAGAGTCTCCAGACCGATATGCAAATAATGGACCATCAGAGGGAGGGGAGTTCACTTCCAGATGGTTCTGAAAAGCGGCAAGAGGGTCAGTGGGTCCGTCTTGAGCCGCCCAGAAGACTTCTTCGCCATCTGGTGCCGTTTTAGTACTGGGTAGAGCAAAGGCACGCACTTGACGACCCTGCCGGTCTGCTCGTTCCAAAACATCAGAGGGTTTTACATGAAGATGAGGAAGAAAGCCATTTTGACTGGGCACAGTAAATTCTCCAAGTCGGGCACAGGCATAAAACGAGGTGGTGAGACAGGCAAAAACAGCAGCATCCAGGGGCAGAGAGAGGTCAAGCTGTCGACGAAGGCTGGAGATGATTGTCGGGGTGTATGGTTCGCGAAGAGGTCGTTTGGAAGTCTCTGGGGTGAGAGAACTGGCACCCCGAAGTAAAGATCTAAGTTCGATTTCGTTTATATTCCATGGAACACGATGAAGGACGTGCCAAGCACGAATACCAGCAATGTAGTTTGCAATCGAAGAAGCAGAGTAAGAGCCAGCTAAAGACGCAATAAAACCGGCAAGCAGATCAGGGGAGCAAGGTGCCCGAAGTTCTTCTGAGATATTCAAGTCATCGCAGAAGTGATGGAACTGGGCCAGACCAGAACCATACGTTTGGAGCGTGGAGTCCTGAAGGGAGACGGCCAGAACATCAACCACTCGGTTCTGAAGGGTGGGAGGAAGCACGGATGAAGAAACAGAAGAAAGAGAAGGCTTCCAAAGCTTAAGCCTCAGCGTAGCCGGAACATTTGGTCGTAACAAAGAGCGCTCAAGCGGTCCAGAACTGCTCAAATTTGTGGAGGGACGAGTCACTGTTGTCAAAGAGAATGTCTAAGGGTTCCTGGCTGGGAGCTGTCTTAGGCTTGGGGATGGCACCTGCGATCGTTTGGTTCGAGATCTCTCCATAAGGGACTGGCTCGAGGTAGGGCAGGAGTTCCGGCGGGAGAGGACAGATCGGCAGGCGTGGGCCTGCAGAGTAGATGCCTCGAGACGGCTGGTCGGCTGGATTAGCAGCGGACTGGACGTATCGGAGAATGAGCGAGAGGTCATTCTCCGATATAATCGTGTGGAGGCATTTGAAGATGTCATTAACGGCCTTGTTTCGGCTCCGACCTGCCCTCCATCCACCGATGACAACTGTGTTGTCACAATACATCTTGATTCGGCTGCCAAAGGGTAGGGTGAGTAAGAGCGTTCGGAGCAGGAGCTCGACGCCAACAGCTTCAGCTCAGGCGATCTCGCGGCCATCTTTCTTCCAGCCCGGCCTAAGACGATACGCACCCCAGGCATTGAGCTGAAAGAGGCCGATTCCGACTCCGGAACTTGCATCGGAATATGCGTGTAGTTCGGGGAATTCATCTGTTGAGGGGATTCGGTGAAGAGTAAGACTAAAGCTTGGGAGCGTACGAAGTCGTTACGACCAGTTCCACGGTATTCCGACTGGTTTCGCCCGGTTCCGACTGGTTTCGCTGGAGCGAGGGGACTTAGCAAGAACGCTGTAGCGCACTGGCTCCTCCTGTGCCAGTACACTCATACTATGGCTCCCTCTTACTGCAGATACCATATCCCAGCACTGCCGACACCTGAGAGTGTGAGGGCACACTCCTATTGCACTCGGGACATCATTTGAGCACGTATCCATTGATTCTAGCACACGTACTGTACTGCGGCGCCCTCCTATGACCCAAATCGATCCGCCGATGGCTCCCCGACACTCAGACAGGTCCGCCGACAGCTCCTACCCAGCACCAGGCACTATAGGACACATCCCTCAGTGACTACGTGCCGCCGATCTTATGATTTACCATACGTACAGCCGTGCGGCGACTCTGGATGCCTCCGAGTTGGCCCCCCTTGGCGCCAATCAATGCGGCGGACACTCAGACATCCTCAGGTACCCTCGCCGACGCCTCCTACAGCTTACCAAGCAGTCCCCCATTGTCTAGGGAGCTATATATTGTCATATGTGCTTACATGCCTTACTACGACATATCTGCCACCAGTCCGGCAGTCCCCCACAGCACTGCCGCTCCGGCCACTCATATTAGTCACTAGGGATCGCCCACACTCTGTATTGAGTGCCGCCGATGCATCGGACACCTCAGGGACATTGGCTGATGCGCCCTTTGTCTCATATACGCGATATCAGCCTCCGATCATCGGTTCCGAGGTTTCCCGACTTCCCCCTGACGCGGCGGCCCCCATTATACCATGTATGGAAGGTAGGCATGTGGTACATCGGCGTGCCAAGCCACCGACTCGCGCCGCCAAGCCCAACTCCGCCGGCGCCCGTATTATTGCAGATACTCGATATTCCATGCTATTGGACGCCCCCCTCACGTTGCCGCTCTCAGATTTCACCTGGGCGCTCCGGCAGCGGCCCTTGGCGACCCAGATGACTCAGGAGATGTTGTCAGACAGTAGGATGTGTCGGCGACAGCAGTAGAGTATATATAGAGCTTATACTAGCTTGTAGACGAAAAGGATTCCAAGCCTAGCAAGGATTCCAAGAGCATGTACCAGACCGAGCGCCAGAGTTCGAGATATCCCTCACTCTGAGTCTCCCCTCATGTACTGAGCCTCCCCCTTGACTATATACTATCCTTGACATCTCCTCTTGTTTGACTCCACATTCTACTTGCCTTCGCCGCCTCCGGTACGCCTCTGCCGCTCTGACGATCAGTGATCCGGCGCCCCTCTATTCGACGTCGGCGACCCTTCGGCGACCCAGGCTTCTCATCAGATTCCCCTTCGGTGTCCTTTCCAGCCTTTCACTCCAGTTTATCCCATATATTGATCTTATACGGTCTTTTCCTTTCATCTATCGCGTTTACGCTACTTCGGCGGATTCCTGCGGCCTCCCCCTCAGTCCGGCACCCCTCTATTCGACGTCGGCGGCCATCCGACGACCCAGGCATCCTATCAGACGACCCAGCGGCGCCTTCTCCAGCCACTCACTCCATTTTATCCTTTATATTCATCTTATACACTTCATACCTTCCTGTGGCCGAGTTTATACCACGTTGGCAGCCCCCTGTGATCCCCCCTCTCAAGCGGCGGTCCTGTTATCCTATTCCCTTTATCCAGCGGCATCCCTAGACCCATCCATTACGTCTCCGACGGTTCCTGGCACCTGCCGGGTAGTAGGTCTTTGAGAGTCTGATAGCGTCGGCATCCCATTTTTGGAGGTCCCTTCATACATTCAGCACCCTTAGTAGGACGGACATCTGTAGCACCTTCAGATACGACACCGCCGACCGACAACGCCATAGTCTAAATGGCACGTGCACCGTTCCGTGATCGGCCATCATATAAGACACGGCGGAAGAATCACGCGACGATCCTACACGCGTCAATCACAAGTCTCCGGATCCTGGATCCGTACTCCTGACAAAGAGATTTGACCCTGCAGCGTCGTCCACAGTCCCTCTCCCATTCAAAACGTCGCAGATTTGCCCTGTAAGGCTAGCCGAGGTCTTTCCAAGTCTTTTCCCCAAGTTCCGACTCGTTCCGCTCAAAGACACCCGGTTCCGAAGGCTTCGCTTATGATCTCACCTTTCTATATGCGTCCCGTTTATTTCTTTATGCTCTCGTTCCGACCATGCTTAGTATTGTTTCTTTCTATTTTATGTGTCCCTTAACCATTCATATGCGCCCCTCTCCATGGTGGATAAGTGATATGCATTCCCCTTTTTCTTATGGCTTCTGTTTTCTGACTGATGGGAGGCTCAGTTTGGACGCTTAGTATAAATTTAGCACGACTCTCGTAGTGGGGAGGGAGTTCTCGGACCGTCTCTAGTCCCCCAGCTTCGAGTTCTTCTTGTTCGTAGAAAACTCTCTCGTCTCTAAGGCATAATATACGATATTTCGTGTTCTGTACAGTCGATCAGTGACCTCTCTTCGCAGCAGAGCCGTTCGTACGTTCGTATAGTTCGCCTGGTTCGTATAAAGGACCCATCCTGTCTCTGTCATCTGGATCGAAACTTCATTGCGTGTTCCGATCGGTTTCGCTGGTTTCGCCCGTAACCCAGTTACTTAGCGCGCCGCGTGCTTTCGGTCTCGTAACACCTTCCCCTCACCACTGTCGTCGGAAAAGGACACCATATTATCCCTTTCCATCACCGTAAAGTCCCTCCGTCTCTTGTATCACGTTAGGGTCGCTCAGTTACCGTCCCCGTCCTTCATATCGCGTTTCGAATCGTTACGCCGCGTTCCGACACTTTAGACTCCGAGTGAGATCGGCTGCCGTCGCTTCCCAGTGAGTTAGCACGGTCAATTAGTCACGTTCGAGTTGGTGGTTCGACTAGCGTAGCCTTAGTTAGATTAGTTTTTGTGCCTTGTGTAAGTCGGCTTTAGTCCAGAGCTCGCAGTTGAGCCGGAGAGTCGATTTAGCCTTTGCACCGCCACCATCAATCTCAGGAGAAGCCCATCCTCGGAATCATTCCTCGAGCGCTTCCCACGCGTTCCTCAGCCCTCATACAACCCTTCTCTCGTATATTCCATTATCCCTTCATTTCCACTTGCCTTTGGTCTAGGTGTATCTCTCTGCTAACTACTCAAGGGTATTCTAGGGCAGCCCCTCGAACTTTATATTCCCTGTCCGGTATCAGAACGCCCACAGGAGTTTCATCGGCGAGAAACGTTTGGAGAGGAGAGCTGGGCTGTCCACCACTCCAATTCAGCTCGAATGGATCTGGCTGGTCGGTGAGGGCAGTCAGGGCGATCACCATATGTTGGAAGCATGGATTCAAGTCCAAAAAGGTAGGCTCGTCCAGCCGGGAGGACGTGGCTAGCATGGAGTAGTTTTCCATAGAGTTCTTGTACATCCTTGAGAGTATGCCACTTCCGGGTATGCCAGCTTTGAATAGCCGACTTGTATTTGGAAGATTTGGTATCAGAAAGAGAGACAGTTTTCGACTCCAAATCCCAAAGAAAACCGAGATAAGTGACGGTGAAAGTGAAGGGTGTAGTTTTCTCGTGCTTCCAAGGAACACCAAGATGCAGAGAAATTTGATCAACATGAGAGGCAGAATAAGCAAATAATGAATCGTTTGAATAAATCGTTGAAGACGCAGCAGAAGGAGACTGTGATGGAAGCACAGTAGACAAAGAGGGAGTGAACTCGAGTGATTGGAGTGGAAACTCCATATTGTCTGAAAACTCTTCGAGACGACCGTCAGGAAGGAAATCGCCAAGGAATAGAAAACGAGAATGAACCTGTAGACGGCCAAGACGTCTGGCTTTATCTGCCCAAAGGGATCGCTTTTTATTGTAAGAAGATAGTTCAGAACGAAGGATGCGAAGGAAGAGAAAATCATCGACCCATTTGATAATGGGTCCAATGCCACAACCGGAAAGAATGTCACAGAAAGCATCAGCAAGGAGGCCCCAGACTCCACCAGCAGAAGAGAGACCAAAACAGTTAGCGTTATTAAGCGCGAACTGATCACTTTCAGAGAGACGAACAACAATGCCAGGCCACTGATCTGGAGCCATAGGAATGGTCCGAAAAGCGTCAGCCACATCACGACAGGATCCTTGAGACCCAGGCGGTAGGTGGAGAATAAGAAGGGAGGCTGTGAGAAAAGTTCCCCATGTGCATGGGAAGAGATCGGAGTCGATGTGTGAATTAATGGAGGAAACAGAGGATGATGGCGAGCGCAATCTCTGCTTGTAAGGAAAAGAAAGATTTTGTACCAAACGAAACTTATCTGAACTGGGTTTGGCCACAAGAGAGAGTGGAGAAGATTGAAAAGGTCCAATGTGAGCTTCCAGCTCAGAACGGGTGAAAGGGCCAAAATACCGGCCAGCTGCAAATTCTGCAGATACAATAGAATCAAACACTCCCTGGTGTTCATAAAGTGAAGCGGAATTGGAGGGACAGAAGGACTCAGTAATTGAGGGAACGCCAGCATGGAACCCATTATATAGAGAAGCGACAAGGGTAGGATATCGAGAGAGAAGTCCGAAACGACACAAGTGAGAATGCCATTCGGAAGGATTATATGGAGAAGAAAAAGGAAAACTATTTCTGAGCGAGTTTGCATCCGACAGCCCCGTGACTTGGAGAACCGCATCCAGAGCACTCGTGAAGGTAGGAGTGTTGTTTGGAGCAGCCAATGATGAGCTGGAAGCGAATGCAAACGGCCCGACCTGTCTGATTGAACAAGGCATTTCCAGGCCCACGGTAACACCGGGATGGCTGGGAACCGTCCCAAATTTTGGTACGTGAGCACGACTGAATGTCGTGGTCCCCAGAGCCAAGGCAGACGGCACAAATGGTGGGGAGTCCACTTGCACCCTGGCGAAAAGGCTCGGTTTTACGAAACCGGGAGGAAGAGGATTGGACAGGGAGGGAGCTCGCTGTATCAATGCCAAAACGACGCTTGCGAGCACCAGGTGCCCGAGAAGGGACTACTGAGCTCGAGGACTGAATAAAACAAATAGCATGCATATTGTCCGAGGGAGCAGCATTTTGGACAGAAGAAACAGAAGCAAGTCAATGCAAAATGCGACATCACAGTCAAAAGGACCATATGAAAGAGGCACATCATCGCCCAAGAGAGAGGGGTGACATCGCGATCAACAGGTCTCGCGGGCAGAAGCAGATCATCGCAGAAAAAAGCGGCATCGCAACTCGTGAATATTGCGGAACAGAAGCAGATCATCGCACAAGCGGCATCATGGTTAGACAGAACCACGGAACAGAAGCAGATCATCGCCCATGAGGAGCGGCATCGCGATCCGGAAAAGTATCGCGGGACAGACAGACAGATGCAAGACCGCAAACATAAAGTAGAACGGTATTTCGTGTATACAAAAGGTTGTAAGATAGTGCAAAGAAGGTTCAGATTGACGTGACAGAGACTCACGGTTGTGGAAGCCATAAGCTGGTTAATTTCGTTAATTTGCTTTTGGTGTTGAGCCGCCTGCAGTTCCTGAAGTATCTGGTTGAACATGGTTTCATCAACACGATTGATGTAAGGGTGTGAATTAGTCTTCTCGAGATCATTATGCCACATAGTGCGGATGTCTGGCTCGCCACACCGAAGATTGTCAAATGTTAAAGGGGAGACGAAAAGTGTGTTCGCGGAGAGAACAGAATCTCTCTGACTAACAAGAAAATGATAGACTGGAAGAACTAGCGAGTGTCGATGGTAGTACATGCAATATTATTCTGACTGATAATTTATAGTACTCAAGAATGCAAGATATCTTTACTTTTCTTATGACGGAGTCCGATCACTTTGCCTCGGTTCACGTCGCCAAAGGTACCCTGGACCGATTACACTTTCGCGATACTTCGATTTTTCTTTTGAATCGGAAAGGAAACTCATAGCTGCTCTGAGAACTTCGTAAACGCGCCAGTTCCTTGCAAGTGGTCTCATCGACATATGCTAGCATATACTCGATGAATTGGGCATAGCTCCACTTGCGTCCGTAGTCCTCAGGACACGAGTTAAGGAAACCATATCCGTCATCAAATTAACGAAACCCATATGTCACCGTTTCGCTCACATTGCTGTTTGTTCGTGTTTTATGACGTGAGCTCATTCGTACGGGTCGAATATACTAACCAAGTATTTCCAGGCATCTATCTGTCATCAAGTGCAAGACGTTCCTCATTCCGTTCTTGTATCACCACATTGGTGCTTTACTTCTGCAAGAGCTCAGCATATGACCTCCCTTCGCGGAGACGAAGGCCGCTAAGTAGGAAGCTAACGTTCGAACAGATGTAAACAGATGCATGACTGGAATGTGGAAGCTGTGCTGCCGAGAGTCGGTTGAAGCGATGTGAAGAGTTTCAGTGAATACGGCTTTATGCGTGACACCAAGATTATCTCGTTCCAGAACGGACAGAACGGACGGATTCTGTGGCCGTCTTGTTTAGTTCTTACGCCGACCTCTTCGGTATGCACTTACGCAAAGATCGAATGCACTCTCAACATCCCGCTTCTTAATGTCGGCTTGCAACTTGCTCCTATCAAATAGTGGTGGAGAACTCTTGACTAGGGTTCGACTTCCATGCAAGGCGCTTCAACGCCTATACTCGCCGGAGTCTATCGAAACTCCTATGGAGAGTTTGAGAAGAGTATACAGTCTTGCATCAAATCCGGTAAACCTTGTCTAGACGAAGTGCAGTCTTTTCATGGGCGATTTAAATAAACCAACTCCTTTAGATCTGAGCATAACCTTGCTCAGATGACTAAATTATCCGGACCTGATCTAACTCTCATACTTTATACAGAAAATGTCATTTCCTCTCTATTTTCATGCTTTTTGGAATTATTCTAGCTATTCCAATAACATGAATATCTAAATATTGTAAGACATTTGATGCAGCTTCGGTTAGTCTGTAGAGTGAAATGGATAAGAATCACAGAATAATTGTCATTTGACATTGACAGGTGTGCATCGACGACGATTAAGAACTTTTGGCGTTTTGCCACCTCCATTTGGAAGGCTATACTAAATTCGGAACTTGCTGCCTAATTTGGACAGAAGCACCGTATACATACCATACAGTCGAGTGTATCAAGCTGATACTGTACACGTCCTAAAAGTGCTTCTCATTCGTCTTGGTCCACTAAGTATTATGCTTCAAACGACCTGACTTTGTATATACTGTGACATCTTGCTCCAATTAATCTAGTTCTGCATACTGTAATGGCCTTTGTCTTCCGCTTTGGTCTTCGTTCGACTGTAGTTCACTGCTTCCGGACCTTAGAGGACATCTTAGGTGAGCTTTTGAACTGACTCCACAGAATTGAAGGTAGATATGCTTCCCATCCGTCCGCAAGCAACGGACGAAACCTAACAGACATAGTTTCACGTTCTACAGCGCATCGAACTGCGTATTGGGCTATTCTTGCACGATCATGCATAACGTTCAAGTGTTCTCACGGGAGAACAGAAAATCTATATAACGGACGTTGGGTTTCGCCCATTCCATCAGCAACTTTTCTAGCTCTTGTGTACTCAACAACTATCATCTCCTTGCAAGTTTTTGTCTCTGCTGAACACCATAGCAATGTCGACCGACACTAGTACTGTTTCTTCTTTCTGTAAGAGAAATCCTCTTTATCGTTGTTAATTATTGATAACTGACGTCCATATTGTGCTCTAGTTGAGGGAGCTTATTGGATTCGAAGCCTGGATGACAACTCTGTTCTCGCACCTGGAGCGACAGAAGACGGTGGAATTGTTCCGGTCATCAGTCAAGTCAAGTTCGCTGCGAAACAAATCCTGGCGGATTACTCCCAGATGTGGCTTATCGAGCCACTCACTGACGGCGTGAGCTTCACGATCAGAAATGCGCAATCTGGAAACGTTTTGGATGTCAAGGGAAGCAACACGGACGATGGCACGCCAATTATAATATACCAACAACTGAACAATCCGAACCAGCAGTGGAAGTTTGAATGGGTCGACGACGTCGACGGGTGAGCCTCCATTTTCTTGACAATATGTGTGCAACCGGCTGATAACACATCATCTTCAAGCTCTCCATATTATCGCATAGTCAATATTTACACAAAGAAGTGCTTAACAAACAACGGTGGCACTCTTTATTCCGAGACATGGAATGACGAGCCGCAGAAACGCTTCGCGTTTGAACCTGTCGTCTTTCCGCCGGTTTACTGGATCTCCCATGCCAAGACGGGATGGTACCTCCAATACAACAAGTCTGATGGCTCCCTCATCGTCGACGATAAGGTATCCGCCACGGCAGACACACGTTCACAACTCTGGTTCCTCGAGCCTGAGACGGATAGCGACGCCTACATAATTGTAAGCATCGAGGACGACCAGAGGGTCCTGGATCTCTCCCAAAGCGGCACTGCGGACGGTACACCCGTTATTGCATGGGCTTATTCGGGCGGAGCGAATCAGCAATGGCTAATCAATGATATTGATTCAAGCGACTCCGGAGAGGATAGGTAAGTTCCTTCGCTTACGAGGGAGAATTTCAGATCATTGAATTAAAACTTCAAACCCTATTACAGAGTCAAGATTGTTAGTGCCTTGTCGAACACGATTCTTTCAGTAAGCGAAAGTGCCAAGTCTGGCACAGTGCAGATCAATCAGGACAAGGGAGACAATGACCAGACGTGGAGACTCCAACCATTTCCGTTCCCTTCTGTTTACTGGTCGACGCTCCAGAACCTGCAAACGGGAACGTTCCTCAAGCAAAATGGAAGCTTGGTATCTCCTTCAAGTGGGATGGCAAACGCTGTTGATTATAGTGTCCAGTGGAGGTTTTTGCCAGACAAGGCGCAGCCGCACCATTACACCATTATAAATCGAGCAACGCGCCAGGTGATTATGGGGAAAGACTTACCACCGACGGTAGCTGCAGTAGACGATAGTCAGAAAGGACAATACGGCCTATGGGCGCTCGAGCTGGCCGGAGATGGAATCGGCATTATCAATACGACGACTATCGGCGCCTTAGATCATTTCGGTGGTGGACTCACCATCGAGGCGACCCCCCACAATGGATTAGATAGCACATACCACCAGTGGCTTGCCGTACAGGTAATCATGGTTCATGATAGCTGCAGTTATGAACATGCTTTCTGACAGGGAAAACAGGTGTCGGATAGCTTGCCGTCATTTTCACTCGTCAACAATCGCACTGGAAGATCCCTCATGTTCAAGAGTGCCACAGACCAAGGCGGCGTGATCATGTCCGCCGACACGATAAACGACTGGAGCAACCAATGGATCTTCCAGAACCTCTCCGGAACGGATTCAGACTCCCCTATTTACGCGATTATTAACAAACTATCTGGCACTGTTCTAGATCACTGGGGCGAAGTACGCATTGCAGCGGAAAACGACGACACTAGCGATACTCACCACCAATGGAAGCTCATACCATGCCCATGCGGTGAGAACTACTTCCAGATACAGAACGTTGCGACTGGTCATTACCTTGAAGAGCGGGAGGACGGAGTCCCTAACGCGAAGGCGACGGATACTATGAATATGGACAACCCGACTGACACCGACAGGGCGCAATGCTGGGAGCTTGTTTCCAACCGACTGCAAGACATCGATCTTGTGACTTTGGATGACGACGTGCTGCAGGGAACCCTGCCTTACCTCCAGCCGGACAATGCGGACACCCTGCGTCACCGAATCGTCGAACGTGCACCTGGCAAAGACAAGAAAGGAAAGGACAAGAGCTCACACAAGCCTCAGAACCCTCGTCTCTTGCGAGACATCTCGCCGTTCATTCTCAACATCTTTGGCCATGTGATCGATGAATGGGTGGAGGACAGACTCCCGACAACTGTGCAGGCCGGAACTCGCGTGTCCACGAACCGCCGCGAGGTCGAGAATCGCTGGAACATCTCCATTCCTCGTTCCCTTCAAGTTGGTTCTGAAAGAGACGGATGGGTCCGCATCGATATACAGGGAACGTACGAGACCTCTCCAGGAAATCGCGTGGCGAACATACAAGGCCAGTGGAACAACGACTCTGTATTCCATGTGATCGTTCCTCTTGGCGTCACTGTTGGAAGGGAAGTTATTCGCGGAGCGATGCGCAGGAGCTTGGCTGAGCACACGAGTATCACCATAGAGCCCGCGAACTCGAAGCCGCCCTCTGGTGGAAAGAAACCGAACACGACTCCGAAGCCTCCTCCAGGCCCTGGCGGCTCCGGGAACGGATGGGTTTACACCTCTGCTGTCAGCGTCGCTAGTGCCGTCACGTTGGCGATCTTGATTTTCCTGTGAATAATTGCAGCAATAATGTCAAGACCTCTTCGATCGTACGTATGCCAATCTCTTACCTGTAAAGAAATGTTTCGAGTCGAAATATGTACTACATGGCGCCTCCAAGCTCCGTGGAATCGCTAGTAGTCCGATCAAGTTTGTTAAAGATAGTCGTGAATATATAGTTGATAATATAGTTGATATGTGACCCGTGAATTTACTGTCATCGATTGAAAACCCCATTCCCTAAAAATTCGCAAAACGAGTCAACCTACAGCTCTGGTAGCTCGTCTAAGCCAGCATACATACATTGTGCTCTTCATCTGTCACTTCATTCCTTCATCTTTCGTAAAAGGCGATAAACGATGAGTAGCGCTGAATGTAGTACTTTTATGAAAGGAGAGTAAGAGGACACGACGTCTTGTCCGAGCCTACCGTCTTCTAGTCAACGCTATTCATCCAGTAGTGGGCATTGTGGCCAGCTTGCCAACCACATCGTGCAGGCTATATTGATTGATTTATCGCAGACTTAAAAGCGTGAAATTGCGAGGTGGTTTGGTTTGGTTACGTGTGCACACGCACGTAGGGTTGGCGGTAATACTTAGAAGACAAAATGCATGGGTGAAAAGTCAGATAATGTAAATAGATGTAAATGATATTTTCCCACGCCTCTCCTAAGAGTTGTTTCCCTTGACCTTTATTATCAAGGATGAGTTCTATAATCTCATTTGGAGTTGCTCCGAGTCATCGCAAGATTCTGTAAGGTATTATGTTGCATTACGTCAATTTATAAGCAACCATAAGTGCTTATGACTGATTACGAAGGCTCATAAGGCAATATAAACTGCGAATGTGCCGTGCAGAATTTTGCGATGGATGAGCTGGCATGGACGCATGCAGGCGTCTAGATAAAACCGTAAACTGGTATATGAATTACACTCTTTCCTCTGTTTTTTTCTCAGTCTCTTCAAACTGATTCTTTCCATCCTGCACGACAGCAAGAAGGCCCGTAAAATGTTATTTCCCATACCCAGAATAACTATATGAATGGCCAATGTTTGTTTGTCCTAAACGTGGATGATTGGCGCACTGTCCTTATCCGTTTACTGACCCGTAGGGATGTTGACATGATCATATCATTCTTCTTTTGCCGACGACGTCACTCGTCGAAATTGCAGAATTATTCCCGGTCTCTGCGGCTTTGTGCCTTGGCCTTAGGAAGGAACCGGACGGAAGGTCGAACAGAAAGTCCTTGCCAAAAAAGCGGAAGAGATTGGCATATCGTTGGCTTTTCGGAGGATACTTCACTGTAGGAAGAACCCCAGAAAATGCTTCTGCTTGCAGAAGCTCAGAGTTAAGAAATTGCAAGTTGACGACCCGTCTTGCTACTGCTAGTACTCACAGGCTTCATGAGAGCTTTGGCTACGGTCACTGTCATGAATGGTATAACATCAACATTTCCTAAACTAGAAACCTTCGGCAAATCCCAACCAAAACATTATTGATTTACGACTTGACCATTGACCATCATCACTGCTCGTCTCGGTACGGTATTCGATCAAGACTAAATACATAGTTGCGAAAGCATTAATTCAATTTCAAGACTGTTGGATTCCTTGGCGACTTATGTATGGATAGCACGTCCGAGTTATGCCCACTTCCAATGGTGCTTCAGATGACCTGACAGGGCCAACTTGAAGTCCTGCAGAGCTCGGCTTTATCCTTTGCAGCTTAATCATATTTTTTTCACAGGCTTCTGTTTTTCATAAAATGCCCAAAAGCTCTCATGAAACCTTGGCAGATCGATATCAATTCCTGATATAGGCAGGATTTGATTCTGGCTGTCCAGAAAAGGGGGCACGTCTGTGGGTGGAGCTTTCATTGCAGTTCTTTCCAGTTGACCAAAAAGCACCGACGGGTCTCGACGATTGGATCTTTTGACTTTGAAATGGCCATTCGCAATTTGCAAGAGCGTGCCGGATCAGGATCACTGCTATTGATAGACGGGATGGTTTTGGCTCGTGAAGGAACGCGTCTTGACGCGTAGCTTGCACCTTTACAGACAAATGAAGGCCATTCACCCAAAGCATTGTGTTTGTCGAATGTAGTAGTGAATGTTGCTTGAGCGACGAGTATTCTATCTGCCAGTAGAATAAGCGCCCAACGGGTTTATAATAAAATCCATTTTTGATGAAGCCTCCGCAAGTGAAACCCAACTTACCCACCGACGACCTTGAGCGAATAATGTCTCAACAAATCCCGCCTGCTCAAAGCACAACGCAAGAAGTGGCCGAGAGCAAGAAGTGGGGCAGAGGTGACTGCCAAGTAACATGGCTAAATTAATTCATATTAATTATTCATTAATGTTGCAGTGTTGATTTGCGGTGGGACGGACTGGTTCGTTTTTCCTGCTCTTGCAAACAGACCATGAGGACGGCGAACAGTCACATCTGACCCACAACTGATAGGGCATATCTCGGCAGAAAAGATAAGAAGGGCGCACTCCCAAAAGAACACTCAGAACAGTATGTCCAGTCCAGCCTAAAATCATAAACCAGCAGCCAGCTCAACTCGGCGCTCTCTCGTCGCAGCCCCGACCTCCTCGAACCCCACATCCTCCGTTCACTTGCCAATGTCGCAATCACATCCATACACGCGTCGGGTGCAGGTTGCCACGTAGTGTGCATCGCAGTCGACGGGTCTGCGTATCTCTTCGGGAGAAACGCCCCAGCTGCTCTCGGGCGCGCGATGCGTACCGAGTCGAACCAGCCCCCGGGCGTCGTGAGCGAGAACGCCCCTCGAAAACTTACGCCTCAGATGCTCGGGGCACCCAAAGGCGTCACATTCGTGCACGCTGCGGTTGGGAGGAACCATACCTTGCTTGTGGGAAGCAACGGTGAGGTCTGGACTGCGGGAGCAAACTCGCATGGCCAGGTGCGTTATTCCGAGGCTAATTAGTGCATACCCATTCTCTTGCTCAAGTTTCGTTTTGGTCATAGTGCGGTCATCCACCATGCTCGGAAATTTCGAGTTTCGCAGCCATTCGCGGCCCGTGGGCAGGCGGTGAGAAGGACAAGATCGCAAAAGCGGGTGCAGGCATCAGCTTCTCACTTCTCCTCTCAGAATCCGGTAAGGGTGAGTAAACTTAAACTTCTCGTCTTCTTTTGTCGCATGTCCAGCTCCAACTGAATGAGAACGGGAATGGATAAGTTTATGCTGTGGGAAGCGGCGAACATGGTCAGTTGGGTAATGGACGGACGGGAGAACACATTGCCACGGGCAACAAGACCATGTATGATATTCATGCTCAACCAGGTGCGCGAATTCTCGACTCTATTAGGATTACGTCTCTGTTTACGCTCTTTCAGTCCTTATAAAGGGTCTTGAAGGCAAGCAGATTGTTCAAATTGCTTGTGGTCACCAGCATTCCATCGCTCTGGACAAGGACGGGTGGGTCTTTGCGGCCATTGTTTCTTGTCGGGACCAATCTTATGGCCCTTTGCAGGCTCGTATATGTCTGGGGTTACAACGGTTACTGTCGACTCGGCTTAGGCAACCAGCAAGACGTGCTCTTCCCGAAGATTGTCCCTCAAGTATGTTTCGTTCTTGAACCTCCCAACTTAACCTTAATAAAATACACCACATCAGTTCTCGGGACCTAATGAGATTTCGCGCGGAGTTTTCGTAGCTGCCGGGCCGACAAATTCTGTCGTGCTTGACAGGCAAGGCATGTATTACATGGCGGGTAAAGTTGGTTTTCTGTCTCCATTTTCTTGAGTTCGTGCTCCAAGAAATCTTACGGCAATATTCTATGTGCTGTAGTGGAAGAATAGTGGCGAGGGCTCCTCGGGCTCGCCTTTCTCGACTTTCCGGTACATCCAAGAACTAATGTGAGTTTTGTTATTTCCTTTTTTTTTTTTCTTTCGAAAGAACTATTCTTATGTATGTGCCTTAGGGGATGTAAGATCTATTGCGCCTGCAGTGGAGGCGTGACGCACTTTGCACTCGCACCAGACGAAGAATCAGACGACGGTGGGGTGATGACCATCGCCTTTGGCCAGAGTGCTGCAAACGGCGAGTTGGGATTCGGACCCGACGAACCAAAGAGCGCGACAAAACCTACAAGGCACCAGCCCTTGATTGGCATCGACGTCATTGAGTGAGATATTCTTGTCTTTATGGTTCTGATACGTGTATTCTGAATTATTTATTTTTTCGCGTTAGTATCGCTGCTTCGCAGAATACAACTCTCTTCCTTGCTCGTCCGAACTCCAAACTATCAGACCTTCCGCGACACCCGGCCGAGGTCGACTCTCCTGACGACTGTGTGGTGTGCAACAAGGATCGAGGGGACGACGACCCGCCATTAGCTTGCGACAAGGTATCTTACAATTGTGTATGTTGCGCCAGGGGCATGGCTTACTTTCTTATGACGATAGTGTGACTTCCCGTATCATACTTCCTGCCTAAAGCCTCCGCTTCCAGCCGTCCCGGAAGGCGAGTGGTTCTGCCCGCGATGCGTGCCCTCCTGCGTACCTCCTGTGCAGTCCTCATCGACTGGCGAAAAGGGAGTGAAAGATACGGATGAGGATGCTGACGCGGATGGCGACGCAGAGGCAGATGGTGATGATGATGGAGAACGAGATCAAGAAGCTCCGGCTGCACCAAGGAAACGCGGGCGGGCCGCGAAGACGGACAAATCGCCCAGTGCAACTGCTACCGGTGGGCAGAAGCGCAGAGCTTCGGACACGAAGTCGACCGGTACGTTTGTATAGTGACCTCTGTGTTTCTTCGAGTATCAGCTGACGGCGTTTGTGACAGCGACCAAACGCAAGAAGTAACCTTTCTTACTTTGTTTCTTCTTGTCGGAGTGAAGTCTCGAGATAAGTATCGTGATTGATAAGAGACTCTTGCTGGACTGGACTGCATCCTCCGCTCTCACACATACACATACATATACATATATATATATATCTTGCACGCGCATTTTTCATTTCATAAGCCTTGTACATACCTCTTGTTTTTGGGTCATGCCATAACAATATCAGTTCCTCGTCTGTTTGGAAGAGAATGGTATATAGCAAGAATAAGAGAATAATACGGTACCAAGTCGGAGACAACTCAGTTCACTTCTCTTATCTACGCATCGTATATGTATAACCCACGACTTCAAGTCCAACTGGAAGGAGATAATGCCCTTAACTATGGGAAGTACATGATAATCACCCAAACGATGAGGCCCGCAAGTCCCACCACAGCAAGAAAAACTCCTCCGACAGCGAATATAACCATCTTCGTAGTCATATCCTGGCCATCAGTACCAACCACATCGCCATTGTGGCCATTTGCGCCTCTCGCGGCACCACCGCCAGGAGCAGCTAGTTCTTCGGCCTGTTTTCGTCTTCGCACGGCATGGGTGAGTCGGGCGTCCCGGTGGGCGATGACGGCGCGTGCGTCAGATTCGTCGAGCGTGTGGCCGGATGCGGTGAGGACGACGAAGGAAGGGTAGTATCGTTCGCACCATTGTTCGATCTACGTGAACAAATGTGTCAAGTATTGAACGCGAAACAGAAAAGAGGCGTACCTTGCCGCATGCTATGGAGATAGCGAGGAAGTTTGGATCAGAGGGGACTGCTTTGGCGTGAATGTCGCGCGTGTAGTCTCGGAATATGTACGCGACGTCTCGGGGGTTCGATGAGCGCATAATCAGCTATCACAGTGTTTGTCAGATTAAGAAAAAAAAAGAGCTACAACGGAGACTTACCTTAGCAGCTGCTGCCTTCCGAATCTTCACGTTCCCATGAAACACCGCCGGGTTCATGAAACAAATCGCCAACGTCGCCATCGCCATAGTCTGCGGGATCGCACAGAAATTGAACACGCTTTGAGTCCTCAGCAACGAGATATACTCCAACGAGTCAACGGCGTGACGGAGCGCGTCGAGGGTCATCGCACTCAGCGCCCACAGTGCGCGTTTCTCGTTCTCCGGCTTGTACATCTCGCGCGGATCGGCGAAGCCGAACCTCTCGCCCCAGATGGCGCGCGGCCAGAACAAGCGGCCCGCGTCGACGTCTTCCCTGAAGTCACGCAGGATGTTGGTCTTTTGGAGGAGGAGGCCCATCGCGTTCGAGAGTGCGAGTTGGTCGCCGAGCCAAGATACTTCCTTCTCCGACGCGGAAAGGAGCCGCGAGAGGCCCTCACCTACGAGACCCGCGACGTAGTGGCAATACAGATCAAAGTCCTCCATCGACCCGAGGCCCAGCGAGCCAGCCTTGTACGCCTGGTGCGCGTAATCCGCCATACCATTTGCCATCTTGTCGCAGATATCGAGGATGACGTCCCGGTAAGACGGGGAGAGCAAGAGCAGCTCGTGCACGACACAATCGAACTCGACGAGGAGTTGTCTGTCCTTCTCGCGCGGGCCGTTGCCTGTGAACGTCCACCCAGGCGTGGCACAATGCTTGGCAAAGTCGCGCAAAAGGGGCTGCTTGACGCTATCATCTATCGTCATGTCGTCCTCGATAGTGTCCAGCCCACGTAGCACGAGATAAAATAAGCAAATCTTTCGATACAAACTGTTGAGTACTGTTTCTTTTTTTTTAATATGTAAAACGCGCATTACTCACTACACGGGCGAGTTCACCATCGAGCTCCTTGATGACGGACGAGAAACTCCTACTTGTCTTGTCCAAGAAATCCCAACATCGCTTCATGGTATCCCTGTTATACCCCGATGTCTCAAATTCCTCAGCGGAAGTGATATCCCGTTTCTCTTCATGGTATAGCCAATACTGGGCGAGAGTGCGGAACTCGAGAGGGTGGGTGAGGAGCAGCAGGAAAAGATCTGTTGCACCCATTTTCAGAACGACCACACGGGAAGGAGGACAAGCTGCTTTTAGCGTCGTACCACCTCAACTCCAAATTTACAGATCCGGCAACCTCTACGTTTTAGTGTCACGTGCTGCCGTGTCCGTCCGCCAATCCTTTCTTCTCCGTTCGTTCAATACAATAGCTGCATCTTCGGTGCTACTTCTTCTTCCCTAAAGTCGAGCTTAACATCTTAATATTATTGCCAAACGAGTGTTACTAATTTCCTTTCTTGCCGCGAAATAAGTGTGACGTGCGTTGACACCGAATAACTCTATCACGTCATCGATGACAGCCTCGGAAGCATGTCCGTCGGCTTTCAACGACACATCCTTATCATCTCATTAGTCCGGGCTGTCAGATAAGGATATAAAAGAGCGTCGACTTTAACGGTCATTCGTTCCCGTCCTGATCTTCTAGGCCTCCACCATCTACTCATCACCCTCGAGCCTACCTCACAGAACAGGAACAAGCAAAAGAAGCATGTCTTGTCGGGCATATCTATACGTGCTTTGTTCTTCTAGCAAGAAGAAATCAGCTCGAGAATAATCCAAGACAAAGTGCAGGCCACAGCACACAGTTTGTGGTTAACGAGCCACAGGGTCAAAGAAGTATATCTTCCCTGGAGAACAATCAATTCAATTCGTCGCATTCCGACTCTCGCCTGTTCTCTTTCCTTACCATCAACACATTCCTTCTCGCTGAGTCTTTTGTTTTGAATTGCAATCATCGAAGATGAGTGATGATGAAATTCCGTACAAAGGCATGACGCCCCTCCCCGCCCTTCCAGTTCACCTCAATCCTCATCTATATTCTTACTCTCCGCCCGACCCTTATCGTCGGTTCTCCTTCCACCATACTCCCTCTCCACTGAGAAATGCCTCTTTTCCGGTCGCATCGAATGAGACTAGCTCTCGTTCATCCTCTTCGAGGCAGGACTCACCCTTAGGTCTTAATTCTTGTCCCGTGTACGTGACTTTCTTTGGGATTAGCAGCTCCTATGCTTTAACCTCCACGTTAAGATTCCCAGAAAAGCTTCAACAAAGTCAGTATTTCTCGTATGGTACTTAAAACATTCACTAACCAAATACCTTCCCATCATTCGCCAGCAATCGATTTCGGACGTGACTGCACCTCAGTAGTTTACCGCTTCGCATGTAAAGGCAAGCTAACACGGCAAATGCGAGACCTAGCGAATCTACATACAGGATACTGCATCGCGTACATAAAGTACTACACCGAAATACTTGTCAAGGACGCAGAGACAGGACGGATAAATCAGACCGTGGCCGCTTCGCAGTGGGACGTTCTCCAAGCGGAGATTCGATATCTGACGAATTGGAGGAATAATCTTTCGGGTTTCCTTGTCCTTGAGGATCGTTGAAGTGTATCAGCAATGGATGCTGTGTCAGGATGTAGAGTATGCAACGGCATAGCATTGAAGTCAATCTTCTAAGTTGCTGTTGAACCTGCTTGGTCAGGAAATGCCGCCACCTATCTAATAAGTTCAGCAGCGACACGTCTATGGGCATATCCACCATCATGTCCAAATAAGAAAACAAATACGGAGGAAGACGGACGCATTTCCAATTCTAGTCGTCCACCGGCTCACTGTCGTCGGGTAATGAGTCTGTACGGCCTGACACTGGAACAAGCAGAAAGAATACGCATTGAGCGTACATGCGCTCTATTCCCTGCTGAGCTCAGGGGAGGGCAGCTGCCATATGTTCCGAGACAAAGTGCAAGCCACGGCATACAGTTGTGCGCTGCGGTTAACAAGCCACGAGGTCAAAGTGCAAATCTTCCCTGAAGAACAATCAATTCTGCTTCAATCCAACTCTCTTTTGTTCTTTTTCCTCGCACTCCTTCTCACCGAACCGTTCTTCATCGATAATACTTATGGGTGATGATGAAATTTCATACGAAGTTGTGACGCCATTCCCTGCCCTTCCGGCTCATCTCAATCCTCTTCGAGATTCAAGTACTTCACCCGACCCTTGTCATCGATTCTCATTTTATTACATTCCCTCTCCGCTGAGAAATGCCGTTTACCCGGATGCTTCGAATGGGACGCACTCTAATTCATCGTCTTCAGCGCGGGACTCTCCTCCGAGCCTAGATCTTGAATCTTGTTCCTTGTGCGTGGCTTTCTTCAGGATCAGCAGTACTCGTCACATTGACACTTTAGCCTCCACACTGAAGGTTCCCAGAAAAGCTTCAGCAGAGTCAGTGCTTCTATCTAATGGCATCTGGCATATACTAACCAAATACCCCGCTCCGCCCACTCAT
Source organism: Sanghuangporus weigelae (assembly GCA_033182465.1). Taxonomy (NCBI): domain Eukaryota; kingdom Fungi; phylum Basidiomycota; class Agaricomycetes; order Hymenochaetales; family Hymenochaetaceae; genus Sanghuangporus; species Sanghuangporus weigelae. The sequence goes on along the minus strand of CP137319.1, from coordinate 3,316,691 downwards.
CAGCAATCGATTGCGTCCATGAATGCACCGCAATAGTACACGAATTCGCGAACAGAGGCGAGCTAACACGGAAGATGCGGGACATAGCACATCGACACATGGGAATTTGCATCACGTATATAAGGAACTACGCCGAGGCCCTCGTCGATGCCGCAGAGGAGGGAGAGATAAACCAGATCGTGGCCGAGTCGCAGTGGGATGTTCTCCGAGCGGAGATTCGTTATCTGACGAACTGGAGGAATGATCTTCTGGACATTCCTGTCCTTGATTGACGAAGATTGTTGGAGTGCATTAGTGCTGGGTGTTATATGAATATTTGGAGTGGACGATGTATCTCTAGAGTTGATGTGAAGTTGGCATCTTTAAACTTGAGTCGCTGTTGAAATTCATTCGGAAAGTGCCGATATCTAGTTACGTATTGAAAGTCTGACGCGACGCGTCTTTGCACGCATCCATCATGTTGTCCAAGGAACACGTACGCATTATACGCATTATAACACTTCTTTATTTCGAGAATGGCAGACATGATTCTCGATTGTGCTGAAAGGCATGCCGCTCACCATCATTCTTGAAGCGGCGACAAGTTATTCATCATAATGATGACGGAAACGCAAGTGCATTCCAGCATGCAAGTTCAGAGGATATCTTTCTTCTGATGATTCTGTATACCATGATCCTCGGAGTGAGAAAACGAGAGCCGACGGCACTCGGTTCCTGATCCGATGTAGACATACTCGGACTCATTGGACCAGTCTTCCCGCGAAGATATTGTAAGTAGATAGGTAACAATTCTATTGAGTGCTTATCAAACTATGGTCTAATACAATTTGTTCTACGTGAGGCTCCAGTGATGTTAATAATAATTTTTTCTTGGGGCTTAGAAAAATCGGAATTGTGTGCTCTAGTTCAGAATTGCGCCGTTAAATTGACTTCGGATGGCATCTCCTCTCCAAGGACACCAGCAACGACATTATACGCCGCCAACCTTCCAGTTCCAACACGCGACGAGGTGGTTGCGCTACCAATGTGAGGGAGTATTACGCATCGCGACTCGCGAACGAGCGGATGGTCCGCGCCGATGCGAGGCTCTCCTTCGACAACGTCTAGTCCCGCACCCCTGTTGAAGATATGGCATTCTTCTCATATGTGCGACTTGACTTTTGTTCTCGAGTCCTCTCTCCGTAAATGGCTCTTTGTCGATCTCGTGTAGATTTCTTTTTCTTTTTTCTTGCTGCTCTTCGCCTATTATGTCATGCTGCGGCTGACACAACCTATATCAACATCTACTGCGCATGCCACTCACCTCAGTCGTCTACTATTACTACGACTGAGGTGAGGACCCTTCTCTTATATCATTCCTTTCATAGAATTCACTATATTGTCATGTAGAATTACAAAAGGTGAATACACACAGAGTCGTCTACTATTACTACGACTGAGAATTACAAAAGGTTATGAGCCTTGACGCTCAGTAATCGAGTTTACTATTTGATTTCAGCCGCTCAGATTCATTTTGCATGACCACAACCAGGGGCCAGAGACGACGTGACCAGAACCAACTTGGTTGGATCGACCTGGATCCTTGGAATATGAACGAGCCTCTGCACGTTGACGATCATCAAGTGATTGAACCGCCGGAAGAACAATTACAGAACGAACTACCGGACGTTGACAATCACCAAGTGATTGAACCGCCGGAACATCAATTGACGTCTCCTGTCTTTGGCAACAGCCCTCTTACCTCGCTACCGAGTCTTTCCGATATGCCACCCTCGCGATCCATAAGCCGAGAATCTAGAGCCAGAAGCCGTAGCATACGGCCACTTACTGCCAGCCGTGTCACCCAGCCGAATCTTCAAACTGCGGCTGGACAGCCATCTACATTCATCCGTCAGCCGCTCGAACGTCGCATTTCTTCTCCACTCTCACGTCGACGTACCATCTCCCCACCAGTCCTTTTAGACCGGATTCAACCCCAGCCAGAAATGGACGCTCCTCAGCGTTCTTCAACCAAGAGGCCTGAAGAATATCGCATCAAGGATTTCGACGCGAATTCGAAACTCAAGGCCGATGGATCTAACTACTTTCTTTGGAAGGATCTCCAGGAGCAAATTCTTTACGGGAATTGTTGGTTCGAGCACGTCGATGGGTCCCTCCCTCGTCCGGATAGACTAGTCGAACCTGAGAAATGGAGGGTATGGCACCAAGTCGACAATCTAGCCAAAGGACAACTCAGTTTTAATATGGACAACGGCCTCTATCAAAACTTACGAGGGGGGATAACTTGCGCAGCTGATCTCTGGACGAAAGTCGAGGTTCGCTTTGGTACGGAGAACGCTATGTCACAAAATAAGGCAATTATGGAGCTCAGAAACAAACGTATTGGGCTCACCGAAGCCGTGAAAGATCATAACTTTCAGCTGAGGAAACTTAAGGCTGATGTCCTAGATTCGGGACTCGATCTGTCCGACAAGGAGTGGACCTCCATCGTTGTTGCCTCCTTTGGCGGCCATCCCAAATGGGAAATGGTCGCCAACATGGGCTCTTTCTTCGCCAATGGCGAAATGATCCTCTCTGCTCTCGAATTACACGACCTCCAGAATGGATCCCCATCTCCTCCTCCTCAAACAGCTCTTACTGTGGATCAAACACCCGCACCTCATCCTTCCAACCCATCCTCGTTCGTTGGCCCGTCTCGTGCCAGGCGCAACACCAGCAGACCTCTCTGCCCGAACTGTAAACGAGGCTATCACAGCGTCCAAAAGTGCTGGGCACCAGGGGGAGGCGGAATCAATAATCGTCCACCCGGTTATAGGGTGCCAACCGACTTGCTTCACAAAGAGCGCGCCCATCTTGCGTCCATGAGGAAAGAATTGGAGGATAAGGAGAGGGCTCTCGCCACTTCGACCCCGAATCATCTCGCCCAAGTCGCCCATGTCACAGCCGAACCGTCAAGACAATTCATGATGGCTGTCACTGAGCACCCCATTGAGTCCACTTCATGGCTCGTTGATTCTGGAGCGACCTCCCATTTTACGAACGATAGGTCACTTTTCATCGACTACGAACCAGTCGATACGGAAGTTGGAATGCCTAATCTCACAGGAATGAACGCAACAGGTCGAGGGTCAATTCGTTTAGGTTTCAATCTTAACGGGCACACCACTCATCTGGTCATTCGAAACGTCATTCATGTCCCATCTATCGGATATAACCTTCTTTCTATGCTCAAACTCCTTCGAGACAACGGTGTCGAGACTTTATTCAAAAAACCCTTATGGTGCATATTCGTTCTTGACGAGAAGGAAATCGCTCGTGGGACACCTGTTGGCGATCAGTGGTTATTCGACACGATTATGCCTCAAAGGGCGAACATTGTTACGACAGTCGATCAAACCGAAAAATCAATTGACGTGTGGCACCAGCGTTTCGCTCACCTCAATATTGATAGGATCAAACAAGTCCATGCGCACCAGATCATCGACGGCCTTCGTATCAAGGAGGGAGAAAATACCGACTGCGAAGTTTGCGTGCTGTCCAAAATGACAGCTACGCCATCCTATTCTTGAGAACTACGGGCTAAAATCCCGGGAGACATTATACACGCAGATCTTGAGTTCATGGGCACGAAGTCATTCTCGGGGGCCCAAATCTCTCTCAAACTCGTTGACGAATTCTCCAACTACGTTTGGGCGTACGCAATTAACTCTAAGGACTCTACCCGAATCCTAAGTCTCTGGCAGCACCTATGCGCCGAGTTCAGAAACCAGTTCGGACATACCGTAAAGGCCTTGCACTCAGACAATGGAACCGAGTTCGTCAATCACGGCATGTCCACCTTCAACGTTGAAAACGGGATCTATCATCACTTAACGGTCCCATACCGCCATGAAATGAATGGGAGAATAGAGCGTATGAACAGAACTGGAGCCGATGCTGTACAAGCGATGCTCTCCTTCGCTCGTCTTCCCGAAGCTTATTGGGCAGAAGCCTATGCCACCTTCGCCTACGTGCACAACCGCATCGGCAAATCCAAAGTGAACGATAAATCACCATTTCAAGTACTATACGACAAGAAGCCCGATGTCAGCCACATTCGAACTTTCGGTGCTGTCGCATACATGCGCGTACCTCCAGAGAAACGTCGAAAACTCGACCCCAAATCTATCAAGTGTATTCTCCTTGGCTATAGAGATGACGCTGCATACCGACTAATGGACCCAACTACGCGTCAAATTTTTTATTCTCGTGACGTCCTCTTCGATGAACTCAGGACCTACTCTCGTTGCCCTTCACGCGATCCTTCCCTTCAAAACGAAATTTACCTTTATGATGACGATTTGAATGCCACCCTTCCAGACCAGATAGCAAAACCTCCCATCAAATCCTTGCGTCGTTCAAATCGTCCTCACAAACCTACCAAACGATTGTTAGCTAGCCAGCAACAAGAAACAACGCTCCACTATCTCGATACACTTCCCGGATTATCCGAATTCGCGAATTCTTCAACGCTTATTCGTTTCGTCGCCGATACACCTATTCCCAAAACCCTTGAAGAAGCTCTTCGCTCAAAATACGCGAATGAATGGATAAAAGCGATGCAATACGAAGACAACAAACTCACTGAAATGAAATGCTGGGAAGTCATCGAATGTCCTCCAAACGAACACGTCATTAAGGGAATGTGGGTCTATAACCTCAAGGAACAAGCTGACGGGTCGCTGGACTACCGCGCCCGCTGGGTAGCGCGAGGCGATACGCAGATCCCTGGACTCGAGTTCGGAGAAACCTTCACCGCATCAGGAGATTTCATAACAGCAAAGATCATCATCACTCTTTCTGCAAACGCAACCAGCAATCTCGTTACGATCGACATAACTTCTGCCTACCTCAATAGTCCTTTAGACGAGAACATTCTTGTCGAATATCCAACCGGTTTCGACGTTCTAGGATTCAATTATCCCGTATGCCGCCTTTCAAAGGCGCTCTATGGTCTCAAGCAGGGAGCCAGGGCATGGTCCGACCACTTTTCTCTTAAGCTGAGTGAACTCGACTATACTAAATGCATTACCGCTCCAAGCGTGTACATTCGCTCAGATAACGAGGGGGAGACGATATTGGCAACTCACGTTGACGACTGCAATGCAAAATGCACGACGTTCTCTGGCGAACCCATGGCCGAAACGGATCGCTTCAAAAACAGAATTGGACAATTCTTTGACTTCAAGGAGAAGAACCCAACTATCGAAAACATTGTTCTGGGAATGAATGTCCATCTGAGGCGAGAAGAGGGTACCATCAAACTCACCGTATGGCAGAAAATTGAGCGAGCACTCTCCAAATACGGACTTGCTGATGCCCCGACCGTCAAGATGCCAATGGCCATAGCGGCTCTTACAGTGTTTGATTGGGATGAAGGAGAACGATTCGAAAACCCACCTTGGCCGTATTCACAACTCGTTGGCGAACTACTCTGGATGGCCACAATTCTCAGAATTGATATCGCCTTTGCAGCAAATGTACTCGCTAGGTACATGCATAAGCCGGGCAGGGTACACTGGGTAGCAGCTCGACGTGTTCTTCAATACCTCAAGGGAACTAAGGATCTTGGACTCATCTACCGCTTTGATGGGTCAGAAATCCCCATCACGTACTCTGATTCCGACTGGGCTGGTGACCTATCTGATAGAAAGTCTACTACTGGGTTTCTATTCATGCTCAAGGGAGGTCCTGTCGCATGGAAATCTCGCAAACAATCTGTTGTTGCGAAATCTACCGCTGAAGCTGAATATATCGCACTGTCGGCTTGTGCTCAAGAGGGAATCTGGTTTAGAAACTTTTTCTCTGAAATCAAGTGTACGTTTCAACAACCTTTGCTTATCTATACAGATAACCAGCCTGCTCTCCAAATGACCGAAAACCCCGTATACCTCTCCAAGACCAAGCATATCGACATTCCAATTCACCACATCCGAGACGAAGTTCAGAAAGGACGAATCAAACTGGTTCACCTCCCTGGGAATGAAAACCCTGCCGATATTCTCACCAAACCTCTTTCTGCGGAGAAACATCGCAACTGCCTTGTGCTCCTCGGTATGATCTAACGTCTCGTCGAGGGGGAGTGTTGAAGATATGGCATTCTTCTCATATGTGCGACTTGACTTTTGTTCTCGAGTCCTCTCTCCGTAAATGGCTCTTTGTCGATCTCGTGTAGATTTCTTTTTCTTTTTTCTTGCTGCTCTTCGCCTATTATGTCATGCTGCGGCTGACACAACCTATATCAACATCTACTGCGCATGCCACTCACCTCAGTCGTCTACTATTACTACGACTGAGGTGAGGACCCTTCTCTTATATCATTCCTTTCATAGAATTCACTATATTGTCATGTAGAATTACAAAAGGTGAATACACACACAGTCGTCTACTATTACTACGACTGAGAATTACAAAAACCCCAGATAGTCCCATTCCGAAGAGCCTCCGCGAGCGCATCGGAGTCTACAATAGTACCTCGCCCGATGTTGACTAGTACGGCGGTGCGCTTCATACGTGCAAGGAAGTCGGCATCGACGGCATGGTACGTGCTCGAGCCGCCGGGTGCAATGACGAAAAGGACATCCGATTCCTCAGCAAGCTGCTCAAGTGGGACGCGCGTGATCGAATCTGCAGACAAACCAAGCGATGCCGCGAGTTGAGCATCCCGCTCTGCGTACCCTGGCGTTACCGTGCCTGACGAAGACGGGCTACCGGTATAGATGAATTTACGGACGCCAAAGTTGACGAGCCGCACGAGCGTCGCCTGAGCGATCTGTCCGAAGCCGAAGAATCCTACTGTCTGTCCTGGACTCGACTTGTGCAGTATTCTTTCATTGACGACGGGACTGATTTGCGGTCCGCAAAAGCCGAATGGTTCCCATGGGCAGTTTGGCCACTGTTACGTAAAGTCTTGAGCACCGGACCGTTGGGCTGTCTAACAGGAATATTGATTGACTAACCTGGCCAGTTTGCACGACCGACATGGCGTATTTTACATTCCTGGCCGCCATAAGTGCGAGCATGACTCCTAGATCTGCCACGGCATTGGTTGATATGTCCGGAGTATTCCCGAGGCGGACGTTGTTCTTTACGAGAGCGGGAAGATTAACATGATCTGGAAGTAGTTCATATCGACATTTCAGCAGGGATATGCCAAAGGGCTTACCATATCCGACGCACATCGTCGAGACAACTCTCAGATTTGGTCCCGCTATGAGGAATGATATTTTGTGAGATTATGAGATGAAAATCGGGATGGACCTGGTATGCGAATTTACCTGCTTCAATGACTTCTGCTGATATCTTGAGGGTAGGAACATGAGTAGAGCTCAATGCGCGGGACATTTTTCTGCCTACCTTGTCCGATAACATGCAAAGCAATCCTGAGGCACCAGGAATATTCTTCAGTAACCAGTCCTGCTTACTCTTTGTCCCTTCGGGACAAACAACGAGCTGAAGTGTTTGAGACACGATTCGTCAATCGTAATTGAGTAAACGATAGGACAACCGTACGTTGAAATCCCTTCTCTTCTGTAGAACAGGCATGACATCCGGACCCAGGTCGCGAGTCACAATGATCTTGTGAATTCCTCTGCCCAAATTCACAGCAGTAAGAAACCGCCCATGACAGCGTCGAGCTATCACTCACTCAATAGAACCCATTGTATCTTTTGCTCGTTATCGTCGGTTCGTTGTATGCGGAGAAGTTGTCGAGGACTTCAACGACTTCAGCGTTACTGATCGCTTCATTTATACTAGCGACTGGTACCCTCCAGTTAGCTGTGAGGAATATGCGGAACTCCTTCCTCCCGTCCTTTCTTCGTTGCCAGCATCGTATAGCAGTCTGAACCGCGGGTTTGTTGATGGAAAGAAAGAGACTAGACGTCGAGAAATGGTATATCTTTGCCTAAACTTGCCAAATACGCATTGGACTCGGTAGCTATGGTAATGACTGCGAGGGAGAAGAAATAACAGGGCACCGCGGACAACATTCTGATGACTGCCTGTCCAAACGAGCGTCAAAGATATGCGTAGCCGGGAACGAAAAATTTCCGAGTTCGATCGTTTCGAAAGCGCGAACGACACAGTTGGCTTGCGTCCGAGGAGAGAAGTGGAAAAATAATCGAGTCAAAGGAGATCCGCAAGGTGAGCCAACAACAATAGAACGTTGCAGCCTCAAGCTCTATACCGTGATTCTGAGGAAATACAACGCCCATCGCAACCCATGATGCGACTTTTCTTTATAACGCGCGCTATTCTCAAGTCCATTGTCCTCGCGGACTCCAGGGGAATATTGTGCGTCAAAACCACATATCAGACCATTTTTCTTCACTTCTCGTCAAAACGGGAATTGCTTTATTCAATTGATGTGGCGCACGACTCACAATCGGAGTGGGGGAAGTCGTGCAGCAATAGATAACTCGGGACCCCGCGTTGGTAACACCATTCGTTCGAGCCAATTTGGAGCATACGAGCGGTCGTAAAGCGTCGGAAAGATGGCCTTCGCCCACACTTTTCGAGCAATACGCTAGTCAAAGTCAAGAAGAGCCTTCAGCAAGGAAGGTTTATAGCGTACCTATGCTCATACCTTAAGGACCTCTGACTTTATTTGCGATGCGGCCGGAACTTCGATGTCACGAATCAAAATAGATGTCGATTGGGAGGTAATCGTCGCTACTAATATGTTTGACAGGCTGATAAGACATCGTTTATGAGCGATGTGCACCGAGGCGATCAATCGAGAGCGAATGTAGCGTGCATTGGAAACTGCGGGAAATGGCTCCTGTGGAGAACGCAAGGTCTAGAATGTCGCGATACGGATTCTCCTATGATCGCGCTTTGTGAATAAGCTCAGTTGAGCATGTACTGTTGAGCTTTTTTCAGATCACAGCCTCGGAGAAATTCCAGGCGAGGTTACGAGCAGACCGAAAGTGAAGTAGAACCAGTCGTTAGCACAGTGTGGTGCCGAGATCCGACCCTGTCCTATATTGTTCGCAGCTTCCGCTATTGGAGTGGCCTTCTCGATATGCATGCTCCGAGAAACTCGGCATTTCCACGAAGCACCGGAAATTAATATCTCCTCACGAATTCATTTTGTAATACTATCTGTCATAAATACCACCTTCGGTGTCACATTCTGACGATATCCCTTGCTTGCCTCCAGGTTCTTTAGTCTACTTGGTGAATTGGCCTCGGATAATCAACCTCGGAGTAACCCACTCGAAAATTCAGACGAGACAACTACACGCATCCTTATCAATGCTCAGTCGATCAAGAGCAATTCTCATATCCGTAATTCGTTTCGCCGATTAAGATTACCTCGGGAACCTCCGTACGCTGACTTATATTTGCGCAGAGCTCGCAAATAACGGATGTCTTCATCGCAAACTAGTATATAGTTGAACCAAATAAGATAATGGCAAGCAGGCAGACCTCAGAAACGGGGAATGACGCCCTCTAATGGCGTGTAAGCTATATGGGCTGAGCGCTTAAGCCTTCCTGGACCAGGGCGGACATCTACAAGCGGGATTTCATCAGCCACGTCGAGGAAGGGCACAAAGCATCTAGGATTCAAGTCTCATTTATCACAATTCGTCGAAATAATACCGGAGTAAATAAGAATATGTATCAGAAACACATAAGAGAACTCCTGCCTATTCACCAAATCAGACGAAGTAATCCACGCCGTCATCACAATCCCACTCGCTATCGTCCTCAGTCTCGTATATACGCGCAGAAGCGTCTTCTGGCTTGCCTTTGATTGGAGATTCTTCATCCTCACTCTCCACGTCATGGTCCGGATCATACTTCTCTCCATAAACATCGTACCATCTCGGTTTCGTTCCCTTGGGCAAACCCATCGCCTTTCGAACTCTGTCCATCTGCTTCTCGGAGAACTCGAGATTTTCGAGACTGCGCTGCTCGTCGCCCTCGAGGAATGCCATTATTAAGCCATGTTGCTCTCGATATTTTACGAAGCGAAGGACACATTGAACGCGGGCGGTCTTCCACACATAATCGTGTATTTTATATGTTGCAGTGAATGCGTGTTTGTCCCAGTCAAGTCCAAGCTTTTTGGCAATCAACCTCATATTCTTGTTCTTGAACCAGAAGCCACTACCGGATCTTCGAATTTGAGTCGCTGCATTCGTTCTCTACAGTCGATCAGACAATTTCTACATGAGATAAGAAATGAAAAGAAGTACCGTATATTATGTACATGAGATATCCCGGGTTCAGTTGTCATAGCTAAATTCCTCTGAAGGCGATGGAGTCAGAAAATCGTGGATGAACGTGATGGTTACGGTTATGGTTATGGCTATGGTGGTGGTGGCTTGTTGCGGTCACGTTGACTGGTGGCGCGGAATGGCATCCCGTCTCAGTATGACTCGATCTGTGCTGCGAAAGGTCCATCCCAAAACCTGGTGGCATTGTAAGCTATGGTTTCGGAGCTTATCGCCAGGGCAGGGTGGTCATCTGTAAATGACTTACCATAACGCTACGTCTCGATAGAAAACATAACTCAAATTGGTTTATCAGACTTCGTAGAGTAATATTGGTGTATATAAGGAGGACGTGCATCAGAAAAACATAGAAACATTCGTGCTTGTCTGCAAAATCAGTCGAAACAATCCATGCCGTCATCATAGTCCCAGTCGTTATCATCTGCAATCTCGCATATACGTTTGGAGATTTGTCTCGGCTTGCCTTTAAGTGGATTCTCTTCGTCCTCGCTCTCCTTGTCATGGTCCGGGTCATACTTCTCTCCATAAACATCGAACCATCTGGGCTTCGTTCCCTCAGGCAAGCCCATCGCCTTTCGAACTCTGTCCATCTGCTTCTCGGATCCCGATATTGTACGCCGCGAATGGTACAGTAGACGCGAGCCGTCTTCCACACATAATCGTGTACTTTGTATGTCGCAGTGAATGCGTGTTTGTCCCAGTCAAGTCCGAGTTTTTTGGCAATCAACCTCATATTCTTGTTCTTGAACCAGAAGCCACTACCGGATCTTCGAATTTGAGTCGCTCTCTACAGTACGTCAGACAATTCTAACCTCTAACGAGAGATGAGACTGAATTGAATAAAGTACCTAAGATTACTTGCATGATATATCCCGAGTTCGGTCGCCATAGCTAAACATGCTTGAAGACGGTAGGAGCCAGAAGGTCATGGGTGAAACTTGATGGTGCGGTAGTGGCTGTGGTAGCTTGCGATCACGGTGACGGGGACGGTCGTGGAGTACATTCTTACGTAAGCGGTTCTCGGGCCGATCCGATCCTGGAATCTTTCTCCGTGCCAGCCACCACTCTTGGGCGCGCCGGGAAACAGCTTGAGGATGCGAGACGAAATCTTCTCTATAAGCATGGATGTTGTTTTGTAACTGATCTCTTATCCTTCTGCTATTCCATCGGGTCAAGTCTGTGTGGCATGGCAGGACTTTGAATATCTCACACCAAGTTTGATTGCGCCTCCTTGGAATTCTGAACATGTGTTTATCAAGTTGACTCGGACTTGAATGATGCTGACCTTCAGTCTAAACTCATTACTGACTCTTTACTTAAGTGAACAATTAACACTGTAGTCTATCTAGTATCGCAAGCCTGTAACTGTACTTCAGTGACTGTGCAAACATGCAACTGAAGTTAAGTACTGACTCTTGTCCAAGCCACATAGCCACCTTCCTTTTTATTCAACTGGAATCTCGAACCTGCTTTAATATTTTCCTCTACCATACTATTCAGTGAGTCTAAAGACCATTCATATTCTCCCACATTTATTTTAGAATGTCAACTCAAACCTTAGAAAACTATTAGTTCAAAGAAGAGTTGTCTCTTCAGTGCAACCACAAGTACTGAAAGGATCCGCTCAAAATCTCGCATCAGGATTGACGTGATCAACAGATCTACATGATCAGCTTTCCAAACACGACCAGTAACCAAGCCAGCTATCACAGGCCCAAGCGATCGAGCGGCCTAGGCAACAGTAACCCATAACCACCCAAGCGCTAGAAGCACTAAAGCGGATACGTAATCCCACTAACAGCTAACACCGCCGACCGCCTATTACCGCGGACTACCACTCTAACACCACCGACCAAGCAACTAGAGCGACCTCGATCAAAAGAAGCGATCAAACTTCTTAGAAGTCCAGAAGTACAACTACTAAAGCCTAAATGCTAAAAGGCTAAAGGCTAATAAGGTTTATGGAGACATCACTGGCATTTCAGCACTGTCAAGTCTGTGCACGAGTTTTTATGGTCCTTTATGAAGTATACTACATAGTATGCATGGCAACAGTTAGTACACGTGACTGTCATATCGAAACCGAGCAACACCTTCAAGATACAATGCATTCCAATCCACCAAACCCAGTAGTACCCAAGAAACGAGAGGAACTCACGATCACAACTCGAACCCCTCGAACTGCGAACCTGATAACCTGGAGAATGATTGGATGGTATAGACCAGAGTTGCACACACCATGTCCAGTATCTACGATACAGGCAAACCTCTATTTACTGAGAGATGCGAACCTGGAGGCCAAGCAGTTACAACTCCTTATACAACGAAGGATATGGCATTACATTCGAGACATACGATATGAAGGCAAAGCATGGCTAGTCACCAGAACCCAGCAGAACCCGCCGGCAGAGCTTATGCAGTTCATGATATGCCTTGGACCATACTCTACACTGACCTGACACCTTAACACTGATGTGCGAGTTATGCTTACCCTCGCTGGACCTCAAGATGAATTCTGAAGAATTACATACCGAGCAGCCTACATCGCTCCAAGAGCAAAGATGCCACTCAATGATGGCAATGACATCGTTATGGAGTACTGACAGTGGAGCATTTCATATCGGAACACCACCTCTATTGTCTCAGTCAGCAACTCCACAGAAGTCTGTCATAGTGGAGACAACCTTACAAAGATTGGAGCAAAGTGGAGTAAAGCGCAGCAGGATGACAAAAGGACAGATGTAATGGTGGAGAAAAGTGGAGTAAAGTGGAAACAGGATGAGTAAGAAATAGGATGGAAAATGGAATATCTGGGAGCATAAATAGCTGTAGGATTAGGCCCTCATTTCCCCATCTTTCGATCCTCTTAACACACTGATGTAAAGCTTGCCCTACAGCAAGCTATTACTGTGTGCTTTGTACTATCACGCCTCTTGGAAATCCCAATCTGCTTTACTATCACCTCGTATCTGAAAGCATCCATAACTTGGACCGCAACTAGGAAGGCTAGTAAGGGACCGCGTGGTACAGCCAGACGTGGGTAGATAAGATCACCTCTGCGCAATGTAAGAAGCACCGACACGCTAAGTCCGAAATCACGCACGTGACACATATTCCACCACGTTCCGCGTCGTAACAGCTTAACCCAGCGCGGATTGACAAGATTCGAAGCGGAACGGTCTATTACAGCCTCGCGCATCGGACTGCCGCCTGAAGAGGACTTACGACGTTGGAAATCACACAAGGGTAGCAGATCGGACACCTGAGCCACCCAGTCAACTCCACAAAGGAAGGCTCAGCTGATTCGTCCTATCAGTCCCAATCTCGAGGTTTGAATTGAGAAACTCGGACTCGACCACCGACGCCTCCCAAGCTTCGAACCGATGCATTGTGCTCCGACTTTTCCCCTTTATGTTCTATATGCGCTCATATTTTGTTTTATGCCCTATGATCTATATGCTCGCCACTTTCCAGATATGTTCACCTCGTCTTTTGTTCTCCATGCTCCCCTTTTTATGATATACCTTCCGACTTCTCTTCGTATATGCTCCCTGATGCTTCGAAGGCTCAGGATGGACAATGTTATAAATAGACAATCTATTCGCGTAGAGGAGACAGTTCAGTTCAGTACAGGAGTCGAGTCCGGATCTGAAAGCCCATTTCTAGTCCTGCTCGTCTTCTCTCGTTGCTGTAGTCAAATCACTTCAACTCTCACTGTACTCACTTCGACTCCCCTGCCTCTATCAAATATACGATAGTTCTGCTTCACACGTCCCGAAACCTCTGCTTAACAGTCGCGTTCCGAGATTAGTGTGCTCAGTTCGACTCGCGTTGCTGTTAGAGATTCTTCACTCGAAAACTACTCGTCTCCCTAATCAGCTCTTGTCTCCCCGCCCCATTTCCGCGTCGTTTCGCATCGTTACGCTGCGAAATACCTCGCGTTTCGTCGCATTCCATCGCATCGTATCGGATCCTCGTAAGATCACTCTAGCTTTGTTCTAAGCCTTGGGAATATCGTCCCAAGCTTCGTCTCATCGCCTTCTAGTCCCCAGGGTTCGAATCCATTGAAGGGTTACCTGTGAGGATATCGTTCGTACTATCGTATCGCCGCCGCCGATCCCCCTCGCTTCGACTTCTCCCGCTTGCTTCTTAGCATCTCTTCTCCGATCAAATCCCCACCCCCGCATACTTTCAGCAGCCTTAAATCTCAAACTTACTCATCGCCTCCAAAACCGCTTCGGAACTTAGCTTAACCCTTCGGAAATCATCCCAGCTTTAGCCTATAGTCATCCTTCCGCCATTCCATTCGTCTTGATCCTACAGAACAGCCCCCAACAGAACTGTGACACTCCTCTGCTAACAGAAAGTACCAAGGAGTTTCAGCAATACACAGCTGCTTAGGCAAAAGAATTGAACTGGTGTAACCCCGGGCCTACTCCCTAACATGTACAGAGCTCACAGAAATAAGCAAGACCATTATGGTCCTGAGCACATACGGTATGGCACATGGGATACCATCTTCAACAGGATCCTATGCTCGTCCAAGTTGTTGTCTCTCATCTGTCAACATTGTTTTTTTCAACTCAATAACTAACATAAGAAAAAAGGTTAGGGTGTTAGGGAGTAGGCCCAGGGTTACACCGGTTCGATTCTTTTGCCTAAGCAGCTGTGTGTTGTACAGAGGTGATCTTATCTACCCACGTCTGGCTGTACCACGCGGTCCCTTACTAGCCTTCCTAGTCGCGGTCCAAGTTATAGATGCTTTCAGATATGTGGTTTGGAAAGCTGATCGTGTAGATCTGTTGATCGCATCGATCCTGATGCAAGATTTTAAGCGGATCCTTTCATAGAGAAACCATGCAACCGATCAGAGCAAGTGTTCCGATGTCAATTCCTGAATGAATTTGCAATATGCATTCGTTTCTTGTCTAGTATCGATGAATTTCTGAAGTCCTTGAAACATCTAATTACATGCCACAAGTAGGGCTCTGACCGTATGTGTATAATCCATATACGGGCTGTCCATATATGGGTACAGCCATATCTGTATGCCATAATAAGAGAAAAATATATGGGCTGTATATATACGCCCGTCTCCGTATACAAAGGCCTGAAAATTTAACATTTACAGCTTCTACACCGTATATGGGAGCTAAGGGCCCGTGTCTCCCAGTAGCACAGACTTAAATATACAGGCATTTACTGGTCCTTTAAACAGTACCCTTCCTTTGAACACCCTACATTTACTTACACCTGGGGCAAAACCTTATTTCCGAACCTAAAAAATTTGATCCAGAACTGGAATCCAGCCAATCAGAGGCGAGCTTTCCAGTTCTGGATCAATTTTTTCAGGTTTGGAAATAGGGTTTTGCCCCAGGTGTCACTCAAACCTTCAATTTGCAACTTGAAATTTTTATCATAGGTGGACAGAATACACATGAGTCATGCTGCGAAATTTCAGCAAATTACTGTGACCCGTTAAATACAGAGAAATTATTTACTGCTGAATTTCAGTGAAACTCAATGAGAAACAATGAATCAGATGCATTTTGCTATTCATTCATGCTTTGAGCATGACTCAAAAGCAGATATATTAGTACTCCACTACTGTAAGTACATGCAGCCTAGTTTGTGTGGCAAAAGAGATTCTCATCTCGCGAATACATGCACTAGCATGACACTTATGTCACAAGGTGTTCAAAGGAGTTAATTTTGTGACATTTACCCTACTTTTTTCACATGCACAATTTGATTTTTCCTGCACATTTCACAGCTCAAAAAAATTTCAGCATATAGTCTCCATAGCAGACTACTCAGATATGTAATTAGATTTTTTTTAAATGTTTGTGGTGTTGTGTACGAGTGGGTGTTCAAAGGACCGGTAAATGCCTGTATTTATTTCATTCCATTCTTGGTGACTTGGTAGATCACTCACTTGAAAATAATATTCCCGGGCTAGGAAGAGACTGCCGGACTCAACACAGTACTGTTCCCACGCATCTCCTTTATCACGGTCCACTGATCTTGTTGTCCTCTGTGCCCTTCCTGGCACGGGTGAACAACTTGAAAGTGTGGTATTTGCTATATGTAAGTTCCAGATAACCAGAAATGAGCATGTTTACCTCATTCTATTTCTATTCTACAGTTTCTGCCCTGTAACCGCCGTATACGAGCCGTCCGTATCCGTATCACCATTTGGTGTCCCATATATACGGGCGTATATATACGCATCCGTATGAAACTTGTTTTATACGGCCGTACCCGTATACGGATACGGTCGGAGCCCTAGCCACAAGGTCGACTTTGGCGTAAATCTCGCGGTGCACAAGAAGCTTAGTCCTCACCACCTTTGATTGATCGAAACCCTAAGTAGCTTGGGAGGCGTCATATCATTTGAGCCTCGCAGCCCTCACTTCCCTCATGCGTTCTTTTCATCTGCTTCCGGGATTATTCTCAATTGCTGAGAATTTGATCTTCAAAACTCGCAAATGGCATGATCATTTTAAGCGCTCTGTTCCCGATCACTGGCGTTGCGGACAGAGCAGTCGATCAGGACGGTTCTTGAAGCGCGATACAGCAACTTGGATCTACACAACACGAGCTTTCCTTCCAGTAATAGACTGCATCTGCCGATCACTGCATACACAGTATGCACACACAAAACTTCAGGAAACGCAATCAGTTCAAGCTTAAGTTTCTGCGTCGAGTTTCCAGATATATCATCAATAAAAGCCACAACGTGGTATCAAAAGGCCTATAGTGCGCACCCAATCAAACAGGACAATCCGTTCGTCTAGGTCTAGAAACTGTTAGTCTTATCGGCAATAAAGAATGTCTTTTCCAGTAATCACCACTCCAGACAAAAATTGATTACGGACTTCATGCTGCGTATATAAAGCAAGCCTGGGTCGAAATATTAGAGATACAACGTTCATTGACGATATTAGCATCGATACGACCAGATCTAATAAATGACTTCAGAAACATCCCCATCCTCATCACTATCGAATTCGTCCGAGTCCACGTGCTTGGGTTCACGATTGAAGATCGAATTCGGCGTGTATTCATACGGGAATTCTTCGTCCTCGCTGTCGCTCTCCTGATCTGAGGCATAAGCCAATCCGTTGACCTCATACCACTTGGGTCTCGTTCCGTTGGGCAAACCGATCGCCTTTCGGATTCTGTCAATCTGCTTCGGGGTGAACTCGCAATCGTCCAAGATACGATCGCCGCGACTCTCTGCAAATGTCATAATCATCGCGTTCTGATTTCGATATTTGACGGCGCGGCCGGAGCAGTAGACGCGAGTCGTTCTCAAGACGTGGCGCAACACTTTGAACGTGACCTTGAATGCTTTCTTATCCCAGTCCAGCTTTAGATCGCGAGCCAATCGTCGCATATGTTTGTTCTTGAGCCAGAACCCGTATACCCACACCTGGGGAACATCTGCGGTTTTGGTCGGTTCAAGCTGAAGTCTCTGCATCCTGTTGCTAAGACGAGTCATCAGCCAAAGTCGTGTAAAAACAATGACGAAGATAGCACCTCAAACCGTTTGTTTCCTTGCGTGCAGATGCCATGCTACGAATTTTGCTTCGAATCAAAGCGACTGAAAAAGAAGGAGGGAGAAGTTGAACTTGAACTGCGACTGAAAGGCATCACGTGATGTGTTTACTCATCTTTTGACTCCGAAGCCACGGCTGCTCCTATCTAACTGATCATGATTGTTTGTTGAAATGTACTGCTTCGGGATTAATAAGAGGTTTATGACCATTCCTATGGAGCGTCTCGATAACCGCCACAACAGAAGGCAAAGTTATCCTAGAATTAAAGCTTGAATTTATTGCAGCGATGGCACTAGCTGCCTAACATCACTGCGGCATCAATTGGACTATAGTTTAAGAGTTGAGATTTAAGGATCTCTTTTGTTAAGCACTACTGCGTGGCTGTTACCAGGCGATTTCCGGTGGCTGATCGACATCAAAGAATTCCTAACCTGGAGTATACAGGCCACGAAGTCCATTTTCATTGACAAACTCAACAGCCTCTTCGTTAAACAACTTCGCCTCCTCTTCTCACTTTCTACTCAAAGGGCGCCAAGACGTGTTGTCCGGTACGAGGCCTAACTTCTATCACACCGAGTTAAAACGGCAACGTTTGCCTTTATTACCTGCGGCGGACGCTCTAATGTTTTCTGACTCTCTTTTTCGCAGAATCAATGATACAGGGTCTACAAGGGCTGACACAGAGCTTGTATAAGAAAGAAGGTCTGTCGATCATACGCAATGAGCGGCATATCCGAAAGCATAGAGCACGTTCCGGTCGTCAGGATCACCGAGGGCACGAGTATGTGTGGTATGAAACCTGGGACATAACGTTAAACAGAGCGATTCTCTCTCTTAATTCTCTCAGCGTTGCACCACAACCGCGTGTGTCAAGGATGATAAAGAAAAACGATGGGGGGTTTCGCATCCAGTCACGCATTCCGGATTTTGGACTTGTCCGTCGAACCAAATATGTCAGGAAGATGGAAGCGGGAGTTGAGGTGATCAAGAAGAAGTTGCTTTCGCGACTTGTCGCCATTATGGAAATAAAGCCCGAACCAGCTGATACCTCCGCTGACATGGTTCTGGATGCTTTGGAAGAAGCATACTTCGATCTTTGCGCTCAAATTGACGTCTTCTTTGCGGGAAATCCTGACATAATGGAAATCATCGGAATCTTCGCGGCAGGGACGTATTGGAATTTTGAAATATTTGTCAGAAATTCTGGTGATACGTCAGCTTACGAAGATGAAGATAACGACGACAGCTATAAGCCCTCCAGCGAAATGCATACATCATCCGAGGCAAGAGATGAGAGCGTTGGATCTTGGAGCGGAGAGAGTGACGAAAGCAGCGAATCCAGTCTAGACGAACTCGATATAATCGACAAACCGGAGGATCCTAGTCGTCAGGAACTCGTAGCGGAAGTTTCCAGCGCCAACGAAAGTAACGAAGAAACTATAGGCGCAGACGAAGCATACATCCTTCAGACAGAAGAAGGAGAGCTTGGTTTAAAATTATTGATAGAGGCCATCGAGAACTTGGAAGGATGCGAAGAATTTGACGGTCCTTTGTAGAACGCACGGGAACTTCACCGTAACTCGATATTATGTGGTGATACTGATGTTATTCGAATACCCCTATTAAAGGGCCGAAGATGTCACTATTGATATATATGAGATCTCAGAGAATATCGTGTTACACTTACAAGTCTATGTTTATACAAGAATATTGTCTGCGGGAAACCCAGCGACAAACAGCTGGGAAGGGTCAGTGTCAATCATACAATCATAGAGATCTTCTACCTGAATGTTCGAGATGAAGGGAGAGAAGCCCGATATCTGCCGTAATACTGCGAGAGTGCACTAAATGGAAGCAGATAAGCGCTGACAGGTACTTAGGATGAGTGAGGTGCATGAATTGCTAAAATTGTGTAAACGATGCGGAAAGAAGAGCAGCGTTCGAGGCACTGAGCGCGAAATGGAGATCAGATCTTCCTATGTCCTCCATCCTCGTGAAATTTTGCCATACGCTGCACAAGCACATCAAGACCTATAGGCCACTGACAAAGCTCCTCGTCATATTTCTCCTGCGAGCCGTCCTGGGCAATCCTCAAATATAAATCCCGACGATTCGGACATGCGTGCAGCACTAATTGGACAGTAGCACGTATTGCGAACCCATGATGACGCCGTAGCACAGAGTCATACGCACGCGAGAAGCATGTTTGGATCTTCTCATCGTGCGTATTTGCAGGCACATCCTGCAAAGCGCGGCATGTGAAGAGTAGCCTGCATGAAAGGTCCAATATTGAGTGGATTTGTCCAAGTAATCTAATGCCGAACCTACCGCAAGAGACAACGGAGGCAGCCCGTTCCATGTTTGCTCCGGCACCCCTGTTCTCTCCTGGGTGTGGCACTCTTGGAGTTTGGACCTGAAGACTGTCCTGACGCTATAAAGAAAGACATGGCGAACATCGAACGCAGTTCGTGGCGGTGGTGACGCGACGACGAGCGTGAATATTGCCTTTGATGTCAGCCTGGATGAAAGAGAATATTCCGATACCCAATAGATCTACAATCTCGGCGCAGGTGAGTGAACCAAATCCATTGCAACTGAGATCTCAGACTGACCAAGCACTCCTACGAGGCCGTCAGATGCTTCGAGAAATTGTGCGATCGGCATGCCATCGTTCGTGACCGGTATATCAGCGAAGGACTACACTATCAAAAGGAACACCTCAAATCTTCATTGGATTCTACGAGTCTTCGATCGAGTTTAATGCGCATGAACGAGAGGCCTATAGTGCGCACCTGACCAAGCAAGACGGACCATTCGTCTAAGAACTCTTCGTCTTATCGGTCATGAAGAACGTCGCTTCCTTTAATCACCACTCCAGACAAAAACTGATTATGAACTCCAAGCCGCGTATACAATATAAAGCAAAGCCTGAGTCGAAATATAAATACAATATATTCACTGACGAAAATATCAGCATCGGTACGACCAGATCTAAGAAATGTCTTCAGAAAAATCCCCATCCTCATCACTATCGAATTCGTCCGAGTCCACGTGCTTGGGTTCACGCTCGAAGATCGAATTTGGCGTGTATTCATACGGGAATTCTTCGTCCTCGCTGTCGCTCTCCTGATCTGAGGCATAAGCCAATCCGTTGACCTCGTACCACTTGGGTCTCGTTCCGCTAGGTAAACCCATGGCCTTTCGGACTTTGTCCATCTGCTTCGGGGTGAACTCGCAATCGTCCAAGTTGCGCCCACCCTCACTTTCTACGAATGCCATGATCATCGCGTTCTGATCTCGGTATTTAACGTCGCGGACAGTGCAGTAAACATGAGTCGTTCTCAAGACGTGGCTCAGTAGATTGAATGTGACCTTGAATGCGTTCTTATCCCAGTTCAGTTTGAGGCTGCGGGCCAATCGTCGCATATGTTTATTCTTGAACCAGAACCCATACACCCAAACTTGAGGAACAGTCTCGATTGGCTCAAGTTGGAGCTTCTGCATTTTGGCGCTAAAGCACGTTATAAGTAAGAACTTGAAAGTGTTGAGAAAATTGGCACCTCAAAGTCTTCGTTTCGTTGCGTGCAGACGTCATGATGAGAAGTAGAACGAACCACCCGGATGCAAACTGACCTATGTCCTCCAAATATGCACGTGATCGAATTACTAATCATTTAAGGAGGAGCCAGTATTTAGATAGATACTTCGCCGTAACTTCAAACCTGAGTGAAAAAGAAATGGCCACTAAGCGTGATCATAGAGATCCATTACAGCTGCTGTTGCCACCAAAATTGTTCAATGAGTTACTCCTGATTTTGATGTATCAACATGAAATAGATCATTATATCTTATTCATTCATTCCGCTGTTTCCATGCGGTTGGTTTGATAGTTGACCTGCCCTAATGCAGCCTTAATTTGGAGTCTACGAGCCGCGAAGTGCATTTTCATTGAGAAACTGAACGATCTCTTCATTAAACAACTTTGTCTTCTCTTCACCGCTCTGGGCACATAGGATACCCTCGCGTCCAATCCCGTACGCGACCCCGTCTCTATCACACCGATTATCAATAATGCAAGCCTTGGAAGACCTACGTAAGACATGGCATAAGAAAGAGCGGATATCGATCAAGCGCAATGAGCGTCATATCCAGAAGTGCAAAGCACGATCTGGCCGTCAGGATCACCGTGGACACGAACACGTCTGGTATGAAACTTGGAATACAACGTTGACTAGAGTTGTTCTCTGCCTCAATTCTGTCAATGTTGCACCACAAACGCGGGTGTCTAGAATGATAAAGAAAAGCGATGGAAGGTTTCGCATCCGATCACGCATTCCGGATTTTGGTCTCATCCGCCAGGCAGAATATGTCAGGAAGATTGAAAATGGCGTCGAAGTGATCAAGAAGAAGTTGTATTCGAGGCTCATTGCAATCGTAGAGATAAAACCCGCACCGGAGAACAATTCTGCTGACCGTGTTCGTCGCGCACTCGGAGAGGCATATGGTGATCTTT
This sequence comes from Sanghuangporus weigelae, assembly GCA_033182465.1. NCBI lineage: Eukaryota > Fungi > Basidiomycota > Agaricomycetes > Hymenochaetales > Hymenochaetaceae > Sanghuangporus > Sanghuangporus weigelae. Next base: position 3,294,333 of record CP137319.1, on the reverse strand, counting down.
GCTTCCAGGTCGAAGTCTTCTTTGCCGAGCATCCTGATGTAAATGCGATTATCGGAATCTCTGCTGCAGGGACCTATTGGAATTACGAAGTCTTCACCCGGAACCTTGACGATACCTCAACTGACGAAGAAGATGAAGACGACGAGAGCTATAGGCTCTCTAGCGAAAGAGGTTCCTCATCCCAGGCCAGAGAAGAAAGCGTTGAATCTTGGAGTGGAGAGAGTGATGAAAGCAGCGAGTCCAGTCCGGATGAACTCGATATAATAGACAAACAGGAAGATCCTAACCATCAGGATCTCGAAGCAGAAGTCACCAGTGAAGGCGATGAAGAAACTATTGGTTTAGACGTGGCCTACATCCTTCAGACTGAGGTAGGAGAGCTTGGCTTAACGTCACTGATGGAGGCAATCGAGTGCCTGGAAGGATGTGAAGAATTTGACGATCCATTGTAATACACAAGGGCATATCACCATGTTTCGATATCAGGTGACGATATTAATGTCTATTCGAAAACTCCTTCCATGGAGCCGAAGGTGTCACAATTGATATGTACGAGATCACATAGGAAGTTGAGTATTACTTACAGTCTATGACATTTATACGAGAATGTTACAAAACGATCTGTGGGAAACCCGGCGACAAACAGCAGGAAAGAGTCAGTATCATCCAAAGAAATCTTCTACTCGAACAGAGGTTTGAGATGAACGGGGAAGAAGCCCAATATTTTTCGTGTTAATATCACGAGAGCGTCCTAAAGTGAAGCAGAGAAGCGCTGACAGGTACTCAGGACGAACATCATGATCTATTAGCCACCGATAGAGTTCCTCATCAAGTTTCTCCTGTGAGCCGCTCTGGGCCATCTTCAAATAGAAATCCCGACGATTCGGACATGCGTGACTCGCTACTTGGCTAACAGCACGTATTGCGAACCCATGATGGTGTCTCAGAACAGCGATACGCACGGTTGAAGCTTCTCTTCGTGTAACTTTGCCCGTGCATCCCGAAAAGAGCAATGCGAAGAGACGCCCGCTTAGGAGGTTCAATATCGAACGGATTTATTCAAGTAATCCAAAGCCAAACCTACCACAAGAGACGACGGAGGCAGCCTTTTCTATGTTTTCTCCGAGATCTCTGTTCGTTCTGAACGAGCCTTTCCAGGGTGTGGTATTCTTGGGGTTCGGATGTGAAGACTGTTCTGACGTCCTAAAAGAAGACATGGTGAACATTAGGCGTAGTCGGTAGCAGTGGCCGCACGATGATTACTTTTAATGTCAGCCTGGACGAAAGAGAATATTCCAACCCAATAGATCTACAATCTTGGAGCAGATGAGTAGCCAGATGCATGGCCTCTGAGATATCAGACTACCCGAACATTCCTACGAGGCCGTCAGATGCTTCGAGGAACTCGGCGGTCGGGGCGCCGTCGTCCGTGACCGGTATATCGGCGAAGGACTACGACGAAGTAATTAGCACGAAGTTCACTGAACGTGCATCTCGCCGCACCTTCACAACAGTCTCAAAATAAGGGGCCATGGTAAAAGGTGATTGGTGACAATGAAATAGAAGTATCTATGCGATCTTATCGCTAGTGAATGTGAATATAAATTGCAGATGATAGTAAGTGTTGAGGGGCGAGCCGCAGGTTATTCAAGTTTTATGTAATGAGTCTTCGACACGTGATGATGTTTTTGCAGTCGCCGATCCCTACAGCAATTCGAAGAGACCAGAAAAGAGCAATAACTTCAACTTCTGCAATTGAGCAAGGCATTTGCAGAAGTTGAAGTATACAATCACGGAAATTTCTTCTATCTAACGATCATCTACTACGCTGCCCATTCACGAACCGGATTCTTGCGCAACTTTAGATCGTCCGCCCGCAATGCACATCGAGTTTACGCATCTCTTCCCCGAACCCAACTACATGGCCAGGTGAAGATAAACACAGCAGAGCAGAAGCTCGAGGAACAGTGACGGATCAGTGACTATCTGCACATATCACCTCTTCGAATCAATCGAATCTGTATCTTGCTTAGATCCTTCGATTCCTTGTGAACTTTGTGAGGTACGTGGTGAAATCTCTCTTGCGCAGTCATTTATTTTCGGACTGAACATTGTGAAGATTTCCGCAGACAACCCTCCTCTGCTCACTTCTGCGCGCCTCTGCGAGCTTTCTGATGCATGGCCTCCCAAAAGTATAAAGGGATGCCCGTTTCCTCGATGAATCCCCATCCTCAGCTACAGTTTCTTCTCATCTTCAATCGAAATCATCGAGCTTTACTACTTTTGAACTATACAAAATCATGAGCCAGCACAGTGGGAATGGACACGGCCACGGAATGCCACCCCTCGCTCGCTCAAGTGCTCCCTCCCTTCGGACATCTTCTGGCGGCGTCGAGATCTATAACCCGCGTGGTCAGGCATCGGCGCAGCCGACGGTCTCTAGTCGTGATATCTCGGACCTCGTCTCGCGTCTGCAGCAGCTCTCCACATCGGACGACGACAAGGTCAAGCGTCCGGGTTTCGGCAAGCGTGGCTCCAACATCACTCTGCGTGCCAATCTTTTCCAGCTAGACTACCCGAAGGACGTCGTCTTGTGCGATTACAAAATCAGGATCGAACCGAACATTCCAAAGGAGGCCGTCGACTTGCGCAGGCACGTTGTCGCCGAATTCGCTCGGTCTCAGGAATTGTCTCAGTTCGTGCAAGGCATCGCGCACGACGGAGTGGGTCGCCTCATCGCAAAACTACCGCTGCCGAAAAACTTTCAGGTCACGGTGACAGCGCCGGCCCCGTCGTCCGAGGAACTGGGCGCACGCTCGCATGATATTCCGTACTTTGTCACACTTGTCGGACCAAAGCCCCTCAAGGCAGCAGACCTCGCTGGGTAAAGCCTGCCCTTCGACCGTAATCTAGTATTGATATTGACTCCTTCCACCAACAGGTACCTGCGTGGTGAGAATCCCGACTACGATCCGGAGCCTATCGTCTCGGCTTTCAACTTGATCGTTATGGCGCACGCGGCTCGCACTGGCTTTCGCGCACTCACGAAGAATGCGTACTATTTCGACCCAAATGCGGACACGGGCGTGCCTACACGCCCTGGCATCAAGGTCGTCAACGGTTTCTTCGCTTCGGTCCGCCCGGTTCATAAGTCCCTCATGATCAATGTAAATACGTGCATGAGCGCGTTTTATGTCCCGCGCAGCATGACCGATGCTCTGCGCGAGTTCATGCAGCAATCTCGAGGCGCTGTCCCTCAGAGGTTCTTCGGAAACATGAAAGTTGTCACCGGCTACCTCGGGTACGATAGGCGCAACACAGTGAAAGCGATCGGACCCGGTACAGCGAGAAGGACAAAGATCCAAAGTAAAGAATTCGGCAATATCACAATAGAGGAGTATTTCCAGAAAAGTGCGTCATCCAAGGGCTGAATAGAAATGGTGCTGACCGTTGCCCAGAGTTCCGCATTACACTGCGCTACGCGGATGACCTTCCTGTGGTGAATGTCGGGAAAGAAGGCAAGGATCTGTTTGTGCCAGCCGAGTTGTGTAAGATTATCCCGGGTACTCTCTTTGCGGGGGAGCTGAAGTCTAGGGAGAATGCAGCCCTGTGTGCTGCAAACAACAAGACGCCAGCTGGTCATGCTCAGACGATCACTATCAAGGGCCTCCGTCTCCTAGGCTTTGAGGAGGGAGCACTTCCGATGGCCAGCTTCGGCCTCAAAATCTCAACGAATATGGCTGTTGTTGCGGCTCGCGTTCTGCCCGCGCCGTCGGTGATTTATCCTTCGGGCCGTGCACAAGTCGTCAACGGATCTTGGACGACGCGGGGCATCCAGTTCGCAAAGCCTTCAGAGCTTAAACGCCTGGCAGTCGTGGTCTTGAAGGATGGAAACATGGAAGAGTCCGACGACTCGCTCGAGGTGCAGGTGCACGAGGCAGTGAAGGCGCTGCTTGGAAAATGCCGGGCATGTGGCATGAACGTCGATCCAGACTTCATCATACAAGTGGTCCAACTCCGCCGTCCGAGTCGAGAGGATCCATACCGCGACGAGGATGTGGAGAGAGTAGCAAGCTTGTTGGAGTCGCTTTCGGGCAGGCCCCAGATGGTCCTCGCCCTCATGGCAAATAGGGATAAGCACATCTACGCGGGACTCCACCGGTACTTTGATGTCAGCCAGGGCTTCCAGTCGGTATTTGGCCTTATTGAGAACATGCTGGACAAGGAGGGCCGTGAGCAATATATGGCCAATCTCGCTCTTAAGATCAATGCGAAGCTTGGTGGGGCCAACCACCGGCTGGAGCCTGCTTCCCTGAAATGGCTGGCAAACACGATGGTGGTCGGGGTCAATGTGGTTAAGCCGAGTGGGAATGCGGTCAAGGGCGCGCCCGGTATCGCGGCGGTCGCGGCGTCGTGCGATATGAACTTCACTCAGTACCATGCAAGCGTATCCCCTCAAGGACCAAAAGCAGAGGTGTGTTCTTGTTTTTACGCAATTATGCAGGCGCCTGATACAGCCATTCATAGATTGTTGAAAACTTGCGCGGTATGATTCTGGAACGCTTGAAGGACTACCGTGAGAGGATGGACTCGTTGCCTGAACGCATCCTTATATTCCGTGCCGGTATTTCGGATGGCCAGCACGCGCGGGTAATGGCCACAGAGATCAAGCAGCTGAACGAAGCATTTAGTGGATTGAAGAAATACAAGCCGAAGCTGACTTACATCGCTTGTAGCAAGGGTCACCAGACTCGGTTCTATCCTACGAAGGCGGAAGACGCGGACAGGACCTCGAACTCTCTGGCTGGGACAGTCGTAGACCAGGGCGTGACGAGTGTATACGACTTCGATTTCTACTTGCAGGCTCATGCGGGCACGCAAGGTATCGCTCGTGCAGCACATTACACGGTGCTGCACGATGAGAACAAGTTCTCTCCCGATGCTCTACAACAGGGCATCAATGACATCTCTTACCTTTGGGCGCCATCAACGAAGAGTGTGAGCTTGGTACCACCAGCCTACTGGGCAAGCCGGGCATGCGCTCGCGCGCGCCTTTACTTGCACAAGGTGATGTCGCCTGTCGAGGGTAGCAAGGAGGCGAGGATGTCGGCGCAGGACGTCATCGGTAGGGCGAGGGGACTCTGGAGGGACGGAGTCCATGACGCGCTCAAGAACAGCATGTTCTACATGTGAGCGTCCCAGATCAGTATAGCAGCTTCAGATATGTTTGTATGAAAAATTGTTGATCTGTTCTTGTATTGCAATATAAGCAATTGTGATTCCGAGATTCGTGTAGATTCAGATGGCATCATCTCGTCTATTGATGGGGACTGGGATGTCACACAGGGAAGTCAATTGTGGTAGGAGTGAAAGTGTGAAGTCCGTAATGCGCTCGCGGATACAGCGTTTTATATGCAAGTGCTCGCTAACGATAATGGGTTTCCGCTCATTGGAGTGAATGAATAAAGGAACAGCACAGCGCATACCTCCAGGATACTACGTTGAACGCCGTACCCGTGCTCAGATTGATAGAGCAAAAGAACGTATATTGGCATATTAATCAGGAAACATCAAGCATGTTCATTCCTCAATACATAAATATATTGGAGAGACAGTCAGGGTTTGAAGCAGCTCGCGTCATTCGAATCTAAATTTCTGGTCTACTGCAGCGCATACTCAAGATGCGTGATGCACAATTTTAAATCCTAAAATCCTTCGAGTCATCGTCGAGGAAGATGCTAAATGATGCGTTTACTCTTTCCGTCTTTTTTAAGAGCCTGTTCGGCTGCAGCGTGATGTGAGATCGTGATTTCCCCTCAATCGCAACATGCAAGTGTGCAAGTTGCGGCAAGTTGAGTACCTCAACCGTGGGAATGTTTTTGCACTCCCCATCTCGCGGCTGGTCCCAAACCCTCACTTTTGCTGAGAGCCCATAGCACCACATTGCAGGCGTGTAAAAATTCAATTTCAACTGGGGAGCAGTGCGCCCATATGGATAGATTATTTTTGTGATTTTTAATTAATTTTTTTGTGGTTGAGTTGTCGTGTATGGATGAGATAGTGGCAGATGATGTGAGATACCGCTATCTGAAAAACAGGTCTGAGCTGTTTTTGAGATAGAGGTCCATTTGGCAGGGAAGTGATGTGAGAACGTGATTTCTGAAAGTGCACCGAACGCTCACCTCAACCTCAGATCACACCTCTACATCATCTCAAATCACGCGGCATTTTTTGGCAGGGAATATCTCAGATCACGCTGCAGCCGAACAGGCCCTAAATTACCAGGTCCAGTTTATCCGTTCCTTCCACTTCCGAATCGCCGTCTTTATCCTGTATCTCCACTGTTGAGACTGGCCCTGAAAACCAGTGACATCCTCCATAAACGGGCAAGTAGTAAGTAGTAAGCAAGTGACAAAAAAATCACTCCTCCAAATACCACAACAGAGTAGTTCATTTGTGCTGGACTGGTATGCGGGGTTGTGGGAAAGAGCAGAACAATGGCCATGAAAAACATCCATGAAACTGCGACCAGCGCAACCGGAAGGCCCTGAAAACGCAATTCTTGCATCAGACAATAAAGCTTTATGTATTAAACCCTACAAATGCTCCGAGATTAAACGGACCCTTTCTGCCTCCCAGAAACCTCGCCATTATCGGGATGGAGTCCGAAACGTACTGGGCAACTACACTCAAGGTGAATACGGCTCCTATAGCAGCGGGTCCTGCAAATGACAGCAAGCCAAGTAGCGCCGCGATGAAAGCTGATGTCCAGACACATTTCACGGGGTTTTTGAACGCTGATCAACTTGGTATAGATATTTTGAAAAGAAAAGGGCAAAGCCCCATCGCGCGCGCCGGCGCAAACGCGAAAGTCAAACGAGACGATACTGTGAGCTACAAATGCACAAAGATTCAGTAAGATTTCTTTCAGTTGACGAAATAAAATGATGTTGCAATGCTGATCCCCGTCATAAATCTGAGAAGATATGAGTTGTTTTGTTTTGGAGCAAGGAACTGAACCCAATGCGACAATATTATAAAAGACCAAATGGCGTTTACCAAAACTATTGAAAAGAATCTTTGAAAAGTCAAAAGATATCAGTTAGAGCCGTATCTCATACACTTACCGTAGCCATGGGCTGACCAATAGGGCTATTCAGTATATCATTCAAATTGCTGCCCATGTTGAAGACAACCACCAGGTTCAGTGCTGAAGTTTTACAGAATTAAAATAGTTCGAAAAGTACACCACTGGAATGTTTATACACAGAAATCAGAAATGTGTATCTTGTTCTACTCAGTTTTTCTGTGTAAAGTAAGACAGAATTTTGCGTAGACTGGTTACACACATCGGGAAAAAGTTGCACAGTTTACATAGATTTGCAGTCTATATAAAGTAATATCAGACTGTTAGTCATCATGTATCTGAGTCATCACGTCGTTATGGACTCAGAGGTCTGAGCACTAGAAAGGTTTTATCCCTCTTGAAATGAAAACAAAAGTCTTATGGAGTTTTGCATGACTTGAAAAAGCTTGTTAATCATCTTACAAGGCAATATGTTTTAGCTCTTGCAAACGTTCCGAAACACTGGTCAAGGGCTTGTAATGGAAAGGAGTGTTTATCCAAATATAGTTTACCTTTCACCAACAACCCGACCCCCACACCGAACACAGCCCCTGCCCCCTTTGCCCCCTCCGCTCATGACCTTGTTAACAACATGAGTGCACTGGCTGGCCTTGTCTCCACCGCCAATCTGCAGCAACAAGACGCCATGAAGTCTCTTGTGGCTCTCCAAAATGCAGTGAGCGGCATTGGGACCCGTTTGGAACGCCTAGAACGGCGCCCCGGGACCACCCCTGCTGCACCCCGACCCAACCTCCCACAACCCTCAACCCAACCCTCTGCCCCGCCGGCCCGGGCGGACCGTCGAGTCCGAACGGAGCCCCCTCCGGCAGCCGCCCCGGCATCCTATGCTGACGCCGCGGCTGCACCTCCGGCCGAGCGCCCCCCCTCCACCCCCCCTTCTAACCGCCCCCGTACCCCCGCTAATCGCCCTGCTACCCGCCCTCCCCCTACCACTAAGGCTAAGTTCCCCACCCTAGTGGTTAATTTTAAAGGCAACCCAATCCCCACGAGTCAGCGACACTCTGACCACACCACCACACAAGAGGTACATACTTTCCTCACCTCTGTCCCCACTGCAGCCTCCCTGCGCCTCCAGGCCGCATCCTGGAACGCTAAGGGAAACTGCGTCATGACCTTTGATAGGACAGGTTGCGTACATGACCTGATAGACCAGCACGCGGGCGCTCTCGCCCGTGTAGTCTGTCAGGGCTGCAATGTCTCAACGGCCCGGGTTTCCCCCTGGACCAAATTACAGGTTTCTATGGTGCCAGTCCGGGACTCCCTCCCAGGCTCAGCACCTTTCTCTAATGCCGAGATCCTCGCCGAGCTCACCTTCAACCGCTCGATTAAGGACATGGACCTGGCATCCGATGTCTCGTTCACCAAAGCCCGAGCCGATATCACTAATGAGCTCAAGCATTGCCCGATCACCTTCTGGGTCCATGACCAGGATGGCGAATGCTCCAAGCGCATCCTTGACGCCCCTGTTTTCATGTTTGACAAGCGCTTCCGTGTGCAGCGCTACAAACCCCTCCCCACCTTTGCCCAATGCGACCACTGCCAGAAACTTGGCCACACCAGCAACGGTTGCAAAGGGTGCGTTGCCTGTGCCACTTGTGCCGGCAATCACAAAACCTCTGACCACCGAGCACGGTGTGGTAGTTGTGCCACTGAAGGCATCACATCTAACCACTGCCCCCACCCCACCTCCTGCATTAATTGCACAGGCGACCACCCTAGCACTGCGTCTCGCCTTATTTGCCCGGCCAAACGCGCCTTTGCGCGCCCCCCGGGCAGCGATGATGGCATGGATACCAACCCCGAGACTAAACTATGATCTACACGTTTGTCTCCCATAACGTGGCGAAGAACCCCACTTCCCTGTCCGCTCTTTTACATTTCTACTCTACTAATGACGCAGACTTTATCTGCCTCCAAGAACTGCCATGGGCCTTTATTGGAACTACCCGCAGCGACACTAACATACACGGGACCGAGGTCAAAGGCATGCCGTCCACCCCTGGCTGGCACGCCTTTGTTCCCCCGGTACCCCCTAACTCTTTCCCTAGCGTTGCCATCTTGGCATGTGACTCTCTACCCCGAGGCACTATTGGCCTCAATAACACTTTCACTTTGAGTCGGTATGCAGTCGCCCTCACTTGCGCCACCGCTACCGGTCCTTTCACTCTCCTCAATCTCTATTTACCGCCATGCGGCATGACTAACCATGACTCGGCCCAAACAGCCGTCCTTTCCCTCCAGCTCCCCCCCACCCGGTCATTTATTGTGTGCGGGGATTTCAACAGGCATGACCTGTCGTGGTCCACCCCCCACTATGGGTGGGCGGACTTCGCTCCGACCACTCCACTCATTGAATGGACCGCCAACAATGGACTCACCCTGGCCTCCGAGCCAGGGGTGGTCACCCGACACGATGCCAACTTCCACCATTCGGTTATTGACCTCGTTTTCGTTTCAGACCTCCTTTCTGATGTGTGCCCGGATGAGGCTGTCTGGGTCCACTGGGACCGCCCCTCTAGCAGTGACCATGCCATTCTTGAATGGCAATGGACCCCTACCGCTCCTCTCACTAACGACCCTCTTGCTCCCCTCCGCATTCAAGCCGATCTTGAGGACTTGTATATTGAGACCTGGAACCCCCTGCTCGAAGATGTTTTCCGTCTCCCTGCTGCCACTACCCCTGAACTTGAAGCTAAGGCGTCTAAGTTTTTACAAGTCATCCGGGACACTGTGGAACAGTTCGCGCTCCCCCTGAAGATCCACAAGGGTGCTCTTGCACTATGGTGGACTGCGGAGTGTGACTGTCTCCTCACTCTTCTTCACCACAGCCCTAGGGGTCACCGTCGCTCGGCCTCCCTCCAACTTAAACGGGCTATTCGGCATGCAAAGTGCCTCTATTTCCAGGCTATTGTAGAAGACACCACCCCCACCAACATTTGGAAGATGGCAAAGTGGGGTACTGGAGTCAGGCCTGCGCCGGTTGCATTACTTCGGACAGGCGACGGCAGCACCGCCGATGACCCCCTGTCCAAGGCACGTACTTTCTCTGAGACCTTCTTCCCATCCCCTCCTCCTATCCCCCCTACCCACCCCCGGCTCCTAAACAACCAGAGCTCCCTGGCAATTTCTGTTACTGAAGTTGGGGAGGCTCTGGCCTCTACCTCTAACACTTCTGCACCAGGTCTGTCGGGAATTGGCTACCTCCCACTCAAATGGGTTTGGCGCTCTTTCCCGGTGGAACTTACACAGCTCTTCAACAACTGCCTGACTCTCGGGCACCACCCGGAGCCATGGCGGGCGGCAAGAGTCTGTATGATTCGGAAACCTAACAAACCGGATGTGTCCTCACCACGCGCATACCGCCCTATCACCCTCGAAGAAACATGCAGTAAGCTCCTTGAAAAAGTTATCGCTCGACGCCTCAACTACATGGCCAATGAAGGCCATGCCCTCCCACTGACTCAGTTTGGCTCCCGCTCTCTGTCGGGAGTCACCGACGCTTCACAGAACCTCTTAGAGGTGATAGAGAGAGGACGGCGGAAGGGCCTGAAGATGTCCGCACTTGCCTGCAATGTTCAGGGCTTTTTCGACCGCGTCCAACATGCACCTCTCCTATCTGAGCTCTGTTCAATGGCTTGCCCAGAGGATCTAATCCGATGGGTCATGTCTTTCTGCTCCTCCTGATCCACCGCCATCTCTTTTGACGGTTTTACTTCCCCCCTCCTCCCCAAACCCGATCTAGGGGTCCCACAAGGGTCCCCAGTCTCACCCATCCTCGCCACGCTTTTTGCACATGGTGCCCTCTCCCTCTTTGATGATGAAGATGACACATTTGTTTTCACTTACATCGATGACCACCTCCTTGTTGTTTAGTCCACTTCTTACGAACTTAACAACGACCTTCTTCTCCGGGCCTTTAACTACCTTTCTCTTTTCTTGGCCACCTTAGGCCTTTCTCTGGACGCTGCCAAGACCGAGCTGATTCATTTCGGCCGGGGCGGTTTGTCTGGGCCTTTTTTGACTCTACCCCTTACTCCCCCCCTTGTTCTCCAACCCCTCCGAGCCATCCGCTGGCTGGGTATCTGGTGGGAGCCGGGTTTGACGTGGAAGGAGCACACATCCCGAATGCGGTGTAAAGCATCTTCGGCTCTGTGTGCCCTGCGTCTCCTGGCAAACACCTATTGCGGTCTCTCCCCCATCCTTGTCCGCCGCCTCATTGTCGGCGTCATGCACCCTATTCTCCTCTGGGGGGCCCCGGTTTGGTATACGGGGGTCTCCCAAGCTACTATTCTCAAGCGGCTCCAGAGCATCTTAGACGCTTCTGCTCGTTTTCTTCTAGGGGTTTTCAAAGGGGCATCTGCCCCAGCCCTCCATTTCTTCTCTTCTTTAATGCCGCTCTCGGCTTATCTCTCCAAACTCAAGGCTTTTGCGGCGTATCGCCGACTCACGCTCCCAAACCCACCCTGTCAGAAATTCACCTCCGACGGCCCCAAGTCTCGCTTCTCTAAAAGTTTCACTGACCCCTTTCCTAGGCTGCCAGCAGAAACCCTACCCCGCTCCGTGTGCCCTCCCTGGTCCTCTATGAGCTCCCTCTCACCTTGGATGGTTTTTCACCTCCCTGGCAACGCTAAAGCTGAACGAAAGGATCGAGTGGCGAATATCAACGCCAATGCATACCCTGATAACCCCGACATTTTATCCATCTTCACTGATGGGTCTGCCACTCTCCTCCCAAACCTACGCTACAGCACGGGCTGGTCCTGGGTCGCCTACTCTGTAGGAACTGAGGCCCTCCATGCCCGGGGTAACGTTGGCCCTTTCGCCCACTCCACCGACCTTGAACTGACGGCCCTTCTTAAACTGTCGTCTGCTCTGACCACTACACCGGACCTGACGTGATACCTCCGCCGCGCACGCTCCCTCAACATTTATACCGACTGCCTCCCAGCTCTTTCTATGCTGGAGAAGCCTACTCGGTCCCCCGGTCTCCGTGTGGTACTCAAAACTAGGGCCCTCTTTTTGGCTGCCCTTACGCGCTGAAACTCCTTGGAACTGTCTGTTAGCAGAGGAGTGTCGCAGTTCTGTTGGGGGCTGTTCTGTAAGATTGAGACGAATGGAATAGCAGAAGGGTGACTATAGGCCAAAGCTGGGGTGATTCCGAAGGGTTGAGCTAGGTTCCGAAGCGGTTTCAGAGGGGATGAGTGAGTTGAGATTAAAGGCTGCTGAAAGTATGCGAGGGTGGGGATTTGAGCAGAGAAAAGAAGCCGAGAAGCAAGCAGGGGAAGTCGAGGCGAGGGGGATCGGCGGTGGCGATACGATGGTACAAATGATGTAACCCTTTGAGATTCGAACCCTGGGGAGTAGTAACGATGAGACGAAGCTTGGGACAATATTTCCGAAGCTTAGAACAAAGCTAGAGTGATCCTACGAGGATCCAATACGATGCGACAGGATGCGATGAAACACGAGGTGTTGCGCAGCGTAACGATGCGATACGACGCAGAACAGAGCGGGGGGGGGACGAGAGTTGAACAAAGGGACCAGTAAGTTGTGAGTAGAGACTCTAACAGCAATGCGAGTCGAACTGAGCACACTGATCTCGGAACACGACTGCTAGGCAGGGGTCTTGGGACAAATGAAACAGAACTATTGTATATTTGATAGAGGCAAGAGAGTCAAAGTGAGTACAGTGAGAGTCGAGGTGTTTCGACTGTAGCAAGGAGAGAAGACGAGTAGGACTAGAACTGGGCTTTCCGGTCCAGACTTGACTCCTGTACTGATCTGTGGGCCGGACTGAACTGAACTCCCCTACACAAATAGATCGTCTATTTATAACATTGTCCATCCTGAGCCTTCGAAGCATCAGGGACCATAAACGAAGAGAAGTCGGAAGGCATATCTCAAAGGGGAGCATGGAGAACAAAAGACGAGGTGGACATATCTGGAAAGTGGCAAGCACATAGATCATGGGGCATAAAACAAAATATGAGTGCATATAGAACATAGAGGGGAGAAGTCGGAGCGCATTGCATCGGATCAAAGCTTGGGAGGTGTTGGGCGTCAGTCCCGAGTCTCACAATTCAAATCTTGGGCTTGGGACTGATAAGACGAGTCGGCTGAGCCTTCCTTTGTGGAGTCGACTGGGTGGCTCAGGCATCTGATCTGCTATCCTTGAGCGATTTCCAACGTCGTAAGTTTTTCCCTGGCGGCAGTCCAATGCGTGAGGCTGTAATAGATTGCTCCGCTTCGAATCATGTCGATCCACGCCGGATTAAACTGTTACAACGCGGAACATGGCGGAATGTGTGTCACATGCATGATTTCGGACCTAGCGCGTCGTTGCTTCTTACAGCGCTTCCCCCGCCTCACCATTCACCTCCACTGGTGCCCTGGACATGAAAACATTGTCAGCAACGAATGTGCCGATGAGCTTGCCTGGGATGCAGCACGAGGCGACCCTGACTACGAACTTAACCCTACTCTGCGCTACCTGCGCTCTTTTGCTTCCCACAGGGCTCTTCAACTCTGGCGTGGACAACATCAGGCGTGGGAGCCAACCACTCGCCTTGGCCGTATGGCCAAGCGCGCTTGTGTAGGCGAAGTTCTCCCACAAACCCCACTCTCTCCTTTGGCTCCCGGCCCCATGATGGGTCAAGGCGCGAGCCGCCCAACTCCTTACCGGTTGCAGACGTTTCGGGGATTATTTCCACGAACAGCATATTGTCGGCCCCAGCTACAGGTGCCGGCATTGCGACCTCCGCTTCCCGCCACTCAAAACCCACATGCATATCCTTCTCGACTGCGCGGCAACAATTGACATTCGGTCCAAAGCTTGGGATGGGGACCCACCCTCAGACGAAGAGGCGTAGCTCCACCCGGACAACTGCGACCGCTTACTCTGGTTCATCGCCAACTCCCATCCTCTGGCCTTAACTGTGGCCATAGAGAATGAGTTGACGGCCGACCTACCCGATCCTGGACCTCCTAAGCACTGCGACCGCCCTAACCCGGCACTCGAGGCAGCCAGGAACCAGATTTGCGAGGAATTTCTCGCCGAAGGGAGAGCTCTCGAGGGCCCCTTCTTTGACCAAGTTTTTTTTACAGCTCGGGTTCACACGATCTATTGGGCACACGGACCGCTGTAGGGCGTATGCAGGTAAGACCACCCCTTTCATCTTCTAATGACTACAGGCGAGCGCCCATTTGTGTTCGTTAGTATTTAGTTATAGACCGTCACCTCTACTATCAAGCCACCTCTACCTTCACCGCCTTCGGGCAGGCCTCCCTTGGACTTAGTCGTCTAGTCAGGCGGGAACTCTGTATCCCTGCGCACATGTATCTATTATAGCATCTGACGCACAATACAAATCTTACTCAAAAAAAAAAAAATATCCAAATATATTATTGTCGAGTGATAAGAGCGCGTGATCTTATGATTTCCTTATATAAACGGCGTCTCGTCTGAGCTCTTGCACTGAGGCAGGACGATGGCGAATCCAGTCCCTGAGTGGGAGAAGGCTACCTACTACCATGGTGTCTCTATCGACCCTCCAGAGCTCCTCTACCGCTCAGATTACCTCCACAATCCCTTCCCCCGTCCCGCGGGCCGCATTCAGTACTTCCCTACCAAGACCGCCCACGGTGTCTTCAACACGCCGCTCAACCCCGTCTGGCACACTGTAGCCCCCAAGATCCGGGACATGTTGAAAGATCGCAAGATCCGTTACTCCGCCATCCACGCAGCTCGTTTCGTAACCCACGGCGAGGACGGACAGGACAGTCTCGGTCCCGTGGTCATCTGGATCGCGACCCATCCCACCAGCACCACCGCCGACGACGCGCACCTCGCTTCCCCCGACATTCTCGCCCTTCTCGAGGCCAACGGAGTGCACGGTGCCGTGGTAGAGTGGTTCGAGGGAGCCGTGGAGAAACTGTCCGGTCCGGCCCTTCTGCGCGTCACCCAGGACATCAACCCCACCTACTATGTCCGTCGGTTCCTGACGGCCGGGCTCGGCATGCCCATCGCTACTGCGGAGAGGGAGGACGATGATGCTCAGGGCAGCGTCGCCTTCTTCTTCCACGAGAACAAGGACCGGCGCGGCAACGCCAGCGCCAGGGTCCTCGCCGTCAGTAATTGCCACGTCCTCCGCAAGGACACCTCCGTCCCGTACCAGTTCGAGGGCGCCGGCGCACCTCCCCAGCACGTCCGACTTGCCGGCTTCCGTCGCTTCCAGCGCGGCCTCGACGAGATCAAGGCGGCCATCGCCGGCCACGGCAACGACGCCGACACGCTGGCTCGAGAAATTGTGGCGTTGGAGGCGAAGCTGCAGAGCGAGGACGTGGAGGAGGCGGAGGAGGCGGCCGAGGCCGTGGAGGCCAAGCGGGCGCAGTTGGCCAAGGCGGAGAAGGACATCGCCGTTCTCGAGGCCTTCTACAAGGACGTCAACGGCCAGTGGGGCGATATCGCGCGTCGGAACATCGGCCGCGTCGACTGGGCTCCCGAGATCTCCGTCGACGTCGGCGGTCGCCGCTACACCAAGGACATCGGCACCTTCGAGGTCGATGCGGAGAAGTTCAGAGCCCAATTCAAGGGCAACGTTGTCGACCTAGGTGCGTCTTGCCTCATCTTTCTCGTAACATCACCTCATAGAAACCTTCAGGGGCCAAGTATACTTCGCAGCAACTCATCGACAAGTTCTACGGCAAGACGGTGTTCAAGTTCCCCACCAATCGCCAGCTCAGGATCGACGGCTGGGTCACGCGCGAGCTCCTGGCCAATCCCGACACTTTCGACAGCAACGGTGAGGCCTGCATCATCGTCATGAAAGACGGCAACACCAGCGACCTCACGGTCGGACGTTACGCCGGCCTCGAGGCCTACATTTGCGACGAGCTCGGCGTCGAGTCCGTGGAGCTCGCCATCTACAACTACGACAAGCAATCTGGGCCCTTCTCCGCCAAGGGCGACTCCGGCTCGCTCGTCTTCGACGGCCAGGGCAAGATGGTCGGTATACTTCACTCTGGGATAGTGAAGGCCGGAAACAGCCACGTCACCTACGCATTTCCCGCCTGGTGGGCCGTTGAGCAGCTCAAGGTCCAGTATCCGCACGCCGACTTCAACCGCGATCGCTTCTGAACGCAAACACACTCCTTCTTTACCTTCCAGTATGCCCCCGTCCTACCGTCCTTGTCGTTTCTTGGACTCATCGCCCCTCCCTGACTTTGACGTCTTCCTCCTTCCTGGCTGCGACGTCTTCCCCCTCCATGACTGCGTTTTCTTCTTTTTTTTTTTTTTCGTCTGCCTGTCTCCCGGTTCTTCGTGCTTCTACCGTTGATTCGCTGTACACGTTCGTCCCATTCGTCCCTCCTGTCCTTTCATGCTGATAACTAACTGACAGTCTCGACGTCTAGGTCTTGAGTGAACCTGCACGCTTCACCTGTTCCCTTCGACTTCGTCTCGGCTCTCTTCGCTCGTCGTATATTCGAGCGGCCAGAAGACAGAATTCTGTCTCTCACATCTGCCTCCTCGACGATGTCGAGACAGATCTCCCCGTTTTTACTATATCTGGTATTATGAACAAAACGCAGTTTATTACGAATGGATCGATGGTCCAGTGTCCTCAGCATCATGTCGGAAACCACGGGCTTTATCGATTTCGTGTATAATGACGAGACGTTTAGAGCTTTCTTCAGGCTCGTCGGAGAACTCAAGCCCGGCAGCCGCCCTCCAGTCCTCCTACACGGAGGGCCTGCCACTCCAAATCCGTATCTCGATCTCCTCACATACATAGAACTCCAAGCATCATATGGTGTCCCGCTTATCTTCTACGACCAAATCGGCGGAAGGAAAATCTACACATCTTCGCGAAAAACCATCCGACTTCTGGACATTCGAACTGTTCATGGACGAGCTTGATAATGTTCTCTCCTACTTCGATATAACCAACGATGTCGATCTTTACGGACATTCTTGGGGTGGAATGTTGGCAGCAGAATATGCTGCAACTCGCCAACCACGCGGGTTGCGACGACTCGTTATAGCCGGCTCGCCGGCATCGATGGATCTATGGGAAAATAGCATCAACAAGCTACTTAATCGTTTTCCGAAAGATCTCGTCGAGGTGATCAGGAGGAACGAGAGGGACGGGACTACCGAATCCAAAGAGTACCAGGACGCGATACAACTTTTCTACAATAAGCACATTTGCCGATTGGATCCGTGGCCGAAGGAAGTGCTTGAGGCGTTTGTGATCATGGAAGAGGATGTGACTGTCTATCGCGCAATGTGAGCAATCAGTTTCCTCATTCTGCATGGCTCACCCGTCATTTTCAGGTTTGGAAATTCGGAGCTCAACATCACGGGGAGCCTTCGGAACTGGACCGTCATAGATAAACTGGGAAGCATCACAGTCGAGACCCTAATAATGAACGGAGTCGACGACGAAGCACAAGATGAGAGCATGCAACCGTTTTTCGACAAGATTCCGAAGGTGCAATGGGTACGATTCGAGAAGAGTAGTCACATGCCGTTTTACGAGGAAAAGGAAAGATACTTCGAAGTTCTGGGCTCCTTCCTGAGGCGCAATTAGTTGACGCTATATGGCTAAAGTCAGAAATGTCGTGCGGAATACCAAATGTGCTCTGGATAGAGTAGCGCAGATGGAACGTGTGTCAATACCAAAGATTTTGTACCGAAATAAGAAAGCACGGCGTGGATGCTCTGGTTCGAAAAGCGTGATGCTGAAAGATGGTAAAATCAAACGTTGTCAGCGAAAGAAGTGGACTCCCGATCACATGATGCAACGGAGCTCAAAGTTCGATTCGTCGCTCCCCATACAGTATGCGGCGATCCTCTCAGGCTACACATATAGTGACCGGCGTAGTTGGCGGGAGATAAAAGCTCTGCGCCCGATTGCGATGGACAACGAATCACCTAGGCCATGGTTGATCGCACAGGTTATGCTCACTTCCAATACCAAGGAGAGACGTTTCAGACTTGATTCCGGGTCGTGGGCAACTTAGACTCCGGAGCACGTCCTCTTGTTATCCTGCACGGAGGTCCCGCTATACCCAATCCTTACTTGGATCCACATGCCGATCTCTACATTTCAAAGAACATTCCCGTCGTCTTCTACGATCAGATTGGCTGTGGGCAGTCTACCCACCTCCGCGAAAAGCCGGCCGAATTCTTCACTATCAACCTCTTCATGGATCAGCTTGACGATTTATTGCACAAACTAGGCGTCACTGATGATTTTGATCTGTATGGTCACTCTTGGGGTGGTATGCTTGTATCCGATTATGTGGCATCTCGTCAACCGAAGGGCCTAAAACGACTCATCATCGCGAACGCTCCGGCATCCATCCCACTTTTCGTAAAATGCGTAGAGAAGTTGTTCGACAAGATGTCTCCTGGACTAGCGGAGAGGATCAGAAGACATGAGATAGAGGGAACGACCGATGATTCCGAATATAAAGAAGCAACTCAACGTTTCTTCATGAAACATATCTGTTCGGTCGAACCTATACCTGATACGGTTTCTGCGGCATTCAAAGCTCTGCGCGAGGATAAGACTGTGTATAACGCGCTGTGCGTAAATCGTATCTCAATTAAAAATCGCCAAAGGAAACAATTGCTGACTCAATATGGATTTTGATACATTAGATGGGGACCTTACGAAATAGAGTTCAGTGGATCGTTAGCGACATGGTCTGTCATCGACAAGCTCCATTCCATCAAAGTTCCAACTCTTGTGCTTAATGGTCAAGATGACGAAATGCAGGACGAGTGTGTTTCCCCGTTTCTCTGGGGAATAAGCAAAGTCAAATGGATCAAGCTGGAAAATAGCGGCCATATGCCCTTTTACGAGGAGAAAGAGAGATACTTTCAGGTCATCGGAGAATTCTTGAGGCCTTGATTCAGTATCAGAAGATATGTAAGGTTTTATACTTGTTCAGAATGGCAGCAATACATCTTACCTACCTCAAAAGACCGAGCTTGTTCTGTAATGGCGGCTGTATTTCAGACTTAGAAGACTTTGTTCGCAATTTCCACAGGAATCCATAGCTTATAAACGATGGAATTATAGTTCCAACTGCTTATACGTCTTACGATAACCGATCTTATCCTCTCCAGCCTTCTCCGGCCTAGCAAGAAAGCTCACTCATAAGAGGCCTGAGAATAATATTCACGTCTAAGAGAAACGGGTTTTACAAGATAGCCTCGTTGGAAAGACTGGGTTTTCTCGCACATTTATTTCTAGGTATATTCCAGCTGATGCTTGTTTGGAGCATGTATCAGTTCGTTTCGAGATAGCTTCATCGGCAGGAATGAAGCACTGTTATTATTGTTTCTTGAGATGGCATTGTAGAAAGAAAAAAAATGAAAAAAATCATTGTGAGACGTGTGTTATACTCCGAGTCACGTGCATTGACGCGGTCACTCGCTGTCCCGATTCCGACTCCGAGTTGAGCCCCTTTCTGAGTTTCGTTTCTCGATTCTGCATTTTTCTTTTCACCCAATTTTCACTGGCTTTCTAGCCTCTCAGTATCAGTGAGGCTATCAGTGCTGGTGATGCCCAAACTATGGGGATTCTTCCACACTCTCCTCGTCCTGTCACCGGTACTGGTCGGTTTGCCAGCCATTTCTGTCTGGAAACATTATGGCAAGTAGTAATTTCAAGCGAATGAGGCTGTGGGCTTACATGTCGTTTTAAATGACTCAGAACTTCCTGAGCCTGTCGTGGATCCGTATGTTTCTTGTCCTGCACATTGCAGGAAGATTTTCACAGTTATTCTAGGTACGACAATGTGACGGGCATCCCTCGATTATCTGAACGTGTCGTCCTCGACCATGCTAGATTTCTATCCGAGGAAATTGGATTCCGGACGGTTGGGACACGTGAGCATGCATTGGGCGATGCTTGGGTACTGAAGAAGGTCCAAGAACTTGGAAAGCTATGTGACGCTGTAGTCAAACTAGATCCGACTCGCAAGTTGCAATGCGAAGTCGAGAGGCAAACCGGGAGTCGCAGTCATAGATTCGATATAATGTCCGCGCGCCTGTACAAGACCTATGTCAACCTTTCAAATATCGTGCTTCGGATCTCGGATGGCACAACTCAAGGGAAAGAACATGCCGTTCTAGTTAACGCACACGTCGATTCAACCCTTCCTAGTCCAGGGGCAGCTGATGATGCGCTGGCAGTGGGAGTGATGCTAGAAGCCGCACGGATGCTCATAGAGACTCCACAATGGTCTCCTTCGCATTCCATTATCTTCCTCTTCAACAATGCCGAGGAATCCCTTCAAGATGGTTCTCACCTATTTGCAACTTCTCATCCTTGGCGCGAAAGCGTTCGTGCTGTCCTCAACCTCGAAGCTGCCGGAACGCACGGTCCTACTCTCCTGTTCCAAGCGACCAGTGGCGCGATGATCGATGCGTATGCCCGCGTCCCGCGCCCCTTCGGAACCATCGTTGCAAACGACGTCTTCAGCTCTGGAGTAATCATGAGCGATACTGATTTCCGACAATTTGAGTTGTATATGAACGTCACTGGTCTCGATATGGCAGTCGTCGGCCATTCGTACTTCTACCACACGCGCAAGGACCTCGTGCAGTACATCCAACCAGGTGTCGCGCAACACATGGGAGACAATACTCTCGCTTTACTTCAATTCTTGTCCTCGCCAGAATCACCGCTTCCCGATTTGACTAGTGGTTATTCAAAACCAACGACGGTGTTTTTCTCTTTTTTCAACACGTATTTCTTCAGGTACAGCTTCGCAACCGCGAATGCTCTCCATTTAGTGCTTTTAGCAGCAAGTCTCGCACTTGTCGCGTATGGCACTCCACCCATCTCCGTTACCGTCGTGAAGCATGAGAAACGAGAACTCGTTGTACAAAGCAATGGCGTCGGCGCGACTGCCTCGGGAGTCACTGAATTCGTAGCATCCCGACCGGGCATCTGGACCGACATCGTCAAGGGCTTCGTGATCATTCTTCTAGCCTTGCTGGCAGCGCTGGTCAGTGTCCATGTGGTAGCGTTACTCATGGTTTACGCCTTCGGTAAACCCTTCAGCTGGTTCCGTGTTGAGGGTAGCTGCGCGCTACTCTACGCTCCTGCTGCACTTCTCGGCGCGCTTGCGGTACTCCACTACGTAGCGCCTTTTCTGCGCATCACTGAACGGATCCTTGTGCAAGCCATGCTTATTCTATACGCTTTCCTCGCTGTCATCATCCAGCTCGCTGGTATCGGTTCGGCCATTTTGTATTTCTCGTCCGGCTGTTCGATATTCGCTGGATTGGCGTTGGATACGATAATGCACCGCGGTGTGAAGGATCGAGTGGCACTCGGCACTTATGCCCTCGGGCAGGTCGTTCCTTTGGTGTTTGGCACCGAGATGTTCTGCATTGTGACAGACATTTTTGTTCCACTTGTAAGTAGCAAAATCAACCCAATATCTTTCGAGAAGTGCTTGATGACGAAGCGATAAAGACAGGCCGTACGGGTGGTGATGCGCCTGCGGATCATATCATTGCAACGATCGTGGTAATTACATCGTCGTACCTGTTTCCGCTCACTCTACCGTTCTTTCAACGCTTTGGATCGCGTTTCATCCGGAGGTCGATGCTCTTTCTTTGCTTTGTTACAGGTGCCTCGATGATATTGTTCTCATGGCGGAGCCCCTTCGATTCTATGCATCCGAAACGACTTTATGTCATTCATTCCGAAAATGTGAGAGCTTTCACGTCCAAAAGCAGTCCATCTCATGAGACTTTTCGATTCAGATCACGACAAATGACGTTTCTTTGGGAGTTGGAACCTCAGATCCGGCACCCGGATTCGAAAATCTCGTCCAAGACATCGCGGCTTTCATTACGAAGAAAAAGACAATGGCCGTGAAGGAGGACATGCACGCGTACAATGGTGACTGGGACGTTTTATACCCTTTCTCTGCTGTGAGTACGTCCTCAATCCAATCTGTCGCTCATTCTCATGCTTTGCCACAGTTCCTGTCCCCATACGAAATTGCACTCGACTCATACGTATCTTCCTACGCGGATGGACGCTTCAGCGTCAAAGCCGCAAACGATGTGGTTGATTTAGAGACCAGAACTCGCAGCCTCACGCTTATCGTACATCACACCGGGTTGATTTGGACAAGTGAGTGGTTACTAGTAACCAAAGGCTTGCAGCCGACTGAACTACTTTAACTACGTGCAGCCATTGCTTTTGATGCTCATGTACTGTCGTGGAGTCTCGACGATTCCCCTCCAGCAGAAAGAGCACGGCACTTCGTTAAAGAAGCTTCATTCTACGGAGAAGATACCTGGTCTCTGGATCTCGTCATTCACTTGCACGACTGGGACGACACAGAAGGGAAACTTCAAGTAAACTTTGTCGGCTTGAAGGAGACGGCTATGTGGCCCGGAAAAGCCAAGGAGAAGGACCAGGATGGGCGAGCTATGGAGGTATTTGAAGAACTGGATTCTTGGCTTAAAGAGTCTTCCGGAGACTCTCTAGATGTCACTCTTCTGGGCTGTGTAGGTGGTATCGTTGTCATATAGAGTCAGAAGGATTCAGCATATCGGCTAATATACAAACTAATCCGCTGATGAAGGTAAAAAAAACAATGGAACCACAATAGAAATGACTCTTTCGTTTTCAGCTCGTTAGTCAATCATGGAGCTGTCCCTTTATGATATCGGCTGTCCGCTCAGCAACGGCGATTACAGGCGCGGCCTAAGAACATTCACAAGAGCATCAGTGAATGCGTTAGAAGAATATATATCCTGACATACCGTGTGCCCAGAAACTATAGTCGGGAAGATTGATGCGTCCACGACACGAAGTCCGTCGATTCCATGAACACGCAAGGACGCATCGACAACACCTCCATCTTCAAGGCGAGCCATGCGAGCTGTCGATGTTGGGTGGTAGAGCGTGTCGACTTGCTCACGTACCACTTTCTCGACCTCCTTGTCGTCTTTTTCGTACAACGAATAATGTAATCTGGGATTCTGATCGGCTGACTCGTCCAAAACCGAGCTGAGCGCTGCAGTGCGCGTGAGGCGTAAGCCTAATTTGACGCCTCGCACGAGCACAGCAACGTCGTGACTGGTAGAAAGATAGCTGTATGTCTAGTTAGCGAGTAAATTGTTCAGAATGAAAAGGGATGCACGTACTTCGGGTCAAGTATCGGGGCTTCGAACGGGTCTGCAGATTTGAGAGTCACGCTGCCGACGCTCGTCGGTCTGTTGACCTTGTCAACAGACTGTTGCATAGCAAAAAATGTATGCATGACTCACCGAAGCAGAACGGTAGCAATGGTACCTAGATCACCCGGAGGTAAAGTGCGATCAGCGGTCGAACTGTCTCTCCATGCAAAGGGACTCGAGAAGAGTTCCAAATCAGGAGCATTTGCAGCGGAGGTCGTATCCTCTACATTCCCGGTGGTCTCCTCTGAACCGAAAAGTTTAGTATCATCGGACCGTACGAAAGCGGCGGCTTCCGCGACCTGTTAGGCAAAGGCGATCTATATAACGGGTAAATCAAAATTTTCTGATTACCTACGTTGCTGGTAAGAGGTCCGGTGCCATTCATGAACCACCGCACAGCGGGTGGCAAAGAACGGATTGCTTCAAGAAAAGTGCGTGGTTGCAGGTACATCAGCGATTCACCGCGTTTGAGTTGGAAATGCGTGAGCACAACAGGATGGTCCATGAGATGCTGGCCAACTCCGGGCAGATCGTGCACCACAGGGATTGATATGTCCTTTAAATGAGTCGCTGGACCGACACCAGATATCATGAGAATCTGCACAATTGTGACAAATAAGAACGACGTCCTGTTAGGCTAATGGTTGAAACTTACCTGAGGCGAATGCACTGCGCCAGCCCTGGGAACGTTGATCATCCTAATGGGCAACCATGAGACTTCCGCACTTACGATAGAATAACTTCCTTTCGAGCTTTGACTCGATATCTGGGGCTGCCGTTACTTCGAGCAAACTCTACACCGATAGCCCGCTTCTTTCCATCTGAAGTATCAAACAAGATCTTCGTCGCCTGAGCATGAGCAACAATGGTGAGATTCGGACGGGCCAGCACATCCGCCGAGAAATAAGCCGTCTCTGTCGTGGTACGCATGCCCCTCCTGCCTATGTATGTCACTAGGAACGTCCAAGCCGGTTAGATTGATTGTTAAACAAGCGATCATGAAGTCGACGTACTCAGCTAAAAGGGAAAGAAAGTCAGAAACGTCCTTCGAGATACTCAGAAGAGTCTCATACGAACTTTCGTTGCACCAAGAGTTCCTGCGCTCGTATTCGCATCTGCCACACGCTCGATCCCAGCTTCTTCACAGGCGTCGAGCCATTTTGAACAGAATTTCGAAAAGTTTCCGAAGAACCCCACTGGCAAGAATGGAAAAACTGTTCGAGCGCATTCAGAAACCAGTACAGAGATTAGAAAGTTACCTTCCACAGCACCAGACAAGCCACGCTTTGAAGTGTCGACATCCGGGTATTGGTTACTCGGAATAAACTTTTCGAATTTTAGGAAGTACCTGTCATGATGCGAGTTAGTTCAGGCAAAAGAAAATGGTAATGTTGCAAAGTCAATTACTTCTGGAATTCCGAGAATGCCCACCCCTCGGCACCCTCGAGACCAGTTTTCGCCCATTCATCATAATCAGAGGGTGCGCCGCAATGAAATCTATTCGAATTCAGTAAGATGAATATCTCTGGCTTGCATAGTCTTACATCTGAGCGTTGACATTGGAGCCTGTAAGATACTATTTAGTTAAAGTGCATCCAAATAGGAGCGTTGACTAACATCCGCCAAGCATTTTTCCTGTAAATCACCATGATTAGTATCTATAGAACACGTTTTCATAACATTCTAATCTACCTCTTGGCCAAAAGCTTTTCCTGTTAGCAGCATTCGGTTGTTTCTCCGTCCAGAGATCATAGTCCCATTCTGTGTGAAAGAGGCGAGAGTACGCGGTAGGCACACGAGTCCAAAGTTGCTTTCGGCCGCTGGATTACACATGGTATATGAGATTTGAATGTCTTTTGCACGCAAGGTTAGCATAAGTATACAAGCCTTCCACCAGCCTCCAGCACGAGCACCGAGATGCTCGGATCTTCAGACAGCCTCGCGGCAAGGACACATCCAGCAGTTCCTATCAACAAGATCTTCGTTAGCAGGAACCTTTTAGAATCTGAACAAGCCTACCTCCGCCTACTATCACGATGTCATACAAGGGATAATCGCTTGCAACCGGTTCATCTGGGGTTTCAACGCGTTTACCGACGCCCTCCAGTTTCTTCACGGCAGAACCTGAAGGTTTCCTGTTTTGTTTCGAAACGTGAATACGCATATAGATATAAGCAAAATACAGTAAAAGAGATGCAGACGGCAAAAACAGCAAGCGACGGTCTTTTCTGAGCAAAGAGCTGGACACCATGGCGCACGGTCGGGGTGCGTCGTCGAGAAGAGAGAGGGCGGAAGACAAGAGACTGATGCTGATTTCCGGTCGAGCATTTGATTTATTCTAGTGTGCATTGGCGTGTGATTTTGAACACAAACTTCTGCAGAACACGAAACGCGTTTGAGTGATCGACGTTGAATGAAGTCGACGTCGATCAGTCTAACGAGATCTGCTGACACTCTAATCTGATTATGTAACTAGCTCTTCTTGATAGCCGATATGATCGTCCCATACAACGTGTTTAGTTGATTACGTACTATTTAAGCCATTCAAATTCAAGCGTATTAATATTGACAATGATGCGTTATCTTATATGCCTTACATCATTTCAATGGGCACATGCAAGCAATCCTTATATTCGCATGATCAGAACGAATACAAAAAAACAA
Organism: Sanghuangporus weigelae; assembly: GCA_033182465.1. Taxonomy (NCBI): domain Eukaryota; kingdom Fungi; phylum Basidiomycota; class Agaricomycetes; order Hymenochaetales; family Hymenochaetaceae; genus Sanghuangporus; species Sanghuangporus weigelae. Next base: position 3,268,300 of record CP137319.1, on the reverse strand, counting down.
TTGACCAAAGCAATGTACTACGAGTGACAGATTAGCATCTCTTTATTTCCATTCATTAGTCGTCTCCTTCGGCAAAAAGTAGTTTTACACGTCTACCAGAGCTTGAATAACAGTATTCCGGAAAACCATGCACTTGATAGTCTCCTCAGAGGAACAAGAAAGCTTATGCCAGGAGAGCCTTGGCCTTCTGTGCATTTGCCTTCAAGCCCTCCACCTGCAGTTCGAGGTTTCTAATCTGCTCTCGCGCATTACGTAGTTCGAGAGTCAATCGCTCATTTTCTTCTTTCAGAGCCTTCTAAACATACGGTATTTATGAGAGATAGGAACTCGGCGACTTATGATAAACAACGTACCGAATCGTCACTAACAGCCGCAGCTGGCCTTGGGATGGGCTCTGGAGTCTCAGAACGGGGTATAGATGACGTAGACTCGACCTTTTTGATAGGCTCTGGAGGAGGTGCACTGGAAGTCTTCGAAGACGAAGGCGCATACGTACTTGACGAGCTCACAGCTTGCGACAACGAAGGAGCAGAAACTGGAGGGGCAACAGGCGTGAAGGGGGTATCAGAAGACGAAATCGCACCGGACTCTAGCGATACGAGCTTCGGTGGCGCTGTTTTTCCAGAGAAAAACTCTCCGGCGGTGAGAGCAGGGTCGGCGGATAAAGCAGGAGGATAGATATCGGCCTGGAAGGAATCGGACTTTCGTGGTACAACGAAAGCAATTGGCTCGATCATAGAACCTGCGACCTTGTATGCGCGTGCAATCTCGCATTCGGATACATTAAGAGCGCGGCGAGGGAGGAAGCACATTCCTCGTTGCGGCTGATTGGACTGGTACTCTGCCAGAGGATGAAGAGCTTCATGCTCGTATTCATAGTACCGAATGTTTCCGTCGCCTTTGCCTGCGACAAACAGGATGTTGTTATCACTGTAGAACGGCATAAGAACACCGCTTGACTGATCGACATTTGTCATCTTCACGTTCTTCAGCGATCCTGTTTCCCAAAGGCCAATTTGTCGGTCACTCATCTTGCTGAAGCCAGTCGTAGCGAGCCGATCCTGGTTGCCCATCCATACTACGCGTGCGCCCTTGATACCACCATGAGAATCCGCTACGCGAACTGCATCCCCACCTGTTCGAGCATCAAACAATCGTAACTTGCGATCGCGACAAGTCGTCGCAACAAGGTTTCCTGTCAAATCAAACGCAAAGCTCTGGATCGCATCGCCGTGACCTCCTAAGACGCGCTGAGGGTCCTCTGGGAGGGCAAGGTCCCATAACTTGACAGCATGATCACCCGTTGCAACGCCGACGACGTGTTTCGCGATCGGATGGAAAAGAACTTGCCCAGCCTTGCGGCTCGATGCAGCGATGCGCAACACAGGATCGAAATCGTGGGGTTCCCATTTGTCCGCACCCCACCCCTCAAACGTGTTAGCGTCCACCTTCCAGAGTAACAGCTGGCCGTCATCGCCTGCTGAAGCGACAAGCGCGTCGTCATGGGGAGACCAGTCAGTGTCGAGTACGGGCGCGATATGTCCCCGCGCCAAAGGAATGACATCCGGCAACTTTGCAGGAAGCTTGTGAGGTTCGAATGGCGACGGAAGCGGGAGAATGGCAAAAGCACCACCTCCGGATGCGTTCCAGTTGATACTGATGTATCGCTATATCCACTTCAGCGCTGTACGAAAACTCCACGGAAGGATGAACTCACCCCAGAAGCAGCAAGCATGTTTGTATCCCATGCATTATTGGAAAGTTTCACATTGTCAATACAAAGCTCCTTCTTAGCTGCTTGACCATAGACGTGTCTAAAGAGTCAATCAATGCCCAGAGGAGACTTATCTCGAAAATGCAATCACGCACCGGTATTTTGAAGCGCGAACGAAACGAGACATATCGTAGAATAATTCCTTTCACGTTCGCACCGCAAACGTGGCTTAAATCAATTCCTTCAGAGCCGCAAAAGAGAAACGTGTATAAAGACAGAGAAAGTTTAGATCAGTCGATCGGCAACGCGTACGTGCACGTGCTCCCAGAGCCATCGCAAAACCCTCTCACTTCAATATTCTTCACCCTTACTTACATTACTCTTCAATCATCTTTCGTACGTACACACTTTTTTTTACCAGAATTCTACACTTCATAGCTCATCGGTTGTACGCCTGTCTTGTGTTTTCTGAGCCTCTCCGCTAGTCCTGGTGACATCTTCGCGTTCTTTTCCGCCAGATATGTCTCTACTAACTTTTTTTTTCTTTCAATGCCTGTTATTTGCCGATTCATATGGAATACCCTGATTTCAAAAGCTTGCGACTAGTTATGCTTCAGAAAATATCCCAGGATCTCTAAATACCTTCCTTTCTCTTCGTAAAATGGCATGTGGCTACTCTTCTCAAACCGTACCCATTTAACCTTCGGGATCTCGTCAAAAAACGGCTGCATGCACTCGTCTTGCGCCTCATCGTCGGCGCCGTTCATGATTAGGGTCTCGCATCTGATGTCTCGTAACTTCTTGATGACGGACCAGGTACGCAGGTTCCCTGTGACTTTGAGTTCCGAAGTTCCAAACCTATAGCTTAAGGTGAGCCAGAATAATAGTAAATCGCAAATTCGTTATCGCTAACATCGCACGATAGACAGTCGGGTCTTCCTCCATGGCGCTAAATGCATCCAGCAAGTCCTTGGGCCACGGGTCCAGCTGGCAGATGTGCTTGCTGTAGAAAATTTGTATCGCGTCCTGATACTCTTTGGAATCTGTCGTCCCTTCTCTCTCGTTCCTTCTAATCACTTCTGCTAGGTCTTTAGGGAAGCGGTCAAGCCGCTTATTCATGCAAGACTCCCAAAGCGCTATCGAAGCGGGGGCGCTGGCTATAACAAGATAGTGCAATCCTCGAGGCCTCCGAGTTGCGACGTATTCTGCAGCCAGCATACCACCCCATGAGTGTCCGTAAAGATCGAAGTCATCCGCAATTCCGAAATACCTGAGAACGTTGTCAAGCTCGTCCATAAACAAATCGATGGTCCAGAACTCCGACGGCTTTTGACGAAGATGCGTGGACTTCCCTCCTCCGATTTGGTCATAGAAGATGAGTGGGATGCCATATGACTCCGTAAGCTCTATGTGAGGGCTGAGGTATGGACTCGGTACAGCGGGCCCGCCATGTAGGAGAACCAACGGACGAAAGCCGGAACTCAGGGATCCGACCACTTTGAACCAGGTCTGGAACTTCTCGCCGTTGTACACGAAGTCGATGAAGCCTGTGGTTTCTGTCATGATGATTGTATACTACTTGCTGTCGCAAACATGACGCTCTTTATTTTACGTATTCCCGATAAGCGGAGAAGAAAGCAGCGGCGACGGGCTAGGGCGGACATACGTTTAAAAAAGACCGAACATTTTTGAAATTTACATCGGTATGAAAAGAACTTCGAAAGATGAAAATATGGTTGTAATTACACGATGTCGACAATTCATATCTATTGGTAATCAGAAATGTCATGTCGATGTCGATTAAAGCAGATTGATCTTTAAAGCTAAAATACGGCATAGAATGCAGTTCTCCGACTCCGAGGTGATAAGGCACGGGCTTACCGGGGTCGTCTGCAGCACTTGCTGCGATTGAGTTACAGTGATCTTCCTATGAGACGAGAAAAGCAAGGCAAAAGCGGCAAGTATCATTAGAGCAGATTTAGCTTGTTCAGGTCTAATCGAGGCCAGAGCCGGCTCATAATTCAAGATTTCGACTGACTATTTTGTGCATTCTTGCACTTGTTCACGATATAATACAAGATTTGTCTACCAGTCTTTCACGCATGCCTACTTCAAGCTGATTTACGACTCTTCATCGCTCACGCGTAGAACATAGTGTTCTTGAGCGCGTCATGGACTCCGTCCCTCCAGAGTCCCTTTGCCCTACCAATGGCATCCTGAGCTGACAATCTGGCCTCCTTACTGCCCTCGACAGGCGACATCACCTTGTGCAAGTACAAACGTGCCCGAGCACACGCGCGGCTTGCCCAGTAAGCCGGCGGTGCCAGGCTCACACTCTTCGTCGACGCTGCCCACAAGTGAGAGATGTCATTGATGCCCTGCTGCAGAGCATCGGGGGAGAACTTGTTGTCGTCATAGAGGATCGTGTAATGTGCTGCACGAGCGATACCTTGCGTACCCGCATGAGCCTGCAAGTAGAAATCGAAGTCGTATACACTCGTCACGCCCTGGTCTACGACTGTCCCAGCCAGAGAGTTCGAGGTCCTGTCCGCGTCTTCCGCCTTCGTGGGGTAGAACCGAGTCTGGTGACCCTTGCTACAAGCGATGTAAGTCAACTTCGGCTTAAATTTCTTCAATCCACTGAATGCTTCGTTCAGCTGCTTGATCTCCGTGGCCATTACCCGTGCGTGCTGGCCATCCGAAATACCGGCACGGAATATAAGGATGCGCTCAGGGAACGAGTCCATCCTCTCACGGTAGTCCTTCAAGCGTTCCAGAATCATACCGCGCAAGTTTTCAACTATCTATGAATGCCTGCATCAGACGCCTGCATAATTGCATAAAAATAAGAACTCACCTCTTGTTTTGGACCCTGAAGGGATACGCTTGCATGGTACTGCGCGAAGTTCATGTCGCACGACGCCGCAACCGCCGCAATACTAGGCGCACCCTCGACCGCATTCCCACTCGGTTTAACCACATCGAGCCCGACCACCATCGTGTTTGCAAGCCATTTCAGGGAAGCAGGCTCCAGCCGGTGGTTGACCCCACCAAGCTTCGTGTTGATCTTAAGAGCGAGATTGGCCAGATACTGATCACGACCCTCTTTGTCCAGCATGTTCTCAATAAGGCCAAATACCGACTGGAAGCCCTGGCTGACATCAAAGTACCGGTGGAGTCCCGCATAGATGTGCTTATCCCTATTTGCCATGAGGGCGAGGACCATCTGGGGCTTGCCTGGTAGCGATTCCAACAAGTTTGACACTTTGTCCACATCCTCGTCGCGGTACGGATCCTCTCGACTCGGACGGCGGAGCTGGATCACTTGTATGATGAAGTCTGGATCGACGTTCATGCCACATTGCCGACATTTTCCAAGCAGTGCCTTGACTGCCTCGCGTACCTGCACCTCGAGCGAGCTGTCGGACTCTTCCATGTTTCCATCCTTTAAAACCACGACTGCGATGCGTTTGAGCTCTGAAGGCTTTGCGAACTGGATGCCCCGCGTCGTCCAAGATCCATTGACGACCTGTGCGCGGCCCGAAGGATACACTACCGACGGTGCGGGCAGAACGCGAGCCGCGACAACAGCCATATTTGTCGAGATCTTGATCCCGAAACTGGCCATCGGAAGTGCTCCGTCCTCAAAGCCCAGGAGACGGAGGCCCTTGATAGTGATTGTTTGTGCACGGCCAGCTGGCGTCTTGTTGTTTGCAGCACACAGGGCCGCACTCTCCCTAGACTTCAGCTCGCCTGAGAAAAGCGTGCCGGGGACAATCTTGCATAACTCGGCTGGCACGAACATGTCCTTGCCCTCTTTCCCGACATTCACCACGGGAAGGTCATCCGCATTGCGCAGTGCGATACGGAATCCTATGCAATAGTCAGCAGCATTCCCATTTAGTCCTTAAATCACCTACTCTTCAGGAAATATTCCTCCACTGTGATATTTCCAAATTCCTTGCTCTGGATTTTCGTCCTCCTCGCCGTGCTTGGTCCGATCGCCTTCACGGTGTTGCGCCTGTCGTACCCGAGGTAGCTGGTGACAACTTTCATGTTTCCGAAGAACCTCTGGGGTACGGCACCGCGAGATTGCTGCATGAACTCGCGCAGAGCATCGGTCATGCTGCGCGGGACATAAAACGCGCTCATGCACGTATTTACATTGATCATGAGGGACTTATGAACCGGGCGGACCGAAGCGAAGAAACCGTTGACGACCTTGATGCCAGGGCGTGTAGGCACGCCCGTGTCCGCATTTGGGTCGAAATAGTACGCATTCTTCGTGAGTGCGCGAAAACCAGTGCGAGACGCGTGCGCCATAACGATCAGATTGAAAGCCGAGACAATAGGCTCCGGGTCGTAGTCGGGATTCTCACCACGCAGGTACCTGTTGGTGGAAGGAGTCAGTATCAATATTAGATTACGGTCGAAGGGCGGGCTTTACCCAGCGAGGTCTGCCGCTTTGAGGGGCTTAGGTCCGACAAGTGTGACAAAGTACGGAATATCATGCGAGCGTGCGCCCAGTTCCTCGGACGACGGGGCCGGCGCTGTCACCGTGACCTGAAAGTTTTTCGGCAGCGGCAGCTTTGCGATGAGGCGACCCACTCCGTCATGAGCGATGCCCTGCACGAACTGCGACAATTCCTGAGACCGAGCGAATTCGGCGACAACGTGCCTGCGCAAGTCGACGGCCTCCTTCGGAATGTTCGGTTCGATCCTGATTTTGTAGTCGCACAAGACGACGTCCTTCGGGTAATCCAGCTGGAAAAGATTGGCACGCAAAGCGATGCTGGAGCCACGCTTGCCGAAACCTGGGCGCTTGACCTTGTCGTCGTCCGATGTGGAGAGCTTCTGGAGGCGCGAGACGAGATCCGAGAGGTCACTACTAGAGACCGTCGGCTGCGCCGATGCCTGGCCACGTGGGTTGTAAATTTCGACGCCGCCAGAAGATGTTCGAAGAGACGGAGCACCCGAGCGAGCGAGGGGTGGCATGCCGTAGCCGTGTCCATTCCCACTGTGCTGGCTCATGATTTTGTACAGTTCAGAAGTAGCAAAGCTCGATGATTTCGAATGAAGATGAGAAGAAACTGTAGCTGAGGATGGGGATTCATCGAGGAAACGGGCCTCCCTTTATACTTTTGGGAGCCCATGCATCAGAAAGCTCGTAGAGGCGCGCAGTAGTGAACAGAGGAGGGTTGTCTGCGGAAATCTTCACAATGTTCAGTCCGAAAATAAATGACTGCGCAAGGCATTTCATCGCGTACCTCACAAAGTTCACAAGGAATCGAAGGATCTAAGCAAGATACAGATTCGATTGTTTCGAAGAGGTGATACGTGCAAACAGTCACCGCTCCGACACTGTTCCTCGAGCTTCTTCCCTGCTGCGTTTATCTTCACCTGGCCATGTAGTTGGGTTCGGAGAAGAGATGCGCAAACTCGATGTGCATTGCGGGAGCCTGGACGATCACGTGTAATAATTTTGTGAACAGGCAATGTATAAAGAAAAGAGGCTTCCATCTTCGTTCGTAATGAAGGCTAGGGTAGGATAGGAAACTCCGAGTTAGCTGTTTCCACAGTTTCCACCGTGGTTTCCCACGGTGTTTCCAACGTTGGCAACACCATGGGCCGGAAATGGCGGTGTGGAAACTGTGGAAACTCGAAAAGTGTGGGTAAGCTTACCACAAGCTAGAACTAGATAGTTTATCATCTGAAAAGGAAAGTTTTGTCGAAGCGCATATAAGAATATAAATGAAAACAATTGCAAATACAACAATTAGTGTCTGTTAGGGTTTTGTCACCTGAAGAACTCGAAATACAGCTCAATCAACTTCACAATATTGTCTTGTATAGTCTTCCCAGTTCACTGCCATGCTCAAGCAATTATTATTATTTCATTGGCTTTGGACTTGGGCAATGAGGAGATATGGAAGATGTGATCAATATACATGCAGTTCTGTCGAATTTCTTTGCAACAAATCACTCCCAGTTCACTCAAAGCTTCTTACAAGCACATTACGTGCTGAGTGTCAAATGCAATCTATTTTTTTCAACTCGATGTATGTACAGCAACAGCAAGACTTCAATGACAAATAGACAAAATAACTATTTTTGGAAATATTATGTAGTACATTCCCACGGGTTTCCAATGTTTCCACTGTGTTTCAACGTTTCCACACCACCCACCTGCCGAGTTTACTTGTGGAAACTAGTTTCCACAAGCCTATTTGAGTTTCCTCTCCTACCCTAATGAAGGCTCTTTACTCAACGAGCTCTTGGCAAATTTGATCCCTTCTCCTGGTCGTTAATACTGTATTATTATATTAATAAGAAACTGGAAACTGATAGTGACTAGGGTATGAGAGAAAACTGATTTTGGCCTGTGGAAACTATTTACCTATGGTAAATTCAGCAATGCCTGTTGGCAATGTTGAGTCGTTGACAACATGATGGAATTTGTGTATGTAAGCAAAAAATATTAGTAATAATTAAAATTTGTAAGCAATAACTTGCAAGTACAAGGTCATGGGTGACCTAGAACACACAAGGCTAATACATCAACCTTAGGGCTCCACATGTATCCATACTTTACGGTGAATCTCCTGTGGACATTCTGGTACCAGACAGGGAATATAAAGTTCGAGGGGCTGCCCTAGAATACCACTGAGTGGTCAGCAGAGAGTTGCACCTTGACTAAGGGCAAGTAGAAGCGGCTGGACAATGGAATATACAAGGGAAGGGTTGTGTAAGGGCTGAGGAATGCGTGAGAAGTGCTAGAGGAGGGATCTCAAGGATGGACTTCTCCCGAGATTGATGGTGGCAGTGCGAAGGCTAAATCAACTCTCTGGCTCTACTGCGAGCTCTGGACTAAAGCCGATCAACACAAGGCACAAGAACTAATCTAAACTTAAGCTACGCTAGTCGAACCACTAACCCAAATGTGACTAATCAGCTGTGCTAACACTCTGGGAAGTGACTGCAGCTGATCTCACTCATAGTCTAAAGTGTCGGAATACGGCATAATGATTTGAAACACAAAACAATGAACATGTTAGGACTCAAACATTTTTTCTTTTCTTTTCTTACGTTATCCTTTTATTTTAATATTCTTTTCCGTTTCTTTTATTTTCTTTTGTGATTACTCATCCATTTGTCGGAACATTCTACGATGTTCTATCATGCTCACTAATCACTCCACTCCTTTCATCAGGTGACTTCTTTATAGAGTAGACCTTTCTCACAAGCGTTGTGTATATAAGTAGACAGTTTTGACTTTTCGATCCCTCGTCTTACTATTCTACTTACCTTCACTACGACATAGGTATCTACTCTATTGTATTATTTAGTCGTTCAATCTACTTACCTTCACTACGATATAGCATGCGTCTAGCTCGGCAACTTGCGTTTAGCCTGTTGTTTGTTGTTGTATTGGCCACCTCGAGATCAACGTCTGTTAGTCTCGTCGCCTAACAGAACAAAGGACGATAGCTAGGTGAATCAAAATGGGATACGAGAGGTGGAGGAACTCAGCAGTGATAGAAAGGGATTGAGAGGATCAAAGGATATGTGCGGGATGACGGAACCAACTGTATCTGATCAAAACGACATGGAATGATGCTGGGCAACAATTTAAAGAAGCAAGGGATATGTATCAGGAGTAAGGGAATGATATGATGTCCTTTTCCAATGACAGTGAAGAGGGGGAGGTGTTGCAAGACCAAGAGTACATGACACGCTGAGCAGTGAAGTTATGAGCAGAACTGGTGAAACAGATCAGAACATGCAAGGAGGTTTTGATACAGATGACAGAGATAAGAGGAGTCCTTTACACAAACACGGCAAACTATACAAATGTACAAATGGCTCTACTGCGAAGAGAGATCACCGATCAACTGTACAGAACATGAAAAATTGTATATTAGACTTTTAGAGACGAGAGAGTTCACTACAAACAGGTCAAACTCAAAGCTGGGGGACTTGAGATGATGAGAGAACTGCTAAGCTCCTCCTAAGCTGTCCCCCTACTATGAGAGTTGTGCTATATTTATACTAAATGTCTAAGACTGAGCCTCCCATCGGTGAAGAGTAAGACTAAAGCTTGGGAGCGTACAAAGTCGTTACGACCAGTTCCGCGGTATTCCGACTGGTTTCTCCCGGTTCCGACTGGTTTCGCTGGAGCGAGGGGACTTAGCAAGAACGCCATAGTCTAAATGGCACGTGCACCGTTCCATGATCGGCCATCATATCAGACACGACGGAAGAATCACGCGACGATCCTACACGCGTCAATCACAAGTCTCCGGATCCCGGATCCGTACTCCTGACAAAGAGATTTGACCCTGCAGCGTCGTCCACAGTCCCTCTCCCATTCAAAATGTTGCAGATTTGCCCTGTAAGGCTAGCCGAAGTCTTTCCAAGTCTTTTCCCCTAGTTCCGACTCGTTCCGCTCAAAGACACCCGGTTCCGAAAGCTTTGCTTATGATCTCACTTTCTATATGCGTCCCTTTTATTTCTTTATGCTCTCGTTCCGACCATGCTTGGTATTGTTTCTTTCTGTTTTATGTGTCCCTTAACCATTCATATGCGCCCCATTCCTTTGTAGATAAGTGATATGCGTTCCCCTTTTTCTTATGACTTATGTTTTCTGACCGATGGGAGGCTCAGTTTGGACGTTTAGTATAAATTTAGCACGACTCTCGTAGTGGGGAGGACAGCTTAGTGGGAGCTAAGGAGCTCTTAGATCGTCTCAAGTCCCCCAGCCTCGAGTTCTTCTTGTTCATAGAAAACTCTCTCGTCTCTAAAGCCTAATATACGATATTTCGTGTTCTGTACAGTCGATCGGTGACATCTCTTCGCAGCAGAGCCGTTCGTATGTTCGTATAGTTCGCCTGGTTCGTATAAAGGACTCCTCCTGTCTCTGTCACCCGGATCAAAACCGCATTGCGTGTTCCGATTGGTTTCGCCGGTTTCGCTCGTAACCCAGTTACTTAGCGTGCCGCGTGCTTTCGGTCTCGTAACACCTTCTCCTCTCCACTGTCGTCGGAAAAGGGCACCATATTACCCCTTTCCATCGCCGTAAAGTCCCTCCGTCTCTTGTATCACGTTTGGGTCACCCAGTTACCGTTGTAGTGCGCCGCACTTGCCTGTACCGGTACGTCGGTACAGGCCCCTCAGTACTCTGTACAGTATACCATCGTGCGCCGACCGCTACACCTCCGCCGCTCCTTAAGACCCTCCAAACCGCCGCTCTTTGATCCGCGGCTCAACCAATACGTCCGCCGCCTCCCGTCCTTCGAAGACTTCCCAAACCGAGTACGCTTGGCCAGCCGCACTTTCTGATACGCGGGCGCCTGGAACGTTGCAGCGGATGTATCGGCTACTGCGGCGGAAGGATATCGAACCGTATAGCCGATGGAATATTCGTCGGCTCCTGTTGATTGGCTTATCCGACGTCGGGTAGTGGTTTTACAAGGTCCCAGGTACCACGTTTCATGTTCATAGTATGCTGCTTCGTGCGCCGAGTCCGATTGTCGGACGCGGCGGCCACTCGCCTATTCCCCTTTTAGTATTATTGCCTCCCCTGACGTTTCATATTCGTGTGGTGCGACCACTTAGCGATCCGAGCGCGCCCGATGATGATGCGCCGCGCCAATCACCGCCAGCCCGATCAGCGTGCGCCCGTGTCTTGGCAGCTTCGCGGCGCGCCCCGATCTTCGGGTCCGCACCGATTGTGCGCCTGTGACGCGCCGTCACTGTCGCCGCCTCTGTGACGCTCTTCCCCAGCATTCCCCAGTATATATAGACCTCATGTATGTAGTGTTCAAAAGCAGTAGTTCAGAATAGATCTCAGTGCACTCCTCTCGTCTCTATTAGCCCTTTTGCTCTCTATCGCCTCCGCCGAAGATCGTGTGCCGACACAAGACGCCGCCCCCGTTTAAGGGAATAACAGGGGCACGTGCTCACTCGCCACTGCGCAAGTGATCGGCAGAGCTATCCCTCGTCCTGGGAAACGGCAGCGCCATCGCCCTCTTGACAATCGGCGACACCGTCGCTCTCCTGGTAATCGGCGACGCCGTCGCTCTCCTGGTAATCGGCGACACCGTCGCTCTCCTGATAATCGGCGACACCGTCGCTCTCCTGGCAATCGGCGGTACCATCGCTCTACCAGTAATCGCCGCCGCTCGCAGGGCTCGACAGCGCCGTCGCTCTACTGCTTATTCGCGACGCCGACATCTTGACTCGTCGGCGGCTCTGTCCCGTACATTATCGGCGGCGTCCCCTTTATACGCGGATCATACCATAGCCCTTACGATTGAGCTCTCCCCACGACTGAGCGTGCATCCCGATCGGCAGCAGTGCTTCCGGGTCAAATTGTCCGCCACGGCACCAAGCTGTCCAGGAGGTCTAGCCACGAGTTGGATCCCTTCTTACCTCTCCGATCTTTGACACCGCCGACGCCTCTCTGTGGTCGAACGCCGTCGCCTTCGCCGCTGCTTAAGAGGGTCTGATAGTCTACACCGTCCCCGTCCATTGTACCGCGTTCAAATTGTTACGCCGCGTTCCGACACTTTAGACTCCGAGTGAGATCGGCTGCCGTCGCTTCCCAGTGTGTTAGCACGGTCGATTAGTCACGTTCGAGTTGGTGGTTCGACTAGCGTAGCTTTAGTTAGATCAGTTCTTGTTCCTCGTGTTAGTCGGCTTTAGTCCAGAGCTCGCAGTTGAGCCGGAGAGTCAATTTAGCCTTCGCACCGCCACCATCAATCTCGGGAGAAGCCCATCCTCGGAATCCTTCCTCGAGCGCTTCCCACGCGTTCCTCAGCCCTCATACTACCCTTCTCTCGTATATTCCAGTATCCCTTCGTGTCCACTTGCCTTTGGTCTAGGTGTATCTCTCTGCTGACTATTCAAAGGTATTCTAGGGCAGCCCCTCGAACTTTATATTCCCTGTCCAGTTTCAGAACGCCCACAGGAGTTTCATCGGTCAGAGAACATAAGCCATAAAAGAAAGGGGAACGCATATCACTATCTACAAAGGAGAGGGGTGCATATGGATGGTTAAGGGACACATAAAGCAGAAAGAAACAATACTAAGCATGATCGGAATGAGAGCATCAAGAAATAAAAGGGATGCATATAGAAATGTGAGAACATAAGCAAAACCTTCAGAACTGGGTGTCTTTGAGCAGAACAAATTAGAACTCAGGGAAAGAACTTGGAAAGACCTCGGCTATCCTGACAAGGTAAGTCTGCAATGTTTTGAAAGGGAGAGGGACTGTGGACAATGTTGCAGGGTAAAATCTCTTTGTCTGGAGTGCGGATCCAAGATCCAAAGACTTATGATCAACGCGTGTACACTTGCCCCTGTGATTCTTCTGCCTTGTCCAAAGTGATGGCCAATTAAGGAATGGTGCACGTGCCATTTAGACTATGGCGTTCTTGCTAAGTTTTCTCGTTTGATCGAAACCAGTCAAAACTGGGCAAAACCCGTCGGAATGCCTCAGAACTGGTTGTAATGACTCCATATGCTCCCAAGCTTCAGACTTACTCTTCAGCATTCACTCCATATGCCCATTTTATGTTGTGGAATTTGTACAAGCTACATATTGTTATTATGTTTATGATTATGACAGTGAGGGTTGATAGAATAAATAGAGTGCGCGGTGAAACTCCTGGGAACTGTCTGTTAGCAGAGGAGTGTCGCAGTTCTGTTGGGGGCTGTTCTGTAAGATTGAGACGAATGGAATAGCAGAAGGGTGACTATAGGCCAAAGCTGGGGTGATTCCGAAGGGTTGAGCTAGGTTCCGAAGCGGTTTCGGAGGGGATGAGTGAGTTGAGATTGAAGGCTGCTGAAAGCATGTGAGGGTGGGGATTTGAGTGGAGAAAAGAAGCCGAGAAGCAAGCGGGAGAAGTCGAGGCGAGGGGGATCGGCGGTGGCGATACGATGGTACGAACAATGTCCTCACAGGTAACCCTTTGATGGATTCGAACCCTGGGGAGTAATGACAATGAGACGAAGCTTGGGACGATATTTCCGAAGCTTAGAATGAAGCTAGAGTGATCCTACGAGGATCCGATATGATGCGACAGGATGCGATGAAACGTGAGGTGTTGCGCAGCATAACGATGCGATACAACGCGGAACAGAGCGGGGGGGGACGAGAGTTGAATAGAGGGACCAGTAAGTTGCGGGTAGAGACTCTAACAGCAATGCGAGTCGAACTGAGCACACTGATCTCAGAACACGACTGCTAGGCAGGGGTCTTGGGACGAATGAAACAGAACTATCGTATATTTGATAGAGGCAAGAGAGTCAAAGTGAGTACAGTGAGAGTCGAGGTGTTTCGACTGTAGCAAGGAGAGAAGACGAGTAGGACTAGAACTGGGCTTTCTGGTCCAGACTTGACTCCTGTACTGATTTTTGGGCTGGACTGAACTGAACTCCCCTACACAAATAGATCGTCTATTTATAACATTGTCCATCCTGAGCCTTCGAAGCATCAGGGACCATAAATGAAGAGAAGTCGGAAGGCATATCTCAAAGGGGAGCATGGAGAACAAAAGACGAGGTGAACATATCTGGAAAGTGGCAAGCACATAGATCATGGGGCATAAAACAAAATATGAGTGCATATAGAACATAGAGGGGAGAAGTCGGAGCGCATTGCATCGGATCGAAGCTTGGGAGGCATTGGACGTCAGTCCCGAGTCTCACAATTCAAATCTTGGGCTTGGGACTGATAAGACGAGTCGGCTGAGCCTTCCTTTGTGGAGTCGACTGGGTGGCTCAGGCGTCTGATCTGCTATCCTTGAGCGATTTCCAACGTCGTAAGTTTTTCCCCGGCGGCAGTCCAATGCATGAGGCTGTAATAGATCGCTCCACTTCGAATCATGTCGATCCACGCCGGATTAAACTGTTACGACGCGGAACATAGCGGAATGTGTGTCACGTGCGTGATTTCGGACCTAGCGCGTCGTTGCTTCTTACAGCGGTGATACAGCAGAGGTCACAGCAATCAGTCATTGTATTGTGTGAGCTGAAAGAGAAATTCCCCATTACTTTTGCCAGTGGTATAATAGAAAGCCACTTACGTCTAATGTTAAGGAGCTAGAGCTATTCACTTCTTGATCATGGTAGATACCTACCAACGAGTTTTCTTGTTCGTACAGAGAATTCTTCAAGCTAATGACCACAAACCAGAACTTGCTAGACACTCGAGAACAGATGTAATTAGCGATCTTGGTAACATTTATATTGTCAAGTGCTGCATCAACCTCATCAAGAATGAAGAAAGGAGCTGGTTGATAACTACAGTGACTGGTGAAAATGTATATAAGGAAGACAACTGTGAGAACAACGAAGAAAGATATATCTGTAAATAGTGAAAAGCAACGTGAGAGCAGCGACGGTCTTCTCTCCTCCCGAGAGCTTGCTTTTCAGCTTCATGCTTCTCTATAGCTGTATGCTCGGCATTTATAGCGGTGTCAAGCATTACAAGGCACTCCTGCAGCATTGCCAGTTGCTGTTCTTCGAATTGTGACCTGGATGCGTCACTCAATAGGCCTGTTCTTCACGCAGATTAAGGGAAAAAGGAACTTACTGATGGGTAAGATGTGCAATCTGTGTCTTGAAATGCCTATGGACTGCAGCCTCCTCGCTCGCTGCTTTCAGCTGCAGCGATTCATATTCTTGAATGTCTTCCATGCTAATTTGTGCGCAGAATTGTGCAAATATTACATCCTCCGCTTTGTTTACAACTGCTAACAGAGCTTCTATCCTTTCGACCAGAGCAGTGTGATTTGTTCTAGCCTGTAAATTCCATTTCAGTATCTCCAAAATGGCATTGTGTCACAGGGTGCAAACCTGCTTCAATTCTGGCACCTTCTTTTTTATTTTGCTCTTGATGTGTCACAGCTCATCTTGCTTGCCTTTAAGACTCAAGGTCAAAGCAGTCTATGGTATTGGAGGTCACTCCTTAGTACCCTGACAAAGGAGCCAATGTTAAGCATACCAAGTCATCTTTTGCTAGAGTCAGGGATGATCCTATGCGTGTGATCTTGGCCACTAGATTCTCATCTGCTTTACTTTGTGGCCTGATTTGTTCAGGTTGCACAGTTGCTTAACGTTGCGAGTTGTTAAAGTTAGCAGGAATGGTAAAGGAATGGAGAATAATGGTGGCAAGAAGACAAGAAGTTAACGTACCTGTTCATCACCCGCTCCACTGGGCTCTGATTGCCCACTGAATGTTAGATTAGATGTCCCACAGATCGCCCACAGATCGCCCACTGAAAGTGATGATTGCCCACAGAATGACCCGCTGAGTGACCACTGATCGCCCACCCAAATGCAACTGGTGGCAAAATTACAAATCGTGTTACTTGTGACATTGAAAATCTCATAAAGAAGGAAATCGCGAGTGACATAATAAATTGCCACCATGACGCAAAATTTCCCTTTCCGTAGCAAACATGTTGCTATTTGTAATCTCAGATGGGTCGAAACCCCTTTTGCAACCGATTATGCAATTTATTGTCTCAACAAAGCCGACAGGTACATTGCCATAATAGAGGTCTTTTGCTATCAAACGATATCTGATAGTGACCATTTGAGAATTCTGGGACCCACCGTTTGAACGTGAGAGATTGTGACAAAGACTTACAGCTAGTTGCAAAATTGTTGGCAATCACATGATTTCATCACTTTTTTTGCCATAAGAGCCTCAAAACACAGATAAAATCATATCTCACCCAAATCTCAACGGTTTCACATCATCTAAGTTGCTAAATTCATCTTTATGAAAGGGCTTTTGACTAGGAAAAGCGATCAAGAAAATAGAGCAAAACATGACCTCAAAATAGCGAAAATATTGTTTTTTGCCTCTTCCCTGTATATGCATTTTTTTCTGTGATCCCTGCTGGTCCAGCACCTCCCCAAAGCTATCCAGAATGATAATATGATTATATTATGAATTTACAGACTGAGTTTGAGTTGAATTGTGTACCAGAATGTACTGCTTTGAGGCATGCCTGAATCACTCAAAACTCATTATTTCCCCCTAGCCTCCCAGACTCCAGGAAAAATTCTTACAGGCCAGATTCATGCATGTAAATTCATTTTGGATATAATAGACTAGATTTATGTGCTAGCTAGGTCCTCAGCATCCACTGGTGAGCTGGGAAGATGCTGTCTAAAATGATGCATACAACCAGAACCTCATGTTCAGCCTAGCTCACTAGTGGATGCTGAGGACCTAGCTAGCACATAAACCTAGTCTATTATGTCTAAAATGAATTTACATGCATGAATCTGACCTGTAAGAATTTTTCCTGGAGCCTGGGAGGCTAGGGGGAAATAATGAGTTTTGAGTGATTCAGACATGCCTCAAAGCAGCACATTCTAATATACAATTCAACTCAAACTCAGTCTGTAAATTCATTTTATAATCATATTATCATTCTGGATAGCTTTGGGGAGGTGCTGGACCAGCATGGATCACAGAAAAAAATATATATGCAAGGAAGAGGCAAAAAACGATATTTTCGCCATTTTGGGATCATTTTTCGCTTCATTTTCTCGGTAAGTTTTCCTAAATGAAAGCCCTTTCGAAAAGATGAATTTAACAACTTAGATGATGTGAAACCATTGAGATTTGGGTGAAATATGATTTTATCTGTGTTTTGAGGCTCTTATGATGAGAAAAGTGGTGAAATCACGTGATTGTCAACAATTTTGCAACTAGCTGTAAGTGACATCTTGCCAATCCATAATGTAGTTCTGACCTGATTGGCAAGTTCTTGTCTCTACAATCTTCAAGTCAAAATAAAATCCTTTTTCTGATTTGAGCTCTGGTTCACAGAAATATATAGTATAAGAGCATATACTCGATGTGAATAGCATAATTTTGTCAGATTATTCTCATCTCCTACTCCTTAAATGAGGAAGAGTTAATCCAGTTGATCGGCATTCCCAAACTAGATGATGTGACCTCTGTGACAGAACCCTTTGGCTTGCAGCTGCCTGATTACAAACAAGGTTTTGCCTCGGCTGAATATGGGGTACCATTTGAAAATCGGTCACCGTTTGATAGCAAAAGACCTCTACAGTAATTCACCACTACTCCAAATACCATCATTACTCCAAACACCTACTATTTCCTCCCTCACTTTTACATCCCTACTGTTGAAAAAACTTATGAAAACTTTCACATGTAAACTCGATATACTTATGAATTTTGGTAGCAATCGGAGCAGTAGAAGAGCCATGAAAATTCAAACATTGAGGAAATTTCAATAACTATTCTCCCTAGTACACTTTCAAAATTATCCTTTGATCTGAATGACACTGTTTTGAGAGTCTTGGGCACACAGGTGAATAAAATGGCATCTCAGGAATCTATTACATGTTTTAGAAGGGAAATTGGGCAAGAGTTCATATTTATATGGGGCTGACACTTGACAAAAGTTTACAAAAGTGGTGGGAAATAAGAAAATTAGATGATGTAAGAGATTACTGGCAAGTTCCGGGTAACAATTTGATTACACAAAAAGGTGTTTGGAGTAGTGGTTTTTAGCTCGAGAACCCTTCATTTTTCCCTCCTCTCTGTAAATTCATCCAAAGTGTTTTCTGGGCTGAAAAAAATCATACATGTACTTTACAGCTAGTTGCAAAATTGTTGGGAATCACGTGATTTCACCACTTTTCTCGCCATGAGAGCCTCAAAACACAGATAAAATCATATCTCACCCAAATCTCAATGGTTTCACATCATCTAAGTTTCTAAATTCATCTTTTCGAAAGGGCTTTCGCTTAAAAAAAAAAACTATAGAGAAAACAGAGTGAAAAATGACCCCAAAATGGCGAAAGTATTGGTTTTTGCCTCTTCCTTGCATGTGCAATTTTTTCTGTGATCCCTGCTGGTCCAGCACCTCCCCAAAGCTATCCAGAATGATAATATGATTATAAAATGAATTTACAGACTGAGTTTGAGTTGAATTGTGTACCAGAATATGCTGCTTTGAGGCATGCCTGAATCACTCAAAACTCATCATTTCCCCCTAGCCTCCCAGACTCCAGGAAAAATTCTTACAGGCCAGATTCATGCATGTAAATTCATTTTAGATATAATAGACTAGGTTTATGTGCTAGCTAGGTCCTCAGCATCCACTGGTGAGCTGGGAAGATGCTGTCTAAAATGATGCATACAACCAAAATCACTTGTTCAGCCCAGTTCACCAGTGGATGCTGAGGCCTTAGCTAGTACACAAACCTAGTCTATTATATCCAAAATGAATTTACATGCATGAATCTGGCCTGTAAGAATTTTTCCTGGAGTCTGGGAGGCTAGGGGGAAATGATGAGTTTTGAGTGATTCAGG
Source organism: Sanghuangporus weigelae (assembly GCA_033182465.1). Taxonomy (NCBI): domain Eukaryota; kingdom Fungi; phylum Basidiomycota; class Agaricomycetes; order Hymenochaetales; family Hymenochaetaceae; genus Sanghuangporus; species Sanghuangporus weigelae. The sequence goes on along the minus strand of CP137319.1, from coordinate 3,249,214 downwards.
CATGCCTCAAAGCAGCATATTCTGGTACACAATTCAACTCAAACTCAGTCTGTAAATTCATTTTATAATCATATTATCATTCTGGATAGCTTTGAGGAGGTGCTGGACTAGCAGGGATCACAGAAAAAATTGCACATGCAAGGAAGAGGCAAAAACCAATACTTTCGCCATTTTGGGGTCATTTTTCACTCTGTTTTCTCTATAGTTTTTTTTTTAAGCGAAAGCCCTTTCGAAAAGATGAATTTAGAAACTTAGATGATGTGAAACCATTGAGATTTGGGTGAGATATGATTTTATCTGTGTTTTGAGGCTCTCATGGCGAGAAAAGTGGTGAAATCACGTGATTCCCAACAATTTTGCAACTAGCTGTAAGTAAGGTAGGGAAAGTATAAACTCGACTAGCTGTCACATGTGACTAATGACCCTGAAAGTCCCTGATCTAGCCCAATTAGGAAGGACCCTAGCAGCAAAAATCTCGAGGCCAGATATCCAGGTAGTTGTTGAACACCAAAATATCATAGCGTTTGCCTGCCAATGTGTCTTAATGTATGATAGAATGCTTTTTATAATGTTTAAGCAAGTCTATGCTGAGTTCCAAGCACCCGTGGAATCCATAAGAAATGACTCTTACTAATAACAGTTAACTAAGCATAAAATTACTATATATAGGCGGTATTAGTCATTTGGAGTTTTCCGGGAAGCGGCAAAAATTCAGAGGTCAAAATTTCAAAAATTTCTGAAACTTCGCCAGGATGATGGAAAATGAATTCTGAGCCATTTGGTACAAAAAAACTTGTTTCCTTAATTGGTCGGCCAAATCTTAGTATTTTGGAAATTTAAAAACATATATCTGTAGGTATCTACAATCCAAAGACATGTACGCAGGACAAATGTATGCTTGTGAGGTGTGGGAGGCAGAATTAAAGAGTTGTGTTGTTGTGCCAAATGAGGAAGGTCAGGGTCGCGCGACGCACGTCACAGCTAGTCGAGTTTATACTTTCCCTACCTTATGTGGCTTCACAACCATACAAAATTCTTAGAAGTATATTGTGGCAGGAGGCAGGGATATGGAATTTCAGATTGGTGTTTGGAGTAATGGTGAATTACTGTAATAAGTCACAACCCGGACACAATCATTGATGCAATCATTGATGCAATCATTGATGCAATCATTGACGCAATCATTACTGCCTTTTTCATATGTATTGTCACTCGCGACTTCTGTGATTTCTGTCACACAGAACACCTCAAAATATAAAAATCCCCATATCTCACTCAATTCTTGACCGTCTTGTATGATCTAAGTTGCTAAATTCATAGTTTTAAGATTTGTTTCAAACTGCAACAAGGATGAAGAGAAATTAGCAAATAATGAGTGAGATATGTCGTAAAAGGCCGATTTTAGACACTTTCTTCATGTGCAGTTTTTCCTGCCCTCAGACTGGGTGCTACAACAGCCTAGACTGTACCAGAGTGGTGCTATTGGCATAATATGAATTTACAGACATCATTTTTCCTAAGAATAAATTTATTTTGAGGTCTGGGGGCCCTTGAGAAAAGGTAGGTTTGAGCTCAGCTCAGACATGTATCAAACCAGCAGATACAACACAGAATAGAGCTCAAAGTCAGTCTGTAAATATAAAATAAAATAAGTATATCATTTTGGACTTGCTTGTAGGACTGTAGAAGCAGGGATGAGGGCAGGAAAAACTGCACATGCAATATGTGTCTAAAATCGGCCTTTTACGACATATCTCACTCATTCTTTGCTCATTTCTCTTCGTCCTTGTTGGAGTTTGAAACAAATCTTAAAACTATGAATCTAGAAGCTTAGATCATGCAAAACGGTCAAGAATTGAGTGAGATATGGGGATTTTTATATTTTGAGGTGTTCTGTGTGACAAAAATCACAGAAGTCGCGAGTGACAATACATATGAAAAAGGCAGTAATTTCATTTCTGCTTTCGACCGTTATCGCAGCACTGCCGAAACCGGTATTTGCCCGCTGTGCCTGGTGGTGTGGCCTACCAACATACACAAGTTCCACGATGACCTTCTACAGCCATAACAAGGATTCTCTCGTCACACATGCCTTGTTTGTTTCAGAATTTGTTTCAGAATTTGCCGATTTTGACTTCGCGTACGCAGGTGCATTCGAGGGAGGGAAGGAGTTGTCGAGGTACGATAACACTGAGATCGGTCGGGATCAGCAGCAACATCTCAACGAGTTGGTGAAGATGATCAAGGCTACGAGCAAAGGCAAAGAGTCTTCAATGTACGGCACTTTGTCCGTTTTGCTGACTCTAATCAGCCTCGACCTTACGCGAATCCACACCGAACCAGTACTAATCTTCGTCCCCAACTCTGAGAGAAGGCTCGCATCAGTCCACGGTTCGGACGTTAGTAAACCTGATCTGGTCGCCTTTCTCGTAGAAAGAAAGATAGCGGAACAGATGATTTCACGAAGCAACTACGACAACGACATCCCTCCCACACAATCGATCGTTTGTACCGTGGAACTAAACGTCGAGACGTCAGCGCGCGAGACGTCAGCGCGCGGGACGTCAGTGCGGATGCAGTGTTTGCGGTACATGTTTCATGTCTCTCGACACAATCCATCTTCCTCGACAGTCTACGGACTATTTGCCAATGTAAATCTATTCCAACTCTTCTGCCTTGGCCTAGATCATCATGCCGAGTGGAAAGAAGTGGATTGGGCGGATAAAGACGTCATTGGCAAGCTTTACACCTGCATCAATCTCATTCGAGACAACGCTATGAAACAGATACCTGTAGGAGGTCCCAAACTCGTCTCCAATACGCGACTCAATATGGAGAATTACTATATCTTCTCTTACTCGGTGGAGATCGATGATAGATCTTTCGCACTCCTACCGATGTTCCGTGGAAGAGGAAATGGTCGGAAGCCTTTCGTTGCGATTGCTGTTCCGAGTCACGGAGAGGACGGCAATCCGAGTATGGTTCGCATCTTCAAATACGCTTGGTATCACGACATTCAACATGGCCGCGAGCGTGACTTGCTCACGAAACTTCGTGGTATACCTGGCGTCGTGCAGATAGACGAGGCGCTCTCCCAAGACTCAATCGACGTGGACCAATGGAGCGGTCGAGTGCGAAGTCTTTTAGCTTTAAAGACGATCGGCTACCCTCTTTGCTCCTGCACAACAGTCTTGGAATTCTTAGAGGCGATGTATGATCTTCTTGAAGGTATGCAGAAGTCCGTCGCTGGTTCTGTCTGTCTGTCTGCTCACCAGTGAATTAGTGCTTCGGTACCTTGTTCAAGAAAAAGAAGTTCTTCATCGAGATATTAGTTGGGGCAATGTTCTCATACGACCTGAACATGCGCCTGGTGTAAGCATCGACTTTCCCTCGCAGCCGACGAATGAGCCTATTCCGCACACGTACCGATTCATTTCGGATATATTTTCTGAGGAAAAGTACTACATTCTCCTTGCTAGATTCATTTGCAGGACTGACTTGTGGAGTAGGCGCAGAGTCAGAGTTGTGCTAACGGATTTCGATTTCGCGTCGGATTTGAAGGACAGTTCTGAAGAAGAGTTGAAAGAAGCAACAGTGAGTGCCTATCCATCGTATCGATCTGTTCTCAAATGCATCGGCTAGGGCACGCCTATGTTTATGGCAAACGACGTTCTTGCGCCTAGGGACTTTGCGTTCCCTTTCCGGAGTGCCAAGGCACAATTGCTGTATTCAGCAGTCATGGATAGTGCTATGAAATATTCAGACGACTCAGAGAGGGCCGCATGGAATACGTTCTATTCTCATCTGACAGGAATCGAACCTATAAACTCTTCGGACGCTGAGGATGACATCTTCAGGCACGGTGCTGTCCACGACGCAGAATCCGCCTTCTACCTCTGTCTTCTTTTTTTCAACCGCATGCAACGCTCCAGTAGAGCTAATGAGCCATCCAGTATTGAAGAAGAAAGACAATGGGGAGATGCATTTGCGAAATTAGCCCAAAAAAGAGTTGGCTATGTTACTCTACCAACGAATATCCTTCGCGGAGATCTTCGGACAGGATTTGATGTCGACTTCGTGGACTTATTGTCCCCGATTAATGAATATCTTGTCGTTCCTTGGTACAGGGCAAAATCAACAGGCCGCGGAGAACAATACGAGTTCCATCTGCACGACTTCATGCAGAGGCTGATCCTTAAGAAGATCCGCGAATTGCGACAAGTTGGAGCTGACCCAATAGCGATTTCTGACAAGCCACGCAAAGTTCGAATGAGGAAGCAATCTGAAAATGCTCATTCTAGTCATTCCAGGGGTCTGGCATCAATCATTAGTGTGCGTAAATGTATATCAATCACATTGAGTTGCTAATCTTCTATCTCACAGAAACGAGAGAAGAAACAAGGCATTCCGAGGGATCTACCAAGCCTCATGATGGAATCTGGAGCTGTACAACCAACCGTACGTCGCCGTGTGCGGTTGTCGTAACTACTAATTTTTTCTCTGATCTATGTTGAATCTTCAGGTCCGCAGAACTCGTTCATCGATACATCCTATGATGTTCAAGAACTCGCATTTAACGCTTTTCATGTATAAGGAACGAGAGAGGTTATGGACGACAGCTGATAGGTTCGCCTAGAATACTCATCAGGGGGTAAAAATAGGGCAGATGTATCCAGAACACCGTCAAATAATTTTGTCAACACTCCGAGCGTCTTGAACACACCAAATTGACATGCATTTTTACGACTTCTTTCAGTTCGCGGACCCGAGAATCCTCCCAGATACACAGATACTACATGGTACACTAGAGTTCTGTAAATCGTTTCTTTTTTCTCCCCGATTCCTGCGTGCTCAACCTTATACCTCGCATCTCACACGTTACTCATGTAAGGGCTCGATATCTGTATCGGTCCTACTGGTACGATCCTCGTCGGGTTTATCTACGTGTGTAGTCCGCAAGCAGAAGCAGAAAACAAAGGAGTTCCAGATGAATAGCTCAAGGACATGGGAGAGAAGGACGGAGAGAAACGTACGTGAGGATGAGACCAATAGTAATGCGTCTTGATGCGACCGAAGTTCGTTGTAGTGCTGAACGCAGGGTTGGTCCGATACAGCTTCCTCAACCAGCTAGACAGAGCAATGCACGGTTACACAAACAACATCATGTTGGAATCCAAATCGACGAAGTCCCGATCTACAGCTCGAAGCGTCACGTGTCGACACCTCTGTGGAGGCGAGTTTCTGTAATACAAGTAACAAAGTTATGCAATAATCTGGGGTTTTTGATGGGCCATCAAAATGTTTCAATTTTTTTGGGAAAAAAAATAAAGAAAATTTTGAATAAAAATTAGGGGCTGATCAGGCGAGCTTTGACTTACTTCCCTAGCCATCCAGCACTTGAGAGACACCAAACATGCCTCCTAGCAATGCAAAATTGAAGAAAGCTAAGAGGCCAATCTTATTTTAAAATATCTAGAAGGAGTTGACATTGCATCCCATCAGTTCCATTGAGGTCTCTCAATCCTGTTATGTCCTCTTTGACCTTATGTACTTGGCTTACACTGAGTATGTATGAATGTGTTTAGTTGCCTTTTCTGTTGTCTTCTTGATGTTTTCTTAGTAACACATACATGACATCTTCTCGATAAGGTAATGATCGATGCAAATGTATTATGTAACTTACCCGGTTGGTCAGTCTTGATAGTATTACTAATAAATAAAAATCATTATTTATTTATTTAAATATATTTGTTTCAATTTTGCCCGAGCAAATTTTTGAACCTCAAGAAACAATTCTGAAAAAATGCAAGTTCTATTCTCATGGCCTATAGCTATCCACTGGTACACTTTACAGGCCAATCTGAGGTGTTGTGGTGGGGGAGATACAGTTACAAATTGATGTGACTTGAGTTGTTGGCTTTATACACACCGGGCAAAGAGTTATTATAATCTAAAAGAAATTTATAATTAGCTGACAAACAAGATTTGAAATTAAATACTGCATTTAATTACGTGAAATATTTCATGTTTGTTCCTTGATAGAACTTGAAATAACAATAAGGATTTAGATTCGGATTAGGAAAACAAAGAGATTTCAAATAATGTCGTGTGAGGAACACATAAAGAAACTTGAAGTCTTAGAAAAGCAAAAATGGTTACAGCTAATTGCAAAATTGTTGGCAATTTGGAAAATCACATGTATTTTTGATGCAAAGTGCATCCTGGATGAGCAAAAAAAAACAAAATAGCGAATATCCCAGTCAATACAGCACATAAAAATCTGATATAACCATGTAAAAAACCTGCTCGAAAATGCACTCCAGTACATATAAAAATGTCTGGGTTTTGTTGAGTATGTACTTCGCTACTAAAAAGATAGCATCATAATGCTAAACCCTTGTCATGCCCTCCGTTCAGTGTAAAAATCATAGCTTGCCCAACATCATCCGGAAAAATCTGATTCAAGTTTGATAAATCAGGCCAGCCCAGTGGGCACCTGTACGCAACTCCTCGAGGCTCCCTGACATGATTGTGGTAGTGAAACTGGGTGGTTTGTTGTCACTCCTGCTCACAGAACTCTCCCCTACTTCATTGCATCTGTCATAACTCACGCATTTGGACACCAAAAAATCTGATTGTTTCTGCTAAAAAGACAGCAGCATAGGCGCTTTCAGCCAAGACAGTAGCTGAGCTGACTTAGGCTTAGGTGTGGCTACATTACTTGTACTATCTACCAATCAGACTTGAAACCACCCCGGTGACCATCCTCTGCTGAAATGTCACCCAAAATCATATCTGGGTGAGGGCGAACAAGGTCAGCTCGGCCATCATGCACTCCTGCTGCAACCAAACTGAGCATGCCCGCCAGGGCCGCAGAAACATCTCTCAGAGAAACATGAGTGTACGCACACGACGGTAGTCTTTTGTACGCAGCATCTCCCCGCACAGCAGCTCTCATCACTTGTCCACAGTTCCCTCCTCACCCTCACCAATCTCTCATCACCCACAGGCATGAGGGAACCCCCAGTTGTTGGGGATGGACCATCATGAGAGACGAGGCACCACGGCAAAGAGATAGGAGGCAGCAATGCATTTGAGGACTCACGTGTCGAGTCGCCACTTGATCTCGAGCCATCACCATCTTCACAGCCACCATCTCTACAGCTTATGTTGAGCATTCATTCATGCAACCCCGGCGACACGGCAGAAGGCTGTCTAACGATTTACGGGAATGCATCATCACTATGAACAAGAAACTCAGCGCCTCTCAGATTGCAGCCTTGATCGACATACCCAAGACAACAGTTTTCCAGATAATACGAGAGTTCAAGCGCAACGGGACTGTTGCTGCGCATGAACTTGGTTTTTGTGGAAGGCCTCGAGTGCTTGATTATATCCACACCGAGGTATGCACATGTTGAAACCTGTCCTGGTAGCTGTTGGTTCACACCACGTAGTTCCTCTGCGGGTCACTAAGCAATCTCAATGACCGTTACATCGACGAGTTGAGGCTACTGCTCCAGGAAAGATGTGAGAAGGAGGTCTCGGATGCGACTATACGCAGGTCCTTGCTGCGCGCTGGTTTCACACTTAAGAAGGTGGCTGTCTCTGTCGCTTTGCTTCCCCACGCAGTCCACGCGAACTGAAATCGTCGTTGTCTAGTTATCGAAAAGGGCTCTCGAGCGGAATGAGACTCTGCGTGCACAGTACGTCGCACATATCGCCTCTCAGTACACAGCGGAACAGCTGGTGTTTGTCGATGAGAGTGCTTGCGATCGGCGGGCTTTTCTTCGCAACACTGCTTGGGCCCTTGAGGGTTGCCGTGCGTGTCGCAAGCAGTTTTTCAATAGGGGGAAACGGTGATTCTGCCTCTTGTGGCGCATTGCAAGCTTCTGATTCACTCCATTAGCTTCTCCGTCTTGCCAGCTATCAGCCTCGACAGGACAATCGACTGCACTATCGTACAGGGCGCATTCAATACCAAATTGTTTGCGGAATTCATCGCCGGCCTGTTGGACAAAATGCATCCCTTCCCCGGCACCCAATCAGTCATCGTGATGGACAACTGCCCGATACACAAGGCTCCCGAGATCCGGGAGCTCATCGAATCTCGGTCTGTCTCACTAGCAATGCAAGTCGCAGCTTGTACTGACCCCTTTGCTTAGGGGTGTCAGGCTTGAATTTCTTCCTCCTTACTCACCAGACTACAATCCTATTGAACTTGCATTCTCCGTAATCAAGTTCAGGTTAAAACAGCAGGGTCCCGGTCCTCAGGATGACACGTCAGTTGTTGAGCAACTCTGCAGGCAGGTGTATTCCATTAATTCTTTGGATAGTTATTCCTTCTTTCGCCACTGTCGCTATGATGTGCTTGTATAGGCCGTTGAATCTGAAGATAGTGTATGTTTGCGGACTTTGGATCATCGATCTCCGGAGGGCTAGTAAGCGAGCTGGGAATACGTTTATAAGCAGCTACCTTCTTCGTTGCCACATCACTTTTTTTTTTTTTCATCTCTTACCATCATGAGTCCCACTCCTAGAAAACTCACAGTTCGCAAGACTGCAGTTCGCAAGACTGCGGCTAGTAAGACTGCCGGGACGAAGCAGGCATCCGCCGTTACAAGAAACTCCTCTCCCAAAAAAGCAGCAACGGCCCTGGAGCCCCAGCGAGCAAATGGCCCTCATTCGAACTCTCAAAATGCAGATGTCATTGCTGAAGGACCATGGAAACGAGGCTGGCCAAGGAAGGCAGAGCGGCCTGCTGTCAACAAGAATGGTGTTGAAGAGATGGTAGTACTGATAGTCTTGTCTTCTGGTATTGCACTCATACTTTGTAACAGAATAACATGGAAGCGGAGCCCACCACGACAAAAGCAAGGGGCCGGAGAGCTGCTGACGAGGACCTGACGTATCAATATGAAGAGCCCTATGATGAAGAACCATCACAACTTGATATTGCCCGAATGGCTAATGACGATCTGGGTCAAGAGTCAGATACCAACAGAGTCGGTACTAGCGATCCTTGGGACTTTGATAATCCGTTGCTTGCAGCCAGTGCGTAGACCATTATAGGAGTTTGTCAGTCTCTAATGATTTAATAGACTACGCTGACAATTCGGACCAAGAGTATAGATGCGACTCTTCGGTTGTATCTTACATGCGTTTCATGGAAAATCTCGAACGTGAAAAAGAGGAGCAGCAAGCTCCTAAAGAAACACGATCAACACTTGTCGTTCTGGTTGACGATGGGCGGGCTTTGCACAAAATGAACGTCGAACCTCAACACAGCATAATCGATGTGCATCAGAACGTGGCAAGTATTCTTCAGTGCTATCCCACCTTGGTTACACTAGGCTACACCGGTCCATGGTTTAAGAAGATTGGAACGAAGATTCAACCACGGTATCTCGAATCCGATGTAGATCTTGATGAGCTTGTGCAAGGGTTCAAGAAGTATCTTGAGGAGCTGAAGAAAAAGCGCAAGGTCAATAGTGCAGGCAAAATTGTGCTTATGAACATGAACGATGAACGGGTAAATGTGATCGTTTGCCTTTCTCTCTTTCATGTGTTGATGCGCGAATTCTGTTCCATTTAGAAGGGTTCTAAATGCTCAGGAAGCGTACTTCAGAATGTGACCAAACCAACCAGTGCGGCGGAAGTAACGAAAGATGACCTGAATGCAATGCTCGCACCTCATATCAAGGAGATCAAGCAGAACCTACGGTGTAGCACACATCCGGAGGAAGTTTGTTATGTTCGTGCCAATGGCACTCATATATATTATACAATGAAGAATTATTTTGATCATGCAAGGCTCCTAGTACGTGTCTTACTATCATCTATGTGATTCTGGAGGCTTCTGAGCTTTTGTAGCTAAGTAAAGCTCCGGGCGTGACAGCTTCGGAGGTTCCCAGGCAGCTGAACTTGTTCGACTACCACAAATTAAAGTGAACTGTGCAGACCACCTTAGGTTCAACCGCCATAGGCATGCAGCAGGGGCTTACAAACCAAGCTGGCGCTGGTCAAGCACAAGCGGATGGGGATCCGCAGATCAAACCAGGTGTAGAAAATTCCAGTGCTGGAAGGACTCGCCATGCATCGCCATCGCCCGCCTCCCGGCCTGCACGAGACAGGCCGAGGGACAATAGAAGGTACCGTGGATCATCGCGTGGCAGGAAGCGTCATTGTGGCAGGAGCCGATCCATCAGAAAGAGAGGTCATACATGTCGCTTTCGATCCTCATCATCATTGGGGCGGGCGGACTCCGAAAGCTCCGCAGAAAAGGATTATCACGATTGCAGTTCGTTATCCGAGGATGACTACAGGCATCACAGATATCGGAACAGGCACTCTGCATCGCGTCGTAACGGATATCATCGCAAAGGTCACCACAACAGAACTCGAGGCTCCCCGTCCGTGAAGAATAAAATTCGTGATTATCCTTTGGTAGAGGTTTGGTTGAAGATGTGCGATGATCACATGGAACGAGGGCGCAACAACATGAACTACTCAGTGCTGGCCGATGTTCTGAAATGTAATGGATATCCGCGCATTAACCCGATTCTACTCAGGTTGACAACCGACGAATTGATTTCAATGGCGTCACAGTCGGGTGTTCACATCACGCGTGGGCTTGCATCCGCCGTGCTTTTCTATGCCCGGGAGAACATTGGCTGAACAGACAATAACATTCAATAATAAACATGATGTGTTACATTACATATATTCATGCGCACAATAAATAAGGGTACGAAAGGAAGTGGGAACAAATTTCTGGAGACGATCCGAAATCAATAATGTTCCCAGAAACTCCTATCGAAAAACTGGTATGCATATCAAACGAACCGCTGTAGCGCACTGGCCCCTCCTGTGCCAGTATACTCATACTATGGCTCCCCCTATACTGCAGATACCATATCCCAGCACCGCTGACACCTCAGAGTGTGAGGGCATACTCCTACTGCACTTGAGACACCATTTGAGCACGTTTCCACTGATTCCAGTACACGTACTGTACTGCGGCGCCCTCCTATGACCCAAATCGATCCGCCGATGGCTCCCCGACACTCAGACAGGTCCGCCGACAGCTCCTACCCAGCACCAGGCACTATAGGACACATCCCCCAGTGACTACATGCCGCCGATCTTATGATTTATCATACGTACAGCCTTGCGGCGACTCTGGACGCCTCCGAGTCGGCCCCCCATGGCGCCGATCGATGCGGCGGACACTCAGACATCCTCAGGTACCCTCGCCGACGCCTCCTACAGCTTATCAAGCAGTCCCCCATTGTCTAGGGAGCTATATATTGTCATATGTGCTTACATGCCTCATTACGATGTATCTGCCACCGGTCCGGCAGTCCCCCACAGCACTGCCGTTCCGGCCACTCATATTAGTCACTAGGGATCGCCCACACTCTGTATTGAGTGCCGCCGATGCATCGGACACCTCAGGGACATCGGCTGATGCGCCCTTTGTCTCATATACGCGATATCAGCCTCCAATCATCGGTTCCGATGTTTCCCGACTTCCCCCCGACGCGGCGGCCCCCATTAGACCATGTATGGAAGGTAGGCATGTGGTACATCGGCGTGCCAAGCCACCGACTCGCGCCACCAAGCCCAACTCCACCGGCGCCCGTGTTATTGCAGATACTCAATATTTCATGTGATTGGATGCCCCCCTCACGTTGCCGCTCTCAGATTTCACCTGGGCGCTCCGGCAGCGGCCCTTGGCGACCCAGATGACTCAGGAGATGTTGTCAGACAGTAGGATGTGTCGGCGACAGCAGTAGAGTATATATAGAGCTTATACTAGCTTGTAGACAAAAGGATTCCAAGCCTAGCAAGGATTCCAAGAGCATGTACCAGACCGAGTGCCAGAGTTCGAGATATCCCTCACTCTGAGTCTTCCCTCATGTACTGAGCCTCCCCCTTGACTATATACTATCCTTGACATCTCCTCTTGTTTGACTCCACATTCTACTTGCCTTCGCCGCCTCCGGTACGCCTCTGCCGCTCTGACGTTCAGTGATCCGGCGCCCCTCTATTCGACGTCGGCGACCCTTCGGCGACCCAGGCTTCTCATCAGACTCCCCTTCTGCGTCCTTTCCAGCCTTTCACTCCAGTTTATCCCATATATTGATCTTATACGGTCTTTTCCTTTCATCTATCGCGTTTACGCTACTGCGGCGGATTCCTGCGGCCTCCCCCTCAGTCCGGCACCCCTCTATTCGACGTCGGCGGCCATCCGACGACCCAGGCATCCTATCAGACGACCCAGCGGCGCCTTCTCCAGCCACTCACTCCATTTTATCCTTTATATTCATCTTATACACTTCATACCTTCCTGTGGCCGAGTTTATACCACGTCGGCAGCCTCTTGTGATCCCCCCTTTTGAGCGGCGGCCCTGTTATCCTATTCCCTTTATCCAGCGGCATCCTTAGACCCATCCATTACGTCTCCGACAGTTCCTGGCACCTGCTGGGTAGTAGGTCTTTGAGAGTCTGATAGCGTCAGCATCCCATTTTTGGAGGTTCCTTCATACATTCAGCACCCTTAGTAGGACGGACATCTGTAGCACCTTCAGATACGACACCGCCGACCGACACCGCCATAACGAAATGAGAATAAGGCAATTTCGAAAAATTCCACTAACTTAAGGCCCAAATGCAAGGAGCAAACTCAGATCATGTTAGTTACAACCATAAAAAATGGTGCAGAGACCCAAATACCTTACGAATTTATGCAGGGCTCACCACTGGCGGACAACCGTTCGACACTGAGGATTCACTTTCGTCGCCCGTATCCATGTCATCTGTCCCGGACGAATCACCATCCGAATCACCATCCGAATCATCATCCGAATCACCATATGTGTCCGCTTGAGTGAAAACAGGAAAACCACGATTCGGGTCGTCGGATTCGGCCTGCCTGACCCACTCCAGCAGAAGTGCGAGCACTGATAAATGACCATGATACCAAATACGCTTCTTCTTCTCTTCAAGCAGTTCGCTGCCTTGCTCATAGTCGCACCTCGCCTTGGAACTGTACGCAACACTTCGGTAGCGATGGGAATCATATCGATCTTTCATCTCCGCTTTATAATTATTCTCAGTACCAGAGGCTTTCGGCGTGAAAACCACAAAGGATAGGATCTTAATCGAGACATCATCCTTCGGGAAGCATTCAGACGCCCGCTTTAGGCGACGAAATCGATCCTCTGCCTTATCTATATCCATCTCCTTGGTACTTTTGCGCTGATCTTCTGTAAATTTAGTCCACTCAACCAGCTTTTGGCAGAAACGCTCCGCTAAAAATGCCAATTCTGTTCCCACAATGGAATTGCGCTGGAGTTCGAGGAATTCCCAGAGCTTCTGCGTGAAAATCTCGGCATTAATACGTCCGTCGGAAGTCTTTGCGTCCTCCAGTCTCCAGGTGGCGCCCCCAGGAATCTGCTGGTCCGCGGATTGTAGACTATCCACGTAAGCGGCTACTGCGTCGTACACAATGGTCAACGCTCTCTGGAGAACTTCTGGATTTGTCTCATTTGCTTGGGTCCGGGTTGCCTATTAAAACATGACAAATCAAACTTCCCATTATGCCGAAAAAAAGAAAGGAGAAAGATTCCTACGATATTGAAAGCGATCTCGTTTTTATTCAAATGCTCTCTCCGTTCGTACAATTCCCTATGTATAATGGCAAATTTTTCTTGGGTGCTCTTAATTCCGAGTCCAATTTGCTCGTGCATAGCCGTAAAGTGTTGGTTCATGTCGTCTACAAACGCATCCTCCTTCTCCTTCGCAGTCTTCGCAGCATTCACTGCTTCTGTATCTGGAGATACGGACTTCGCAGAAGTTACCGTCTTGGATACTGATCAAAAGAGTTCGAAAGTGTGCATGCTACAGCATTCAACCAAGGAAACGTACCTGGGCTGACTTTCTCCAGAATGGGAACATTTCTGGAACTCAGGGCTAGGTTGTGGCGGTCAGTTATTTTCAGTGCTTTGAACAATAGCGGCTGATACTCACAGCCCCTAAGGGTAGCTCGCGAGGAGTACATGACACTACTCAAACAGAGTTTGAGTGGGGAAGATCGGTGTAGGGGAGGGAGATAACAATGATGGTGGGAGGAGACAAAGTGGGTACTGGGGATCATTCATCTCTGGCTTTCTTATATATGGACGACAAGCCGAATCTTACCCAGGCTTGGCTGACTAACATCTAGGGTCGTCTGACCGGATCTCTAATCTAGTGTGGCCAAGTGGTGCGTGCTTTCTTTCTTTGAATCTTTCGAGGAGCAAAGGACACAGAGCTTGGACTAAAGTACACAGTGGGAGCAATCATCTCCTCTTCTTCTCTTTCCTCCCTTCATTTACACTCAACACCTCTTACTCGGTCTCGCCTTCTCTTTCCCTTTCCCTTTTCCTTTTCCTTTTCCTTTTCCTTTTCCCTCTACCACAACTTCGCCACTCCCTCCTGCGCTCGATTCGATTGGCGTTGAATCATACTCCTCTGATCAAGGTTCTCGGAGAACCGTCCTCATTGGCACGAACATTTCCTTAGCCCACGGCTTGACTCTGGGTGTGCGTTTTTGGGTATCACCGAGTAAAACAGCAATAGTATCGCCCTTCTCCTTCCCTTTCTTCCCCTTCCCTTTCCCTTTCTTCTCCTTCTTCGGCTCCTCCTCTTCTTCCCGCCTGACATACCCGAGCTCTATATCTTGGTAGGAATCGTGAATAGTTTCCATTTCGAAGGCGATTTGACGTAGGGCTGTTTTATTCTTCTCGCTTATCCGAACCTGCTCGACCAAAAAAATGATCGAGGCGAATGACATCCCAATGTCTATCGGGTGAGCAGCGTTGTTGCCAAGCTGCCGAATGGGGTTGCATTTGTTGACAAAAAAGTCAACCGCTGCCTGCGCATAAGTTTCTTCCGGAGGGAAAGCCCGTACACAGAACTCAAGAGTTTCAACCTGATTTCTCCGCCGTTGTCGGTCGGCGGTGTCGTATCTGAAGGTGCTACAGATGTCCGTCCTACTAAGGGTGCTGAATGTATGAAGGGACCTCCAAAAATGGGATGCCGACGCTATCAGACTCTCAAAGACCTACTACCCGGCAGGTGCCAGGAACCGTCGGAGACGTAATGGATGGGTCTAAGGATGCCGCTGGATAAAGGGAATAGGATAATAGGGCCGCCGCTCAAAAGGGGGGATCACAAGAGGCTGCCGACGTGGTATAAACTCGGCCACAGGAAGGTATGAAGTGTATAAGATGAATATAAAGGATAAAATGGAGTGAGTGGCTGGAGAAGGCGCCGCTGGGTCGTCTGATAGGATGCCTGGGTCGTCGGATGGCCGCCGACGTCGAATAGAGGGGTGCCGGACTGAGGGGGAGGCCGCAGGAATCCGCCGCAGTAGCGTAAACGCGATAGATGAAAGGAAAAGACCGTATAAGATCAATATATGGGATAAACTGGAGTGAAAGGCTGGAAAGGACGCAGAAGGGGAGTCTGATGAGAAGCCTGGGTCGCCGAAGGGTCGCCGACGTCGAATAGAGGGGCGCCGGATCACTGAACGTCAGAGCGGCAGAGGCGTACCGGAGGCGGCGAAGGCAAGTAGAATGTGGAGTCAAACAAGAGGAGATGTCAAGGATAGTATATAGTCAAGGGGGAGGCTCAGTACATGAGGGAAGACTCAGAGTGAGGGATATCTCGAACTCTGGCGCTCGGTCTGGTACATGCTCTTGGAACCCTCGCTAGGCTTGGAATCCCTGCTAGGCTTTTTATCCTTTCGTCTACAAGCTAGTATAAGCTCTATATATACTCTACTGCTGTCGCCGACACATCCTACTGTCTGACAACATCTCCTGAGTCATCTGGGTCGCCAAGGGCCGCTGCCGGAGCGCCCAGGTGAAATCTGAGAGCGGCAACGTGAGGGGGGCATCCAATCACATGAAATATTGAGTATCTGCAATAACACGGGCGCCGGCGGAGTTGGGCTTGGCGGCGCGAGTCGGTGGCTTGGCACGCCGATGTACCACATGCCTACCTTCCATACATGGTCTAATGGGGGCCGCCGCGTCAGGGGGAAGTCGGGAAACCTCGGAACCGATGATCGGAGGCTGATATCGCGTATATGAGACAAAGGGCGCATCAGCCGATGTCCCTGAGGTGTCCGATGCATCGGCGGCACTCAATACAGAGTGTGGGCGATCCCTAGTGACTAATATGAGTGGCCGGAGCGGCAGTGCTGTGGGGGACTGCCGGACTGGTGGCAGATATGTCGTAATGAGGCATGTAAGCACATATGACAATATATAGCTCCCTAGACAATGGGGGACTGCTTGATAAGCTGTAGGAGGCGTCGGCGAGGGTACCTGAGGATGTCTGAGTGTCCGCCGCATTGATC
Source organism: Sanghuangporus weigelae (assembly GCA_033182465.1). NCBI lineage: Eukaryota > Fungi > Basidiomycota > Agaricomycetes > Hymenochaetales > Hymenochaetaceae > Sanghuangporus > Sanghuangporus weigelae. The sequence continues at coordinate 3,232,803 of CP137319.1, read as the reverse complement.
GGCGCCAAGGGGGGCCGACTCGGAGGCATCCAGAGTCGCCGCACGGCTGTATGTATGGTAAATCATAAGATCGGTGGCACGTAGTCACTGAGGGATGTGTCCTATAGTGCCTGGTGCTGGGTAGGAGCTGTCGGCGGACCTGTCTGAGTGTCGGGGAGCCATCGGCGGATCGATTTGGGTCATAGGAGGGCGCCGCAGTACAGTACGTGTGCTGGAATCAATGGATACGTGCTCAAATGATGTCCCGAGTGCAATAGGAGTATGCCCTCACACTCTGAGGTGTCGGCGGCGCTGGGATATGGTATCTGCAGTATAGGGGGAGCCATAGTATGAGTGTACTGGCACAGGAGGGGCCAGTGCGCTACACCGTGACGGTAGGCTACTTGACATGGTTTCGATTGTGTCCTTTAAGAGCGGGATTCGCCATTGAACTGCCGCCAGAAACGCCATCATTACATCGACCGCATTCGGATCCTCCTCCTCCTTCACCACTAGTTCTTTGAAGCCGATCATCAAACTGCACACATTGGAGAGAAAGACATTCGGGATGGGTTTTTTATACTTGTCGATGCAGGTCATAAAAGCTTGATGCCTCGTTTCGTTTCCGACCTGAAGGACACCGTCCTGGCTACCAATTTCCACCATAATACATCCCGCTTCGGTGAGGAGCTTCAGACCGATATCCAAACTACTCCTTCCTCCGATAGCATGAGTCGACGATTGTTCCTAAGAGATTATAAGCAATTATAAATCCTTGAAAGAAAGTGCTAAAACTCACTTCTGCCATCCTCCATTGCAGATCGTCATTTGTGGCTTGGTTATGCAGGGTAATCAGCGTATCGGTGCGGACAGCCAGCTCCACATGCGCCTGAAACAACTCACGGTGTCAGGCTATGAAATTGCCTGGACATAAACAAGCAGGAATAGCATAGCATCAGTCATTACTATCAAGCAATAGCTCTATGGGATGCGACATATAAATCCTTGAAACTCAGATTCAGCTCATTCGTAAGTGCTCTACCAATGCGATCAGAAAAGAAAATCATGAGCATAATGACAGAAGCCCATACCAGATAAGCGTAGGGTGATAGCAATGCGAAATCACCAAGAAAAGCGGCTCTACCCTAGTCGTAATAGTCGTCTCAATTATGATTCTAATACTGCATCAGGATAAATCAACTTGGATATCAATGCTGACACTTACTGTAGCTGTTCAATGGTGATCTGACGAGGCCTACGAATTAACCTCAACACCTTCTTCATGTGGCACCACATGTGTGAAAGGCGTGCAAAAGGGTTGCGAGAAGGCATTTTGAGAAGATATGGATTAAGGAGACTACGCCGTCACTCATATACAATTTATACTGAATTGGTCTAAGCTATACAGGGTCCGACGAGCTTCTTTAAGGTCCCCGTTCAGAGGTATTCAAATCGCTTATTGACCTGAAGCAGACCGATAATGCGCACCAGAATTGAGGGTATGAGCCTAGATTTGTGCAAGACAATTCAGACTCCCTATCAACGACTACGTTACAATGAGTCAATGCTTAGGCATGTGTCATGACCTAATCAGGAGGCAGTCCAAGCTTTGTTAGGATACCATAAAGGGATATGAGCTTTGGACTCGCAGGACAAGAAGCCGAGACGGAAATCAGATTCTATATTAGGAAGGTTGAACCTAATTTTTCTTATATAAGCAAGTGCATTTGAGTCCTATTTTTAGTTTATTTTCTTGGCCTTGCTTTGTAATGCTTAATAATGCTTAGTAAGCTCAGCCTATATAAGGCGGGCGAGCGAGCACGCCAAGAGAGAGAGCAACTTGACCTTTAACCACCACCATCTCTCTCCAGTTTGTTACTTTGTGTCATAAGTCTAAGTAAAGTGTTAGTTTTTGTTACTGCTGTACAAATTAGGCAGTCAGTAATAAAGCTAAGGTGTTAATTACTGTTACTTCATTACTGTTCAGTACCCTAGATTTGCAAGCACACAGAAGTGTTTGTCATTGTTTAGTGCGGTGCACTCAAGTCAGGTGCTTGTTTGTACCCACCCTTGCTGAATATTAGTGTTGTGGTTTATTTGACATCAGCATATCACTCAGATACATCATTGCACAGGTAGCTGACACTACTTTAGTGTTTGCTGTTAGTACCTGTTAAGAATAAGTGCAGTTGCTAGTACTGCGAAGAGCGTTGCTACTAGGACCGATAATGATAAGCGAGGTTGCTAGAACCGCTACTGTGCTGCTTCTAGAACCTAGTACGTATTAAGTTTGAGTTCAGGACTCTTATCAGCAAATCACACCTATCATACGTTGTCACCCCAAAATCATCCATATCAACTTCCATTACTTACCCAACGGCCAACAATATCATATGCAGTCTAAGAATTAGTTGCCCCTAGCTAAACGAACAACAGGGAAGACTACCCGTCTAGATAAATAGACCGGTTGACTCTGTGAGAGCACTGTAGAATTTATTCACAAGTCCACTCTCAGCACGACAGCGGATGCAGGGTGCCACCTGCCGAATGGCAGCCAAGTACCCCCGGTAGAAATCAGAGCTGCCGATGGCCTGCTCATTCAGAGCTCTGGACACAGACATATTCCATGTAGACATGGGCACCCGCAATTCCGAGAGGGTGCCTTATACCCGATTATAAGTACAATGAGAATGAACTCTACATAAGAGAAAATTCTTACCTCCATCCCGAGGAACTTGGATATCTAAGACAATCTCAGAACAAGTCAAGGAGAATGGAGGATGAGGACCCACATAAACTCTGGTTTTCGGTAGTGCCCTCAAATGACATGTTGGTCGTGGTTAGAGGGGAACAGATATCGATCTCGATATCAATCAATTGACACGATCTCATGGGCATGGGAAAGCAAAGTCATGCCGTGAGACCAGATAGATACTTATGGACGCTTCATCAAAAGGAAGCATACTCTTCAAAAAAACTCACCAAAAGCGACTGCTGCTTCATAAGCGAGAATCAGAGCTTTGTTACGAAAATTGTGGTTATCTAATGCGGCGTGGGCTAAATTTTACACACCGAGTTGCGATGCCAAATCAAGACTATTTCGAAAGGCTACTACGGCAGAACAGTGGTGGCGACTCAAGAGTAGCAAACCACGGATCGTCTGGAGAAGACACGGAGGACTCTAATGATTTGCAATTAGGACTAACTAATATGCACATTGGACATACTCCACCGCCGGAACGCAGTCTGGCGGCGATGGAAGAAAGGAATGTCGCAAGGTATACGGAACTCCTGCAACGAAGACATTATCGGCGTGGTGCAACTAGAAGATTTGTACATGAGAGCTTGGTGTGCGCCAATTGTTACTTGGCCTACCAACGAAGCTGGGTACTTGCGGAATGGCTCATGAAGAACTTCACGGAACGGTTAGTGTCAAGGGAAGCAGCCGATGTCAAGATTCGGCATAAGCCCGGACCCTCGGAACGAACAGAAGACCAACCATTACCGAACCACGGAATGAGTGCATACGACCATGAGGTATCCATATGGCTTAGCGATAGGGATGTCTATGCATTAAAGGTCGGCGTGCGAGCTTGGATCAATCAGCATCGGCACCAGACCTTGTGCAGTCACACGGCAGTGGAAGTAGATTGGCCAGTTTACAAGCGGCCACCTTCGGACATTGAACATCTTACGGAAGAAGCGATAGAACGCTTAATGCAGGCTTGGCGAGCGTCAGAGCCAGGGGTAATTACAGTTGATGAGTGGAATAGCCGTGAGCACTTTGGACAGAGGCTACGGCTAACCACGGGCCCAGGACTACAACTATCGGACATCGAAGTCGCGGCGAGGCACAGAAGGAGTGTAGCGGAGTACACTCATTCGCCGGGAGAAGATCGGCAAGCTCTGCCGATCTCTAACCCTGATATCACTATCTCCCCCATGATCGAGGATTAAGCGGCAGAAGCTCGGCCCGGGAACGGAGCGCCAGAGAAGCGATAGCTTGGCAACTATCATGGGAACCCGTCTGGGAACGGAGAAGGATCGTGGGGTAAAGATAAGGAGAAATTAACATGTGATAACGATTGCAGATCGGAGGAAGCACGGAAGAAGCTTCTCGAAGCATCGGGGTAGTAGGACTCAAACAAACCCTCCTAATATGGTAGAAGTATTGTGATTCAACACTAGAGGAAAGTATCGGTGTTGGCACCAGAGTAGAGTACTGGTGTCAGAGAAAACATATTGTCTAGACCAATAGCAAGGCTGTAGTCGGTAGTAATAGGTAGTCGGTACTATTTAGTAAATAGGTTATTTAAGGGCTAGCTGAGCGGGGCATTGTCCCTCAGCAAAATTATTTTGTACTCTCAATCGAAAACTGTACCCTTTGATTGAAACCCTGTTCCACTACTGAGGTCAAGCTTGAGCCTATCGCTCGCTTCTAAAGTAGTACATCTATAACCTTCGTTCCGTCTCCAATCAATTATCATCAGAAGGAATAAGCAGGGACTTGTTCCGGTACGCTTAGACTGACCACCTCGTCTAAAAACACTGGTCCTAACAAGCTTCTTTGATTATTTCTGGCTCTGCCGGCAACAATCTCTATTTATAGTTACAGTTACACATATGAAATGCAAGCATTGCATTGAAGCTGCTTGGGCCACACTGGTGAAAGCGTTTCCTGAGCATATGGAACACTTCTAATCAAAACAAATAAGCGCACAATGCAAGGAAAGGGGCAAGGTAAACAATCGCACCTACCGTTCATCGATCGTGTTCATCAGCGCTATATCCTTTAACGAGTTTGCCAATGCCTTCGTTGGAGTCGAGGTACCATGCTAGAACACTTGTAGTAATCTTCTTAAACTGCGGCGAGGTGGCGTTCTGACGCACATCATTATGTCGTGTCGCAATTTGATGTTCATTTTGCGCAAAGCGCCCCCCTCGTAATCTAGAACAACGAGTATTGATCGTCTTTCATTGAGAGCGTACTGGACCTTAATTTTACGTTCGAGATTTCTCATGAGGCACATGTAAGATAGAACCGATGGGTTGCGTCCATTATCCAGTTGTACATCAAATGCAATGGCTATCAAATTGTCAGTTTGCCATACTACTATGATGGTCAACACACCAGCATTTAAGGCCAAAAGTGATTCCAAACACGCTTAGTGTCGACTTCATCAAAATCAGCTTTCGGCCAGCATCTTCATTAGTCGTTCGGGCAAAGCGGTATGTTCTCATGACAAAGACGATGACGAATATTGAGTACTTTATGGAACTAGGCACGGTTCCCTGCCTGCAAGAAGAAATAAAATAAACTCGTCAGATTCTCCAAAGCCTGGACTTGATTACGGAGAATACAAGTTCAATAGGATTGTAGTCTGGTGAGTAAGGAGGAAGAAATTCAAGCCTGACACCCCTAAGCAAAGGGGTCAGTACAAGCTGCGACTTGCATTGCTAGTGAGACAGACCGAGATTCGATGAGCTCCCGGATCTCGGGAGCCTTGTGTATCAGGCAGTTGTCCATCACGATGACTGATTGGGTGCCGGGGAAGGGATGCATTTTGTCCAACAGGCCGGCGATGAATTCCGCAAACAATTTGGTATTGAATGCGCCCTGTACGATAGTGCAGTCGATTGTCCTGTCGAGGCTGATAGCTGGCAAGACGGAGAAGCTAATGGAGTGAATCAGAAGCTTGCAATGCGCCACAAGAGGCAGAATCACCGTTTCCCCCTATTGAAAAACTGCTTGCGACACGCACGGCAACCCTCAAGGGCCCAAGCAGTGTTGCGAAGAAAAGCCCGCCGATCGCAAGCACTCTCATCGACAAACACCAGCTGTTCCGCTGTGTACTGAGAGGCGATATGTGCGACGTACTGTGCACGCAGAGTCTCATTCCGCTCGAGAGCCCTTTTCGATAACTAGACAACGACGATTTCAGTTCGCGTGGACTGCGTGGGGAAGCAAAGCGACAGAGACAGCCACCTTCTTAAGTGTGAAACCAGCGCGCAGCAAGGACCTGCGTATAGTCGCATCCGAGACCTCCTTCTCACATCTTTCCTGGAGCAGTAGCCTCAACTCGTCGATGTAACGGTCATTGAGATTGCTTAGTGACCCGCAGAGGAACTACGTGGTGTGAACCAACAGCTACCAGGACAGGTTTCAACATGTGCATACCTCGGTGTGGATATAATCAAGCACTCGAGGCCTTCCACAAAAACCAAGTTCATGCGCAGCAACAGTCCCGTTGCGCTTGAACTCTCGTATTATCTGGAAAACTGTTGTCTTGGGTATGTCGATCAAGGCTGCAATCTGAGAGGCGCTGAGTTTCTTGTTCATAGTGATGATGCATTCCCGTAAATCGTTAGACAGCCTTCTGCCGTGTCGCCGGGGTTGCATGAATGAATGCTCAACATAAGCTGTAGAGATGGTGGCTGTGAAGATGGTGATGGCTCGAGATCAAGTGGCGACTCGACACGTGAGTCCTCAAATGCATTGCTGCCTCCTATCTCTTTGCCGTGGTGCCTCGTCTCTCATGATGGTCCATCCCCAACAACTGGGGGTTCCCTCATGCCTGTGGGTGATGAGAGATTGGTGAGGGTGAGGAGGGAACTGTGGACAAGTGATGAGAGCTGCTGTGCGGGGAGATGCTGCGTACAAAAGACTACCGTCGTGTGCGTACACTCATGTTTCTCTGAGAGATGTTTCTGCGGCCCTGGCGGGCATGCTCAGTTTGGTTGCAGCAGGAGTGCATGATGGCCGAGCTGACCTTGTTCGCCCTCACCCAGATATGATTTTGGGTGACATTTCAGCAGAGGATGGTCACCGGGGTGGTTTCAAGTCTGATTGGTAGATAGTACAAGTAATGTAGCCACACCTAAGCCTAAGTCAGCTCAGCTACTGTCTTGGCTGAAAGCGCCTATGCTGCTGTCTTTTTAGCAGAAACAATCAGATTTTTTGGTGTCCAAATGCGTGAGTTATGACAGATGCAATGAAGTAGGGGAGAGTTCTGTGAGCAGGAGTGACAACAAACCACCCAGTTTCACTACCACAATCATGTCAGGGAGCCTCGAGGAGTTGCGTACAGGTGCCCACTGGGCTGGCCTGATTTATCAAACTTGAATCAGATTTTTCCGGATGATGTTGGGCAAGCTATGATTTTTACACTGAACGGAGGGCATGACAAGGATTTAGCATTATGATGCTATCTTTTTAGTAGCGAAGTACATACTCAACAAAACCCAGACATTTTTATATGTACTGGAGCGCATTTTCGAGCAGGTTTTTTTACATGATTATATCAGATTTTTATGTGCTGTATTGACTGAGATATTCACTATTTTGTTTTTTTTTGCTCATCCAGGATGCACTTTGCATCAAAAATACACGTGATTTTCCAAATTGCCAACAATTTTGCAATTAGCTGTAAGTTTAGTTATTGCCGAAATTTTATGTCTTTGATAGGAAGAAATTTAAAATTCTTTTTATTATTCTGACAAAGAAAAAATAAGTTTGACTCTCAGTGGGCGCTCAGCGGGCGATCGGTGGGTGATCGGCGGACAATTTGAGGGCGATCCGAGGGCGCTCAGCGGGCGCTCAGAGGATGCTCAGTGGGCACTCAGAGGGCGATCGGCGGGCAATAAGAAGGAAGCCACCTTTGGATCTGTAACATTGACACAGTAGCGATGCTCGAATTCGCGATCATTGATACCGAACGTTTTAATGCTCTGTCTCTCAATGAAAGTCTCATCCATGCCATCTTTGCCATAGACGAACTGTATGAGATTACCCAACGAGTTCCGAACAGTCCCGTCATAATGTACCATGGTCTTCTAGAGTCTTGACAAGCCACCGTTGGATGTAGCCAATCTCCGCCGTCTTGACAGCCGTGTCAATTAATCCCTCGTGACCCGCCATGGCGTGAAAGAAGAACTCTTGCGGTGTTAATCCACGCAAGTAGGAATTCTCAATGAAACCCGGTGCCTCTGGACTGAAATCATCCTTCATGAAGTGTGGTAGTGTTCGATGTCTGAAGCCGAACGGGATACACTTCCCTTCCACGGATTGCTGACCGACGCAAACAGACATCTGGGAGATGTTGATGAAGGAACCCTGGGAACCAGTGACTACCATCTGCTTGGCATTATTGTCCTCTTTGTGGTTCTCCTGAGCATATTGACCAGAGGGATCACGAGCCAAATTGAGCTCCCATTCAACTTAACTCTCGAAGGATTCGTGGATAGTCATATCCGGAGCTGCTTTCAGGCGATCCATGGCCGTATCTTCTATGACTTTGGCAACATTCTGTTTCCGCATCTTACAGCTAGTTGCAAAATTGTTGGCAATCATGTGATTTCACCACTTTTCTCGCCATGAGATCCTCAAAACACAGATAAAATCATATCTCACCCAAATCTCAACGGATTCACATCATCTAAGTTGCTAAATTCATCTTTTCGAAAGGGATTTCGTTTAGGAAAAACGATCGAGAAAATGGAGCAAAACATGACCCCCAAAAGGCAAAAATATCGTTTTTTGCCTCTTCCTTGCATATGCATTTTTTTCTGTGATCCCTGCTGGTCCAGCACCTCCCCAAAGCTATCCAGAATGATAATATGATTATAAAATGAATTTACAGACTGAGTTTGAGTTAAATTGTGTACCAGAATGTGCTGCTTTGAGCCATGCCTGAATCACTCAAAACTCATCATTTCCCCCTAGACTCCCAGGCTCCAGGAAAAATTCTTACAGGCCAGATTCATGCATGTAAATTCATTTTAGGTGTAATAGACTAGGTTTGTGCACTAGCTAGGGCCTCAGCATCCACTGGTGAGCTGGGAAGATGCTGTCTAAAATGATGCATACAACCAGAATCACTTGTTCAGGCCAGCTCACTAGTGGATGCTGAGGACCTAGCTAGCACATAAACCTAGTCTATTATATCTAAAATGAATTTACATGCATGAATCTGGCCTGTAAGAATTTTTCCTGGAGCCTGGGAGGCTAGGGGGAAATGATGAGTTTTGAGTGATTCAGGCATGGCTCAAAGCAGCACATTCTGGTACACAATTCAACTCAAACTCAGTCTGTAAATTCATTTTATAATCATATTATCATTCTGGATAGCTTTGGGGAGGTGCTGGACCAGTAGGGATCACAGAAAAAATTGCACATGCAAGGAAGAGGCAAAAAATGATATTTTCGCCATTTTAGGGTCCTTTTTTGCTCCATTTTCTCGATCGTTTTTCCTAAACGAAATCCCTTTCGAAAAGATGAATTTAGCAACTTAGATGATGTGAAACCGTTGAGATTTAGGTGAGATATGATTTTATCTGTGTTTTGAGACTCTCATGGCGAGAAAAGTGGTGAAATCACGTGATTGCCAACAATTTTGCAACTGGCTGTAAGGAACAAAATGAAAGTATTTTCTAGGCCCAAACATGACGCGCAAAAGTAAAAATTTTGTATTGTTAGTATGGTCCCGTATACGCCGTATACGCCGTATAATATACGCGTGTATTTTATACGACCGTAGGCGTATAAGCTTGGAAAATATACGCGCGTATCGTATACGATACGCGCGGAACCCTACGAGTCTGACAAGGCACGGGCTTACCGGGGGTCGTCTGCAGCGCTTGCTGCGATTGAGTTACAGTGATCTTCCTATGAGACGAGAAAAGCAAGGCAAAAGCGGCAAGTATCATTAGAGCAGATTTAGCTTGTTCAGGTCTAATCGAGACCAGAGCCGGCTCATAATTCAAGATTTCGACTGACTATTTTGTGCATTCTTGCACTTGTTCACGATATAATACAAGATTTGTCTACCAGTCTTTCACGCATGCCTACTTCAAGCTGATTTACGACTCTTCATCGCTCACGCGTAGAACATAGTGTTCTTGAGCGCGTCATGGACTCCGTCCCTCCAGAGTCCCTTTGCCCTACCAATGACATCCTGAGACGACATCCTGGCTTCCTTACTGCCCTCGACAGGCGACATCACCTTGTGCAAATACAAACGTGCGCGAGCACACGCGCGGCTTGCCCAATAAGCCGGCGGTGCCAGGCTCACACTCTTCGTCGACGCCGCCCACAAGTGAGACATGTCGTTCACACCCTGCTGCAGAGCATCGGGAGAGAACTTGTTGTCGTCATGGAGGACCGTATAGTGAGCCGCACGAGCAATTCCTTGCGTGCCCGCATGAGCCTGCAAGTAGAAGTCGTAGTCATAAACGCTCGTCACACCCTGGTCTACGACTGTCCCAGCCAGAGAGTTCGACGTCCTGTCCGCGTCTTCCGCCTTCGTAGGATAGAACCGAGTCTGGTGACCCTTGCTACAAGCGATGTAAGTCAATTTCGGCTTGTATTTCTTCAATCCACTGAATGCTTCGTTCAGCTGCTTAATCTCCGTGGCCATTACCCGTGCGTGCTGGCCATCCGAAATACCGGCACGGAATATAAGGATGCGCTCAGGGAACGAGTCCATCCTCTCACGGTAGTCCTTCAAGCGTTCCAGAATCATACTGCGCAAGTTTTCAACTATCTATGAATACCTGCATCAGACGCCTGCATAATTGCATAAAAATAAGAACTCACCTCTTGTTTTGGACCCTGAAGGGATACGCTTGCATGGTACTGCGCGAAGTTCATGTCGCACGACGCCGCAACCGCCGCAATATCAGGCGCACCCTCGACCGCATTCCCACTCGGTTTAACCACATCAAGCCCGACCACCATCGTGTTTGCAAGCCATTTCAGGGAAGCAGGCTCCAGCCGGTGGTTGACCCCACCAAGCTTCGTGTTGATCTTAAGAGCGAGATTGGCCAGATACTGATCACGACCCTCTTTGTCCAGCATGTTCTCAATAAGGCCAAATACCGACTGGAAGCCCTGGCTGACATCAAAGTACCGGTGGAGTCCCGCATAGATGTGCTTATCCCTATTTGCCATGAGGGCGAGGACCATCTGGGGCTTGCCTGGTAGCGATTCCAACAAGTTTGACACTTTGTCCACATCCTCGTCGCGGTACGGATCCTCTCGACTCGGACGGCGGAGTTGGATCACTTGTATGATGAAGTCTGGATCGACGTTCATGCCACATTGCCGACATTTTCCAAGCAGTGCCTTGACTGCCTCGCGCACCTGCACCTCGAGCGAGCTGTCGGACTCTTCCATGTTTCCATCCTTTAAAACCACGACTGCGATGCGTTTGAGCTCTGAAGGCTTTGCGAACTGGATGCCCCGCGTCGTCCAAGATCCATTGACGACCTGTGCGCGGCCCGAAGGATACACTACCGACGGTGCGGGCAGAACGCGAGCCGCGACAACAGCCATATTTGTCGAGATTTTGATCCCGAAACTGGCCATCGGAAGTGCTCCGTCCTCAAAGCCCAGGAGACGGAGGCCCTTGATAGTGATTGTTTGTGCATGGCCAGCTGGCGTCTTGTTGTTTGCAGCACACAGGGCTGCACTCTCCCTAGACTTCAGCTCGCCCGAGAAAAGCGTGCCGGGGACAATCTTGCATAACTCGGCTGGCACGAACATGTCCTTGCCCTCTTTCCCGACATTCACCACGGGAAGGTCATCCGCATTGCGCAGTGCGATACGGAATCCTATGCAATAGTCAGCAGCATTCCCATTTAGTCCTTAAATCACCTACTCTTCAGGAAATATTCCTCCACTGTGATATTTCCAAATTCCTTGCTCTGGATTTTCGTCCTCCTCGCCGTGCTTGGTCCGATCGCCTTCACGGTGTTGCGCCTGTCGTACCCGAGGTAGCTGGTGACAACTTTCATGTTTCCGAAGAACCTCTGGGGTACGGCACCGCGAGATTGCTGCATGAACTCGCGCAGAGCATCGGTCATGCTGCGCGGGACATAAAACGCGCTCATGCACGTATTTACATTGATCATGAGGGACTTATGAACCGGGCGGACCGAAGCGAAGAAACCGTTGACGACCTTGATGCCAGGGCGTGTAGGCACGCCCGTGTCCGCATTTGGGTCGAAATAGTACGCATTCTTCGTGAGTGCGCGAAAACCAGTGCGAGACGCGTGCGCCATAACGATCAGATTGAAAGCCGAGACAATAGGCTCCGGGTCGTAGTCGGGATTCTCACCACGCAGGTACCTGTTGGTGGAAGGAGTCAGTATCAATATTAGATTACGGTCGAAGGGCGGGCTTTACCCAGCGAGGTCTGCCGCTTTGAGGGGCTTAGGTCCGACAAGTGTGACAAAGTACGGAATATCATGCGAGCGTGCGTCCAGTTCCTCGGACGACGGGGCCGGCGCTGTCACCGTGACCTGAAAGTTTTTCGGCAGCGGCAGCTTTGCGATGAGGCGACCCACTCCGTCATGAGCGATGCCCTGCACGAACTGCGACAATTCCTGAGACTGAGCGAATTCGGCGACAACGTGCCTGCGCAAGTCGACGGCCTCCTTCGGAATGTTCGGTTCGATCCTGATTTTGTAGTCGCACAAGACGACGTCCTTCGGGTAATCCAGCTGGAAAAGATTGGCACGCAAAGCGATGCTGGAGCCACGCTTGCCGAAACCTGGGCGCTTGACCTTGTCGTCGTCCGATGTGGAGAGCTTCTGGAGGCGCGAGACGAGATCCGAGAGGTCACTACTAGAGACCGTCGGCTGCGCCGATGCCTGGCCACGTGGGTTGTAAATTTCGACGCCGCCAGAAGATGTTCGAAGAGACGGAGCACCCGAGCGAGCGAGGGGTGGCATGCCGTAGCCGTGTCCATTCCCACTGTGCTGGCTCATGATTTTGTACAGTTCAGAAGTAGCAAAGCTCGATGATTTCGAATGAAGATGAGAAGAAACTGTAGCTGAGGATGGGGATTCATCGAGGAAACGGGCCTCCCTTTATACTTTTGGGAGCCCATGCATCAGAAAGCTCGTAGAGGCGCGCAGTAGTGAACAGAGGAGGGTTGTCTGCGGAAATCTTCACAATGTTCAGTCCGAAAATAAATGGCTGCGTAAGGCATTTCATCGCGTACCTCACAAAGTTCACAAGGAATCGAAGGATCTAAGCAAGATACAGATTCGATTGTTTCGAAGAGGTGATACGTGCAAACAGTCACCGCTCCGACACTGTTCCTCGAGCTTCTTCCCTGCTGCGTTTATCTTCACCTGGCCATGTAGTTGGGTTCGGGAAAGAGATGCGTACACTCGATGTGCATTGCAAGCAGACTCCGGTGTAGTAATCCGGTTTGTGAACGGGCAACGTAAACAAAAGAAGCCTCCATCCTCGTTCGCTAAACCTTCTACAAAGGCTCTTTACTCAACGAGCTTTGGGCAAATTTAATCCCTCTTCCTGGTCGTAAAAAAACTGGAAACTGATAGCTAACGACAACAACCGCGACGCAACCATAATCACGTGCTGGGTATGAAGTGTTTTATCATCTTAAAACTTAAAATAAATGCGTGGGTAATGGCTGTGCCGTTGCCTCCTTGCATCCAACAGGCGACTCAAGGTCGACTTGCCTGCCTCAATATTAGACCCCAACTCTCCATCATCTGCAATTCCTTTCTGTTCACTACCAATAGGAATAAATAGACACTTTTCTCTGCGATCAGCACCAATCGCTCTGCATATCTTGTTTGCTATCACAGCTATTGGCATGGCTCCTTATTTTGAGATTGTAAAGGTGCGACGAGCTACGCGGTCAGTGAACTTCGTGCTAATTATTTCATCGTAGTCCTTCGCCGATATACCGGTCACAGATGCTGGCATCCCGACCGCCGAGTTTCTCGAAGCATCTGACGGTCTCGTAGGAATGTTTGGTCAGACCGAAATCTCAGAAGTAATGGATCTGGCTCACTCACCTGCGCCGAGATTGTAGATCTATTGGGCATCGGAATATTCTCTTTCGTCCAGGCCGACATTAAAGGCAACATTCACGTTCGTCATCGTGTGATACCGTTACGACTGCGCTTAATATTCGCCATGTCTTTCTTTAGGGCGTCAGAACAGTCTTCACGTCGAAACCCCAAGAATGCCACACCCTGGAGAGGCTCGTTCAGAGTGAACAGGGATGCCGAAGCAAACATGGAACAGGCTGTCTCCGTCGACTCTTACGGTAGGTTTCCGCTTTGGATTACTTAGACAATTCCGTTCAATATTGATTTCCTAAGCGGGCTCCTCTTCACATGCCGCGCTTTGCAGGATGTGCGTGCAAACCCGCGCGAAGAGAAACTTCAACCGTGCTTCTCACGTGCGTATGACTCTGTGCTACGACACCATCATGGATTCGCAATACGTACTGTTGTCCAAGCAGCGCTGCACGCATGTCCGTATCGTCGGGATTTCTTATTGAGGATTGCTCAAGGTGGCTCACAGGAGAAACTTGATGAGGAGCTCAGTCGGTGGCTAACGGGGCTCGATGTGCTCGTGAGGCGCATGGTGAAATTTTACGAGGACGGAGGACACGGGAAGATCTGATCTTCATTCCACGCGTGATAACACCGCTCTTTTGTCTCGATTGTCTGCTTCATATGCACACGCTCATACAGTAGATACACCGACTCTGCCTCGCATGCTTCAGCTAAGCCAGTTTTTCTCTATGAATTCTGCTGCATCTTTGACCCAGTCGGCCGACTCCTCTTCCAGTCGAAGCTCGGTTTCGAACAAATGCTCACCCGGCAATCTGAAATATCTCAAGGCCTCTTCTTCCCCCTCTCCATGATCCAGGCTGTCTACGGCGTTGTGCTTTCGCAAATGTTCAACAAACAGGTCAGATCCTTCTACTGGGGAAATTGTATCTTGAACACCGTGAATGATCACTGTCGGTGGAAGTTTACGATCATCGATGATCCTATCCTCTGGAAACATCCTGCGCTTGCCTGGTGTAGTATCTCGTTCTGGTCCAAACAACTCGAGGATTCGACCATGCTGTTGAGCACAAACCGCAAGGAGGGCGCGATCAGTGAACTTGCCTTCGGAATCCAACATCGGGACGCTCGTCATGATCGGTGGCTTCCCAGTCTTAGCTCGAACACTAGCTATAGAAGCAAGATGGTTGTCGAGGATCGAGGAAGGGAGCTGGCGAGTTCCGAAGATGTGCTTCGTAAATGCCTCCGTCCAATACGGCGTCCGGACTGAGACATACGGATACAAGGCAAGGACTGCTCGAGGCTTCGGCTCGTTCTGTGCTCCCGCTTCATAATGAGAAAGGGCCAGTTGGAAAGCGCAGTATCCGCCTGCACTAGAGCCGGCTAGTAGTATTCGGCTAAGGTCGGGCTGAAGACCAGCATGCTCCTTCTGCACGACTTGACTGAGATTATTGCGCACCCAGTCCCAAACGTCATGGATATCATCCAAAACGTCTTCACATGTTGCTTCCGGTATCAATCTGTGGTCCGCCGTGACGACTATCGCGCCATGTTTCACCATGAGATCGAGAATCCAACGTGACCACCATGGTTGGAAATCTCTCTGCCCACCAACCTTTCAGGGTGAAAGATAAGCATCAATCTGGGCGGAACAGTAAGGTTCCGTACCAACCATCCTGCATGGAAGTAGAGCATCACTGGACGTTCTTCCAAATTTGGTCCAGCTTCGGTAAGCCTCTTTGGAACGAAGATATCGAGGAATATAGGGTGATCGTCGACAGTCTTGTACTCATGTGTTGTTGTGATAAATTGCTCGAACTTGTCAATCTGAGCGGGGGCCATAGCGATGTGAGAGTTTAGGTGGGGAGTCCTTGACCATCGAAAAGATGCTCGGGTAGTCCAACTTCAAGAACGCCTGAATATATCATGCCAATGTTTCCACGCAAGAGTCATCTGACAACATCTGGTCTGGGAGATACTTGCTCCTTCCTAACTATTCTCAATTCACTTGTATAGTATTCTTATGAAAGAAACTTTCTCAGATTTAACGGGTTACATTTTTCTCCCAGAGCAATTCCGTGAGCAAATAGTATCCGTTATAAATAGAAGTCTGTCTGCACTATTACTATTAGACAAGTTCACTTGCTGAATTTGAATTCCATTGGATTCACTCAGCAACTTCCTTGGTTGAAATGCAGCTACTGTATGTGGCGCACAATGCGAATTGTTATTCAGCACTAGAGCCATACCACGAAATCTCGAGTTCAATCATTTGGCTTCAAGTTTCTCAGGAAGTCATCTCTACCAGAATGGTCGCTTAGCGGTGACTCGCCTGAAACTTTGCTCTTGAATGCCTGGGCCGGTATGGACGAGAACGGATACAATAGCTGACGTATTTGTGTCTGCTTTACTGCCTCGCTTCCGCATCTGTCAATGTTCGGAGCCGAGTCCCAGTTTCATCAGCTGTGCATTTCCAATAGATGCTCAAGTGTAGGTACCATCAACCAATGGCATCTTTTACCGGTCTCATCTTTTACCGATCTCCAATCGCACATTTATAAGTGAATCTTCCTCAGCCCACTTACGTGCTTTTCTTCCACTGACAGAAGGGGCATTGGAATATATCCTACGCGATCTTAGCCATGACCTGACTTGTGTCTACGAAAGACTTGAGAGAAATGTATCCCAATTGGCATGGCTTTGATAAACTCACTGAGAGTGCAGTACCGAATGCATTGCGGATGCGGAATCGCAGATTTGATCGATCAAGGAAGCACGGTGCGATGCACCTATTGTTCCACATCATGATTGAACGCCATTCAAAGTACCCTGTGTGATGATCCCGGACTTCTATATTAAACGCCGCACGGTATTGCAGTGCCTTTTGTACCTTGAACTACGTCCGGCAGCGGTATTTGAAGCCCGCTGTTCGAGCGTTGGATGACCCCCTGCCCTCTTGCTCTTCACAAGAATGCTCTCAGTACGTTCCGTCGAGACCAGACCTTTGGACTCCACCGTGGTTCCGGTCATATTCTCGGAATTGCGGTTCGCCGAGTACTTCCAATTCGCCATCGTAACTGTCCTCGTCTACGACACCAGTAAGTAACTGTGCCAGGCATCTTCATGCACGGTCTTAGGCTCATGTTGTTTCGTCTCAAGTAACATGTTTGGACAAGGAGGTATATAATATACACCATCTTTTTAACAATCCTTTGATGTTCAACACGCGGCTTCCTAGATTAAACATTTCTGGGTACTAACCTTCCCCATCCATCGAGGATCAGACAATTCACTAAAGGCACTCTTAGAAACATCCGCGTTGTCTAGTCAGCATTATTTACTTTGTGGTGAGTGCTAGTATTCTGTTCTTGATCCCTTGAGCTAATTAGCTGTGTCTTCAAAGAATCGCTATATCGGATTGTTCTCTGCGATTGCATATGTGTGGTGTAAGAATGCGAACTCTGGCCTCTCTTGTACCCTGACTCTAAAGCCTTAACCTCTCCTTCAAGACAACACATTCCATGTATATAGTAGACTGTGAGTTCTCTACAAAGAAGTGCGTGTTATGAATGAAGAGCCACTCATCAAGCGTTGTTTAGTTGTCAGTCCTCAATGCATCTCCAGGTGCAAATTTTCTGACTCAGAATTCTCATATGAATTCAGGCTCCTTCACGCTTTTGTTGGCCGTAGCGACTAGTGCGTATCCCTGATTTCATCGAGCTGCTGCAGTCACTAACTGGCTAAAAGACTGGATAACCATCAATCTGATCGATTGTGAGACGGCAGCATTCCGTTATGTGTCGACGCTTAGATTTTTCTTACAGACATATTTGTCATGAGGGTTTTGGCATTATATTCTAAAGGCAAGCTGGCTTCCGTTTCCTCGCGCAATGATTTGACTATGAAGAACTGACCAAACCTTCAGATAAACTGCTCACCATCCTCCTTCGGAGCCTCTTTACCATTGAGGCAGCAGCGATGTTTGCTATTCTCGCTTACGTCCAAATTTTCAACGGAAGTCAGTATATTGACAAATTTCGTACCTTAGACGGTACTGAACATTTCATCTCGAAAGCCGCACTAGGAGCATACGGTACAAATTTCACAGTTTGCCAGTCAGTTAGATCGGTTCAGCCGATATTCTTCATCTTTGCATGGTGAGCTTTTCTCCAACAGATGAGAAAAGAAGTTTAAAAATGCGCAACCAGGGGAATACCTTTATTTTTCGAGTGCTTTCTCATGATTCTTGCGCTGTACAAGAGTGCCAGTTTCTGGAGCATGTCACAGGGGTTCAGTGGTTTCAACCTCGTGAAGGTTATTGTAGTAGACCAGGCAATTTATTTCATGATGTAGGTATTCTCTCTCTCTTTCCCCCCAAGGACCAGAGGACTGACGGTTCACCTAGAGCAATATTCTGCAACGTAGCAATGATTATATCCGACACAACAACAGACCCACATATCGTGTCAAAGGTGATCCTCGGAATACTCGGGAGTCCGAGTCTACTCGTCGTACTTGGAGCACGCCTATTAGTTCACCTAAAGGAAGCTGGTGAGAAGGGAGTCAACGAAGGAACGAGCTATAGAGTGGAAAAAACATTGGATGAAATGGAATTTACTTGACGATTAGGTAATATTGTTCTCACACTCATTGTCCCCGTAGTCAAATCACGAACTCTATTACATTGCCATTATTAAAACACGATAGTTTTTTGAACGGCTATTTCAGAATCTATTTCATGGCGAACGTGACTCGAACTCACATCATTTCTTGATACGAGACGACGACGGAGGTGTCTCTCTGTTTGAACTCCACTATGACCCCTACCCATCACCTCCACTGTTCTGGAGGTTCTTCATCTTCATCAAGTCTTTCTGAATGCTCTATCTGCAGACTGTATGGTTTCCAGGTGAACGACGGACGTGGAGATAGCGAGCTTCCCGAGCTCCAGGCTGACCCTCGAGAACCCGTTTTCGTGAACCACGTTGCATCCTTACTGAGTTCCATAGACGTCGAGAGCCTTTCCGAAGAGGCTCATGACCGTGACTCTGCTTCGTGGACAGAGGCAATTTTGGAACTGAAGATCGTATTATCCTCCACTCTTCGTTCTCCATCTTTCTCTCCAGTAGAACGTGCGAATATTCTACGCGATACTCGCGCAACTCTCTCCCGAGTGTACCATCTTCCAGCAAGAGTCTTTGACCAGATCCTAAGCGGACCATTTTAATCTCTAGATGGGTTGACACCGCTGGAGTTCGAAATATTGCAGTGGAGTCCGATCTGGCAGAGTTGTGGTGATGAAGATTTGCACGGCGCTAGTATGGCAGTGATTCGGTTCCTAGTAGAGCACTGGAAATATTCTGATACTGCCAATGAATCTGGAGGTCTCGCTGGGAGTACAAACAGTGAAATAGTGGAACCACGAGCCGTTCTTGTCGGAATCATTTGGTCTCGCAATGCGGGAGTAGAGAACGATTATGTGTCAGGTATGGATCAGGGACGTGGCCAAATAGGCGCCAGTGATTTTAAGGTGTCCGTGGCATATAAACCGACTCGCACGGAAGCTTTCATAAAGGATTATCCCTCTGCATTATCCGGTGTACAAGAAGACAGAGATATCAAGTTTAACGCCCTCATCTTCATCATAAACTTTCCAAATCAGCTTAACAAGCGCATGGCGGAAAACACGTCGCCTATGACTCCTAGAGATGATCCTGCGGGTTTGGTGCGGTCTAGCATACGTGAACGTATTGCAGTTATCCGAAACCACCAGCTTCCCGTACTGCGCCATAATCCCTATGCACGCCCTATCGCAGCGCATAATTCTCAGCAGGACGGACCATCAGCGCCAGCGTTCATCGAATCTTTTTCTAAGTCCGGATCCAGTCATGTTTACCCCGTCCCCATTACTTCTTATCGATTTCATCTCTGCTCGTCGCGGCTGGACACTTAGAATTGGACGTAATGAGTTTCAACTATCCGTCCATGGAAGAGAATTGTCTGACAAGCTACAGTCCGAGCCTGATCCTCAGCTAGGTTCTGTTGACTCCAGGTCCGGTTCGATGTCGACCGTACATGCGGAAGTGCGCCTCGTTCCACCGCATCCTGACCGATCTTGCAGCAACGGTACGGCCTTTGACGAACATGTCTTTACATTTTCAGATATGCATATTCCATCCGGCACGGATCCGGACAAAGATGCCCACCATGGATATGTGCAGACTGCCCGCATCTTTCCATGCTTTTCCATCGATCAATCCGTGGGGATACCACAAAGTGATCAAAAACCGCTTATATTTACGTTCGACGATCCTCGCCTTTTGAATGCGGATGAGTTGCTCCTTGAATTGCGTGTTCGAATCCAGAAATTTCCTGTTGGAGCATCAGCCGCCCAGTCCGCGACCTTATGCTCACGCTCCATCAAATGTCAAGGCTCGTCTACTGATGATGAATCCTCATGGAGAGCTCTGTCTGTTCCTTCGCGGTCGAAATCGTCACTCGGAGTTGCATCAATGGACGGTTCGGACTGTGCATCCAGTTACTCCTGCAAATCTACCCACCTGACGGCATCATCGTGGATCGAAATTTGAGGAGGATAGAGCACGTTCGATATATCCAACTTTGAATGCTATTGGGTGATACATATAGCATCCAGCTGGTCTGATTTTCTTGCATGTACTGTATATTAGTGACGGCCGAGCGAAGAGAAGAACCTCTGCGGCAAAATGTATTACGTAACGCGTATCCTGTACCGAAACAAGTAAGACACCGATGCTGAGTTTAAAATGTTGTGCCAATCAGCTTCAAGTGAACAGTGAAAGTGGCGATCTTTTGGAGCCTTGTCAATATCATGACGTCCCAATGCCGCATCCAGCCGCAGCCTCTGCCGTTCTCTTTCCTGCAACCACCATACTTGCCGCTAAAGTCACGATCTCGTCTTGACTGAAGTATGGCAGATTCTACTGCTGCAGTCGTAGACGCGGGTTGCTGTACGTTTCTCCACTATCTTAGCTTAGTCCCGATCAACCATCTAAGCATATTGGTTTCATGCGATTTCAGGCATTTTCTGCGTTCAGGCTATATCATCATTTTGTTTCCTGAGTTTGTTCAATTCATCCTCTGTCTCATGCTTGATCAAACAGATGAGCCGTCTTTTTCAGAACGCTATGGTGCAGGATCCTCCACCTCCGCGCCATGTGGCGGGCCGCGAGGATGTTGTGGTTCTTGTCTGGACAAAGAGCCAGAAGAAGACAGCTTCGAACGCGCAGAACGCAAGGAGCGTGAAAGACTCACGAAGAGAGAAGCTCAATCACGACCTGAAAAGGACAGTCGTGGCCAAGATGGAGTCGTCGATAGTCAACCTGAACGTGCAAGCGCGATGCAGTCCCCTTGTTCTGAACCAGCTTCTGGACATTGATATTGATTTTCTTACAACTGCTTTGATATTATGAATTAATCGCGGCGCATTCTCAGGCTGGACGCAAACGCGACTGACTGATGAATGTTTGGCTATCAGTAACCGTGTCTTATCCTGCAATGCACTCCTCTTTTTGGATATGCATACTGGCGTCTGGTCTTGTCTATCACGCGAGGCGGAACGTCATTCGCACCATTCTCGACAGAACGCAGATGATGGTCATCCGCATAGAGGAATATTCAATCAAGCATATTTCAAGCAATATCTCGACCGATGCGGTGAAACCACCGTATCGACTTTACATTCGCAACAAACGACATTGTCTCAATATCCAATTCTCGAACTCATTTGACCTTATTCATTTATCACTTCTTCCTAAGCTACTGTCAGTTCTACTTGCCAGGCGTGTTGATAGAAACGAAGACGTACACTTAGAGCGCAGCCCAAGTACCATTGCCTGTGACGGGCGTCTTGCTCGACAACGCAGGCTGGTTGAGGTCACCTGTGATAGACGGACCGTTGTCGAAGTTGAACGAGAATGTCGCTGTACCGATGCTGCCGCTGATATTGTGCGCACTCGACAAGTCGGACTTATTGTCATACTTGAGGGTAGCGTCCTGCGAAGTGAATGGCTGGACACTCGGCGAGATCGTGCTGGTGAAGGACAGCTGGGTTCCCTCAACGACGAAGTACATTATGACTTGGCCAGTCGAGCCTCTGACGACACAACCTGGGACTGATTTCGACATTGTAACTGAGGAACAAAATGTAAGAGTGGTATAAGAGGACTGAGTGGAGGCTACTAACAATGTTTGGAGTGATTCGATATGAAGTTTAGAGAGCTGGGTGGATTGCTGGCTCAAGTCGTTGAGCCATGGATGTCTTTTATACCTTTCATAGACGCCGTTATCTCAGGCGTTTCCTTTCCACCGAATCCAGATAGTATATTGTTGGTACTGTAAAAGCTCATAATTAATAATGGAACCCTCTCATATACAATGGTAAATAGACGCCCGCCATGCTGCTTCCAGCGCACCCGAATAAGCCTACAGGCGAGAAGGCGCCCAGCGAGAACAAACCAATAGTACTAGAAATAGAAAATTTCTTTTGCCAATTACGTCCAAAGCCACTCGGGGGGTGGCCAACCAGCGGCAGCTTTTCTTTCAGATTACGAAATGGAGGAAGTAGAATGGCAATTTACGTTTGTATATGTAATTACGTTCGCAGTTCTACCATCAGACCTTGGAGGCAAGGATCATAGTACCAGGACTGCGTCTTATCCTTGAACCTTTCTCCAATCGACGTTAGAGGCGTTGTTGAGATAAGGTTCTGTAAACTTGTACCCATTGCCTGATACTGAAAGTAGGAACCTAATCCTCTTGTGCCCAGTATCCTGCTGAGCATAGTCGTTCAGCTTGTGCCCAGTATCCTGCTGAGCATAGTCGTTCAGTATGAAATTCTAGGATCGGAATAGTGCTTGAGCATCAGACGTTGGTAAAATTCACTTATTCCAATCCAATCCTGTAAAAAGTTATTCCTTTGGTCACGACAAAGATACTACAAGGGCTATTGTGTTTCACTTGGTTACTTCAGTCATCTCGACCGTATCGCGAGCCTATTCTGGACTCAGTCCCGGATTGTTTAATACATAGACCAAACATACTTTGATATCCTTCCAGAATCCGGAACCTGAAATGCCAATGAGTGGCATGAGTCCTGGCTGGTTAGCCATTCCTTCTATCACCGGCCCATTGTCAAAAACAACTGTGTATGTTAGGTCACCTATGGACCCGACGTAGGATCGCGTCGACGTCAGTTCGTCCAAGCCGTTGTAGGTCAGCTTTCCGTAGATCGTCATAGGTTCTGTGCACGTCAGTGAGTCTCCAGCTGACTTCTTCGCCGTTCAATTCACCTGTCATAGGAGCATCCCGGACATCCTTTGAAATAATCTGAGAAGTCCTCGAACCGACTTGAACGAAGACTTTGTTAATTTTGGCAAATGTTGCAACGATGTTATTTTCTGAGTCCCAGTCCAAAGTCCCGTAAGTACTTGGCATCGTCAGCAACTCTAGGAAACGGAAAGCACGACATTATGGCGATGAAATATACGTGCATGAACCAAAAAGAAACACCTCTTTGTAATCCGACGCGGTCGGGGTCGAAGTAAACGTATGCAGAGGAGAAAAGAGGCAGAAGAATGATTCCAGAGCTTGGGAGATAAGCACTGGTTTCAGGATAGAGACTCCGTGGCTTCGACGCGATCCGAAAAAGGTAAGCATGGAAGCTTTGCGGCACGTCTGTCGTGTGTGCATCACCTAAGCTTTTGAAGCATCCACTGGGCGATTTGAATTTATTGCAACGTCCCAGTGGTCGGAGCATTCCTAGAGCAACTCCTCCGTTAGACGCCCAGTGCTTTGTTGAGGACGAAAGGGACCATCACTGCACCGCTTCTGTCGGGCAATAGCAAAATCGAGCCGAAGACAGAACTCAATCATCTCTCTGATGCTTCCCGCAGCCGCTGGCTTGGAAGCCATGGCTTCTTCCGAATACTAAGCGCCCGTACTAACTGGCTCGGTCACGTGGTATTGTAATCCTAACCGTGACGCACAACTCAAACACTGGGGAAACGGACTCGGTTTTCTGATATATTTTACATAGGACCAGGACTTCACATTTGTAAACAGAGATTATTCCCCTCACTACGTCTAGTCTTGTGCTGAACACAGTCTTGTTAACGCACATGTAGAATCACTAAGGTGTTTCAAGTTGTGCACCTCTGGCAGCTCCCAGTTTCAATGACTCGTAAAAAATCCCATTTTTATCTATTTCAAATGCATATAGAGAACTACGTTCAGCGGGCGCTTGCTGACCTAGGTGTTATGCTAACTCCGACGTATCTAGGTTTGACATCTTCGAGGAGCGGGCTTGTCTTTTGTCCTTGCTTCCATCCTGCGAGAAATGCCCTCGGCAGACGGCAGTTCCGCTCGTGTACCATGCTTTTCATAGCTAGTTACATCCCGAACCACGTGAAGAGTGGGTTAAAGGACCACTAGCTATCTTTGGAGGCTGTTTCGCTGCTGGTCAGTTTGCCAGGCGCTAGAAGAGTCGATGTAAATGCCTTTGTCGTCTGTGCTTGTTATTGGAGGATCACATGCGTCCATTTAGGAAGGGGAATAAACCAACAGAGAATCGATCGGTGCTGCCTAGAGTATTTTTTCCTTCAAAAACACTATCGGGGAATTCCTATGGAGATATTAATTCACAAAGCCGGACTGATGAGAATATGATTCTCCGAGTAGATTAATGGACTAACATTTTGATTGAGCCTTTCCTGTGAATATCGTAGCCCTTCGTTGATCATATTGTCATTATTATAAAGTATTTTCCATCCTGGAGCATTCATTTATAGTGAATCTATACATTTAAAAGATATATATACATTAAAATTTGGACAGTAGCCTGCCAGAACTGAAGGAGATTCATTAGGAGAGGCAGGTGGCCTAATGTTCCTTCCTAAAGCGAGTTCCGGCGAGCATTACTATTTTTCCGATTTTGTGCGCCTCAAAACTCTTCATTCTGTGGGGTGTCACACATCCGCAAATTCTCTTGCTCGGAAGCGCTGGGACAATGATGGGCGTCTATCATATACAGAACCTTTCCCACTAATTCATTTCCAAGGTTTTACGAAACAATAGTCCAGCTCGTAGGCTCGGTAGAAAGTAAACGCCTGCGAGGTCGAGCGTCTATGCAAAGTATAAAAGACATCCATGGCTCAACGACTTGAGCCAGCAATCCACCCAGCTCTCTAAACTTCATATCGAATCACTCCAAACATTGTTAGTAGCCTCCACTCAGTCCTCTTATACCACTCTTACATTTTGTTCCTCAGTTACAATGTCGAAATCAGTCCCAGGTTGTGTCGTCAGAGGCTCGACTGGCCAAGTCATAATGTACTTCGTCGTTGAGGGAACCCAGCTGTCCTTCACCAGCACGATCTCGCCGAGTGTCCAGCCATTCACTTCGCAGGACGCTACCCTCAAGTATGACAATAAGTCCGACTTGTCGAGTGCGCACAATATCAGCGGCAGCATCGGTACAGCGACATTCTCGTTCAACTTCGACAACGGTCCGTCTATCACAGGTGACCTCAACCAGCCTGCGTTGTCGAGCAAGACGCCCGTCACGGGCAGTGGTACTTGGGCTGCGCTCTAAGTGTACGTCTTCGTTTCTATCAACACGCCTGGCAAGTAGAACTGACAGTAGCTTAGGAAGAAGTGATAAATGAATAAGGTCAAATGAGTTCGAGAATTGGATATTGAGACAATGTCGTTTGTTGTGAATGTAAAGATCGATACGGTGGTTTCGTCGTGTCGGTCGAGATATAGTTTGAAATATGCTTGATTGGCCGAAATTATCTTTTGAGACACAAGTGCCAAGCGCATTTGTATAGACTGGAGAATGAGGTTCTTCCTTAGTAGGACCATCGGTCTGAATCATTATCCGACATTCATCGGTTCTTCTGGGATTTTGCTTAGTCGAGCAGATAGATTCCTCGCATGCCCACGTCCATCTAACCAAAGACGTTATTCGCTATCCTATGGATAGCGAGTTTCCGAGAAATGGGCTCAATCATGACATCCTGTGAGAGCTGAAGAACGCGCCGGATACACATATAAAGGCGCAGTGTCTATCCTCAGGACCAGAAGTCCCCCAGCTTAGCATCATCATAAGTTGTCAGCCAGCTTGATATCCGTCAGTGTTCGTCATTAAATGACTTGAATAATGGTACTCATTCACAATACGATTCAGCACCAATGTCAGCCGGACCGGAAACACTGTCGGAACCGTCATATTCGTCAGGATCAGATACGTCGTCAGTTCGAGAAGAGTTGGTAGATCAAGGAGGGCCGCCAGAACCAGACGTACCGACAGAACCTGGCGAACCCGAGTTCCTATTGCCTGAGGAACCACAGAAACCACCCAAGAAGAAACATGCCCGTGGGACGCTCGTTCGGAACAACTTTTACGAAATTGTAGCAACTTTCGTGGTCGAAGGAAGCCTGATGATCTTCAGAGCGGGCATAAATCGAGGCTTGCAACCATTCACGTCAAAGAAAGCCAAGCTCACATACGAGTATAGAGCTGACCTGGAAGGATGTCATGCAATCAATGGCACCATCGGAACTTTAGATTTCGATTTGCGCTTTGACAATGGCCCCCATATTACGGGCAGCATCAATCACCCGACGCCTTCAAACGAATGCGAAATCCATGGAAATGGAGGTTGGAGAGCGTTCTAGGTGAGCTTTCTAACTTGCTCCTCGAATCCCAGGCATGCATCTTATCCTTCATAGGTGCGAATTATGAAGGTTGCAACGGACAGCTATGCGCAGTTACGTAGATCGGCACTCTTTTACCTCCATGCAAATGTAGATCCGATATATCGATGTCGCAAAAGTGAAAGAACTGCATTCGAGCCTGAGAATATCAGAATCATATTCAACTGTCTGAATGCAAATCTCCAATGGTGTGCTTGTACCCTGAGGAAAGTGATTTGAACAAAGTTCCATTCCCGATGACGTTCGAAAAGCACTAGTCGGCGCAGCACTTTGATAGATCCTATCCCAAAGGATCACATGTACCAACGGTTAAACTCGCTTCAGCGCCTCATTCCGAGCACCTTTTACGATATGCGGGAGCTGCAGAGACGAAAGTTTATCGGCGTCCGATGGTTTCAGCCACCACTTTACGTTGCTCGGCGAGATGGGAACGCGTCTGCAAAAGTCGAAGGAAACGGCATGCACGAAAATTTAGGCGCTGAAAAAGAGGATAAAGGCAATGAAACAATGCCCTCGTCGACCACGTTAGACGAGAAGCTTCGCGCCAGTTCCAGATAATCTATGCTTATACGACACCTACAAGTACAATCAATGTTCGCCATTAGGACCTTTGGCGCAACGTTCACTCACACACCCGGACGATTCACCAGAATCTCAGGCATAGCCCGATTTCCCGGAATCGGAATCGCGAGATTCTCGGCAACCACTAGAGCTGAAGACACCGATAACATCCGAGGATCGAATGCAGGTGCCGACGGACACAGAAAAGGCGGACCCGACGATGTCGATGATACAAGAGTGCTGATGGGCCAAGGGAGACCTTCACAGCCGCAGAAATCCTCCAGTCATAAAGAAGCCTGGGGCACGCTCGTGAGGAACGATGTCAAAGAGGTCATAGCGACTTTCGTTGTTGAAGGGAGGTTGACGATATTCAAAGCAACCATGTCTCGAGGTTTGCAGCCGTTCACGTCTCAAAGCGCCATACTGCAGTACGATCACAAGCACGACCTTGCGGGAGAGCATTGTGTCGATGGTACGATCGGAAACTCAGGCTTCGAGTTGAAGTTTGATAATGGCCCTACAATCACAGGAGCCGTCAACCTGTCGACGACGTTCAACATGCACGACGTCGATGGATGGGGTGCATGGGAGAAACTATAAGTGAGAACCATTCCCCTTTCACTTTGAGCAAGAATCTGATCTTTGTCTAGGTCTCGGTAATAGGAATGATTTTCCCTGCGGAAGGCATTGATGGACACATACATCCACTTTAATCGAATTTCTTTTTGTTTCGAGGTAGTCTAGTATTCGTCTTGTTTTCGTCATTGCGACAATGCTTCTAGACCCAAAGTCAACCTTGAGAGCGCATACAAGAGCGCAGTACGATATGAAAGGTCTCAACGGCAACAAGTTCGGCATTTAAGCATGTAAACATAATTGCGCTTCCATATGTAGATGGCGAGTTGGATCGCCAGGAGTCCGACTGGTTATGTGTAAGTAAGGGATGAGAGTAGTTTCGTCAGAAATGACATTAACTTGCATGAGCCGGACATGCCGACACCTTCGACCCTTCATCTGCTTCAGCTCTCGCCTCTGTAATACCGAGCAGGGACGAACGGCATCGGCGCGACGATCGCTTTCCTTAGCTTCTCGCGCACCTCCGCAGCAAGCTCAGTGCCCTTTTTGTGGTGCCCTGACGCAACATAGCCCATTGCGATGTTCTTCCCTAGAGATGGTGATGGAATGCCGGAGGTAACCGTTCCAAGGCGGGTAGTGCCATCTGGGGTGCTTATTGGTGCACCCTCTGCATTGTTGAATGGATCAATATCTGTGCGATAAAGCAACAAATCAAATGGTGATCGTACCTCGTGCAGGAGCACCCTCGACGATAAGACCAACTCGCCGTCTCGGCGGCCCTTCCTTGATATGTTTCTTCACGACATCAGCGCCAATAAACCCGCCCTTCTCCCTCCGCTCCTTTCCGACAACCCAAGTCAGTCCCGCCTCAATCGGTGTTGTTTCCTCATCCAGGTCATGCCCGTATAAACACAACCCAGCCTCCAACCTTAGACTATCTCGTGCTCCAAGTCCTGCGAGCTGTACAGGGGGTCTGTAGAGGAGTTTGGTTAACTCCAGTGTTTGCGATGGCGGGACAGAGATTTCAAAGCCATCTTCACCCGTGTAGCCCCCGCGGGCAACGTGTACGTTGAACCCTTCAAGGGGCACAAACGCCGAACGGCCGAACGTCAACCCACGTAGGTCGTATGCTGTAAGCCCTTGCAACAGTGAAGCCGCCTCTGGACCTTGTAGAGCGATTAACCCCCAATTTTCAAGAACCTCGTGCTGGACAATCCCCTTTTCTTTTGCGATTGATCCAGAATTCCATTCGTCCAACCGTTCCTTGAACCACGCTAGGTCTCGATCTCGTCTACCTGCGTTAGTTACGACATAGAATGCATCCGATGCATGTTTCGTGATGACCGTGTCATCAATTATGCCTCCTTTCTCGTTAAGAAGCACGGAAAGAGTGGATGAGTAAGGTGAAAGTGCGCTTAAGGACGATGGTGTTAGCCATTCGAGGAATTCTGTTGCCGACCCGCCGAGGAAACTGGACAAAATATATAAGCCACAGAAGCATCTAAGAGTGTGTATACTTACTTGGATTGGAGCATGTGTCCTACGTCAAAGAGGCCGGCGGAATTTCGAACATGGTGATGGCTGGCAACTGAGTCGAGTTAGCTTTGTATTCCTTATACTGTCTGGATGTCCAAATTAAACACAAGTCAAACTTGATTCTCACCTGTTCCAACACTCCCGTACGATAGAGGCATTGAATATCCCGCGAACGGGACCATTTTTGCGCCATTTTCTACGTGGAATTCATACAAATTTGTCTTCCGGAATTGCTCTTGTGCAGCCCGTACGGAAGACTTGAAGCCGCGAACGTGAGATGAACGCCATACACCAAGCCCGGACAAACGACGTGCCCCCAGCAACGTTAACATCCTACTCGTGCACGGCGGTGGTCGTGGTCGATGCGCAAGAGGCGACTCTGTAATAAGTATGTCGGTCACCGCGCTGAAAGCAGTCCGCGACGGATCAATGGTTCACGTGCTGCGAGCGCCGGCCCTAGACTCTTTTTTTCTTTTTCTTTTCTTTTCTTATTCCCGACTATGAGCGGCTCGGAGGTGATATCAAAGCGACTGCATGTATCTGGGCTGACCCCTCAAACATCTGCTGCCGACCTTACATCTCGCTTTTCTTCCTTCGGCATCGTCAAAGCCCTCGATGGTCTCGGTAAGCTTGATGCGCTTGGTCAACCTAGGCCATACGCCTACGTGACAATCGAAACAACTAAATCGCAGCTTGCGAAATGTGCGCATCATCGGGCTTCAATTTCTTTGATTTGGTCTGATATTTTCTTGAAAGGTCTGAATCTCCTGAGCGGAACGACATGGAAAGGTGCCAAGTTACGAATCGGCGAGGCAAAACCCGATTTTCGCGAACGGTGAGCTTCCCCTCCCTTTTGTTTCATCTCCAATATCTGTCAATTTTTGCTCATGTATTTAATTCTACAGAATCAATCGGGAGAATGAAAGTGTGAATGACTCGGTCAATCGGCCAACCAAGCGGCGCCGTCTCGCACGCGGCGTACAAGGCGTGCACGCTGCCGATATGTCTCTTGTTTCTCCGACGTCACTCCGATCTGGTTGGCGTATTACACCTCTGGGCCGACTGGTTCGCCCTATGCGTATGCGTCCCCTTCGTCCGCTCCCCAACCCAGTTTATTCCGCTGCTCAAAAACAGTTGGTTAAAGTGAAAAGAAGGAAAGCCAGGAATAAAACACTCCTACGAGCGAGGAGAAGGAAGATCGATCCGGAGGAGTGGGGAAGCACATACATGAGAGGGATCATGCTAGACAATGGAAATGGAATCATTCTACCTGATAAGAGCTCGAGCGAGAAGGCGCACGAAAACGAACTGGCTCTCGAGCAGCATCCCAAGGTGGTCGTTTCCAATCACACACATCGTCTTTCTCCTTCCCTTTCGCCTCGGCCGACTTCGTCATCACTTCCTGTTGATTTCGACGCTGGCATCATTGCTGACGAGCCTCATCACGTCGAGCAGCAGCCTGAAATCGGAATGGACCTTGCTGAAGAGAAGACCCGCTCTCTCGCTTTACTCGACTCCCTCTTCGGTTCTGGTACAGCAAGAAGCAAATCTGGTGACAATGATGACTGGGGTGGTGTTGAGAGTCTTAGCGATTTGGATATTGACGTCGAAAAGTCTGGATCTTTGATGGCGGCCGAAGAACCCAATGCTGAGGGTGACGGGATCGAATATGTTCCGCGTTCAACGCGAATCGAATCTATGAGCGAGCCGAGGGAGCACGGAGAGGCAATTACTGTTACCGAGAAGACTGCCAGTCCCCGAGACTACAGAGGAACTGCAGATGAAGTGACTCAGTCCGAGACGATAGCATCGGTCCAAACGGCGAAACTCAAAGACATGTTTGCTCCCAGACCTGAAGATGGTAAGTTCACTTCCATCTACAAGTTTTACTTCTCTCAGCTCTGAACGCTCTTCTCGTAGCCGGCTTTTCAATACTTGACAATCTCGACCTCGAGTTAGATGAAGAGCTTTCAACCATCTCCGCGCCACCACTGCCAGTCCAACCACCCTCCGATTCTGATCTCTTACAACCGACCATGGGCGCACCTAGCGCGCTCCCTCACCAGCCTATGGTTGAATTTGATCCTAAACGTCCTTTCTTCTTCCCCCACTCCCTTCTACCGAACTCTTCGCTGGACTTAAAGCCCGGAGATCCTCGAGACATTTTTTCCGGGAAAATAGAATTCTTCCGCACTGAGACTGACGAAGAGATACAAGCGCGCTGGGAGTCGCGAAAGGTCGAGCTGACGCGTGATTGGAAGCGGAGACACCGTGAAGCTGTGAAGAGCGCTCGGAGACGGGGAGGTATTCAGGACTAGGATTTGTACCTGTACATGCATGTACGTTGACTCTGTTCTTTTACACTTGCGTATTCTTGCTGTGATTGCTCAAGAGGATATCAGATATTGCTTCCACTATATCTACAGACACTACGTATACAAAGAGTCTGGTGTGATGGTGTACATTATAGGTGAATAAAAGAAGTATGCGGGGATATTGTGAAGTTATACAATGCTTTTGTGCGTAAACCTTCCGAGGTTGTACAAGCTGTTAAATAAAAAGATGTCATTAATATAGATATAAGAAAGCGTGGTTGTGGCAATGCTGTGGACAAGGACACCGGAAACGGAAGACAATAAGCGAAATGGATCATTAGAGGTGTGAAGGATTTGTTATCTGGGGACTATTTAAATGGAAGGGAAGAAGCGACGCTGTGCCTCTTTGAAAAGAGCCTTTCCGACTCTGTGCGGCCATCACTGCAGCAGCAGCGTTCTTCGGTAACTATTCCAGTGTTGGAACGGGGGGCGGTAGAGGATGCTTTCGAGGTCTTCTTCCTCTCTTGCATGGCGCAGGAGGTGGTCTGCCTTCTGCAGGCGAATTACACCGGAACCTCATTATCGGCAAAGCCAGGACCGGACTCCGGGTCGTCATCGCAGTTATCTCTATTTCCATCACGTTGATCGAAGTCTCAGGAGGAGTGTTCTTTCTGGCCCAACCACGACTGCGCTTCTCAGATGAGCAGGCGGGGGCGCACATTGTGTTCTGTGATCAGAGCATACGAGGAGGGTGGATCCGACTTGGAAGTTGAAGATGAATGTGGATGCGATCGTCATTTGCACTCGCCGAGACTGCGAGTAGGTGTTGGATACAGAGATGAGTCGGTGGATTTGACCTCAAGCTGTGGAGCGTCGTCGACTGAGCCCGACGGGCTCATCTCTCTCTTGTTGAAAACATCGATTTTCTTCATTTCGACAGTCTCACGCTTTCGGGCTCGTGTGGGTGGCTCACAAGTTTTAGCGAGTTGAACGCGCGCACTTCATTCTCTGGCTTCCTTTTCGGGTTCGGCTTTCGGTTTATAAGAGCTCCACTGATATTCTGGCTGGTCTTCGCATCTCATTCACTCGTCTAGTGCTTTCGCGTTCCAGTGTTGTCCGCATCCGAGAGCCTTATCCGCCTCGTCTACGGCATTCGCTGCTTTGTGTACCAGCGGATGCCGTCGCATCAAAGGGATGCATTCCTTCCCTGGTCGCTTGGTTTCGGTCCCACCGGAATGGAGAAACCAGAAAAGTCATTTACTGCAGTTGCTAGCCACAGCAGATGAGAGGGTCTACCTCGCGACATTATAATCGTATTCCAGATGCTTCGGGCCGAGTGGTCTGAGGCATTTGTTGTCTAATCTCGCATCAGGTCTACTTGACTCAGGCTGGCGCTTAGTGCGTGTATTCCGCCTGGAAGCATCATCAGCTATACAGGTTTGATGCTCTATCTCTTGCGTGACCGAGGACGGTGAGGGAAGATGACGAAGAGCTCGGCGATGAACGAATACTGGTGTCAGGGTGGCACGCGACGAGTCGATGTTCGTATCGGAACCAGATGTTGATTCCACGGGAGAGACCATTGTGGCCTCCACCTTCCTTGACTAATCTGCCGCAGACGCTGTTTCTGAGAGAACAGTCGAAGATGCTAGTACAGAAAAGTCGTGAGGGGTAGTTGTCGGGGTGCACTGTAGTTAGAGTACTGTCAGCATCGGGTGCATCCATAGTTTTCCAGCTGCGGCTTGAGTGCTTAGGGAGCGCCTTGGGGTGGTGTGGTACCCAAGAAGCCACCTCGAAGTCGCATCCAGCAATGTGTCTGACGCAACGCGACTTGCCTCCAGCAAACTTTCGCCGAGGCTTTCGTGGCTAATTAGTCACATTTTGAACGTGACCGGTTATCGGAGCTGGTCCGGGGCTAGTCGCAATGCTGACAAGGGCACAACTGAGAGCATCTCAAAGCTGAGAGCGGCTTGCATCTCGAGTGCTTAGACCTCTCCATCTTCGCTTAAGCACTGTATGATCGGCAGGATGTGGATGTTGAATGCTTGTGATTTGAAGAGGGGGCAGAGCAATTTACCGTTAGACAAGGTTAGACAAGGTTAGGGCTATCGAGGACGAGGACGAATGATATCGATTCTGGAGCTAATCCGAGAGGTTCATGATGGATGTAGGTCTTGTGATCGTATGTATAAAGGCAAAGGAATATTACGCCACTCTGTGGTGTAAGAGGCAATTTTCCATGATTTATTATTGCTTGATCAGCTTTTGATTCCTTTTCGCTATCTTCAACGTCCGAGTTTTAACCACCGAAAAAAAATGCGCCCCTCGTAGAAGGGCACAGGAATCTTCTTTATGCACATGCATTATACTGATGCCGATAGAGGCTAAGTTCGAAGGTGTACATGAGTACACAACATCGCATTAGTCGCGTCGCGAGCCATATCGGATTGAAACTCCGAATGGAATGGGATCGACGAAGTTTCCACCGTGTCTGACGAACTTGCTCGTAGTGTCAAGGTTTCTTCGGACTTTCACTGGCTAGTTGGATAATTATGTACTGTACAACTTGTACGGATATCAGTCGACAATTCATTAGATTTCGTTATTCTATGTACAATAATCTTATGGTTGTCCTAGCGTATCTCTTGCCTCGATCCGAGAGTGCAACTCACTATGCAAACCGGCCTCGCGTTTGTATTTCAAATGACTAGTCAGGACGCATGCAAGACATACCTATTCATATTTCCAATTTGGTTTCCATACTTCTCATTGTTAAATTCAGGACGTCCTTGATATTGTTGGATCGCTTTACCTGCGTTACCCTGATTGGTGAAGTTCTGTCAATATCATATTCGTGCTTGAAGGCCTCTCAAAAGAATCATCTTGCCTCATGATGATGCTCGCCTGTTGAGATCCAAGCCAAGGATCATCGTAGGGTAAAGGATCGTGAGGCTCCGAGGTTGGGACTCTGACTGCTCTTCAGAGCGGAGCCATTATGCAAATAGATATTTGAAACCACCATAGGATTTCACACAGGTTGAAATGAATCAGGCAAACATGAGAATATTACCCCCTATAATCAAATGCCGGTGATCTTACGTCACTGGATATGAATATCACTCATCCTGCAATTCGTATGAATCTAAATCAATAAAAGACGCTAACTTTATTAATTTGAAATACCTCCAGATGGGAGCAAGAAAGATATCTTGCCCATAAATGTGGCTTGTACTTATCGGATTTAAGCAAGTTAAAGGCGACATCCCTTGATGGTATATATCCGATTGATTGGAAAGTCGGTTGATCCAATCTTTAGCTTACCTTCTCTTTGTCGTCCGTGGTGACTTTAGCAGCGACGCGGCAAGGGAGCCTATGGCAGCACGCACTGCTTCGAACTCCATTCTGAACGGAAGATGCATAAATTATTTGGCTGATAGAAATGATAAGAAGAGAAAGATGTAATAGAAGCCCAGAGTTGACAAAAACAATCAGCGTAGGACACCGTTCCTCGTGGCATGCTTGCCGAATTCAAAGAACTGCAGAGTCTTAATACGCTCATGATACCATCACCCAATGTCCGAGAAATAGAGAGATTAGAAGATCCATGGAAACTCTTCTGTAAAGCGGTAGTAATTTAGTAAAGCCTACCTCGAACAAAAATCTTATGTTCACATGAGAATATAGACTTTCTTTAGCACATAAGCTGGCATCTCGATGATCAGAATGGAACCGGAAATAATCGAGCAGGAAGGAGTACAACTCGCCTTCAATCGAATAGACATCCGCCTGATGAACCTTGCTTTTTGCTGCGCATGGTTGTCACTCCGAAGATCAGAATCAGCAGCGGAGGTTATTGAGTGAAGATGAAACGTCGCCTAAAGTCGGATGGAAATAGACATTTGCAATGGTAGTCTAGATTACCGTGCATATCAACTGGCTAAGCTGTAAGTCCGAATTACTACTTTTGAACACGAATTTCCCGAAAGGATCTAGTCGCGGATCTAGTCACATAGATCAAACCGCAAGGCCACTAACTTTAGATTCTCCATTGCGCTCGTACGAAGAGGAGGCGCGGCCGCTCGCAGAATTACCGAGGAGATCAAGCTCCATAGGTGGGTCGACTGTTCTCGACATTGACGTCGTCACCATTATTCCATCATCTGCGTGTGCGCTCACTTTCGTCCCATCGCGACGCCAATATCGTGAATGATGGTTATTGCTGGAAACGGCGCTTCGAGACGAATGCTGAATGGTCAGATTATTCATGGATTGAATCACGCCGAACTTGACGTCGCGATAAACTTTGCACGCCATACAATTTTCGACAGCGACGCTCGGGATTGTAAACATAGCGCGGTACACTGGCGGCACAGACGGGGCGAGTATCATCGCCATAGCTAAAATATTCCATCCGACAGTTATGCTAGAGACCATGAAACGAATGATTTCAATCTCTTGATCTGGAGTCTGGTTCCAGTTGGGGAAAGACGTACAGATAGTACTGCTGCCCACTCTGAAGGATGCTCTTGGATATCTGTGGTAACGTGCTTCCATGCCAGATGCTTTTGAGTCGAACCCCGGACTTGTTGGTACCGGACGCATTATACACGAGTCGCAAGGATATCGCGAACAGGACGAGCGTATCATTTACTGCGGAGATGACTATTCCCGCAGAGCTGAAGGGCTTAACGCCGCTGTTGATGCAATTCGAGGTAGGACCGATATGTGTACCGTTAATAGCGAACGGCACTGTAATGCATCCTGCAAGAACCGATAGCCAGAGAAATACAAAGGTCCAGACGACGATTTTCTGATCATTAAAAACAGCCCGGATTCGAAACAGGAAGAGCAGCGAAGTTGCGGGCACCGCGACTGCAAAGCAGACACCCAGGGAAACCAATAGTGCCTGGCAATTCTCTACACTCCCAACTTAACAAGAATTAGCTCAGAAAATAGGACAACGAGAAGACGAACATACTTTGAAATACTGTGCTTGTAACTATGTATGTGAGTGATACAACTCTGGAGCAAAATGAACAAGAGATGTATCAAGCATCCTGCTGCGATTGCTTACCTTGAAACAAAGTAAGCTACTGTTGCAAGGGTTATCCTGTGCTCGAATAGAAGCTGGTAATCTGCAGGAACGTTTGAAAACAGGTCCCATGTAAAAGCCTCTTATAATGTCAGTGAAGCGAAGCTGGTGATGGGGGGAAAATATACTCCGAGACTAGCTACATAGATGTAGCGAGATACTTCTAGCTCTGTTGCAACGTCCGGCTCAAGAAATGCCAGTGGGGTCGTCGGATTGCTCAGTTCTGAGCAATTAACAGTAGCCATGATGGACGAGTAACCTAAGAGGAAAGAAGGGGGTAAAACAGCACTGGAACGTCTGTGTGATTCTTTCGTTGTGTTCTTCTGGGAGTGTGTACGGGCTTGCTGATAGAAGCATCAAGTCCCATACAGTGCAGCGCTCTATTTGATACAATTCCGAAAATCGCTGTGAATACGTTCTGTTTATTTCCCACATGTATCGGCCACTGATTGATGCGAGGCAACAGTTGCGAATGACAAGGGAAAAGCCAGATCAAAATCAAACTTTATACGTACGGGCAGTTATTCTTCAAAAATATCCTACGGAGTCACCATTGTTCACATGAAGAGTTGTGGGCTCCGAGCAGCCTCTGTGGGTGCATTTCCATCATTACAGTCGGGATACCCTTTCGCATATCGCGTAGCTCCACCTGGTATCTTGGTCCCTTTTTACTCATCGAATCGGAGTCCACTGAGGCCAGGAGATGAAAGATTCCCGCCTCTGAAGTGGGTTGTAGTCGCAAATGATCATGTGATTTACACCTCACAACTTTGTTCAATACCAATTTGTTTCTGCCTCTTCTGTTGACACGTTCTGGAAGATTGCTAGACGGCCGGCGTGTTCTATTTCCCATGTCGTGGTGTCCCTTCCGCTGAGATAGCATCTCTACTGTCTTGCGAAGTGATGACGCGAAGCAATTCAGTTCCGACTCGCAATGTCGTAAGTTCGCTTCTCAGATCCTTCTCCGCTCCGGCATCTTAACCATCCAGGATCATAGGTAAAATAAGGCGTCATCAATCAATGCTCGCTTGTCTTCAGGGTCTTCCTTAATTATGCCTGCTGGACTGCCTCTTAAAAAGACGTCAGAGACTTGGCTCTCTCACGACACCCACGATAGATAGATGGATACCGTCGACTACTCCCGCTACAAATGGCGCAAGGACGATAATGTTCCCGGTCGCGTCAAACGAGAGATCGGCGGAGGCGAACTTTTCGAGGACGTCTTGAATTTTCACAAGCAGGGAGAACAAAACCTGTTTCTCGGTGTATACTTTCAGGTGTCGCAACTTATCGATCCTTCTCATTTCATCGAGACAGCACGTAAAGCCTGGATTTCGCTTCGCTGGGATGTACCGACTGTTGCAGCTCAGATGCTTCACGAGCCTCGTGAAGGTTCGCCTGCACCAGCTGCGTTACTCGCCTATACTCCACCGGCCGACAGAACAGAAGCGGAAGCTTGGGCTAGGCAGACAGTTCTTCTCAAAGAAGGATTCGAGGACTTGGATACGCTTCGTTATGAGGTCGTGAAAGGAGTCATGCCCGAGAAAGATCTCGTGCCTCAGAGTTTCCTTTATGCCGTCCCATTCTCGCCGTCATCGTTCGGCCTCCTTTTGTACACATCTCATGTTCCCTTCGACGGTGCGGGCGTGAAGGTGCTAATGACGAGATACCTTGAGCACCTCTCCAAGTATATCGTCGATCCGGGCTATGCCGATGCAGAGAAAAGTCGTCACAAATGGGGTTCAGAAACTCAGAAACTTCTTCCTATTGCATCTGAGATCCTTCGTAGACACGAGCCAGCGGAGTTCGACGCAAACGGGACCCTCATCAAACCGGAGCTTCCGGAGGAACCAAGAGAGGGGCCAAAATTTCTGGAGACATTAAACCAAGTTATGACAGACTTGGCGAGAGGAGCTCCAGTAAGTAACACGTGTGTTGCGATAGCGGAGAGTGTCTTTCTGAGCAACTTTAGCTCGCTCACCCTTTCAAGTCGCTGAAGCGTCCCCTGTACGATCAATCAAAGGATACACCGGCTACTCGACGTGCTGCGTATACATTCACGGTCGAAGAATCTAAGGCAATTGTTGAAACTTGTAGAAACGGTCCGGATAAGTTGACAGTCAACCAGCTGGGTAAGCAGTGATTACGAATCTTGGAAGAAATTAGTGCCTTAACGCAATTTTGTGTTACTACTACTAGCACATGGATGTCTTTCCCTATTGACGGTTCTGGACAATCCGCCCGAGCCGGGTTCCCCGAACGTGGTTATCTACTACGGGCTTGTAGATTCCAGACAACGTCTAGCGAGAGAGTATCGCGGAGCTTTGGATTACCCTGCATACTGCCTTGGAATGTCGTCTATACAGGTCCCAGTAAACATTATCGACAAATACGCGGGCGATATCAACAAGAACCTGAAGTCGGTTGTTCTTGACTTCGCTCAGGCGGTGAAACGGGAGTATTTGCGACAACAAGCATTTCCGGCGCTTCTCGGAATAGAGAATCAACAAGTAGAGATGATGTTATCTGTTCCGCCACCTCCACCATCGTGCGGTCCCTGGTTCGGGGGAGATGGACGCGGTGCAATCTACCTCAAGCCGAGATACCCGCAAAATGCCGACACTGTTCTAGAAATAACTGATTTCTTCGTCGGACTCGGGAAAACGGACCCGGGACCGTAAGTACTCATATTCGTCAGAAGAAGATCGTAAATCTAAAGGACACTCGGCGCAGGTTTTTCCGCATTACCGAATGGAATGGCCGTATAATGCTAGGCGCAGATTATAATCAGAAGGCTGTGGAGTCTAGCGTTGTTGATGGCTGGATGAGGAAATGGGCTGAGTTGATTCTGGCCGCGTCGTAACCTTGCTGAGTCTGTAGAAGCATGCCACGAGCTTGTGTTCTGATTCCCTTGAAGTTGAATATGTAAATGCACTTGGTTGACAACGGTGGATAGAGAAAACTTCCTGTTGGAGAAGCCGTTTCTTGAACGATATAATGTTTATCTAAGACTGCATGGAGGTCGGATCATTGTTAGGAGTTCATTGCTGTAAATCTTTCCGACGTAGTATAATTTGGGTTTGTGCTAATTCTGCTCTGATAGTCAGATCTGGATTGGCTAGACCTTCGGTGATTTTATGTCTGGAATGACACATGGCGGTGCACGGGTCTATGGGAAGTTCGGACTCCCGGAATCATGGCCCAAGCTTCTGGCCTCGAAAGTAACACGGTGGCGGGAACTTTCGTGATCCCATCACGCCATTCAATTTTCAGTAGCGAAAACATGCCACGGTACTCTTCGAGACCCAAAAGCTTCCGCAGCGGCGGAGCTTCGTCGTGCGTACTTGACCGGCCAGTAGCTGACCAGATGATGGTGTGACCTGCTAATTCGAGACTGAAGTTGACGACATGCTGAGAGATATAGTTTATTCACAAACTTCTCGCATGATCATATTTTGATGTTTTCGGCTCAGTCTCGTATCTCGAAGTACGAGCCAAGTTGAACACGAGTTCTCGGGATATCAATTTGCACCGGAGATGAGCTGAATCTGCAGACTTAAAGCGGGCGTATGCCGTATTCCTGAAGACATGCTCTGTATACTAGATATGTCTTCTTCTTCAGCAGCTAACAAGTATCGTCCACGCCATGATACATTATTGTCGGCTTTGCATCACCTAGCTCAGGTGACGCCCGACAGTGACTTCCTGGTTGAAGATATTGGCCAAGGTCTGACATATCGACAATCCTATGTCCTAGCTTCTACGATTATTCCGTCGCGTCTTCTCCGCCTATGTCCGTCTCTCTCATCTCCTCGAGGACGGAAGGTGGCAGTCATTTCTACGAATAATGCTCTTCTCCCGCTCACCTTATGGGCATTGTGGTTCATGTCGTTTACGGTCGTTCCAATCAGTGTCAAGTCCGAACAGAGCCTTTGGGCGGCAATGATATCGACGATCGACCCGGACGCCATTATTATTTCAAGCAGCTTGAAAGGAATTGCTGCAAAGCATCTTCATCTATCTGCGGGATTGGAGATCGCGTATCTCGAGAATATAATTCCAATCCAGTTTACAAGACAAGCTTCACCTTCGAGAGTGTCGGACTTCATCCCTTCACTTCGCAATTGGCTATCGTTCGTGACGAAGGAGCAACTGACATC
The DNA here is from genome assembly GCA_033182465.1 of Sanghuangporus weigelae. Taxonomy (NCBI): domain Eukaryota; kingdom Fungi; phylum Basidiomycota; class Agaricomycetes; order Hymenochaetales; family Hymenochaetaceae; genus Sanghuangporus; species Sanghuangporus weigelae. Next base: position 3,191,989 of record CP137319.1, on the reverse strand, counting down.
GAAACCTGACGAACCTCCAGTCATTGGAAGCGATGCGCCAGTTATATCTTTGTTCACCAGTTCTGCCGTTGACGCGACAACAATAAAGTCGGTTACCTACACGCATTCGATGCTTGTCCATTCCGCATCCAGGATGGTGGAGATGCTTGGTGGACCGTCCTATAGTAACCGCCCTGTTCGACATCTCGGTTGGCTTTCGTTAAGCCATTGTTTTGAGTTCTGTATATCCTTACTGTACGTCTATTCATCAGAGTAACTTACTGTAAACTAACGCACAGGACAGAGGCATAGTTCTCGAGACGGGAGGTTCATACATATTTTTCGACAGGGAGGTGTCCTCTCCCCAAGCCCCATTATCGACGCCGTTGCATATTCAGCTCCTTCAAGCGCTTCGGTATCATCAACCTGTGGATTCCCTTTGCGTTGTTCCCGCCATATTCTCAGATATAGTCAAGGATCTTGACGCTGCAGGATTAGATCTGTTGAAGGCAATGCGATCTCTCGGAGTAGGCGGCGCACCTACATCTGAGGCCGTCTTCCAATGGGCCGCTGAGCAAGCCATTCCCTACTTTGATTGCTCAGGGGCAACGGAAGCGGCAGGAACAGTATGTATCAGACGAGCGACGGTACAGACGATGAAAGACTACGGTCTGCAAGTGGCACCTGGACTCGAAGGGTTCTTGGAAAAAGAATCTTTGGACGATGACCATGGAGAATTGATTATACGAGGCGCTGTGAGTATAGCAGTTTCTTCGTATTTTTTAGTCAACTCATTGACTCTTTTGCGTTGATAAGTTCATTCCTTCTGGATACGACAATAGAACGAGCGATTCTTTCTCAAGAGACGCAATAACGGGGATGAGCATATATCGCACCGGAGATTTGTACGAGCAGAACGCGAAAGTGGCGAACCTGCAATGGTCGTCAAGTTATCTTAAAGGTTCCAGCATTCCTATTCCCGATCCTGATAGACTTCAGCTCTACGGTGCGCTCAACATAAACCTGCATATTCGTATTCGTTGTGCTGAATAAAAGTAGGATTGAAATACCTGGGACGAATGGACGATATGATTGTTCTCGCGTCTGGCGTCAAGATTGACGCATTGGCCATTGAGCGTCAGCTCAATGATCATCCTCTAATCTTACGGTCCGCTATTGTCACAAATATAACGAGGGAAACACCTGTAGTTCTCCTTCAGCCAAAGGTCGAGTCCAATACTCCCTTCGATCCCCGCAAATACGAGGAGGTGGTCCGTTTCGTTCTCGACTTGAATCGATCACTCACCTTTGATAAGCGGATACGCTCGGAGAACATCGTTATTGTCGACGAGCTGCCCGTAACGACGAAGTTCACACTCAATAGGAAGAAGGTTAAGAAGATCTGGTACGAATCGGGAGGCAGCTGGCCTGGGTCGAAAGTCTGCGAAGACGATACGTCTGGAATTTATTCGCAGCAGCTTCATGAGCAACTTCTATTACGTGCGGAGGTTCGTAGGACAGTCGAGAATCTACTCTCCGATATTTTCGACATACCCGTTGAACACCTTTCTGGAGAACCAGTCCACTTCTCGGAGCTTCCTCTCACTTCACTATCATCAGTTCAGTTAGCACGAGCACTCGAAGCACGGTTCTCCATAAAGCTTTCTGCGGCGCAACTTTATTCATTCAAGACCCTGGAAGATATTTGCGATTTGATTCTAGGCCTCGCCCAAATATCGGCGAAGGAGGATACTTCGCAGCAAGATAGATACTCATCTGCTAGCGATACGGTTAGAGTTGCTAACCCTCCCGTCGAGCCGAATGAACCATCGCTTGTTATTACCGGTGCTTCCTGTCGTTATCCTGGACGCATTCGGTCGTTGGATGATCTCTGGGAGGCTCTACTCGATCCCCAAAATTATTCCAAGAAAGTTAACAAATCTCCACCGCCTTCTCGATGGGACAAGGAAACACTAGACTGGAAAGACGTTCCGCCAATCGCATGGTTGGACCAGGAGAATTTCGATAATCTGAGTTCATTGCGAGATTTCTTCAATCTTTCTCCCAGCGATATCGAGAGCATGCCTCCTAATGCTTGCCTTGCCTTGCAATTAGGATACCAGGCGATCGAAGACGCTGGTATTGCACCACGATCTCTCAATGGACAGGCTTGGGGTGTTTTCACTAGCGTGAGTAACTCAGGCTGGCGTGAACGAAGATCGGCGGAGCTTAGTTTGGATGGTTTGTTTAAGTTCACCTTCTGCTCCAAATCAATAATACTCAATCCACGTTCATTTCCAGAATATTCTTCATCTCTCTCCGGCAGTTCCGACGATGCTGTCGGGGCAAGACTATCGTACTTTCTGAACCTAACTGGGCCTGCGCTTGAAATCAAGACGGCATGTTCCAGCAGTGCCGTCGCAATTCATCAAGGTAAGTTCGACATTAAATACCTTGATGAGAACAATGAACAAATTATCACACATCAGCATGTTCCTCGATTCGGAACGGAGACTGTGACGCTGCAATCGTCATTTCGTCCACAACTCACTTTCATCCTTCTGGACCAATCTTCCGTTCGAAAGCAGGAATCGCATCTAAAGCGGGTCGTTGTGCGACATTCTCGGAGGAAGCTGATGGTTTTCTTCCCGCTGAAGGAGCCGCCGCATTAATCATCCAGAAGAATATCGATTCGAAATGCGTGCCATACGCGAGCATCAAAGCTAGTCATGTAACCCAGGATGGTCGCTCGAATGGATTCTTCGCTCCGAACCCGACAGCTCAGACACGTCTTGTACATCGCACATTGACAAAAGCTCTTTGCTCCGAGCAGGATGTTGACCTCATTGAGAGTTAGTTATTTAAAAATAGCAGTCAATTAGTGTTTACTGATTTACACGTTCGCACATAGCACATGGCACGGGAACGCAACTAGGGGACGCAGTGGAGATGCAGGCTCTGGACGATGTATTCCGAGGCAAAAGAACTCAACCCTTGTTGATTGGAGCCGTTAAGGCGGTTCTAGGGCATACCGAAGAAACAGCCGGACTGACAAGTAAGTCACGCTCGTTCACGATACAATAGGCCTAGGCTGTTTACTGACGTTGCTCAAGGCGTCCTGAAAAGCATTCTTTGTATGGAACACAACGCTGTCCCTGGTCAGCCAAACTTTGGTCGACCTAATTCCCAAATCGACTTTGGCAGCTCAAAATTCAGCGTTCCTCATCGTATAACGTCGTTTCCACGGATTGACAGGCCTCGACGAGTCGGAATCTCTTCGTTTGGCTTATCGGGTACCTTGGCTCACATCATTATTGAAGACTTCAATGATGAACAAATTTCCCAACGGGCTTCCACTCCGCATTTGTTCTTATTGAGCGCCCATGACCAGAATAGCTTCGAATCTCTGCTGAAGAACTATCTAGAATTTGCCATGTCCCCAACCGCCTTAGACGCGGATTTTAAAGCCATATGTATGACAACTCAATTGGGCCGCGATCACCTACCTTTACGACGCGCTTGGGTTATTCGTGATCATCATTCTTGGATCACAGAGCTATTCAAGGAATTACACGAGCCGAAACCGCGACGAAGGATTAAATCGCGACCCATAAAGCTAGGACTCTGGTTTGGATTGCCGTCGTGTGGAACATCGTTTGAAAGTATCAACTATCCATTGCTCGAGCAGGAACGCGCATATGTAGCAGGCGGCAACTGGGATGAGCGTTATGACGCATTTGCCCAGCAATTAGCCATTGCAAATGTCTTGAAGTCGCTTGGCTGTAACATTACAGCAATTGGCGGAGAAGGAATGGGCGAATGGGTTGCTGGAGTATTTGCCGGAGTCTTGCCCATAAGATCCGTCTTTCAGAAAGCGAATCAAGCTGGCCTTGAGACGTATTTGGTCCAAGGATCGTGCGAGAAGCTGAAGGAACTTCTCACGGAATGGATTCCATCAGAACTGGCTTTGCGCGGCACCTGTACGGACCAACTACACGTTCTGGAGGGTACTCTTGAGGCTGCAAAAGAGCTTGCCGAAGTCGGAGGCGTTACTATTTCCCGCAACTCGTCGTTGACATCTGCTGAACCTCCGCGGAGGATCATACCTCGCCCATCAATCCCAATCATATCCGGCCATCTAGGTGACGTCTTGGATAACGATATGGCTGGAAATCACGTATACTGGGCTCACGCCGGAACGAGATACTTCGAGACTTCTCGTGGCATTGAGTGTCTTGCAACACAGTGCGATCTGATCATTCACTTTGGAGGATCATCGCTTCCAGTGAAATCAGAAAGGTACATTCACTTTGAACCCGGGGATTTTGAGCGTACTCTGGGCCTACTGTATGAACGGGGATGTGACATTGACTGGGCTCGTTTCGGTGCGGAGGGACGACGATTACATATGCCACCGTATGAGTGGTGAGTGTTATTGTATTATCACACAGAACTCCTGCAATGAAATTGTATCGTTACATGTCCTTGTAATTTCCCACAAACGGTCTGTTCTCGTTTCCATTCTATTCAAGGTTCGCCCCAGAAGTCCGTTCATCAACTTCGACTCTCGGCGGCCGTGGTAATATTGCACCACTGCAGAAGAATAGTAAGATTCAGTAAGACTGAGCCAGCTGTGACCAGTACTAGTATTGAAGGAAGCCAGAGGAAGCCCCGATCCACCGATAGTAAGTAAGTAAAAGTCATAGACTTCGAATTCTCCGAAGGTCCGAATGAAGGGCGCCTCATTTTTTGCCCTGACCCCAGTCACTGGCATGGCATTGTCTTCCGGGGTCCCATGTAGCTTTGCGCCGCTTTGTACACGTGTGTATAATTAGGAGGAAGTCCGAACCGCAATTATGTACGTGGATGTGTTATTGTGTTCTCTCCGACCCGTCCGGAAGCAAAGGAAATGGGTATCTCCTGTTTCGTTCAAATCTTTCGTCCTGGAATACCTTTCTCACACGGATACATTGGCGGACGTTCAATCGGTATTTTATAACGAGCCAGACGCAGAGAACGCCGTGACGGGCAATGATCAAACACAAAATGTAAAGCTTACTGTGGATCGAAGCACACCAGCGTGCGATCATTTAGCCCATTTGATGTGTTGCTTCTTATTTAATATGTGGACGTGTGGAATTCCTTATCCCTTCCTTGATTTCAGATCATGACAAGCGGTCGGCCTCGACATGGGTCAATGTGCTCCATAGTGGCAGACCCTGAGCCTCAAAAAGCCGACCTACCTATCGATATCATCATTATAGGAGCCAGTGTTGCTGGACTAGCTTCTGCTTTTAGCCTACGACAGGCAGGTCATAATGTTCTCGTCATGGAAGCTGACGACAGTTTGGGAAGGGTGCGATAATCACTTATTCATGCTGCAATCAACTGATGGGTTCGATACGGAAGCAGAGCCCCAGTGGCATCCGCGTGCCTCCAAATATGTCGCGCATCCTATTCAGATGGGGTTTGGGCGCTGCTATAGTAGAACAAACGAGTGGACGATGTCCAAAGCTTCTATTTCACTCTGGTAAGATCTCGTCAAGTTGCGGTGCCGAGAAATTGACACCTAACTAGATGGTTTGACTGACGACTCAGCGTATACCGGGGAGGCTTTGGGTGAACTTCTCTACCATGAAAAGGTTATGGAAGAATTGGCGGGCGAGGTGTATCTTTTACATGTGAGCTTTAGTTGTGATATCACAGCAGCAGATGGTCTAACCTCACTGGAGCATTCGGACCTGCTTCAAATGCTTTACCACCTCGCCGTAGGAGCAGGCGCAAAATTTAACTTTGGATCGCGTGTTTTAAGCGTGAATCCAGAAGCATCGTCTGTCACGCTGGCTTCTGGAAAAGAATTACGAGCCGATCTCATCGTCGGCGGAGATGGACATAGAGGGATTGTGCGCTCTGTCTTGGACCTTCGTCCAAAAGAAGACGAAGAAATCAACTACACGAGCTATCAGTAAGCTTTGTTCTCGTATCCATCCGGGTTTTTACTTGAAAGGTACAATAGGTTTACAATACCCGTATCATCGCTAGGCGATGATAAGGAATTCCGCCAGCTTATTCAGGAGCCGATAGTATGTTGTTATCGCATTTCGGATTTCCGGTATAATCCTGACTAACTGTTGAAAGTGGAACCTCTGGATGGGTTGCGGATGGGCCGTCCTAGGGTTTGGTGTGGTAAGTCGCCCAGTATAAATGATCTTTGTCGCTCTTACAAATATACGAGGAAGAGAAATAACTCGGAGTTTGCAGTTTCGCTTGTCAGAAACGAGGAAGATAACGAGGTCCAATTTGATTGGAGAAGAAGGATACCCGTAGATGATCTGGACATCGTCGACATTGAGTGTGCACCACTGTGAGGCTCAGCGTTTTCAAATGCGGAATTGAATTCTTAATCTGTTAGGCTCAAGCGCATTATCCGACAAGCAGGGGAAGTCACCCGAATACGAGGAGACAGAACAATGGCGGTAGAAAGCTGGTTCAACAGCAACAAGAACGTCGTTGCTATCGGTGAAGCTGCTCATGGATGGAATGTACGTTCTAATTTCCGAAGTGGCTTTCCATTCTGTTCACGTATTGCAGCCCGGAAGCACACACACAGCCGCATTGGCCGTCGAAGATGCGGTCGTTCTGGGAAGATTGCTATCAAAGTTGAAGCACAAGGACGAGATAGGCCGTTTCCTTTCCGCGTTCCAGGAGATTCGCCAGGCGCGATGCGAGAGCGTGTGCAAGACGGAATATCAGAAAGTCGATTTCGTTGCTTTGCCGCCCGGCCCGCTGCGTGATGAGCGAGATCGATCCATGCGTGAACAGATGCAAGAAGGGCGAATGGACTGGACGGACGCTGAGGACGGTTACCTACGCAGATCTTGGGAGGAATTCCGAGATGCATTTGGATATGATGCGTTTGACGATGCGGACACATGGTGGGTAGAATGGGGAGTGATGTTTGAGCGTATGAGTGGAGCGCAACGCACTTCCATCGATAGCATTTTCAGTGGCCAAGTTGTTGTAGAACAAGCAAGCCACGTCAATTAGATGGTTCATATTAGATTTCATCTGTGGTCTGAAACTCGGCTTTGATTTAAATGTCAGAGTTGCAGACATGGCCTTAACTTGTTAGATAACAATCCGTTCCTATTCGCAACGAGGAGACCAGAAGCTGATGCGCCGCGTTGGTCCCTTAGTTTATGTATTTATGGTGTACCATTTATAAATACGATACCACCGTTTACTATGGAGCCATCCAAGCAAGCGAATTCTACGCCGGACTTCAGGTCTGTTCAACAAGCACGCTAGGAACGATGCTCTTGCTTTTCTTTATGTAAACCCACGGTCTATTGCTGATGAACCTGACAGGTTTTTTCTTTAACTCCATCTCGCGTTGTCAAGATCGGTCGTCTCGGAGAGTCGAGTGTCAAGCAACGTAGGGAGGGGGCAAAAAATCGGTTGGTGTGCTTTTCCGGTGATGGTTCTGGAAATCTCGTATGTGAAGAAGCGTACGCGTAGAGGCTAAATTCCACATGACCACTGCTCTCGCGACGACCCTCACGAAACTTTCTTACCTTCACGCAAATTGTTCACGATGGAAGAGCGGGCAACCGCAAATCAAATCAAAGCTTCGGAGACTGTACAATAAATAACAAATATTAGAGCTCCTCCAGGAGATTCAGATCGTAGCCCACTGCTTGGGATCAGGTACGCAAAGCATCCCGTATATGCGTCCGGACGCCCTTGAGGGGATCTCTCGAACAGGGAATAAACCTATGGAGCAAAAGTACTTTCTGTCTGGTGCTTCAATCTCCCGGGAGCACTTACTACTAGTAAGGCTTACTCTAAGAAACTTCCATGATGAGGGGAATCGGCGCGAGGAACGAGGACACCCTAGCTTCCTACGAAGTAGACTCGAACATCCTCATCTGGCTGATGGTCCAAGTTTGATTGCGCTTCACCTAGATGTTGCGAGAATGCTGCTATCACCCAGAACACTTTGTTCCAACACGGACAGGGCGTGACTTTTGACTCCGTAATTACAATTATCACCCATTTCATCTTATTTTACGCTTCCATATTACCATTCGCGTTCCAGTCTGACATCTACGCCCTTTAATCGAGCCTTTTGCATAGTGTGCTATCTACCTGGCGAGAGCCCACACAGAAGTGGGAACAGAAAGGGGGCATCAGCGTCGCCTAAGAACGTCCTCATCTCCACTAAGCTCCTCGAGAGAATCAAAGTCGCTATCTGCGGAGTCCGACGAATCATGTTGAGAAGTCCAGACAGCCATCGATGATTCGCCATGAACCAGGTGGCCAATATTACTTTCGAAATCATCAATTCTCCCGTCCACTTCGGGATCACAGTCGATGTCACCGCCGATCGAATCATCAAGGCCAGCATCGTAAATCCCTGTCCAACCAATCCTTTCATCTACGCGTTCCTCGGATTCAGTTTCGTATTCATCGAATTCGATGACAGGGCCTAGATTCTCCCTGGGAAGTGTACATTCAAGCGCGTCGTCTTCCTCTTCGAACAATGTCTTGTCGGTAATGTCTAGCTGATCGGTAGAACTGTCGCTCTTGTCGTCGCAAACCATGCATGGACAATCTCGTTGACCTGTACAGGTACTGACGTGCTCTTCAACAACAGGACGAGTGGCCCAAATTCCTCGAGATTCCTGTTCCGTTACCCATCTCATCTCTCTCTTTGCACGTTCAAGTCCCAGCGGTCCTCGGAGATGTGATGATGGGAATAGCAGGACCTCTTCGAGAAGATCTTCAATGAATTGAGCTCCATCAATGTCATCCTCGTCAAGATGAATGCGCCGACCAAGATAAATCTTCCAATTATCGCCATTCTTCATCGACATGCCCGAAAAGGATTTAAATAATTCATCGTCTGCCCATGCGACGATGCCCTTCTCTTGCGTGAACTCAAGAAAGAATGTTTCGCACATCTGACGCGTCGCGCCCCTAGCGATCAGAGAGTTGTATTCGTCTTTCGAATATCCAGATAGCTCCCTAGGATTGTCTACTTCGCGCAATGGTGTGGTCCCTCTGAGTCTCAAGCGGCGATCCGGATTAAAACTTTCATGAGCTGTCGATATGCTGCTGAAATTGTCTATAGAGAACCGAGACTGTTCCTATGCATGTGGTATTTGAGAAGAGAGTGGATCATTTCATTGCAAAATGACAAACTCACATCATCTACCGCGTGTTCCGTAGCACAATGCTCGCAAATACCTTCCGATACTTCCCAGAAACAGGCGGAGCATCTATATATCTCGTCTTTTTCATCCCAGAATGCTTCTGGAAGACCTTCAACTGATCTATCGGTGCTCATATCATCCAGGTCACTTGAGATAAGGCTTCCACTGTCATCGGCGATGCTGGAATCACCAATGCCTTCCATTGCCACGTCCGAAAGCTCCTCTTCCGAAACATCTGCGCGGAGGTCGTTTATATTGTTTCGCTCGGAATCACTAACGAGGTAATTGACAACAGTTCGTAGTCTCTGAATTTCCTTTGCTTGTGAGGCTATAGTCTGACTTCCATAAATTAGCGGATTCTGTGTATTCAGGCCGGGAGCAACATACGTACGTGTCTCATGCCCGTACGTTGCTTCCGGTAAGCGTGCAGACGGCGTCGGAGCTCATCTTCCATGGCAGGCGGTGGTTGCTGGTCTGAGAAAGGACAGGAATCAAATCGTCACACTGTTACTCGACGTGTCTCATGCGGCGGAGATTCAATTTGATTATGAAGGCACGTGATATTTATTACATAATATTTACATAATATTTCCTCTCAAACAAAATCTGGGCAGAAGTTGTAGCAACGAGCTATCGCACGCAGGTCTCTCTTTACCTCTGCCAGGTCAGGACATTGACTCCATAGCGTACTTGGAACGGAAGGTATAGGCCCTTCGTTATCGAAGTATGTTTGAAGCGTTTAGCCTAAGGATTTTTACAGACTTCTCTACCCGCAGTTACTTAAGTATGAGCTAGAGACCTACCAGAGACAACGCGATGTTTGGTCGACTCTTAACCCCTCTTGTCACCCCTTTGGTCGCCCATTTCGACCACTCTCCTCGGCCTGGGTCTGAATTTGGCAACCATAGCGAGTTGGAGGATGCATCGGCGGAGGACTTTGCTCGGGACGTGAAGATAGAGTTGATGCGTAACTCGGTGGAATCGCTCAAGGTGGCAGAGACTTTGGACGATAAGATCGAGGTCCGTGAGCTTACTGTGTCTCACATTCATCATCCTGAATATCTTTAGGCCATGGTTGAAATTCACGGCATCATGTTTGAAGGACCAGTAACGAAAGATGTCTTCCGGGAGTTAGACGGATATTTGCTTATGGTTACCGTCTTGACGACGTTACGGGCTATCCCTGAACAAGAACATGGCGGAGACGAAAGAGTGGAGGAATGCGAGCGACTTGTGTTCATGATACTTTCCGAGTCTCTCAATGAGCGACCAGAGAATAGCCAATATTTCGATGTGCGTGTACTCTATATCTCAGTTGTGGCTGGGTATAACTGTGATGTTTAGAAATGTGTCGGGTATTCTCCATTCGGGGAAGCATTGGTCCCTCTCTTACTGGACGCGAAGAGTATCGATAACCTGTTTGGTTTTCTGCTATCAGCAGCCCATGCCAACTTTACGCTATCGAATATTTTTTCTATGCTTCGATTGCGGGATGAACTGGACCTTACGGATTACAGGTCAATGTTAGCAAGAGTGAAGAATGCACAATTTTACGCTCTTTCGTTCTCATTGCTTCCAAAACTCCCGCCTGGCGACAAGCTCTTCCCGAAGGCTCTCATTGCTCTTACAGAGATCTGTGTCTCCATGAATCATCGCAATAAAGTGCTTCTTAGCAGTACTCATCTCTTCAAGATCGCGTTTGATCAATTCCTTGAAGGGTCTCTGCCTTTCACGAAGCTCCTCCGGAAACTTCTCGACGTAGGCGCAGATACCGAACAGATTCGCCTTCTTTTCCAGCGTGCCATCAAAAAGGACGGTGCCTTGAATGGAGATGTTCTTGAGATCCTTCGTTTTGGAATGAAGACCAAATGGCCGAAACATTTCTCCCTTGAGGATGCAGCCTCGGTACGGCTCGAAGAACAGAACGTCAAAGGTTTGCCCTCAACCGGACTGACATTCATGGCAAGTTATGTCTTCTACTCAATCAGACTCGCTGTCTAAGTTTGTTCAGGTTTGGCTCTACATCGAACGTTTTCCTAGTACCACATCGCAAGCCATCTTCACGGTCCAAACGAAGTCGCGCGTGCTACTTAGGTTGTCTCTGCGACCCGATGGTCACTTAGAATTCTCAAGCTCGGAAAACAGTGAGGCAGCTATTTTGGACCAAGTCAAGGTACCGAAGTCTCGGTGGACACATTTGGTGTTTATTCACCATCCTCATCGCGCGTCCAGCCCGACAATACGTATGGGGCATCGTTTTCATCACACCTTCTGAAATTACTCAAGTAGGTCTCGCATCACAGGTGTTTTCATCGATGGATCTCTTGTCTCGACGAGGCAACAGCTTTATCCTCGAGCGGACTCAACTGCACAAACGATCTCATACGTCATCGGAGACTCCCGCGATACTCCATCTCCCGATATGAGCTGGTGCTTCGCATCATGTTATCTGCTCTCACTGCCTCTTGGTACGTTTTAAATACAGTATCTGTCCCTCCCAATTTCTGAATATCAATCGTAGGCGACGATGCACCTCACGTCATTCAACATCTCGGCCCACAGTATTCTGGGCATTTTCAGACGAAAGACCTTTTTCAATTCCTTACGTATGAAGCATCGACTTCCCTCAATGTACTCCTCTCCAGCATGGCAGACCAACTCGGAGTTGCTGCTCGCAATCGCGGGAACGGGAGAGTGGTGTCATCGGCTGGATCATCCATGTTGCGAATACTCAAGGATGGAATCGGCATAACCGAAGAATCCTTTGTTTTCTCTGTATCTGCTGCGGGATACAGGTGTGGTGAGGCGAACGTAAAGGGTGGGTTAAAACCTGCTTACGTCCGAAATGGTGTCAGTAGCCAGCAAGCATCTGCAAATCGCGGTCACTTAGGCATCGCAGGTGATGTCGTACCTGTGTTAACGGAGAGTCTTGATACGGCGCTGTGGAGAACCGGAGGTGCCGCGGCAGCTTTGCGAATCGTTGAACTTGCGACTGTGAGTGCTGCAAGCTCAGTGGTTACGAGCCCGTTTAATATCTTGTCAGACTTCTCACGAGTTATCGAGAGCGCTGGGCATCTTCACTGATTCTGCGCGATATTCTTGGCAAATGTCCGAAGATATGGAGCACATATGTATTCCTTTCCTTTACATATCACTATGCGCACTATTGACGTTAGCATAGCGGGTTTCGAAATTCTTGTCCGTATTCTTCAGAGCAAAAGCCGGTTGATCAATTTGACTGCATTTGAAACACTCTTCGAGTTTCTAGGTTTGAATTTTCGCAATCCTGAGTAGGTCTGTCGATATGCTGCCGCTGCACATTAACTCATCGTCCATATTAGCCGCTCAGTTATTGTCAATGCGGTAGCATATCGTGTGATCGCTCTTGATTTTAGCCTTTGGGCTTCCGCGAAGGACGAGATCCAAAGGTTGCATCTAGAGCACTTTTCAACGCTACTTAGCATAAGCAAATTTCGCTCTTTCAATGCAAAACAGCGTATCGGGAAGTTTGGAGTGGTGCGGAAAATGCTCTTTGCTTTACAAACAAATTGGTACACGACAGATATGGCTGTGAATCTTGTGTCGGCCCTCAAGTGCGTGGCTCAGGCGTGCTTTTCGCCAGACGGAGCGATAAAGCCAGTCGTGTCCTTTCTTTCTGCAAATCTTCATGAAGGTATTCGTGCCAGTTATTTCTTGGACAGCGCATCTGAAGGTTTACCGTGAAGCAGATAATTCGCAAACATCTTCGCCTCGGTCTATGGCTTCTCAAATAGATCGATCGCACACCCGCAATAAGGCAGAACAGTTGCTTTCCGCACTCGTTTCAATCTTGTCAGTCGGAAGTAATTTTAAAAGGTTTTCGTCCGCACTACCGGTTCCTCGTATTTGTCTCCTGCTGTTAGGAGAGAGGCCCACTCCTGCAATTGCTGGTCATGTCTTAGCCATTGTTGGACTTGCTATGAAGGCTTCTTCCTCTTTTGCCCGGAAGTTCGAGCTTGCTAGTGGTTGGACGGCATTGAGATTAACGCTACCCGATATTTGGGACGACAATATTCAGCAGTCTGCCTTCGACGTCCTTTTTGGCCGGGTCGGCACGACAGACGAGGAACAAGGCATTCTGGGTAATGTAAGCGTTGTTTGCCCTAACATCATGCCCTCCATCCTGGCAGCTCTCGACAGAGGCCTGACCATTGTCGCGAAGGATTATCTGGATGAAGAAACAACAAGTACGTGGTGCATATCTCTCGCATATTCTTGCCACATCGTCTAATGAATGTGGACTCAAAGTTGCAGAAGCTCGCGTTGAATCTCTTCTTGAAAGGTTGATCGATCTCCAGTCAAGTTCGCAAGCATTCCGACAGTTATTCAAATCCCAGCAGACAACTGCAACGTTCATAGGTGCATACACTACATTCGTTGGTGAAGGCCGCGTTGTCCGAGCGAACAGGCGTAATTACATTCGCATCTTGGAGAAATTGAACCATTTCGCCATGTCGTTGACGCTCGACGATGCTGTAAGCAGCTCTCAGAAGCGCGAGGTATTAGTTGAACGCCTTCTTGTGACCTGGTGTTGACTAGACCGTTTTGGTAGATCCGAACTACTTTCGGAGATGCAGAGACTATACTGGTTACGCAACCATTCGATAGACCTATGACCGTCGTAGCTGGGGAGCGGTGTGCTGCTCACAATGATAAGAAGCCCCAGGCAGCTCATGCCAGTATTCATATGCTCAGTGAAAAGGCGTATCAGAAGACTGCAGGCAAAATACGTGATTGGCGAAAGGACATCATTTCCAATGAGAGAAAGCGTTTTAGGCGGACTGCCAGAGACATGCAAGTGGCCATGCGCGGGACATGTTTTTGCTGGACTGATTTTTTCTACTGCAGACGCGAAGCTTGTAAACATGCAGAACGCGATCACGAATGGCGGAATACTTTACTCGGAGATAGGGGCCTCTGGTCCATTGAAAATGCTGTGCATAATTGGATGCTTGACGAGACTGAAGGACCTTGTCGCGTAAGGTTGTTACATTTTAGCATGGACTGAAACGGACTCGCTGCAAAATATTAATCCGCATTTACAGAAAGAAATTGCGGCCTAAATTCGAGGTTCCCACTTCTCTGGTCTCCAGCGACGAGACGCGTGCGATCATACAACCGGACAGCGATGCTCAGTCTTTCGTTCAAGTGGATCTGGTTGTTCCCCCGTGGGCTGAAGGATATGAGTTGGATGCCAACGATGGTAAGTACTTGATTATTTTTTTCCTAGTGTTTCTGATATGTCGGCCTTCACTCTTGATATGGTCCATTCGTTTCGTAGAACAATGGATAGACGAGTTCTCCGAAGACAAATTGCGCCGTGTGCGCCATGAGCTAGAAAACGGAGACGTTATTGATGCGGTTTTCACAGTTTCACGTATTGTTGGGGTGGACTCTTCTCGTAAGCAGAATAAGGCTGTGCACCAAACTACGTTTATACTGGAGTTGACTTTGAGGCAGCCGGTCTACTCCTGTTAGGTCATAGCCATGTCTATATGCTTGACGGTCTTGTCGAAAACAACGATGGTGAAGTCGTTGAAGCATCTGAAGCCCCGACGAATTTGCTCATCATCCCCGGTTCTGTCCTTGAGCTTGATGGCAAACAAGGTGCTCAAAAATGGTGACTCACAAAAACTTAACGACCGCATAGCGTTCTAACAACACCAGGTCTTACAATCAGTTTGCGTCATTTAGTAGAAGAACCTGTCTATTTCGTGATGTCGCGTAAGTTCGTTGCAGATTCTTGGACAGTTGTGCTTATCATCTTTCCAGACTTGAGGTCTATTTTAAGGATAATCGGAGTCTCTTGATTGTCTTCCCTAACTGGAAGCGTCGCCAGGATGCCTGTGATAGGTTGACGGCTTCCGTAGCCGCTCAAAGACTACCAGCATCTCGATCGCCGTTGATACTTCATCGGAGTCCACTTCTCGCGAGGACGGCACCAAAATTCATGACAGGACTGCGCGATGAATTAGCGACAGCTCTACGCAAGTGGCAAGCTCGTGAGATTAGCAATGTGAGTATATATATATATATATCTCGCACTGCGGTGCTTACTGATAGTAAATAAGTTTACATATATCAGTATCCTTAACCAGACATCGGGCCGAACCCCATGCGACGCGACACAATATCCCGTCTTCCGTATGCATTTTCATCTATTTCTGAATGCAGAGCAATGACAACGCTTTCTAGCGTGGGTTTTAGCAGATTACTCCTCGGATGCTTTAGACCTTTCTTCTCCGTCCACCTTCCGAGAGTAAGTCAGATTATGTATCTCTCTGGCAGGAGCTTATGAAGCCAAGTCTGTCTCGTCCAACGGGCGCTCTTTCTGAATCGAGGAGAGAAGCTGCTCGTCAGCGTTACGAAAACCTGAAAAGCGTCGGAGAGACACCCTTCCATTACGGAACTCACTTCAGCTCGTCTATGATCGTATGCCACTTTCTCATACGCTTGGAGCCATACACGCACATGTTTAAGACACTACAAGTCAGTACCTGATAGAAATAACTGCACTGAAGCTGATGTGGCTCCTTATTAGGGCGGTGACTGGGATCTTCCAGATAGATTGTTCGTGTAAGTCGCCAAACGAGTTAATAAAGTAACCTTCGCTTACGGTGGTTGGTATGCCAGCGACATCTCCCGGGCGTATTATTCGGCTTCTCAAGACCTGCGCGGTGATGTGAGAGAGCTTATTCCGGAGTTCTTCACATGTCCAGAGTAAATTCTTTCTCCTTCCTTTCCGAAGGAAAACCGATGACAAAATTCAGGTTTTTGCAGAATATAGCAAACATGGATTTTGGTGTCCAGCAAAACACTGGCGAGAAAATCCACGACGTGAAGCTACCTCCTTGGGCAAAAGGTGACCCGTTGTTGTTCATCACAGAGCATCGCAAGGTGAGCCACGTTTATCAGATTGTTCCAATATGAACCGTCTCACCAGCTCACTTAGGCCTTGGAGTCGGATTTCGTCAGCGATCATCTTCCGTCCTGGATTGATCTGATCTGGGGCTATAAGCAGCGTGACCCTGAATCTCTTAATGTATATCATCCTTATAGCTACGAAGGTTCCATAGGTGCATTAAACATGTCATCGATCTTTATGACTTGCGACAAAGCTGATTCTTTGACTCTCAGACCTGGACAGAATCACGGACGATTTGGAACGCCAGGCAACTGTAGGAATTATCCACAACTGTTCGTGTTCATGTGGACTCTTATAATTTGTCTGACTTCCTCTACTTAGTCGGTCAGACACCACGGAAATTATTTAATACTCCACATCCTTCTCGAATAATGCAAGGGACGACAACATTGCCCCTTGGGACATCCTATGGGGCCATCGAAGATGCGCAACTCTTGGTCCAATCCTCTCGTCCCGTAGCAGGTGCATCTTGATTTTACGATCGATATTTGTATCACGCTCACTGATTTACCAGAAATTACTGATTATATTGCGTCGCTTTCGATCGACATGATATCTGAGCGGGTAATTCCTTGTCCTCAAGGGCTTACTTGCGTTCCTTCCTTTCCGCACGAGCAGCTTGCATGGGGCTTCGTAGACCAAAGCATAAAGCTTCTCGTCGATAACAAGGTACATCACGGTATCAGATCTATTTTTCTGGCGAATGAACTGATACTTTGATGGCTCAGGTGGTTCAAGTTGTAGAGTTGGTCTCGTGCACCTGCCTCGCTTTTGTGGATTCCGACCGGTTCATCTCTGGCTCGGATGATTATATGGTTCGCTTCTGGAGTCTTGATCGGAAGGAAGGCAGAACATCAACGTCAAAGACGCATATTCTGCGGGCCCACACCTCAACAGTATTGTGCGTTGTGGCGAGTCGATCATGGTCTTGCGTTGCAAGCGGATCGGACGATGGTACAGTTGTAATATGGGATCTGAACAGAGCTACATATATACGATCGATCTCGCACAAATGCACCTCTGACGAAGGCGAAAAACTGCCTGGTGTCTCTCTTGTAGCGATCAATGAATCTACGGTATTAGTCGCATTCACGATTTCAACGGCGTGTGCTTAGCATTTGTTCTGGACAGGGATATATCGCTTCGTGTTCTGAGAGAAAGCTCTGCCTACATACAATCAATGCATGTCCAATTGCAACGATTGACCTCATGTGTATGGATCCCGCTGATGGGAGAATAACGTCTCTTGCTTTTCATGAACGTGAATATTCACGACTTGGGATGTTGGCGACAGGGACGGAGTCTGGGGCTATTGTTCTCCGGACATGGTCGGCGGCAGACACACAGAAGGGAGAAAAGGCGCAATGGAAATTTTTCACTCTGCGTAAGCTTTGGTGTCGAGAGGCGTTCGATGGAACGCGATCAAAAGTTAGCTCGGTGCAGTTCATCGGGTGAGTAGATCCCCTTCGAATAGTCCTTCTAGACTGAAAAACTCTCAGGGAGACACTCTACCATGGGGATGCCGACGGCAGAGTTTTCACTTGGGATCTTCCAGAGTGAGTTTTTGTTGGTGGAGACCTCCGGTCATCTCCCCTCCTCTCCTCGGGCCTCTCTTTCGCTGCATAGTGAATTTTTGTCCTTTCCTCGAATGCTCTTCATTATCATCATTTCTCCTTTTGCACGATACTTTTTTCGATATTCATGAGATGAGAAAATAGCTTGACAACTTCGACCCTTATCACAATTCCTTTTCCGATAGCCATCTACAGAACGTACATGTATATAGGGATTGAGATAATTATCACATAGCACTGAAGCGTGTAAACGTCATCAATGCTTCAAGGACAACGCGCCTCGTCTGCAGAGAGATGATTACTACCATCGAGAGACTTCACGCGGATGGAAAGTACAAACCTGCTCCTTGGTGATCGGTTGCTCGCCAACTTCGATCTTGGGGTCAAATGGTACTCTAGGTTCCTTCGACACCTGTACAGGCTTTCTCATTTCCTCATTCACCATCATCTGTGCTTGTTTTCCTTTGCCTTTCATATCTTCGGTGAGCTGTGATGCTGTGATGAACGGTCCAAGTGAGACGGGTTGCTCATAAAATGTGAAATACGAGCAGGAACACGCACCAGCTTTGTTCCCTGTCCGAGACTGTAAAATGACAGACCCTATTGAAGCAGCGAATAAGTTAGTACGTGAAAATGCACGTCAAGAAAGCAGAACGTAGTAACACCCACTAACCTTCTTGTATGGCACTAGAATCGTCTGGCGTGGGTTCCGCGGCGTGCTCCTTGCCTCTAGCTGTATTCATCGTACTCTCTAGCCGGGCAGATTGAAGGCTGAAAGTACAGCAACATTATAAATAACATTACCTTGCTGCAGTTCGGACGTCCGTCCATGAGCAGACTCCATCTGTATATTCCGCGTCGTTTTAGGATTGATGGGTTCAACTGCACCTCTTGGAGCACGTCGGGTAGTGCTGTAGACTTCTGAAAACATCGAGAATGGATGATACCCGGGATGCTTCAATCAGCAACCGACTCTTATCAAAAGATTTCTACTTGCCCCGTGAAGTGGTAACTGAATGCACGAACTTCGCATCCGATACCGGCGATGAGGCCGAAAGGAAACCAACTCTCGTTTTTGCCGAACTACTGGTATCTGTTTCCTTGTTCTCTGCACCATAAATATAAGGCAATATACGAAGAGGAAAGAAATGAAGACTTGCTTGGTGATACATGTTCTTTAGACAGCGAGGTACGTGCTGTCGTCACTGCTTCCCTTCCAACAGGGATCAGCGCCGGATCCGAAACTCCTAAATCCGTAGATATTGCTCAAATGAGTGACCATCTGGGTGATTCATGAGTTTGTGAAACAATACCAGATTGCTTCGGTATCGACACAGACGGCCGATTGGGCATGAGCTGTTGCGAGCCTTGATGCATGAGATTCGAAGTGGGAGAACGTCCATTCACAGGAATGCCAGTACCCTTGTTCGGACGAGACGATGGTGAAGGCAGATCTCTGGCCTCACTGCCAAGAGCTCCGTTGATAACGTTGGAATCCTGTGGTGGTATTCCCAGGCGACTCGAAGGGGGTCCGTTTGGGCTGGCTAATTTCGATCCACGCTGTTGGGGGGAGACCTTGCTTTCGGTCGCAGGAACTAATGAGTCTAGCTTTGCAGCAGCTACGCGACTTCCTCCTGAAAGAAGATCAATCTTATAAGTTACTATGTAGACTACCATAAAAAGGTTCTTACCAGGTCCGGGAATATCATGGGTAACTTGCGTGTTCGAAGACACTCCGATTGTCGACGCACTGCTTTCACGTTGCTTTTCAGGCTGACTAGAGTTTAAGGCACCTTTCCAAGTGAGCATCGATTCGGCGGCTGAGATGGAATGAGGGCCATGTTCAAGTACGAACGCTTCAAGTGAATCTCGCACCTGTTGCGCTCAAAACCTGACTGCATTCCTTGTTCACCCCAGCTTCCTCAGAAGTGGAAGTTGGGAGACTACGCGATTTGGGCGAGTATGCTTCTCGAGTTGCGACTTCGAAACGTCCTACCCGAAAGAATCAGCTGCACAGTCCATAAGCTGTTATCGATACACATTTGCGCACCTTTTCCCCTCATGGGATCGGTCATGCTATCCTTTTCGGATTTCGGAGGAGCCGTGATGGATGGATGGTGTCGAGGTCGCGACAATACTGCATGGGATGCTGTGAGGGTGAACTGCGCAAGCCGTATTAAGATGCATACTTTGGGATGATGGACTGTTCGGTCCTGGAAAGGCTTCATCTCCGGAGGATTGCTTGACGATGTCTGTAAGACCCACGACTGTTTTCTGGGGCGCTTTCTCTCCGTTATCAACTGCGTTTGACATGTCAGTAAAACGATATCAAGAGAATGAATCCGAAGGATGAACATTTTTTGACCACACCCTGTGTCAGTGGCTGATCTCCCGATACTGCGCTATCCTTCTGGGGAGATGAGCTCGCGTAAGTATCATTCCGTGCGGTACTGTCTCCCCCGCCCAAAGAAATCGCAGGGCCTTGAAACGACATCGGTTCGAAGCAAGCTGATGGAATATTCGTTGCCCGGTCTGTATCTTGATGCGCCGTGACTTGTCGGGCACTCCTCGTCGTTGTCTTTGCTCCATTATCCTCGAGTCGCGAAGGCACATATGCTGGAGACGCTGATATAGTATCCGCTACTGAATGAAAGATGAGCTGCCTGAAATGAGGACAAAACAGAATTGAAGATATGCCTAGTGCTGCTCCATCAATTCCACCCAATTTAGTAGAAGCCTTCAATATTTTCGTTTCAGTGCCATCAATCTGTGCTTCCCTGATCGCAGTACTGCGAGGCGTTGACACTTTGTCGTCTGCGCGGGAACTATAAGACAACATTCTACGAAAGAAGAAACCAGGACTCACTTGGTGAGAAATGTTCCTTCGATGAAGTGGGTCGTGCGGACGTCAGGGTTCCTCCTTCAGCGTCTGTGGATTCTGAAGCCCCTACATGAACAAATATCACTCGAATTAGTGATTGTTTGAGGCGTCCATGGGCAAGTGGAAAACATTACCAAATTGCTTTGGCATCGGTGCAGAAGGCCAATTGGGCGCAAGATGTTGTGCGTATTGAGGTTCGAGATTCGAGGTAGGGGAACGACTAATCACAGGAATGCCAGCACCCTCATCCGCGAGAGATGATGGTGAAGACAAACCTTCGGCTTCGTTACCGGAATTTCCATGGACTTTCTCGAGAATAGATGGTGATATTCCTAGATGATTCGGCCTATGACTCTCTAGACCGGGTAATCTCGGTTCACGCTGTTGAGCGGCAACCTTAGTTTCGGCTACGTGTGGTACTGCACGTAGCTTTGGAACGGTAACGTCGCTTGCCGCTGTAACCAGACTGGACTTAGAAGCAACTAGTTGTTCTACAAATGAAGGAGCCTACCAGAGCTAGGTACGGTACGTTCTAGAGAGACGTTCTTTATCGACAAATTCCCTTCATCCCGCTTGATTCGATGAGTAAACTGTAATATATCTTTCTTTGGATGTGGAAGCTGGACGTCTGAGGACATAGTTGAAATCAGCACGTCAGAAAATCAGAGATTCGCGTACCATTCTTGTTCCCAATCTCCTTGCATCCCTTGGATGCAGCGGATCCCTGAATGCCAAGATCAGAAGAGCGTCTGGAAGGCTGATTCTCTTCTATAAGCGCCTTGCGAGCTGATGGCCTGCTTGGTGAGAAAGCCACGCTCTCGCCCGACTCGTTGCTATCAACTTTGATACTTGTGGGTGCTTTAACAGATGAATTTGCTAAGTTGTTTCCTACGTCTGTAATCAGAATGCGTTTTTTGTTTAATACTAAAACAGAAACATACTGGACGGAAAACCTTTTTCTTCAGTTGGTCGCGATGTCGGCTCGGTATCCGAGATCGCTCTCCCCTTTGGCGCTGAAGCAGAAGAGGAGAGCCGATTCGTGTTACCATCATTGCAAATGGTACTGTCTTTTTTCCTGAAAGGAATCGCAGGACTTCGTGGTGACTCCAGTCTGGGACAAGTTGTCGGAACTCCCGTAGCCTCCTCACGTTTCATGACCTGAGGGCTGGATGCAGTGTCCATTGGTTGTTGTACGGCTGGCGCATTGACGCCTTGGCTAGTCTGATGTTCAGAGCTAGGAACTGCCAATTGGGATGTCGCCAATAAGATTGCTGGAGCTGCAGAACGGTCTATATTTGTGAGCGTGTCATTCGCCGCTCCTTCTACTCCGTTGTTCACGAGCCTGGACTCTCCGATCGATAGCGACACTAATAGATCATCTACTCAGAATGATGGAAGGCATGTGAAGAGTCGGCAGCCTACCTTGGTACCGAGTACTATTGCAATCGGGCTCAATAGAATAGCATGAGTTTTCCCGCAATGTATGAGCATTCTTCGGTTCCTTGACCATATTACTAGAAGTCATCTTATTTTCTGGACAGAGGAGTATGAGGCATAATACGTGTAAGAGAGGAAAAAATACCAGCCTGATGTAGCATGATCCTTAGACGACGAGGCGCGTATTCTCGGTGTGAGTACTTTTCCTACAGGTACGTCGATAGTTCCTAAATAGTAATTGGCCACTTCATAGACTGTTTGGCAATGGGCGAGCAAAGCGAAAGACGCTACCTGTTCCTGCTTGCTTTGGCGTCGACGCAGACGACTGACTGGGCACCTGATGTTGTGAATCTCGAGGCTTGGGAATCGAAGCAGGAGAACGATTGTTTATGGAAAAGGGGGTATCCTCATTCGGGTACAATGATGGTGAAAGCTGTCCTCTAATTCTGCCACTAGACGCCCCGGGGCCGATTTCAGAGCTAGATCGCCTTTTTTCCAAGGGCTTCTGTGCAGGGCCGTCCGGGCTGGGCAACTTCGATCCTAGATGTCCAGTCCTTGACCTGACCTCGGTTGCGGGCACCGCTGGCCTTGCCTTTGGAATAGTTGTTACATTCGTTCCTGCGAGAAAAACAGGCTTGAGAACGAACATGCAGTCTACATTTGAAGGCACTTACCTGGCTCGGGGACAGTACCAGTCGCCTGTGTATTCAATGATTCCACTTCTGTTGGTGCACCGTTTTCACATTGCCTTTCGAGATGGGCAGATTGCAACATTTCTTTCCGAGGCCGCGGCACTTCGTTAGCCAAGACTAAACACGACTTAAATACATAGCTGTCACGGAGTCAAGCGTGGACCCTACCTATCGCGTTCAAAGGATGAATGCCTTCCATATTCGCATCATTCTTCTGCGAAGCCAGTCTCGAGGAACCAGATGAAATAGACTCGCCCTCTTCTGCAGCAGGCGCTATAAACAGGAATGGGCCTTTGTCAAAAGCATCATTGGTTTGCATCGACGCACCTTTTCTCTCCGTTGATTTTGATGCATGACCCTGAGTTATTTCAGAAGTTACATCCGATTGGCCCCGTTGGGGACGTAGTTCTGTTTGGTTCACTGGTAGAGTGATACAATCTGATGGTCTATTTGATTCGGACGGAGTATCTTTTTCATGCAGCTCTCTCGTAGCAATCTCAAGCCCTTTTAATGCAGTAGTCGTCGTTGACCCTGCATCTTCTAAAATTTTAATGCAGTGCTATCATGAAAATGATATAAAGACATACAGCACGATGAGACTTTTTCTTCTGCTCCTTGTGTCGGCCGTTGCCCTTCTGAGATCGTATGATAATCTCGGGCAGGGACGAGAGACGGACTCGAAGAAGTATCGTAGCGAATGATGTTGCCTCCGCTGTTCGAAGTCATTAAGTTCTGCTGCGACTTAAATTCGGAACCTGCTGTCGGGACATCCGCGGTCTGATCTGTATGCTGATGTTTCGTGATTTGAGGCGCCATTCGGAGCACAGCCTGCGCATGAGACTCTTCAATTGTCCGATTAGCAGCCTTTTGTATTGCTAACAGAAATGTATCCGATCAGATGCACCGGACCGAATCCTATCTACGATAAATGGAAGCACCTGTAGTTTCCCCGTCCGTATCGTTGATCCTAGGAGTCGAAGGCCGAACATGTGTCTCTGCAGACTTAACGTGTTGTTCGCTGCGAACTATTAGACCGAGTTAGCGAATCGCAGGACAACGTTTAGGAGCAAGCAAACCTGATGTCTTAAAGTCACTCTTTAGAGAGGCTTCAGAAAGTGTGTCGGATCGCCTATTGGATGCAGACGAGCTCTTGACCTGCGAAGAGTTAACAGTAGTCCCTAACCTGGTCTCTGTAACGAAAAGTCAGGAAGGGATGGTATCTTCAGCTAGAGGTCTAGTTACCCTTGAGAGTCCGATTTTCGATGCTTTTATTCGACTCAGATTCTTGCGCAACGGGCTTTTCTCCTGTGGTGTTTTCCGCTTCATGCATCTTTTGCGACATCAAAGAGCTTGATAGGTTGGCTGAGTCTAAACGGGCGAATAATGTTTAGACTATCTCGTCTACGTCAATGTTAAGTTCATACCTTTCGACGGGTTAGGGGAGCCAAGAGATTTAGACGGTAATGAATCTTTACGATGATAGGAGGTAAGCACGATCCCATCATGTTTGTAGACGATAACAGGCAGACCTTTAGACACAGGTCTTCTACATCCTGTAGGTTGCAACAGTCGATTCTCTGAGCTAATATCCTTCCCTCGGCGAGGAGTGCTGCTGCCGCCTTTCTGTACTATTACAGTATTGGCTTTTTCTGACGCCGATCCTTCAGAGGAAGACTAGTTTGGCTGAGTAAGAGAACGGACCGGTCGAATTTCATAATGACCGGCTTACATCTGATGTTCCGGAATCTTTGCCTTGCTCCTCTGATTGACGAGCGCGGGTTCCTACTCCGGGACCGGGTTCTCCGGCTTTCATAAATACATTAAGGTCCTTGCTGTTTTGGTCGAGCCCGACGGCACAGTCTGATGCTACATTAACTTGCAATCCGCCTTCGGCAGCAGGCGAATATGTGACTGCGGGACCGACTGAGCTGGCGGAGTCTTTTTCTTTCTTTGTCGGAGAAATAACATCTTCCTCAATGTCTATTGAGAAAATGAGCGTCTTAATGCGCACAACGCGAAAGAATACTCACCTTGTCTCTTCCGGTCACTACGGATGAGCGGGACGCTGTTCATTTCGCCGGACATTTCATCGCTTCGCAAGTCTGGAGATTTCACGGAATTCGCCGTCGGAGTAGCTATCGGGTTGTGAGTCAAGTCCTTCTCGTTCCTAGCAGAACGGGAGGAGCTGCTTTCTGACTGCACATTACTGAGTATCGGGACATCATTGGCATTGGCCTTGTCTGTCAGTGTAACAACCTCCTCATTGCGCTGGTGGAGCTTAGAGTCCTGCTTATCATGGGTATCAATGGAGGGCGGATGTGCAGGGCTCGATGACAAGGGAAATTTGGTACGGCGGTCTTTGTTGAAACGTTAGACGGCACCTATCAGATCATCAGAAGCACGCACCGGAGTCTAACTCTCGGGCGCTTCCATCAGAATATCTGCCACGATCATCCGTCTGTCCGACTGGTTTACGCAAAATGTCTGCGCTTTTCGCACTCTTGAGCACTGGAGCATAGGTAATGAATCAGCGTCCAAGAGGTGCGAGGTGCTAACATCGTACCATCGGCATACGCGAGACGCTGTCCACTCGATATCGGCTGCTTCTTCGCGTTGATGGAGTTGATAAGTGTTTGCTCGCTATGACGAGTTTGCGATACTGAAGGCGTCTTGGAGGAATCTGGGACTTGCTGAGCTGACTGTGCACGACTTGGAACGGAGTCGTCGTGCCCGGGTACTGCATCTCTTGAGATTGTCTCTGACTTCAGCGCTATCAGACCTGGTTTCTCAGTATCACGATTCGTATGAGAGATCGAAACTAGGCTCCATAGTCAGTACGCAAAATGCTGTAGATGCATGAATATGCATACCTGGTCTCTGGGATTGAGACGCCAATGGTCCAACCAATACGGAGTCGATCATGTGATCGTGTTTCTTCTCGGCACCAGCCGAGTCGGAACTGGGCTCTGCGGCTCGCTCCGTGTCGGTGATCGTTTTCTTCCGCTTCGGATACCGAGAGACGTCCCGCGAAATTTTTTTAGTTTCACGGTTCTGTTCCGATGCCGGTAATTCCGTCAGCTGGGGAGAGACGAAAGTGGATGGGCTGCATGGTGTTGCCTCAGTGGGCATATTTCCTCCAAGTTCGTCTGATGAGTTGTTGGCCGGATGACTTTGAATGCGCTTTCGCGGTGTCGTGGATGTCGGATTGTGGAACCCTCCTACATCATCACTATCTTGCGTCGGAAAATGGTCGGGGATCGCACCTTCCAGGTCTTCGATTAGCTCAGGACATTATAAGCAAGAAGCGAATTTCTTATGTACCATTCGGAGCCTCGTTTTCACGCGCCAGAATCGATGGATTTTGAAATACATTTCCGTTCCGCGTATTGTACTTCAGCAGAGCCTCGATCTTGGACTGCGTCACTATATCGGGCGCATGTTAACAGAGATTGCAAGGTGAGAAGTAAAAATAGCCACTTACCGATTGTAGCTTCAGAAGCGGTCGCTTTAATGCTGAGTTCAGGATCTGTCGTAGTGTTGTCTCCATAACCTGATGGAATCGATGAGCTGGTCGGCTGATGTGCTGCACCTTTGTGGTCTACCGCTTCGCCGTCTCGTTTCTCCGCGTCGATGACTATTTGAAAGTCTACGAATGTTATCCGAGATGATGATTTTCATGACGGAAGACGCACGTTTATTGATCACCAACTCGTTTACCTGTGCTTGATGGGCACTTGCTGTACGATCAGAACCCTCCTCGAGCACGCTTGACCCTTTATCCACTAAATGTCTTGAGCAAAAGCCATTAATAAATTAGATAGATCATTTAAACATACCTGGTGAGTTGAGGCCAACCTGTTTGACCGGACGTTCGTTGATGTCTTGTTCAAGGTCTGAAGCTTGAAATACAGTCGAGCAGGACGTGAGTTCAACAGACGGGATGGTTAGCATGGTGTCAGCATGAATCTGAGTGAATGCGACTGCCAATGTACGCTCACCATCTTCGGAATTGCTATCCTCCCTGCTAACCGTTCGCGTAGTTGAGCTGAATCCCGGCGACATTGGATTTACAAGAGTCGCTGTCGGACTTTTTTCAATGCCATACTCTTGCAACGTAAATGAGTATATTTCAGTGTATGGATTAAAGTTAACGCACCTAAGCTTGGAAATCGACTTATTTCAGAGCCCGGGAAAACGCGTCCTTTCTGTATCTCGCTGCCTGGCTCGGAAAAGGGTATAAAACCAGTCATCCGGTCATCTGTTTCAGGATATGAGTACCCAGTGGAGTCCGTGAAGCTCAATATGGCTTACTTTCGAGAGACAAACGCTTAGTTCCGAGAAGAAATGGCTCCGGCTTCCCGGTATCCAGAATACTACACTTCTCCCCCTCACAACCCCAGTCCCATAGAAAGAAGGCGGCAAGTGATTTGGTATTTTTCGTATGTTCGTTATTTTTCTGGTAGCGGTCTGAGTGGGCTCCCAGAGCGGCATAGATAAAGGCCGATATATACAAAGGCGCAGCGAAGTCGAGGCGTTCTATATCCTTAACAAATGCTTGATCAGGTTCTTCATCGAAGAGGTCCAAAATGTGCATGCTAAAGCAAGCATGTAAGTGCGCGATATCATCTGTACTTTAAATACCTACTCTCTTGTCATAAACTTGTTAGGATTTCAGAGTGATCATGAGACTCTCTTATAATGACGAATCAAGAGATGCGTGCGTACTAGATGAACATTCTCCTTTGAAAGCCGACGCAAGATTTTAACAATTGACGAGTCTATAGCGAGGATTTCAGCATCGGACCCCTTGTAAAGCATGATTCCAGACATACCAAGAGGTCTAGAACGCTTATATACAGACAAGATTATGATTTTGTCGGAGCTCGCGTTCCAATCGGCTCCGGCAGAGGCCTCGAGTGCAAGACGCAGTGCATGATTCGCTCCGTCGGAGACGGGAGCGACTTGTTTAGCTTTCAGAGAATGAAGAGAACGGAGAAATTGGTCGTGATTATCTGAGAGTTTATACGTTGTGATCTCAGGCTTGTCTTGGGTGGGCTCTCTTCCATCATCACAGAATGTGACGAGTCCGAATCGAATGCCACCAGGTCGATAGCGAGGCAGAAGAGGGGCGTGTGCTATGACACTTTCTATGGCCTTTAGGGAAACACTGAGGTGATCATTCAAAGTCTTCTGAGTGTCCTGTATGAAGACTATGTCGCTGAAGCTTGAAGTGAGAACTAGTACGATGCTTCTTAGTGCATGACTTACAGGGACGTGGATAGACGTTGAGAAAAGTCCATAGTGCTCTGCCGACCTTGAGAGCGCACCAGTTGCCTCTCTTTCGATGAATGTGTAGAAATGATCGGTCTGGCTAAAAGCTCATAGGCAGAGAGTCTTCAAATAGCAGTCGTCACTTCGAAGCGCTGGAATGTTGCGCCTCATTGACACCTCGCTGCTTGACTCAGAGTCTACTTAAAGTTTCCTTATCCTTTAGTGTGAACTTGATTCTTCCAGTCCAGCGCTCTTAAAACGAACACTTCCTGGCGTTACGGTGGAATGATCGTGAAATGAAATCCCCAGAAGGAAACCGGAGGAAAACGGTCGTTTGTAGCAGAAGTTTGGTGCGCTCTGTCTCCGATAGCGCTCGTTCCATCAAAAATACACTGCGCAAGAAATGCTCGTGTAAGACGGCACAAGAAAGTACACACCATGATATTCAACCGTCCTGAAACAAGTTCCGGAGACAAACCTTATCCGAAGCCGGCAGAAGACGCGGGCCAATAATGTGTTCTTTGCGGAGGGTGATGCAATAAACGCCCACGCGTTCTGAATTGAAAAGAACCGCAGCAAGTACCTCTGGTTATCAATTTGATTGGCATTGACGGACCAAGCCACTGATTGACGTAGTTACTGCTGAGTCAAAGTTCCCGATTATAAGCGCTGCAATGCGCGAAACACGTTTGCGAGGATCTCCGATACAGGAACAAGTGAAGCGAAGTTAATGTGCGTGTGTGTTTTTGACCGGAAGGCAAACGAACCCTATCGAAACTGTGTAGAGGACATTTGTTCATGGCGCTAATCCGATAAGCACAAACAAAATAACACAGATCACCAGTTGATTGTGGAGCCTAACATTACATGATCTTGCTTCTCAGCTTGGAACATCCAAGGCGTGGTGTATACCCCTACGAGTAGTTGAAGATCTGATCTAGATCAATGTCCTGCTCCTTGTCGAAGGTCCGGCTAACCAATTGTAACAATTTAGGATAAGGTAAACGAGGGACATCGATGCACATACCTGAAGTTTTTGATCCTTGGGCCACAAGTCAGAACGAAGTTGACGGGAATATTGATCTTAAACGTCCTGACTATCGTAAAATTGTCCGGAAGGACAATGTCCTCGCTCATGCTTCGTAGTTCTGCGTCGAACATTTTCAGACTGATTCTGTGCGCTCCAAGATTTCGGAATCGAATTGCAACAGTCGAAAAGATGCCGCGCTCGTCGCCGTAGCTGCTTTTGCTCTCCTGAACTGCTCTCATACACACAGAATTATGACGTCGGGAAAATACCTGGGAAAGTAAGTGTCGATAAGCCCAACATATCATCAGTGGAAGCTCACCCTCTTCAGTAGTCTCGAAGCGTCTGAGAGCGAGTTGCTTCCCAGGAAAGTCTTGTAATTATGTTTCGCAGCAGGTAGATTGTTATAAATATCGTCGACTTGGAGGGTGGTGACCTGGTGACCCTGATAAGTCAACTTTCCATGAAGTTCCTCTACGACTTCGTCGATGGACAGGTGGTCCTCGAGCACTCGCTTTGCTATGTCTGCCTGGTACTCTTCACTCAGCTTTCTCAAGTCAATTCTCTCCAGCAGTGATCCAATGAGACACGCTGCGAGTAGCCTGTGGTCGGTTAAGGCGCAGAATACTCCTCTGATGAGTCCGAGAAAGTCAACTTCGTGGAATATCCACATAATCAGCAAATGAACTCACAGGGTCATATCTGATAGCGCCTTATAGAAGTCTATCGCGTATTCCTACATGTCATCGTCAGATTTGTGAGTACAAGGGAAGTAAGCAACAATCACCGTGGTATTTCCAAGAGTCGGTTCACAAGCAAGAGTGAACTAGAGTTGGATATCGAAATCTAGTCTCCATGATCTAAAAAGAACCACCTACGATCGAATAGCCCTGGAAAGCCATTTCTCTGGCCAGTTTGATAGGGTCACCGACAGTTACACCTTCACGAAACAAAATCAACGGCATCCCAATACAGCATACGTTAAGAAATACCTCTAGGGCCACCATCGGGAAAAGAATCGTCACGCTCCTTGATACCATGTGGTGCAGCATCCGTAGTTACAACGAATGCCTTCAATGCCTCGTCTCTCCATCCATTCATCTTCGTAAAAGCAAACTCTAACGCTGTACTGAATGCTTCAGGTCTATCTCCGCCACCTAGTGCCCTGATAGGCGCAAGGTACTCCTCCATTTCTTTTACGTTGTATGTGAATGCGTGCGGCTTGACAACGAAATCGTTTTCCTCTATGGGATAGTCGCGGTACGCGATGAGTCCGATTTGGAGTCCATCTTGGCTTCTCAACCTCCCAGAAGCAGCAAGGATGCTGCAGATTTCGACAATGTTGTTCTTTGCGCTTTCGATATAACTGCCCATGCTTGCAGTAGAGTCAAGAATGAATAAAAGATCGCTGTACGTTTGTTTCATTGACTGTTTAACGGGCTAAACCATGAAGACGAAGCCAAAAACTCACAGTGTCGCGCCATCATCTAGTTCCTCACCCATGACTGATAGCAGAAGAAGTGGCTTTTTGGAACAAGGAAGGAAGACTTCGCTAGCTGAAGCGCTTACTTGGAGGGGGGATCGTGTGCACTCTAGCCGGAGTTCGTCTCGTAAGGCCGATCCTCACATGAACCACGAGAAAATAGGTTTCGATCCTAGCTCCAGGCGACATTCGTGCTGCCAAAAGCATGGAAGAGTAGGGCGTCAATCTGATAAACGAGAAGGAGTTTTTGCGATATTACTCGAGGCTAGTTCCGGTCGGTCGATTGTAATTTCCGCCAAGACTCAATGGTGCGAAAGCCGGACTAAGAGCACCACATCTTCCAATAGGATGGCTAGAAAAGCACGTTCAATGACTCAAGATAAGCGGTGAGCTTTTCAGTAAATTTTTCAACGCTCCTGCCTGGAGGAGGGGTTGGTGTGGGAAAGACCAGGGTCGACCGACCGATTAGGCAATTTATTCGGGATATGCCGCTCTTGTCAGTGAACGAACGTCCTAGTCCACTCCTTCTCATTCGAAGATAGCATCCAAGGTTCTGCAACCACTTGATATTATCATATAAATCAGATTGACGCTCATTTCGTTTTGCGCAGTGGAAACAGGTGGAACCATTCCTTCCATGTCTTGGAAGACTTTCAGACGCTCATTTCACAAGCACAAGCAAATCGCCCAATCATCTTCTCTTTCTGAGGGCTCGCACTACTGTGCGTGCTTCATCACTGAGCTCACCAGAACTGTAGTCCTCCGACGGTATAAAAAGGGTCAAGTCTTCTGGTTGGACTACTCAAGCTCATAGTCGAGTTTTATCAACACCAGCCACCCCAGCTTGAACCTCAATATATACGCGAAACACTCGAATCATGTCTTCAAGTGTCAACGTCGATTTCACTAACACTGGCACAGAAATTGCAACTATTTCGTTCACCGATCATGTCGGTAACGCTATCGGACCTATCGTACGTCCATATTGCTATTCGTTTCTTGAATGTCCTTGCACGTAATGACCGATTAACCCCTCACCCAGGTCATCCGTCCTAACCAAGTCATCCGTCGCAAGTTTGAGATAAACTTCTCGTACTTCTTCACGTTCGGAAGGGGCCGCCACGAGCAGACTACCACGTACGTATATACATCTCTAGCATCGGAAAGACAAAGTAACTCATCACTGTCTTCTACAGCCAAAACTTCACGAACAATGCTACGGTTGACGTGAATAAGTACTTTGTCTAAATGGAGCGCTTGGTCAAGGTAGATGTTTTTTTGTACTATATACCCATTACCCATCGTTCTGATACACGAGGAGTAGTGAAGAAACTCGAGTCGCTAGCTTATCTACGTCCAGAAAGATGAATCCATAGTATTGTCCAGTCAAGCATTAAAGATATGTATTTGAGATAGTTATAAACGAGAAACGAGAAGATAAGAATTGGAATTGAATTGAATAAGCCGTATGGTCGAGAAACTTTATCTAATTACATGAGTTAATTACATGAGTTATGGCATTACATAAGCGTGCGTCATCCCACAAGTCAGCCTCGTCTCTCGCTCACTGACTGATACCCGTCTCCTTCTGTCTCGCGAGAATAGTTACCAGTATTCTCAGCAACTGTAAAGGTTCATTTAACGAGCACGGCTATTTCATCATCGAGTCGCTAAGTGTCGACGGACAAAAGGAACAGACTTCCAACGAGCTTTTGCAAGTTAGCTCAGGGCCTCTGTGTCCCAACTCAGTCTATTCAAATTCGGTTATCATCGATACAGCCTTTTCAGCGATCTCCTTTACCTCTTGCGCTCAAATACCACTTTTTCTGTAATCCATGGCGTCCTCCGAACGCACTTAACAATACACAAAGCCTCCTGGCGATTACGAGATCCGACGATTTGAGAAGGAGGACTTCTTGACAGCCGATGGCACAAACTTCTTTGCCTGGAAGGCTATGCAGGAACTTGTTCTGACTTGCAATGGTTGGCTCGGCTTCGTCGAAGGGACTTCGCGGCGTCTAGATGTCATGATTTATCCGGAGGAAGCTGAGTACTGTGAAACTCCAGCTGGCTTTCAACATCGACTTCCGCTTTCTCGGTGAACTACTAGCGGAAAATAAGACTTCTAAAGCTCTCTGGAAAACGCTCAATGATCAGTTTGGTCGGAAGACGTCTCACGAGCGTTTTATCGCAAGCTCAAGACTCAAAGCAAAGAGACTCGAGGTTGGCGAGTCATTCATATCATTGCTCTTAGGGCACTTCGAGCTGAGTACATAGACCGAGGGGGTTCTATGGATGAATCTGAGTGGCGCACGATCAGCGTTTTGTCTCTAGCCAGCCACGGTTACGATACGATACGAAGCGGTACGATGAATGAAGCGGACACGATGAGGATTGAGAGTATTTGTGTGGAGTCGATGTGAGACGTCTCTAATAGCAATGTGAGTCATAATGAAATTGTGCTCAGTCTGATGAATTTAGTGGAAGACTCTTATTTTTGTACCTAATGAAATTGTGCTACACAGGAAGAGATATGCAGAATGAATATAAGAGCCTCATCTCAGTCTGATGAATATAGTAGAAGACTGAGGTGTTACAGCGAGAAGCTGGTTGTACGGAAAAGGAAATAGTCTGAATGAAAATAAAACAGTCACGACGACCAGTTCTCAACAATGAATGCCTTCCATATTTGCATCAGTCTTCTGTGAAACCAGTCTCGAGGAACCATACAAAAGGGACTCTCCCTCTTCTGAAGCAGATGCAGATGCTTTAAGACAAGAGTGAGCACTGATCAATTGTAACATCGGATCGCATCGACGCACTCTTTCTATCCTTAGAGTCTGGTGAATGATCGTGAAGTAATGCAGAACTTACATTCGATCGGCCCCGTTGGGACCATGGTAGCTCTGCTCGGTTCACGGCGAGAGCGGTGCGATCTAATGGTCCATTTGATTCGGGCGGAGTATTATTTTCGAGTAGCTCTCTGGTAGCAATCCCAGGCAGGACGTTCTAATGCACTAGTCGTCGTTGACCCTGCATCTTCTGAAATTTTAGTGCAGTGCTATCATGAAAATGATATAGAAACATACTGCACGATGAGACTTTCTCTTCTGCTCCTTGTGTTGGCCGTTGCATTTCTGCCATCGTACCATGATCTCGGACAGGGACGAGAGACGAACTCCAAGAAGCATCGTAGCGAATGATGTTGTCCCCGCTGTTCGAAGTCACTAAGTTCTGCTGTGAACCCAGTTCGGAACCTGCTGTCGGGACTTTCAAGGCTCGATTTGTGTACTGATGTTTCGTGACTTGAAGCACAATTCGGAGCACAGCCTGTGTATGAGAATCTTCAATTGACCGATTAGCTGCCTTTGATTTTGCTAACATAAATGTATCCGATCAGATGTACCGATCGGAAGATTATTTACGACAAATGGAAGTACCTGTCGTTTCTCCGTCCGTATCGTTGATCCCAGGAGCCGGAGACCGAGAATGTGTCTCTGCATACTCGACGTGTTGTTCGCTGAGGGCTATTAAATCGAGTGAGCGAATCGTAGGACAACGTTTAGGAGCAGGCAAACCTGATGTCTTATAGTCACTCTTTAGAGAGGTTTCGGAAAGTGTGTCAGATCGCCTATTGGATGCAGACGAGCTCTTAACCTGCGAAGAGTTAACAGTAGCCCTTAACTTGGTCTCTGTAACGAAAAGTCAGGAAGGGATGGTACCTTCAGCTAGCGGTCTAAGTTACCTTTGAGAGTCTGATTTTCGATGCTTTTCTTTGATTCAGATTCTTGCGCAACGGGCTTTTCTCCTGTGGTGTCTTCCGCTTCATGCATCTTTTGCGATGTCAAAGGGCTTGATAGATTGGCTGAGTCTAAACGAGCGCGCGATGTTTAGACTATCTCGTCTACGTCAATGCTAACCCATAAGTACCTTCCGAAATGAACGGTTCCCGATAGAAGTAAGGGCTATAGGAGAAGCTTCTACAGGTTTATGAGATGCGCTAGCTTGATGCGCGGAAACTTTAGGGGAGCCGAGTGATTTAGACGGTGATGAATCTTTACGATGATAGGAGGTAAGCACGATCCCATCATGTTTGTAGACGATTACAGACAGACCTTCAGACACAGGTCTTCTACACCCTGCAGGTTGGAACAGTCGGTCCTCTGAGCTAATATTCTTCCTTCGTTGAGGAGTGCCACCGCCGCCTTTCTGTACTACGACAGTATTAGCTTTTTCTGACGCCGAGCCTTCCGTGTCAGACTAGTTTGGTCAAGTAAGAGAACGGACCCATCGAGGGTGCCTATTCCGAGACCGTGTTCTCCGGCTTTCATACATACATTAAAGTCCAAAGTGTTTTGGTCGATCCCAACGACACATTCTGATGCTGATTTATCCTGCAATCCGCTCTCGGCAGCAGGGGAATATGCGACCGCGCGGCCGACTGAGCTAACGGAGTCATTTCATCTCTTCGCCGGACAAATAGCGCCATTTTCAATGTCTAACAAGCAAATGAGCATCTTAACGCGCACATTACGAAAGAATACTCACCATGGCTCTTCCGATCACTACGGATGAGCGGGACACTACTATTTACTTCATCGGACATTTCATCGCTTCGCAAGCCTGGAGATTTCACGGAGTTCACCGCCGGAGTAGCTACCGGGTCGTAATTTAAATCCTCATCGGTCCTAGCGGAATCGGAAGAGCTAACTCCTGATTGCGCATGGCTGAATACTGGGATATCACCGGCATCGGCTTTGTCTGTCAAGGCTGCAACCTCCTCATTGCGCTGGTGGAGCTTAGAGTCCTGCTTATCATGGGCATCAACAGAGGGCGGAATTGCAGGGCTCGATGGTAAGGGAGGTTTGGTATGGCGGTCTTTGTCGAAACGTTAGATGACACCTATCAGATCATTAGACGCACGCACTGGAGTCTAACTCTCGGGCGCTTCCATCAAGATGTCTGCCACGATCATCCGTCTGTTCAACTGGTTTTCGCAAGTCTACGCTTTTTTCACTCTTGAGCACTGGATAAGGTAATCATTCAGCGTCCAAGAGATGCGGGGAGGTGCTAACAACGTACCATCGGCATACGCAAGACGCTGCCCACTCGATATCGGCTGCTTCTTCGCGTTGACAGAGTTGATGAATGTTTGCTCGCTACCACGAGAAGCTCCTACTGTATGACAAATCTGCAATACTGAAGGCGTCTTGGAGGAGTCTGGGACTTGCTGAGCAGAATGTGCACGACTTGGAACGGAGTTGTCGTGCTCGGGTACTGCTTCTCTTGAGATTGTCTCTGACTTCAGCACTATCAGTGCTGGTTTCTCAGTATCACGATTCGCACGAGAGACTGGGACTAAAGTCTATTGTCAGTTCCTGTAGTAGATGCGTGAATATGTGTATACTTATATCTGGTCGCTGGGATTGAGACGCCAAAACCAATACGGAGTCGATCATGTGATCATGTTTCTTCTCGGCACCAGCCGAGTCGGAACTGAGCTCCGGCTCGACCTCGGATGCCGAGGCTCTGATTCATCCCACCTGGCTGCTCATAAAATAATCATATTTATTTTTGGCCAGTACTAACAGCAGTACGTACTCATAAGCGCAACCTAACTAGGTCGTGACAAGAGGGCATGACGCGGCCTAGTTAGATAAGACAATACATTCATGGCAGGTGTGTCTTACGCTGACTCCAGTCATTGCGCCAGTATAAAAGTCTGGAGGGACCAAAACTCTCCCATCCTTGCATCCTTGCAACTCTGAATCTTACCGCCATGTTTTAGCATGGTAGTCCCATTGCCCCAGCCTTGCTTCTACTGACACCATGTATCCATTGTCGAGGAATAACGGGAATCAGATACGGTCCCAGGTCGCGAAGCGTAAGAGCATCTCACACAATGTTCC
Source organism: Sanghuangporus weigelae (assembly GCA_033182465.1). NCBI lineage: Eukaryota > Fungi > Basidiomycota > Agaricomycetes > Hymenochaetales > Hymenochaetaceae > Sanghuangporus > Sanghuangporus weigelae. Next base: position 3,155,557 of record CP137319.1, on the reverse strand, counting down.
TCTGTAATTTATCTGAAAAGTGCCAACTTGCGCCCAGGCATCCCGCCACCCTCGAGGGACAGAGAACTTTCCCCCTTCGTCAAGCGTAAAGCCGGTAACAGCATATGACAATATGATTCTCCGAGATTTATTTGAATGACGACAATTTGTGACTAGGTGACTCGCCTCAACTTGCAAAGCATGTACTGCCGGAGGATTTGTTTGGAAAGCCCGATGACGGTGAGAGCATTGCATTCAATGTCATATCCCCTTTAGACTTATCTGAGAATTTGCAATTAGAGCCGCCGTCTCCAGAATGTAATCATGAAGATACATTCATGTTGAAAAGGGGCAAGACTAGTGAGACACTTTTTCCCTTATCAAGCAAAGACAGGCGTTGAGTATGACTCAGTTCCCTTGTGGGACGAACAGTCACCCCCTCTTCCAACTGATCTAAAGCGGCAACTAACGAGTTGGAAGGAACGTCATTTTGTCGAAGTGAGTTGTTGTAGTCTTTGTATTTTTATATAACGCCCTGATCCCCTCTAGGGTGTTATTATAAAGAATGGTGTTTACCTTGAATTCCTCAGCTCTATACTCGCTGAGCTGCCGGCGGACCTTAGTGTGAGTATCAAGTCTTTCTTATGATGCGTAACTAAAATTGATCTACTTATCGGCAGTACGACTTTGTTCAGGAAGGAGAGGATGAAGGACGACTTATCGTTTCTGGAGATCCGAAGTATCCTATTAGATGTCCCGCTGAGTTCAACAAGGCAGCGGAATATGTCGGCGAATCCTTCGTCGACGTGTTCATTGGTGCCATGAAGGCATGCTACAATACCATAATTCTTAACTATGATCCCGTCCACCGCCCCTTCGACAACAATGGTCTCAAATATGAAGCGCGTATAACATGTCATTTTATACTATAATACTTGGTAACTTACACTCGGTTAGACAAGAGCGGGTGCTAATCTTGATGTCTCGGGCGAGACACGTGGACCAGACAACCCAAATCCTGACAGAGCACGTTCCTTCATTCCAGACGGAGCTATGTATGTCAATGGGCAGCCGGTCGTTATCCTGGAGGTTGCATCATCGCAGACGCCTCAAGACATTATGGAGCGCGGTGAAGACTGGTTTAGAAACCCTATGATCAAGCTTGCAATTTTGGTAAAGGTATGGGAGAAGGGAAAGCACAAACCAGGACCGATGAGGGGCCGTTCTCCTTATATACAAGCTGAGCAGCACACAGTGCAATGGACATTTCAGCAGTTCACCTCTAAGCTCCGTGAGTCTGAATCGGGCGACCTCTTAGTAGAGCTGGAGGGTACGTATCGGAAGTTCGCTAGTCCCTTCCGTGCTCGCGCGGTGCTCCTTTGGAGAACCGGGGAGAACGAGTTCACCTATTCCAGGAGTCCTGTGAGTTAACTTTTCTTCACTGTGTGCCTGTTCTAAAATATCGCTTTTGGCTGTCACTGTTGTCAGTATGAGTTAGACGTGCCCGAGCATGTGGAACGAATGAACACCAGATTAGCCGAGCGCACACAGAATATCAGACAGGCATTGGGACTGCATCCAGCATGGACCATACAGTTCAATGTCGCCGAAATAGTCAACGGAATCGCGGAGCAGAGGGATCACGCCGCCTACCATCGATACGCTCATTGGTTCCGTGATCTAGGACCCCGTCCCAAGCCAGAGGTTGAGAGTCCACCGTCTTCACCTTAGACCGTCGGTGGAGTACATGTTGTATTGATAATACTGAGGGGAGCCGGTCTAATAGTAGTTTCAAAGTCTATGATGTCAGCTTCTATGAATGTACTTAGTCTAGTATTGTGAGCCCGCTTATGCATGATTTGTTCCTTGAACCCAATTGTCATACAAGCAAGAGCTTGTTATATATAATTAGCACGTCTCAGGCTGGTGCGGATATTCCATGATAAAATGTCTGATTATATATATGTACGATTAGTACTGGTCTGGTGACGAGTCTTCGGGGAATAATTGGACTGGCCGGCAACCAGGTGCTGCCTTCTTCCTTTATATATCTACTCGCTAATCTTTCATGCCAAAATGTGAGTATATTATTCTAACAATCATTTAAAATCACTTACCATTTCGGACAAGTATACTTCAACTGCATGCTCGCTTCGTAAGTATTGATAAGTTTGTCTACTAGTTAGCATTTTTCTGATTACTTGCTCAACTTGAACGCCCGGTCAAGCATTCGTGAAAATCATATGCGAGATGGTGGAGCAATGAGCATCCGGTTGGAAAATCTTCCGTCCAACTCTGCAGACAGGTCATCAGGATCCGATAGTAGAGTTCGAAAAGTACGTTCTCTTGCTTAAAATCTCGCATTCGCAGTCCCAAAGTCGATGAACTTCGTAAAGCCTGCCAGTCCCGGAGACATTGAATACAGGATAGATATTGTTGTTCAAAACGATTACCAAGGGAGACAGGTATGCATTCATTTTTTATGGGACTTTGTACATGAGGCGATAACTTTCTCTCGTCTCTAGGAGCTAGAAGAGAATTCTTCCGAAATCAACATCAATTTAGCTCCGATTCGGTCACGAAGCCTTTGAGTGACATATTAGTGGCAATGGACAAGCCGTTAAACACATCTAAGTGGCGAACGACGTGGGACGACGGTTGACTCTTGACGCTGGGATTGTATCCCCCTTATGGTTATGCTCGTTTACAATAGAATAACCGCGAAGACGTACAAAATGAATAACTTACTCCGCATTTTCGGATCCAAACTGGCTATGGCTCGAGAGAATTAGGATCAGATTTGAGTTTTACAAGTGAACGGTCTCTACCCTCAGCTTGCCCGAACGTTATCTATATATATATCTCGTCCAAGGACGAGTTTATTGTCGATGACGAAATGCCGAGCGATGATATCAAATGCACGACGAGAAGGGCACCCAATAGACTCGGTGATAGGGAAGAGTTATCATCCCAAATCGTTTAATAATCACGGACACTTAGATGCGATAGGCTTTCCAGAAAAATAGTGACGAAAGACGTTAGGGATTCACCATCTTCACCTTCTGCTGGTTAGAGCGTCGCTTACTTCGCTCGATTTCTCTCCGAATTACGATAGCGCTTGTTGTGTACTTCATTTAGAGTTTGGTTACGTATTGCACTGGCCTCACTATTTGGGAATCCGAGGCCAGATACATGTATCATACCCCTAAATCATCCAATACACGTACCGTCAGTCGGACACAATCGACGTCTAGACAGAAATATTCTCGTAACAGTCATATCAAACAGAGGTCTCTACTGTCACATGGGGTCCAGGTCGTTTTCACCTGCCATTCTAAGTCTAGCGGAGCCAGTCTTGTCTTTGTAAAATACAATGTCACCTGCACATCATCAAGTCAGAACAAGGAATTAGCGAATACTACAAGGTGATTGACAAATTGAAGAAACTAACCCTTCGCATCGACATATCGACAACGCAAAGCGTTTTCCCATAAGGCTCTAAACACCGGCGTATCACAGGAGATATAGTCATCACCAAGAACTGTTTTTGCGTATTCAGTAGCCTCTTCGAGATGATCTAGGAGATAGACCAGGAAAGATTAGATTATGAGTAAATTGTACAAAGAACAAGATGGGAACTCACAGAAAGGCATGTTAGGGAAGAAATGATGCACGATGTGGTAATGGGCGACCTAAACCCATTCCGTCAAAACCAAGTAATACAACGCGAAAAAGAAAGACTCACACAGTGCAGGAAGAATTTACCCTGCCAGCCGAGGAACTCCCGGTCAACGGTGACCAACGCTCCGCGCGAGAACGTATACGCTCCGTCCCTATACCGAGGTAGCATAACATCCGTATGATGGAGGGATACGATCATCGCAACCCAGTGGTTCAGAAGTATCCAAGGGATACCGTATAATCGCATCACGGCACCAGTGCTTAATGGCGGAGTTCTCGCAGCGCCGGCCAGCAAAGCGAGATTGAGCAGCAGTCCTACATCGGACAGAATAATAGCAAAACGCTGCGAACGACGAAATAGTACGCAGAACGCTGCAGCCAATATTAAGTGCGCGACTGGAAATAACTAGGCTAGCGACTTACGGTTAAAATGGCTAGTCCACCCTGGATATCGTGCTTGCCCAGAGATGTTGAGAAGGAGGTAGCTCTGAAAGCCGAATATCTGCTGGAACGCAAGCTTGATGACCTGAAAGATCGGAGTATCTTCCACAGCCTCCCAGCCTCCAGAATCATGAGCTGGCTGATCTGCATCCACGATTCTGGGAATGTAGCTGCAACGCAGATTATTCTTCACAGATGCAGGACATAGTAGGAAATAGTCACGTACTGTTCATCTTTCTCAAGATGGCCATTGTATCTGTGATGCTGTCGGTGCGAGTATTTCCAACTATAGTAAGGCGTCCCAAGAAGTGAATGAAGAATCTACGAGCATTCTTTAGTACCCAGTACTTAAGGATCAGCTGAAGTACACGAACAAATCCCACAAAATCGTTGAGAACGGGATAAGGAGAGAAGGAACCGTGACCACACTATTTAATATGTGAAAAGCCTGTTGCGTTGTTCAATCAAAGACGGACTCACCTCGTGAGCAAGGAGCCAGAGAGCAGCAAATGAGAGGCCTTGGAACCACCAACTACATAGAAGCATGCATTAGACGATTCTTTCCTTTCGTCACGTTTAGAGCCGAGAAAGAGGACTACTGACTATAGGCACCAAACAAGTCCACGAGCCATCGAGACATACACCCGAAGCTCCTTACGTGCCGTTTCGCTACAAGCCACCAAATATCCGTCTACTGTCCATACTAGCGAAGCTAATAGAGTAGTCACGAAAATGTCTCTGGCTAAGTAATACAGAGACTTTGAGGTGTCAGGGATGAAAAGTCGTTCTGGGATCACGCTCTTCACTTCCGCGGCTGTACTGCAAAATGGTTATGGTATGGAGTCATATATTCATTTGGGTTGAGGAAATGTGACATACACTTTGGACGGTCTGAAAGTGCCGGGTCTGTCTTCGCATTTCTTACACATGCTGGATGTGGGCAGGTTCCGGTGCTGAGAGGGAGAAGGGCTACATGGTGGGCGTCCGGCGATACAACAGACAGCCGAGCCGATAAAGTTTAGTTCTTCGGAGCGGACGCTGATTGGTTGTGATGAGTGGAATAACCTCGATTTGCACCCGTGGGAAAGCTGCGAAAGGCATACGTCGTGCCACCGATCTTTGTTTCGTTCACACCTCGATCAAGAAGACGCACCGACGAGCAATGAACATCATATATCTTTCCGTCCATATTGATGCATACACACCACTGCCATTTTTTACATATTGCCATCTCAGTCATCGTCACAGCTACGGGACGAATCCCTCTCTCGCATCGGCATTCGTTGTAAAATGAGCAATGGCATCTGATGTACAGTTCTGTGGATCAAATGGAAGAGATATTGTTCGTTCCTCCTTACTTTTCAAATTGCAAAATTGTTTCATCAGTTCGTTATATGTACAGGTGCCGCTCGATTGGACTCGAGACTTCCCCAAGTCTTGGAGTTAAAGTTCTAGGTTCATAAATAAACGAACTCTCGCTATCTCGGATTCTCTGCAATGGCCTTTCCTCGTGCTCAGCTCGAGCTGGACAGCACTGTGGGTACCACTCTTGTTTCGCGGTCCTTGCCCTCGGCTGACTTCGCGATCCGTACAGTTCGGCTGCTTGTATCTCTCTGTTGTGTGCGTCCAAGCAATGATCGTCATTCTCGGCGTATTGAACTGACTGGAGCCGCGGGATAGCTTTTCTATGGGGTCAGTCTCCCAGAAGGGAATGGTGTCTAATGTCGTACTCACTTAACTATCAGATTATGGGGAGCAGGATGTGTTCAGATGTATTTCTACTATGAAGTGAGTTTCGCGTCGCTCGTAGAAGCGTCTTCCAGAATGCTTATCATACTTTCAGAAATATTCCAAGACCGATAAATGGCAGCTACAGTTGTATATTTTCCTGGTCTGGGCTGTCGACACGGTGCACGAAGCGCTTTTAATACAGTCTTTGTATATTTATCTGGTGAAGGAATTCGGTAACCTACTATTCCTGGCTCATCCTCAGCAGTTAGTATCTCTCTCAAAACGATAAACCCCGATAGCTTATCATTACTTGCAGTACACTGATCGACGAAATCGTCTTTGCTGGTCTCGTGGACACTATGGTACAGATTGTCTTTATTGTTCGCGTTTGGTACCGTAGGTATCTTTATCTACTTCACCTTAGCTCACTAAACGCGCTTTCTCTTCTAGTAAGCAATAAGAATAATCTTCTAACTGGATTCCTCGTCACCGTAGTGTTGGCACAGCTAGGAGTTACATTGTCCTACTTCGGCCAGGTTTATCATTTTACCAATGCCGCTCAGCTTCTGGGTGTCCTCAACACAGAGCGTGCTATGAATGCCCTTGTCGTTGTTGCCGACACGCTTATCGCAGTCGTCTTGATCTATCTGTTGTGGAATCGCCGATCGGGTATCCGAAAGACCGATTCTATAATAAAACGTCTGGTCATATATACGATTGGTACCGGTCTGGTGACGAGCCTTTGGGGAATAATTGGACTGGCCGGCGCTCAGGTGCTGCCTTCTTCTTTTATATACCTACTCGTTGATCTAGTCATGCCAAAGTGTGAGTATATTATTTTGATAATCATTTCAAATCACTTACCACTTCGGACAAGTATACTTCAACTGCATGCTCGCTTCGTAAGTATTGATAAGTTTGTCTTCTGGTTTTCGTTTTTCTGAGTAGTTTTGTTCAGCCTGAATGCCCGATCAAGCATCCGTGAAAACCAAATGCGAGATGGAGGGGCAGTGAGCATCCGTTTGGAAAACCTCCCGTCGAGCTCCGCGGGGAGGTCATCTGGACCAGACGGCAGAGCACGAAAAGTGCGTTTATGGATCAAAATCCTTCGTATTTACAGTCCCAGAGTTGATGAATCTTGTATAGCCTACCAGTCCCGGAGACAGAGACATCGAATGTAGGGTAGACATTGATGCTCAAAACGATTACGAAGGTAGACAGGTCCGTATTCATTTTTTAATGGACTTTGTGCTTGGTCTGATTAATCTCTCTCGTTTTCAGAAGCTGGAGGAGAACTCTTCCGAGATCAATATCCATGTGGCTCCGATTCGGTCATGAGTTCTCTGAGTGACATGTTGGGCCAATGAACAGGCTGTCATGCACTTCTCAGCAGCGAATATAACAATCGACCCTTGAACTTAAGGTTATGTACGTTTACGGTAGAATGACCGCGAAGGTGTACAGAATGAATAACCTATTCCACATTTTTCGATCCAAACTGGCTATGTCGACTCGACAGAATCGGGATAAGACTTGAGTTCCGGACGGTCCCTATCCTCAGCTCATCCGAACGCTCTTCTGCCCAAGAGGCTAAATTTTTTATTGTCGGTGACGAAATGCCGAGTGATGATACCGAACGCACAAAGAGAGGAGCAACCAGTAGACTCGGTGATAGGGAGGCATTATCCCAAATCGTCCAGTAGCCACTGCCGCTAACATTCCATAGGGTTTCCAAAAGAACGGTGACGAAGTACGTTAAATATCCACCATCTTCACCTTCTGCTAGTTAGAGCGTCGATTACTTTGCTCGACTTATGATCTTAGGGCTTGAGTTGAAATGTTAGCGAGGAACTCATAAGGGGAAGCACTATTCCAAAAATGGGGGGTCACCTCGCGAAGACTACTGTTTGAGAGGTTTATTGTTCTCTGTCTGTCCAACATTTTGTGTTGTCAAGAAATCTCAATCTGGACTTGGGTCTTCATAGGTCGACGTCCGATTTAGGAAGGCGTGGGAGTTACTTGCCAGAAACGAACATGTTCTGTTCTTTGGGCAATCCGGTTTTTGCCCGCTGTGGAACCTCACTTTCTACAAGCTCCCCAGAGCGTCAACATTCAATAATCAGCGATCATAAAACCCCACGGACTAGTCTTTTTGGTCCAATCAAATGTTCGAGTCCGAGTTGACGCCGAACTGCCCATATACGGGACTTACGCATGCCATTCTACAGCGGTCCACCACGAGGCACAGGAAAAAGCATCCGTTCTACTGCACTGGTATGCTTCTTTCAATTACAAAATCTTCCTCCTGACTCTTATCGTTTTGAAGCTTACTTCCTTTTGATCGGTGATACAACCTCGATACTGTTTTTCCTCAAGAATTCCGTGATCCCCATCGAGCCGTCTTGCATTAGACTTTACTAATCATCGGATGGGAACGATGAACCAGACACCGCTTCCTTGATGTCGTTTAGTGACGGTGTTGTCGTCCCGCCTTATGTCTCTCATACAGCTGGTGTCATCACCTGCCTGCTCACTCTGATCTTGAAGCCCGGGTTCAGTCGAAAGCTTGCTTGCCCCAACCCTCAAACTACGTTTTTCTAAAACTTCCACTATGATTGTTACTCGCGGTCAGCCAGAGCTTGACAGCACAGTGAGTTTCATGATGCATTGCTCGTTTTCGATACGACTAATGTCGCGACATGTTAGATGGTTTACTTATACATTGCTCTTGTGTGGGTTGACCTGAAGATCAACGCGTTTTCATTTTTGCTAACCAAGCCTTGTGTAATTTTACTACTGCGTAGGTTCTGCTAGTACAGAGGACTGCGGCATTGCACTTAATTCAATTTAAATTGGGGTGGAAGATGCGTTCAACTGTACTCCTATTATGTGGTAAGTGCGATGAATGCCCTTTCAGATGTTGTTCCAGAAGCTTGATACTACACGTACCCGTACAGAAATATTCCAGGACAGATAAATGGCAGCTCAAGCTATACGTGATACTGGATTGGGGTCTTGATACGACACATCAATGTATGTGTATTTGGTAAAGGAGTTTGGAAGCCTATTATCCTTGACTTATCCTCAACGGCCCTTGTCGTCGTCGTCACCGATGCCCTTATCGCTATTGTCCTGATATATCTTTTGTGGAATCGTCGATCGGGCATCAAGAAGACTGGTCCCATAATAAAATGCCTTGTCGTGTATACGATTGGTACGGGATTGGTGAATAGCCTATGGGGCGTAGTCGGGTTGGTCGGAGCAGAAATCCGGCCAACATCTTTCATATACCTTCTTGTAGACCTTGTTTTGCCAAAACGTGAGATTTCGCATTTAAAGGCCAGTCAGAGTCGCTGACAATCAGTTATCAGTATATTTCAACTGTATGCTTGCTTCGTGAGTAACATATGTTTTTACAACATCTTCAGCTCACTATTCTTCCAGTCTAATGCTCGATTAGGCCGTGAAGGCATATGCGAGATGGTGGAATCGGGAGCATTCGTTTGGACAATCTTCCCTCTAACACTGGAGGACGATCTATTGTGTTGAAAGGACAGGTGTGCTTAGCTCACTAACTTGTATCATGCTCGAAAGTCCGATACGCTCCACAGTCTGCAAACACCAGAGAGATAGCATGTAGGGTACACACTGTCATTCAACGTGAATGCCGCCAGGATGGTCAGGCGGGTCCCTAAAAGCCACATGAAGCGGATATCACACACCGTCTGATTTCTGTTTTTCTTGAAACTCAAAGAACCGGTTCAGTTCTCTGCCATCTGACCTTGACATCGCTATCTATCTGAGATTCATAAACGACTCTTTCGGATTTGTGAGTTTCTGTAATAAGTACGAAGAAGCGTGCGTAATTTAAATTACCAATGGATGTAATACTGCTTCCATTCACATCAATTTGGTTAAGCGCCCATCAAATGGAAAGAAAACGTGTCTCATCCGTTAGTTGACATGGATTCCTTTGCAGGACCATCAGTAATCTAGCTGGGTGCATTCGAGGTAAGTTGATGTAACTATCCTGTTACAAGCAATGTGATCCGCACCTTCATGTTCCTCGCGGTCAGATGTATATATCTCAAGTCTTCCTGAAAGACTTTTCGTGTCATTACTATGCCGTGCCCTTTACGTTGTGAGTTGAAAGACCAAGCGACATTGCTCGCTAATGTTGTAGCGACCATACACATCCGAGAGATTGAGATGCTCCTCTTCAGGTTGGAAAAGAGTTAGAGTGTTGGGACTGTTGAGTCGTGGAATTAAGGTTCAGAGATTTACAGGTTGATTACGTAACTGAGACGTTGCCGTTCTTAAGCTTCTCTGTCTGTTAAGCGCCTATGTCTGTTAAGCGCCGTACGTATGTAGAAGAGAACCAAGTATCCACCTCCTATTCCAACATGCCCCAGCATTGTGGGGTGCTTCACGACAGCAGCTCTGAGGATACGGAAGATGCAGTGCTTTTCAAATACATCGCCATCCGAGTCCCATGCCGTTAGAGGTTCAAATGCAACCGGGCAGATGCTGTCCTCGAGGCCTTGAACTACTTAACGAGTCCCACTTTCCCTCCTGTCGTCCCTATCTCAACCTTCACCCCCGAAGCTGTTAATCCCGACGAAGAATGGCAACACCACCTTCAAATACTACTCGTCGCGGGACTGCAAACGCAACGTCGGCTGACATCGCTGGACATCCATATGCAAAGAAAGTACAGGCGCTCATTCAGCTGATCAATGACCTGAGGGCTCATGGGTGAGTATCTGATAATGCCATCTTACAGTGAACCTGAATTATCGTAACTGTATCTTGCTCCTTCACTACTCTAAAGAGCACAAGCAGATGTTGATCTGCCTCGTATTGTGGTTATAGGAAATCAATCCGCGGGTATGTATATCTATAGCGTTGATCGTATACTATTGCTGCATAAGCTCACTGTATTCATGATAGGTAAAAGTTCTCTCGTTGAAGCCATGACGAAGGTGAAAGCATTCTTTCGTCACATTGAGTCATTGAATCGAACAAAATACAGATTACTGTTCCTCGATCTCAGGGAACATGCACAAGGTCAGCTCGAAAAGCTTAACACTATATAGGTCACCACACAACTACTTTCGATAGATGCCCTATGGAGTGCAGATTGTCATATTCTCCTGAATCGTTCAGGTGTCAAATATCTCTACGTATAGAGATAGATGAGCTCGGTAACCCGGTACACAACGTGAGAGAAACGAAGTTTGGTCCGGTACTTACTGATAAAAGGTGCAATACTTGCAATAGAATAGTAATTTTACTAATCTGTATCGATTTACACAGCACCCTAGAAGAAATGCTGCGAAAGGCTCAGTTAGCAATACTCAACCCGAGTGTACCGAAGGAATTTTTTGTCCACCTAGACCTCGATAATCTAGAGCCCGGGCAGCCTCCATTTGGATCAAGGCGTCAGCTGCAATTCTCTCCGAATGTTGTTTGCATCGATATCTTCAGTCCAGTTGTTACGAATCTTTCTTTTATAGATCTGCCAGGTGAACAAAAATGGCTTGCCGAGATCATAGAAATGATCATTCATACATCTTCGTAGGCATTATCTCGAATGTGGCGGACGGAGAGGATAGAGGAAATATCAGTCTGATCGAAAATCTAGTTAGGAGAGAGATTGCTGGAAATTCTCTCATACTCCTTACAATCACTATGAGAGGTCAGTATATTATTATTTCATACTCTGCGAGATAATGTCGACTTTATTACAGACGATGTTCACAATCAGAAGGCTGCTCTACTTGCCAAGGAAGCGGATCCTGATGGTATACGCACCATAGGTCAGCCTATGTTAATGTCGAGGCTTATTCTCGTATTCTGACAAATTCTTGATATCTTCGAAGGTGTGCTTACAAAGCCAGACACTCTGCAGACGGGCGAGCATGACGAGTGGCTTGACATACTCGCGGGCCGGAAGCATCCACTCACTCATGGTTACTACGTCACAAAGCTAGCAAGCGCGGCTGAGCTACAGTCACGGACCACGTATGACGACAACCGTGATCGCGAGATGAAGTTCTTCGCCAGTGAGCCGTGGTGTGACCAAGTGTCTAACATAAGGCAGCGTATGGGTGTGCCAAACTTGACAGCTCAGCTAAGCGTACTCTTGAGCCAGCTGATTGAGAAAACGTATGTTCATCTTGCGCCATGTTCTGATTCACCTTGTCGATCTGTCAGCTTCATCGTACTGATGGTCGTATATCACATGCAGATTACCTAAACTGAGGCAAACCTTGCGTTCATCTTTGCGCGATACACTGCAAGAGCTGTATGATCTGCCCCCACTGCCTTCTGAAAATCCGACAGTCGAGCTTCTGCAACTGATCGTAGAGTTTGATACACAACTTCGGGATTGTGTTCGAGGGATTTCCGGACACGAAAGTCTACTTCAGAACTGTCGTCCTGCTTATGCAGAGTTCAAGGCTGATATAAAGACCACGACACCCAACTTCCATCCATTCCTGAAGAGTGAGATGGGGGAAGATACTGAGGATTTATTTTCAGATGCTGGATATCGTCAAGTGATAGAAGAGATGGGCGACAGCTTTGACTCAACCGAAGAGCCAATTTTTCTCGATGATATGCGCGAACGTATTGATCGGTAAGCATCTGCCATTCCGAAGTCTCCGAAAGTACCTTATTTGGTTCCCATGGTTTCTAGCATGGTAACGAGAGAACTACCACACAATACCCCCTACAGAGCTAAGGTGCAATTTATTGAAGAACGCTTCATTTTGTGGCAACAACATTCGCGAGCCTGCTTTGAAAAGGTGAACGTTGCCTATCAACGATGCCTCGACGACCTGATTGCCAAAAATTTCGGCAAGTATAAAAGCGGTGGTCTTTACGATGAAGTGAGGTACTCAGTTCCTTGATTCTCCCTCAAAATTTCTCCGATTGAAGTTCATTTTTAGGAATATAGTTGATTCTGAGCTGCAGCGTGCGAGGATAGCCACGCTCGACCGTATTGCTTGGCTGCTCGAGCTTGAAAAAGACCCGTTCACATTAAACGATGTATACTTGTCGGAAAGAAGCAAGTTCTTCATGTCTTTCCGCCAACAACGGCAGGTAAATCTCACTTGCGTTCGAATTGGGTGCTCAGCTTGACCTGCGGTACAGAAGAAACAAGCAGGACTTCCCGTCGATTCAGACGACATTCGCCGCATCGTGGAGGACCTCGCGAGAATTGGCATCTGTTGCAGCGAAGAAGATCTCTCGCATTTAGGCATTTCAGAACCGCATGGGGAGGAACTTATAATGATGGCCGAAGCATCGGCATTCTTCCGTATTGCCTACAAGGTATCAGTTCTTGTTGTCACAATTGCTCTGAATAGAGTACTTATCGAACCGTTGCCTATAATAGCGGATAATTGACAATCTACCGCGTCTCATCGATGTCGACTTCCTAAAGTGTCTCCGTACCGGCATGAACGCGGCACTAATCTCGGGGCTGAGATTGGACAAGGGCGACAAGGATACGGCAAAACGCTATCTGAGCGAAGACCCTGACATAACGTATCGCCGCCATAGCCTAGAAGTTCGCCGGGACCGGCTTCAGGAATTAGTTATTCGACTCAATGGTTCAGCTTCTCCTGGGGTATGATGAGAGCACGTTAAAGGCCCAATCCTCTCCAGGTGCTCTCTCTGTGCTCTCTCTGCGTGACATAGTCACTTTGATAGATAGGAATATCCTTCGTGATGTGTGTATTTTGGGATTGATATGCGCGCGAACAAAGATTAGACAGTGCACTGACTTGTTTGAATTTCTTCAAGCTACCATCTTCACTATTCAACGAAAATTATGTTTGTCGTTCGACCTCTCGTCATTAATATAAATCATGTAGCCATGTCTCTTCCGGCACCGACTCGATATATATATACCAAATTCACGCACATTTCAAATGCTTCGAAGGTGGTCCGCGAAACCGCTTTCCAATCATGTCGCCAAGAGAAGTACGCGGACAGCAGCATCAACAGATTTCGCCTCTTATGTGGGTGCGAGAGACGCCACCATTCTCGGTATTGGGAATGTACTCAGTCTGATGAATATAGTAGAAGACTCTTTTCGTATACCTATTGAGAATGTACTATAAGGAATGTAAGGACATAATACTGTGCGGAATAATGTGAAGACGCCTCACCTCAGTCTGATGAATATAGTAGAAGACTGAGGTGTTACAACGAGTGGCTGGTAGTTTATAAACGTATCATAAAAGGAAATGGTCTGAATGTGAATCCTACTATCACGACGATCAATTCTCAACACTCAGAACTTATTACCACCTCGATCCGAGTCGCTACTGTCCCGTGTGGGAGGTGATCCTCTGTTACGATATGATTAAATCCAGATGCAATGGACATCGATCATGGATGAGAGTACCACTTTAGGTGATCGATCACCGACATCACCGCACTCCTGTTTCGAAATACTTCAAGTTACATCAAGACTCACAGATTGAGGAACTATCTAAATTGCAAAGACCGCTCTACTCGCGACGCTCGCTTGGGATAGGCCAGACAAATTTGAAAACACCCAAAATATGGCCCCGTTCTCATCTCAAGGTGCTGATGATACGTACAATCATCGGGCGCGGTTGGGATTTAGATGTCGTGCTGGCATAACTATAGTGCGTTGATGACTTGCGTAATGTTGCTCTGCGATTGACATGTCTGCCACCGGAAGACCCTATATAGAGCTTCTTTCAGCGGAATAGCTCTAAGGTAGCATACCAAAAATCTCAACTCAGAACCTACATATCGAGATCATTATGACTCTTGGAGTTAGCGAAGCGACGCTTATTGCCGTCTTGTTTGAAGCAGTTCTGTTCGGTGAGTCTATTTTCCATCGGAGCATTACGCGTCCTTATGCACTCAATGGGACGTCAGGAGGATTCACAGTCTTCTATGGGATCGCCCTGTATACCTCCGTGCCGAAGTTAGGAAGCCGTCTGAACCAAATCATTCTGGCTGTGGCCACCGGGATGTATGCGCTCGCGCTCTCCGTACGTGCCTTGGAGATAATGCTGGATGAATCGATATCTGAAATCAATAACACTTAGCATTTAGCTATAGATATTCAACGAATTATCAATGCCTTCATTCGTGTTTCGGACACAAAGGGCTCAGATGCGAGTCTGAGCAAGCCGTCGGACCCTCTTTACGTGGCTCAAATCTCCGTCTATACCGTGCAGACCATGCTTGGAGATGCGTTCATGGTAAGTATGTCTGTCATTACCACATAATGCCATCCGCAACATTCGAAACACATTAGATCTATCGCTTGTACATCGTATGGGCAAAGAATAAGCTCATCACTGCTCCAGCCGTCCTTTGCTTTTTGGGAAGCATCGGTACGCTTGCCGCAAAACTCAGGTTCACGTAACTGATCCCTTCTAGCCGTCGGTATTGGAGGTCCATTCGCTGTTTCGCGAGCTTTACCAGGCGACTTGATCTACGTCGCTAAAGTGAAGCATTGGGGAACTGCGTTCTACGCTATCACTTTGGTCACAAATTTCATTTGTACGGGTAGGTCCTTGATTGAGACAAAGGTAATGCAAACCATCGCTCATTGCAAGAACTTACTCAGTCTTGATTGCACTCCGCATATGGTGGATTGGCCATCGTTCTTCAACATCTTTTACATCAAGGAACCTATCGCCAGTCCTGGCAATTATAATCGAGTCTGGCGCAATTTACTCCGCGACTCTCATCACGCTCATCGTGACATATACAATCAACGACTGGTCGCATTATTTCTTCCTTGATGCAGTAAGTCGCCCTATGTCAGTCAAGAATATGCATTACTGACGACGTATAACACAGATCTGTCCAGTGGTGGTAAGACTCTGTTCATCTGTTCGAGACATCATGGTATCCTGACAGGTTGTATGCAGGGGCTTGTCTTCACTGCCATCATCGTCCGCATAGGCCTCGGAGTTTCCACAGAAGCACCATCGGATTCGCGGAATCTCAATAGCCACAATTCGGCTGGTCAGCCAATCGCAGTGGAGATGATGCAAACGAGAATGGTACGTAATGATACCGGAGAGCTCATTCATTTGCCACGGGCGGGGTCATTCAACGATGGATTGATCCATCAGGACGTCAAGCCATCCAGAGGCCACATAGCGGCGTAAGCCGTAGAACCTCCCGGTTACGCGTGTCAACAGGGAATTCCGATTGCTGTATGGTATATATGTACATTTATCTCTTTTTTGCGTACGAGCGCTCCAGGACAATAGAATTGATCTATGTTGAGTTGCCTTTGGTATCCGATTCTCCACTTAGACTACGGAAGAACTCCGCGTAGGCGTAGTCAACATCAAAGAGCAGCTAGTAGGAAGACAAAGAAGTACTCAGTCAGATAGTTCGCATAATGTAGAGTAAGCTGAGCACCTGTCGAGATTGCTCTTCGGTGATTTCTTCTGATGCCTTCATCCCATTTAATGTGATAAGCCTGAAACATGCGAGATGCGTCACATCAACGGAATGACAGAATAGCGCACAACTAATGTACGCACCATGAAACCATTCTGCTTCGACCCTCCCAATCCTTGCTTGCCTTGAATCGAGCATAATTTGTCATAAGACCTTGCAAGATCGGGTGTAACTGATCTTTTGCACGCATACGCAATCGTAAAGCATCCATGAACGTGATAAAGCTCTGAGTATAAACAGTTAGCATGAGCTAGGGAAGACTCAAACAAGTACTTAGACGTGCCTGCGTAGTTTCTGCCACCCATTTGCCTGTCTCTGGCCCTGCATCACTGGAATGTTCTACAGTGGCAGGTACACCGACTTTGATGCGATGGAGTGCAGCAGGGTTATCCATCTGTACCACACACGCATATGATCAGATTAGCTCTCTTCACAGGACAATGCGGCAAACTCACTCGATATCGGGCCATGAACTCTTCTATCGAAGGTACGTCGTCAGCGACGAGTTTAAGCATCGTCTTGTACTGCGACAGCAGACGCGTACATGCTGGAGAATACCTCTTCATCGTCAATCAAACAATTTGCTCAGTATTCCTCGTCGCGCGGCCAAAGCTGAAAAGAAGCAGAGACTCACTCGGCTGCAGGCACGGCATCCCGGACGTACGCCCGCTCCAAGTAATCGAGCGCAACGATGACACCGAATAGCGTCGCGAGAAGGCTGTATTTCTCCCTTTCTGCGTTGTTCGTGTATAATCGGACCTCTTCGTCAAGTGAAATGGGAGCTTGAGCAGACATCTTTGGGAAGAACGAACAGAAGAAAAGTCAGCTAGGAGATGCAGCACGTGACGATAACGCGAATTCAAGCCTCGCCGATCCGCATAGTGATCGACATAATCTAGACAAAAGGCTATCACCGCGTTATGGCTTCCACTCATGAATCTCAAGATGCAACAGCCAATCCTCTAATGAACGCGCCTAACGCGCGCACCATCAACGCGATGAGCAGCACTACAAATGCCGAGGCGAACATGCTCCCTGAAACCAAGAAAAGAGTCCCATCCGCATCGCCGCCCGCGAGTCCAAAGAAGAAAACCAAGAAAACCAAGACGACCTCGAAGCATACCGCCCGCTCGCAAAGCCCAGTCATGCCACTCCAACCCGGTCGCAGAGTCCGTCACATACTCGCCCCTCAACCTCGGGGCGACATACGAGCATTCAAGGACGCCCTACAGCTCTTTTCAGTTACCAAAGATGCGCTTGAAGGTACGTTCGTCTATCTCTTGCTTTTCTTATGTATATGTATCTCATCTTATTTTGTCATAGGCTTAGTCGCGTTAAAGGAGGAGGCGGGTATTCTTCATGGTGCTGTCGCCGCACGACATATCATCATAAATAAGGACGGATCCGGCACGTTGATAGACTGGGACATGCCTGGCCTGGAAGCTTTCCCCCCTCGGAGAGCTTAGCACTCCTAGATGATATTCCATTTGTCACTAGTACTCGACTTCCTGCAATGCTGTCCTTTCTTATATGGACTCTATTTGCTTCGTATAAACTGGGTTGTAATCTGGGAAAATGTGTGTAATATATGTACCGACTCCTTTTCAGGCGTCATCTATCAACAAACGAGTGTTCAAACGGACAACTGAAACAAAAAAAAGTAATAATCTCGGTATGATGATAAAACAGGCTAAACGATACAGGTCCCAAACAGCTGTATACAAGAGCAAGGAGTTTAATGATGAGCCCCGGTCGGATCAGCAACTAGTATTACAAGTGCGATACAGGCAGATAATAAGGGGTTCAATGGGAGGGGATGGGAACGACAACGAAAGCGTACAGTAAAGAGCGGGGTTGGGCGGAAGCAATAAACAAAGAAACTACACGGAATGATCACAGCGAGGTGCTGAACCCCAGTCTTCGGAGATTGTAATAAGGATGGAGTTATGCAATGGCTGAAAGAACGCAACCAATACCAACACCAGCGCAGAAGAGGGCAAGGCCCCAACGCCAGATTCGCCATCTATCGCTTATGGCCTCTCTTTTATGCTGACCTTTTCTTGATCGACCCCTTGAATTCGAAGAACGTGGGCGTACCGTCGAGTGCGTCTCGTCCATTGCCATACCTCTCGATTTCGAACGTGAAGGCCTGAATGCTAATGGAGACCTTGGCGCAAAGAGTGACACGGAAAGGAGCATGAGAGAACGTAGATGGAGAGGATCCAGGGAAGGCGTGAAGCACGGTGTCTCCCTGAATAAGATGCTATTTGCCAATGAAGAAGAGTCGAGACTGGACACAGGCTTTTCTGATGAACGTGTCTGTCGCAATCGTCGGGCAACGTCCTCTGATAGCATGACTTCCCACGCTGCCTTGTTCCATTTGTCAATCTCTTCGGCTTCTGAAGAGTACCGAGTAACAGTGGAGCGACGTTGCCCAGTGAAGGAGTACAACTTGTTCTCACTCCGTATTGGAGGAATAATATTTTCCACGCAACGCTCCGCTTCGTGCCATCTCATGAAGCGGTCAGCCGCTTCGATCCGAAGTGTGGAAATTGTCTGCGGGGAACAGAAGAGGCCAGTTCGGAGCGACAATTGAGAATGAGGCTGGAAGCTCGCGAGCTTTGGCGGAGAGGCCACACCGTGAGAAAAGGAAGTGACGCTCGATGAAAGAGCCGCCGTGCAAACAAGAATGACAGGTATCGAAGACGACAGTATCGATACGATTTCACGATCCTGTTCTGACAATGCTATTTCACGCTTAGCATGAGAATAATGTACGTGATAAGTAAGAAATACTCACGAGTTGCGGTGACGTAGATCAAGGCGGTATAAAGGGGCGAGTGAGACGAAGACAAGAGAGAATGCAAAAGCGTCGACGATGGCTTGCTTTCGATTTGACTTCGGACATCATCAAACGTATCATGAATGTGTTTCAGGACGCGCTCCGCCACACATTTCGGCTAAATATTGCGACATTATCATTCCTTCCGCGAAGCAGGAAACACACGTGACTCACATTCACAGCATAATCGAACCCATCGAGCTCAGTGAAACTGACGTTCTCTGCGCCTTCGAAACGTTCAAGGCCATGTGGATCATACTCTTCGATCCAGTCCGTCGATGCGCGCAAGACGCGTCCGCCATCAATGTCTTCCCATTCTGATACGTCCAGGATTTCGTCGCCATCAGCAAGGAACTCTGCCAGGGCAGTCTTACCGCCACCAGACGGCCCAACGAGCAGGAGTGATAAGTCGCCTAATGTCTGACCATAAGGTGTAGGCTGTTGCAACTTAGATGGAAGCGTAAGCGAGGGGATTATGAGACCATCGTGTTCTTGTTCTAGATTTCGCGGCTGAGAATGAGGTGAGCCAGCACTAGACGAAAAGAAGACGCTTGATGATACGGAAGGGAACGAGGAGATCGAGTCGAGGTCGATATCCGCATATGGGTCCAACGAGGGGCTTTCCGGCGGGGAGGGCAGCGACGCAGAGTGCGGACTTGAGTAAGGCGACGGTGACGCGTGATTATTCATAACCCAGTTGTGGCACTCGCAATGATGGGTACTTATGGTCGCGCTGTGCGACAGGCGGGGTCTGGACGACGACGCTGGTGCGCTGGAGGACGCTGGGTCGTCGTCGACTGCGGACATGATAAGTTGTGGTGGCCTCTGGGTAAGGAGGGAATGGGATATATAATAAATAGGAGACGGGACGGCCGAAAGCAGGTGCCTTGGCCTTGTGTTCACGGCGTGCGTGATCAGCAATCTAGATTAGATTAGATATTACACGTGCTCTAGCTTGTTGTGCTGTGCATCTCCCGTTCGTATGAAATCACCCCAATAACGTACGAACATCTCATAAAGATGAGCCCGTAGACTTCTTCGCTAGACTTCTTCGCTTCCTAGACAGACGGCATCGGGTGCTCGTGCGGGACGTATATTTGCTCTCCTCGTCTCCGTCGTAAGTATCCGCGCATTGCAAGAAATCCCATACAGCCTTATTGCCGCGAAGTTAATCTTGAAAAGGGGCGAGCGTTGACCCGCCGGGATATACAACACAACAGTACTTCTTATCTTCTAGTCTCCCGAATCTCTCCATAGTGATAGACAGTGATTTACTAAGAAGTGTGAATTATGCTTCACGGATTACGTTCTACTATGTAATAATCCATGATAGACATTCGGAATGAAGCATGGAATGACTCGGACCCTCAGGTAAATATCTCTCCGCGCAATATACACTGCCATAAGGAAACAGTCCACTTCGTTTCCCGTTCCGATTTCTCCGTACTCATTTGGTTGCGAGAATGCAACGAAGCTCCTCATTATCATCAAATTTGTTCGCGAAGACCTTGCGGTTTCTGTACGTACAATGTTACGCCTTTCTGATTACTAGAATCCGACGACGTTTTATCATTGAGCCGATCAGAATGACCTTGTTATCCTCCACAGCTTCGAATATCTATTCCCTAGAATATTGCGATAGATGAAGATGTACTCCGCTGAGCGCATTTCTGTGAGGTTCCCGTATTATGTATTTTTGTCTTTTCTATAGAGAGACAGGCATTGCAGACTACATGCACGCAGATTCAGGAGTAGAGCGTCGAAGTTCGGTCTGATTGAGTGAACGCTTATGACGAAGGGGAATAGCGTGAGAAGTAATTTCCATGTTTAGAAGCGCCCCTGAGAACCTTACCCTTACCCGACCAACGGCTAACGACTGCCCATGCTCTGCTCGCGCTCGTCGTCGAGCTTGCAGGCGACTTTCATTCGCAGGTCCACAAGATCGGCCCGTCATGCATTTAGCGGGCGTGGCAGCAATGCTGTGCTCTTCTCAGATACGAGGCTGAATGGGAAGACGCTCGTGACCTCAAGTCTGAAATCTCGAACTCCTGGGACCAGATTCGCATCAGCCACTTCTTTCCTCGCTCCTTTGTTAACTACCACGACCATGTCCTCCATCACGCCGCCCCAGCCTCCTCCATCATGGAAGCATACTCCTGAGGACATCCAAGAAATCGTGAAGAAGACGATCGACAATGTGAAGCAGGTTCTTGACAGGATTGGCGCATTAGATGCCAGTCAGTGTACATTCGACTCGGTGAGTGATAAGAAGCAATTGAAGGCTTGAAGGAAGCTGAGATTGTTGGGAAAGGTCTTTGGAGAGCTCGCGAAGACCGAGGCAGACCTACAGGATCTCGAACCGCTCCTCTTCTATCAGAACGTCTCGACGTCCAAGGAGCTTCGTGACGCGTCAAGCCAAGCAGAAGTGGTCGTCAGGAACTTTCTTGTCGAGAGCGAAATGCGCGTCGACGTTTTCAAGGCGAAGAAGAACGCCGACGCCAACATCCGATCACAAGGCGTGAAACTCAGTCCTGAGGAAGAGAGACTTATCGAGAAGATGCTACTCGATGGGAAACGTGCGGGTCTGGATCTACCGGAAGACAAGAGGGACCTTCTTACCAAGAAAAAGAAGGAGCTCTCGCAGCTCTGCGTGGAGTTCGGTGTAAGACATTCCTGTATTTATGTCTGGCATTTATTCATATTGAATTTTGTATAGAAAAACTTCAATGAGGAAGCAGTATGTTCACCTCGTTGATCGCTGTTCCAATCTTCTGAGTAAACCATTGTTCAGGGAAAAATTTACTTCACAGAAGAGGAGCTGAAAGGTGTCCCTACTGACGTTGTCTCCGGGTACGAGAAGCAGGTCGACGATGCCAAGGTCACTTATGGTGTTACACATAAGACTCCTGATATATTCCCTCTGGTTTGTACTTTTCAGCTTTTGTTAACAACGTGTGCTCATTTCTGTCACAGTTCAAATATGCTCAAAATCCTGAGACACGTAGAAGAGCATTCTCGAGCTATGAGAACCGCCTGGAAGTAAACGTCCCGATCTTGAGTAAGGCGCTTGAGCTGCGCCGTGAGATCGCACCTTTACTGGGTTACTCTACATGGGCGGATTACATCACCGAGGAAAAGATGGCGAAAAGTGCCAAAGGCGTTACTGAGGTGAGCATGAGCATAATATGAATCAGCTCTTGGATCCACGGTGACTGACCTATGTGGCCGAAGTTCTTGAATGATCTTGAACAAAAGCTGCGTCCCGTTGGTTCAAAGGACCGTGAGACCCTCTTGGCAATGAAACAGAAAGAGCACAAGTCGCTTGGTTTACCTTTCGACGGCGAATTCTACATGTACGCAGTATCGTTTGCTCGCCCCCCCCACAATTGTTCGGCTGACACATCTATCTCTTTTAGCTGGGACTATCGGTACTATGATAGAAAATATACCGAAGAGCATCTTTCACTCGATGATTCACTTGTTAAAGAATATTTCCCGGTGACCTTTGTCGTGCCTGCGGTCCTCGAGATCTATCAGAAACTTCTAGGAGTTCGTTTCGAGCCGATCAAGTCTCCTGAGCTCTGGCATCCAGGTTTGTTTCAGCTGAATGTCCACTGTTCGTTGATATCTTATTCCATGACTTGCAGAGGCGGAATTATTCGCCGTATGGGAGGCTGATGCTAAAGATGAGAGTGGCTTCGTTGGTTACTGCCACCTGGACCTCTTTCCTCGAGGTATTCCTACCATTCTTCGCGTTTGTTCTGCGCAGTTTCTTATAATCGGTTTCAGAGGCTAAGTACTCCCATGCCGCAGTCTGGCCACTTATTCCAGGTTACGACACACCCGGCGGAAAACGAAACTATCCCGTGACCGCTATGGTAGCCAATCTTGCGAAACCAACTCCGGAGCGACCTGCTCTGATGCGTCATGATGATGTTGTGACATTCTTCCATGAAATGGGTCATGTCTTCCACGGCTTGCTTAGCAAGACCCGTTTCCCGCGTTTCCATGGAACGAGGTATGTTGTTTCCGTGGTCGATTGTTCTTGTCGTTTATTCCGTCTTTTTCTTAGCGTTGCCCGTGATTTCGTTGAAGCGCCTTCGCAGATGTTGGAAAACTGGTGCGGATCTTCCTTACCTAAGTGCTTCTTGACTTGACTTTTGGGATAGGTGCTGGGAGCCTAAAGTCTTGAAGCAAATGTCGCAGCACTACAAGACGAAAGAGCCTCTGTCGGACGATCTAATTAAGAAGATTATAGACAGGTAAGCATGCAATGTGCACAGGTGACAATTCCAAAAACGAATAACGCACTACAGCCGATATATGAACGTCGGTTTATTCTACCTTCGACAACTCTTCTTTGCCAAGTTCGACATCAAAATTCACACTGACCAGCGTATGTTCTTTCGCTCCATCATGAAGCGCATCGTGTACTTAATTCAGCCTCGCAGAGCCCACGGACTACACAGCACTGTGGAATAACCTGCGTGAATCTGTCTCCTTGGTCAAAGGCTCTGATGTACCTGAGGCTGGTCAAGGAACTTTCAGTCACATCACCGGTGGATATGATGCCGGGTACTACGGGTCCGTTCTTGGTTTCATGCTTCCGTCTCAATGCTTATCTTATATTACCTTTATTATTTCCAGATACATGTATTCTCTTGTTTTTGCTGCAGACATGTACGCTACGGTGTTCAAGAAGGACCCATTAGATCCGGCGCTCGGACAGAGGTACAGAAAGGAAATTTTACTTCCTGGGGGAAGTAGAGATGAGCTGGAATCTCTTGAGGTACGACTTACTCAGCGAAAGATCGACCTGTGTGTTGACTCAAATCCTTAACAGTGCTTCTTGGGTCGTCCGCCGAATTCCTCGGCTTTCATGAAAGAATTGTTTGGGACTTCGTGACTGGGAGACACGAGACATGCTTCTTTTAGGTTCGGGAAGAGGTAACCTCTACAGATCATACTTTAGTGATTATGGTAACTCATGTAGTGCTGATCCGTCCTACGTACGACCGAAATATGACCGTGAATGCCCAGAGGAAAGAAGCTAGGAGAGCACATACTCGAAGAAGTCATCGCAGCTATTTCAAAGCTTTGTATATCAAGATAGATAGGTACAAGATCATCGAATACAAATCATCATGTTGATCTACGTTCCCGGTGTGTTCTAGTGATCATCAAGAAGTGAGGCTCAGCAATCACGCCAGACTGCAATCCGACCTTCAGATCGAGCGAACTTTCTCAAACTCTTTCCTCCCTCTACACCTCTGGCACGATTGAAGGCGTGTACCACTTCCATCCATCGCCGGTGATTCCCTTCCACTCGGTGAATTCTTGCAAACTCGAATTGGCATTTGTCAAAGTGACCCGTGTGCATGCTCGCGGAGATGTCAGGAACGTGAATACGAAACAGAATGCAAAGCTTCTCCGCTGTTGGTGCTATTAGGTGTGATGCAATGGTTGAGAGTCCAAAGTTCATTCTTCCAGCCACGCAAATGAATGCGAAGGAGATGTCCAGACAAAGGTAGGCCCGACATACAGGAGAAGCGATAAGATTCTGATTCGTGGACAATGTTCCGCAACGATGTTGAGAGCGTCGAAGGTTAGACGAGGTTGGTCGAGATTCAGACGTCTCGGGGTCCACGAGAGCTGAAGAACATCAAAAGGTGTTTTACGGTCCTTCAATGCTTCTTGCAAACCGTGGTCATCAATCAGCAGCACGAAGTCGAGTATTATCGTGAGCTGGCTTAAATACTGAAGCGCGAAAATGGGTGCGAGAGAAAGACAGCGACGACGCCTTTCCCTATCCTCAGGGTATATTCCTTCGGATAGCCAGACACCCGTTTTATTAAATTTCCCTCCCACAATGTTCATCGAAGTGCATGCGATAATCTCCAGACACGAAAGGGCAGAGCAACTCTCCGATATCGCAGCAAATAGTTCGCCGCAAACCTCGGGAGTGACATACTCGCGGCATCCGATGGTCAACGTGGTTAGAGTCCTAAGAGCAGGACTTAGAACGACAATGTCGGTGCACAATGATCGCGCGTTCGTGGGCAAATAAAAGTGCTTCAGTTTCGGAAACGCTCCCTCCTGCGACTGCTGGGAAATGCGTAAAGCTCTTGGAGTGTAATACAGTCGACGGCCCGAATTTTGGATAGAATGAAGATGAGGGAACTCGGATACAAGCTCAAGGAGCTCAGTTGTGAGCATCGTACTGTTCACTTTGAGCGTCGTCAGAGAACCTGCCTGTCCTGCGAGGAACTCCCTGATGATTTTGTCAAGTTCAGAATGACAAGGGTCGTCGGCTCTGGGCCAGGCCGAATCCGCTCCAGGATTCGCCTTGAGACTAAAACACTCGAGCCCGGGTGCCTGTGTCATTGCATCGTTTAGAAATACCTTGAGGGGCCTCCAGATAGTAGCGGGGAGACTCGGCTTAATGTCTACTACGAGTTCTATTGATGATAGAGAACTGAGGAACATTGACGCAAGGGGGAGAATCGAGGGACTGTCAGATGCAGACAGATGGATTTGAAGAGAATGAATATTTGATAAAAGGCGTGGATACTTCTGGCCACGGCATATCATCCCGGGCAAAGTCGCGTCGAAGTAGACAGGCTCATCGCGCATGATGTACGGCCTGAAATCATAGGAAGCAAGGCCGGGAATCTGGAGGACCGTCACCAAGCGAGAGTAGGCTTCGAATCTGATCCAATGGCCTTCCGTTGGGGGCTGAGAAATGGATAGCTTGGTACTAGTAAACATTGGATGTCCAACGCCAATTCGTCGAGTGACTCGAGTCTATAAAAAGTGCTGAGTATAACAACAGGCATAAGATGAATGACGTTTCACCTGCCCAGCTGCTCGGACTCCTCTTACTACCTTGAAATCACCCAACAGATTTAACAACGGGAGTACGCAGTCTAACTCTTTCCACAAATGCCTTAATGACGAGTCTGCCCAGGCTTTACAGACCCGTGCGCAGCGTGATTGAGATTGCTTATTCAAAGCTGAGAAAATGACATCCTGGAGCTCTGAAAGAATGAGCACTTGAGATTGTGCGCCAGACATGATGGAGTCATCACAAACTAGGGATCCGAGCTGTAAGTATGTGTGAACATTTCGGATACCGCCGTGCACTGGCACCTTCCTGTTCAAGCGGCGGGTGAAAATGCTTTTGAAGAAACTTTAGGACCGTCCAAAAGCAGTCCAGGACCTACCATATACAACTTACGCAGTACAAAACGTCTATTTGCCATGTAAGTGTAAAGAGAAATTTCCACTGTGCCGCGTGCGGTGATAATATTCCACTTGATAAATTCTATATTAGGTAGAATAAAAAAGTTCCCACGATTTTACCAGCTACTCCCGGACTACCGCCGCGACATATGGGTCTGTAACATTTCATTTCGTATGTCAATCTATCCTTGCAGAATCGAATCAAGATTTCCTATTTTTTCTTGTTTTCCGGGGATCTTTCCTTGATGAAGGCTGGTGCTATCTATGAGCACTACTCGTTAATCGTGAGTAGAGTTCATCAAGGCGTGGAGCGACGGCTCACCGTAAACAGTGTAGTTTCCTTTACTTGATACATTCATCGCTATCGAGCTGCATGACTGACTATGTTCAGGCCTTCAAGATAACTCTCGGTAGCTATCAAATGCCTCACTGCAATCAAGATGCAGATTGTTTTCACAGTCTGTGATGGCGCTGTCGCTCTTATAAAAGCAAGTGCAGAACTTCCGTATGCTTGCGCAACTGCATCTCTGCGATATTGGGCTTGTCCAAAATTTCGTTTCTTCCAACACGAGCACTCCTTTAGGCTCTGGGAAAGACGTGCTTTCTCTGCATCCGAATCTGGATGATTCACTTGGCATACCGTTTATTACTTTCATATTGACAACCATGTAAGCCTGACACAGACATAGCTTGAGTGCGTCGCCCTGACTATACTATTTCCGAAATCCTCTTTGGGATAATTAGTCTCCAGGCTCTGATTTACTTTCAGTACTCGAGACGCGATCCTAGGTATCAGAAATGGATGGTATGGCTATTGCTTGTTCCTCATTGATGAACAGCGAGTAACCAGAGACAAATAAGATGATATTCCTATGGCCTCTAGATATACTAATCGGAACTGACTCCGCGTTCGTATTGAGATTCTACTGGGCTTGCTTCAGCTCTCCCTGAATGAAGGTCTTCTTAGCAGCTTGGATTAGAAGAAAGTGAATTTGACTCACCCAAAGTGCTGGAATGTGACAGTGTTGCTGCATGATTCCTGGAAGCTGGTAGCGCGAAGCTTATTGATGAGATAACATTAGTCGGAGCTCCTTCCTTGGAGCGGAACGCATTCCTAATCACCGCGTGTTGGGCCTATCTATTAGGGGGTCTGTAGAGAGACGTAGGTTATCTGGAAGGATCTATGTGAGAACGAAATTAGAAGAGCTAGACGATGTGTAATCAGACGAAAATATATTGCCTTTGTATTGCTTATCAATGCTTGCTGCAGATTGTCTTGGTCAAGGGTTCAAGTAGATAAGATGAGATCATATGTGCTTACCTGAGTTAGTTATCTCCGAGATAATCTGTTCCGATCGGAGGAAGGATTAGATTAGATTATCTGTATTGATCTGCATTACCTCGTATAGATGTACTGGTAAGATCTGCACCGACGCGTCGAACGTCGAACTTTTAACTTACACTACCATGAGCGACGCGTCTCTTCTTTACCATCATCACTTCTCATGGACAGAAGATGTCAAGAGTAAGTTAATCAGCGCATATAGCTTGTTATTTCTACTTTATACTGATTTCTTGTTTTCAGAAACGAAATGAACGACTTTGTGACTGCCCGAAATGTATCGATCCGGGGCATCCTGGTGGAAAACTGGTATCAGCGACGACGTACCATTCACACCAAGAACGCCTACCATTTCTGAACGCAGCCAAGCAATACCCACGAATCCGTCTGATTGTCAATCCGCCCGTTGTTCAGCGCGAGACAACGTTCACGCTAACACCAGAACAAGAAATGTATGCTGCATCTACAAGTACGGTGGAATGTCGAGATGAGCCGATGGAAAGAACTGGTGAGATCTCTGGTGAGAATTGGGATCAGGACGAAGGTAAGCCCTTTATTCGTTCGAAAGTATCGTTCGAGCCGTTCGAGCTCTTCACACTATTTATATTTTTCCATTTTCCTCTCAAACTACTGCGCTTGCGCAGCAGTTCCTATCCTGATTGATTGATTTTCTTATCTTTCCTCTCTTCCAGATCTACGCGACTTTGGGACTTCTGGATCTGACTACGGTGACTTGTATATCGACCCCATGGACGTCGATGCGACGCCGGCCGACCTGCATGCTCATAGACCTCCGCAAGAAGCAGACTCGTCTGAATCTGGTAGTACTGGCTCGGAAGAGACTCCTGGATCTCCGCAAGAAGCAGACTCGCCTGATGCATCCACCTCCGATCTTGGTGATGATCGGGACGAACCTTTTCGTTTTGATGTTTCCGATTCTCCTAGGCCAGCTCGGGAGATTTTCGATTTCATGCCAGCCAAGCCATTCTGGAAACCTTTTCTACTGGGAGTCTCATACATCAATCTTCGCTTTCATGCCACTCACCGGGCCTGCAACTTACTTTTGGGTATGGCGAAAATCGTGCTGACTCACCTGGGGCACTTCGATAGGACTGACAAGCCAATTACTACGTTACGAACTTCGTTCAATGCTATCGGACTGAAAGAGCTCTTCCTTATACTCCCTATGTGTCCTCTCTGCCATAGAATATATCCTGCTGACTCGCCTGTCGTACTGCGATGCTATAAGTGCATGCAGCCTTTATTCAACTCCAGAACTACTCTACTCGCTAACTTCGATGGCTCTGACAAAACAACTAAAGATATTATTTCCATTCCTCTTCTTAAATGTCCTTTTTATCCTCTCAGTGCTCAGATACCCGCCCTCGTCTGCCGCTTTGAAAAGGAGCTTGAAGACTCGCTGCAAGTCGAACCGATGGATGGCGTCCTTCGGGACATCCGTGATGGCCAACTCTGGAAAGAAGCACGAGCCAAAGACGGCTCGTCCTTCTTTTCACCATCCGATCCTAGTGCGATAAGGATCGGATTAATATTGCATTTCGATGGGTGAGTGATTTCTTCTGCGAATGATCGTTACTTAGAGTTGCACTTCAAAAGTGCATCGATTCGGCTAAGGTACTCACGTATGGATCATGACTGACGTTTCTTGTCTTCAGGTTTGGAGGCGAACGCTCACAAAAAGGGCCCACATACAGCTCAGGAGTGCTCTCATACAGTGTCGTAAATCTTCCGGTCCACCTCAGGTAAGCATGTCTATTGTCGCCTGTCGAATACAGACTGATTAGTTTAGATATAAACCGAATAATCTTCTTGTCGTCGCTCTTTCTCCTGGACCGAAGGAATCCTCTTGCGACGAGCTTCAGCATTTGCTTGAAGCAGTCGTGGACGATAAAATCCGCCTATACGAAGAGGGTATTGAAGTAAAGACACCACTGCACCCGAACGGTAAGACACCTTACTTTTTCATTCACAATTCTTACTTTTTCATTCTTTTCAGGCAGAAAAGTTCATGTTTATTGCATCGCAGATGGATGCGATCATCCTGCGATGTGTCGAGTGGTCGGCTTTGCCGACCACTCCCATCTCAAGTTCTTTTGTACGCGCTGCAAAATTCCACGGCAAGATCTCAATTCAATGGACGGTATAACCGGCCTCATGAAAAGTAAGTCTTGTATTCTGTTCAATATATCCTGTGTACTGGTCTGACATTCTTCTTTCTAGCATACGAGCCTCGAACTGGCGATGAACATCGGAGACTTGCGAAACGGTACAGAGACGCCGAGCCTGGGGATGAACCTGGACAGCGCGAAGACTTGTTCAAGAAAAACGGGACTCGCTATTATGCGATGTCCCGACTCAAGTATTTTGATGCAGTAAGGATGTCGGCAATAGATCCTATGCATAATGTTCTGCTTGGTAAGTTCTTTACATTATCTTTCTCGTTCGTTATTACAGGATATTTGTACTTTTCAGGTCTATGTAAACGTCAATGGCTTGACGTCTGGGTTCGAGGAGGCGTTCTTCGAGAGCGTACACGCCTTAAGGTCCGAGAACTGGATCAGATTCACGCATATTTGAGTTCGGTAAGTTGTTCACATTTACTTCTATTCCTAATTACTGAAGTTCTATTCTAGTTTGAAATGCCGTCATGGGTCGGCCATCTCCCAAATCAAGTTGGGTATCCCGCCGGAGGATCCCTCTCAGCAGATGAATACAAGGCGCTTGTCCTTGCATTCTGTCCAGTAGTCGTGAGTATTTTCAATGGAGTCTGTGAATGTCATTATTTCCACTTACCATGACTTTCAGATTCCTTTGATTTGGAGGGAATGGCAGCCGCTCGCTCAGGCGGAGTTCAACAAGGCTCTAGAGAAATGGGAGGCGAGCGAGAGGGATCCGACTGTGCAGAAGTATGAAAGACCGAAGCTTCGCATGCACCCGGATGACGCGGAGAACTTTCTGAAGCTAGCTGCAGCACTCAAGATAGTCCTCGGACGTACCATCCGACTTACTGACTTGGACAGGGCGGAGAGGCTTCTCAAGGAGTATTTAGAAGGTTTTCTCGTAGTAAGTCACGCTATTCTTCTGCTCTCAAATCGTAATCTTTTCCTTTCAGATGCATCCGTTGCACGTAAAACCCAATCACCATTGGGTTTTACATCTATTTGATCAGCTCCGTGATTTGGGACCGGTTTATGGCTTCTGGACGTTCACGGGAGAACGTCTCAACAAGGTCCTCAAGAGTTTCAAGACGAATAATCATAATGGAGGTGAAATCGAGACGAGTTTCATGCGGGCCTTTTGTAGAGATCTTACGCTTCGAGATACAGTACGTGATCGTTTCTATTCAGTTGTAACAAGCATTGCCATTTGCCAGTGCCAGAGAGTTGTGTGTTTGCGCGATCTATGTATATGCGGCATAAGATACAAGGTTCATGGCAGTTCTAACTCATTGCTTTACAGCTTCGATCACTCGTTTCCGAGCCGGCCGAAGATGATTGCGGCCTTATGGATGTGGCGAAGCTATTATTAACGGAGGACACAGATACGCGAGGGACAGTCGCCTCTATGAACTTAGTGAACCAGGAGGTTGAAGAATGAACTAGGGAGAGTAAGTGGTTTGCAATCGTGTCAAATGAACTCTCATGCACATTATATTGGTCCGTATTCGCAAACAGCTTTATTAGGGCACGGAACTCCTTCCCTTGGAGCAGGAGTCGTTAGAACTCTGCAGAGAGAGCTTTAGAACACTCTCCTCGAGTTCTACGGCGAAATGTATCCCCAGGCTAACATTTGCGCTCCGTCCGATCGATCCAGGACCGGTAACCACTTGGTTACTATAGCTAAGTTTTTTTCATACCTAATCAAAGATGGAAGAAGAATCTCAGCGTCAACATCCGCCAAGAGAGCGTCAAATTCCATCATACAGATGGAATTTGACGACCAAATATATGTTGGTCAGGTAATATCAATTATTCGGCATTCTCAACTGAGGATCGGTCATCCTATCATCTTCGTTCATGTACTCTGGTTCCGGAAGTCTCAAGATGTCGACACGAACATTTGGGATGAATTGTAAGTGAAACTTCCCTTATTTTCTCGTGAGTAAAGAGAACTGATACGTCTCGAGTCCTGAGCTTGAGATTTTCTTCTGGAAATACAACGATTATTTGCGTCCTGGAGAGCCAGGTCCGCCGCGAGTCATCACAACGGATCACATCAAGTCCCAGGCAGCGCGGGCTACCGTCATGACAAGGCCACCAAGGTGCTCGGACGATGAAGAGGAATCGGAACCCATGCCGCTCTGGGTGACTGTGGGTCTCTCTCGCGAGAACATTGTCATCTAGGGACAAATGACACGGACTTGATCTATAGCACAAGAACTATTACTTAGGTACGTCGTATTTTCTAACCTGCAAAACATTCTAACGAGTTATTCGAGACCTATCATACAGAATTTGTCCATTCAGTTCATTTCTCTCGCACCGCTCGCATGCGGCGGCCTTTCGTTCCTCCTCATTCCGAAGTACTTCGGGTCTTCTGGCATCACCTTAAAGTCGTCTGCAAGTCCTCTTTCGTCAACAAAGACCGCCTTCCAAGCTGAATCGACCATGAATGGGTACGGTGCGGTAGCAGGTATATCGTACTTCATTTTACCGAGATGAACGCGCCTGACTGTAGGTTTCTTCTTCTTGGACAGCCTCTGTCTCTCAACGAACAGTTCATCGAGTTTCTCATATACTTGGTTCACCTTGTTATTTCACGGTAAGTAATATATTGCTTACTATAGTTCATTCGTACTCACCTCTGCAGATCTGAATGCCGGCCGTATTGTTTCCCAGACCTCAACGTCCTTCGTTTCCGGTGAGTATCCAGCTGCCTTGCACTTCATCAGCTTATACTCATCCTTATCGTTCTCAGTAGCTATGTCGGACCGGTCACTAAGGTAGTCGGACATCCAGTCGGTAAGCAGGAGCGGACTTGCATTGATGCCCATCTGAGTGTTGTATAGTTCTGCTCCCTTGCCTCGATCGATCTTCTTCTGTAACTGTGATGTCGGTTTGAGTCGAGAGTACAGCAGTGGAAAGTACGTACCTGTCGCTTTCTCTGTCTCCTCATTGCCTTCTTACTCGTTTCTTTATGCTTCTTCTTCCTTTCGGGATCTTGGGTATTTTCGTGCTTCCTCTTCCAGCTTCGAAATGCTTCCTTTGTCAGCTCATCCACATCATTGGAAGTGAATGGTACTCCGGGGTATGTCAGTTTGCGAGTGGTAAAATCCTACAGGTACGGCTTCTCAGTTCGTTATTTTTTCCGCAAGATGAAAAACGTACCGTTTGCTGTGTATAGACGAGAAAAGCGGCCTGGCTAATAAGCCGCTTATTGATACTATCCATGACTTCCTTCTTGAAGTCGGGGATAATATGTCCACCTTCCTCACCAGGCGTCGCATCTTTAGGGAGGACGCGCTCGTCATTTTCCAGACCTGCGAGCGTTCTCATTTGTTTATCAATGTGAGCCTTTTTCCTTCTTCGTTAGTGTTTACTTGTTAATAACGAGATAAACAGCTCACCAGGAGCTCTTTGCGAGTTTTTGACTGCTCTTCGGTAAGGTCATTCAATGGCATCGAAGTCAAGGGGCGAGTTTCTGACAATTTCTTCTTTTTCTTCTTCTGCACAGTGTTCTCGTTGTCCTCATCGTCCGCATCCCATCCCCGCTTTCTGAAGATGCGCTCCAACAGCGCTCTTTGCTGTCCCATCTCGGCCATAATGGCATCTGTCTTTCTCTCGAGGTCCTGTACACGGAACAGAATGAATTGAGCTTGGTCTGAACCCAAGGACTCACTTAAAGAAGGAGAAGACGTCGAGCCAAAAATGCTCGACGTCGAGTTCATACCAAGCGACCCAGTTACAGTAGTAGGAGGAGACGAGACGAACATGCCGGATGGGAAAGACGAGGGGGGGATGGCCTGCATGCTTTCAGACCGTACATGGGGATCAATCGGAAACAGTTCGTCTCGCTCAGACGACATGGTGGGGACTCAGTAAGCTGTTGGGGATACTGGTATGGACATTTACATGTTTTATGTACTTGATCTGCAATTTTCTGTATTTTTTTCATGTGGATTTGACGCAGCTCAATGCAAGGATGTCATTACTTGACGCGTTATTTATGTATATTTGGTATCTGCCACGAATATAGTAACTATTTATAATCTAAGCGAACTTACAATTGATATTGGTCAGCAAATAAACTATTATGGCTGAACAGAGATCAATCCAGATAGCATACACACTTGCTTAGCAAGATCAACATATATGATATATGTATGCATTCATTATGATTAGACCAGCTCATCTACGGTATACCTTACATAGGTAGGTGTTGTGAGCGTTCGTAATGCTCTGGCCGGATCGACGCACATCACATGAGACAGGGTGTCACAGGGCAAATTAGTACGTCTATTTTCATCTATGTAACCCCCCAATATCTAGACTCAACACGCGGTGAATGTGTAATCTGAAGTTGATAGATGTATGAGGCGTAGCATACATGCCATGAGGGAACTATTAGGCGTACGATGCCACAAGGCTATTGATAAATACTACCTCGGAAAATAGTTTTAGTGGGGTATAGGAACTGAACAAAATGAACCGCTCACGCTTTCCAATAATCGCATGGACGGAAAGAAAGACCATATTTGGTACAATCAGGTACTGCGAACGAGAAACGGATGTGTCAAAAAGGAAAATAGAATGGGCTGGCAGAGAGAGTAGAAATACACAGATCAGCGACGCGACTGATGTCATACTGAGAACAATTAGCTTATTGATGCTTCAAGCCATAGGTGGCACGTACCAGGTCAGGAAACCATTTTCTAAAATACACAAAATTATCGCGTTTATAGTATTGCTTATCCTATTCTCAGCTAGTCACCTTTGCAAGGCTTTCTGAAATGTCGGGATATACTTGCGTGTAAGCTTTGTTTCGAGTCTACCAAGGAAAGCCCAGATAAACGCACCCACGAAACAAATCAGGAAGCCACGTACCCGGTAAAGCCATGTACAGAGTCCGACAGTCACTGTTAGGTCGCAGATTATCCCTGATATTATTCCTGCCGGAAACAGCCACTGCGATTCAAGGGGCAAGATAAGTAAAATAAAACGAGAAATAGATGGAGTTACCAACATCTACGACAACGGAAACGTAGCTTATGATAATGGAACCTGTGATATCTGGTATAGGGCTCCGTGCGTATCCGTAAATTACGGATACGGTCCGCATCGTATACGCATACGGCCGTGTCCGTACTGGTTTGAGATGCTGATTATACGGGCCGTGTTTATTCGGCCGTACCCGTACCAAGGGTCGGAGAAAAAGACCGGATACGCCGTATCCGCCGTATCCGGATGAAGGGTTCCGACAGTCAATTTTACCAATATTTTGCTCAATTTTGCTCAGATTTGTGTATTGAATCAAGACTCAAATTTATATAAGGGGTGAATACCACTAATATAGAACTTCTTGGCCAACATTTGGACTTGTAAAGTCTGGTCTGCATCGCCACAGGTATATTAGTAAGCTCCAGAATATATGCAATAATACAAGAACATGAAAAAATACTTTGAATTCACCAATATAAGTTATGGATTAAGATTCACAACACTCTATTGGCTAAATTACAGCAGAAATTGGCCACCAAAACTTGTAAGTAGATGTTTCATGAGGAAGGTTTCGTATATGGCGCATCTGCCGCATACGGGCATCCCGTATCCGTACCGACCAGTGGAGGGCACTTATACGGGACGTAAAAGTACGGCCGTCCCCGTATGAGTGCCGCATATATACGTGCATGCCCATATACGATACGCACGGAGCCCTAATCTGGTAGGTGGCTCAAATACAAATACGGGTGACACGAATCTCACACTTCAGCCACGGTGACTACTCAATAAGACATCATTAGATGAGAAATATGTTTTTCATAGCGAAATTTATACCAAGGCCAATTACTGAGAATGTTTTGCTATAAGCACGGTTTAGTAAACAGTAGGAAGATCAGTTTACTTAGTCTTGCAACAAGTAGTGACATCTATAAAAACAGATTTATCACCAGAGCATATAGTGGACAATTTCGGATGTCTTGCCACAACTGGAGCGACATATCTGAAGATTCCACTCACTTTCCAAGTGATCAGGAAGATTAATAATGCATGCGATCAGAAATTCACTCACATCTCTATAGACGCCAACAGAAAAAAACTATAGGTTCGTAGGAGAAAAAAAGTACATGATCAAAGGATTGAGGTAAGGTATCCATTCATTGAAATTGCCACCCACCTTTCTACGATAAGCGTGGTCATCGCCTTGAGTCCCAATGTGAGATATCAGGTAGCTGTGAGGAGGTTACGATACGACTTGCCGTAAATCCAAGCGACGCCTGCATCTATACTGTCATTCTGTGAAATAGCGGCATGAATACCCACGACTTACAGTAAGAGGTCTATAAAAATTGTTAAACGGAATGTTACTGCCTTTTTCATATGTATTGTCACTCGCGACTTCTGTGATTTTTGTCACACAGAACACCTCAAAATATAAAAATCACCATATATCACTCAATTCTTGACCGTTCTGCATGATCTAAGTTTCGAAATTCATAGTTTTAAAATATGTTTCAAAGTCTAACAAGGATGAAGAGAAATGAGCAAAGAATGAGTGAGATATGTCGTAAAAGGTCGATTTTAGACACTTCCTTCATGTGCAGTTTTTCCTGCCCTCAGACTGGGTGCTACAACAGCCTAGACTGCACCAAAGTGATGCTATTGGTATAATATGAATTTGCAGACATCAGATTTCCTAAGAATAAATTTATTTTGAGGTCTGGGGGTCCTTGAGAAAAGGTAGGTTTGAGCTCAGCCCAGACATGCATCAAACCAGCAGATACAACACAGAATAGAGCTCAAAGTCAGCCTGTAAACTTAAAATAAAATAATCATATCATTTTGGACTTGCTTATAGGACTGTAGAAGCAGGGATGAGGGCAGGAAAAACTGCACATGAAAGATGTGTCTAAAATCGACCTTTTATGACATATCTCACTCATGTTTTGCTCATTTCTCTTCATCCTTGTTAGAGTCTGAAACACATTTTAAAACTATGAGTTTAGCAACTTAGATTATGCAAAACGGTCAAGAATTGAGTGAGATATGGTGATTTTTATACTTTGAGGTGTTCTGTGTGACAAAAATCACAGAAGTCGTGAGTGACAATACATATGAAAAAGGCAGTAATGAATGCCTTCAGATAGGCAACTCATGGAGAATATTTAAGTACATAGCTCATCCCTCTCGTCTCTCCAAAATTCTTTATAAGGTAGGAGTAAACAGATACAAACAGACAAGTAATGTGTCCAATATCCAGTATACTACGATTAGAATCAGAAAATGGATTTGCTTTTGGTAGGCGACGGCTTCGATGGACCAACCACAGGCTCAAAACCTCTCAATACGGCATTGATTGAGAAGCTTTGTATTAGAATATAATTGTATTATGTAATATTAGCACGTGCTGTATCAGTAGTATATAAGACCTCTGGAAGGTCAGTGTATAATAAGAACGAACGTTCTCTCGTTACCGTACGTATGCCCTCATACTGAAGGCACCGTGAGCTCAACATCTTAAAAGGTTATGAGCCTTGACAACCCTGCGAAGAAAACATATTCGGATTTGACGTTTGTCGACACGACGCACGTATATACCAGAACATACAAGTTCACCGAATTTTGGAAGTACGACAACAATATTTTCGATACCGATTTTATCAAACACAGTCCACGTCGCATCGAAGTCATCACAACATGGACGAAATTCAGACTCGACCCGCACGTCCTACATACCGAGAAACTGGTAAAAGTCCGGCTGCTCAATATCCTCACAACCGACCAGACTGGACGCAGGTGGTTGGAAAGAGAGATGCGGCGACACAGGTTACAATGAGGTATAGCACGCAGAGACGACGAATAGAATATTCAATGTCATGTTCAAAATTTTACCATTATGCTCCTCCGCGATTCTATGAACAACGACCATTACGCATTGTGAGAAACATAAAAATGAATACAATTGCCGTTACAGAATTAAGAAATAGATATATTTATGAACATGTACCACACTCAGACGATGAAGAAACTTATCGTGAAGTAATAAGACAAGAATTACCTAGACAATCAGCGAGCGGACCCTCGGGTACTACATTAACAAATTTGCCACGAGAAATGGAGATAATACCTCAAAACACGGAGTCAACGCAAACTGAAGAACCCCGAACAGAACAAAATGAAGATGAAGAAAATGAAGATGATAATAATTCAAATAATAGTGAGCAAACAAGGGCTAGTTCACACCCAACGCATATAAGTGCACCTCGAACTTCATCTCAAAGTCCACATACACCACCTCCAAGCCCTTCAAGTCCATCTAGCTCATCATCTTCATCAATGGCTACTCGAGTTTTTCACATTGCTGGCTTAGACCTCAGGGACCTGTTTAAGGCCTTTGACGGCGTCGAGAAACTTCAGCACAACGGATCGAATTTCAAAATGTGGCTTATTCGCGTCGAAGCAACCATGCTCGCACTAGGACTCGAAGATCATCTCACTGCGAGCCCACCGGCTAATGACACCGACGGCCAAACTACGAACAATCAACTCATCTCCGTTTTCCAATCGAAAGTACCTGATTCCATTCTTTCTAATATGATCGGTATCAACTGCGTTATACTATTTATAAATCATCTCAAAACAAGGTTCGACGTCCGAACCACGGTTACTTCTGCGGTCGAAGTCTCGAAGCTTTTCAATATACGCGGACACGTTTCCGAATTCGATAAAACCTTAGATAAGTTACAAAATATCTATGGTTTACTCACGCAGCACAATAAGAAGCCAACAGATGATACATATTTATCTGCGATACAAACTTCTACGCCACCGCAGTATGGCTACGTGTTCCAACAATTACAAGCGAGGATCGATTTTTATAATTCAACTCTCACCGCCAATCAACCACGCAGAACCGTAACCCCTGACGGCTTAATCGCCGAACTGCGTGCGGCTTTTGCAAATTACCAGGCGCAGAAGCAACCATCAGCCACCCCAAGTACCTTTCGGGGGAGAGCAACATCATCACGAGGACGAATCTTTTCTTATCGATCGCATTTTAACTGAGGAATGAATAGAAACCCGAGTTACCCGCAACATGCGAACCCAAACTATCCCGGATCTACTACGCAATTCTGGAAAGGTCCTTGGGATAATCGAAACTATTTTTGAGGACGTGGTAGAGGCCGATCAAACTTTACCTATAAACATTTTACACCTCACACGCATGCAGTCACAGGAGCACCGCAATGCTTCAATTGCAAAAAGTTCGGACACATGTCAAAAGATTGCCGTGCTCCGCCGACTCCACAAACCTTGAAGATACGTCAATCTCGTCCCAATTCTACTGCAACTGCTTCTTTGATTACACAAGCGTTAACGAACTATACAAATCCGAATGCGGCCGCTCAGGCAATTATCCCTTCTTACGCACTGAAACTCCTGTGGGCGTTCTGATACCGGACAGGGAATATAAAGTTCGAGGGGCTGCCCTAGAATACCTTTGAGTAGTTAGCAGAGAGATACACCTAGACCAAAGGTAAGTGGAAATGAAGGGATAATGGAATATACGAGAGAAAGGTTGTATGAGGGCTGAGGAATGCGCAGGAAGCGCTCAAGGAAGGGTTCCGAGGATGGGCTTCTCCCGAGATTGATGGTGGCGGTGCGAAGGCTAAATCGACTCTCCGGCTCAACTGCGAGCTCTGGACTAAAGCCGACTAACACAAGGCACAAGAACTAATCTAACTAATGCTACGCTAGTCGAACCACCAACTCGAACGTGACTAATCGACCGTGCTAACACACTGGGAAGCGACGGCAGCCGATCTCACTCGTAGTCTAAAGTGTCGGAACGCGGCGTAACGATTCGAAACGCGATACGATGGGCGGAGGACGATAACTGAGTGACCGAAATGTGATATGAGAGACGGAGGGGCTATGCGGTGATAGAAGGGGATGATATGGTGTCCTTTTCCGACGACAGTGGAGAAGGGAAGGTGTTACGAGACCGAAAGCACGCGGCACGCTAAGTAACTGGGTTACGGGCGAAACCAGCGAAACAGATCGGAACTCGCGAGGAGGTTTCGATACGGATGATAGAGACAAGAGAAGTCCTTTACACAAACACGGCGAACTATACGAACGTGCGGACGGCTATGCTGCGAAGAGAGGTCACCGATCGACTATACAGAACACGAAATATCGTATTTTAGGCTTAGGAGACGAGAGAGTCCACTACGAACAAGTAGAACTCGGAGCTGGGGGACTTGAGATGGTGTGAGAACTGCTATGCTCCCCCTAAACTAAACTAACTCTCCCCCCACTACGAGAGTCGTGCTAAATTTATACTAAACGTCCAAACTGAGCCTCTCATCGGTCAGAAAACATAAGCCATAAGAAAAGGGGAACGCATATCACTTATCTACAAAGGAGAAGGGCGCATATGAATGGTTAAGGGACACATAAAACAGAAAGAAACAATACTAAACATGGTCGGAACGAGAGCATAAAGAAATAAAAGGGACGCATATAGAAAGGTGAGATCATAAGCGAAGCCTTCGGAACCGGGTGTCTTTGAGCAGAACGAGTCAGAACTTGGGGAAAAGACTTGGAAAGACCTCGGCTAGCCTTACAGGGCAAATCTGCGACGTTTTGAATGGGAGAGGGACTGTGGACGACACTGCAGGGTCAAATCTCTTTGTCAGGAGTACGGATCCGGGATCCGGAGACTTGTGATTGACGCGTGTAGGATCGTCACGTGATTCTTCCGCCGTGTCTTATATGATGGCCGATCATGGAACGGTGCACGTGCCATTTAGACTATGGCGTTCTTGCTAAGTCCACTCGCTCCAGCAAAACCTGTCGGAACCGGGCGAAACCAGTCGGAATACCGCAGAACTGGTCGTAACGACTTCGTACGCTCCCAAGCTTTAGTCTTACTCTTCAGCGCTACCACCATCTAACACCACTCGTATCGAAGAAATCAATATGGCTAGTATGCGCTCGAAGACACCCGTTCTCCCTTCGGAATTGAACTTCACAGTTAATACCCCTACACCAATGACTCTCGATCTTTCGGATGACGAGAACCCGAAATTGAAACGAACTCGAGAATGGACAAACACAACGAACCCCTTCGAACGACCCGTGAAACGTCAACAGACAATCGCTACCCAACTTGCTGCCGAATCATCATCCGGCACTAACTTTGTCGATGATTTTTGGGAACAAATGACGATGCAACAAGACCCTAACGACGACGGTGTCCTTCTCGAAGGAAAATCTCTTTTCAACCTTATTGATCACGACGCACCAATCCCACCTTTCGCAAACAACGCTGCAGACCAAGACTTTATTGAAGAACATGGTTATCATCCGATGCATCTTAATCCTCCAACGAAGGAACAAATGGATGAATATGCGGTAATAATGTCTAAACGCGAAGGCAAAAGACGCGAAAAAGAAATCAATATTATTGAAAGAGCAATACCTGATGACGTGCCAATGGAATACGTCCAATCAGTAAGTCATACAATGGCATTATTAGATTCAGGAGCCAGCATTCATGTTACTCCTTATCAAAAAATTTTAACGAATCTTACTAATTGTGAACCAATTATAGTGCGAACCGCCGACGACACTGCCATCACCGTTTCTCAAAAAGGCAATATGAAAATTTTATTATTTAAAGTCAATAACAATTTTGTGACACCCGAAAATTGCACTATAATAAAACTATCAAATATTTATTATTCGCCAAAATTTAAATGCACGCTAATATCATTAGCTGAAATGTGTGATCAAGGATTTAAATTTATCACTGAACAAAACATTTGCATCGTAATGAAAAATAATAGACATCTCGGAACTATACAACGATCATATAAAAAATTATACGAAGTACACACGTATAATGATCCAGAAATGAAACCAAACATTATAGCGTCACTAACAATCGATGAATTACATAAGAAACTAGGTCATATAAGCTACGGTTATATACGAAAAATGATTAAAAACCACCCAGAAATAATAACTGAAAAAATTATAGACGACAATACAAATAAAAATTGTATCGACTGCACTAGAGCCAACATATCACGAACAATAATTCCACATCAAAGAAAATCACCATTAGCAATTAACTTTGGTGATTTAGTACATATGGATATTTGGGGACCAGCACCAACATTAGCGTATAATTCGATATCGTATTTACTTACATTAGTTGACGATTCAACTAGGTGGTCAGAAATGCTACCGTTAAAACACAAAAGTGATGCCTACACGGAATATATTAAATATACAACTCGATTAAAATTACAAAATGGTACAATAATTAAAATTCTTCAATCGGATAACGATGCTGTATTTTTATCTAAAGACTTTACTGATTACCTTGATTCACAAGGAACTATCAGAAAATTAACTGTTCATGATACGCCACAGCAAAACGGAGTTGCCGAGAGAATGCATCAAACTATCTTTAATCATGTCAGATCTATGTTAACAGCAAAAAATTTACCACAATGATTATGGTATTATGCTGCACAACACGCACTATTTATTACAAATCGATCACCAAAAAGTACTATAAACTTTGAAACACCATTCAAAAAACGTTTTAATGCAAATTATATATTAAACGGTCTCCAAGAATTTGGACACGACGTTATATACAGAAAAGAAAACACAAATAAATTACAAAATAAAGGTGCAATTGGAAAATTTGTCGGATATGATTCAAATACAAAAGATGGCATATATGTCTATCATGATTCCAAAGTATCAACAGAAAGAAATGTAGAGTTCATCATTTCTAATGAAACTCGAACTCAGGGGGAGATAATAACACAACCTGATAATAATAACGATACTAATAATCAAACATCATTAAAAGAAAGATTACAAAGACACCGTGAACCATCTCGTAAGAAAAGAGAAGCAGGTCTAGCGATCGAAAAACAAGAAGACATTTCTATATTCTTAACAGAATTTAATAACGAAATAAATAAAAGTATGAAAATACCAATAACATACTTAGATGCGTTAAGAAGACCTGATCATGATAAATGGCGACAGGCCATGAAAAATGAAATAGATTCACTAATAGAACATAACACATGGATATATGAATACCCACCACCGAATACAAACATAGTGGGATGCAGATTTGTCTACAATATAAAATACAAAGCAGACTCTACCATCGAAAAATATAAGGCGCGATTAGTAGCGCAAGGTTTTAGTCAAATTGATGGAATAGATTATTATTCACAAGACACTTTTGCACCCGTCACAAAACTATCAACAGCGAGATTACTATTACATTGGGCAGCAGCAAATGATTACGAAATACATCAAATTGATATAAAATCTGCTTATCTATACGGAGAATTAAATGAAGATGAAATCATCTACATGCGTCCACCACCAGGAAATTTTTGTAAAGATATTAAACCTGGTCAAGCGTTAAGGTTAAAAAAGGCCTTATATGGACTAAAACAATCAGGAAGAAGATGGTATAAGAAAATAAATGATATACTTAATGCAGCAGGATTAACAAGATCTGCTGAAGATTACGCGGTATTTTATGATAAATCGATATTCAAACCAAACTTAATAACATTCATGCATGTGGATGATATAACTATAATAAGTCAGAATATTGACATAAAAAATAATTTAGTCACGAAGATACGAAAATTCGTTAATTTAACAGACAATGGTGAGATCCATTGGTTATTAGGAATCGAAATGAAGAGAAACCGTCACGATCGAACAATACTATTAAGACAAAAGAAATATATCGAAGACATAACACTCAGATTTAATATTGAAACTGAAAGATTACGCCAAACTCCAATGGCGCCAGGCAGTAGATTAAAATCAAGTGACAATACGAGTTCACAGGAAACTAAATCATTATTTATGAGTTTAGTCGGATCGCTCCGATACGCTGCGGATGCCACTAGGCCCGATGTAGCCTATGTTGCAGGACAATTAGCAAGACATTTACATAATCCTGATGAAACACACATTAGTGTTGCGAGATATGCTTTATCATATTTGAATACAACTAAAAACAAATGGTTAAAACTTGGAGGCAAATATCCGCTAATAATAGATGGATATTGTGATTCAGACGGTGCGGTAACAGAAGGCTATAAAGCTATTAATGGATATATATTCACAATAAGAAATTCATCATTTTCGTGGTCATCAAAAAGACAAGATTTGGTATGTTACGAAAATTGTGGTTATCTAATACGGCGTGGGCTAAATTTTACACACCGAGTTGCGATGCCAAATCAAGACTATTTCGAAAGGCTACTACGGCAGAACAGTGGTGGCGACTCAAGAGTAGCAAACCACGGATCGTCTGGAGAAGACACGGAGGACTCTAATGATTTGCAATTAGGACTAACTAATATGCACATTGGACATACTCCACCGCCGGAACGCAGTCTGGCGGCGATGGAAGAAAGGAATGTCGCAAGGTATACGGAACTCCTGCAACGAAGACATTATCGGCGTGGTGCAACTAGAAGATTGGTACACGAGAGCTTGGTGTGCGCCAATTGTTACTTGGCCTACCAACGAAGCTGGGTACTGGCGGAATGGCTCATGAAGAACTTCACGGAACGGTTAGTGTCAAGGGAAGCAGCCGATGTCAAGATTCGGCATAAGCCCGGACCCTCGGAACGAACAGAAGACCAACCATTACCGAACCGCGGAATGAGCGCATACGACCATGAGGTATCCATATGGCTTAGCGATAGGGATGTCTATGCATTGAAGGTCGGCGTGCGAGCTTGGATCAATCAGCATCGGCACCAGACCTTGTGCAGTCACACGGCAGTGGAAGTAGATTGGCCAGTTTACAAGCGGCCACCTT
This sequence comes from Sanghuangporus weigelae, assembly GCA_033182465.1. Taxonomy (NCBI): domain Eukaryota; kingdom Fungi; phylum Basidiomycota; class Agaricomycetes; order Hymenochaetales; family Hymenochaetaceae; genus Sanghuangporus; species Sanghuangporus weigelae. Next base: position 3,110,750 of record CP137319.1, on the reverse strand, counting down.
CGGACATTGAACATCTTACGGAAGAAGCGATAGAACGCTTGATGCAGGCTTGGCGAGCGTCAGAGCCAGGGGTAATTACAGTTGACGAGTGGAATGGTCGCGAGCACTTTGGACAGAGGCTACGGCTAACCACGGGCCCAGGACTACAACTATCGGACATCGAAGTCGCGGCAAGGCACAGAAGGAGTGTAGCGGAGTACACTCGTGCGCCGGGAGAAGATCGGCAAGCTCTGCCGATCTCTAACCCTGATATCACTATCTCCCCCATGATCGAGGAATAAGCGGCAGAAGCTCGGCCCGGGAACGGAGCGCCAGAGAAGCGATAGCTTGGCAACTATCAGGGGAACCCGTCTGGGAACGGAGAAGGATCGCGGGGTAAAGATAAGGAGAGATTAACATGTGATAACGATTGCAGATCGGAGGAAGCACGGAAGAAGCTTCTCGAAGCATCGGGGTAGTAGGACTCAAACAAACCCTCCTAATATGGTAGAAGTATTGTGATTCAACACTAGAGGAAAGTATCGGTGTTGGCACCAGAGTAGAGTACTGGTGTCAGAGAAAACATATTGTCTAGACCAATAGCAAGGCTGTAGTCGGTAGTAATAGGTAGTCGGTACTATTTAGTAAATAGGTTATTTAAGGGCCAGCTGAGCGGGGCATTGTCCCTCAGCAAAATTATTTTGTACTCTCAATCGAAAACTGTACCCCTTTGATTGAAACCCTGTTCTACTACTGAGGTCAAGCTTGAGCCTATCGCTCGCTTCTAAAGTAGTACATCTATAACCTTCGTTCCATCTCCAATCAATTATCATCAGAAGGAATAAGCAGGGACTTGTTCCGGTACGCTTAGACTGACCACCTCGTCTAAAAACACTGGTCCTAACATTATAATTTTGCTCCAATCTTGGGGTAACCAATCTTGCTGTTTCGTAGTGCAAATACCCACTAACGATCAGTAAGTATTGCTCTGCCTCAGGAGGGTTCTCTTCTTGTGCCTGTGACACATTGAGACTGACACACGCCAGCGTGGCGACAACAGCTCAAGCAGGCTTATCAAGTACACAAGGGATTCGTTCAAGCCCTTCGAAGCTTCGAAGAAGAGTTAACTGTCGCCTTTCGCACGCTTAACTTCTATCGAGGTAAGAAGGATTTAACAACCCCTATACCAGAACCCTACAGGTCGGTTATACTATCCGCCCTGGAGCTTCAATTTGCCGCCGCCCAACAAGAAGGCGTTGGGAGAAGATTCCTGTGTCAGCAGGTAGACAAACTGCTAGACGGCAGTAGAGTCAATTGGGAAGTACTGCGAGGACAAACACCTGAAGAAAAGGAATTGTACGCTCTCACCCAACAATATAAAGCTTTCGAATACACCCTCTTGGAACACGGACACTTCCTACACCAAGTACTAGCACTGGTCTACCGAGGCAACTACTCATTCGCGAAACAGCTATGTCACCGATGGAACTGTGGCAAGCTTGTTGGACTGGTTTCTGGATTGCATCAAGCGTCCTCTGGTTTTCTTCCCTGGTATACGTCCTTGCTCAACAATGCGGAGGTAGAGGAGGCGTACTTCACGGCCTTGCAACGATACGGGTCTGGCTGGAACGGGAAATCATCCAAGGAATGCCCTCACTCCGTCAAACCGGTCGGAGAGTTTTACTCTACGCTCAACGACTGGCGGTACCTCAGCACGGAGCTGGAGAACACCTGGAATCCGTTTTGGACCGCATCCGAGAACGACTCGACGGTCTACATGGACGCCTGGATCGAATGGTCGGCACTAACGGGAATGCTGACGAAGCTCTCGCCCGACTACGGAATTCCATCATCAGCCTCGATCTCCGACTTACAAGCCTTGATCGGTCCATGCGAACTCTCACCGCTACTGTCTCTCGACTCTATGACATGGGTTCAGAATTTTCCGAACACATCACAGTAGAAGGACAGACTCTGGGAGAATTCCTACACCACACCCTCGAACACACCCTGGAGGGAATGGTAACGACGATCAACGAGCAGACAGATCGAGTCACCACGATGCAGGACACAAGGCTGAATTTCGCCTTTGGACTTTTGCAAGGACGACTTCTTGGTGCAATAACGGCGACGGCTAATGGCAGTCAATCAGCCATGACTCAACAACTCGTCAATGCCCAACAAGAGATCGTCCGACTTTGTGGTGTAGACTTCCTGCAGCTTCATACGCAGGTCGCCTATCTGATCGAGCAAGTCGAAGCTACCCGAGCGCGAATCAGCAACGCCGAAGAAGAAACCGCGAGCCACTACTCCGTTACCGAAGGTATTCGTCGAATCCAGCAAACGATCCGGTCTAGGCAGTCCTACCGAATGCGAGAAGCAAGACGTGAAGGAAGGGTTTCCCCAGAATCACCACTCGCCGGGAGAGGACAGCTGTTTAGTCGCTTCGCAACCTTAACAGCTGACTCCGACGACATGCCACCACCTCTCGTTCCGATACATGGAGAAGGCAGGCCACGTATTGCACGGTTGATCGACGAATATCTCCAAGATGCAGGACAACGCCAGGCAAACGATCAAACCGAAACAGGACCCCCGCAAACGCTAGAACAAGAGGAAGTACTGGAAGAACAGTCAGTCGTCGCCCAGCTCGATAGTGAGGAACTCGAGGACTATGTTTCCACCGCCAGCCAGACAGAAGACCTTGACCAGCAAGCCGAAGAACTGCTGAGGGAGGTAATACCCACGGAAAATCGACCGTGGCCTACGGGAGATGGCTGGCGAAATCCCGGGCTCGGAGGAGAAGCATTTCCTGAGCTGATGTGGAACGAAGAAGGAGTGTTAGTCGAGGTTCGCCCCCAACAACTTGGGGCAAACGGATATCGTTTCGAACGGAATGGACTCCAAGGCCCTCATGAAAACTCGCCACCTGGAACTCCAACCCCTAGCGCCCAGACAATTGGGGAAAGGGAGGAAAGGCTTCAGGCAGCGAGTGAGTATTCCCCAGAATCAGAATTCATTTATGATCCTATCTTGCGTCCTAGTAGCTGCCCTCCACGGCCGGAGTCTACCACAGTGGTAGTGGGAGAACCGGTGCAGGGGGTAGCGAACATGACACGGGTGGTTTGGGTACGAGGTCCCGATATTGGTATATTTCCGTATACAAGCGACTACGATTATCTCACATCGAATAACGACGACTGGGAAACGGAAGAGGAAAGCGAAGAGCATGAGAGTGGCGAGGAGAGAGTTGAAGCTCGGGAATAAAGGAGATAGGCCTTGGCTCGGAGCGGAGAGCTCGCCAAGATAAGGAAGACGCCCAAGAACCGACCGGGCAGGAAGGGTAAGGTGGTTAGCTGGAAAGCGGAGGTGGAACTCGCTGGATAGTTAACTACTTAACCATGTATTATTAAATGCGCTGAATGAGAGTGATACTCACAAATTTTGGTTGCATTCGTCCAGATCAATATGTCTAACAAAGATATCATGAAGTACCCTTTGTTTAAGGGAAACCCATATGAGTCGCTTGAAAACTTTCAGAATCAAATGATCAGTCGGTTGAACGAGAAACATCCCGACAATCCAGAAAAACGGGTTAAGATCATTTTGGAATGTTTACGAGGACAAGCTCAGACTTGGGTTAACGGCAAATGGGCTGTGAATAGGAATCGATTAGTCTCCACCTGGAAGCAAGAACCGGTCACGAATAATTGGATTATTGACCAAAAGGGTGGATGGGACACCGAGACAGATCTATGGAACGAATTAGCGCTCAACCACAATGGCATTTTTGGACTAGAAGAAGAGGCCGAGCGAAACATACGAACGATTTATCAGGAACGGGCGCGGGTAAAGCTGTATAGTAGGGCCTTCAACGACATCAGGATGAGACTACCAAAGCATTACAATGGACAAGCACTGGTTTACGAGTTCAAACGTGGACTGAACCAGACCATCCTAAAGGCACTCCTTACAAATACGGAACACCCTAATTGGGACCTGACCCAATGGCAGGATAACGCGAAAAATCTGGAGGACAGTCTAATAGCAGCCAAAGTAATTGGCAGTAATAAGAAGTATACCCCTATGTTTAAAGACGGGCAGGCGGTATCGTACACGCCGGTGCCCCCTGAAGCTCGTCATCCAGCTGAGTTTCAGGGTGAGCCTATGGACATTGATATGTCTAGGCGCTTTACTAGGGGGTCCCGAGGGGAAAATTCCGGGGCATGCTGGGTATGCGGCAAAACAGGTCATTTTGCACGGGACTGCAACAATGTAGGGCGAGAACAACAGGGAAGCCGTGGACACCGAACCAACTACAAGAGACGGGTGCAAAAGAAACGATCTGGCAAGACTGGCCGCTTCCTAAAACGCCGGGAAGTTGGGATTGATAGCGATTCCGAAATGGAAGAATTACTGGACAAACGGGCGAAGTTACCAAGGCGGAAGGAACGGGCTTCGCACACCCTCGAGGAGGATTCCGAGGAGGATTTTTAAAGAGCAGTCAGTCACCATCGGGTACTGACAAGGGCTCAAAGGAAGTAAAGCGCCGATGGACTATTGCTAGACCAAATTCCAACCATCCCACTATACCCATTGACGTCATTCAGGGACAGAGAAAGGTTAATCTCTCGGCTATGATTGACTCCGGATCCGCAATCACTACTATTAGTCCAACGGTGGTACAGAGCCTAGGACTAAAAACAGTGCCGGCGGAAGGTAACTATACCATCCGGAATGCCGATGGATCGATTAATCATGGTGGATGGACTCGGAATGTTCGAGCAATAGTGGATACAGGGATTACTAGAGGTTTAATGGACATCGCCGTGGTAGACACTCATGAAGACAAGTTTCTCATAGGGAATGATTGGCTTGAACAGTATAAGCCAACCATCGATTGGACCAAAGGAACGCTCAGCAAAGGAAGCAAAGAAGTTAACTTCAATGGAACGGCACGTCTGCGTATGATCGAACTAACTATTGCCTCGAGACGAACCAGGAAGCGCAAACGATGGCGAATGGCTCCCAAATACGCTCCCCAGAATTGGGGAAGGGACGCAGAAGACGAACGGGAAGAAGAATGGGAAACTAGGGTCTACTACCACAGCGATATGGATTCAGGACACTACACCGAAAGTGAGGAAGAAGTCGAGGAACCCGCGAATCTACCACCAGAAGGAGTACCAATGGAGAAAACCGAAATCGAACCACCAATAGTGTTTCTAAGCGACATGCATCCAGAATCCAAATCCGTCCTCCACAAGGAAGTCGGAAAATGGCAGTTCTATACGAAGGATGACATACACAGGATAACCCTTGACCGTAGGGAATTTTTCGATTTTAACTCCCTAGAAGAGGCAGATCAAGCAGTGTATAATGCGATGATGAAGGACATAGACAAAGGGTCCGACTCAGAAATGCTCTACCAATGGTATGGAAGCATGTACGGAGCGCATTTACAGCTGCAGGAGATCAAGAAGAATGCCGCACGACAAGAGGAAACTTCAACCACGACACACGAGGCACAAGCAAGAGTGCAAGCCGAGATTCAAGGGCAAATGTCTGTCGACTCAGAAGGATCGGATACGAAGAAAGGAAAGAGGCCGAGCGTGCCACCAAAGGCAGGAAAGCCAGGGCACTATGCCTCTGATCCGCTACGAGTTCGAAGACAACGCAGTGGGGGAAGTGGTATCGATTCGAACCCTGTAATAAGGAGTATTAGGGTGGAGTGGACTCCTCCATCCATGCACGAGGGAGAAAATGACTCAACCCTGGCAGTGCAGAAGCAGTCGGTTAGTTTCACCACACGAAACAAGCGTACTAGCAGGAGTATGCGGGGTCGGGAGCCTCAGAGAACTAATGCTCTGCAGCGCACTAGGTTCGGCCACCTAGCGAGATCTCCCACTTCGAGAGAAAAGGGAGCGACCAGACCCAAGACGTCGTTCAAGGGTAGACTAAGGCCTGGAGAAATGGTCCACCCCAAAGGGAGGGTAGTCCCATTCCGGCACAGAGCCGAAGACAGTACGCCGCAAGCATCAAGTAGGCTGGCTTTGGGAGCTCAAGTGCGCCCGCGAAGACCATGGCGAGAAGCCAAAATGCAGGGCCCTGCTCCGACAGGGAAAACAAACGGTAAAGGTAGCAGGTCAATTAGATATGCCGCGATAGAGCAGAAGCTCTCGCAGGGGCAAAAGAGTCGCCAATGGCTTCCGCCTGTTGACTCGGTTAAGCAGCCGCACGAAAGGGTGAAAGGAAAAGTGCTAGAGAGAAAAGCTGGATCCGAAACGGTGTTCAAGGGTAACCTAGGATCGCATAAGCCCACCACTTCGATGCGGGTGGAGGACGGCTCTCGATTAGAAGCGCTACCCAAGCCTTCTACCTGGATTCGCCGACTAGAGCAGCGACAAGTCGCATCACGAAGAGAACGACTCCTCAAATACAACAGCATAGCTCAAAAGTATGCTCAGGAGAAAGCACTCGACGAAAGGATGGCAGACCATGCAGGAACACAAACCCTCGAAGATATTCTTCCAAAAGAAATCTGGGATTTCCGGGATAGGTTTGACAAGGATGCTGCTAGACGGCTACCTAACTCGAGCCAATGGGATATGAAGATAGAACTGCTACCCAATGCAGAGCTACCCAAACCCGGACCAGTATATCCACTCGCTCCTGCCGAGAAACGAGCGGTCGAAGAATGGATTCGCGATGACCTGAAGAAAGGATGGATTCGTGTTGTAGGGAACAACGTCCCTGCCAACGAAAAAGCAAGCACTTGTGCACCAGTATTCGTTATAGCCAAGAAAACACTAGGAAAGGATGGCAAACCGGAGTATCGTATCGTAATCGACTACAGAGGATTGAATGCGGTGGTCATACCGGATCACCAGCCAATGCCTCTATTACATATGCTACCGGACGATTTGGCTCATGCGAAATGGTTTTCTACACTGGATTTACGAAGCGGGTATAACAACGTGCGAATCCATCCAGGGCATGAAAAGTATGCCGCCTTCAGAACTCACATGGGGGTTTACCAGCCGCTGGTAATGCAGTTTGGACTAATGAATGCACCTGCGGTATTCCAACGTGCAATGAACGAGCTCTTTCAGGACATGATTGGGCAGGGCATACTCATTTATCTAGATGACATTATTATCTATGCGGAAACAAAACAGGAACACTGGGACCTGCTAGCAGAAGTATTGCGCAGGTTAAGGAAAGCAGACTTCTTTTGCAAGCCAGAGAAGTGCTACTTTGCCAAACAGGAGCTCGACTATCTAGGATTTGTTGTTAACCAATCGGGCATGCAGATGGATCCCTACAAGGTAAAAGCAGTTCAAGAATGGCCAGATTTGTCAAGCAAGCGAGACATTCGAAAGTTCATTGGTTTTGCGAACTTCTACCGAAAATTTATCGAAGGCTTCGCCAAGATCGCTAGGCCGCTAACGGAACTCATGTCTGGCAAGAAGACATTTACTTGGGGAGATCGTCAACGAGAAGGCTTCATCAAGTTGAAGGAAGCCTTCACATCTGCACCTATGCTTGTACGACCCGATCACGAGAAACAATTTGTACTGGAAACAGATGCATCTAACTTTGCGATGGGAGCAGTGCTCTCGCAAGAAAGTGACGATAGAATTTTGCATCCTATTGGATATTGGTCAAATACCTATCGAGACGCCGAGAACAACTACCCAGTAATGGACAAGGAATTGCTGGCAATTGTCAAAGCCTTGAGCAATTGGCGACACCACTTGGAAGGAGCTAAACATGAAATTCGGGTAATTAGTGATCAGGCAAACCTCCGGTATTTCATGGGAGCTAGAAAACTCAGTGGACGCCAGGCGAGATGGGCTACTTTTCTCAGCAGATTTCGATTCAGAATCGAGTATCGACCAGGAACCAAGAATTCAAGAGCGGATGCACTGTCACGACGGCCTGACTACGAACAAGGCGTTGAAGATGTACCAGAACAAGTCCTACTTCCCCCAGAGCTGTTCCGGAACCAAGAACTGCCCGTGCGCACTATACGGGTGTTTGAAATTACAGGAGGTCCGGAACTAGGAGAAAAGATTCGAGCAGGATACGAAAAGTCCAAGGAGCAAGAAATCGGGACTTTCGAAGAAGGATACTGGTGGAGGGATGGAAAATTGGTAATCCCACCAGTTGATGAAATTAAACGAGAATTAGTACGACAGTGCCATGACGCTCCAGCAGCAGGACACCCGGGGATAGACAAGACTATCACGAAACTGGAACGAAGAGTATGGTGGCCAAAGATGAGGGAATGGGTCGAAGAATATGTGCGCACTTGCGATACGTGCCAACGGACGAAGGCAAGACGAGGAAAGACGCAACCGCCTTTACAACCGCTGCCAGTAATGAATCGGCCCTATGAGGAAATTACTATGGACTACGTCACCGGACTTCCAACTACGAGCAAAGGAAACAATGCAATACTAGTGGTAGTAGATCGGTTCTCAAAAATGGGAACATTTATACCTACCACTGTAAATGCAAACTCGAAAACCACTGCTGACATGATGATCAAACATGTCTACAGCAAGGTTGGAACCCCAAAAACAGTAATTAGCGACAGGGGACCACAGTTTGCAAGCCGGTTTACCGAACAAGTGAACCAGGCCCTTGGAATCGAAACGAAGCTTAGTACGGCATATCATCCACAAACAGACGGACAAACGGAACGAGTGAACCAGGAAATGGAACAGCTGCTAAGATGCTATTCCAGTCTGCAACAGGATGATTGGGACGAACATCTTCCTATGGCGGAATTTGCCTATAACAGTCGAAGTCACTCAAGTACTGGGAAGTCACCGTTTGAAATGGTTTATGGGTTTCAGCCGGAAGTAGGATTTAAGCTTCCGATCCAAGGTACTCAAGACTATGTGGCAATGCGGATGAAGCATCAACAAGAAGCGTTGGAAGCACTTACTAAAGCACGAGATGCAATGAAGAAGTTTGCAGATAAACACCGAGGCCCGATGCCGGAATTCGAGATCGGAGATAAGGTCATGTTAGATGGCCGAAATCTAACACTATTAGTCCCTACTAGGAAATTAGGTGACAGAAATATTGGACCTTACAAGATCGTCGCGAAGCATGGGCCAGTCAACTACGAGCTGGACCTTCCAAAGGAACTGAGGATCCACCCGGTGTTTTACGCAGGACTATTAATTCCCTATCGAGAACGAAAAGATCCGACACAACGAACAAGACCACCACCAGAAGTCATTGCTGGAGAAGCCGAATACGAAGTAGAAGTAATTCGGGACATGAGGAAACGGCACAACACATGGGAATACCAGGTTAAATGGCTCGGCTACCCCGAAGAGGAAAATACCTGGGAACCTGTAGAAGGGCTACGCAACGCCCCCAAAAAATTGCGAGAGTATCACGAAAGGAACGGTTGGCCGGACGCCGTGAACCTTCCCTTTAGAAAGAAGGTTGCAGGAATTGTCGCTTTGGCGCAGAGACTTCTGGATGTACGCAGAGCGGACGACTATTACCTGAGCACGCTTTATGGGAGAAAGGTGCTGCAGAGAACTAGACAACGAAGGAAATACGACAACAAGACAGGTATAAAGCAACGAGATTTTGCCTATCCAGAATGGCACAAGCATCATTGGAGAGCTGCTAAACGGCCATTCACCCGAGCAAACGCTTTACCTATACGAAGATACGATAGGATGGAAGGACTAGAGGAAGGACTCTCCTATAACGATTGGTATCATGCTGACTCGACGGATAGCGAGGTCAGTGAGGCTTAGAGAAGAAGCACGACCCGGACACGTCGTTAAACTATCCCTAGCGTCAGAAATTGATGCTGGAAGGATATGATATATCCATTAACTATATCCTAGCCTGTTTGGAAGCAGCTAGTATGTTGGAGGCCGACACGGAATCGAGGCCCGGTAAGGAACCAAACGAAACAGCAAGGTTATGGCTACCACAATTAATTGGATCCACACTCTCCTTGCAGTCCGAAGTGGATCTTAGGAGGAGGAATGTTACGAAAATTGTGGTTATCTAATACGGCGTGGGCTAAATTTTACACACCGAGTTGCGATGCCAAATCAAGACTATTTCGAAAGGCTACTACGGCAGAACAGTGGTGGCGACTCAAGAGTAGCAAACCACGGATCGTCTGGAGAAGACACGGAGGACTCTAATGATTTGCAATTAGGACTAACTAATATGCACATTGGACATACTCCACCGCCGGAACGCAGTCTGGCGGCGATGGAAGAAAGGAATGTCGCAAGGTATACGGAACTCCTGCAACGAAGACATTATCGGCGTGGTGCAACTAGAAGATTGGTACACGAGAGCTTGGTGTGCGCCAATTGTTACTTGGCCTACCAACGAAGCTGGGTACTGGCGGAATGGCTCATGAAGAACTTCACGGAACGGTTAGTGTCAAGGGAAGCAGCCGATGTCAAGATTCGGCATAAGCCCGGACCCTCGGAACGAACAGAAGACCAACCATTACCGAACCGCGGAATGAGCGCATACGACCATGAGGTATCCATATGGCTTAGCGATAGGGATGTCTATGCATTGAAGGTCGGCGTGCGAGCTTGGATCAATCAGCATCGGCACCAGACCTTGTGCAGTCACACGGCAGTGGAAGTAGATTGGCCAGTTTACAAGCGGCCACCTTCGGACATTGAACATCTTACGGAAGAAGCGATAGAACGCTTGATGCAGGCTTGGCGAGCGTCAGAGCCAGGGGTAATTACAGTTGACGAGTGGAATGGTCGCGAGCACTTTGGACAGAGGCTACGGCTAACCACGGGCCCAGGACTACAACTATCGGACATCGAAGTCGCGGCAAGGCACAGAAGGAGTGTAGCGGAGTACACTCGTGCGCCGGGAGAAGATCGGCAAGCTCTGCCGATCTCTAACCCTGATATCACTATCTCCCCCATGATCGAGGAATAAGCGGCAGAAGCTCGGCCCGGGAACGGAGCGCCAGAGAAGCGATAGCTTGGCAACTATCAGGGGAACCCGTCTGGGAACGGAGAAGGATCGCGGGGTAAAGATAAGGAGAGATTAACATGTGATAACGATTGCAGATCGGAGGAAGCACGGAAGAAGCTTCTCGAAGCATCGGGGTAGTAGGACTCAAACAAACCCTCCTAATATGGTAGAAGTATTGTGATTCAACACTAGAGGAAAGTATCGGTGTTGGCACCAGAGTAGAGTACTGGTGTCAGAGAAAACATATTGTCTAGACCAATAGCAAGGCTGTAGTCGGTAGTAATAGGTAGTCGGTACTATTTAGTAAATAGGTTATTTAAGGGCCAGCTGAGCGGGGCATTGTCCCTCAGCAAAATTATTTTGTACTCTCAATCGAAAACTGTACCCCTTTGATTGAAACCCTGTTCTACTACTGAGGTCAAGCTTGAGCCTATCGCTCGCTTCTAAAGTAGTACATCTATAACCTTCGTTCCATCTCCAATCAATTATCATCAGAAGGAATAAGCAGGGACTTGTTCCGGTACGCTTAGACTGACCACCTCGTCTAAAAACACTGGTCCTAACATGGTACCTGCATCAGTATATGAAGCAGAAATTCAAGCATTACAACATGCTACCAAAGAAGCTATCTGGATTAAACATTTTATCGAAGAGTTAAATATAAAAGAAACTGATAGATTAATCGCGATTTATTCGGATAATGAAGCAGCCATAAGAGATGTTCAAATTGATGAATTTTCACATAATATTAGAACAAAACATCTAGTTAGGCGCAGAGCCTTCGTACATTGTTACATCGAAAATCACTCAATTACAGTCAATTATGTACCAACCACAAACCAACGTGCAGACACGTTAACAAAAGCGCTTAATACTAAACAGTTCAATCACTTAAACTTGTTAATCGGACTTGTCGACAGTTAAACAATCTAATCATTCAGAAATTATTAGATTGAAGGGGAGTATTAGAATATAATTGTATTACGTAATATTAGCATGTGCTGTATCAGTAGTATATAAGACCTCTGGAAGGTCAGTGTATAATAAGAACGAACGTTCTCTCGTTACCGTACGTATGCCCTCATACTGAAGGCACCGTGAGCTCAACATCTTAAAACTTTGAGAAGCAGAACCGTAGGCTTACTATGACACCGAAAAACGCAGGATCGTTCTTTGGTCTGTCCCGGAAATTAAGACCTGCATGAAAGAAAACCACGCCTGTCATTACAGCTACAATCCAAGACGCGATGAGCAGTCCACCAAGCGTGACGGTCGGAGACGATGATGATGTATCCATACTAGAGCGTACAGCGATGGTAAATAAGATGGGGTACTTCTGAAGGGTTTTAGTGGGTAGTGTCTTTGATGAGGGCAGCTGACTTTGCAGAATCATTGTTACAAGGCCGGATGATCAAGATTGATGCCAGAGGATCACAAGGTATAGTTGGCAATTCAGTTGATGACCACTCGTTCCTAGATTTACGTCTTCGTGACCTGGGATCAACCTACAACTTCAGATTGTGATGGTCGGAAAGATCGTTGTACAGGATCAAATCAAATTACAGTTCCCCTGCGGAATAGTTCAGAGAGCTGGATGTGAAAGTGCCACGTCTTCCATCTTCCCACGGTGTGAAAACTTGAACTGAACAACGAACTGCTGTCGGTCGCCGCGGTTCTGATTCCCTTGATCGTTTGACGGTCGGATCAAACGTGCCTCAAAGCAGGACCACAAAGATAGGCCAAATAAACGCACTCTTGTTACTGCGAGATCGGTAACTACCTTGAATTCAACACCTGCCGAACATGTATTGACAGTACCAGATCTCTGAAGTAGTACGGCTACGGAATGACTCAAGCGATTCTCATCAAGACTATGCTTGACCAGTCTTCCAGTTCTTTTGATCATCTGTTCTCATATTTTACCCCATCTTTGAGTCTATTTATGACCGGGGATTCCACCCAAACATAGCTTCAGGGACAACTTCCGATTGCAGTTGGAATTCCTATTCTCTCTAGCAAACTCACGTATGCACCCGAAGTCACGAAGGAAGTGATCTTCCAGACGCGCACATAGCAGATAGCTTGGAGGCTTCTCACAAAATCTCGGCCGGCGAGAAGTCAGATATCGTCTCGCGGTTGCCTCAGCAAGGATAGATGATTTTATCCTCTTCACGTGCGGCTAAACCTTATTTCCCTGAATCATCGATTTCAGTCCTCCGGATAAGTTCATCGCAACTGAGCTGGAAGATCCGCTTTGCCACTCTGCTAGCGGGATGTGCTGACGCTATCGTTATTTGTTCACCCTTTTTTTTCTCGTTCATGTTTCAGCTGTGCCAGTGCAGCTTGCATGGATAAAAATGCCTTGCTCTCACACCAAGTCTTGGACTCAGTAGAACTTGATTGCACTGTCGTCATGGGGCTTCTTAGAAAGCTTATGTGACAGGCGAATCGAGTGCACCCGGTCAAGACGGACTATAAGAATGGAAAGGCTAGTGTGCATACGTTCTGTATCAGCAACATCGTTAAGTCCTCGCATCTCGCCTCTGGGAATCCATGGCCCTCGCTAATTCGTCTCCATTACTTTCTTCATTACATCGTCGAGTAGATGAGATTCTCGGAGAAGTGTTCTTTGCGGTTATGACAGACGCTATGTGAGAATAATTCCTATTCTTCGTTTCTTGTCATGAATTTGAATATCATCCTGGATGTTCGTAGTCTGTTTGGAATCACAAACGTTCAAGCGTTCACATATTTTCAGAATTCAAAGAAGGATCCGAATTACCTTAAATCCATGGTAAGCACAGCACCAAACACTTGTAGAAATGTGCTCATGAGTGTCTACAGGTTGGATTATTATGGTAAGAAACATCTCTAAATAGTTCGTTCCATCGGTTAGTCATGAATGTCAGGATATTCGATGCTATTCAGTTTTTCATGGTCGCAGACTACGGATATACTACGCTAGTGGCGAATTTTACCAATCTTCTCGTGGTCGGCAAAGTGACTTGGAGCATCTGTGTACGCCTATATGCTTGCATATTCCTGAGCCATGAATTAACTCACCTTGTCTTAGTGGCCGATTTTACTAGAGGTACGAATTTGTTCCTTCCACGGATATTTCTTATAAGCTCAAGCGCGAGGACCTCTTTTCAGGACACAGGCAACTTCATCATCCGATTGTATGTGTGCAGCGCCAACGTGGGACGAGCAGAAACTGACAATTACAGTAGATTTTACATCCGACGAATCTGGATCAGTGAGTTTCTGCTCCAGTATAGTTGGAGCGCCCTTGGATGACCAATCCTTAGTGAGCGACCGGAACATTTTCTTGTCGGTCACTGCGGTGAGTCATACGTATCCAGCCATGCGGAGATGATAAATAAATCTGTGAATGTAGGTGGTCCTGAATTTCGTAGCACTCGGTGAGGCTCCATTGCAATCCTCATGCAGTCACTGGCTAATTTCAGGCATAGCATTTGCCCTCGTATTCATGGCTAAACTGTGAGTCTGATCGCATGTGTCATCCAAAAAGCTGACGCTACGATAGGCTCCATCTCCAATCATTCCTCGAGATCTCAAATATTTCTGTACGCCCCTGAGTTTCTTACACTTCAATACATTGTCTCAACATCATACCAAAGTGGTTGATGTTTACTAGTCTCGGCTCGGGAGTAGCAGCAGATTTGTGGATTGCGATTTGTGTATGCTATTTCCTTTTCAAGGATAAGACTGGTTTCCAAAGGTGAGTAACCCTTGCACTCGCCGACTACGAGAGGACTCACAATCAAGAGCAGAACTGACACCATGCTCCGTAAATTGACCGTATATATCATCGGCACCGGACTTCTCACGAGCTTCGTGACAGTCGCTTGCTTCATATCGGTAAGTCGTTCTGACGACCTCCGAACAAATGAGGGCACTCACAGATTTTGGGCAAAAAGTATGCCACTATGCCTAACAATGGCGTCTACGTCGCAATCTATTCTTGCATTTCAAAACGTGACTACTCACCCTGGTCTTGAAATACCGTTGGTACTAATCCTAATACCGTCTCTAGTCTATTTCAACGCACTCCTCGCAACCTTAAACACACGCAAGCGACTGAGAGGGGAGGCAAAGAGCGAAGGTTCCAGTTCAAATTCAGGGGCATATAATATGTTCCGTATCGCAGACATACGGGCTCGGACTAGCTCCACAAATGGAATCTCCCTCGGCATGAGATCGTTCACCAGTGCAAACCCAAAGGAAGAACGAATGGTGAGCCTATATTCCCCCTTACGTAGTTACTCGACTATTCACGGTGTACGTTAGAGGGACGAGGTTATTGCAATCAGCGTCAAAACTGAAGCGAGATACCGAACCGACGAGTCAGAAACTGACTTCGATACGATCACCTCGTCCATCCCTATATGATGCCGTAAGTGATCACACAGCTCATTGCTCTAGTTAAGGTTTCCGTATCGCAGTGATAAAATATATTTCTATGTAAGACCCATATAAATGAACGAATATGAGAGAATGATACATGCGCGCGTCTTCTTAAGTTTTCGCGAGACTGCTAAACCTCACGGAAAGAACAACTCATCGAAGATACCGATTGAGACAGGCTGGTCGGATCGCGTTCAGACCTCACCGAAAAGGCCAGCATCCAATTACGGACAAGTCGGCATTTCTACACCGCATCCTCAAGAGTACGCGGAGAAGCAAATTGCACACTTGTTGCTCAAAGCGCAAGTTCATACATACCTGGATACGGCTTCTAGGTTTGGAAGAGTTACACGGACGGGTGGAAAAAATTACAAACAATTTTTTTACGCTCTTCACATGTCAGTAGCAACTAACAATCTTCGGTGTGGCAAGCCGGACTGAAGATTTAGATCTGCGTCGGTGGCAACGGAAGAAGCCGAGGCTTCTTTGGTTCCTACATCACTTCCGACTCGTCATCTCGTAGTAGAAAAAACTTTGTTGCAAATTTTGCACAAAATAAGACACAACATCAAACCATGTATATATCATATAGCGTTCTTACCTCCGTTTGTTTTCGACAATCCCTCACTGCCACCGAAACCACCACAGGCCTAATTTTCGCCGTCATACCAAGACGTGGGACTGCCCCCGCCCATCTCTCCACTGCTTTCATCGTCCCGCTCGCCCTGTCGAGCCGTAGCTAACACTGCCACTTGTAGGTTCGGGCATGGTGATGGGAGTGGGAGCCGTTTTCAGTGGCTGGCACCCATATCCTCTCCTTTTCTCTTCTCTGTTTTCTCTCAATAATGCGATAAATATTAAAATAAGAAATTGCGAAATGTGCAGAACAAAACAAAACGTCTTTTTTTTCTTGTATAGCAAGTCCGGAATGAAGGACGCAGAACCACCTCTATCTACATGTAATGCATATTCTACAGAATTTGACTCATCTCATTCGGATTCAATCTGTTTCTTATAGTTTTCGATTTCAAATTCGTCGTATGTAGAACCCACTGTATTTATCAGTTTCTTCTCGTCTTCCGTTGGCGCTGTACACATACAATCGAATGATGAAGTTGCCTGTGTCCTGAAAAGAGGTCCTCGCGCTTGAGCTTATAACAAATATTCGCCGAAGGAGCAAATTCGTACCTCTAGTAAAATCGGCCACTAAGACAAGGTGAGTAAGATCATGGCTCAGGAATATGCACGCATATAGGCGTACACAGATGCTCCAAGTCACTTTGCCAACCACGAGAAGATTGGTAAAATTTGCCACCAAGGTAGTATATCTGTAGTCTGCGACCATGAAAAACTGAATAGCATCGAATATCCTGACATTCATGACTAACCGATGGAACGCGCAATCTAGAAATGTTTCTTACCATAATAATCCAACTTGTAGAGACGCATGAGCACATTTCTATCTACAAATGTTTGATGCTGTGCTTACCATGGATTTAAGGTAATTCGGATCCCTCTTTGAATTCTGAAAGTATGTGAACATTGTGATCCCAAACAGACATCCCGGTAGCAGAGCGTCAAAGCGGATCTTCCAGCTCAGTTGCGATGAACTTATCCGGAGGACTGAAACCGATGATTCAGGGAAAGAAGGTTTAGGCGCACTTGAAGAAGATAAAATCATCTAACCTTGCTGTGACAACTGCCAGACAATATCTGACTTCTCGCCGGCCGAGATTTTGTGAGAAGCCTCCAAGCTATCTGCTATGTGCACGTCTGGAAGATCACTTTCTTCGTGAATTCAGGTGCATACGTGAGTTTGCTAGAGAGAATAGGAATTCCAACTGCAATCGGAAGTTGTCCCTGAAGGTATGTTTGGGTGGAATCCCCAGTCATAAATAGACTCAAAGATAGGGTAAAATATTAGAACAGATGATCAAAAGAACTGGAAGACTGGACAAGCATCTGAGAAGTCTTGATGAGAATCGCTTGAGTCATTCCGTAGCCGTACTACTTGAGAGATCTGGTATTGCTGCAAATATATGTTTGGCAGGTGTTGAATTCAAGGTAGCTACCGGTCTCGTAGTAACAAGAGTGCGTATCTTTGGTCTGTCTTGGTGGCCCTTCTTTGAGGCGTATTTGATTCGACCACCAAACGATCAAGAGATTCAGAACCGCGGCGACTGTACAGTTCGCTGTTCAAGAACTTCAAGTTTCGACATCGTGGGAAGATGGAAGACGTGGCGCTTATGTAACAACGAACCAGGTTGCAAGCGAGTGACTATAAAAGAAGTGGTGGGGTCAGTTTACATTCGTTATCAAACGAGCAACGCCAATAACCCTTCGCATCTGCCCTCTAGGAACCCATGGCCTCCGCAAATTCATCTTCATTACTGCCTTCATTACATCATCAACTAGATGAATTTCTTGGAGAAACGTTCTTTGCAGTATTGACTGTCGCCATGTGAGAATACCCCTGGTTCACTGTTTCTTATCAGGACTTCGAATATCATTTACAGCTAGTTGCAAAATTGTTGGCAATCACGTGATTTCACTACTTTTCTCGCCATGAGAGCCTCAAAACACAGATAAAATCATATCTCACCCAAATCTCAACGGTTTCACATCATCTAAGTTGCTAAATTCATCTTTTCGAAAGGGCTTTCATTTAGGAAAAACGATCAAGAAAATAGAGCAAAACATGACCCCAAAATGGCGAAAATCTCGTTTTTTGCCTCTTCCTTGCATGTGCATTTTTTCCTGTGATCCCTGCTGGTCCAGCACCTCCCCAAAGCTATCCAGAATGATAATATGATTATAAAATGAATTTACAGACTGAATTTGAGTTGAAATTGTGTACCAGAATGTGCTGCTTTGAGGCATGCCTGAATCACTCAAAACTCATCATTTCCCCCTAGCCTCCCAGGCTCCAGGAAAATTTCTTACAGGCCAGATTCATGCATGTAAATTCATTTCAGGTGTAATAGACTAGGTTTGTGCACTAGCTAGGTCCTCAGCATCCACTGGTGAGCTGGGCTGAACAAGTGTTTCTAGTTGTATGCACTATTCTAGACAGCATCTCCCCAGCTTACCAGTGGATGCTGAGGACCTAGCTAGTGCACAAACCTAGTCTATTATACCTGAAATGAATTTATATGCATGAATCTGGCCTGTAAGAAATTTTCCTGCAGCCTGGGAGGCTAGGGGGAAATGATGAGTTTTGAGTGATTCAGACATGCCTCAAAGCAGCACATTCTGGTACACAATTTCAACTCAAATTCAGTCTGTAAATTCATTTTATAATCATATTATCATTCTGGATAGCTTTGGGGAGGTGCTGGATCAGCAGGGATCACAGAAAAAAAATGCACATACAAGAAAGAGGCAAAAAAACGAGATTTTTGCCATTTTGGGGTCATGTTTTGCTCTATTTTCTCGATTGTTTTTCCTAAACAAAAGCCCTTTCGAAAAGATGAATTTAGCAACTTAGATGATGTAAGACCGTTGAGATTTGGGTGAGATATGATTTTATCTGTGTTTTGAGGCTCTCATGGCGAGAAAAGTGGTGAAATCACATGATTGCCAACAATTTTGCAACTAGCTGTAATTTTAGGATATTCGATGCATTGCAATTTTTTATGGTCGCAGACTATGGATATACTACTTTGGTGGTGAATTTTACTAATTTTCTCGTGGTTGGCAAGGTGACTTGGAGTACTTGCGTACGTCGATATGCAATAATTTTCATGAACCTTGAATTAACTCACTATTTCAGTGGCCAATTTTACTGGAGGTATTAATTTGCTCCTTGTATAAGAATTTGATTATACGCTCAAGCTCGAGACCGCTTTTCAGGAGACAGGTGACTTCATCATTCGATTGTATGTTGACAGCGCCGGTGGAACTAGTAGAAACTGACAAATGCAGTAGATTTTACATACGACGAATCTGGATCAGTGAGCCTCTGTTCCAGTATGGTCCGAGTGTCTTTGGTGACGCCATTCCTTAGTGAGTAATCGGAACATTTTCTTGTTGATTACTGCGGTGAGTCCTCAGAATCCTGCTCTGCGGAGATGATAGGTAATTTTGTGGATGCAGATGGTCTTGAATTTTGTAGCACTCGGTGAGGCTCCACTACAATCCACATTCAGTCATTGGCTAATTTCAGACATAGCATTTGCTCTCGCATTCATGGCTAAACTGTGAGTCTGATCGCATGTGTCATTCAATGAGCTGACGCTACAATAGGCTCCATCTCCGATCATTCCTCGAGATCTCAAATATTTCTGTACGCCCCTGAGTTTCTTACACTTCAATACATTGTCTCAACATCATACCAAAGTGGTTGATGTTTACTAGTCTCGGCTCGGGAGTAACAGCAGATTTGTGGATTGCGATTTGCGTATGCTATTTCCTTTTCAAGGATAAGACTGGTTTCCAAAGGTGAGTAAATCTTGCACTCGTCGACTACCGGAGGACTCACAAAGAGAGCAGAACTGACACCATGCTCCGAAAATTGACCGTATATATCATCGGTACCGGATTACTTACAAGCTTTGTGACAGTCGCTTGCTTCATATCGGTAAGTCGCTCTGATGACCTCCAATAAGTGAAGATAGTTACTGATTTTGACCATGAAGTACGCCGCTATGCCTAACAACGGCGTCTACGCTGCAATCTATTCCTGCATTTCAAAACGTGACTACTCACCTTGGTCTTGAAATACCGTTGGTGCTAGTCCTAATATCGTCTCTAGTCTATTTCAACGCACTTCTTGCAACCTTAAACACACGCAAGCGGCTGCGAGGGGAGGCAAAGACCGAAGGTTCCAGTTCAAATTCAGGAGTATACAATATGTTCCGCATCGCAGGTATAGGGAGTCAGTCCGGCTCGACAAATGGAAGCGCTTTCGGTACGAGATCATTGACCAGTGAAAATTCAAATGAAGAACGGATGGTGAGTTCATAATCGCCCTACGTCGCTACTTGGGTACTTACCGTTTACGTTAGAAGAACGAGGTTATTGCCATCAGCATCAGAACCGAAACGAAATACCGAAGCGACGAGTCAGAAATCGACTTGGATACGAACACTTCATCCATCCCAATATGATGCCGTCGGTGATCACACAGTTCAATGCCCTATTGATATCCTGTTGTAGTTACGTCACAGTATAGAGTATACATCTATGTAAGGTTTATATAAACGAACGAATGCGAGAGAATTATGCACGTACATATCTTCCTAAGCTTTTGCAAGAGTGCAGAATTCGAAGGAAGGACGATTCATTGAAGAGACTGACTCGGGCAACGGCTAGTCGGGTCACCTTCTATGTCTCGCAAAAGGCGAGCATCGGTCGAGTCCATGCTTTTAGACTGCATCTTCAACAGCACGCGGACGCTCGAAGTACAAGATCATGCAGGGATACGGACTTCTGGTCTGGAGCGAAAAAAAAATTGCAGCCATGCAAAAATGAAGATGCTTGCAAATAGTTTCTCACGCTCTCGACGCGAAAGTACCACTTCTACAATATCTATCTGATGCATGTTCCAAAGAATTTGACTCGTCTCACTCAGGACTCAGTTTGTCTCATCTTATGGTTGTCGTTCCTTCAACTAAAATTGTAAATGACTCTGTCATCAGAAAAGAGCTTGCCGCGACATTACGTTTTGCTTCCGCGTGCAGCGTTTCATTCAGCATCCGGTCTCGTGCCGAACAGACTTCAACGCACGTTTGTCTTTCGTTCCAATCATGCCCTCTCATATCCCACGGAGGCGATACGTCCGGGAACTAGTTGCCGCTGCAGGCTTCGAAACGTGCGCAAGATGGAAATAGCACGGCAGAAGAAATTCATGAAGACATACATATAGAAAGGCGATATTCCGAAGGTCAGCAGACTGGTCAGGCCTCGTATAACTTGAAAACCGAGAGACATCTCAAAAGTGCTCTCAATTGCCACGGCAGAATTTTCTGTATCCTACAGTAAAGAATGCTCAGGCTTATCTACGCCTTTCTCGTCGCTGCCTCTCTGTCGGTCGGGCAGAATGTAACATTAGGACCATCGGAATTTGCAGCTGCTGGTGCTTTTCCCACATCCGTTTACAAGCACTACTACAATAGCCCGACACAGACAAGCGAGCAAGTTCAACCAGTTATCACCGACCCTGTGACGGTGAGTCTTCCGTATCGAAAGATGGCTACTATGTTCATGAAATCTGATTGTGTAGCACGAGATATATCCATTCGAGCTGACAAATCCCAACACGATTCCGCAAGTCCGCTTGTTTTCGGTCCCTGTATGTACTTTGAACCGTACCTGATGATAATTCGTATTTTAGAATGATACAGGCGATCCTCATCCGCTGCCACCGATAGCTTCACCATCAAGAATCCTTGATGAGGCTCTTCGCCAAGTTCAGTTAATTGTCGCTCCAGAGACGCCCAACTCGCCCTTCTTGAACGATTCATGTGCTGCATGTCAATCGGCACTCGCGATAATCAAATTAGTTGCGCTGGCTGTTCCACAAGAAGGTCCTACAGCCGTACTGGGACTGTGCCATTTGTTTCCCGTACTCGGGATGACACCAGAGCAGTGCATCGTAAACGTAGGGCCATTAACCCTGGGAAGCGTGATAACACAGGTCTTGGCGAACGCGAATGTAATGGGATATGATGGTCAGCTTATCTGCCAGAATTTCTTGGGGGTATGCCCGTTGCCACCGACTTCACCGTTGAACATGACTGGGTGGTTTGCGAAACCAAAACCGAATCCGATCCCTGCTCCGAAAGGGCCGAGCGGGAAGCGATTGAAAGTCCTTCATCTATCTGACTTTCATATTGACCCTCGTCAGTCGACTAGCTTTTTATTTTGTTTGCTTAAGCCAAACACTTTGTGAAGGCTACACAATCGGAGCAGAAGCCAATTGCACATCCGATCTTTGTTGTAGACAGGGAAACGTAGCATCTTCAAGCCCGAATGAGACCATATTTCCTGCCCCTCGTTTTGGTGCCTACCGCTGGTAAAACAACGATCTGCACACTCAGCGCATCTGCTTCTGACGTATCCTTGAATTGACTAGCGATACACCATTTGCTCTAGCACTGGCTGCGCTGCAAGCCATTCCCGTGTTAGCAGGCACAGGGAATACTGGATTCGACTTTACTATCTACACTGGTGATCTTGTTTCTCATGATCCAAATAATCAACTTTCGCGGCAGTATGTTTTATATACTGAGGTTTGTTTCATATTGAAAATGGCTCAGCAGCGGCTTTAATTGATCATTTTCTCAGACAGTGGTTTTCGACCTTTTCAAGCGTACACTTGGCTCAGGGCCTGTTTACGCTGCATTAGGGAACCATGATTCACATCCATCGTGCGTTGCGTTCTGTATTATCATTGCAAATCCTGACTTTGAGCTCTCTTTTAGAGCTCACGATGCTCCCCATTCTCTTGGAGGCGAACTTGCACGTCAATTCAGTTGGTGCGTCGCCTGTAACAAGGATCCTGAATGATACCGATTGTTCATCCACTTGTCAGGAACTATGACCATGTCTCTGGGCTGTGGGAGTTCGAACGGTGGATCCCATCATCTTCCGCTGGTCTTTCTCGCGCTCATTATGCAGCCTACATGGTTCGGCGACTGGACGGTCTGCGGATCATCACGATCAATACAGACTTCTGGTATCGGTATGCTGCCGTCCCTCGTATCCAGGAAGTATACCGAAAGCAGCATCATACAGAGCAAATTGGTTCAATTACATAAACCTGACCTCATCTGACGCGTCGGGAATGTTACGTTTCCTTACGGATGAGCTCCAGGACGCCGAAGATGCAGGAGAAAGAGGTGAAGAGTGTCTCCCTTGAATATAATCGACATGGTTTACGGAAATTTTTTTAATATGTTAGTATGGATCCTAGGTCATGTTTTGAGCGGATGGGATGGTTCGAATGCGCTCAGTAACCCCACAAATCTATGTGAGTGCCTTTGCTGATGATATTCAGCACACTATAGTCTAACATCGATCCTGGTAAAGTTTACCAAATGTGGGTACTCGTTGAGTGCTCAAACGGATTCCCGTTCTGAACGCGACTCTTCCAGAGTCGATCGCTTTTCTCCGCATGTCATTGCTAGTGAGTCGTCACACAATCCATCTCAAGAGTTCCACCTTTTTCGACGCATCGTTGCTAGATATTTTCTGGGGACATACTCACGAGGATCAGTTGTCTGTAAGCATGATTCGCGACCTGTCCGTGATACATCATCAATCGGATTTTTCCGGACAGATATTCTATTCGAACAATGGGACAAACATGACGACTGAAACGGCTCAGACAGTGTCGTGGGTCAGTGCTGAAATCATCGACAACTCTTACTCTTGCCTTTCTCTTGATGGTTCTTTTCAGATCGGGCCATCCATTACACCTCTGACGAATCTCAATTCCGGCTTCCGCGTGTACGAGGTGGACTCGAATGTATGTACAAAGTCGAATTTTGGAGCGAACATATGGATCATCTCTAACCATGGCCGTCATGTAGACCTTCGACATTCTTGATGCATATACGTCAGTACCTTTTATTCCTGTTCTGTCAACCAAATTAAGAGAAATCAGGTGGCGAAGTGACGTGAACTCGTTCAGTGCACTGGACGGTCAGAATGAGTTTGGACCCACGTATTCGTTCGAATACAACACCCGGGCGGCATACGGCCAGAACATCACGGGCTGGGGTCCGAATGACCCGTTGAATGCTACTTGGTGGCATCTTGTGACTGAAGGTATTCATCTTTGAACTGTCCGTTTAATCCAACTACCGAGCCTCTTCTGTCTTTAGCTATGGAGGCAGATTCATCTCTCGTAACGGTGTGTAGACTTCGGAGTCTAACCGTAAGATCAGCGGTAGCTCATCAATTCTTCGGAACAGAGGTTCAACAGTTTTCAGGGGAAAGGATCGGTACATACTACACCATGCACTGGTGATTGCATCCCTGCGAGGATTTGTTACATGCGCAGTGGCTCCGCTAGCATCGCCAAGCAAAATTGTCCGCAAGGCTTTGGATCCGTACAATAGTTACAGCTGTAGAAAGTTCACCAGCATGGCAGTGTACAGCGAGTATTGTGAACAGTAAAGAAATTACAGTTGCGAGGACATTTCGATGCTAAGGATGAAACAACAGAAAGAAGTCCGCTCTCAAATGACGAGATGAAAACCACCGATGACGGCTGTGATTCCAACCACATCCACTTTCAATCGGCTTGTTAGAAATACAGCTGGCATGTACCCGGAGGACACGCATTCTCGATCTGGGTTAACGTCCTGGCATAGACTGAAGCAGCTATGCACGTCCGATTCGATATTAGCCCTGATACTGTCTTTAGCCTTTTTCAACGCATTCCTCGCAACCCTAGACACACGCAAGCATCTGCGAGGGAGGATGGAGGTAAAGAACGAAGGGAACAGTTCCAGTCCAAGAATAGATCGCCTTCTCCGAGAGTGTGCACGAATGTGTGCCTGGAGGTGATCGTGAACACGCGACATCGATCCAGTTCGACAGATGCAAGCCTAAGACCAATGTGAATACAAGGGAGGAACAAATGGTGAGACGACTTACGCTAAATACCCTGATCAGACGGATTGCAAACCCACCCAGTACCGACAACTCCCTGACTATGCGAGTCAGTTTCAATCAGTGCCAGCAGGCGCGTCATGATCGTCAGTGCCGTCCTGTTCCTCGGCACCGCGTCTTATCGCTGAACAGCTAATGAGATATTATCAACGAGTGACCAGAATCTCAGCCGGAATGCATCACGAGCCTCTGTGGATTATGAAGAGCCATACAGACAATGTGTTGCATTTCAAATTTACGAGATAGAACTTAGCTGCCGTCATCGCGGGGGGAAGTAGAATGCCAAAAAATACTCAATTTCTTTTCCAGGTGTCCCGGGACCAACCTCACCCTTGGTCGTACCTAGATCGTCAGCATCAACGGTGCTACCGCTTCCAACAGCGAATCAAAAGTTATTTCGTAACTGTATATGTCCCTTTGTAAGTTTTGCTGATGCTTGCGATCATGGCTGTCAGTTGGCAGTTGCACTTTCACGACGCACAGAAATGCCCTCTGCTACAGTGCAAGTTTTCATCTGCACAGCGTAACAGAATAGCATACAACAGGGTATGATAAGACTCGGAAGTCCAAAGGAGCCGAGTAGGTTATATTACGCAAATCTGGATCCGAACAACAAAAGATCGACCGAAGAAGTACTCCATGAAGATGGTCCGTGTTCCATGTCCAGAGCTCTGCGTCGGGGGAAGGGAGGAAAGGGAAGTACTTATTTCGTCGTCCGTTATCCATATTCCGTATCTCAATCTCCGTACCGCTTTATCCGTCACCAATAGCACGGCTTCAGATCGAAGCTACGCGTAGTAAGTACTCCTCTGCAAAAGACAAACAAAAGTGCGAAATAAACGCTTTAAATGTTGAAGTCGTCGTCGCCGGTTTTAGAAAGGAAAGTTTTTCACGTGACGTAATGCCTTAAGCTTATGTCATCTCAATGACCAACACTTTCGTTGTCGTGCTGAACGTTCGTTCTGACGTCACCGCGCTACTTTACCATGTAACTTCACATTCATTTGACTCGTTGTTGGACGTCAAGACTGATTTGTTAGTATCTCGAAGGCACCTTTGATGATTCCGAACTGCGAAATAGCCATTCATTTTGATTGAAAATGAGCAAAGACTGCAAACTCGAAATTGACGAAGTGAGTTCTGGATTTTCTCATCTCGTAGTGATTCGCTGAACGATCGATGCAGACAACAACGGAAGAAAGAGAGGGCGGCGTAGCCTCGACGGTCTTCAGGTCACGATTGGTTGGTGAACCGGAACGTTGGATCGCAATCAAGTCGTCACCTGCAAAACGGAAATTTTCCCCGGAACCACACGACATAATCAAGGAGATTGAGCTATTAACGAAGTTATCTCACATAAATGTGAGTGTCTCCCTCTACAAATGTATTCATCAATTGTGTAACAGACTTACCGACAGACAGATAGATAATCGAAGTCATCGGATCCAGCCGCTCGGGTGCAGCTGTCGAATTATACACACCATGGATACCCCATAGTCTTGAAACCCTCCTTGACATACCAACATTTTCACCTAGGCCGATTCCTTCGCAAGCCAGGCATCTGTTCCGAAGTTCTAGACTCGCCGGGTTAGAAATATCAAGAGAAGATATCTTCAAAATGATTACCAAGTCTGTCATATACCAAGTAATCCGCGGACTGGAATATCTGCACGGACTCAGGGAACCAGTTGGACATCGTGATATCAAACCGAGGAACATCCTTATTGGCACGGAGGGCTGCATCAAACTCATTGATTTTGGCATCGCATACCAGGAAAGCACCAGTGCAGATATCGGAAACCTATGGCCCGAAACGAAGGACAACATGTACAACGACGTCGCAACTGGGTATTTACTTTTCATCATATTCCAGAGAATTTACTTTTAAAGCGTTGGCTCGCAGGCCATTTCGCGCTCCGGAACTGCTTTTCGGACCAAAGACGTACAATGCATGTGCAACGGATCTTTGGAGTCTAGGCTGCACCATGGCATCCTTCTTTACGCCTATTCGGCTCCGTCGAAAGTCGTACTACGGCGACTGTAACGGTGACGAAGAAGAAGAGGAAGGAGGCGATGACAATGACCCTCTTCCAGCATACTTACTTCCGAAGGATATCGATGCAATCACCTTCCGCTCAGCGGATTGGATCCGCCAAACGTTATTTGACAGCAGCAGAGGAAGTATCGGACTTGCGTGGAGCATTTTTAAGCTTCGAGGAACTCCGAATGAAGTGAACTGGCCTGTGCGTGTGGACTTTCTGTCTTTGTGTGCTTAACCATGAAACGACTCATGAAAACTGCCTCTAGCACTTTGAAGATCTTCCGGATGCAAATAAGATTCAATTCAAGGTTGTTCCTTCCAGAGACATCTGCACTCGTCTACCTAATCTTCCTCCTGATACTCCGAGTACGGGCTCGGAGCACAATCCGCCAGAAGATTTCGAAGCGACACCGTTGGACTTAATACATCGTCTGGTTGTATATCCTCCAGAAGATCGACTGAAGGCTGCAGATGCGCTCAAGCATCCCTGGTTTACCAGCTTTGAGGAAGATATCCCATTGTTGCTTCCCGCTGGGAAAAATGGGTATGAAGAGTGCGAGTCAAAGACAGAGTGGAAAGGGAAGGATTTGGGGCATTGGTTCCGAGTTGCTTATGGAGGACGGTGACCTTCAGTTTACCATGGCATTGTCGCAGATCATTGTATGGATGATGCAGTGTTGTCGTAGCAAGCAGTTGATGGTCATAATAATGCAGGTGTCTACTGCATCTCATTACCATTTACGCGCTCGTTCACCCTTCGTCGATGCTGTTTGTTCCTAAGATGCACCTCGAAATTTGACATGGTCTCTTCTGGACTTGGCATGTAAAGCTTGAAGATTTGGATATAATTTTTCTTCACATGGCAGTCCTGTGGGATAACAGGGCAAGATGACTGACCTTTCCAGGACAATCAAGGCACCTCATACGCCACGGTGAAGGGTGATTCTGAGTTTGAAGACGTGGTATGATTTCGAACAAATCGTCCGGATATCGGAGATATAGCTCTGCCATTGCAATGTCCATCCAATGTGGTTGCTAGATGAGCAGTCAAGATCAACTCCTTTGCATCAAAGAAATGTTCAGGAATGATTTGCTCACGACTGGTGGAACCACATGCAGGTTCTGTTCCGCAACGAGATTCTGTATGGCTGGATTTCCATTCACGTCCGCCATGTATTAGATGGAATACGAATGGAAAGAAGGAGACCAGGGCGCAGATATTCGGTAGAGTAAGGGGACGAGTTTTATCGTGATGGTGAGAATATAATGACTTTCAGAGTCAGCACTGCAGAACTGCGCAGGTAATCATCAGATTCAGCTGTGTCAGCGACAAAAGTCGTCTGTACGAATAAATTGAATAGATCGAATCAAAGAGGGCTATAAACTAGAGTGAAAGTGAGGAAGGCTTAGTGACTCGGATTCAGCGTTGAAAAAGCAGGAAAACGGCTTTCTCAGGGAGGAATGAAATAATAGGTTTTTTATTATTATGCCGAAGTGACGTAACCAGCAAGTTGCTTCAACGTTTGGATTTCAAATTCGGTGAGAAACATAAAGCCGTTATGAACCACAGGTAAATATCCTCTTGGCCTCATCTACAGTTCGTGTGAAAGTTCCTTTTGTATTGACCACATGCAAGCCGGTCTCGAATCTCGACTCTCGGCAATTGATACACTATGCAGTATGCCGGAGCAAAATGGTTTGCCAAGAACTTCGTGAGCTTCGCGAAGAGCAAGAATGCGTGCACTTCCCATATACTCGGCTCCTTGTAAAATCCTTCCTCCTATAGCCTTCAGATGGCGTTAGAACGATTTCAGAAGTCCGCAGGTTGGCGAACACGAGGAATGTCATTCGCTGGTTCGATTCGAACGTCATGAATTAGTAACGAATGGTAACGAAAGTTTTTATTTATTGGCTGTTGAATAGAGGTGCCTGTGCCTTGGGGGCCGAATAACTAAATGAACTAAATGAGCTAAATGAGCAGAGACGCAACGTTTATAACAAGGGAAAGCATACGAGACAGCCCCAAACGAGCAATTAAGTCTGTGAATCTTTTGCGACACTTGCTAGGAGGAAATAGACAAGGATTCTACAGAAATCGTGCTTGGATTCCAATAAAGTGCATTGCACGACAGGCAGGCGAACCACAGATAAGAGAAAGGCTGTAATGTTGAAGTCTTGCGCGGAGGCAAGGATTTGTAACAAGAATTGCAGGGTAGCGGAGTTAGCTTTCCAGCTCTCACGGCGGAGAACGACTTACGTACCCTTGAGGCGCGGTGCTGAAGAGAAATTGACGACAATGAGCAGACTTCAACACCAAGTCCGAAAATAGTAAAGAGCAAGATATGCGATATCATTCGATAAACACTGTGATAAGTGATGAGACAGGTGACAGCAAAGGAAAATGGCCAACAGGAATAAAATGATAGAACATCAGACTGGGTCAACAGCCAGTAAGCATAAAGTTTGACTGCGAAAATTAGTAAAACAAGGAGTCCGGACGTTACAGTGCAAGCTTGATGCCGATAATGAGTCTTAAATATAGAATTACAAATGCATTGGGTCGTGAGAAAGCATGCAACCAAATAATCCCCAAAGCCCCAAACATTAGAGAACAGAAAGAAGAAATAAAGATGTAGAGGGCCGTTCTTAATCACACGGGCGCAATCTGTCTCCCTCTTGCACGAGGACACTGGTCTTTGCAAGAGACGCCGCAGCGCGAGTAACCTCTTGTACATCGAAGTCGTCATGCTTATCGGTGGGCATGGCTGCATTCAAGTAGTTCACCAAAGCACCGATACTAAGCTCATCGCTGCGGTCATAGGTAGTTTTAAATAGATGCTGGACGGATGCAGAGATGAACGACAAACTGACACATGATAGGAATCAGTGGCGAAGCTATAACGTTGAGAGCAAAGCTTACCGTCCAGCCGCGGTCCGTAGGTCAGCCAACGGAGGCGGACGGACAATGGGTTGGCTTCGGCTATGGGAATACTCGCGAGACGTCCTGCGCACATGATCATACTCGTGTCGGACTCTGCGTTCTCGCCTGTACCCTTCGTCATCCATGTCAACATCGTCGTCATCGCCATTAGCATCTTCTTCCATTGACACGTCGTCCATATCTTCCGTCGAAGGAGCTCTCCGTAGTGCATAGGAAGTGCTGCTAACTTTATGACGGTTGACCAGTGAAGCCGCCTGAGGAGACAGCTTGTAACGACCGCCGGTATTTGGATGCAAAGACGAGTACGAATGCGATGGAGCAGGAACTGGGGTGCGAGGATACGAGTGAACCGATGGTCTTTCGTATCTCCTGCTTTGTGAGTGAGCTGATTGCTGCACATGAGAGTAATAACGAGTATCCTCTTCTTCCGAATCTACATCAGGTGAGTAATGACGAGGCAGATGCCGTTCATCTTCAGACTCTTCGTCGTAAGAGCCCTCTACATCGAGCTCCCCGTTTGGATGTCCTGCTTCTAATGGTGCATAAGATCTGTAATCTCCGGCATCGTAGGCTCCAGGATGAGTGGCGTGAGGGTAATGATGGGCTTTCTCCTGTCTGCGCTGACTATACATTGGATCAATAAAACATGTATAAGGTAGTACCGCATGAAAGCGACCTACTATCGGGCAAAACACTTCGCTCGGTGCTGGTGCCAGGGATATGCACAGAACGAACTATCTTGGCGAAGTTGCACCCACTTGCCACATAAACCGCAGAATACGCGATTCGGTTCGACCTCGCGCAAGTAGGGATCTGCTCTCAGAGACGCCGCACGCTGTTCGGCATTCTTCCTACGCGCATCGTGCGAAGAAAGAGCACCGGATCCCGGGCCCAAGTCACGTAGAACAGCAGGAGGCGAGCAGTCAGGTCCCGACGTATACGGCCCGCTCGCCATCGACGTTGGCGTCGCGTACGGCGAACCCGGTCCGTTGCGCGCAAACGGCGCCGGTGCGGGAAGTGAACCAAGATAAGGGGCCGGCGCGCGGGATTTCGTGTTCAGCATCGGAGGTGTCGGTGCAAGCGACGAATGGTGCCGGTTGGCCGGGGGACGAACCATGTTGCCATTACTGCCGTGTCCGTTCAATGACGAAGTTTGCGAGTTGCTGCCGGCGATTGCAGAAACAGGTGGAAGTGTTCGTCCGGACGCCACACCGTTCATCTCCATTGACCGGTGGTCAACGGGAAGAGACCTGCAACACACACGGATGTCAGTAAAAGGAAATAAACGTTTCCGAAACATATGAAATGGCAAAACATGAAGAAAAAATGAGATAGAAACTCAAACAAGACTATTTCGGAAACAGCATGAACAAAACGAAGGTAGCACCTCTCCGGTGCATAAGGCCATTGTGAACATGTATAATACGGACCCAAGGTGAATCCAACCCAGCGCCGACAGGAAAATTCAACATCTTTTTTCGTCAGATGTAGTCCTGTGAATGAGTGTGCCTGGTCGCACAATTCCTGAGTTACCAGCGCACTCCGGACGAATATTCCAGGACAGAAATCACTGATCGTTTAGCGGCAAGATAGCCGCCGCCAGGTATTTTCGGAGATCAGTAAGATGTGAAATGGGAATGGTATAACACCGAGAACGTGCGAAATGAGAAGGAAAGGCACAAAAAAATCGAACAAGAGCGGAAGGTGCTGAACAAAACCGTTCGTGGCGGGAGCGCCGGGAACGCCCTGGAAGCCCGTATCCGGTGCTGTTTCAAAAATGTTTTCACATCGCAGACTGCCTACGTGATACTTTGCAGCAAAGCATGTGAGATAGGGAAAGAAACGCCATAGGTGGTCATTAGCGAGAAAACCCCGAAGAAGAAGGATAAAGCGGGAAGACGGAATATGAACCGAATTTACGGAAGGAAATAAAATAACAGCATTGTAACTTACGCTTTCTTCGAGAGGCAACTCTTGCGGTGAGCATCCCACGGAATTGAACAATACGTGGAATTGGGTCGAAGGCGTATCCATTTGTTACACGATCCACAAAGGACGCGATAGGGTTCAAATTGGGCCACGTAAGGATCTGTGCGGAGGTATTCAATGCGCTCTTCTTCTGTCCGCTTTGCCCGACGTTTCTTGAGGGGTGGATTGGCCATTGAGTCAACCGTTGTCTCTGGCGTGAAGACTATCGGGTCGGGTTGAGGGTTATGTCGCGAACGACTTTACAAAAGAAAGAGTAATCAATGGATAATTATAAGTTTTCTTAGAAGTTCTCAGGCCGAGAAATGGCGTACCATTGATCACGATGCATATCCCAGAGTCTGAGAGTAAATCCCCCAGACTGAGGATCGCGAAAGGGGACGCCTTCACCGCATGTGCCACAGAGAACGAGGCCCTTTTCATAGTCGTCCGCTGATGGAATTTGTTCGTCTTGAGGACGCTTTGGCGAAGGTGCTGATGAGGAGACTGGGCTCGGACTCTGTTTCATGCGCCGATCTTCTGGAGACCTGTGCGCTTCTTCCTTGGGCGAGTCTAGATTTCGGTCTCTGGTATCTTTGGGCGGCGAACCACGAGACGGAGGCGACGTTCGCTCCATCGGTCTGTACAGTACAAGCTTCAGTCAGCGAACAGGTCACGAGATCAAATGTGGAGGAATGACACTTACGGCGAGGGCAGCGCACTAACACGAGCAGATGCAGTTGATCTTTATAACAAAAAGGCGACGATATCAACTAATGTAATCAACTTATCGAATTAGAGTGTCATACACTGATTCCATTTAATGAATATGACAAATCCCAGAGAGAGAAGCCCAGGTGGCCTACAACGTTCAGCTAAGCAGACTGCGTACGCTAAGAGCTGTGAGCTGTGGGGAGTGGCAGGCTCGGGAGAGAGGAGGAAGGGCGGGGGGAGATACGAAGGCTCGACGGGATCTTGTGCATTGTGGTGGGTTCAAATAGTACCTGAGACGCGAAGGAGGAAAGGAAACACAAGAAAAAGATCTCGGAAAACAAATATTGCAGAAACCCAGATTAGGAAGGGACCCCGGAACTCCGCCCGAAACCCACTGGTGCCACACATCTCTGAAATCAAGCGAGATGGTTTGGACCGTCCTTCTTCATGTCGCAGCTTCTCAAAATCAGTTCGTCTGCACGGCTGTGGGATGCTAGCTGATTTCTCAAGTGCTTCTTTTCCGACAGTTAGGGATAGCAAAATCAATGTTGGTGATAATAATGGCTATGTGACAATGTCACGGGCTGAGGA
Organism: Sanghuangporus weigelae; assembly: GCA_033182465.1. Taxonomy (NCBI): domain Eukaryota; kingdom Fungi; phylum Basidiomycota; class Agaricomycetes; order Hymenochaetales; family Hymenochaetaceae; genus Sanghuangporus; species Sanghuangporus weigelae. The sequence goes on along the minus strand of CP137319.1, from coordinate 3,077,466 downwards.
AGAAAAAGGCCGAAAGTGGCGGGGTCCAGGGACGAATATTAATGCTCGGACAGATCTTGATTTACATTCGTTCGTTCGTTCGTTCGTTCGTTCCGTTCGTTCGACACGGACATGGAGCCCAGCCCAGGCCTTCCCTTCCCGGCTGGTTAATGCCGTACCATCACTCTGCATTCATCCATCCTCGGAGGACACGTATCCCTTTCTCTTTCTCCTCTTCTCGTTTCAACATACCCCTGTCGAATGCACGCGCGCTATCTGAAGGACAACAGAGACAACATATGATATCAAGATAAAAGAGCGCCGTGTGTCTCGCCCTGGTCTTGACACACGCCCAAACAGGTAATTCCAGGCAACATGCCTTTCTGCCAAGGTGCTAATTTGAACAATTTGCCCAGTCCAATTATCCCCATGATCGGCTATTCCAAGCGTGTGTTCTCTTGTGCCTGATTCCAACGTATTCTCACTCACGTCATTCGGCACCATATGTTTTCGGTTTCCACCCGTATGTAGTGTCACAGCCATATCTCATCTTCCGTTCGATAAACATCGCATCATCTCTCCCCGTATAGCAGATTGCACATCTTCATATCACCATCTGAATAAGTGATTGTTCTCCCGAGATCTTTCAGATTTTGTCTGACGGCCCTACAGACATATTTTATTTTTATGTTGTGCCTTCGAGATTCTCCCGTACGTCCCATGTGCATACTGATACCCACACATGGCCACGACAGCACTCCTTAGGATTCAAGGCACACAACTGTATGAGAAAACGAAACAAAAACGTTTTCAGAAGGGAAGAAAGGGGCAAACAGAAAAGAAGACCGCAAGACGAACGGGTTTCGCCATGCCAGGGAGTTCCACAGCCGGAGCTTGTCTCCTTCGCTCATTAACTCAACAAGTTTTGATAGCTCTGAATATGCTGTGCGGATGAACCATGTCCATCTAGGTTCCGCGAGACTTTCCGCAATCACAGCGGCTATGTCGTTCCGCCCATCATCACTATACCGTGTGCACCGATGTGACTGCAAAGGCAAGTGCCTGTACTATTTGTCCACATCTTGATTGTGATTTGATTTTGATAGTTTCGGAGACCAGACCAGTTATCACTCAGAGATGAAATCAGAGAAATGATGTTGATGCCGGGTTGATCCTGATAACTTTCTCCTCGGGTCTGATATTGTCCGAATGTTCGGCATGAAGGATTGTCCATAAAACATGCGAAGAAGAAGAAAGTAGTGCTCCTAAAATAAACACACTCCTGATCCCCAATTTTGCAGAAGTATTCCAGATGTCGTTTTAGTTTCATGAATATGCCGAGAGTCGCGGCAAGAAGAATTCATAAATATTATACACTTTCGGAAATGCACTCTAGGAAAAAGACAGGAACTCTTATATATTTCAAAAAACCTATTCTCTCGCACGCTTTCCCATAAAAGTGCATCTGCTCGGCTCCCTGGAATTCACGGAATTCTCGTATAAGGCTTCGTCCTTGAAATACGACGAATTAGAGTCATTCCGGGTGGGCAATTCGCAATCGTGCGAGTAAATCGACAAAAACAGAGAAGGCATACATGAGGACACCGTATGCCTCAGAAAAAAAGCAGTCACATCTGTCTACCAAGGGAAGGTAAGTTCGGTGCCTTGACTTCTCAATTCTTTTGTACGTATGTATTGACGAGAACGGCCCAGCCGCAGACAAGGCAAGACATGTCTTACCATTTCTAGCCGGTCGGATTCCAAATCCATCCAGTCATGTCGGAATTGTTTTCGCTATTTCGTCGGATAGGTGTTCCTGGGCCTTATCTTCCTCGTTCTCGTTCTCGTGCCGTGTCCCTTAGATCGAGGACGGTATTTCTTTTGCCGCCGTAACTAAACATTATATATTGAATCTGCCCCTGAATTGTTCATTCTTTGCCTGTGCACACTAGCGCGGATAAGGCGCGGCTTGATATGTCTGGTGACCTGTCTTGTCGGTCACATTCGGTGCGTATATTCCTTTCTGCAATCTTTTTCTCCAGTCATTAACGTTGATGGGTTTTCGACGTAATAAACGCGGATGCATCATGCTTGATTGGAACGGGAACGACAGTAAGGCGGACCGTGGGCGACAAACACGCACGCACTAATCCCAACAACTTCGACAAATCTTAGTTCTTGTGATAAATGTAAACAGAACATTCCTGTTTCACGGAAGTCAGATTGCGAAGTTTGTCATATGTCAGCAACATTTCTCTTTTGACTTGAGTCATTCCGGGTTCAACTGAAACAACATTGCGTTGGAGGTCATGCGTCCATCTGGCCTCCTCTTTGGCGTGCTAGGGCTAGGATATGACGATGATTATGCCGACGTACTTTCCCCGCACGCACGCTCAGGCTTCTATCGTCGAGGACCTAAATAGAGTTCCGCCCGGCCGAGACTCAGGCCCGGCCGTCGATCATTCCGATTCTGAATGACGTGCCTGGGAAAAAAATATATGAAAATAAACAACCGGTCATGCACTTGTCTTGTCTTTTCTCATCATTTTCTCATCTGCACATGTTCTCTGCACATGTTCTTCGCCGCACTCGGGCAGTCGGACATCCCCGCTCAACCGCCATAGTCAGTGCCTGAGCTCGATTTACATGCTGCAGATCTCATGGAAACAACCGACAACCAACAGTCTTCAGTACTACAAATGAAGAGTAAATGTATATGTACCTGAGTGAAAATAACGTCAGATAAGTGCAAAATAACTTCATGTTTTCTGCTGACGTGAAGTCCGGTAGGGAACCGCCGAATTCATCGCGGTATTTCTCCTCTGACCTGAGGGTGTTGATGTATCACTGCCATGGTCGGCGCTCTTATCGTGTGTATTGAGACATTAAGGCACATCCATAGTTTCGGGAACATTATGCGGTTCCTCCTATTATTCACGGACATTCACTTCCCTGACAGACATATGCCGGCCGTCCAGAAGCAAGCTATCATTTCGACAAGACCGTCGGCTTGGCAAACTTATCAGTCCGGCATCGCAGGCATCGCTGAGTTGAATTGTTTCCAAATTCAATGACGACATTTTAATTAACGATTCTTCCATCAAGCGGATGAACGCGTCACCAGACCGACGTGCTCTATGTCGACCTGCAAAAAGGAAAGAGGAATTTGACGTTCGTAATGGGCCTGGGTAGGGCTGTCGATGGGCATCGACGTCGCTTCGCGGATATCTTTTGTCTTAACCGGCGGCGGATTCGAGTCCGCGGGTAAAAGAAAGCCAAGAGTCATTTTCATAAAGAAGTGCTCTGCGAGGCCAGCTGATTGACAGATGAAGAATCTGACGAGGCAAACGTTTCGCCGAAAACTGGTGTATATACGGAGGTTGGGTGCCTGCTTACGGTACTAGTGGACTTACGTGACACAACTAATACTTGTAACTCTCGACCGCAATGCAGGGTTGGGTGGTACATAGCAAAGTTTCAAGTGGTCGGTATTTTCGCTCCTAGCCGGCCCGCGCCACTTTTATCAAGTCCTTTCGGTCTTTCCAATGTCTGGTTTGGGCCGATGCGACCGGCATTCCATTCATGCCGTATGGAGACAAACAACATGAGCTGACTCTTTGTACAGACTACAAAGCATGAGGAATAGCCTCTCGAAGTCATGATAAGGAGCAGTTGCTCTTGTGCTTTCAGATGGTCCGCGAACTTCTATAACCCCGATGCTCTGTTCGCATGAAATCAGAACTCTCGTTGGTGCCTTTGCTGACAGCACACGCGAAGCCATCTTGATAGATACCTTTACGACAGAGAATAGACCAGAGACCCCGGATGCACACTCGGCCTAGCTCCAGCCATAGCTTTGCCATCTTCGATGCCTGAATTGGCATGATTTACCCAGCTTAAAGGCTAAATTTCGTCGTGCAGCAAAGCCACAGATGTGGTTGACCCTTGAGTAAGGCGACGAATCAATAGAGTGTTTCAAAGTAGATCGCTTACTAGCTCTGCACTTCCGTGGTTCGATGGAACGACGAGACACGATGAATGGCTGAACTCAGTTATGATGCGGGATAGTCAAAGACGGCTGAGGATTGTTGAGTGACTGTTATTCCGGGTTCGCCTGCATCTGGATTGTTGACGACAGGACCGTCCAGACCCAAGAAGCCAGTCTATTTCCAATGAATGCAGAGCTTCGAAACTAAACATGAGTCTTGTTTCCCATAAGAATGTTCTGCATTCCCTATGTTCCGCGGATACGACGGATCTGTTCGGAAACCGCAGGGTTGGGCGATGTTCATCAGCAAGTAATTGTCACTAAAAAAAAGAAACTAATCCCTCCGCACCCAGTATTGGTTGTGAGTTTCAGTATTCCACGGCACAATCAAATCGCGGTCATGTTGACACTGATGACGAGGCTTTCGGAGTTCGCCCCGTGCGATTTGGGTATCACAAGCATCAATCGAGGGGAGAGGCACCCAAGCAGCAGTTGATTGAACAGCATGATCGCTCTTGAGGAGATTTAGATTTAGCAGAAGAGCGAAGTTCTCGTTCATGAGGAAACCCGTGACTCCAGCACAGACTCCTCTTGATTCTCAGAAACCCCAAGACTCGTGTGCCACACGAATCGATACTCCAGCTAAAAGCGCAAGGTCGGACAAGTCTCCAAAGATTCAAGTCCAACAAAACGCCAACGCGGGGATCAAAATGCGCTATAATCCCACAAATCGGAAAGCAATTCATTAGTGAAGGATGGAAGAATTCATGAAACGCCGCTTTTCTATACTCACGTCTGAGTTTTATACTCCTGAGTGTTGCGAAACACATAATCACCAAATCACATTGTTCTCACCGAAAGGCCGCCGAACGTAGTAAGCGTCCTGCGAAGCAGCTCGATTTCCCCTCAGATAGACGGCGAAAAATAAAGTTTGTTTGAGTCGCCAGTCCTATCGCCGGAAGAAATGGAAATCAGTCCACAAACAAGAAGTCTTTTGGACTGGCCTTGTGGCTCATCAATTGAAGAACCTTGTGCTATTTCTATGAAGAAAAGGACAGGCCCTCAGCCAAGAACGCCCCTTGTCCAGAGCGGAAGTGAAGTACGGGGACGTGAGAGCATTGCTGACAGCCAAGCAGATAGGCAATCGTGAGTCTTGAAGAAAAAATAAAAACGCAGTCGGAAGTTCAAGTACACAGGGAGGGTAGTTCTAGGCCACGAGCTCGAGTGAGGCGAATGTCGCTTCGTAATCTTTGCCGTCAACTGCCGAAATTTCTCCTCAAGGTACAGAAGAGAGAGAGAAGGTAATAGAGATGAATGAATGTATCCAGTTCCTCGTTTGTAGAATATTTCTGTTTTAGCGAGTTCTGCGACAAGACGGACGGCGGGGAGCTGGTTGCTTGTCCTGATGCCAAGATCTAGATGCCGATCTTCTTTGGCATGCTGAGTCATCCTCGGCTGTTAGTGACGTCATCTGGCACGTCAACTACTTGCTGATTGCAATGCAATATAAAAATTGCTAGTAATGTTGATTTGATACCACACCACCACTAGTACTGGTTAACCGAAACAAATAAAAATAACAACATGGATCACACTCGTTCAGTAAAGGTATTTGTCCTTAAATTCTACGCTACCAACGCTCTGACCGTCCTTTTGTTCTGCTTCAGTCACCAACTGCTTCAGTGCCACCAGTGCACGCTGCGCAGTCAGTCGCAGTGTCGGCTCTTCCATCCAGCAATGCTTCATTAACGACCAATGTCGGTCATCTCTAATGATATCGGGTCGCTTCTGGATTTTGGACCGGTTCTGAATGCGATAATTGAATGCTCCAGGTATATCCCATGGGTACGCTCCAGTCATCACCTTCGAGTCGCATAGATCCTTAGTTGATCATCACACAACCTATAAGAATGTTACGCACCTCCAAAAAGAGTGATCCATAAGCATACATATCGCTCTGCGGTGTCGGATGGATTTCGCACGGGAGCTTATCTCTGAAAAGATCAAGGAGCTCTGGGGCTTGCCATCTCCAGCTTCCTGAAGGTTCCAGGGTCCTCAGCCCCTCGTCTTCAACTGAAATGCGCGTTGTTCCAAAATCATGCAGGTATGCTCTTCCATCGTGTACAAGGACATTCTCCTAAGCCAGACGTCATCCAGTGTTTAGCCAGCATAGTGGTGCAACCTACCCCCTTTAAGTCTCCGTGAACGAATTCGACATTATGGTATTCGTGCACTAGTTTCACTGTAAGCCATAATTCAACGGTGGAAATTGTTAAACTTTAACTGTATGCTAGCGCGGATGCGACATCACGAAGCTTTGAAGGATTTGTGAGCGAATGTGTTTATACCTTTTCACATGTCTACTTACGAAGATGAGTCTGGATAGAATAGAGGTTTCGGAATGGCTTTTTATGAAATGATGAAGATCTCCGCCATTCATCCAAGGTGAAACGAGAAGCGGATAATTCAGATCACTATCATCGAAGTTGCTCCAAAGGCCAATCAAGGGGAGAATTGATTCGTGTCTCAAGACAACTCTTGTCTCCAACTCCCGGAGGATGCGCTATGTACAAATTAAAAACAACGGAATTATAATCTATCCGAAATTGGCACGCACCGCACATGCTCGGACTTCTGAGAGGCTTGGTGAAAGGATAATCTTTTTGACAGCAACCTGATTTGTATGTGAGCAAGAGTATACGTCTAAGCTTGGTTTCTTAAGAACCTTTTCGCAAAAGAAAGTCCGTATCTTCTTGTCGCCGAATGTGTCCACCGGCACAACGAACTGAAAGAAACAGAATTTAAATCGTATCATGGTGATAAAAACAGGAGATACGAACCCCCCGACAAGCAGGCAATGCTACTTCGTACACTTTCCCGCAACTGCCTCTCCAAGTCGTGTAGGCTCTGCTCACTGGGCGACCGTCAAACAGTAACTTGCCAGGATATGCGCCTGCTATCCCTGTCATCCATGTGAGCAAACCATCTAGTCGCAACGAGCAGCCTACGCACTTGACCCTATATTTGCAAATGTAATATTCTCTCGCTCGCAGAAGTTCTTCGGATCCTCAGGATCCTCGTTACGACAGAAGATCCTGGCTCGGCTGTGAAAAAACTTTGTTCCTGAAGAACCATCGAAGCGTCTTGTATTTGAACACTTGATGAAATTAGGATCGCTATACTCCATGAGATACTGTGACGGTTTTATCAATAATGGTCATGTCGACTCGGATGAGTAGAAGCACTACGTCACCTTTAAAGATTCTTCCCAATAGCTTACCCACCGCTGGAAATCTCGCTCATCTTCAAAGTATTGATCATCTACGGGATTCCCTGAGCAGTATTTTAAAACGTGCTGTATAGATCTGAAAATCCTGTAGGTTAGAGATACAACATTCAAATCAGACATTGAACGAGACTTTACAACGCTGCATTTTGAAGCAGGCCACTTGCTCCAATAATCGTATGAGGATACTTGCAAGAATACTGTAGGCTCTTCTCAAATTTATTTGCCACATCTAACAGCAGCTGAACTATATTTTCGGGAATGTAAATATCAGACCCCAGTTCTGACTGTAAGTATTCACATTTAGCAGAGCTTTATGTTAAAACCACCGCCTACTTACCCTAGGCTTATGCAAGTACTCGAGTTTTGAGACGATCTGCTTGCTCAATATGTACAGATCTTGACTTTGACCATATACCGTTTCTAATTTCTCCGAAATCTATTGAGTATAATGAGTTGCGGCTATAAAGTACGTCACATACGGAGTGAGTAGTGAGGATAGATTCTGCGACATTCCTCTGAAAATACTACTGAGAGCGATGATATGAATGTATTTTGAATGCAATTACCTTTTACATTTCCATGAGGCGAGCGTATGATAGAATTGATGTTATCATCTTCGCGGAGGAAGTTCGCATAATACGCGCACACGTATGTATAATGATATTGCGAGCGTCTTTGGATAATTTCCTAAATAAAAGATAAGTGAATCGAAAGGAACTTGATCATAAGTTCATACGTCTAGATAACTTTCCAATCCATCTATTTCTTGCCGGATTGAAAGGGATAGATGCGACACTTTCTCGAGATTGTCGTTTGCTTCAAAGCAATTCTTCGTGCCTGCCAGTGACCGAGAATCATTTTCACCATAAATGGTGCACAAATCGAGCCGTTGTTTTATCGTGTCGACAGCTAGATGGCTCCGAAGCTGTTTGATCCTTTTCTCCACCCTTACCAAGTAAATCAGCCTCCTTTATATGTGGTACATAATCATGAATCTTACTGTGCCAGCGAATCTTCCAGCATCGTACTGTGCGTGTCGCGCAGCTCCAAGTCGAAGTATACTGGAAGAGATATGTTATCATTCTCTTCAATGATACTAGGCCCAAGTAGACCACGCCTCTGACGGTCAGCTACTTTCCATAGTAGCCTTTTATACCGTGATTCGGCTTCATCTAGTCCAGAAACGGACTTCATCTGAAAAGGGAGAGGCGGGAGGGTGCACGTCAGCTAATATGTCAAATACAGAATGTCGAAGACAGAGCTGTATATCATCAATGGCTTGGGCAAGAGAGTCGCGGGCATGCACTGGAAATGGGTCAGAACGGTCAAATTCGTTTCTGCTCCCTTTAGATTAGGTCAATGTTATTGGTTTGGGTAAACGCCGATAACCATCATGGCACTACAATAGGTTGCCAGGGAACATTACAATAGGTCGACATGGACGGTTGTATTAGTCGTTGGCCTTTGTAGTTACCTGGGTAATCTGTTTGTGTTGTAATTTCAAATGTACAACAATAAGCACCAAGCTCTTCGTACCAGTTCGTACCCAACAAAAGTGACCAGTACTGGAACCAAGCATAATGCCGATTTCGAAATCTGCTGCCGTTTAGCTCCATCATGATCATCCAGATAAGAGCAGCCTATATATATTTGATGATCACCGTCGTTATCAAAGAGCTGAGTAAGGATAAGGTAAATCTCATTCATTCCGCCGCTCAAAATTAAGCTCACTGATTCCAAGCAAACAGTGAGTTCCAGCAGAATGCGTAGGCCTAGAGAACTGCTCGGAGTGAAGTGCCTACCGGATATCATTCTCGGATAGGGGTGTCCACGACTTTCTCATCAGTTAACTCTCGGACGGTATTTCGAAAAGCCGAACGTCCTTTGTTATTCCGTCGTGCTCTCGAAACAACGCAGCCGGAAATAGAAATGGATTTGATATACCACACGTAATTGTAACAAGCCGGAAGAAAGTATCAGCATTGGCGTTCGTGTCAGGGGATTGTACATCATAATCGCAAACCTTGACAGATGAGAGCGTGCAGCATATTAAGAGGAGTATCGATTTCAATCGGAAGACAGATCATAAGACAGGAGTAGTCCAAACCATACGACGCAAGTTGTAACGAGTTGCGTGATTTGAGATAGGCCAAAGAGCAAACACAACAAAAGCATCGACGATCGATCTACTGTTGTTCTCCGTTTATGGTATTTCACACGATATACGTGGTCAATTCCACAATTCCGTCAAAGACCTGGCCCTTCCGCAACTCACGTTGATGTTACTACCGAAGAATCAATATTAATTACTTCGTTGACAACTTCCAACAGATAGACAGAAATGGGATATTTTTTGAAAGCCCCTGGATACCGATAATGGGAAGAATCTTTAGTGGACTTAACTGATGTGAGGTCCATCTAGTATATCCCGGGCCAGCTCCCCCATTCATTCGAACTGTGCGAAAACTGAAGACATTAGGAATACATCGAGAGTAGTGCATTCATTGAGGATTGTACAGGTTGTATTGGAGACTGTGTTACAAGCCTGACAGAACTGGTGTCAAAATTACTGCGAAACTTTCGCCTCGCGGGGCCTTACTAAAATCTAAGAATGTGCATAATATGCATAACAAAAATTACTATGTTACGCATATAGTGGATAGTTTGCCGATTCAACTGCACTGGTGTTGGACTTCGTTGTAATATCTTCACCCATGGATCGGCTCAATTGAGTCTGTCCCCGAGTTCTGTGTAATTGGAATTTATATGCATTGTGAAACTTCAAAGAATGCATTTTTTTATACATGGCTGCTCATTGCGACTTCAGGCACATCGTAATCTTTCTGTCTGGCTACACTTACCCCAGCCGGCTTGTTTCAGTGAGCAAAGGGAAGAAGATGAGATTATCGACTTTGACGTCACTACTTCAATGATCCTATTGGTATCAGACCGCTCGGAGGAGTGAACGGAACCGACATCTAGAATGGCGGGACATCGTTTAGCCCTTCCTGTTGACGCTTTACTGCTAGAAAGCCTATAAAAGTCAATCCCTCCTGTTAATGGAGTGGACAACAAGCACATCCTTCAACAGGAGAGAAGCCTTACATTTGAATTTCGATTAATTACGATCGATTCCGGTGGCGCTAAAACAACCTGTCCAAACACAGTTGATTATCATGGAAGTATGTAAATTCCCAGATTAAAAAGTAACAAAGCAAAATAGCACTGCGGAGATAAGAAAGATCGCACTAGATAGACATTGTCCAGATGACATTTATTGAACGGCATTCTCAAGAGCAATGAGCTCTGTCAGCTTTGCAACGGCAATGTTTGCCGTTGCTCGCAGCCGAGGGTCAAATTTCCAACAATATTTCAAGAAAGTATAATCATTAACGGGCATCGACTTGGGTTGGCGCATGATAAGTCTCGGCTTGTTCATGCGATTTCCTTGCGAGATCCCGTTCCATGGCTCTAGACCAGTAAGAACCTATCTATTCGATTAGTCGGCTGGTTACGCAAGGAAGACTGTTCCCACCTTGTAGCATAGCGTACCAAAGGAGTACATGTCACTTCGAGGAGTGGGCGCAGTCTCCGACCCGTTCGGCAATTGTTCGGGTGCCCGATACTTCCAATCTCCATGAGGTTTGGTCAAGAGTCCGTCGTAAGGTGCTGACATTTGAGATATTCCGAAATCACAGACGAAAGCCCTGCCGTCCAGCACAAGAATATTATCCTACGCATCAGGTTAAATCATGAAGTATATCTCATGCGTAGACAAATGGACCGACAGGATTTATATCACCGTGGCACACTTGAGGGTGGTTATTATGCACTGTAAGTCAAAGAGTTTTCTCAGAGATTCGTGAAGTATTAATTTGACTCTCTTACTGTATGCCAAAGCCTTCGCAACGTCAAGTAACTGTTATCGATATAGAGGGTATGTAAAGTTAACCTTTAGTTTTCGTCACTTGAGTTTACGAGAACTTACCAAGCGTAACCTCCTTTTTCTTCTTAAGCGATCTTTTTTCTTAAGGTAGACTGAGAGGCTTCCATCCGCGATCCACGGAGAAACAAATGCTGGTAGTTTGGCATCAGATGTAAAACCAAACCACAGGCCAATCAAGGGTATGATATTGGGATGCCGCATTTGACTCCAGACAATGAATTCTCTAAAAGCTCGCTAGGGAAATTTTAAGAAGGGAAGCAACTCCGGCACGAAAACAAAGGCTAACTCGTGAAATGTCTTCCTCCTCCTCAGGTGCAGAAATATTGAGAACTTTCACAGCAACCTGCAGAAGTTGTCGGAAAAGTAATTATAGAAGATGATCGACACGGACCAACCTCGTCAATATCCCACCGAAGACGCACATTGGACTTTCCGGGGTGCTCAACAAAAACCTGAAATGATGAGTTATTTACTCTTTGAGGCATGTTTTCTGCGCTTACCCTGAGTTCGTCGTGTAACGCCACTCTGTATACTGTTGCGTACGATCCTACTCTCTCAGTGGCACCGGAAAGATTATGTTGGCTTCCAGGGTTGCCAGAAAATGCCATGAAGACAGATAATTCAGTCATTTCTATTGAAAAAATAGTTAAATAAAACCCCAAAAATAATAGCTAAAACGTCTGATAGGAATACGGGCCGCTCACTTTCCACGATAGCCTCGTATGTCAGATTTTCAGGCAGATTCACGAACTGATCAACAGCTGAGCCAATCACAAGAAGAAAATGTTAGAAGTAATCACAAGTAGTCTTACACATGTGATAGCAACACGCACCAGAATCTTGAACACTTTCTTGAACCGTCACATCGCGGGAAACAAAGAACTATCGAACACCTAAGTCATGCTCATCTGCATAGACGAGACAATTTCAACTGACTTACATTGAGTTGCGACATAAAGCCTTCAACCTTCTCTCGCGCTTGCGCTTGCGTTGCTTGAATCTAGAGCGCCTGTTACAGAAGTCTTGGCGTAAAGTTGATTGTGTAACTACACACCTCACGCTGAGTCTGTATGTCGTTTGCGTCCTTTATACTGGCAAAACGCGCATCGTCGGAGGACTCCAAGTGGGCGAGCTTGTCTAGTATATCAATGATTCTGAAACAAACTCAGTCATTTTTCTGACTGTTTCTATGAGATAATTACCGGGAAGCGTCATCAAGATGTCTAGAAATTTCCGAGCGAATAAAGACATTGCCCTGGCTATTCCGTAAAAGATACTGGAAGACGGTGCCTGAACGACAAATGAGGCTCCCCGTTTCATTGCTGATGAATTTGCGCTGCCAGTGCATAAATATAGAACATCCAAAGGTGACACGTGTCTTGACATACCTGTTTCCAGAACATTTCAAGGAGCTTGGCCATGTCAACGCTCAAAGATGCGAGTCGCCTATCAAATGAATGAGCCGTATCTTCAGAAGGTGACGAGAGTAAGCATCAGAGCAAGCTATTTGAAGTTGCGTCTACACACCAAGATCCATGAATATGTACGAGTAGGGACCATGTAGAGATTGTTCGATTCGAAGACCAACATCTTCAATTATAAGCATTCATTGTTCGCTACAGACATATACAGAGCTCACCAGGAAGGGATGCTATGTCGGGGTTATTGATGCTGTTGTTCCAAATGCAGAACTCGTGATTTGCGGTGCGTTCTGGCAGTACTGAGTATAAGGCGGCTTTGTATACATCCGCATAATGCTCTCGGAATTGAGTCGTCGTCTAGATAGAATATGAGGGATACGAAAAATTGAATACATTCAATAAAGGTAACTTACGAGAGTCAGGTCTCTTGCTTCCTCGACCAGGATGGTCAATCTCGCCTTCAAGTCATATTTCAGAAATCCACCAAAAGGATAGGCACAAAGCTTCTCAAGTATGCCAGTGAGAGAGTACCACGAATGCGACACATCTCCTTCATCATTCATCCGGCTAAACAAAACACCGATACTAGGGTACAACAGTGAATCCTAGCTTGTCAGTAAATGGTCTACTCAAGCAGACGTACTTAAGCATGAGGTCCTGGATCTTTTCCGCATTCTTATCTTTAAGTCCGTCCACTATTTCTGGATCTATCTCTCCTAGGAGGCCCGACTCTCTCTTTTTTTTCACTTCACTTTCGAGCTGGCCGATTTCATCGACAGCATCAGAGAAGACCTTCGGCGTGTAAACGTTCCAAGCCCCAAAACGCAAGTTTGGAAATACTCACTTGAGGCATCCCTTTGTGAGCTGTTGGTGGATAGGACAAACGCGGACTGAGAAGAATGGGGACACCTTAAGTATCATGAGAAACAAAAATCACCTCGTTAGTGATTCATTATTGCACAAAGACGATGAAGATAGCAACAATCAGTTCTCGGATTGGGAGAGCCTGCCTTTGTTCATGGTTGCCATACTACGAATACAAAACGATTTTTATTTCAAATTTCAAGACAATGAGAGAACTGTGGCTGTGCACGTGACGAGGCCGTGTGGACCCACGCTACCTAGCTTAGCTAGGCCTTCCTCTGGCATCTCTCGTGAAACGCTAATGATGGACTGGAAGCTCTCTAGGCCCGAATCGTCGGACAGGCTGTCGAGAATCACAGAGAATCTCAGTGAGGCTGAACAATGGTGGATGCAAAGGAGCGAGTTCCTGGAGTCCCGTGGTTATCGTTTGCGACCCCGCTTTCGTCGTGGATGGGTGCCATCGTGGCAAAACACGGGCCGAAATCCGCTGGAGTTTGAAGACGCTCGGTTTCATCTGGTACGAACCTCTTATATTCCAGTGTATTTTATTGACCCTTTAGGCTACAGATCGAAGATGTCATGGACGCGACTAGGTTGAGCGACGGTCGACAGGTCGTATTGAAAGCTGTTCGTCGCAACGGAAGCGAAGTCAGGATTGCTATGATGCTTTCATCTGAAGAGTCCATGCGGGACCCAATGAACCACTGCGTCCCCATCTTGGACTACTTTGGCGATTTGACGACTCGAGGACCCGACTTCATCGTTATGCCGCTTTTGCATAGATTTAATGTGCCCGACTTCTTCAGCGTTTCCGAGTTGCTAGATTTCGTGCGACAAACCTTAGAGGTACGTCTTCTGATGACCTTTCCTAGCTTCAAGGAGTCAGACGGTCTATCTAGGGCTTGGTCTATATACATAGACGTCATGTTGCACATCGGTGAACATGGTCATCTGTCGAAAAGCCCTGTGGCTGATTGTGTTTTCCAGGGATCTTAGCGGTTCAAATATCATGATGGATGCCAGTGAAATGTTTCCCGACGGCGTGCATCCCGACCCGCTTTGGTGCGATCTCGATCCCGATCGCCTAGTTTCGGCAAGGTTCTTGAGACGCACCCAGTTGAAGAAAGTCCCATATTATTTCATTGACTTCGGAATCTCTTCTCATTTTGAAGATCCTCGCGAGCCTCGGCTTGTAACAGGCACCGACGGACGAGATCGAGGGGTGCCAGAGCGGCACTTGACTGAACCATACGACCCGTTCCCTGTCGACGTTTTTTCACTCGGAAACACGTATAAGGAACTTTTCCGTGTAAGTGATACTCACTTCATGCTCGCCTTTAATCTAAGTCCTTTGCAGAACTATCGCGATATCGAGTTTCTTTCGCCTCTCATTGAGGAAATGATAAAGCACAATCCACAGGAGCGTCCGACTGCGGAAGATGCATTGGCGCTATTCCATGATTTAACAGCTCAACTCGGAGATTCGATCCTGAATAAGAGACTTAGACCTGTCAATGAGCCGATCATTGTGCACTATATTCATGAATTATCGTCCTCGTGGAAGACATTTTTGGGAGTGATAGAGCAGATCTTCTGTGAGTGTTTCCTCTAGAAGAAGCTCCCGGACGGGTGACTTATGGAGAAAATGTCTTCCAGCACGACGTAATGCTGCATTTGTACTTATCCCACTGGGAGTTTCCGCCATATTTCTCTTTCGTGGCAATCATCGTCTGTTCGGAAGGCTGCGCAACTTATTTATGGGAGTCAGGAGAACAGGATCCTGATCTTACGTTTGATATTTGTTATGTAGCTATAATTTGGAATATGGGTACAACTCCGCTATATATCATTCCCATTGTACTGACTCTCGTAACCTCGCAACCGTTCGTTCTTGCTTCTAATCACAACGGAATTAATCCATAGAGGGTTTCCAGGAATTTATACTACTAGTATAATATATAGTGAGAGATGACTGATCGTGCGTGAGATCAACAACGTAAGCACCCGTGATACAGACCGGAATCATTCCACCCCGAACTTTCGTAGACAATGCTGCTTCCCGAAGGTCCACTGTTCAAGCGCCCAAAGGACAAAAGGAACGTTACGCTCGCATCTGAGTTTCTTCTCTCAACGAGACTTCATTAGCCCGTCAAGGGTGGCTATTGTTTTCTTTCGACAGTGTGTGAAAATGGTATCCTGAGTCGAAACGTCTCCGATCAGCACGAGTTCACAGTCCGTTATTCCTTCTAGTAAGACATTCCCTGTGACCTGCTCAACTCATCCTCACTTTCCTGTCTTTTCTGTTCGAAACCGGTGCCCAGAGAGCGTGCCCATGCTGGGAGTTGAAACTGTTCATGCAGCCTTGTCTGTCGCCAAAGAGGTGACCGAAACTGTACAGTCTTTTTTCGATGCCAGATCTAGTGCGGACAGACATGCATCCGTGTGCGACTTAGAAAGGACCTCGGTGCGATTCTTGGAGTACCTCGCAGAACAGCATTCCCGGACTGCAAACGGAGACGATCGTGTCGCATCTGCTTTGGCCGATACCTTTGCAGATACGCAAGTGTCTTTCTTAAAGTACGAAAGTCAAGTTAAGAGATGGTGCCGCCTTGTCGGGTCAGACTTTGCTGGTGACAAGGACTGTCTATCCCTTCCGAAGCACACCACAGACCAAATATCCACGTCGAAGGATATACCAACTGCCCAAGGCAAAAGCTCTCGACGAAGGGTACGTGACACATGCTTTATGGGCGATGTTCAGCATCTCATTTGTATCCCAGCGTTTAGCCCCTCTCAGTCGAGCAAAGTACATTCTTTTTGGAAACAAGAGAATAACTCGCGATGAAGAGCGTTACAAAAGAAGCCGGGACACGTTTTGCAACTTGATTATGGCGTGGTCTACTACAGTCGATCGAATAGACGTGGCAAGGAGTCCGCCAGCTGCTGGAGGTGTACCTGCTCTCGTTCGATTCGTGGCTCTAGCTAAGGAGCGTTGCCAGACGGATGCCGGCATCTTTATGGTTGAAGGTGTCAATTTTTCAAAATACGAGACTTCTCCTGTTGTGATTGACCCCAACTTGGTCTTCACTTCATTACCCACTTTGGCGATAAAAACAGGAGACCTTCGTCTGAAGGACAAAGCGGAGAACGTTCAGGGCTTGCGATCCTACGAGAACTGCGTTATCGTTAAGCGCAGTGGTGGAGACTTTGAGGAGTCGCTTTCGTTGGCTCGTCTCTTCGCAGAAGATCCCTCAGACAAGTTTTCCAGGGGGTTCTTCACTGATCCTCCGGACGGAGCAATGTTGCGTTGCTGTGCAGTAGTGCGCAAAAATTCCGAGTTCGATCTTTACTTCAGAATCCCCGAAGGTTGCTCCATTCAGACACTTCGCCAAATTCTCCCGACTTCCAGTTCTTCCCATCCAACTGTACCAAAAGTGGACCGCGTCAAATTCTCAATTCGTCTCGCGACGGCTGTCCTCGTGGTCCATTCTCTGGGTCTAGTTCACAAACTGATCCACCCTGAGACTATTCTCGTGGCGCAGAAGGAGCTGTACTTCAGAGAAAATCATAGTAGGTTGGGATTTCCATACCTCGCCGCCTTTCAGAGCGCCAGATCCGATACCGGCATTACGCTCAAGAAGGCAGATGTCGAAGCATACAGGATGAGAGGTATCTACTTCCATCCTCGCGATCAGCGAGAATCGGAGCATCGAGCCGAAAGATACTCAATGGAAGATGACATTTACAGTCTAGGAGTCTGTCTCTTTGAGGTTGGGTTGTGGAGGTCCCTGCTCGTTTGGGATGAGAGTATCAATGAAAACGAATACGTTTATGACGATTCGTTTGTTGCATTATCGGATCAGAACACCTGGCCTGGTTCCACAATAAGGGAAAGAGCGGGAGCAAAATTGGACCTTCTCGTTAGGGAAGCACGAAGATTGCTACCGAAAGCGCTGAGCTCGGAGTACGCAGACGTCGTTGTCTCATGCCTGACTGTTGGATACGATGCAAATCCTTTTAAAGAGGAATACGAAGCCTGTAGAGACGAGAGTTCGGACGATCCTGTGGCCGCGAAATACCTAGAGTTAGTACTTTCAAAGCTCAGGCGCATCCACCACTCCTATAAGACGTAAAGGTCTGATTATGGATTCAACCGGAGATAACACTCTCATGGCAGTAAGTCGAAACGCATTTCCTTTGCACGATCTATTCTTCCTAATCCCCGTACATGGATGCTAACATGTTTCTGCTAGACTCCGTAACTCTAGATACAATTCTCCCGCCGCTATGCGATTTTGCCTGTTCTCTGTCCAACATTTTTTCATGATATCATAGCACTTGTCTTCCACATGTCTGAAACGTAACTTGGAATCTAAATTGACTGATTCTCCTGCTACGGGGTACCGATAGTCGCACAGCATTACTTTGTAGATCTCGGATGGATAAGGCTGCCAAGGTTGTTGTTCCTGTAAGACCTTGGAAACACTGTTCAGACCAAAACGGTGACCAAGCCGTGCAATTCATACCTCTAGAAAAGTGCAGCCAAGCGCCCAGATATCTCCCCCTCCACTCTCATCGTGTTGAGCACTGACGTCGAGTAGGTACTCAGGTGGCGACCATCGGTCTTGGCTAATGGTACTCGATGCAGTCTGAAGGAAATCCTCTTCGAGCACCTTGGAAGAACCAAAATCCGCTAAGAGACCAACATAACGTTCTTCTGTTCTCTCAATTAAGACGTTGCGCTAAAGTTCGAGTCATAAACCTGACACCTCGTAGTAAGAAAAGCACGAACCGCCTTAATATCTCGGTGTACTATGTCTATATTGTGGACTTTTTTGAAATGATTAATCTTACTCTTCATGGAAGAGGTGCCTTTGATTACTTACGAAACGCCAGCGCTTTCGCTACGTCGCTGATCTATATACCAAGTTAGTTCATGGACCTCTTTTGTAATACAAACCACTCACAATCAGTATTCTGTCCTTATCGGAGAGACTGGGTCTTGACAGATCTTTGATATAAGAATGGACAGAGCCCTCAGAAATGAATCGCGAAACGAAAACCGGAAGTCGGGAATTTTGGTAACTTTCAACGAGCCCCAATAATTCAACGAAGTTATTCTCTCGAGCTTTTGCAGGATCTCCGGAGCACCTTTGCCAGACCACACACTCCCTTTTGTAATACTTTATGGAGTATTATCAGGGCAAAGCGCGAACATCTCGGAAGTCATTTGCAATATCTCACTTCAAGTAGTTTGACAGCGCCTCGCTGAACCTTCTCTTGATAACGCTTTTGACGATTATCCCGTTTGTCCTGCTTGGGCTTCCTACTCGATGGAACTTCGGGGAGCGCCATCAGTTGGTCGATCTTCTCCTCCTTCAGGATCTTGACTGCTACAACACCAGCTCTTAAATAACAAATAGGTACGAATTAGTAAATTTTTATGTTCTTATAGAAAAAAGGATACCAAGCTTATAGTTGTACGCACGTTGGCATCTCTTGTGGAGGTTCTGTGTTTTTACCAAAAGTCCAGAGAGCTACCTCGAAGACGTCTGCGTACTTCCCTTCTCCCACTCGTCGTACAGGGCTCGGATGAAGGTTGCTCAGATCGATTCTAGGAACTCCATAAGCGACATGAAGTTCTGTCATATAGATCAGATACGGTAAAGAGTGCTAATAAGTAAAACAACATGCGTTACCGTTGAGGATAGCGTCTTTAGCTTTCAAGAATGCCTCCTTACCTCCTTCTGAAGGCATGGTAGACAGCAAGCTCGTCGGAGGACCAGTAGATAGATGGATATAGATGGCACGAAAGAAACGCGGTTGATTGGCTTGATTTCTCACGTTACTTTCTTGGAAGAGATTTTTGTTTGGTCTTTACTTAAAAGTATACGCTTACTAATAATAAGAGTCATAGATGGAACTGAGGCCCACAGGAAATATGACAAAAATCAACAGAAATCAGCACGGAAATGCTGAGCACTAGAGTAGATCTTTTTCAAATCAGAAAATTATTTAATTATCATATTGTATCAAATGAATGTCTAGCCTTATGCATAAAGCATCAGAATATGCATACTTGTCCACCTTCGAGGTCGGTTCCCGGCAAATTTCTGTGCATTATGGTAAAAAATAAAAAATAAAAAACAAAAAACATGCATCTCTTATTGTTCCAAATTTCGATGCCTTCTTAATCTCGGTTAGCTAAGAGGCATCGACGGAAGAGACAGATGAATGCTGGAGTCCCTGAAACATATCATGTAGTGACTGCTGTCGTAAATTCTAAGATAAGGAATTTGAATACTTGGAGTCGACATCGCAAAAGATACTGCATCTATTGTATCTACTGATCGATGTAGGTTCCCTTATAGCGCGGCTCTTGTTCTTGCCCCGCGGAAGTTAACGCCTAGAGTTATCAGGTCGTCTTTTACGAGTACGCCAATACGCATCAGTCGATATGCCAATCACACACCCACAAATTGCCTGTGTAGCAGCCTGCCCGCCTGAATTACTCTCGTATTCAATAGAGACCAAATCTGTGTTATTGTTACGTGCTGAACTGCGATTCTTTCTACAGTTTGTGGCACCCACACAGGTCAACAGCGTACGGAGGATTGCCGCATGAAAGCGGCAGCTTCGATCTTCCATAGATCCCACAGAGGAAACGACGTCGGGTCCTTCAAACAGTCCTCCCAGTCCTTCACGTCCAAATGTTCCTTCTCCTTTGCCCTTTGCCACCTTCAGGCACCGCCTCGCCCATTTCTTGAAGTTCTTCACGTCGCAAAGAACAGCATACATGTAAACGCATTTCTGCATTGCATCCATACGTCCTACATGGATATTCTCTACATCCATCGCCTGCGAGAGCTTCTCGACAGTCTTGGCATTTTGCGTCGCTTGCGCCCTCCTTGCTTCTGGTGCAATCTTCAACCAGTCCTGCCACATATGCTTAATGAAGCTGTTGGTAGACTTTATGAACTTTCGGCGCTCGTCGCTCGCGACAACAGCATCTGTGGGTGCAGAGCATAATATGCAGCTGCAAATGAATCCATACTTGTCTTGAAGTTCGACTTTTCGGACAGCACTAGTTTCGTCATTGCTGAGGTATGTAATGGAGATCTCTTCGCCAGGAGCAATGTCCCGAATCGCACGAAGCGTGAATATCATCGTACTTTTATCGAGTGAGTAGATAGAATTCGGAACGCAACTGCAACACATTAGTATTGGGAAATAGCAGACTGGAGAAGAGATAGAACCGCTGCTCATCTGTGATTGACATATGAGATGTTCAAGCAGAGAGCACAGTATTCAGCACATATACGAGATTCTGGGAAAGAGATTCCGATCGCATTGGTTCGAAGAATACCAACAAGAGGCCCGCATTCGTCCAAGGACTTGCAGTTATGCAGCTGAACCACTTTCTGGCGATCTTCTTGTTCAAGCCAATAAAGCAGCTGCAACAACGTTTCATCCAATGCCTTCCAAACGTTCATCGAATCACTGGAGTAAGTCACTCTCGGAGTCAAGATGGTCGGCCGCTCATTCACAATCACCTCCTCCCGCTTAATCCCGCGCAGCGCAACCATTCCCCGCCCTTTCGACTCAATACTTCTGATCTCATAAGGCTGTGGTAGAGGAGTATTAGGAGCGGCCCATCCTTTCTCGTAAGAATACCTGCTGCTGACATCCTCGTATAAAGCCCATGCTGCTAAAACGCGCTTGCAGTCGGACGTTCGAAAACAGCGGAACGTAAGCGATGCTGGCATTGTGCGAAGTCGCTGAGCATGAGTGATAGTAATGCCGTTCATGACGAGTGGTCTTTAAGGAACGACAAGCGTCAACAGTGTGTAGATGGTTGAGAACAAGAAGGCACGGGTTATCGATAGCTGGAAATGAAACAAGTATATATCGTACCCGAAGTGGCCCAAGTCTGTGGTCTATGCACGACTGCCTTTATCGTGGCCAATAATCGGTGTGAATAAACACGTAGCGCCACGGTTGCAAGGAGTATTCTTTGTCCCCTGGTTTAAGGCAATTTCTTACGCTGTATCCCATGAATCAATTCTCAGATGCTTTTCCGGACAATGAAGCATGATCACCTAAGCCACCATTCCCACTTCACTTCTGAACATACCGTTGATTACGAGCCTCCTTAGTGAGTTCGAGCTTCATGCCTTAGCGACACATCATGCTGACCGAATACATAATGTTCTTGGTTGGAATCTCATGGAGTACGAGCCGCGTACAGACACTCGTCGAAGATGCGCGTTCACGATGTGATCACGGTGTGATGTGCAGAATAACTTGCCAAACGGACGGACGGTTCCGGGCGGAAGGATCGGGATCGACGAGATCTACTCGTCATTGTCATACAAGTAGACCGTCTAGTGAGCGCGACGAACCATCACAATTACAACTCGAACATTACGTATCCTGAACTGAAAGCTCCGCTTAGATGATCTGATCTGGTATACAGTCTTGTTCTTCCAAAGGCAATAGCCGGCCCTTCAGGAGGTTGCGCTCGCTGCGATTTTGATGCTGGCGTCATTTGTGGATGAATACTAAGACCGTTTCCTTACATCGCAGGCTCTCATTAGACTATGCATGATTTGGTATTGGTATTGTTGACCGTTGTCATGCATGCACAGGTGCAGCGCTTTGAGGCCTTCAAGGCACACCGCTTCTCGTCAGCCGGTTGACGTAAGATTCCCCTTATAGCACATCTTGTTTTCCCACCGCCGTATTCTTGAACAATTTAACTTCAGCAGTACAGATCATCTTGCACAGTATTTCATTATGGTGTCGACTAGCGCATGAGAACAACGGCAGTTATTGTCTACCGGAGGCACCCCTATATAGTACTGTCGTCCCCGATCACCACGAGGTCGCAATTCGATCTAGCTTCGGATGATGAACTCTTGTCGGCTCTCGTATTGTCTCTCTCCCATCACTAGCACTTGCGTTCAATACAGCGATATTGTACATGGCAGGACTCGACACCGTTCAAACAGCATTGTCGATCGTAAAAGGCATCGCAGAGAATGTGCAATCGTTCTTAGACGCCAGATCTAGCGCAGACAGGCACGCCTCGAAGTACAGGTTGGAAAAGGCCTGTATGACCTTTTGGGAGTACCTAGCTGAAGAACATTCCCGAGCATCGAACAGAAACGAACGTGTCAAATTTGCTTTCACAGAAACGTTTGGTCAAACTCAGTCATATTTCTCGGAATACGAGCGACTAGTTAAGAGATGGCACCGCCTCGTTGGGTCAGATTTTGGCAGCGAGACAGATCGCGATGCGTTTCAGCAGCAAGATGCCGGATGCCGGTTATCATTGTTTAAAACAGAAAATGTTACAGAGGATGGATGTCCTCCACGCAAAGTACGCCGATTATGCATTGATAGATCTTCGACATCTGATCAGGAGTGCAGCGCTTCGCTCCAATCAGTCGCGCGAAATACATCGTACTCGGTGACCGAAAAATAGCGCGTGCCGAGAAGAGTTACAAAGAAAGCGAGAAAACATTCTCCAGCATGGTTATGGCAAGCTCCACCATACTTGGTCGAATCGACATGGAGAATAGTCCGCTGGCTCCTGCAGGAGTCTCGGCCCTCTATCGATTCATAGGTTCAGCCAAGAAACGTGTCGAGACGAGCGCCAGTATTGTCACGATCTCGCACTCCAATCTTTCCAAGTACGAGATTACCTCCTCCATTATCGACCCTAAGACACTCTTCTGTCGATTGAGCACCATCGTACTAAAAAGGGGAGGAATTCGACTCAAGGAGACGGCTGAGGACATTGAAGGTCTGCAGTCGTACGAGGACTGTATCATAGTCAAGCGTAGCGGTGGTGACCACAAAGAATCACTTGAACTGGCCCGTCTTTTTGCGGAGGATCCCTCAGACAAGTTTTCCAGGGGATTCTTTACTGATCCCCCAGACGGAGCAATGTTGCGTTGCTGTGCAGTAGTGCGCAAAAATTCGGAGTTCGATCTTTATTTCAGAATCCCCGAAGGCTGCTCCGTTCAGACCCTTCGCCAAATCCTCCCAACTTCCAGTTCTTCACGTCCAACCGTATCCAAAAGGGACCGTGTAAAGTTCTCTATCCGTCTTGCGACTGCAGTCCTCGTGGTCCATTCACTCGGCCTGGTTCATAAACTGATACATCCTGAAACTATTATCGTGACACAGAAGGAGATACACCTCAGCGAAAATCCGAACAGATTGGGGTTTCCATATCTAGCTGCGTTTCAAGGTGCTAGATCCGACGCCGGCTTCTCGTTCAAGAAATCGGATATCGAGGCGTATGCAAAGAGAGGCATCTACTTCCACCCTCGCGATCAACGGGAGGGGGAGACTCGTGCTGAAAGGTATACGATGGAAGACGACATCTACAGTTTAGGCGTTTGTCTCTTCGAGGTTGGATTGTGGAGATCTCTACTTGTATGGGAGGAGGATTCCTGTACGTACGTTTATGACGACTCGTTTGTTCGGCTGTCGGATAGCAACGCCTGGACCGGCTCGAGTTTGAGGGAGAAGGCTAGAGCAAAGTTGAAGGTTCTTGTCGAAGAAGCAAGACGACTCTTGCCCAAGGCAATAAGCCCCGAGTATGCGGAGGTGGTCATCTCGTGCCTAACTGTCGGGTACGAGATAAATCCTCTCAACGACGAATATGTCAAGTTCCGGGACGAAAATACAGACGATCCTGTCGCTTGGAAATATCTGGATCTGGTTCTCTCGAAGCTCCGCCGTGTTCATGATTCGTGTAGTAGGAGGTAAAAAGTTGATTCATAGTCGGAGTTGCATATATGATAATAGTCCAGTCAGGCACAACGTCTTGATTACACTCTTTCAATGAAAAGTCAAACATCTTCCGACATGCTGACCTGTTGCCATTATGCGATCCATACTTTTCCTATTTCAACTCTTGCTCACCACTTCGTACAGACTTGTAGCATAAATCATCGATGTTATTTAAATGTCGTCGATGATCTTAATCCTTCGGTCTTGAGCTATTGATATTCGCACAATATCACTTCGCAAAGTTTCGAGAGGACTGGTCTCCACAGAATGTGCTCCTTTAGCGGGTGACATGGTGGGATAGAGTTTCGATATATAAAGTACAAGGGATTATCGGGCTGCTACAAGTTCAATAATGATCTAGGTACGTTCTACAATTCGGATAGATTAAAGTTTTGGATGGCATCAATGGCAAGCGCAGTAGTGAGACCTTTGTTAGCAATGTGCGTGCCGTGAACTCCGTATCTGTACACCCAGCCATCTGCCCAACTTCCATCAGGTGCCTGTCTCGATCGAAGCCGTTGTAGGTCAATATCGTTTCGGATACCAACCAAATTACATCCATAAATCCTCATCGCCAGCGCCAAAGAGTCCCCTTCTAGTCCGACTCGTTCTCTGAGACGCTCCTTCAGCAACGGAGCATGCTTCTCGAATAATTCCTTGTTTTGGTGCAGGAGGCGTGAAAAGAAGTACAAGAAGCATTCCGCGCTCGCGTAGTATCGAGAGCCATCGAGATACGCTCGGTTCTTGAGGACTTCTACGGACCACTCCAGCGTTTCGGGAATCTCTGATCCGCGTCCGTACTTATAGAACAGGCTTAAAGTGTTGACACAAACAACAGGGTCAAGACGTGGTCTGCTAGGATCGAAATACACCTGAAACAACATCAGGACTCTTCGTTCGTTGTTCAAATATTATCGCAAACAGGCGAACCTCGATTATCCCGTCCGAATTCCGGTATTTAAGCATTTCGTCCATCACAGATTCGACGGCATTTTTGTCTATATTAGGGAGAGTTGTCCATGCTAAGGATGTGGAATCCAAGTCGCATGGGTAGTTTTCCGAAGTCAATTGTCCCTTTCCTATTTCGCGATAAGGATAAGTTGGCCGTAGTTGGATTTCATGACTGGCTTACCGCGGAAGAAGTTGACAATCTTGGTCGGGGTTGGCAATTCCACTATGCTCCTGATGTCCGGACAGTAAGTCTTAGCATCGCGGCGAAATCAGTGAAACAGACTCACTCGTCGTGCGTAAGCTCGTATATGATCAGCTGAGAGAACCATTCATAAATGACGACACCTGTCTCTGTAAAGGAATTGTGCTGGCGAGCGTGTGCTGTAAGGAAATCCTTTGCTCTCTCGATCGGATCGCAGACGAGGTTTCTGATTGCCTGCATGAGTTCGTCTGGGTTCCGGAAGACTACGCCATGCATTCCAAGGGACCGAGCTGAAAGGACATTGTCGAACTTGTCATCAACGAAGACTGTGTTCTCTGCTGGCACATTCGTGCGCGAGAGGACGTAGCGATAGAACGAGAGGTCCGGCTTTCGCTGGCCGACGGTACAGGATGGGAAGATGCCATCAAAGACGCTCCAATCGGCATTCTTGGCTCGCAGGTACGCGTAGTCAGGTGCAGAGACATTAGACATCGCGAAGATTGCCACCCCATACTTCGACTTGATATCCGCGATGAAATCGAACAAACGGTTCTCGAAGCGCAACGTCTTTCTAGCCTCTTCGAAAGAAGCGCCTATCTGCTCCTTGTCGAGTGAATACGTGCTCGCCAAGCGGGAGTAGCACTCGTCCTGGCTGATGCGTCCTCGTTCGAACTCATGCCATATAGGTGATGTGACTAGAGATTTGAGAACTGAAGGACGTATCGACGTTTTGGTCGCAGGAGACCAGGAAAAAAGAACATCGCCGATATCGAAGATGATTGCTTTAAAGGAAGAGGAAGGATGCATTGCTAGAAATGAGTTCCTGCTGATGGTTGCTTCAAGTTCTACGAGCGTCTGGGAGGAATCCCTAGTGCTTCAGGGTTTAAGTACTCGAACCAAGTTCAGCAAGGCCAAGCCACCGCGCATAGTCGGGCATACCTGCATCCACCTTCTTGGATGGAAAATTGTCAACTGTTGACCCGAAAGGTAGAAAGTCCAAAATGTTGGGGAAACCATCGGGTGGAGCAGATAGCAAGCTCATTTCATCCAGGGTATAGCTCGCGCTGTTATCATGGATTGAAACTCGTGGCAGTCCTCCAGGAACGGTCCGGTTTGATGGGCCACACGAAACTCAGGGTACACGGAACCATATATTTCATCAGTCATCATCGCAGATTAAACCAAGATTATATACGCTAGAAGCAAGCTGGCAGGTAAGTCGGAGACAAGGCCGGACAAGGATCTGAACTAGGTGTCTGAGGTGAAACCTGAGTTAAAGAAAGACGCCGGGCCGAGGATGAAGAACCCCAAGTAGCTCCCGATGTTGTCGCTTCTGAAAGTTTGGATGCAAGGCTCTGCGTCCTTCGCCTTCTAGCGGACACTCAGAGTCTCAGTCGGAGCAAGACATCAAATATTGTTCATCCCGAAGGAATCGGTGAATACTGTGGAAGAGCACAGTAGTGCCACCGGACGCTGTTGACTCGGATCAGCTTGAACTTGAAAGAGTGGGTCTTTGTTCAATTGTTGTGCCACACATATCAAATCACGTGACCGAGTTGAACCACGATGCAGAGCAGACACAAAACCCTGACGTTTCAGCAAAAATCGCTGCAAGCCTTGCGGAGAACCCTGCTCGCTCAAACGCCGGCGAAGAGCCTGATCTCAAGGAGAGCACAGAGCAGAAGGAACGACGACTCAAGCACTTAATTGACTTCTCGCTTGACGAGAGCGAACTAGAGAAAGTCTTGGGCCCCGCTCTGAAGAGATGCTTCAACGAGGCAATTTGCGTCAATTCGACAAGACCATGACAGCCGCGGTGACCACAACATCGCCTCCTGCAGCATTAATACCTACACTCAACGCTGCTATCGACTGGCTGAAGCCACGAAGAAGCGTTGCCGTTACGCGACTGAAGAACAACGGCTTCGCGTTGGTGGTTATGCTGTTGGTTACGCAGCTCGCACCGATCGTGCCAGCGCCCACTACGTGCCTATGGCTGGTGGCTACAGGAGGGAGCGGGATGAACCATGGAACGAGGCTGCTGTGCTGGATAGGTGAGCTTCGTTGTTTCGTCTACTTACGTCGTCTCACATCCTAGACAGAGCTTGTAATCTACACCATCTTGTTCACGAATATCCTCCAATCCTATATTGCCATACGGTATCCGCCTCCGCAATGTGGACCTTCGGGAACACCAGCGAAGCACGTTCAGCTCCGTAGTCCCCCACCTACGCGTCCTTTGAAAGACTTTACACCCACCGTAAGCGCTAAATCCGTGTCTTAGCATCGTCGTTCAATTTGCTTCGAATTGCAGATATCGCGAATGAAGTCTTCAGCTGTTTCCCCCTTCGCCTCGCCGGGATCTCCCTCACGAAGTTATGCGTCGCCTCTATCTAATTCCAGCCCCTCACCTCTCCAGTCATCTCTAAACTCATCATTCTCGGCATCTTTATTATCATCTCCTCTCGGATACCGATCACGCCAATATCATACGCAGCCTGTTCGTAAGTGGCTGAAAACACGTTTATTGTAATGCTTAAGTCTTAACGGAGCATCTAGGATCCCTGCGCGGAAGTTTACTCAGCCAGTTTGAAGATGCGGACGATGACGATCTTTAGTCAATCAATTCTACGCAAGTTATCCTATCGTCGTTTTGTATTCTTTTTTTGGAACACGTTGCAGTTCAATATCTCATATCAGTATCGCAGTTCTCCTAATGAAGACAAGCAGGAGCCGAGACGCCGACGAGACGCACTGTGGCATTTGACCAATGTAAATGAAAGCCTCCAACTTGAACGCCACCTCCGTAATAGCTCACTCCATGGTCTAAAAATTCTCGTCTGGTATTGGCTCGCTTGAAAGTCTGCAAGTAGCGTCTGAGCTCGTATTATCTCCCATCATCTGCCTTCCGGCTTCAGAATACTCTGGGCAAAAGTGCTCAAGTCATTGAGACGGTACTTCGTCCGATCAACACTCTGGGGGAATATGTGTGCTGGCAGTGCTTTACTATAGATTTCGGGGCACGGATCGTTGTATTTCGTACTTCCCCAACGCGTATAAAATTCATTTAGTGTTAAACTACCGACGATGGGATCCAAGGACGGCGTGCGCACGGAAAGTTCGAAAGGGCTCATCGAACCGTACTCGTACTGATCACACCGGGATTACTCAACTTGTCGAGCTTTGGTTAGTTTCTTCCGGCGTTTTCAGGACTGATGTCCGCCCATAAGGCATGACTGGATTACCGAGCGCCACTGTCTTCTAGATCGAATGCGGTCATACCGATCCGGTCGGCGTTGACAATCAGTTTTGAAGATAGACCGTGTGATTTATCTGCTCATCACAAATAAGCTTGAGTTTTACTGGATCCATCTGAGATATGTAAGATGTTCGATTATCAACTTGTCAGCAGTGGGTCACTGTGAGGGTCCTGCGGGAGTGGGTGGTACTTTTCTCATCCTGGGTCTGTATTACAATCTACTCTTGCGCAAAATAAGCAAATATGATATTACTTAGCCCAACGGCATAGAGAGCATCCTTTTCAGACAACAATGTCCATAGAGTTTGGATGATTATTTGCCAGAGTTTGTCGCTATTCCCACGACTTGTCGGCTGTCAGACGAGACGATGCACTCCGGACCTTCATAAGTTATCAGCGACACAGTCGGAAGTTTGATGGATGTGCCTACGTCTCCCTTGCGCCAAGCTCTGGAGCTGTCCACTCACGGACAAGTCTGGAGATGATTCCATATGGTGCTTATGTTTCGCCATTACCCATCAATTTGCTGACTCGTCAACGAATCATAGCTTCCCTGCGTCCCTGTGCATGTGAAGACGTGCGAACTTCCGAGGAAAGGAAAATTATGGTTCCATTCCATGGCAAATCCTCGTCGGTAGGCCATCTCCTTGTCCATTGTCTGTCTCGCAGGAGTCGCGAGTTCCATCGATAAAACTCGCGTGATGCTACTTAACTCTGCTGCGACGCTATCCAAGCTCAACCAGGTTTTCAAACGTCGATCTAATGTGCTAAGAGCTTCGGCCCCACCGACCAATCGCAGTGCAGTTGATCGAGCGCAAGCGAGCGTCGAGAATGGTGCAGGCGTCGAAGTGGATCCCGAGTTTAGGCTACCGAGGATGTCCTCCCTTGTCATTATCATTATGTTGAACGTTATGTCGCAGGTACGTTCCTTGCATAGATAGCTGCACTTGCGCCTTTTTTCACCTGGTTTTTTTTTTTTTTTTCAATCCAGATCACTATGTTCCTTCCCGTATCTTCTGCTAGCAGATACGCAGAATTTCTGGGAGGAACTGCCACGTTCTCTGGTCTCGTGCTAGGAATACCAGTCGTTTTCGCTGGCGTCGCCTTACCTTTCCTTCTTAAATATGATCAAGGTCAGTTACGCTTAAGCGCCCGTTGGGCATTTATCTCATGCTACTAAAATAAACTTTGTTGCGATCAAGGAAAGTACAGTAGACCGATTCATTTTTCATGCGCGGTGGCTATTGTCGGACATATCTTGTACGGTCTGGCATACGTCTGTATTTCGAAAGCAGTTCAGCTTCTACCTCTAGCTGATCTATCGCTGTTGTAGTATGCCAACTTTCTCTGGCTCATCCTTATCGGCAGATCCGTCATCGGGTTGGCAATGGCAAACTTTATGTACTCGGTGAGCTCATTCCCCAACGTTGTTACTTTTTGATGTGTTTACATTCCTGAATAGAAACGCTATTGCTCCGATGCGCGGATAGTTGGTATCCGCAGACGCACGACTTTAGCTGGATGGCTCGTCATTGGACAAGGGATTGGATGTAGCGTCGGACCATTCATGGGAGGTACTGATCGTTCAAATTCCTGTATTCATCTGGCGATCTAAGGGTCATATTGTCAGGTCTGCTATACAAGGTCGGGTTTGACAACAGGGTTTTCAATGGCGACACGAGTCCAGGTTGGGTTATGGCCGTCGTCTGGGCCGTCTATTGGGTAGCGGTCTCCTTGTTCTTCTACGATGTACCAGACACACCTCCAGTACAGCGAGAAGAAAGTGCGATCGAGCTCGAGTCGAAATCGTCCCCAGTCCAAGACGCCATCATTCAAGAAGCAATTTCGTCAACTGGAACCTCTGCTTCAGTCTCCCGCGTACCCTCCCCTTCCTTCGTAGACGAGGCAGAGCACATTTCCGTACCGCAATGGGGCGTCATCATCACCATGTGCTGGTTCGCCATGACCTGCTTTTTCACTCTCAGCGGATGGGAAGCGAACATCGCCATCTTCACCGCCGCCCAGTTCAACTGGTCGCCATTCGCCGCCGGGAACTTCATCGCGCTGGGGGGTGTCGCGATTTTCCCTTTCCTCTTCCTCAACCTCTTCCTCGTCCGTCGGATTCCAGACCGCTTCATCCTTGCCTTTGGTACTTCTACAGGGTTCCTCGGGCTGCTTCTCACACTCCTGATCATCCACTTCGACAAGGCTTCCTTCGGATCGTTCTTCATCTGCTGGTTCCTCGTCGCGCTCGGGTTTAACGTCGCCAGCACGGTGACGATAAGTTTGCTCAGCAAGCAGCTGCATCAGAAATGGAACGGTCGGTTGAGCCTTTTGATTCAGTATAGCAACTTCACCGGCCGAGTGAGCGGGTCCGTATGGGGAGGGGCCGGTGTACAAGTTGGCATGGAGAAGTATATCGGTGTGCAGATGGCTCTGTTGGGCGTTGGAGCGATTTTGTTCTTGACTTTATGGAGGAATATGAAGGCAAAGACTGGCTGATCGGCTTAGGTGATTCCACGTGTTTGTACGTACAGAGAGAATTGGTGTACGAGGTCGGGTTTTCATATAGGGAGCCGTCAATTATTTGTAAGTTCTGCTTGACGATTAAACCTTGGGACGAATCGTGTATGTACGTAATATCAATTCTGTGTCCTTACAGGAGCTCACGCTTCATCAGACAGTCTTCCAGGGCAAATAAAGGGAAAAGGGAACGATTTTGTTTTCTCGGTATCAGTCACATACATGGGGTCACAATATACAAGGATAAGCACCGTGTCGTCCAATTATATTCTGACAAATTAGTGGTTGGTGAGTTCGTCGACGGATCCTCCGCGTTTGTGATTCGTAAGTTCGTCTACAGATCCACCGCGCTTGTGGTTGGTCAACTCGTCGACTGAGCCTCCGCGTTTATGGTTCGTAAGCTCATCGACGGACCCTCCGCGCTTGTGGTTAGTCAACTCATCGACGGACCCACCACGTTTATGGTTCGTCAGCTCGTCAACGGACCCGCCACGTTTGTGGTTGGTCAATTCATCGACGGAACCGCCGCGTTTGTGGTTGGTCAACTCATCGACGGAGCCTCCACGCTTGTGATTCGTGAGTTCGTCGACGGATCCGCCGCGCTTATGGTTCGTCAGCTCGTCGACCGAGCCTCCACGTTTGTGGTTGGTAAGCTCGTCGACGGAGCCAGCGTTCGTCAACTGGTCAACGGAGTTGCCGCGGCGGTGATTCGTAAGCTCATCGACGGAGCCGAGGTTCTGCACATACAAAGCGATCAACAAGTCTGTCCCATAATGCATTCACTCTGAGCTT
The DNA here is from genome assembly GCA_033182465.1 of Sanghuangporus weigelae. Lineage (NCBI taxonomy): Eukaryota > Fungi > Basidiomycota > Agaricomycetes > Hymenochaetales > Hymenochaetaceae > Sanghuangporus > Sanghuangporus weigelae. Next base: position 3,045,446 of record CP137319.1, on the reverse strand, counting down.
ATTACATGTACATACCTGGGATGGGGCTGCAAAGGACGTTGCAGCGAGCAAGACGGCTGAAGCTACAAAGATAGCGCTGAACTTCATCGTGAAGAGTTATACGTTGCAAGTCGGAAGATAGATCTAGAGTGCGTAGTGAAGCAGGCGCTTTTGACTTTCTGGAGGTTAGATAGTCTGCTGCCAGTTTTTATAGCTATTCGATCCTGTCGAGGCCCTCTGCACTTAGATGCCTTTCCTAGAACTTCGAGTCGACTTGTTTCCCTCATGATCACGCGATACGTGCCAGTGTGGGTTTCCAGCACAGGACAGAAAGAAGCTACAAAGTCTTTCCGCGCCTGTCGGTGCACGATCAATGATCTCGACCTGAGTGAAAGAGAAAATTTTACGAATCTCGACCAATAGTAGGACAAAGTCGGAGAAATCGTATCATGTCCTCGGAGGTATAGTAGACCATCTTCCACTAAATGAGGCGCAGAGTTGCAAGCTATTTGCAGTCAAGGGCAATCTTTTCGCGCTTTATGGTTCTCGAGAATGTATAAATAGAACTGATGTTGCAAGATGTCGGGATGTATCACGCTGGTGATAAGCTAGGAACGTTGTTGTTTAATGGGAACATCCTCCGGAACAGGACGTGCCTCCTTTTCAAACGACCATCATTGAGCAAAAAGTAATGGAAGACTGTGAAAATCAGATCAACTTCATCATTAAAGGAAGAGCAAAAGACATACAGGATCGAGTGTGAAAAAGATCGTCGCATTCGCGTGAGGTTTTCACGGAAAAATCCGATCCTCGAATCGTAGTAGGGTAGGCTTGGCATTCAAATATCACATCCGTTATGTACGGATCTCTGCATCGTGTCTGGTCTCTGGTCTGCTTTGGACACGGGACGCTTTCAGTGAACTACAGGCACGATTGCAACTTTTGACATTAGGCCTGGAATGTTATCTTCAGGAGGACAAGCTGACAGACTTGTTCCTATCATGAAAGTTTGGAATGTGTTTGAGTCGAGTTTTGTGCGGATGATCTGCCATTCTCCGTGGCATGCGAGGAAGATTAGCTGGAAGGAACTCGAGGTTGAAGGGCTAAAATTCTGGCTTCTGGACCTCTTCCAGATCCCCAAGTCGCCCACTTACTTCTTGTCCTAAACACTGCAGACGGATAATCACAATCAAGTCTCGTTCTCAGAAATGACCACAGCAAAACACGAAGATGTTGATTACCGTCCCCTAATGTCCAGTAGCGATGAAGGCATCGACGAGATTGAAACTCTGCGGCCTCGCTGGAGCCTCAAATTAGATGCCTCGCCCTGGCGCAAGAGAGCCATTGTTGCCGTATTTGTCGTCCAAACACTCCTCAACGTCCTCCTCATCGGATCCGGCCTGTATCTCTATTCACGCAGAGGCCCCTCGAATCCCATTTTTCCCCAGCTAACATACTGTGAGTCGAAACTTGCAAATTGTGATTGAGGCAGAACGCTGAGCCCTTCACACAGCACCAGCACAGGACGTCCTTTCGTTCAAGGTCCAGAAGTTCTATGAGGGTTTCGGAGAGAACATCACCATCTACCAGAAGGAGCCTTCCGACGAAGTCGACAAGGCCTGGGAGGATCTCTATAGCTGTAAGTGAAATTCCGCCACGTCAATCGCTTCGTCCAACGGCTCATCATCTTGTGTAAACAGTCGGCATCTCAGAGATTCCTAGGAGTACAGCAGAAAAGCTAGCAAACAAGACCTATCCGCTCGTCGGGTCCGGTGGCAACTATATCGTCGAGCTCGATGTCTTCCACCAGCTTCACTGTCTCGTACGTACAGTATGCTTCTGCAAGACCGTTTTGATTCATCGTAGCTGATTTATGTCGCACAGAACACGTTGAGAATGGCGCTCTCGCCAGAGTACTACAAAAAGAAGAACCTGACGGATCTCGAGAGGTCCTTTCTCGAGCCGCACCACGCCCGCCACTGCCTCGACGCCATTCGACAGTCGCTGACCTGCAACGCTGATATTTCCACATACGTCTGGTACTGGGATGCGCGAGACGAGATGGTGAAACCGACGGGCGACGTCGTCCACACGTGCAAGGACTACGACCGGATTGTGCAGTGGGCGAAAGAGCACCATCTTCATTCGCATTTCGACAACAAGATACACGTCGAGGATGACTTGGAGGTCCCCATCATCTACGCTTAGTTGTGTTAGTTAATAGCGTCGGCATAATATTTGTTTTGAGAAGCGTATTACTTCCATAGCTTGGATTGCATAATACAGAGAAGAAAGCCCAAGCGAGACAGCCAAATAAGAGCAAATAAATTGATTAAATTAGAGTTTTTCGAGATTATGTAATATGCTTAGCTGGCTGTTTCCTTGCTCGTCGTTGTCCACGCGCGAGGGCATGCTACTCAAGTCTGTGACTCGACTCACACCTCTTCTCATCTTCTGCCACCGCTCATCGCGTTCCACGTCGCTCAATTTCCATTCTTTTGCGCCTTTATTCCGACTTGCTCACACCAGCGCAACAGCAATGGCGGATGTGCATCCAGTCTCCTCATCTGCGCAACCAGTACATCTTCCTGCTTTGGAGAACAAGCATGCAGATGTCGTGGCAAACGGCGCAAAAAAGACCAAGGACAAGAAGGCTAAAGCACACATAGACCCCCAGCATCCTCTGGAGGTGCGGTTCGCTCTTTGTTATTACAGCGGTAATTAGAAACAGCTGATAAGCTTCGCAGCTTCAACCTCCTCCCGAGTACATTGATCACAGGATCAAACTCTTCGACCAATTGAAGGCCGAACACGATGAGTTTGTGAAGCGTACGTGTCCAACAATTTATTTCACGACGCCATCTCATTCTTTCGCTTCGTAGAGCAATCTCGGGAAGAAATCACCATTACCTTGCCTGATGGGTCCGAACGAAAGGGTACGAGCTGGGAGACTACTCCTATGGAGATTGCGAGCGGGATATCAAAGAGCATGCCGGAAAGGCTGGTCATTGCAAAGGTACGCCACTGTGCTTCTAGGATGTTCAGTGATATAGATGCGTTTCTCAGGTTGATGATGTGCTCTGGGACTTGGAAAGACCGCTAGAAAAGTCTTGCAAACTTGAGCTACTAGACTTCGAACACCCGGAAGGCTCGTATTTGTTTGCACCTTTGATACCCATTCGTCTGACGGCGCATATAGGCAAGCAGGTCTTCTGGCACTCTTCCGCGCATGTTCTGGGTGAAGCTTGCGAGCGACATTATGGTTGTCATCTCTGTATGGGTCCTCCAACCGAGGATGGCTTCTTCTATGAGATGGCCAATACTGCTAGGTAGTCTTACCTCTTGATCGGAAAGGGTGCTTTATTCAGACCTTCTATTGCTAGGCCCGTGGTCAACACGGATTATCCAGTGTTGGAGAAGTTATCTGAGGTCGTCATAAAAGACCGGCAAAGGTTTGAACGACTGGTGGTATCAAAAGAGAAATTGCTTGAAATGTTTGCCGTACGTTCAAGCCAAGTTGTGCGTTCAAGCCACCCCAACCTAACCATTCTCTAGTATAATAAATACAAAAAATACTTCATTGAGACTAAGGTCCCCGATGGCACCTCCACGACGGTCTACCGATGTGGACCGATGATTGACCTTTGTGTTGGTCCTCATATTCCCCATACCGGAAGAATCAAAGCCTTTATGCTTACTAAGGTGTGTGGACTTAGACGCTGCTAGAGACACCGATTGATCAGTGCCTTAGAACTCCTCTTCTTTCTTCCTGGGAGATGCAAACAATGATTCCTTGCAGCGGCTCTATGGTATCTCGTTCCCAGACAAAAAGCAATTATCGGAATACAAAGCATTTTTGGCCGAAGCGGCAAAGAGAGACCACCGAAAGATTGGCAGGGTAAGTCAAGTACATATATCTCGTTCTTTTGGATGGTAGTGCTGATTTGCTTCAGGAACAAGAGCTATACTTCTTCAACGACCTTGCGCCTGGTAATGCGTTTTGGCTTCCGCATGGTACACGGATCTACAATGCCCTCTTAGAACATATGAGAGTTTGTCCCTATTGTTCCCTATTGTAACTGAAGCCTTTTTCTGACTACTTTCTAGGGGGAATATTATAAACGCGGGTATCAGGAGGTTATCTCCCCGAATATGTACAATATCAAAGTCTGGGAGACATCGGGACATTGGCAGAATTACAATGACGACATGTTCTCGCTTGACGTTGAGAAGGAGAAATGGGCACTTAAACCCATGAATTGCCCCGGTCATTGCATCATTTTCGATTCCCGCGACCGAAGTTACAAGGAGCTGCCGATTAGAATGGCCGAATTTGGTATTGTCCATCGTAACGAGGCTAGCGGTGCACTTTCGGGCCTGACGAGGGTGAGGCGCTTCATGCAAGATGATACTCATGTATTCTGCACGCAATCTCAGGTGCGTGAGGCGATTACGTCAACCTTCACTTACTAATATCTTCCGAGTAGATTTCTCAAGAGATCAATGCTCTCTTCGACTTCATGCAACATACGTACGGCCTCTTCGGATTTGAGTTTAGCTTGGTGCTGTCCACTCGACCCGACAAATACTTAGGCACCATTGAGACATGGGATAGGGCTGAGGCAGTATGTCAAATTTCACTTTTCATGAGTCTCTTTGCTCATCTGACATTCTCCCTAGCAATTACGCGAGGCTCTTGACAAGAAATATCCCGGAAAGTGGCAGCTTAATCCAGGTGATGGCGCTTTCTATGGCCCCAAAATTGATGTCACCATCCGTGATGCTCTGAAACGCTCCTTCCAATGCGCTACGATTCAACTTGACTTCCAGCTTCCCGAGCGTTTTAACCTTAGATATCGATCAGCTGATGATAATGAGAACGCGGAAAAACCACGTCCTGTCATGATCCATCGCGCCATCCTAGGTAGCTTGGAGCGCTTCATTGCGATTATAACGGAACACTTTGCAGGGAAATGGCGCGTGTTCTCTCCTTGACAATCGTGCGCAACATGACGACTTACTAGCTTCCATCAGGCCATTCTGGATATCTCCACGCCAAGTCCTTGTTATCCCCGTTGCTGCACCTTTCGTGGGTAACCCTCCATTCTTTTGTTCAGGCATTGGCTTCTTACGCATGTGCTGTTTTGTATTCGGGCGTCACCAGAAAGAATATGCTGCCGAAGTCGCTACAAAGTTGTGGGACCTTGGACTTTTCACGGATGTAGACAACTCGGATAACACGCTTCCCAAAAAGATCCGGAATGGTGAAGTTGCACAATACAATTTCATACTCGGTGAGTTACATGTGCTATCGCTGGTTCTGAAGTGAAAACTAACGTCTGGTCAAGTGGTGGGAGAGAACGAACTGAAAGAACGCGCTGTCAATGTTCGCAATAGAGATGATGCTGGTACAAAGAACCAAGGCGCTATGATCCCATTAGATGTTGTCGCCGACAAGCTTGTGCGCCTCAAGGCATCAAAGAGCTTGCTAAACAAACTTGACTAGAGGATAAAGAGGTATTAACACGAGTGTAGACCGAGCAGATGTATATCCACGATCTTAGAGCCTTGTACGGAATAGTTGTGCACGGGACAATAGGAAGATGACCAGGCAGATAGAATATATCAATGAGCGAGTACATTTATTACATAAGCATTTTTACCCTTAGAATCAACTGTTTCTCTGTCACAACTCACAATATTCGGGCTGGACTCTTATGACACAGTCTATGATACAGTCTAGTGTTGTCGGTTCCTGGAGCTCCATTTGTTTGTCGAGAAAGTTGCGAAGGGAACTCAGCGGTAAGGTAGTCCTGCGACCGTGTGTTGCGACATGGAAGAAACTTGAACCAGTGTCTCAGTTTCGATACGTAATGCGTGCTCTAGTAGAACGTGCCTAATGAAGGCCAGATTCAGAGCATGTATGTGCGTCATTCGGAAAGTTTACAGACCAAGCGGCTTCCGTCTCTAAAATGAAGGGATGATAGCACTAGCGATTGTCAGTTGTGAATAATGAAATCTATGCAATAGAATACTACAGAATTGTGAGAACGCTGCTGCTCGAGAAGAATAAACTCAGCTCATCTCAGTCTCAGAATGGTAAAAGACCGAGGTGGCAAACGACATCAACGCTGAATAGACAGAAAAGGAAGGTGATCATCAAAATAGGAAGGAGCGAAGAGATGCGCTGATCACAACATATACTCGCAACAGCGAATCCCAGCCTCAGCATTCCTGAAGGTCAAAATGATCATAGCGGGTCCTCTAACGACTAGAGAGGTCCGCAACTCTTGTCGATTGGAACCATATAGAACCAAAAGCACGGAGACCAAGTGCTACAAAAAAGGATATCTGCAGACTAAGCTTATCTTATCATACACCAAATCAGGAAACGTCGTGTCATACATATAAGTAGTAAGTCCCGTCTTTTGTCATCAATTTGTCGAATATGAAGAACATCCTTTTCGTTCTGGTTCAGAAATCGGTCTCGTCCCACTCATTCCAGCACATTGATCAGGTATCTGGACCGAAGTCCCACTTTCGGCTTTCTTGAGCTTCTCCCGCGTCATTTTCGATCCTACAGACACCAATGTAGGAGAAGGAAGGATGACGGACCCACCAATCGTCCGCAGCGCTGCTTCCCTTTCGTGTCTTACGCGTCGGGTGTACAATCTACGCTCGACATAAGCAGGCAAGACATCAAGACGGACGAGGCCGATCGGTTTTACTTGATATGATAATGACTGTCTTCGTGGTCGATCTTCAGCGACGGGCGGCGTCATGATGCCGACGTCAAGAAGGGATGCAGAAGGCGACCATGGTGGCGGAGGATCCCTGCTGTCAGACAAATGAGGATCTTCATGAGAAGAAGCAAGAGGTGGTAAATATAGCGCACGCCTCCATGTAGCCGTCACCGATAGGCGAAGCTCGCGTCATGAGCAGGAACAACCGTCCAGAGGCAATGGACCTGTAATCGCAATGACAAATGAGCCTTCTCAAGATTGAGATTGAAGACTATGAAGAAAGACAACTTACATAAGCGTTACTAAGCAGCAGTGCAAAAGCAAAGGATATGTACGTCAGATACCGAAACTTCGTGTCAGAGGAGATGGAAGCAGAAACACTACTCACAAGCAAGCGAATAGAAGCGCATGCTCTGCTGAAATTGGGACGAAGAATCGTTGGATTAGGCGACCTTCTAAGCGGATATTCTGGTTAACCACTTACGAAGTCAAGAGTAGATGCCAGCCCGTCGTCTACTGTCACATGGGAAGAGGTCAATGCCGCCTTCATCGGATGAAGTGGCGAAATAACCTACGCGAGTGGTCTAGAACGACACATATCTATCTCGGAATTAGCTTTGCTATCTCCATAGTTGTGAGAAAAGACAAAAGAATGCATTCTAGTGGACCAGGAAATAGAGGAAGAAATGCCTCACAGGCCATTTGGAGCTGATGAAAAGAAATCGAATTGCATCTGGACTTACGAGAACTCCAATTTTCATGAGCACAGATGCTGACATCCACAAGAACCCCTGATGTCGTCCTTCAGTGAGTATGACAGTCCCGATGCCAGGCGTCCAATCTTTCTGCTTCTCGACACGACTCTCGTCGCTGCAGGCTACTCGGCTTTCGACACCGTGCCCCCTTATTCTTCTGAGCACCATCGCCTCGCTTGTTCTTTCTACCCAGTCAGCATATTCTGCCTTGTTCTCGCGCTTGTACTCTCTAGGAAGGGGAGAGGTACAGTCCATGCCATTTCTAGAGACATCCCTCGTGCCGTGATCTAGACTCTTACAGTCTACAGACGACTTCGGTGATCTCGACCTACGAGAGTCTTTAATTCTGTCATCATTTCCTTCGGCGGATGTCTCTGAATCTGTTTCCTCGCTATCGGGTATGCAGATGTTGCTCTTCTGAGCGAAAGACATATCAGAAAGAGTGCCATATGAAGATACCCCGCCTTCAGTCGCGCAATCACTTCGCGGAGGATGCCCACATGGATGCGCAAAGACAGGGGAAGAAGAACGTTCTTTGTAAAGGTCGCTTCTCTCTTTGTACATGCACGTTTGATCGCATCCTGAATTTCGCCATCGAATGATGCCTATGAAAGTCAATGACACTGCCAGCACGTCAAGAAGCACGGCTAGCTCCCGAAGAAGTATGTCAGCGTGTATCCCAAGGGGATTGGAAGAAAAAATTGCAGGCTCACAGTAAGCGAAAGTACCTATGACAAGCCTTCGACGGCCTGTACCTCCAGAGACTCCTGATACGGTCCTGGATTCCGCAAGGCCAACAAACGCAATCAAAACATACTGCGTAAGATTCAATAATGAACCTGGAATCATAAATGCTACGATGCGACAGTTTCGACAGGATTGGCGCGATTGGGGAATGGACAGACGCCGATGCAGGTTGCGCTGTCCTGAAGAATGTTGGGGTATACTGTCCTCTGAACTCGGAGTCGGTGATAATCTATTGCAACCGCATTGTGTCCTTGAGAAATTCCAGATGAGCACAGAGATTTATCGATCGCATCAATAAAATAATTTACCACATAGATGCCCTAACATGTCGATGTGAATAGTCTGCAGTGAGACGAAGTCCTATGTTCAACAGAGGTACAACTTACACTCGTAGCATCACAAGTAAGTTTGAGAAGGCGAATGATAGCAGTGGCACGACCTGTAACATCGATGAGACTGGCCGAAGAATGTATATCCAAGTATAACATACCGAAGTACCCAGCATCAACGCAAGCCTTACGCGACACCATGAGTTGCCGCTCTCGGTCTCTTCTTCTGGAATACAGTTACTGACGGGGAAGGCCGACAATTCGTCCGACGTCGTGTTATCGAGAGAGTTCAGGATAACGAGTATCGAGAGGAGCGCCAGAAACGTGGTTATTCGCAACAGAATGTACGCAAGCTGAGCAATAGCATTGAAAACGGGAAATGCCGAGTCGGGCACCCATGAATTCGAGTGACGAAACCGGCTCTGGCTGGATTCCTGTGATGCAAAGTAGGAAGATGGCTTGGAGTCAGAGTCCTCCCCCGAAGATGCTGATTCGTGCCCGTTGTCTACAGAGCAGACAACTCGGCAAAACCCGAGACAGCATCGATTGGCAAACGCGCAAAGGAGCCGGAAGTCATACAGAGCACACTGTACGCCCTCCCAAAGATAAATTCCAGCCGCGACGAACGCAAGATTCCGAGCGACGTCTATTCAAGTTGATGAATAAGAAGAAAAAAGTGTTTAAAGAGATCAAACGTACGCTGCGGACTTCCGGACGCGCTTGTGCTCATGAGCCAGATACCCTTGTGAACAGCATCTGTATAAATGATGCTCGCCATGGACGACTCGTGCTCGCTGCGGCCGACTTGAGAGGGGCTCTTTGAAGGATGCAACACGTGCACTTAAGTAGTATTCGGGCGTTTGACGATGACAGGCGCACTGGCAGGATGCGATCGACGCGTGCAATGCTGGCGCCGCATCGCGTCTGTCACACCGCTCCGATCGTTCGGCGTCGTCGAGGCCGTGGACTCAGCTATCGCGTAAGTTCAACGGAATCAAATAGTCCGCTCCCGGTGCCACCGAGCCCCGTCTTTTCACGGCTTCCGATCTAGAAACACAGTGAAGCTTAAGGTAGGAAGCAAGTGATATTATCATGTAAGAGCGTTCAATTACCTGGCGTGATCATATTTGGCATCTTGTTTCCACGAATATGATCTGATCTCCTCACCGCGTCGGAGAGTGTGGGTTCCTCTATCATTACAGCGAACCTAAAGGCTAGTAAAGCGCTTTGCAATCTCTTGATCCTATAGGATCACTTTTCTTCGAACTGCACACAGTTAACACCTTATCTAAGTAGAAGACAATGAGAAGAATGGCGAACTAGCAAGCACTAGTAGGCTCCCTCATCGATGTGTTTTCTCACATCATATCGAGCAGGATATCCTTGTCAGAAGGAGCGATGCCAGCAAAGTTTGCCATTTTATTCAAGTTATTTACTGCATGCGATTCTGACGTGTCACTATTTGTAAGTTCGATCCGAGGGACAAGTTGTCCACGCTCATTCGAACGATCGAAGACTCTGTCACCTGTTTATTTCACCTCGATCATGGACTTGTCCTTCTGTGACCCCCTAAGAAAATGCCCTAAACCCTCAGGCGTGCTTTTACAGGAAGACCGTTTTTTGAGCACAACGTGAAGGAAGGAAGGAACTCCATGTTGAATCTCTTTTGCAACGTAAGATCGTAACGCTTGAACAGTGTTGCTAAAGTCAACGACATTTCGAGCATCGCTAATCTTTCTCCTAACTAAAAGTGAGTACAAATTCGTGGCATGTTCGGTCGAGTGTACTGACCGAGGCATTTCCTAGGCCCGTAGGAGAACGGGAAGTAGGAACCAGAAATAGGGATAAATCGAGGACCCTCCACAGTACCTTGGCCATCCTTCGCATACCAGCGATCTGGATTGAATTCATTCGCATCCGGTTCCCATGAACTAGGGTCGCGATGCACTATGAAATGCTCAGACATAAGAACGGACGAGAGACGTCGGAGAAATCCGTACCCTGAGGATTCCACAATGCAAGAGTCGTATCTGCGGGCAGCTTATACCCATTAATCTCGACGTCCGTTGAAGTATACCTGAAGGTGCCGAATCCTGGACCATTGCAGCGAAGCGTCTCCTTGATAATAAAGTTGAGGTATCGCAATCTTGATACTTGCTCGATCGTGGGCACTTCGCAGTCATGAGGCAACAGTGTATCCTCCAGCAGGCCCCCGATTTGACTGTTGAGTATCATATTATGTTTACGTCTATTCTCCACCAGCTTCTTTAGATCTATCGACTCCTTCGAGGGTCCGGTTGAGCATACTCCTGCTCGGGCATATCTCACGTCACAGTCCCTTCTTCTAGTTCACCCCAGGTTGACCCCTGATTCTTGGTGGTGAACCCGCCAAACTCGAATTGGACTTCGGTCCTCCCTCAGATCGTATTCCGGACCGCCCTCCTCGATCCACCATCCTGATTCGTTCTCGCTCGCTCGCTACTGGACCGAACGCCCTAGCCTGCTAGGATTGCTTCCTACAGAACTAGTTCAATTGCCCCCAACCTACACAACCTATCTACACTGTTTTTTGCCCATTGTGACAGCGAACAAAAATTGATCTTGGCAGAGCTGCAATAATGTTCGAAAGTAGGAATGAAATATAGAATTCCGTCGGTGAATTGAAATTTCAAGTCAGAAGTCTGAGAACAATCTGCAGCTGCAGATTATTGTCGATCTGAATCTGAGAAGCCTCGACCAGATCGATATTACTAATACAGCAGTAATTAATATTAGTTAATTTGATCTCTAAACTCCAATTTGCATCTCGGGCTGCCAGGGACAAATCAGATCCTGACTGTGACTACTGATGCAAGCCTCCATTCCTTGTTTCGACCGTTATTCAATTGTTGCCCTGCCGAAATCGATTTCTGTTGCATGCTTCTTTCCTTGACTTGAAGGCTTGATTGGTTTACTAGCATCTCGACGCAGAACAGAACATGATGGACAACAACTAAGAAAAGGAGAAAAGAGACGAGAAGTATAACTAAAAAAAAGTGGTGATGTAGGTGCTGCACGAGCTCCTTTTTGAATGGCTTTATTAATATTGTCTATTCTATTATGGCTACAGGTTCTGGAGTGCGAAGAATCTCCGATTCCTTACCGGGATCGTAAAACCTCACAGGAGCTTAAGAAGTCCGACTCGGGATACCGAACTTGTACAGGCACGGTCCGGGCGACCTACTCCCAAGGTGGAAGAAGCCACTGCATAACATGTGCCTGCCGGAGATTGCGTGGACTTCTTGACTTGACGAAGATCGTCTATGCAGATCGGCCTCGTTGTATTTACAAATCCGGCGCGGCCTTACAAAGGGATCCGCTTATCTTTAACGTATATATAAATGTAGACACCCATTCGTTGCACTTGAGAACTCGGTATCATCGTCTCAAACAAACTGTTAACTTCCACTGGAAATGTCTCACTTTTCACACATTTTGTCTCCCGTCACCCTGGGTTCCGTTCCACTTCGGAATCGGGTGATCATGAGCGCTTTGACTCGCGACCGTAGTGCGCCCACAAATGTGCCGAACGAGGTGCGAATCCACTCATTGAGTTTACTATCACTGATATTGATTCTCACTCCTTTATCATCGCCATAAGCTCAACCTTGAATATTATAAGCAGCGTGCTAAAGGAGGTGCTGGTCTCATTATATCCGAGGGCACGTTAGTCTCGCAACAAGGGTAAGTCCTGAAACTGTTTCGTCAGCAGGTATACAATGGCCGAAATAGCTGACTCGCACATTAGCACTGAATGGCCAAATGCGCCAGGAATCTGGTCGAAAGAGCATGTTACTGCGTGGAGAAAAATAACTGATGCTGTCCATGCGGAGAACGGCAAGATCTTCTGCCAGGTATTTCTCTCCTCCTGAATCCGATTTGGATGAATTCTAAGGCATCGACCATCGACCACAGCTATGGCACACTGGACGCGTCTCGCATCCCGATGCTCCAGAGCAGAAAGCTAGCGGCTTGGTGAGCAAATTAACGCGATCTCTGTTATCCTTCGTACAATTTACCAAGCACCTTAGCCTGTTTATGCTCCATCCGCAGTCGCTGCTCGAGGTGGCAATTTTCGGCACTTGCCCGGGACTCCAGGATACGTAACTGTAAGTAATTCATCCGGTCCGGATGCGGTCTTCTGACTTGGTTTTCATAAGCCTACCGAGGTACCTGACCCGACGATCTTGATCGAGCAATTCAGAAATGCAGCGGTAAATGCGAAAGAGGCCGGTTTTGACGGTGTCGAACGTACGCAATTCACTAGAGCATCTGATCTTATTCTTATCTGAAGATCTCCAGTCCACGGCGCGAATGGTTATCTCGTCCAGCAATTTCTTGACAATACCATAAATTTCCGCAATGATAAATGGGGCGGCCCAACGGAAAATCGAGCACGATTCGGCTTAGAAATTTTAAAGGTTCTGGTAGATATCTGGGGCGCTGACAAAGTCGGAGTCAAGTTGAACCCTGCGGGTGGCTACAATGATGCCGGGTATGTTCTCGATAATGCTTTTGATTTCTCTGGTTAACCCCCATGCAGGATGACGCTCGAGGATACGATTGAGACATATTCGTACTTTATCAAGGAAGCTGATGCGATTGGTCTTGCTTATGTCTGCTTTGTACGATATGCCGCAAAACTTGACACCGAGTTCGATGGTATGCGAGCACACGCGTCCTTCTTCTTCAATGATTAACATTTAGTTCAGGAAAGAAGCGGGCCACTCAACATGATGTCCTTGGGACATATGGTCCTTTGTTGAAACGGGCTAAAGTTCTGTTGAATGCGGATGTGTCACCTCAGGAAGCCGATCAGCTCATTGCCGACAAACGGATCGATGCAGCAGTCTTTGGGTGGTTTTGGATCGCGAACCCGGATGTCGTCCTTCGCCTGCAGGCCGGAAAGGATTTGAACTACAACACTGACCTCCACACATTGTACGGTGCGGAGGCTGGTGCGAAGGGATATACCGATTATCCATTTGCAGCATAACTCTTCAAACAATGAATGTAGAAAGCAGTCGTTATGTATTTTATTGTGCGATTAGATCATGAATGACCAACTCGGCTCTGCAGTAGCGAGTCATCGCTGAGTAGGAGCTACTCAACCGCTCAAGTTTGACAGAATCAGATCATGGTCGTCCATCAGGCTAAATTTTATCTTGCCGAATGCAGCAATGCCATCCCGGCGTTCAATGCATAAGAGAGGGTGCTTGGAGAACAGTGGTGCAGGGCATGTAGCTCTCTAACATCCTGATACAGCAATAGACCAAATGCATCTACGTATTGATATATCGCAAAAAGAAACAAGAGTCGATCAAGACATAATCATCGAATTTCGTCGTAGGCCTCGCAGGCGTAAAAATTTCAGGAAACGGAAGATTATGCGAAAACGAAAAGAGGAAAGGCTAGGCAAAAAAGTGACCAACCATTGAGGTCATAAGAGAAAGCACTCGTAGATATAAACGGATTAGTCGATAACACAGGAGAGACTGCGAACATAGCAATCCATATAACCGTAAATGAAAAACTCTGAAACGCATTGCAGAGTTGGGGTAAATAAGATAGCAGATGCGCAGAGAACATCCACCCTGCGATTGCTTTGCAGTAGCGGATAGGTTACATTATTTCTGTGCTCTATAGACGTGCGAGGCGACAGGCGAATAGTCGGCTCGGAATGTCAGAAGATCAGCCGTTTGCATTGGCGTTGTCCGCCGGGGTGCGGTCCGTGGCTGTCTTCTCGCTGGTCTCCGTTCCTTCAGCTCGTCTGCCCTCTCTTCCGTCTTGCCTTGGACTCGCTGGCAACACACCAACTTCTCGATTGGTGATTAGCTTAGGTGTGACCGAGCTGTTAGCCACACCCGTCCCGACCAGAGTCGTTGAACGGCTGAACGCAACGGAGCTCCTCGGGGACCAGAACCGGAGCTTGTCGAGAGCCTTCATGATACGGCTGTCTTGACTCTCATCAGCACCAGTACCACTGTTCGGGCGCTCCGTTGGCAAGATGGACCGATCACGCATGAGGCCAATCTTGCAGAAGAATCGTTCAGCTGGGGGATTAGGTATGCACCGAATAAGGAAGCCCAGCGGAATTGACACGACACCCAATGCCAGAGAGATTCCCCAGAATTTTCCGCTAATGTCTGTTACAGAAAAGGCTTGTCCACCGAGGAATACAATGATTATTTGGCAGCCGATTTCTATACGCAGACACGTGTCACAAATGATATGCTTCAGATATAAATGCTACGTACCAATCAGAAGTATGCCAACGAAGTATGGGTTCCGATACATGCCATGAAAGATGTTCTTGTGGTTGCCGATGCGACGACAGTTAATGGAATTGAAAATTTGGGCGAAGACAAACGCGTTGAAGACGAGGGTCGAAAGCTTGAGCCTATTGTCGAGTTGCACAGCCTCATTGTTATCGTCTCCTGTAAGGTTGAAAATGCTTTCGCCTGCAAAATGAAAGACGAGGATAACAGTCGTCTGGTAAAGAGCCTGCCCAAGTATTTGCTTGTACATATCGACTGTAAATAGCGATGCGGACATCTTGTCAGGTGTACGATCGAGTAACGCTGGTGTGGCAGGATCGGTGGCAAGAGCAAGAGCGGCAAAGGTGTTCATAATGATGTTGACCCAAAGCAATTGAACAGCGGATAAAGCGCTGTTATCTTGGGTTCTCGCGACAGCGCTAACGAACGTAATAAGCACGGCCGTAATGTTCGCGCTTATCTGGAACTGCAAAAATTTTCGCAATGCGTCGTTTACGCAGCGACCCCACATGATGGCCTTCACGATGTTCGCGAAATTGTCATCCATGAGGATAATGTCTGATGCCTCCTTCGCTACTTCTGTGCCAGTGAGACCCATCGAGAAACCGACATGTGCTGTCTTGAGAGCAGGGCCGTCATTCGTTCCGTCGCCAGTCACACCGACGACTTCTCCAAGTTCCTTTAACTTCTCAACGAGAATCTTCTTGTCTTCCGGGGACGATCGGGCAAGAACCTGGAGCTTCGGAACAAGTTCGAGCATCTCACGATCATCCAGCTCGCGGAAGACTGGCCCTTCCATGACTACGCCACCTGGAGTATAAATCCCGCATTGCTGAGCGATGGACCGCGCCGTCAGGACATTGTCACCGGTACACATCTTGACTTGAACGCCTGCCCTTCGGCACTGCACTACAGCCTCAGTCACACCCTTCCGCAGTGGATCCTCGATAGCGGCTATGCCAATTAGAGTCAAATCGGTAGCTAGGTCATCGTAGGAAACCTATGAAGTCAAGCGACATAGTGAGAAAAACAGAAACAATTACGATGCACAAAACGACTACTCACCTCATCAGCTTCTTCAACATCCAAATCTTTCGGAGGCCAAGACTCCAAGTCTCGGTAGCATACCGCAATAGTCCGAAGCGCTTGACTCGCGTAGAAAGTGATGTTCCTAGAAATATTATCCCTCTCGATATTGTCTATTGCCGCCGTCTCGACCTCATCTTCATTATCCTTGGCAACATCGTCTGGACGCGCGACAACTACGTGGCGCGTACACTTCTTTGTCAAGATTTCGCTGGCGCCTTTGAGATACAATCGCCATCGACCATCATGAGTTTCCATCACGACACCCATCGCCTTCCTTTCCGAGCTAAAAGGTATCATCTGAACGATCTTCGCATTCGCTCTCGTGGCCTGATAGTCCGGCCAACCAAGTTCCTTCGCGAATCGCAGGAGCGCAGTTTCCGTCTTACTTCCGACGAAGAAACGTTCCCCCGTTACGTTATCCACATCCTCAAAAGCTGTCGAATTGACGCAAATTGCCTCATTGAAGCATCTCTTTAGAGCGGGGCTCAAGACTTTCTCTAGTTCGCTCTCGTCAAGCGAGAAGTCATCTACGTGCTTGAGTCGTCGTTCCTTCTGCTCTATGCTCTCCTTGAGACCAGGCTCTTCGCCGGCGTTTGAACAAGCAGGGTTCTCCGCAAGGCGTCTGACGAACTTTGCCCGAACACCTACAGCTCCTGCAACAACCGTCATCTCATTCTGCGTGAGAGTCCCGGTCTTGTCAGTGCATATCACGGTCGCATTGGCCATAGTCTCGCAACCGGCGAGAACACGGACAAGCAACTTCTCCGCCGTCATTCGCCGCGTCGCTAGCGCCAGTGCAAGAGTCACTGCAAGCGGCAGACCTTCAGGAATTGCGACGACGAAGACGGAAACTGAAATGACCAGAATGTCAACGAAAGCGACTCCCTTCTCGCTAGAAGTCCGCGGTGGATTGTTGTTACCCAGCTGCACGAAGAAACGGATGAGCAAAACGGTGAACAGCAGAAGAGACACCGTTGTTGCAATCTTCGCAATCAAATCCGCGAGTTTCTTCAATTTCTTTTGCATGGGCGTATCCTCCGTATCGGATCTCATAGCTGTAACATGAGACGTAAGTTAACTTTTCCATGAAGTTAAAGGAATAAATGTACCCATCATGATGCGTCCATTGCAACTCAATTCGCCGACAGCGATGATGACGTAGTTGCCAACACCTTCGAGAATTTTGCTTCCACTGATGACAAAACAATCGGTATGCGGGTGAAGGGTTCTACTGGCCTTCGCCAGACGGTACTCAGCATATGGCACCTTCTTGATCGCGTCACTTTCGCCAGTTATACTCGACTCATCGCATCTGACATTGTAACCACTGAGGAAGACGCCGTCGCAAGGCGCGACTTCTCCGGGATCAAGGATAGCTACGTCACCAACGATCAGGTCCTACAGATGGCTTGAGTCACAACCCAAGAACAATTTAGAGTAGCTTACCTTGATGTTAATGACAGTTTCATTTCCGTCCCTGATAGCCTTCACGGATCTGTCGTCTTTCTTCTCGTTCAACTCCTTAAACTGCCTCTCTTTCTGCCAGTCGTTCAGGGAACTGAAGACCACGACGATAGCAACAGCAATCATAATTGCGACGCCTTTGACCCAGTCAACTGGAGGACTCGTACACGTCTCCGAGCCATCTCCGCAGGAATATTGTTCTCGCTCAACTCCAAAATCTTGAAATAGTCCAAGCGCGAGTGCAACAATAGCCGCGCACGAGAGTAGCACAAGTACTTTCTGCTGTAGAACCATCCACATGAGTTGCAAGAGAGTCTTGCTCTTTCGAGTGGGAAGGACGTTGCGACCATAGACTCGCTGACGCTCTTCGATCTCGGAGGCGGATAAGGACAAACCGCGCTTTGCGTCAGTACCGAGACCTCTGAGTATGCTTTCGATGCCACCGTAAGCCTCGAGCATATCCTGGCTCTTCGACTCCACCATGCGAGCCAGCTTGAAGGGAGTGAACTCATTCTGGCACGAGCCCGAATTAGGAATGTCGTGACTGATGTCTCTGATCATAACCTGCCGCTTCTCGTCTTGCACATTCGAGATCTCTTCAATCTCCGGAACAGCCTTGATCTCAACTGAGTTGGGCGTCCATGAATCGTCCGGACTGACTCGCGTCATGCTGGGAGTAATCTCGTCACCCGGTCGGATGGAAGAAATTGGGCTATTATCTGGTGATTCGTTTCTTCCGTCTCCATTCGTGTTATCTGATGCAGGCATAATCTATGAACGTCCGAGTGGTGATGAGTACAAGCCATTCTCTAGGCAGAATACAAACACACACCTTAGTTTCTTCAGCGTTGGGATGATGTAAGAAAAATCTTAAGGCCTCAGTATGTCTTGTGGGTCAAGACCTGGGGGGCATCAGGCGGATGAAAGCCCATTTATAAGATGTCGCAAACCATTACTTCCGGCATCTCGGAGTCGCTGAATGCCAAGAAATATGACCTTGGCCGATGGAGTTGGGTGCGGAGGACACGGGAAACTCGAAAACTCCAGGGGATGCTTGGTCGTACGTGCCGAGCGACGGCACCGTCACACAACATACTGAGAGAACCGGCAATACGTCCTCGGAAGGCCTAGGTGCATCGGTGGTATTGTCGCCCACTCCACTCCAGTCCTTCTTCCAGTCTTGTTATCAGCAGGGAGCAGGAGAACGAAGGGCTTAGAACAGTGTCTGTTAACGAAAGGATTAAAACGGAACTATAACGAGGTGCGTCGGCGCAAGGTCTTCGATGTATGTCAGCAAAGGTGACGATTGAAGATTGAACAGCGAGCGAACCACGCAGTACCTACATTCCACACAAGTCATCTTACTCAACGTCGGCGCAGATTTCGACTTGGTGTTCACTTGAGCCAAGCATGAACAATTGCAACTCGTAAATACCTGATCAGAACACTCCAGATTCGTTTTCACTTACCTATACACAATAAAAGGGCCCTCGTTCTCATATCATAACCCTCGTCCGCGATATTTGTGATACGCTGAACAAATGAAGAAATCCCGAGGTGGAGGCCCAAGTGTATAGCCTCTTGGGCCACATCATGGTTTGCCTTGGCATTTCTTCTGACTTGCGCCGAGAGGCGAGTCAAAGTCTGGGCTGTGTCATGTACCTGTCTTGGAGAAGTATGTGGATAAGCAGATTAAATGATTCTGGATCTTGGCATTTACGCCCTGGCAGAGCCTCCGTGACAAAAGTTGAGGTTTCACCCGAAACATTGTTTCCGTCCGACAAGGCAGCACAAACCAGTGCTATAGAGTATATGAGTCATTCGTACGTGTTCAAAACGAACAGCCTTTGACATGCCGGGACATAGATAGCCCAGACGATGTCTTGATTGATATTTGAGTTCTGAAGAAATCTTAGAAGTTGACCGAGCGGTGTACACGTGACATGTCCACCGTCGGTCCGCTGCGCTGACAGCTCATCATTAACTTACGGATTATTATCGCAGTGCGCCGCTTTCTCTTCATGCAGGACACACAGCTCAGCGAGCGTTCAATCGATACTGCCTTCAATTCAGTAGACGAGAAGAACGAAGATTCCTCGAGCCTCAGAGACCAATTAGATGAGCAAGTCAAAACGGAACTCGAGAATGTTGCGCAGGATGACGGCCAGGTGGAACCAGAAGTCATAGCTACACCTAATATTTGGAGCCGGTTTCGAAAGATACTGCTCGTACTCGTAGCAATCTGGCTGGCATCGGCAATCTTGCGGGGGTCGGGCAGACAGCGCCCCAAGGTCGTCCACGCGAACAGGTCTGTCCCATTTCTTGGCTGTGTGTTTTTTGTTTGACGCTAATGACCTTTTAAACAGATATTCGGAAGATCATAAGTTTAGACCCGCCGCGAGCCCCATCGTCACCGAGACTCTCAAGGATGGCAGAATACGTGTCCGCGGGGCTGAACCAACGGCCCGTTCTACTCCTTCAGCAACGCCGAAATCAAAGACAAGAAAACGCAGGTCAAGCAAGCGGCGGAAAGCGAAGAGCAGGGACTGAGAGCATTTCGTTTGTTGGAATTGGCCTCTTAAGTGCGTCAGTCTCTCTTATGTGTTGCAATGCTTTCTTAACTCGTGGTTTCCAGCCGGCTTCGCATTCATTCGGTTCGGAAAAGATATTATCGGACTTCTCTGAAAATTCGTTCCTACGAAATATGGACATTTCAATTGTATTTGCTGTTCGTTTCGTTGCAGCATTGAACTGTGTTTTTTGCGTAGGACATATATACCATCTTATCTGATCATTTTAGTTGTTTGAGGCGAATTAACAGCGTCGCCCAACCCATGAACGTCAGGTATATATACACCGGATACCGACGAACATGGGACAAAGCTTCAATATCAGGCATTGGCCTAGCATCGCTACTTACAGGTATCTTGGCGAATATGAAACTTGCATGAAGATGTTTCGCCAATATACCGACTTCTCGGTAGCACGGAATAAATCTATTCAATGATTTGTTACGAAACGCACGATTTTACTAGTTGCCCCGGTACTTCTCAATCAGAAGTGACATGCCTGCATCTGCTACCCGAAAACGAACGTCATCCTCGCTTGCCTTGCCATTATAACGCTCCGTAACGCTAGTGATTTCCACCCCATCCACTACGAGAGTACACGTTATGTTTCCGTACCTTTGGACCGTTCTGTACTCAACTGCATCTATCTTCTGGTTCTTCGCAACCCATTCCGAAAGTCGGGATACCGGATGCGACAGATCGACATCCTCACGCAATAATCGGTCCAAGACCTTCATAACACCGAGCCTCTCCAGTACACCCTTTACAGCATTCATGTCGCCCTTGCTATCGAGGTAAATGGCCCCGAGGGTGCTTTGCACAATGTCACTGAGGAATTTGGGCACCTGCAGCCGCGCCAACGCAACCCAAGGGAACACGTCGCCTCGCTCCAATTCTTCCTCTATCCTCGAACGGTCGCGTTCAAATCTTGTAAACGTATCGCGCAATTCGTCCAGAATTGCACCACTCGAGTGCATGAGACAGCGCGCAAGGTGTACAGTGTGTTTCTCCATCATAGGGACGGCCTGTTTTGCTGCGGGATCCCATCGCGGGATCGACGAATCAAGAACGGCGTCCGCCCGAAGACATACGAATCCGAGAAAATGAAGGTTTACCAGAGCTGCCTTGCGGACGTGCATCTCGCCAGGACTGAAGACCGTTCCATGTTCTTCTGCGCGGTATAGCTCCTCGATGATGACAGCATCCAGCAGCGCATCTCCAAGGAACATCATGCGTTCGTACGACACACTCTGTATATCGCTCTGCGAGCTCGCATGCATAAGCGCTTCTACGAGTAGCATCTTCTGCGAGAAAGTATACCCCAAAATGGCTTCGACATGCGACAGGTGCGGAATAGGATCGCCCAGTGTCGACACAGCTGCGAGAATCCCGCCAATACTATCTGTGAGCGGCTTCCAAACAGTTCCGACGTCTACAGAGAATGCTTGCAGACATGCTATGCTCCTGTCATATCCGCCGCTCAGAAACGCGGCTCCGATGAGGGATTCTACAACATCGGCAAGTGTCTTGACAGAAAATTGAACAAGTATGTTATCTGGGCCATCGTTGTGGCATTGTGACGCTTCCTCAGTGCTTGAGAAGATATCGCACTGTTTATCTATCTCTTCGCCAAGCTCCTCTATACTATCATCCACGGAATCCAGGGCCTCCTGTTCCGAGATCCTCGCATAGTGAGGAGCCCATTTCCTTGTGAAAAACGCGCCGCGAACAATCCATCTATAGAGCCGCTTGCGCACCGCGGCCATAGCGAGATGCACATTCGATACCGTCACGTCTTTCCGTTTCACCAAGAAACCCTCCGGCCAAGTCGGATATTCGGCAAGTAGTTGCACGCACGTAATTAGCTTTAGTACCGAGTCTCCGAGACATTCGAGCCGCTCATAATTCCGACGCGCGTTTGCAGCAGGTGTTTGCAGTGCTGTCTGAATGAGCTCGAGTGGGATTTGCTTAAGAACCGGGGATAGGTCATCTGGTGAGTTCTGGAAGTGGTACGCAATCAACTTCACGAAAGTCGCGCGAAGAATGGACGGCAGAAACAGTGCCAACATTATGTTCCTCCTATTATCAAGGACTACCGCCGTGTGCTGTGGAAGTAGGAAAACGCTCTTGCTCGAAGTCTCTTCCAGCCGGAGAGGGAGGAGGAAGTTCATTCGTGCCTGGAAAGGCCGAGCTTCGATAAGTGGGTAAGAAATATCAATCTGCTTTGAGCGCGAAGGATCGCAGACTGCCTTTTCCTCCTCCGAATCGAGCGGCTCTGTCCTCCATCGTCTGAACTTGTAGAAAGAGTGGTTATAAAAAACCAGAAAAACGTCAGAAGGGTTGTTATACCGCGCAGAGAGGAGGTCCGCCTGGATTGTGACATGGTCCCTGGCACTAAGTTTGACATCTCGTGACCGTACTTCTTCTGCCCAGATTCGGCGTTTCTCCCAAGGGTCTTCCGGATCTACCGTATCCGACGAGGGAAGGAAAAGATAGGCGAATTCCAGGTCATCCCAGCTGAGTCGGCTGCCATAAAATATCGAGAAGAGTATCCTTGTGTACTGTTTCGCTGCAGCGATCTCGTAGACACTTAGGGACGCGGGTCCAAGAGGTCGTATCGCAAACGTTCGAGGGCGATGCTCTGGATCATGAAGCAGATCCGAAGAGAAATCTAATTCCGGGATGTCCTGGCGCGTGAACATTCGGAATTTGCCCAGTTCTTCTACGACCAACTCGTTCAGCCACCACTCACATTTGCCGGAATCCGCAGCATCACCCAGTAGCCTGGTAGTCCAAGGATCCAGATGTCGCTCTACGTTTGATTCTCCTTCCCTCTTTCTAGCATTCCTCAACAGAGTCTGCACTTCTGCCTCCTGCAAAGGCACAATGGAAGAGTTCAAAGGAAGAAGCTTGTCATCCAGTAGGCCGGCTTTGTGAAGTCCCGTATACGCCTTAAATGCAACGTGCCTTCGCGCCGCCTTTTTCGTCTGATGTTTTTCTTCGGTGGTATATATGCGCTGATTTGGCGGAATTAGCCTCGGAAGAATAAGCGTAGCGCCGTATGGACCTAGATTCAGACCAAGTGGTTCCTCTGACCTCTCGAGTTCTGAAAGAGCGTGATAGCCTTGGGGGTAATCGGGAGGGGTAATGTCGTATACAGGGTGAATATCCTCCCGAGCAACACTGCGGAGCGTGTTGCAGAAGTGGGCAACATGCGAGATTGCTGAATGTGATGTTACTTTTGCCCTTTCAATCAAGTCAGTATCTATCGACAACGGCGGCTCAATTTGGAGCTCACCCTGTTGACTCGATCTTAAACTCGAGGTTCTCGTCGTCATCGTTCTCTTCGTCCTTTCGTGTCTTCGCATATCGGCGCTGTCTATCCTCGTTGTATTTGTTAATCATTTGTTGCTCCAGTGCCTCCCACTTTTGTACTTCCTTCTCGTGGCATCCTCCATCCTCGAACATGAGAATGAAACTACTCTGCTTCCGACGTGCTCGCCCACGGCTTTGGGCCCAGCTGACCATGTTTTGCGGTAGGTCCCAACGAAAGACGCTGCAGCATGCTTGTATGTCAATACCCTCTTCTGCCACGGCGGTCGAAACGACAAGATTTTTCTCGCCTATGCGAAACCCGGAGAGAACCGAGGCCTGTTTCTCAGGTAACAGCGAGCGAGTGATGTCAAGGAATGCGTTGCGCTTGTTACTTTCCGAGCTGCCTAGAAGAGTGCCGACAGAGAAAAATGTGGAGGTACACGGATGATGCTTAAGAAGTTCGGAAAGCGCGAGAGCACCATCTCGTCTAGTGATGAAGACGATGCCACTGAAAATTTCTCCTCGAGCTTCACATTCATATCGTTCATGCAAGACGAACGCGATGAAGTCATTCAACTTTGGAGAACAACCGCGAACGATCGTCTTTGCATCATATTCCACGTTCCTAACCTGCACGCGTTGCAGGACCTTGATCAGGTATGCCTTTTCATTATGATGGCGATCAGGAAATAATGAATGTACCGCGTCCGCATTCGCCTTCAAGGCTTTGTTGATGACACTGTACACGTACCAATCGGCAGCCCACAGACCAATATCGATGCAGAGCTCTTTGGCAGTGCGCAGGAAGTCATGCATGCCCTTATGCACGAACGTGTCGCCTTTTGCAATTGCCTGAGATAAGCGTTGGTCCACGCGCCTAAGCTTTACCGGATCCGTTGTGCTTGTCAACTGATGACGAAGAGAAATTACGGTTGGGTCTAGCTCAATATCAAGCGAATGGACAACGTCAGAAAGGGCCATCACATTCGCCGACTCCTGCCAATCGCGATTGTACGAAAGAGGCTTATAAATTATTTTCTTGAACTCTGGTCTGTGAACGAATCTCGCAAGCTCATCGCGGTTTTCGCGCGGCGCAAGAATAACGCTGTCCAAGTTCTGCTCAATTTTTCTGCGCAACATCGTCAGCTCATGATTATCATGGTAAATATACGTGACGCACTGAAAGGCCTTGTTGATGTTTCCACCAAAGGTGGGACTCGCTGTGAGCCCAAGCACGTAGGGCCGCACGTTATCAGACGGAGGGTTAGGAGCCATCCTCGGCGAGCAAAAGCCATAGAACTCGCGCATGATCATATTATAGGGGTGTTTGTCGGCGGCGTGATGTGCCTCGTCAAAAATCAGAAGACCGATATCGCGCCCCATGTTCACATAGCCGTGACGCAGCGCATCCAGTAGAACCTGGGGAGTAGAAACGATTATCCGATGCGTCGATAGTACTTGTCTCCAAAGCTTCTCGTCCGTCCACTGATCGGGTTGCAGTGCTCCGGAAATGAGACCGACAGGAACAGGGAGACATGAGCTTATGACTTCTCGCTGTTGCTCACAGAGCCCTACGGTTGGCGCGATAAACCAGGATTTCTGAATAACGGTCGATAAACAATTATCTGCTATATACTGATAGTAATGCAAACCTTGATTGGTTCCCTTTCGCACTCGATCTTCATACGCAAGACCGCGATGTGTGTCTTTCCCGATCCTGTGCAACCGCACGATTACTTGCACGAGTAATAATCATGAAAGACGTGTTCTTACCAGTATCCAGAGCGATAACGACATTTCGCTTCAAGCTGGCGTCGAGCATCTCCTGCTGATAAGAACGCGTCGGAGGAATGTTTTCTTGCTCATTTTCTGCCATATTGTAAATTGAACAGTGTGATATAATGAGCACGGAGGTAGTTCAGCCCGGAGTATGAAGGAGGATCTGGCCAAACATGCCTCCCTTTATACGAGCAGAGATGACGGGTAGGGTAGAATACATATTTGAACGCAATCAGGCCGTGGCCGTCAACATAGTCACATAGGGTTTAGAAAACGTGAGTTGATAGACGCCCAACGGAACTATTTTTACTTCACGTGACCTATGTTACTCAGTAACAGTAACAGCCAATGTTACGCACCTCTGGCCTTTGGCGATGAAGCCAATCATCAATTAAGTAGAGTCTCTCGCCTTTCAAGGGACTTCCGTGGTCGTGTACAATGTCTTCGTGCAATGACACAGAATAGATCTACAAGTTAGCCCCTGTCCGATACGAGAGACTCAGGCGATGCTTCGTAGGACATGCAAGTTCTCTTCTGGCTCATATCAGTCCACGGGTAGGTGACAGGCACAAGAAGCGGATAGGTCTACAATCCTTCGTGGGCTTCCAGATGCACTGCCTTGAGGACTCATGACTCAAGGATCCAAGACCGCGAACATGATATGGTTCCAGCCATTCATAGCACGATTGAGGGTGCGCATCTCCTCTCCTTGTGCACGAGGTGTTAGATTCAGCTGATCCCACGATTAGCGCTCATGGAAGCGCCAAAAGTTAAGGCTTGGATCTTTCTGGACAACGACTCAACTCGGCAGAACGGAGAGTTCTGGTTCGGTTCTCTAGGCGATGCAACAAATGAATCAAAACAAATTGATGGATACCTCAGTGTCACATTTATCTGGTTCCAACAGCAGCTTCATATTCTGGATTTCTATGAAAGGAACGCGATTCCTGATCCAAATATACATTGGGGTCAACACGTTGCTCGAGAACGAGCTAAAGATGGCACTAGTATCACCATTTGGTGCGACAACAGAGACGTTTACGGTAGAACTTTAGTTATTCCCCCCCAAACAGGCTGCTGCAAATAGAACCTCGGCATAGCCTCATGCTCTACTTGATCCAGTCATAGCACTCCTAAACGTACAAGTGTAAACTTAGTGTCGTGCTACGATAGGGTTGCAGAACAGACTTCAGGAGCCTGTGCGCTCAATGAATGCAAGAACTTCGGCTTCTGGAAGTTCTTTAAAAGCAATGTACGAGTACGGCTTGCACAGAGTTGGAGATAGGCGCTTACATTCCATATCGGTAGCGAGATGCTCTAGTAGGCCCTAAGCGAGTGGACAAAAACAAACAACGCCCCTCCAACGAGAGGAAGGACTTGCGTCATTTTGTGGAATGTTCTAAGCAAACATTCTGACTAACGGACTGTCGATTCTTGTATGATCCAGCGCGAACAGATTCATCTATACGTTTTTATTAAGTTTATAATGACTGCACTGCCAGCTCGTTTTGTACTACCATCATGCTTCAACTGAAGTGACTGTCGAATCCTCGGAACCTCCTTGTGGTCTCCACGCCAGTGACCACGAAGGCATCGACAAATATCATTTTCCTGGAGGACTTCCAGATAGCCGAATTCATCCACACTGGCGTTCCTTTCTTCCAAATTTCCGGAACGTCGGTGAAAGTCGCGAACGGAACGTACAACATTGGCGCGCGCGCATTATAGTCATACTTACGTAAGTAGATTTTGATCCGCGTGATGGCCGCATTTCACTTCATCCTTTGTCAGAGACTGACTAAATGCGCCTTGGCGCATACCATGTCGTTCAAGGCCCAGGTTCTTTAAAGAACTTGTCTGGATATTCGCAAACCATCAAGGATTTCATGGAAGAGATTCGGAATCCATGGAGTCCGTTTCTTTCACCTCGAGCAGCTACTCGGTGTCTCGTGAACTCACTCTCTCCGAGATGGAAATTGTCGATTACTAACAGCCAGCGCAGAGCAGGATGCACTGAGTTAGATGCAATAGCTTATCCAGACTACAGTTCGTTGTTCCAAGCCTGGCATGACTCGATAAACTTTTCTAAACATCTGTTTGAACAGTATGTCTTCGTATAAGAGTACACAGCGAGTTGATCGCAAACGATAAGAAATCAAAGTGCTCTCCTGACCACTTGAAACTAGACTGGATGAGACTCAACAGTTCGTGTGACGCGAATCTTGATTAAGAAATAGTCAACGAATGCACCTTTTCGATAAAATTAATTTAAGTGTGGAATAGCTTACTCGATCTCTTAATTCGTGGTTCTCGGCGTATTCAATACTATCCTCTTCCAAAAAGCTCGGCTTGAGGCTTTCGTCAAACGGATGGAAACTCCTCTCCGTATCGCCATCGTCACTTTGCTTCGGTACATCATCTTCTGGTAGATATCCAAGAGACGACGGTCTATTTGCACCAGCCTTTCTTTCTTTCTGACTTCCGGAACGAATGGGCATGCTGCTTGCAGAGAAGGTACTCTCCGTCTGATCGTTGGAGAGCGTGAACGTGCCGGCTTGCGTGTCTATATGGGATGGAAACAAGCTTCCAAACGTGCTCGTTACTGGGATGTCAGGTTTGTGTCCTCGAGATTTGTTATATGATAATCCACTATGAGGTCCACCATTAGCTCTGACACTGAAGCGTACATTACTCCGGCCATTTGCATTCGGCTGAGCGGCAAATGTACTCATGAAGCCTTGGCTTGTGTATGTTGCTGCATCCGTCGACAATCCTAGACCGACACGCACGATAATGAGTGAAAAGACAATGCCGATAACTTGCGTGACTCCATCGAGAAGGATATATTGCGCGAAGCTACCGGATAGGTAGAGCGAGAGCAGAATGATGAGGCATGCTGAATAGATCATGCCTGACTCTATGATAATCATCGCGGCGGGAAAGACGGATGTTCCTCCGACTAGCGCTCCTGAGGAACGTCTGTGCACCCAAAGAATTCGTGCTGCAATCAATACTGCAACAGAGGTTTCAGCATGCACCAAACAAATAGCGAAACTTTTAAAAGGACGCACGAGTACAGCTGAAGTTTGTGAAGAGTGTAAGAGAAAAGAACGATACGATCCAATCATGTAGCTCTGTAATGAACACCGGAGCATCCGGAGATGCTCGCGCAAATCCCTGTAGTGCTCCTATGGCCACTCCTGCACTCAGCTTGTGAGCATGTGCACCGCCAAGAAAGATTCAAGGGCATACCTATACTGGCGATGAAGCAGATCAGGATTGGGAAGCAAACGCGCTTATTGCCACCCCAAATGAGGAACAACCGGTATAACTGGGAGAATACTAGGCTTAATACCCTGGAAAAAAAATAAGAGAAAGAAATTAGATTACCATGAATCCATCACCAACGAGAGTTTGTGCGGCATATGCGGTGCTCTTCACTGAATACAAGACAGTGTTGACCATCGAAAGATACTTTGTCGGGTCAGGTGAGTCCAGGAATGCATCAAGCACCCGTTGTAAGTCTGAACCAACATGCTAAGGGTTCCGTTTAGAATTGTCGTCTGCAGACAGAGACAAAAGGCACCGAATTACTTACGATGGTCGCTAATACGAACATTGTAACAGACACGACGAGCAGTGGACGGTTGATGACTTCCGTCTTACTGCGCCGTTTAAGCAAGACATAAACGGAAACAGCGAACAAGAAGGTGAAAAACCCATATAGAATACATTCAACAAAAATCGAGACGACGGAAACCCTTGCAAGGCTGATAGCCATGTCGAGTGCAGGCAAACGACGACGACGCGAAAGGAGAGAAGGAGGAGGAAGAAAAAGGGTGCCTTTGATGGCTAGATCGGACGCCGACTTAATTTTACACGCTCATGGTCGGTGATATGTTCTTTGAGAAAGGCGATCACGTTATGGCGCTCGTTTTTTCCCATCACGACCTTTAGCGATGCCGGGATCTCTCAGTGATGGCAACAATTCACTCGATCTGGACATCAGCAGGAACGAAAGCCGCTATTTCAAATCTTCAGTGAATTCAAAGTGGACCGTGTCAGATGTATGAATGTTGAAGACTGATGGGTACCACATAGTGCTGTTGGCCTATTGAAAGAAAGGGACGGAGGCTTACGACAGGTCGCGACCATGGCGGCCCTGACGGCGGATCAGGGCCGGCCGCTCACCGAAATCCAATCTGCACGCTCATCGCCGAGGAACATTAGTAGTGGAACAGTAGTGGAACATTTTAAAAGACGTACCCGATCATCATCAGATTTGCAGCTCGACAAATGTCAACTCAGTTGAATGCTTTCCGCTCCTGTCCTCGCTTACAATATCTTGTTTAGCAGGGAGGTACTGTATGTTGTCCGATAAGATTCCCATCAAACGTGGCATTCTTTTGTATTCTCCTATCTCCTACTTTAGAGTACAGAATAACAATCATTTTTCGTCGACTACAACTTCAGGCCTTGCAATGGGATTGACTGATTTACGCTGCATATTTAACCACCCAGCTCCTGCAAGTATGAGCGCGCTCGCACACATGCTCGACTGTAGATATGAAATTTAGTGAACAGATCAATAGATTATAAGCGCGAGAATTTAGCCAAAGATTCTCCATGCCATGGTCGTCGGTGGTCGGGGATAAGTATAAATAGAAGACTTACACCACAAAATGCGGCTGGTCGTATCCAGTCATTTGATACTCCAAGCAACGCTCCTGTAATGGGAGGCCCTGTCACAAGTGATTTCGATCAGCTTCCATCAATTCGCGTGTAGCCAGAGATGGTATGTACCTATCAAACTTCCAACACCTGGGAGACATCATGATTGATCGAGACAAGTTTTTCACGATATGGTAAGCACATGCACAAGCCCTGGTGCGGGAAGAGTACGTACCACCAATGCCAAAGCATACGCCTATGCGTGCTCTGCGATGGGAAAAAAAGTAGGACAGACATAAGGTTCTTGATTGACTGGACATCACGAGGCGAGATTGGACCTCACCCGACTTCAGAGACGTTCCTCGATAGATTGGCTAGCATAGGGCCCAGAAGAGAAATGCCTAATAGAAATTGAGATCAGTAGCATAGAAAAAAAAATGCTAGTGTACGCTCACAGGCACCAGAGAAGAATCCACACAAGATAGCCATGATGACTGCGCCAGCTGCTCCTGTTACCGCAGGAGCGAGGCAGAATATCAGGATGCCACATGCCATTGTGCAAGGTACTATGAGGGCAAATACTCCAACGCGATCAACCACCACTACGGGCATCACGCGGCCAAATGCGCTAGCACCATTCAAGATCGCGATCTGTTCAACGGTTAAAAGTCGTCTATGAATCTTCCCTTTCTCAAACGGCGACGAATGAGAACTCACGGTGTAAAAAGCAAGCGTGGTCGATACACCACGTTCAACAGCCATGAGTTGCAAATAGAATGTCGGATAGAAAACACCCGCGATCAGCAGGAAAGTACCGACGCATGCAACATTGTATGACGGATCTCTAAAGAAACCTCTCCAGTACAACACGAGCTCTGCGAAACTTTGCTTGGATTTGTTGGGCAACCGTGTCGTCATCATTAAGTTTGCAATAGCCAGAAGAACACCGTTCATGAAAGCGCTCGCACGTACTCCCCAGGCGAATCCGGCAGAACCATGGATCAACTGATTTAGCAATATCGGATGCACAATTCCTCCGACAGAAGATGCGGAGGCAACAATACCCATAACCAAGCTTCGACGGCGCGCAAAATGATGTGCTACGACGCCTAGCGCCGGAACATATGTCGAACCAATCGCAAAGCCCAGACCGATTCCTTGAGCGAGAAATAGCTAATTTACGGCGACAAAAAGAACACCGTTATTTCATAATTAGTCGAAAAGTGGAGATATGCTTTCTCACCTGATACCATCGTTCCGGATGCGATATAGAAATCATAAAAAGACAGAATACAAACAAGACGGAGCCGGCAAACATGACGTGTCGACTGTTGACACAGAAAAATTGAGTTGAACGGTAGAACGATATGAGGCGACCCTAGACTACTCACAAGTAACCGATGTCCATTGCGTATCCTGAAAGAATTCCAACGCTGAACAGGCAGAATGTCTGCGCACTGCCTATCCAGCTTCGATAGATATTGGGAGTTAGCTATGTAACACTTGATTTAGCCGGGAGATCACCTTATTTGAGACGTCGTGAAAGAAGTCAGATACTGTCGAACGTAAAAATCTTTTCCTTGTTCAGGCTCTACTTCTGCGTCGTACCGGCAGCACACACTCACCTTCGTACACGCCAAAGCTATTCACGTATCTATCGGACACAGCGAGTCTCAATTATTTGTAGATAAACCTTTTAATGAAGCACGTACCCAGACGTGCAGAAAACGACAATAAACCTATACGGAACGAGGATAAGCATAGTTTGGTAAGACATGAATAATAATAATATTCGGACGTCGATACTCACGCGCCAGCCAAGGTTGACCATGCCTCGAAACCGCCGTCCGGGATATCAATCTTCGATGGATTGAGCCTACCCTCGACACCCTGGATGGCCACGGTAGGAGACGGCGATCCGTCCTTCGTCGAGTCCCGAGACGCACGCTCCAGAACGTCAGCTGAGTCTGGCATACCGACACTTGACTCGGTCCGCTAAGTTTCCACCGAAGCGGGGATGGGAAACGTTGGCTTGCAGTGAGCTCCGGAGAGCTTTATATCCTAGCGAACATGTGCTTTCCGATCTTCGTGGTGATCTTATCTAGTCCATGGATTCTTCAGGCTTTGCTAAGGTCATTCATAGTTATCATGCTTTTCCTTCTCCCGTTCTGCGTGTCCATCGCTTATCTCGAAAAGGTGATGATTCTGGTGAAGCTTTAAGCACTCAAAGTCGAGCCGATAGCACTGGCCGAACTAGCTGTGCGCGACGATAACCGGCTCTAAATACGAAGCGGCCGCAACCTGAATTGCACACAGGAGTAAGTAAGATTTATTGTACATAACATTTGACATAAAATTTGTATTTTCTATTTGTGCTTCCGGAAAAAAAAGCCAAAATCACCCCGCAGATAAAGAACAGATAGACATCGCAATAATAAGCTTCTTGAAAATCCGGTTAGGTTACTCTCTGAACTGTCGAAGGCACTGGCAGACTTACATTCGGATGGACGGGCCTTTATGATAGCATCGAACAAATCAGAAGCTGCGCTCGAGTTCTTCAGCACGGCGGAAGCTTTTCTCAAGCTCAACTTAATTTCAATGTAAGGAACAAGAAGGACACTTCAAAATATGCGTCTTACCGTCTCTCTTGAAAGACCTTTCAAGATCCTCAAAACGTTTGAAGCTTCTCTCGAGCTCGTCAACGCGCTTGTACAAAACTTCTAGCGACTCTGTAGAGAAAGTGGAAGGGTTAGCCACCATACAGCTTTAAAAAACCTCGTCATACCCCGCTTGAAGTTCTTTTCTAGTTCAACATCGCGTTTGAAGTTCTTTTCAAGTTCAATATCGCGCTTGAAATTCTTCTCCAACTCAATGTCACGTTTGAAATTCTTCTCAAGCTCAACATTGCGCCTGAAGTTTTTCTCCAGTTCGACGTCGCGCCTGAAATTCTTCTCAAGCTCGGCGCCACGCTTGAAGCTCTTCTCAAGGGGTGCTAAAAGCAATGCATCATCGACTCAGAGAATGTTGAAAAGATAACTTGAAGACGAACCAACTGCCGCCTCAGGCAACGGGGTTGAAGCAATGAAAGGGATGAGAGTGATGGAGAAAGCGAAGAACTTGAGGAGATGCATTGCGCTTAGTGCTCTAAGAATACGACTGAGATGGGATGTAAAGACGAATTCTGTGACCTTTTATCCTTTCCAATGAATTAAGCAATCATGTAGATCAGACATGTGCAACATCACCCTCTTTCTGGATTTAAGTATAAGAAACCGTGCACGCTATTTTCTGGTGTATTCTTTTCTGTCAAAATCACCGGGCCTCCGAATTGAGGTCCTCGGCACAGCTTCGTGACTATCACGGTGTTTCTATAGAATCTTTCCACAGGTTCGTGAAGTACGAGAAGTCCGATAGAAAAGGCCATAATTTCCGCGACGTTCGGAACATCAGCCGTAGTGTTGCGATGCATCTGAGCATAATTCTCTCGTTAACTACTACTTTAGCGTTAAAAGCACCGTTAAAATATTTTTCATAGCTAAACAAGGCAAGCACTTACCAGGTATAAAGCGGTGCACTGTAAGCGACCGGGAATGGATCAGAAGCTCTTCGGTAGGAGGAAGAAGTTTGATGCCAACCTGAGCCGTCTCGGTGCTGCGCACTTTACTTACGAATAAAAGAGAAACCTGGTCTTGCGTGGTTTGAAGTGGAGTGGTAAAATCGCCGTTGTAACTGAGCTTGAGAAGGGAGGTATTTTTCAATAGGATGGCGAAAGAAGCAAACCATATGGTACAATATGCAAACGAGCGCTGATGGACTGGATGATACACGAGTCCATTCGGGAATAAGTGATTCGTCGCAGCCAACGTGTATTGGACACATACACTCCACTGCCCTCGTCCCTGAGGAAAGCTGTGTCGATTTTCGCAGGCAAATTCAAAACATTGCCTTCGTGGATTTCTGATAAACGGCACGATAGGCGTTATGCGGAGGACCATGAGAATCATACCGGTTCCGGTTAAAAGAGAACGCGGGATAGTCCATCAGGGAGTTGCACCATTTCATCAACTTCGATGGAGACCGACAATACCGGACATCTTGCGGCATACCATCATCATGTTCCGGCGGAGTAATGCGTATATGCTTCGTTGAGACTACCTATCGTCAGGCACTCTAGTGGACGGCGCACCAATGCGAACGACTCGCGCTATACTCTGCGATGCACTCGTCGTGCTCTGCGCATTAGTGAACACTTTACTCTTTTCTCTTCGATTTTGGAACGCTTTCGTCACAAGTACATCAAAGCCCAGCGGGCATCTTTACAGTAAGTTAATGTACTTCGGTGTTTGGAGCCAACGTGAGTTTCACTGGCCCTGTGCAGCCTACATCGGCGATGACTATCCGGAGCATGTTCCTCTTCCTTCACCAACTTTTCCGGCCAAACGAGTATTCGACCTAGAACCCACAAGCTTTCCTATCTCTGGACCATCTGCTGCTGAAATGTGGGAGTCTATTTACCCTCCTGGTTACGGCTTCGTACGCATGGGCGATCAAGCACGTTTGCTATGCATTGCGATGTTCCATCAGCTACATTGTATTGAGAAGATGCGCATTTATCTCGACGACCCATACGGCACAGGTCAGTGGGTCAGTTGGCCCCACCAGCATCATTGCATGAATTACTTGCGCCAGTCGATACTATGCCGTGCGGACCGCACACTCGAGCCGCTCGATTCGGATCTTCGTGACGAGCCGAACAGTCAACTTGTGGAGCGTCCAGACGGGCTCATGGACTTCATACCGGATTTCGTTCAGCGTATAGAAACGAAGACAGGAAAGGCAATTAAGCGTCAGTGCGGTGATGCGCGCGCCTTGTTCGACTTTGCTGGTTCAAACTACATTGAATGGAAGCGTGGGTGGAACATCAGTTCGCCGTGGGATAAGGAGAAGATCGGGCATGAGCATAGTCATGATAATGGGCATAATCACGGACTGAGATTTTAAATTGTACTTTATAAGACAGGAAGAAAACAATTCGACGTGTTAAAGTGACGGCATCTGAACAACGACGAATGCTACAGGATAGGCATCAGTCATGAGCATATCCATACATAACAACGTATCCTTACCCATTCTTGGTACAGTTTCCGGCTGTTCCTGCCAGAATTCAATTCTACACGCTTCATCCTCATCAATCGGTTCTGCGCAGGAAATTTCGTAGGTTTGCAGTGACCCTGATGCACCACAGTCAAACTCCGGAGTACGTGTTTCTCTTCCAGCTCTCGCGTCGATTGTTGCGATAAGAGAAGACCGGGCTGGCCGGGTGTACCAGTTTAGCGAGGTCAAATCGAGCTCTACGTCTCCTCGAGTTTCCAGTCGCCAAATATCAAGCCTCGTTCGAGCTGAGCTTAATATCAGGGTTCTGTTTTGTTCCTTCAGTTGAGAGTCCGAAGGCCACGGTAAAATCGCGGAGATAGTACAGCGCTCCATCCCATAGTCCTGGACACGCAGCTGCATGATCATACTGGTCCCAGTCGAGTGGTCAATTATGATGCGTGGTTCTCCGGGAGAGACGACCCCATTAAAGGTCCGACGTTCACGACCATCCGTCGGCCAAACCTTATCTGGTTCTGATTGAGATATCGGAGCAAACATATGTGGGAAGTACACAAGCTCGTCCGGGAGCGCAGCAAGAGCGGTTGTGCGATTCAATCGAGAAAGGCCTATGTACATCGGAGGACGAGGTAACGTCGCAGCATGCGCGAGACGCGCAACTCGAGATGGGAAAACAGCATTTGGAAGGGAGGCCGGCTGGGAATCGGGGATGAAGCAGGAAAGTACCGCAAGAGCGATAGATGCAAAGGCGCACAGTCGAATCCAGCGAGGACTGGATGGTTCGGTATCAATGATACTCACGCTATCAAGCTCCTTGGGATCGTCGGAAAACTCGCGGATTGGGAGTAGAGCGTAGCGTTTCACTTCTGTTGCCGTTGAGGATCTCTGCATAGTTGTCTGATGTTAGTTAGGAGCAGCAGGAAAAAGAAGTCCCGTTTGAATGCCAAATGATAGAACGCAGGCTTACCTCATCACATCAGGTCGTTCAAA
The DNA here is from genome assembly GCA_033182465.1 of Sanghuangporus weigelae. Taxonomy (NCBI): domain Eukaryota; kingdom Fungi; phylum Basidiomycota; class Agaricomycetes; order Hymenochaetales; family Hymenochaetaceae; genus Sanghuangporus; species Sanghuangporus weigelae. Next base: position 3,009,586 of record CP137319.1, on the reverse strand, counting down.
AAGGAGACGCTGCAACTTTTCAAGTCTCCATAAAGACGGAGCCATGCCGACAGTCGTATCAACTCCAGATGCCGTTCCTCCAATGCCTGTGTTCTCACAAGCAACGATCTCGCGAGGATACGTTTACGTGTCTGGAAACATAGGAGTCATGCATGACCTGAAGACGATTGTGCCGGGCGGCGTTCAGGCGCAAACTGTGGGTTCGTCATCTCCTCGGGGTTCAATTTCTGACGGATCATTTCCTGGCAGCGCACTGCGCTTGAAAATATGCAGAAAGTGCTGAAGGCGGCAGGCAGTGGACTGGAGCACATCGTAAAAGCAAACGTCTATCTACGGTACATGGACCGCGACTTCGGGCCAATGAACGAGATCTACATCCAGGTAATATCAATTCGTTGATAATTCCAAGTCATTTCTGAAACAGGAGATGGCAGTTCTTCGAGAAGGACAAGATGCCTGCCCGTACATGCGTCGGCGTTGCTAGCCTACCTCTTGGTGCAGACGTCGAGATTGAGTGTGTTGCGGAAATTCCCGAGTAGAACATTATGTAATGAATATGTTGGTGTAAGATCAAACAACTCTTTGAACTTTGATAAACCATGTCCGCGTCAGTACTCATCCTCCAACAATGTTCGCTAAGCTCAGAGAAATCCTTCAAGACAGAACTTGTCTGACATCCCTTGTCGCTGTCTTCACTTTCTTGAACGTTCTCGTGACACTACCCGGGTCCCGCGATTGTATGTCTTTGACCTCACTCACAATTGCTCAAGCTGATCGTTCATCTCTTCAATAGTAAGAGTCTCCTTCGCTGATGAAAACACAAATGAATGGCCAATTTCAGACCTGCGAACTGTGGCCTTGACGCCCGAAGAAAGCGTTCATTACCGTATCGAGACCGACATTGGCTCCGCGGAATGGGAGACTAGTCTTCCTCGAGGTTCTGGTGTCGTCTTCCACCCCCATTCCCCGGGCGATGCAAAACCATATCGACTTGCGCTGTTCCATCAACTGTCATGCCTAGCTACTCTGCGCAAGGCCTTAGCGAACCCCGTCACTCCACCGAGCTCAGAAACGCACTTTTGTTTGAATTACATGCGGGAAAGCTTGACGTGTGCAGCAGATGATCATCTCGAGATGGTTAGGAGTGAATATGGTGGGCGAGCGGTGCTCCCGTATACCACGCGTACTGATTGTTCTGATTGGGAACGGGTGTGGGAAGCGGCGGAAGCTAACTTTGATGCATGGGCACGAGCAAAATGATGCAAAGTCAGCGACAATGACTCCAGAACGTCCGGCGTCCGGCGGAATAAATTCGCAGACACATGGAGCATAAATCTTTGGCGAAGAAGCAAAGAATATGAAAAAGACAAATCAGATAGATTGTTGAGCTCTTCGTGCCGTTCCGCTTTGTTCTAGGTCTGAGCGCTTCCGAGACGGCTGTCCAGCTACAAATCCTTGTCTTTATCTTTACGCGATGAGATGATGGTTATCGTCCTTGTCGATAGTCAATTGAATCCAATGTAGACATAGTGTATAAACGCGCCCTTACGGCAACGGCTGGCATACAGTAATCAGCGGAATCGATTCTCTGAAAAGAAAACCGCGTATCTTCCGACTCTATCGGAGTGTCAGAAGGTGTGTAATGCAGACATCTTCTGAGTCGGAACATTTTATGTATGTTGTGAAATCTGATAGTCTCCCTTGAAATTCGGAGATCATGCTATTGGCTGTTCTTGACCGCTCTCGCGAAGTGTTTCATTACGCACGCTGTTCGCGCGTTGCCTTTCGATTTCGACGCCGAGCTTCTTAATCAGAGCAAGTCTAGCTGCCCTCTATGTACTCTGTTCACTCTGATTTCCGGCGTGAAATCAACAAGAATCTGAAATAATGAAGTGTCATAGTGTTAATTTGTCCTATCTCCGCTTTTATCGACGAGCCAGAGAAACATATCCTCAGTCTACAATTCTGGCTCGTTCCAAACATGAAGGCTTTGCTATTCCTTCATGCGTTCAGCTGATGAAAGCGGTAGGTATTTACATTTCCAATTTAGAGGAAATGCTCTTGGTTAAACCCTATAAACCGGATTTCGTATTCCCGGTTGCTTTCGTGTCGTTCTACTCGTTAAAGCCATCGAGTTTTTCTAATCCTTCACAAGTGTGTTACGTGAATCCAGAACCTCTATGTTCGTTACGTCCTGATTATTCGAATATTCCGCGAGCATAGTTTTCATAAGCATATCACATCAATCGATCATGAATATTCCAATATCATCCCAAAAGCTCCTCGGAATACGAGCGGTGCGGTGATCAATGTAATAATACTATAAAATGATTCCTTGTAGATGCATAACTTCGCAATCATAAATACGAAGCCCCACTTTACGAGTAAAAGGATCCTTAGATCTATTGCGAAATGCTCGAGCTACTTCCATCGACAAGGACGCTGGGTTTTCCATCCTCAATAATTTGAGGTCTGTACATCGTCTGGGAGAGTATATTCAGCAAAATAACTCATTTAGTGTAATGAATTGTCGTACATTATCAGACCTGGTCGCTTCTGCCCTATGTATAGGCAATTGGCTTGCATGAATACTAATGCCTTGGGCTACTCCTGAAAGTTCATCCCGAAGGCCTTGACGAGAGTTCAGCCTGGAGTCAATGAGGAAATTTGTAAGCATTGGGATTTAGCAGACAAATTGAGCTTTCTGACAATGCTAAAATGGAGTTCGTGTACACTGAATGCAGCAACTTCAGCTAGAAGGAATTCAATTTTGATGGTAGAGCGTACCTTTTGGAATAAGGAGACATAGGAGAATATACAGAAACGAATCGGGAAGGACCAGTCCGCTCACAAGAGCGGCTATTGCCAGCATACTCGTTATGGCTCCTGTATTGACTGAATATATGATTAGGCGGTTTATCAAAGTATCCGTCTTTTTTAATCCAGAGCGGGAAAAATGCAAAAGAAAGGCAAGGACGCATGTAATTGTTATGTCAGCTGCAGCAGTGATAGACTTCTCAATGCGCTCGTCAAGGACAATGGAATAAAGCTGGTCAACAAATTGGAAATGGGCTGCCTGAGCGAAGTAGAATTCCTGGGCAACGAATTGAGCAATAACTAGCGCAATCACTACTCCGTTCAAGTAATAATTCCCGTGACTCACTAGGACCGTGTTAGTTATCAAAGGATATAGATAGGAAAGAGAAACGTACAACGCCAAATTCGAGTCACGAAGAGCACTTGAACTGCAAGATTCACGAAGCCAGTTAGAGCGAATGTGTCGATAAGATGGCTAGCGAGAGCGTATTTTAATTGAGCGTTCCACGCAAATACATTTGAACAAGACATACCTGTCCAGCCGGCTTAAATATGATATATTCCCAAATTCTTTGATTAGATATACGTAAAACGGCTCGACCTCAAGTATCTGATGGGCAGTATCAAGTGCCCAGACAATCAGGACATGGAGCCTGAGCCACCATTTGTCGGTTTTCCAGAAATGCTGATGCCATAATATGAGCTAGTTTGATGGGTAGGTGAGCGAGACACGTACGTTGCAATAGTAGTACAACTGAACAGTCCCGGCTCCCCACAGACTGAGTACAAAAGCGCATAGAGAAGTCAGTGAATTCACTTCCTCGAGTACTACGGTACACTAACGCAGAAGTCGTTCTATGAAAAAGATTATCATCAGTGACCAGTATAAGGGACGGCGAATTTCAGAGACAGACATCCCAGCTATGAAAGCACATCCAAACTACAGACGAGGTCATGTAAGAACAATACCCGTGATCTAAACAACGTCAAAGTGAACTTACGGTACCATCCAAGCGAAGGTCGAGCGGACTATCAGTTGAATTCATGATGGGTTAGATTACTTCCTCAGGAATAGAGGCGTTTGCTCCAGGCTCTCCGCCTTATAGCATCCCAGTCCGTGCCGAAGAAATCATTTTGTTGAGAAGGGATGCAAAGAACTCGGCTTCGGCATCCTATATATCATCACAGGCATAAGCTTCAACCGAACATCACTATTTTTGCGACAAGATCGTGTAAGTGTCTATGCCAATTCGAGGAATAGACCTCGAAAGGGATCAAAATCCGGTGTATGCTACAGCATTCCTCTTTTGCAATCATCCAATACGACACGAATCAGCTAAAGGTTCGCATGAGATGGCGCCTATTAGTGTGATGCCTGCCCGAGTCCTGATCTGGCCGCCTTCCAGATAGCCTAATTAGCATAGGATGTTCGCAGCGAGGCAGAAATTCTGTGTGATCAATCAGGTCATCACTCATCAGAAGAACGAGCTGACTATACAAGCGGACCCACAGGCACGCAGGAAATCCAGTTGATCAGACCCAACGTTGGGTTCTGTGTTCTGAAGCCGAAGAAGTGCGGAGATGGATTAGTATATATACATATTGGACATCAGTAGTACAGAGTCATTTACTGCACAGAGACCTACTGCTGTGGAAAAGAATCATTGTTAGTCGGTTAGCATCAGGAAAGATTGCAATAGTGACGGACGGAAACGATACGTTATAAGGTTAGCGTTTATAGCGTGATTCTATTGGTCCTCTGAACCTCGTCAGATACCTTCCGAGGTCTCTCTTGCACACTTCGTCAGTCGCATCATCCATCCACGCACGCATCAAAGATGACAATCCAATATACATTGTCATTCCGTTGGTTGTGTGTTTTCTCAGATATGCCGGCGTCAGAGCCCAATTCCAGTACTTCCTGACTGGATAAAGCCAGATGATGTGGATGAGGATGGAGAAATCAAGAAGGCTGAAAGCAGATGCACTCGATACCATGCTCTATGCCTAGCCTGGATGATCTATTAACCATTACCGGGAGGCACGAGCAAATGCTACAGGTAGTGTTCCGACCGTATGCGTATAATGCGTATACGGCTTTCCGTATACGGGATACGGCCGTATCGTATAAGAGAAAAAGAAGAAAATATACGGCCGTATCCCGTATAGAGTTGGGAAAGAAATGCCGTATACGGCATATGCGCCATACACGGAACTCCACTTCGCATGCCCTTTGGAAGGGTATTTGTCCCTGCCTTCCATGCGGGGAGCATATTATGTTCTTTGGTGGAAATCATAATTTGAGTGTTACCAAGCACGGCAGGACTGGTGTCAGCAAAAATTTTGGCAATATGCAACCAGGTAAGCGATTATTCACACACATCCGGTGATCACATATACGCTGATCTGCTCGGACAGCTATGAAAATCATCCCTAAGCACCATTATCAGTGAACAGAACCTTCATTGTATCGAGATAGACTTTGAACACTTTGAAAAGATATTTGTTAGTATGTCCTGATGTGGTAGAGTTACGGAACCTCCGTATACGGGTGTTCCGTATCCGTATGAGACCTTGACCACCAAATATACGGCCGTATTTCATACGGTCGTATCCGTATAAGACTCGAGTTATACGGCCGTATCCGTATACGATACGGTCGGAACCCTAGCTACAGGAGAGAATATGCGATCAGGTCTCGCAATTGGAGACACCGATAGATGGCGAACTTTGTCGCGCGAGTAAATGTGGCTCTGCCTAAATATGGGTTTGCCATGGAATTGATAGGAAAACGACTGAGTCTGTCTGTGCGTACGAAACTAGAGTTTGCGCTTCGCCGATGTGGATTATGAAGTGAACGAGAGACTGAGGCTAAAAAAACAACCACATGTTACGTAATTGCGAGGTACTCAAATATTCGAAAACGAATGACGTGCCTCGATGGTATGGACATTATAATATTACATTAATATTACGACCGTCGTGAAACAAGGACTTCGATACTCTCCAGAATCGCCTTGCAAAGTGTAGCCTCTACATGCAATGCAAATCCAGTATTGGTTGTGCGTCCGACTTGGTAACACCAACTTGAATGCAGTCCACCAACCGAGCTTTTCGTGTTCTGTCAGAGAACGCGAACACAGATGGAATAGCCCCGGCTCTGGCATCCGCCACGCTAGCGTTACGCGGCTAATACAGAGATAAGGACTATCTTTGTGCCGATTCAGGTCTGATTAACTGCGCAGAGATTGTGAAAAGCATTATATCCATGGCATGGATGGAAGATGTTGTCTAGTATGTATGAGTGACAAACTGCTTGCCTGTAAGTTCTCATGCGATTTTTATCTCTGACAGCTTTTTTCGTCTTATACTTACTTTTCTTAGATCGGTATGGACTGCGAATAAGTCCAACAACAGTTTTTTTGCGAGAGAAACGGACAGGCGGTACATCACTTTCTCTGCACATAAATTTCGGCAACCAGAGCTTGTTTCGTTTGCAATACGAGATTTACAGTTGAAATGATATGCGAAGTTAGTGCAAGCAGAACAACAAGGTGCGATTTTCAATCATACATAGAGCTGTCAGGGTATTGATAAACCGGGCGAAGGCAGATTCTATGCGAGTTCAGGGCGTGATGTCAGTGCTCTACTCTTGATTGTCTGACTCATAATCGCTCTATGAACAATTGTAAAGGTGAGTATAGCAGAACAGGGATACAGTTTGATTTTGACTTACTGAATATTCTTCAGGATCTTCAGGACCTTCCTGCCCGTCTTCATTAAGGAAGTTCCATGGAACTTCAATCGGCTCCCAACTATGATGTTTATTAGCCCCGTGATACTTAAAGTATTGGTGTCACTTACGCTCCTTGCTCTTTTACAACAAGGTTGGGGCCTTCACGCCTAGTCTCGGTACGCTTGCGCAGTTCTTTGACCTGATATAGCGGGACGAATACGGGTTCGGATGCAGCGGCCCTTTGAAAGGTTCCAGGAACACCATCAGCAACCCAATAGACACCGAGTCCAACTCCAGTTGTGCCTTCCGGTGACGATGCGCTTGGTCCAAATGCGCGCAGGCTGATGTCTACGATCTCTCCGTCTATGAATTTGAAGTCAGCATTTTGTCCGAAGGTCGTTACCCATTTATATAAGTACTTTTGGCAGAAAGGTAAAGAGCATATGCAGGGCACATATGGACGTGGGTTACGATAAACTTTCCCTTTGCCCAACTGGAAAGCTGTAATTCTTGGAGGAGTTCGTCTGGAAGCCATGTGATTCGAGAGTGATGCATGAGAAGAAGAGCCCCTCGGGCACGACCGAATTGCCATTTTCCACTAAACATAATTTCTGAAGGGCTACCGGCACTCCTAAGACAAACAAAATAACCATGTTGCATCCGAGCAATGCAAGATAGAACTCACGAATTTGCGGCATATTTGACGTCCAATTTCTTCACGGTAAGCGAAGCTACCTGATACGTGTCGATTTGCGGTCCAATGATCGGCGGAAATTTTGACGTGATACTCTTGATTTCAACCTCCTTGTAAATATTTCCTTGGCGTTCAAACTGACCGGTTTCGCGGTTGAGCGTGCCGTAATCTCCTGCCTAATCTGAAGTTGTAGCAGACTGGTGCGGTTGGAGTGAGTTAGTACACGTGGCTTACCTCTATGGGTATCGATGGTTCCCAGTTCGCCAGCTTGGAAACAGCTGTCTTGATAAGGTCTATAAACTTGCGTGATGCAGTCTTTTTCTCCAGACGGAACATCGCGGCTGTAATGGAGACGAAGGTTACAAGAAGAGGTGCTTCTGCTTTTATGCTCTTCCTTTCGCACTCGTGTTCTCGCTCATATGACCCCTAAGAGCCGTTCCGCTGCTGCCTCTGGGCGTCAATTATTGAGACAAAGAACATTGAAGGTCAAAGGGTGTGTGACGAGTTTTAAGGTGTGGACGTAAACACAGGGAAGACAGATGATGCACAGCTTTCTGCAAGTAAGAGCCGTGACTGTTCTGAGGGAAATCGAGGCACAGCATGGAACTTTCTAGGTCAAGGAGATTCTGAAGATCGGGTCGTGGTTGGCACCAACATCGACCACTGCAGACACGGATTGCATTTTAAGTAGTTCCTTATTGCCGAATGAAAAGTAACAATGTGACGAGATCAGAAAGGTCTGTACGTTGCATCATTCGCTCTTGTTATACTTCGAACGATGAACTAGTCAATGAATTGCACGGCGACACGCTAAGATTGAGCTTAAAAAAAGCCTGCGATGAGTATTTTGCGACTGTTTTAGACGAACGATGCACATAAGGTATTATTGACCAGTTCGATCTGGAGGATAGGATTCAAAGAACCAGACTGGAGAGCGTCGACACCTTGAGGGTCAAATATTATGTAAAAGTAAATAATACTCATGTGGATCTCGGCTATCTCCGGTAAGTAACGGAAGATCGACCAGACTTGGAGAATGCGATGCCACACGGACTCGTAGGGGCTGCCTCCAACAACTGCTCGATATGCTCTTTTGGGGCTCATAAGAACCGTGCAAATAGCCGACTGTGTGCCATACGCATGAAAGACACGTTCACCACACGTTTCATCTCGTGCCACCTCCACCTGGCAAGGTGTTCTTCAGCTTCTTCTTCCCGTAAGCCAGGGCACGTCTAGTACATCAACAGGATGCCCAGCAACCCTTTCAACGCGAAGAGAGGGCAACAATATCTTAATTTCCAATCTCAAAGCACTGCAGCAACTGGTATGCTCGTTCGAAGGGATTACGACTTCATGGCTGCACTTACACGATTTCGAACCGTGGACCCTGGCACTTGTAATCAATGCAACTGCGGACCTACTTTCTGCTAGCTCCACAAACTATCGGGTCCAGGCATTCTAAGAAGCCCTCGCCTGTTTTTCAGTTGTGCGCCATGGCGTCAATGGTCGCCGCACAACCATCCTTGGAGTCACTGTTCGGAGCTCAGAAATGCTCAGTCTAGTGCTGTCGTGCCACGTTGCGTGGCATCGAATGCATCCGGGAACCGGCAGAAGCAATGGATGCCAAATATACTGGTCCATTGTCTATTTATCGGAGCAGGAGTGTACCTGTGCAGGAGTTGACGATCGGCACACGGAATGATGCGCATTGCGCACTTCAGATGGCATGAGGCATCAAAAGGGATGAAAACGATCAATGCAACTCAGAATAGACCTTTGCTTTTCGAAAAACGGCAATCGATAAGACGAACCCACAGTGAGCTAAAAACCGACATCGATGTTGAGGCGCACCATCTGTGCTCGAAAACATATAGGCAGCTTCAATTCCTTTTGTGCGACACTGCTACTGGACGAAGGTCAACGATTACTGTGCAGATTCCTGACGGGACACTCGTGTAAGTTAAAATACAATCATCTCCTAGACGAAAAGTTCTTCACTAATGACGTTTGCAAGCCCTTATCAGTGTGAATACTGTCTGTCTGCGGGATACATCTAATTCTGCATATAAGAATAACTGTTGAGTCTAAGCGGCGACTTGACGAAGACTGTCGAGATCGTTTCCGGACAAGAATGACATAGAAAACCAAACAACGGCCAGCCAGACGATGCCAGCTACGAGAAAGGTACATCTAAAATGTCGTCTTTATATTTCTCAGACACGAGACAAATCTCTTATTCCTCGTTTACCCGGCGCTCACGCTTCGTCCAGGGTCTGAAGTGTACGTGCCAAAATCGAGAAGCTGAGAAGCTAGGGAATTCCGTCCCGGAAGAAGTATGATGGACCTCGCCTAAAGGGTGTTTCCGGACTTTTGTTCTAGGTACTTAAGGATCGTAACAAATGGCGTATCCTAGTCAGCTCCAGCGACGCACATCAATTCAGAACGACCTGATACCGGGCACCCCTAGGAACCGAGCGCTACGCTTTATGGACGACATTTCGTAATTCGCTTCAAATAGTAGTATTCATCAAGATTCCGAAGGATGCCTGAGCCACTCTATCGGCCCTTGGAGTAAAGGAAAAGGTTGAAGAAGAAGAGTTTTTATAGCCATCCAACCCTGCAAGTGCTTCAACGACCATGCTTCAAACTCTGACACCATCATCATGTACGAGCGCGCTCTGATCCGCGAGGATGAAAGGGGCCCATACCACATGCACGGTTGCATGGAAGTTCGACCACAAATTTGTCTTTGAAGATACGGCCCGACTTCGTGACGAACAGAAGTTGTAAATTTTGAACAGTTCGGTATGTTCAGCGGAAGAAGGCTTTGGGCACCAAGGACCAACGAGGGTGCTACCATATGGTTATCTTTTGTTCGCACTATTTGATCTCAAGAACAGGGGCGTATTTGGATACAAAATGTTGCACTCCCTCTTTGCCGCATTATCACAAAATGCCAAATATATGTATCTGCACCCGCGCGCGTGCGCTCAAGCCTGAGAGCGGCAAACATCCTATCTTGATCTGTGATACTGATGGACGAGCCTCGCGACCAGAATTAAAGCCAACGACGACAACGGTAAAGAGTACATCAACCGCGAGGTCCAGTATTACAGACATAAAGCTTTCATTTCCCCGCGCGGGCTTAATCTGTTTATGAGATGAAACGATATGAGAGCACCATCTTTCGCGTTCCAAGCGAGCAGTATCATTAGATTCCCGACAACATCACATCAATTTAATGAAAACCAATCTCGTCTGCGCTTCTTGTTGTTCATCGTAAATTCAGATAGGCGGGAAGGAATAAAAATATCTATTGTACATACATTCTAGTGCCCTTATCCCGGCCTTCTGTCCGTCGGCAGATTCCTCAAGAAATAAAGTTATCCGGATCTGAGTCGAGTTTGTTCTTGTCTAATAATAGACTCGACGAGGAACGAACAGAGAAACTACCCTTTGATTTAGATTAGTTTGGAGACGAGTACAATTACGGATTGGAGCGACAAAGCAATAGTTCCCAGAGATCACATACGTACGTCCAATCCATTCGTGGATAATAATATAGCGGCGTCCGCTATCAAAAACCAGAAGTAGAGAGTGCCTGTAGGATGGATAAACTCCCCTCTCCAGGCGACAAAAACACGCTGAGGGTCAATCGGTAGCTACGGTAATAGCACACGAACATCATCGGATGCTTGGCAGTTCGGTTATTCACACCATGAATGAGCGGGGTGACGGCGGTGGCGGCGGCGGCGGCGACTGCACTCGCCTCATGTTAAGAAGCATACACCGGCAACGAGTCAAACACCCAAGAAAAATGCCCGGTGGAGATAGTACATGTCAAAGAGGAGCGAGGCAACAGACGGTTCATCTAAAAAGCGCCTATCTCAGTGAAGAATTGAATCGTAACAGTATAATTCGTACGTACGGGTTCGCAAGAAGCATCGCGGCGAGTATGTATGTTATCAGTCAAGGTGGACGGAGTAGGTGAGCTCTGAAGAGGAAAAGAGAAGCCTGCAAGCATACAGAGATGCCCTCAATGTCAAGTACAATCGCCGAGCCAGTTCATTCAGTAAACTTCTATCTCTCGAAACGGATATTAGAAACATTGAGTAGTCGTGAGCTTGAGGGTGATACCTCGGAAGATGCCCGTGATGATGGAAAGACTGTGGCTGATTGTCCAAGAGCAGGTAGCTAGTTCTTGCTTCATTATAGGCAGATATAAATCGCATCCTTCAAGAATCCAATGAAATAAACTAGCTTCTAGGCAGAAGATGTACACATCTTGCCCCGTTTATAGTTTGGCTGAGCTACTAAGAAGAGTAGAAGAGACCGTAGCTAGAATTTGCCTCGTCAGTCAGCAGCTCCATAGCCCACAGAGTTGCGGTGAAAGCGAGCACAGAGAACAGAACTGAAGAATCCCGTCGGTGTACCTTGGCGCAGAAGTTCGTAGGAAAAGGCGGCCGGGCGAACGCTGCGCAGAGCATGTATTAAAGCTGAGTTTAGATTCTGAATATGTTTTTCTTTCTGTGCACTTCTGTGGCATGAGAAAGGGACAAGGCTTCTACGAAGCGGAAGAGAGAACGACGAAGCAGACAAAACAAAACCGACTCAATTGCCTGGATATCAGAGTATCGTCCGAGGTTCTTCTGAGATTTCTATTGACCAAGCACGCGCCCTTCCATGTCATGGGCTATGCTGGTGCTGCGGTGGATATGATGTTTCGGAGAAGCGAGAACTCAGTGAGAACAAAACAGATAAAAAGACAGCGATGTTCGAGTATCATATCGGAATGATAAACCATTTAACTTTTTTTTTTTCATCACCCATGATTGGTTGTGCCAAGCGATAACTGTGGGATCGTCTGGGTGAAATAGTCTGGAATTGTGCGATTGTCTCAGATAAGTCTGTCTTTTTTCCATGCTAAAATGTCGGGAACATACGTGCCCGTCCAGCAACCCTGACAACCCACTATGGAACCGGTTGTCAAAAAGAGATTGCGTTCCCGGGCGGCGGGCCGTGAGAGAGAGAAAAGTCTAGCCTGATAGCACAAAGTTCGCGGGAAGCCACTGAATGGCTCGCTGGATGGAGATCGAGGGTCGGGCGGACTTGGCACTTCGATCCGCGATCGCTGCACATCACATCAATAAATGTGTGCTCAGATGTGTATTTGATGAGCTGGTCGTTTCGTCTTTCGGGGAAATGAACGAGGAGACGCTGACTGATAATAGTCAGTCAGGTATTTATGGAGAATCGAAAGGTACGAGCGCAGACAGTGCGGCTGATCGTTTTGTTTGTTGGAATAACGTTTGGTTCTTATCGTTCAAGGCACTTACAGTCTCCCTCGAATATCATGGAAAATCCGCGTCGCCGCATCGCCGCATGAGAAGCGCGAAGACGTGCGAACCCATCGCGGGAGCATTACATGAATGATTAACCGAAGACGGCGAATTGATAGGAAAACGCAGCTTTTTACGCATTAATCAATGTTTGGGAGGAGCCGATAACGGTGAGAAATCTGAGCGTGGGGGTTTTGATATATGTTGCGACCTGCGCGAGAGCGCAGCGCTGAAGCGTGAACAGTATCTGAATGTACATTGGAGGCGAATGATTTGCGTTTTGAGTCGGACTGAATGGGAAGAGTTCGCGCCTTTCGTCAAAGAATTGCTGTCATAGCTGGCGCAACGGGAAGAAGCGAAAAGAATGGAAAAGATCGACGAGCAATCTCATACACGCGATGAGCGGAGAGAGGGTCCGTGCGCGCGGGAAGGGCCGACGACGATGACGACGGCGTTGTTCCCTGTCAGAGGCACGACAGCCGAACGACGACTCCGATACAGAGCTGGAAGCACGACGTCAGCGACGTTGTCCGGCTCTTGTGTTGCGCCTGCGCCTGCAGATGGAGATGGGGTGCATTTTCGTGCCCCTAGAATTACCATACATGGCAGGAGGGCAGAGAGCGAGGACCGGACCGATATCGGATTTGGAAGTGATTCTAGAATTTGATGGCTCCGTTGTGTTTCGTGTTTCGTTTCTTTCTGGTACGGTCGGCCACGTTCCTTAGCGTTGTCTGCTCTCTCCCTTGCCTGTGACACGTTCCCTATCTTTTCACTCTCGTTTTATTAGTTTATATATCAACTCTGTAGCATGGCTCATCGTCGGACTCCATCCACAATGTACGCGACAGTCGTCGTGAAAGAAGAGAAAGAGAATCCAGTCCTGAATGCGTCGGGCGTTGGCGTCGGCATCAGCGCAATCCTGTCCGCTGCAGCGACGGTCCTTGCTCCTGTTGTAAGTCGTCCTTCTGTGTATTCTTGTATGACCAAAAGACGGCCATAGCCATATATAAGTTGCATTTTTCCCTTTTGCATAGTCTTCCCCTCCGTGCTCTTCGCTTCTGTGCGTGCGCGGATGACATTCCCTAATCTGTTATCTCATCACACTCCATTTGTTATCCTACCCTGATATCATACCAGACCACTTCCTTATATTGCCAGTATCTGCTCGTATCATCCCCCTCGCTCACGATCTTGTCACACAGGCTCTCCCTCTTTCAGCCATGCGCCCGTCAATCAATCTCGACAGGCCAGGCGGCTCATCCACAATGAGCCCCAGCTCGAGCTCGAGCTCAAGTCTCAGCGACGACGATTACATGTCCATGACGTCTCTCGACCTCCAGACGCCTTTGACACCAGGGACGCCCTCGAAGTTTTACCCTCACCCGCCTCGCTTTCCTTCCTACCCCGCCGAATCTTCTTCGCGCAGTGCACTGACAAAGGCTCACCATTCCCTTCGTCGTTTCATCTCTCGCTTCCTCGCTACACTTTCTCCGCGTATTCCGGGTCTCCCAGTCAAGTCACCCCATCTTTCACCCACTTCGTCAAGTTCCTACCTCGCCTCTCTTCCGAGAAGGGCACACGCTTCCGTCCGTCGACGTGCTACCTTCCTTGCTCTCCTCGCGTTAATTGCGCTATGCACATGGACACTCTTCACGTCTTCACTAGGCGACACCCAGTCGCACGCACGGCCGTATTCCCGGGGTGTGATGCGTAATTGGAAAGATTGGAGGAACCAGGCACAAAGTCGTGAGGGTGACGAAAGGGCTCGGTTATTAAGTAGCGCATCATTCCGTGCTGCTGCTGCTGCTAACTCCCCTGCAACGCACACCGTCTCTACCGAGTCGAATTCTGGCTTGCACGTATCCTCGCTGGAATTATCACCCGAAGATGAACTCGCGGCATTAACAGCCTTTATCGCTGCTCTGCCATGGAATGCACTCCCATCTCACGTTGACCCTTCGCGACCGCTCGACCCAACGATCATCCTCGACTTCGACCCTTCGCATCGACGTGCACGTGACGAACTTGTGGCTTTGCGTCGAGAGACCTGGCAGCTCAATCCCGTTGTGCTGTTTGGCAAGTCTAGGCATCCACCCACGCGGGAGGCGCGTGCTATCTTGGAAGCGTTGAGCGTAGATATCAAGAATGGCGTTATGGATGTAGATATGGCGGATCGAGTGGACGGAGATATTGTGCTGGGTGTGCTAGGTAGACTCCTCCGCTCTTTGGAGTCTGGTTCTTCGGCTTCGGCTTCATCGGAGAGTTCCGAAAGTATCGAGCTCCCTCTGCTTCTGATCGGCGGAAAGCCAGTACGAGGATCGGACGTGCCGAAGTTGGTGGAAGGCGGTGAGCTGCCACGGATGTTACGTGAGGCCGGCGTGAGGATGGCAGTTCCGGGAAAGAAGAAGAAGGGTGGTCATTAGACGACGCATCGCCACGCGGTCTGCCGCCGCGATTTGAGACGGTGTTTGATGATTATAGACGGGACGTTATGGAGAGATTGGGTACAGGCTGCCCGTTCTCATCTTCTCGCGCTTCTCCCGCGTCAGTTCGACGCTGGATGCGGTCATTGACACGTCATTCGAAGGACGTACTTCACACCATCTCACACCATCTCGTGCTCGCGGTCTAAGGGCGTAACATTGGTATACACGTATTGTTTCCGCCAGTGGGCATTTCCGGCTTTCATGTCGGTCTCGGGTCTCGGTTTCACTTACTTTTCTGCCCTTCGTCGTTCGCTTACTTCCTCCTTATGCAATCCAACTTGCGTATCTTCATCCATTTATAATGTCTGCTCATACGGGTCCTCGGCACTAGGTGTCCTTGTGTTACTTGGCTTCGTACATAGCACGGTTTTCCTGGATTCGTTGAACTTTCCCCTCCTCTTCGCATATTTATCCTCTTGGGTTTACATCTCTACGTGTCCTCCCTACTTCCATGCCCGCTTTACTCTACTTCCGTTGTGACTTTTTTTTTTCCATAACCCTGTTCTTAACCATTTCTCCCTGTCTTTTCCTCTGCTGATTATTCAATTTCACCGCGCCTTTTTGTTATTTCGTGGACTCTCACCAATGTCTGACAGAATCGTACACACATAGAATGAAAGCAAGACAAGAAAGAAACTGTCTTTTATTGCTGTCCTGTCTCTAGATATATATTCATTTTGTTTACAGATACGTAACTAGTATGAGTAGTGCATATTGCTGCTAGAATGAAGATGGATTACGGAGTGCTCTTGAGCGTTATCTTTGTCGACTATCGCGTGCGCGGTATTGTGCTAATTTGTGGTGAGAGTCGACAAGAGTCTGGATCCCGTCTGGACTCTCGATTCTTTCTCGCGGCGGAGGCAGGGCAGGACAGGACAGGGCAGGGCAGGACAAGAAAATGCACAAGCAAAACGGAGGCAAAAATGATATGTCAAAAGAGAAAAGCGAAAGAAAAGCGTCATCCTGCGATGAGGATTGAGGACCTTGGGCTAGTCGATAAGGCTTGGAGGCGAAGGTTTTTTCAAAGATCGTCAGGGATCGGCGCACACCTTGGTTCTCGACGTCGATCAGCAGAACAACGTGCCGCCGATCTCGGAGTACCAAATTCTGCTTATTCTCGGCTCGGAATTCTCGGAGTTCCGAGCCGGCTCGAGAATTTTCATTCAGGATCGCCGTCCGTGTTGTGACCTGTTGTAACTCGTGCCTGTGACAGATTACGATCTCTTGGCGACAGACTGACGTCAGCACTGGTTGCTCCGACTGTCCTCTGCTTATAATACGCTGAGACGAAGATGACTTTGACTTTGTAGAATTGAAACGCGTAATCTTAACCTCATTTCTCTTGAAGCTTATCCCTTAAAGCTTGCCTTGACCGATACTTGTCAGAAAAAGTGATGAGAACTGCGCAAACACAACCCTTGGCCCATCCTGCTCATCCCAGCCAGTGAGATGAACGAATCAGGAGGCATGTGGAGAATGACGAATGAATATACTGTATCTTTGGCGCTGATGGTGCGCAGTACACACATGGAAACGCATACTATTTGATTTTCGTATCTCATATTCGACGAGGTTCCATGCAAGTGGCGTATATTTGCTCATCTGTCGCAACACGGACTACCCCGTGAGTCAATTGCTACATTTAAGTGATGCCTTCTCACGGAATGCATCCGTATCCTCTGTATATATGAAGCGGCTGCAAGTGAGTGAATATTCCCTTATTTTTTTCTATCTTCTTTATCTTCTCTGGTAGGAATGATAGCTCTTGGATTTCCGCGTACTGTAAGAATTGGTGCCCGTTGGCATCAGAGCGCGAGACCTCGTGCCTTAATTACCAGAACACCGCAGCTCCCTTCTCTGCGTTGATGTTTATATTTAGGTCGCTACAGGAGCATGGAGATAAGCGCCTGTATCGCATCGACCCCGGGAGGGGGAAGATAGAAACTGCACTTTACACGATCTGCAATCTACATCCGTTCGTTATATGGTGGATTCCTTTCTTGAACCTGAACCTGAATAACGTGATGAACTGGCAGGCCTCAACAAGTTCTTTCAGCAGGAAAGTCCTTCAGTCCACAAAGTAACTGCTTCATGTCCCGATAACTATACAGCCGAACAAGTCGACCTTTAACAGATCTGTCGCTTTGAGGTAAGGAAAGAATCTTTGCTTATAGGTACCTTCCGAAAGCTTTCTTTCTGTACTGGCTCCACCGATCTCCCCGCCCATCAGAAGCAATTTGGGCACTTCAGCCCGTGGTTGATGAACTAGCGAAACGAGGCCATGTTCCGATGTTATTCTTTCTCTGCATAGGTCTTGTTCCGACTCTGACGGAGAATGAATACTTAGAAGTGCATGAGGTAATGTCCTTGTTCTGTACAGCGTGCGCTCAACTAAATGAGAAGTCATTCCTCAGGAGGATGTCTCGACCTCTCTGGCGGTGAACAGACATAGAATTTCTACGCTCAGCTCGCAGACTAGAATGTCGATGATCCTTGGTCTGTTTTCACTAGGCCGTGTAAGTGATAGCTGCGCGAGTCATCGAAAGATGCTTCCTGGAGCAGAGCAAGATTGCATCAGACGGGTGAATTCCTGCGTTCACCATGATTGGTGATGTCGTAGGGTAATAGCATACTCTGAAGCCTACCTCTGAATTGACTGAAAATCGCTTTTATCTTCAGTGATTTCGTAATGTCCGATCTGCACAATTGTAGATGAAGTCCTCTGAGGCTGCTCACTGATTTACTAAACGCGGGGTGATTTCCGTGCTCGTGAAAGGAGCATTCCGAAGGCACTGCGCTAACACTGGCTGGACGATCCAACCGTTCTGAATTTATCATATCTCAACCTTAACATCGGAAACAAGGCTTCGCGTGTTGCTTTCTACTACTACATACCTCTCCCCGTTTCCTCTGCAAGCGTTATCGATCCGCTAACATACATCTCTTCTATGGCGTCGCTTATATTGCAAATGCTCCGAGGGTGACGATTTCCTACGACGCTCCATCGTAAGGACATATTCTTCTATTTGCAAAGAGCATTGTTGATTGAGGACAGCACTTTGTATCTATTCCGAAATGGTGGCCTATCTCATCGTGGTAGTCCTTTACGACACAGTCTCTCATATATTTATCCAACCCGCTTTACATATCGGATGACGGATAGATTCGAACATTGGACGGAGGTCTCCTGTTGTGGATCCCTATAGAACACAGACGTTGCTCCTGCCATGTCGCTCGGGAAAGCATCATCACCACGAATGATCGCGACGAACGACTCAAGGCATCCGCATGGAAGCATATTCCTCAAGAGACGAATTGGGTGAAGATGATAAACGTAGAGGTGTCTGATTGATGTGTAAGCCGGTATGGGCTTTCAGCATATTTGGTCGGACCAATGGATTCACATCAGGGACTGCATATACGTTGTTGCTTTATGTTGTATGACATTCAACCGATTCATTTCCTCGCGTCTGCACTGTCTAAATCATTGCAATCCCCCTAGATATGTCGTCTGCTCTTCATGTTCTTCCTATAGTTGTTGAATCTACTATCTGTGTGCTCGAGTGCTTCGTCCGTTTACTCTGATCATACATACGGCCGCCGGGTATCAAAAGTGATCGTAATTGGCACGCTTTTCTGCAACTCATATCGTGTCCGTTCAACTTCAATGTGGCACCACTCAGGTCATGGGTGTGAATTTTCAGGTGTCGTCCACGAGCAACAAAGTTTAAACTATTCATGTAAACAGAAATCTTTTAAGGATTCGAAACGGAACGTATATGGTGCCGTGATCATTACGTTACGTCATCCAAAGATGTTGTAATATGCTGATCTTGTCGATCCCTTCTGCTCATCCTCTCCGATTCCACCACCATATTTCACCTTCGAGTCCATCATCAACGAGATATACTGACACTTCTGAAGGTAATTTAGCGGCTGTTATATCTGTAATTAATCCATACTGGCATTGTTTTCGGATGTCTCTTGCACGCCTTTGTCGATGGATTTCCAGTTCCTTAAAAAGTTATGTCTATTATTACGACCCCAGATTTCACTCGGGCTGTCACGAAACCAATAAGCCTGCTTGTGGACAACAGAGAAACGACATCTCGCGGACTTTTGCTCTCAAACGACGACCATTGTCTGTATTGTGAAGGCCAGTGGACACCTTTCAGGTCTCAACTCAACTGACTCCTGATCTGACCAAAGCTATATATATGATTATATCAGCGTGTGTGAACCTACTGATAGAGTCCCCAAACTCTGGGACTACCATCATTTTCCTCTGGTCAACTTCTTCAGAAGCGAATGGCAGTATGTTCTATCCTCAAGAAAGTATCCCTACTGCACTGGAACCGACCAGGATGACGAAGTGCGTACTTTCTTTTTTCTATTCTATCCATATTCACTGCTCCCCTTTTTTCCAGCATGGTGCACGTCAAAGGTACCTTTTTCATTTATGGTCTCTAACTGGAACTGATAATAGGGGCCGCCATTCGCAGCAATCGAGGTCGTATACAAGGCCGGACGGTCAAAGCGTCCCATCTCTCTCAGAATCAAAGTCGGAAAGGACGAGACGTTGAAGTCTCCATTGTATGAGAAGGACAAGGAGATCATTTGGAACGTGGAGAAGTGAGTGACCCATCGTTTTTTTTGTTGCATTGCCTGTTCACTTGCTTGATCACCGTTGCTGTGCACAGACAATTCCCATCTATGTCACAGTCGCACTTTGCACTCGTTATTCGAGAACACCACACGCTTCGAAAGTCGGGTGTTGTCAATATCAATGTCGCCGTGGATGATATGTTCATGAAGCCCGTTTTTGTGATTGATGGTAAGTTCAGTTGGGAACGTCCTACCTAGATTATGTATCATAAACTTCTTCTCACAGAACCAAATGGCGAAGCTTTGATAATCAATATTCGTTGCGAGGCTGCGGGACCGGTAAGCTACTTAGTTGCCTGAGGTACTCAGTAGTATCGGGGGTCTGAACAGCATGCTGTAGTTCATTGATCTGATTCGTCGTCTTGTGGCGGAAGCACAATGTCGGTTGTCAAACATGAAGCTATTCCTTGAGCGATTTAATGAGGTGTGCGAGACGCTTAACCGGATCATCAACATCACAGAATCCGTCACAAATGTTGGCCTTTAATTTTCAAGATTTTTGTACATGCTCTGATTATATTATATTATAGATACATCCCGCACTAGCGGCGGCAGTGACAGCGGCTACAATGCTATACGAGGTGGTCCTAACCGTATGTCAGGCAGGGCTCATATTGACAGCACTAAATTCATTAGACATGCCGAAAGCAGAGGGAATGTCACGAAGCAGCGACTACTCTGATCGCGGATATATCGGATTTTCTACCTTTTACCGAGATTCCGGTTGGACACTTGAAGGGTAATCTGACCGAGCAGGCCGTAAATTCTCTGCTCTCGGCTTTCGAGAAGATCGCTAGGGTGATAATTGATTATTCGTCGAATAATATCCTCGGTACGAGGCGAGAGACAGGATGTATTCTAGTTGTTAATGCTAACAAAGTTATATTTTTCAGGAGCCCTCCTAAATGATCGAACGGCAGAAATTGATGAGTATAAAAAGGAGTTCAAGAAGCTGAAAGACGTTTTCGATTGGTGCGTTAAAACGGAGATGTGGAAAACCGTATTAAGGATAGGTGTGTAGGATATTCCTGCAATCTTTCCGAGCTGTGCTAGACACTACTACAGAGACTCATACCGAGAACATGCTTCTCACCCTCTTACATCCTATTCGTCCGGCATTTTATAGCTCGGAAAAGTCGTGTTTGGAAGGGACAAGACAAGACACGCTTCAAACGATACATCAATGGATGGAATCGGGATCGAAGCTTCTCTGGCTTCATGGTCCAGAGGGATCTGGGAAGACAACGATAACCCACACAATCGCTCAACGCCTCGACGAAGAAAATCGACTCGCGGGATGTTTCATTTATGACAGCGATGCCAATGAGCATCGGATCTCGGAGAGGATTATACCTACAATAGCATACCAGCTGGCCAAGTGGCACGCGGGCTATCGTTCCATCATTCTTGACATCCTGCAAGGGAACGTCGAACGAAGCATACACACTAGTTTGCACGCACAATTCGACATTCTCCTCAAAGGTCCAATCATAAAGCTTTCTGAGAGTAATCCGAGAGAGCTCCTACCTCCTCCGCACAAGCCATTGGTCATCGTTCTAGATGCGCCAGATGAATGCTGCGACTCCATTCCAAAATGGCGATTGCTTGTCAAGTTCATTAATGATGTCGCTGGGATGGTTCCTTGGCTCAATGTGTTCATTAGTAGCAGGAAACCGCCTCAGTTTGACCTTCTGTCGGGGACGGGCTACCAGGAGCTTGATATCAATGGCCCAGTCATAGACCTGCAGCGCGATATCGCCGTCTTTTTACGTTACTGCGTGAAAGGCGCAAACCCCGCAACGGAAGGACACCATGCATTGGAGTACAAAGTCTTTAGTTTGTCCTCTTGGATCCGACTTGCACTTCGCAGATCGAGTAAATGGATCAGCCCGCACATTTTGACTAGACAGCGCGACACGTCAGGACAATCATGGATAGACGAGATCTTTCTCACGGCTCTCTTTGGAGTCCTATATGTCGGAGATTTCAAGGAAGAATCACTTCCACTAATCCGAGACGTACTTGTGGTTGTGTCGTGCATCGCTTCCTCCCGTCCCACTACTGTAGAAGTTCTTCCGTTCATGCATTTGATCAAGAGAAACGTTACCCTAGATGTTCTCGACGCGACTATCGCTTCCTTGTTTCCCATTTTATTGAGAGACGGGGCAACCAGAGTCCACATAATTGTACCACCTACCGATTTTTTGGGTTTCATTTCGGACAAGCAGAGATCTGGATCTCTTTGGGTCGAGGTAAAATCTTTGAGTCATGGCCTGGCTCAAAATTGTCTTCACGCCATGATTTCGGGCCTTCGGATGAACATCTGCGACCTTGAAGCTGCTCATCTCGTAAATAGCGACGTGGAGCGCCTGGAGCACAAGGTTGTAGAGAATGTTTCGGGTTTTCTCCGGTGTTCTAGCTTGAGCTGGATGGACTTGATTACGATCACTGGAGACTCTCGGTCTTTTCAAGGCATGGTTTTACAAATTCTGAGCTTTCCGAAGGCTTTACAGTGGATAGAAGTTCTTGCCTTGATCGGTAGTTTGCAAGCGGGGAAGAGAATCCTCAGGAAATGTGCAGACTTCTACAAGGTAAGCCATCCTAAGGATTGTAATACGATGTTTGTTAAAATTTTGGACTTGTTCCAGGATGAGGAGTGTATTCTCCGCGCCGTCACAGTTCTATTCGATTTTATCTCGGTATTTGAACCCGCGATGACGTCCAGTATTTGTCACACCTATGCTTCAGGGCTTGTGTGGCTGCCTTCGGACTCTCCGATATATAGCGGTACCAGGCCTCGCATACCAAAGCTAGCCTTTGAAAGCTTCCCAAGGTCCGATCCGAGCGTTGTCAACCTTAGCTCCGCAACCGATGTATTCTGCACTGCGCTCTCTCTAGAGGGAAGGAAAATCGTTTCTGGAAGCAGAAATGGGACGTTGGAGTTTTGGGACGGACTGACAGGGGATCGGATCGGCGGGAAAATCAAGGGGCACACCGATTGGATCAGTGATCTCAAGTACTCTCCTAATGGCACCAAATTCGTTTCCGGGTCATATGACGGGACAGTTAAAATTTGGGATGCGCGGAATGGCAGACTCCTCTTTCAGCTGGAATCAAGCTCAGTATTCTCTGCCGTCGTGTTCGCTCCAGGCGGAAGCGAAATCGTCTCGGGGCATTGGGATGGTAAGGTACGAATCTGGGACGTACAGATTGGCGCCCTCGTTTCCGAATCGCAGACTAAACAAGAGGCGGCCATCTTTGCAGTAGCACGCTCTTCGGATGGAAGACGCATTGTCACCGGATCTTATGATGGCACGCTTCGGATACTGGATGCACAGAATGCTGGTCTTATTGGGTATCCACTCGAGGGCCATGAGTATCGTGTCCGCTGTGTTGCGTATTCACCTGACGGTAGCAGGATTATCTCGGGTTCAGATGACAAGTCTGTTCGAGTCTGGAATGCACATACTGGCGAGCCAATTGGAGAGCCTTTGAGGGGGCACGAGGATGGCATCGTCGACGTCGGCTATTCTCGAGATGGTAACAGGATCTATTCGGCCTCTTGGGACAGGACGATTCGGTTCTGGAATGCGATGAATGGTAGTCCTACTGGTGTCATATCTCGAGGTGAAAGCCGCTGGGATCCGGAGAGACAGTGCTTTGTATCTATTCCGAAATGGTGGCCCATCTCATCGTGGAAGTCCTTTACGACACAGTCTCTCGTATATTCATCCAACCCGCTTTACATATCGGATGACGGATGGATTCGAACACTGGACGAAGGTCTACTGTTGTGGGTGCCTCCAGACCACAGGTGTTGTCGCTGTCACGCTGCATCGGAAAGCACCATAACCACGAACGACTGCGATGGACGACTCAAGTCATCCGCATGGAAGGATCTTCCTCAATGGAAGGACTGGACGAACATGATGAATGCAGAAGAGTCGGGCTGATAAGAAAGTCGCTTTTTATGATTACAGGGTTTGGAGTATGTTAACAGGGCCGGTGTCCTCATAGAAGAAATGTATACATACAGGATCGCAAATAGGTCTCTTCTGGTGACGACATGCTACAGTATGTTACCAGAGGTATTCTGTATACAGCTACCGATAAGGAGAAAGAAGGATAAAAATAATTGTTTTTCTTTGATAGAATACGTTTAATTTCGCTCGAGGCCCAAGAGTATGGCGATCGTCGAGCCGGAGGAAGTCATAAGTCACTGAAAATCATCCGAGAATTCCCAAACCGAGAGGCTTCAGGGTTTATCAGCGTCTTAGCAGAGCTTGAGGCAGGCAAAGCATTGTTCTTTCGATTCTGTGCAGTAAGGAGACGTTCAATGGGTGTTCCGCGTCGTTCAGTCTATCCTCCTTCTTGATTGGATGCTGCACGGTAATGATCTTGTCCATTAAGAGTTCTTCGTCCATATCCTTTGCAGACTCGAAATCCATGTGGGAGAACAAGCCAGCCCATTTGATTTTCCAGTAGTCTAATCTAGGACAACCTGGATGATGATCAGAGAGAAGTACGCGAAATGGCGTTGATACACGCGCCTCATCAGCCGTCGCTTGCATACTCCAACAATACTGAAGGTGCGATACAATAAGCGCTCACCTCATGCAAATGTTTATGAACAACTTCACCTCGACGCCAAGCTTTTCGTTAGACTTGTAAGAATCTGGATCAAACCAACGGTTTCTCACAGATTAGGACGAAAACCAAATCGGTCTCGAACGACGGAGAATGGGTCTGTTGGATTAGAAGAACCTCGGCGATCATAATGCGCTGCTGTCATGTCCGTCCGATTGTATACGTCATCGGCATCCTCCGTCCCTGCGCTCACGTCAATTCCGCTGATTCCGTCGATCGCCTTCCACAAGCGCTCGAGGAAGAAAAAGAAATTGTGATGTAGTTATTTTTTTGTACGCCAGCGATCACTAGTGTTCCGACCGTATGCGTATAATGCGTATACGGCTTTCCGTATACGCAATACGGCCGAATCGTATAAGAGAAAAAGAAGAAAATATACGGCCGTATCCCGTATAGAGTTGCGAAAGAAATGCCGTATACGGCATATGCGCCATATACGGCACAGTACTAGTCGGCACTGAGTAGAGGTGTTCCGGTGAGTTTTTTTTCTTCGTGTCACACACATTGACAAGCTCCGTGCGGCCGTGCTCGATTTCCCATTTTATCTCGTCTTACCAGAGACATTCATTGTATTCCTAGTAAGCTTTGTCCTTCGTACTATACTAATTGCTTACTAAGATTGTTCGAGCTCGTTGCTGTTGAGTCAAGCGGACGCGACACAATTGCTCTCCGACATGCTAGATTGAAGGCAGGAACAATTAGGGACCTTATGATACTTACTGCCTTTTTCATATGTATTGTCACTCGCGACTTCTGTGATTTTTGTCACACAGAACACCTCAAAATATAAAAATCCCCATATCTCACTCAATTCTTGACCGTCTTGCATGATCTAAGTTGCTAAATTCATATTTTAAGATTTGTTTCAAACTACAACAAGGATGAAGAGAAATTAGCAAATAATGAGTGAGATATGTCGTAAAAGGCCGATTTTAGACACTTTCTTCATGTGCAGTTTTTCCTGCCCTCAGACTGGGTGCTACAACAGACCAGACTGTACCAGAGTGGTGCTATTGGCATAATATGAATTTACAGACATCAGTTTTCCTAAGAATAAATTAATTTTGAGGTCTGGGGGCCCTTGAGAAAAGGTAGGTTTGAGCTCAGCTCAGACATGTATCAAACCAGCAGATACAACACAGAATATAGCTCAAAGTCAGTCTGTAAATATAAAATAAAATAAGTATATCATTTTGGACTTGCTTGTAGGACTGTAGAAGCAGGGATGAGGGCAGGAAAAACTGCACATGCAATATGTGTCTAAAATCGGCCTTTTACGACATATCTCACTCATTCTTTGCTCATTTCTCTTCGTCCTTGTTGGAGTTTGAAACGGATCTTAAAACTATGAGTCTAGAAACTTAGATCATGCAAAACGGTCAAGAATTGAGTGAGATATGGGGATTTTTATATTTTGAGGTGTTCTGTGTGACAAAAATCACAGAAGTCGCGAGTGACAATACATATGAAAAAGGCAGTAAACACTTACAGCTAGTTGCAAAATTGTTGGCAATCACGTGATTTCACCACTTTTCTCGCCATGAGAGCCTCAAAACACAGATAAAATCATATCTCACCCAAATCTCAACGGTTTCACATCATCTAAGTTGCTAAATTCATCTTTTCGAAAGGGCTTTCGTTTAGGAAAAACGATCGAGAAAATAGAGCAAAAAAGGACCCCAAAATGGCGAAAATATCGTTTTTTGCCTCTTCCTTGCATGTGCATTTTTTTCTGTGATCCCTGCTGGTCCAGCACCTCCCCAAAGCTATCCAGAATGATAATATGATTATAAAATGAATTTACAAGCTGAGTTTGAGTTGAATTGTGTACCAGAATGTGCTGCTTTGAGGCATGCCTGAATCACTCAAAACTCATCATTTCCTCCTAGCCTCCCAGGCTCCAGGAAAAATTCTTACAGGCCAGATTCATGCATGTAAATTCATTTTAGGTGTAATAGACTAGGTTTGTGCACTAGCTAGGGCCTCAGCATCCACTGGTGAGCTGGGAAGATGCTGTCTAAAATGATGCATACAACCAGAATCTCATGTTCAGGCCAGCTCACTAGTGGATGCTGAGGACCTAGCTAGCACATAAGCCTAGTATATTATATCTAAAATGAATTTACATGCATGAATCTAGCCTGTAAGAATTTTTCCTGGAGCCTGGGAGGCTGGGGGGAAATGATAAGTTTTGAGTGATTCAGGCATGGCTCAAAGCAGCACATTCTGGTACACAATTCAACTCAAACTCAGTCTGTAAATTCATTTTATAATCATATTATCATTCTGGACAGCTTTGGGGAGGTGCTGGACCAGCAGGGATCACAGAAAAAAATGCACATGCAAGGAAGAGGCAAAAAACCAAATTTTCGCCATTTTGGGGTCATTTTTTGCTCTATTTTCTTGACAGTTTTTCCTAAACGAAAGCCCTTTCGAAAAGATGAATTTAGCAACTTAGATGATGTAAAACCGCTGAGATTTGGGTGAGATATGATTTTATCTGTGTTTTGAGGCTCTCATGGCGAGAAAAGTGGTAAAATCACGTGATTGCCAACAATTTTGCAACTAGCTGTAGAGCGACCGTGTAATTATTTTAATTATTTTTTCTAAAAAATTATGCTGCCGTATGCGCCATATAAGCCGTATACGTGCCTCCCGTATGCGTATAAAGGTCTGAGTACTCAAATATACGGTCGTATCTATACGGCCGTATCCGTATAGAGTCTAAATTATACGGCCGTATCCGTATACGATACGGTCGGAACCCTAGCGATCACTGTAACGTAGACAGAACGTACCTACATGAAATGTCTGCGAAGAGAAATCGAAAGCTTTCTATATACTAGCCATGTATATCAAGATACGGGAGCTGAAGTGCTTCGAGTTAGTTTTGAGAATTCACAGGCGCGTACAGTGCGTAGGTAGGGGTAGGACTAGATACCGTATAGGGAAATTTGAGGGTTCAGTACGGACGATGCCGTCCGTTCGGCGCCTATTGAGATCTTTGTGCTCATTATTCATCATTCTTGTCCAGCCTGGGATTGATAACCCCTATACTTGTCTCACTCCCCACATCATGATCAATCATCACCCACCACGTCCCTCATGTCTTTGCGCTGCTTTCCCTCTGACTTCTCGCCTGCTTCTTAGCTTCTGTCCGCGGATCTTTGACTGAGTTCAACTGGTGAACGAATAGAATCCAACTTCCAGCTTTGGTGCTGAGTAGGGAGAGACACGCGACTGACTCGGCTTTGTCAGTTCCCGGCTTTTCGATCATGCTTCTGAATTTCTGTCTGTACTGATCATGGCCCTGCTATCGATCCCTGTATACCTCCAGGATGCCAAGAACGGTAACTGAGTACGTGGTGTGCTTTCCCGCCGACGTCATCAGAGATTCTCTGGTATATCCTAGGAAGTATCACGGTTATAAGCAGTCTATATCATCCTCTGATTTCCAGGTGTCATGCACCGACTCATGAACTTGCAGATGTTTTCCTCTATACTCCTTTTCACAAGTGGGCGAACGCAGTGGAACGACTAGTTGCTGGGTGTTCTCCGATCTCTTCTCAAATGTGACTGTGCTTCAAAGTCAATGCTCACCTGTCATGTATTCTGCAACAATTTTAATGCGTCGCTGAAATCTATTCAAATTGTTTCTATACTTGAAACAGCTTACGGTATGGTCTCTTCTATTGGAGCAGCTCGAGATTCAAGGCGAACTAAGTTACCTGAGACACATGGATCAGACTTCACCGAGACGCATATATTGCTTTGGATGCAGAAAGATACACAATAGCAACGTTTTAAGAATCGGCGATGCAAGGTACAAGGTTCAGCTAAGTACACAATGAAGGTTTGGCCAAATTCCCCAGATGACACATCCTATTCGCCCACCATAAGTTCCAACTTTTCTGATACTATCTTCAAGCTATCGTTCAAGATGCAGTGTAATGGATCCACATAGATTGCATGAGAGCTCGGCGACGGGTTCCTAACGTTCCACACCCGAATCAGAACGTAGACGTGTTTCTCTCCATCTTCGGCAGGTTTGTCGTAGTTGTCAAACATTGATAAGCCCTGAAACACCGCCGTAAGTAAGCTGACACAAGGAATAGAGAAACGAATCACGATTTGCAGCTGTCGCTTGCTCATAGAGAATGGCTCACGAGATCCACTCGATGTCGACTTCACTTCGATATGGTACGTCGGATGAACTCCGTTCCACTGTTCGACCGTGTCTGGGTCATCTTCAAACAAATGAGCCGACAGAATACCTTCGCAATCCTTGTAAGTGAAATCAGCCAAGCTCGATTCTTCAAATGCATCAAAGCCTGGATAGTGACGACGAAGCTCGCTTGTCCAATTTCGAGGACCAAAGGTCGGGCCTATGACGGTCGACAGTAACTCGTAAACCTGACAAGATATTGTCAGTATTTACGGCCTCTCTGGAAAATTGATTACGGTACATAGCGCTCGCCAAGGAAACCGTTTACTTCCTGATACAATGAAGGCTGAGAAAGAGAGGGGTTGCAAATAGATGGAGCCTTGAAGTGGAGATTTGATGTAGTGATCGAGATATGAGGCGTGGACAGAGGAATCTCATGCGTATAAGTCTGATTGTCAATCGGATATTGAGCGTCAGCAGACCCATTCCCGTAACCAAGTACATCCGGCAGCAAGGACTGGGTAGGTGACATCGTAACGCTTCGCGCCATTGGTGACACGAAGCGGGATAGGTTAAGTGAAGTCAGTCTTCTGGAGCGAATCACAAGTTGTGATGAGTTCGAGAATTCTGGAATGGTCTGCATCACCAGGTCTATCTCGGTCTCTAGGGATGTCATGGAGAAGCGACTTTTTGAAGAAATACCGCTCGAAGATACCATACGATGCCGTTTTTGATCATGACCATCGCCACGACGTGACAATCTTGTAGAACGATTGGATGCTATGGACGATGAAACTCCGGAGATGTTCATCTGCAACCATTCATCATCTGCGTCTGCGGGGTGCATGAGAACGCTGCCGATCCCTTTTCCTCTCAAGATGGTGTCGAAGACCTCGCTCGGGAGAGTTACGCACAGCAGGAGCAGCTCGAGGTTGCAGCCGAGCATGTCTACCAAATGCTTGCATATGTCATGGTGGACGTTATGTACCGCATTCTTGTCAAATGGATGTAAGGCTGATTCGCTAACGTAAGCGACTATTGAGGACTCCTCTTCGCGAATTTGCAACAGCTCCGTATCCGTAGAGATGGTAGATACATCCTGAATAGAGAGCTCTGAGGAAATTCCATCGACTGCGAAGACGGACATCTCTTTGAGCTTGGAAAGGTATTCCAAATGTCTATCAGTGCGCCTTTTATTGTCGTAAACGAGTCTGTATTGAAAAGATCTATTATAACTCGAAGGGAATTCGCATGAAAGCTCACCTCTCGAAATCCTGGTATCTCCCGCAATAGGTAGCGGTGAGATCATCGTGAAGCCTCTGCGATCCCCGCAGTTCCATTTTGCGATCGATGCATTTTTCCAAGTAGTGCAGCATGTCATCAGAAGCGAGCTGAAGCAAGTCATTGATTTTTGGTAGGTCGGATTCGGTGTCGGAGAGCTCTAGCAGCGGAACTTTATCTCGAAATAGTCTGGCGTAATACCCTGTGTCGTCGGGAATATAAATGTCCCTAAGTTTCTGCAACCATATTCCTGTCTCAGAGTGATGCGTGGGGAAGATGGAAAGCTGTAATAAAGGCTGTGCTAACGATACTTTCAGCGCCCCACTCTTTACCAAGAGCGAGATTTTGATGATCCTTGCGCTGACGGCCTCGTGCACATCCTTAGTAATCCATTTATCCTTCCATTCTTCAGCAAGAATCTTGAGTTCATCAACCAGAATCGTGGGAGGAGCATCTACCAATCCTAGCTTCTCCTGAAAGAATTCTTCGAGCTCGCGATATACATGTAGAAGCGCAGTTTTTGAAGTCATGATACTGGGCCCGCTCCAGTAGACATCGGACATGCGTTTCCAATTCGACCCCTTCACTGCGTCAGACACATAAATCAAGGGATGTTCGCGGAAGGCCGCACTACGGACATTGCAGAAGGAATAAGAAGGTCTGCGATAGGGAATGTAATTCGATCCACTTACATGATACGTGCCTCATCCTCGTAAAAGCGAGCATCAAGTTGCTTATAAATCTGTATCACCTCTTTCTCGTTGATCAAATCTTGGCTTTCGTATTGAATGAGCAACTTCACAAAAAAAGCGACATCTGGTTCCACAGTCACGCCAACCAAGCGGAGGAAGTCCCAGGCACTGGACTCGGGATCAGCTACCGGAACAAAGGAAATCCCGCCGCATCTGGACATCATGCCTCTCTTCAAGCACATGGAATCAAGGGTGCATCGCCTACCATCGACCTGCGAAACAGGATGCTGTCCAAGCTCCTTGAGCCATGTTACACCTGGCCGGACTGGCAAACGAGTCCAGAAGTACTTGAGAGCTTCGAGGGTCTCCGAAAGCCTTGCTGTCGTTAGCATTTTCTTGAATTCTGGAGATAAATGCAGGTTGATAAGGCGAGGAGCTGTATTTAGGTGAAGTTCATCGTGGAGCCAACAGAGCCAATCTTTGCTCTGGCGATTTTCGAATTTTTGAATATAGGCGTAGTGAACGAAACGGGCAGGAGAGGGAAGAATACGACGCAGCATTCCCTTATCGCTGGGCAAATCCAGATACAAGTCATTTCCAGTGCTAGTCATACCATCTTCGTCGACAACGAGGAGACGACCGGAAGGGGACGGTAGTTCCGAACTTGAGAAGCGATTGACGAAGAAAAACGATGCATTGGAGACGTGCTGCTGTACCGAAAGCGGGCCCTTGTAGTCAAGTATCCTTTCTGCAATATAAACCAAATCTACCTGGCGCACACCCAGAAGGCGATATAGTTCGTATTGCCGAGGGGATGAAGATGGATGGACTCGGTGATGGATCCGACGGAAATTAACGTGATTGGGTATTCCGCTGACGTCTGACTCGAACACGAATTTCGAGGCGTCGCGTACTCGTGACCAAGACCCATCATCTAGTGGCAGAATTCTCGCTTCCGACATGTATTTGTTAAACTGAAATCGGCTCCGTTGATAGCTTCGGGACAACTCAAGGCATACAGTCTCATGCCATGCATTGTTGCGTGTCGAAAGGTACGTTGTATCCATAGCGGCGATGGCTGACAAAAAGTCTTCTGATGTCATTTTGCGAACACCGAGCCGCTCGAGCACTGGTACATCTGTAGTTGCATCGTATTCGTCCGACAGGTACCAAAACTTCATAAACCTTTCTTCAATTAACGGGCCTCCTTTGTAGCGATATATAGATGGGATGCGAAGGACCTCGTTAGGCCGTCGGAGAACATTGTTATGGTCCTTGACGACCTGCATTGTCCGGAGAATTTCGAGGAGTCCTTTTTCGACTGGAGAGAAGAATGGATCAGCAATCCCGTTCGGCAGGTATCGTATCCATTTATTTTGCAGATTGCTTCGCTCCTGAAAGGACCGAATAGCGGCAATAAAAATGTCAACGATAGTATTTCGGATATTCAGATTCCAAAGCGAGTCGACAAGTATGTCTTCTCTGCTTGACGATGTTAGGAAATCACCGTGAATTACGAACTATATATCCGCTGTGATCAACATGCATGGGATGATCTGTCAATATAACTCACGTTAAAGCCAAATTTTCGGACGGGAAGGAATGCATGCACATCTTGCGGGCGAACACGTGGTCGCTGATTCTCGTCGACGGGAAAGGCAAGGACAACTTCGGTACTGTTAGCTCCTCTTCCCGCGTCATTAGGCACGTTGGACATATCTATGGTTTGCTTGAACATGAAATACACATCTTTGAGCAGAA
Source organism: Sanghuangporus weigelae (assembly GCA_033182465.1). NCBI lineage: Eukaryota > Fungi > Basidiomycota > Agaricomycetes > Hymenochaetales > Hymenochaetaceae > Sanghuangporus > Sanghuangporus weigelae. The sequence continues at coordinate 2,977,303 of CP137319.1, read as the reverse complement.
GAACTCCATTCTGGGTATGGGTAAGCTGGGTGAATCCCATTCCGAGGTCTGTACGCCCGATGTTAATCAATTTGGTCGCTCCTTTGCTATCGATTCTGATCTTGAGTTCAATCGAACGTAGCTTTGTTAGAAAGAGCAATAGGGAAGGATTTATTGCTGATATCATGTCGTTGAATGCAGTAATCGGGCGGTTCTGTCGGGATGAGAGATCCAGGTAGAAAGTCGTCCATCCAGACTTTGACCTCCTAGAAGTATCCCAGATAGGTGCTATCATTCCAAGCCTCTCTTTCCGATCGAACTTGAATGTATACGGTCCGGACGCAACGTGTACGATATCCGCAATTTTGAATACAGACTTGAAGCCTGATACATACACCATTAGTTTATCCAAGCTGGCATGAATCGAAAGAGTATGCTTGCCTATTCCCTTCTCACCTACGAGTATGAAGGTTAGCCTAGCTATCACAAGAAAACTGCAAGCACAGATCATACCGATGAAACCGGAGATATTCTTCTTCGTACTTGCACCGATTTTGCAAATGGCACGGACGTTAGACTCCGAGAAACCCACTTCATTGCAGCTCAGCGTGATGGCGAAATTGGTGATGCTTATACACAACGTGGGTATCGCTTCCTTGTACTCATTGTCTTCTGCGTTCTGCACGAACTCAAGGAGGAAGTGTGTATCCGTGTTATACAGTTGGTCGGTCAAGCTGAGCGTGTCAGATCAGGTTTCATCAAGGACAAGCTCGAGAGAGCTCACAGTTCTAGGGAGCGCTCGACGCACTCAGAGAGCACGGACGGGGCTTCCTTGTCAAGCTCTAAGCTCCGACGAATATCCTGAATGACTTCCATGATAGATATCTGGTGTCACGATTTGGCAGCCAGCCAGGCCATACTTATATGGAGCCCAAGCGAACCATTCCTCAAACCATAAGCCAGTGCTAGAATAGGAAGAAGCGCTTAATGTGACAGATGGCTTGTCGTGTCCTTCGATAGTGTGGCGCACACAGCGCAACAGCATGTCTGTGAACTATAAAACTCGAAGTTCATGCATAGGCCCTAGTTAGCGAATAGAACAGAAGTATCGAGTCATAGTGGACAGGTACCATCTGGGCGCCCTAACAGTATTCGCAAGACACGTGTATTCCCACGACCACGGCCAGGCGCCCATATCGATTCGCGTGATACCAACTTTCATATCGTGGCTATCGATGTAAACGGTACCCTCGGATCGAGAGTGCTGTAGAAAGCGTGTCAACAATGGACTCAATAGTCATTCTCACCGCGAGCCGATTCAGCTAGAGGACAAATGAGTCTTTTGGTCCCTCGGACCACCATCAGATGCATACAACTGTCTTGAGCTGTTTATACTTGAAAATGATGAATTCAAGTTGCAGGCTGGTCCAGTAATAAAGACATCACAGACTCAGATAGTGAAGGAAAGGAGCAGAGCGTCCTTCGGCTTCATCGGTTCGCAGTACGTCCATGATAAGGACTACAAGCTCGAATTGCGCATCCTGCCTTTAGATTGGGTAAGAAACTTAGTGAAAAATAGCCGGGCGTTCCATGTGAACCGCGAACCTATATTTTCTTCAGCCAAATCAGGAAGGGACAAAGCAATGACTACTGACACGAGACGGACATGGATTTGCACAAAGTCGTCATTCGCGAAGATCAAACCTCATGTAGTTAGAGAACATAATCGTAATTGTTATAAATGAAAGCCACACGGGCAAATGAAGAACAGGTTCAACAAGACAAGAAAACTGCGCCCGCAAACGGGCACAAACAAATACTCATTATAAGCTTCGTTCTTCAGCTTGTTGCTTCCCAGAAGCGCCTCTTCAACTTCAAAGGAACACGCCTTAGTCCAAATGCGGTCCCAACGAGACCCGCCTGACCCATAACGCGCTCTTCGTAATCACTCTTGTTCTCTCCAGGTAACATGTTCGGTTCGACTTCCCACTCGAGAAGCAATGCCGACAAGAAGGACAAAGCTTCAGTCTGAGAGAACTTCCGACCTTGACAACAATTGGATTTAGAAAGTTGGCGCAGGCGTGACTGTCCGACCACGTACCAATACACGCTCTAGGTCCAAAGCCGAACATTCCAATGTCGTGCTCAGAGACATTCTCCCATCGTTCCGGTCGGAATATGTCTGGATCCTGGAATGTATCCGGGTTGCGGACTACACTGCAACGATCAGTCGCAGTTTCATAAATGTTATGAAGCGAACGCACAAATCCCAACCAGGTCGAACATTACTAAACTTCCATTCTTCAAAAACATCTTCTCCGATCGCGGACGGGCAACATCGATCATAACATCCTCAGTGAGCTGGCGCGGAATGAATGCAGCTGACGCTAAGTAACAGCCGTTAAGTAAAAAGAGAACAAAACGAAGGGCTATTTTCGAGCTCACGGCAAAGCCTTTGCGCTTCCCAGAAGCAGGATAAGGCGAAAGAAAGGCTGCTTTGATCGACAAGGTCCTTCGCGAGAGTGAGTTCTCTTGCGTTCAAGATGTGGTCTACGACGTACGAAAGGATCACATGTAGAAAACACTTTGCATATCTCTTCGTAAGCCTTCTGCTGCTTATCTGGGTAAAGCGCTAGATAGCCCAGAGTCGTCACTATGCCGCTAGAAGTCGTTTCTGATAACGTGTCAAGACTTCGAGCATGAAATGCCACGGAGGATGTTAAACTCACCGTGACCAGCAAACAAAAGAGAAAACATATTTGCTACCTTTATCACGAAAATTCGATTCGTTAGACACTGCTGATTCGAAGAAACGTGTAAGATACACACCACGTCACATTCATCTAAACCGTTCCTATCTCCGTTAACCCAAGATGATACGAGGCAATTGAGAATGTCTGTAGGTAGCGCGTCCTCGCCAGATTCACAGCTAATGGTCTTTCGGCTCTCAATAAGATCGGTCACAGTAGACGCGACGATCTGCCATGCCCGATTCATGCGGTGCAGCCTAAATAGTAGAGGATGATGAATTCTTCGTCACGCAAGTCGGAGAAAGTCACGTACCGCTCGAAAGGTAGACTGTATATCCAGTTCGGTATCACAAGACGTGGGATGAGTGTCTCTGAGACCAATCGGAGTGCGTCCGGGAAGTTATCGATTTCCGAACAAGTTGCTGACCAAGGAGTAGAGAATGCGAAACCACAGCGGCAGATAATGATAAACGTAAACTTCAGTGAAAGTGAGTAAAGCGAACTCAGTTTCAAACGACACCGGGCAGTATACCTTCAGGATGAGTGAATTGATTTCGTCAAAGACCAACTCATTCCGGCGAGTCCACCCTTCAGTATCTATCATTTCTTGATAAGCGCTCCTGACCGTCTTCCATACTTCGGAGTATCTGAAGGCATTCTTCACCGTAAAAGATAGCCCAGGCAAGAAACACTCAACTCACGTTTTGTTATTGAAGGCGGATGACACGATTCGTCGATGACGCCGCCATACATCTCCATTCGCGGAAGTGACGCTGTGCCCCCATAATCTAGGTGGAACTTAAGAATGTCAAGCAACAAAAAAGGCGATAATAAGCACCTAGCTAGGGTGAGATCTTGCGGCTTCTCTAGATGTACCTTATTCTCGGCGCTGAGCAGTTGCTTCATCACATCTAGTGAGCTGACATAGTACGCGGGACTGCCTATCATCCAAGGAACAAAAGCTATGACATCGTGTGATCTGTTAAAGTACGCTGTGCAACTTGTTAGACGAGAATTCGTCAAGTACAAACTGGAAATACCTTCGTGGCGCCATTTCCAGAACCACTGAGTGCCGGGATTTAGCGAGCACGAGGGCAAGACCGCACCGAGGGTACTTATTGGAGAGAACAAGGGTCTAGGACCCGGAGTAAAGTTAACATCCTGTACCTTTTTGAGCTCGGACGCATCAAAAGCATGATTATTTCCTTTATGACGCACCAAAGGACCGCGCAGAAGCTTGAAAACACAGAATGTGGATATTCCAATGGCGACAGGCAGGAACAGAGGCATCGCAGTTGGAAGGAAAGGAGCGACGTGATATCGGTCTGTCTGGCTTCAACTCCAGCTTCGCCGCAATCCATCTTTCGTTGGCGACCACTTCTGGTAATTATCAAAATTGCTCATACAGGTTACGATTGCTGCATTCTGCGGGCATCAGGGAGATCAGTATATAGAAGTAGCATCGAACGCAATCCCGGAATAACCGAGCTCCGTTGGATGAAGTTTCCGTCTCCCAAGAAAGAAAAAACAAGGTGTGAGAGCTATTAGCTGCACCAAAATCGATGCCATCTGGAATGCAAACCTCGTTCAACGGTCGTCTGAAACGTCGCATCAATTGGCAAGTCCTTTTGTTTACGCAACAGCAGTTCCGACGCATCACAGATTCAGACTTTCAGGATGGAGAATAGGGTTCGAGGGGAAACTCGGAGTTATCAATTTCAGTTGACAACTTGGTGGTTTCCCACGGGGTTGACAACGTTGACAACTCAGATGGCCGAAAATGAGCATGTGGAAACTGTGGAAACTCAGATTTGGTAGCAGTCGGTGTAGGACTTTTGTGAGCAAGAAATATACAGTTTTTCGACCCAAATTAGGGTATTATGTCATGATGCATATAAGTACTGAAAAAGTCGGAAATCAATTCATCAATGGCTGTCCGAAATTTTTCATCAGAGGAACTCAGTAGTCAAAGTGAAGCAACCAGATATGGACTTGGGGAATGAGGGACTGAGGAAGATGTAGTCGAATTATGCATTTTGTCAAGCATCTCTTATGATAATAAACTACCCCAACTCATTCATTTCACCTTTGTATTCGTCCTGAAGGCAGGCATGATACACTTTCGACTGTATGTAGCATGCATGCTACGCTACGCTACTAGCAGAGTGCTTACAAAGCGGGAAAATGCTTATAAAGCAACACAACTGCTTTATTAGGCAACTTATAGTACATTTCCCACTAGGGGTTTCCACAGTTTCCACACTGTTGAAAACATTTCCACATGACCTCCTGACTTAAGCACTCTGTTGTCCACAGGCGTGTTTGAGTTTCCCCTCGAACCCTAATGGAGAACCTCAACCTGTGGATGCGGCAGAGGCCGACTACCCCGTGCACGAACTCGAACACGTGCCCATGCAGGCCAGGCCGCCGCGCGGAGTTGAGACGACAACTATATACCATGTCCGACCTGAGAAATGGAGCGGATAACTTGGACACCCAACGAAACATCAGTGCAGAATGGCAGATGAATTGAAAGTTCTTCGTGATATCATCTCGTCCTCGATGGATGACATCTCTGCCGTGTGTGAGGCAGCTGGGACAACTTTCCCTTCTCTCAATGACCCAATTCATCCATCCGAATTCAAGCCAGAGGGAATATGCAATAACCCAATTGTCTCGCACTTCATCTGTCTCACTGTGTCCGCAGCGACGTAGTTGATCGGGACTGTTCAGCCTCCTCCGGGCGCCGGCCTTACGGGTAAGTCATCGTGATACTTTCATTCTCACTTCTAAGCCCTTACCTATCCTATTTCAGTATACATTTCCAGCTGCACGCCAAATCACAATGGCGGAAAATATCGCAGAGGTTCTTCGTGATGCTGGTCCAGGGATAGGGACAGTACGGTCGCCGTTGCGGAACATTCTCGTAACTCATTCTTGTAAAAAGTTGTATAGGGTCTCCCTGTGCATGATATAGACTCCAAGAGTGGAAACAGTGTTACGAAACTCCTTACAGGCCACGAACTTGAGTACCACTGCGATTATCTGCATAAGCTCGAATTCTTAGGTACTCAGCAACAGAACATTGGTTTCGGAAAGTCGATCCTGATATTTTCACCTACAACCTACTTTCGTCTCTTTTGGACTCAGGAAAGCTGTATACGATACCTAAACAAGATTCCTTTTCGAAGTCGCTTCACAGCCAACGTAACAAGCACGAGAATGCGAAGGGAAATATGGGTGAGCCACTGGAAACTCGCTCATTTCCCTCGTCATGAATAGGACAATTCCACCAATGATTGCTTAAAGTCCGGATCTTAACTCGTGGAGGTTACGACAGATCTTAATACAAAGTTCTCCGAGGAGCCAAACTGCTCAGTTTGCCAGAAATCGTTCTGTACGACTGATACACTTTTTGAGTTCTTCGATAGACCGACGGAGGAGTATTGCCGCAAGAGATTCGCCACAGTAATGGCCGGTGCAACAGAACCCACACTCCAGCGTCCATTCTGTCAGGTAGGCTGAATATTTAAAGATGGTTTTCAAATCTGACGGAGACATTAACTTCAGGTTCTGATTACACAAGCCTGCCTGATGGAGGCATCGTAGTTGATATAGGCGGGGCTTAGGACAAGTCGCACTTGAAATTGCGAAAGCGCATCTCAGGCTGCAAATAGTCATCTCATCGAAGACAGACCACTAGTTATTGAGCAGGCAATGATGGTACGTATAGGAATGCTTTACTGCCAAGTACCTGCTCATGGCAACCGCAATGGATGATTCTCATCTCGTAACGAAGATGAATGTTCCGTGGTTCAACGGAGCACTTTGTTATATACAGTACATGAATTTATGGGGATAAAACGTCATTATACATGTGACCTATTACGATACAAACGAACACGACTCATAGATCTTCGCAAGCAAGATCAGGCCATGTCCAGATGCTCTTTCGTCTTGCTGTCATGAGACGGGTACGGTCCTTCGAGTTCGAACGCGGTTTCGCAGACTGCTTCATTCTTAACTCCAGATTCAGACAAAAAGATACGCAGGAGAAGGCGTAGGTTGATCGTAGCGATGAGTGATTCAGTGCAGGCTATAGCTATCAGCGGCAGAGTGTCCTGTATGATCGGGAGTATTTAGTAAGAGCATGGCAAGTCGACCAAGGCCAGACGCACGTCTTCCCCGATACATAGTCCAACATTGATCATTCGAAGCACTACAAATCATAAATTAGGCGAAAATGGACTCTTGGACAAGCATTCTCACCCCAGGTCACCTTGGAAAAGTAAATAAAACGGATGTATTAGATCATTCCGAGCACTGCAGTCGATGACAGATAAGGAGACTTACAAGAATGAGGAATAGACCGTCTTCATATGCTACTTTCAGAATCTTCTGACTAGGCAAACGGGGACGATCCATAACGTTCCATACGATCAAAGCCACCACGTAGATGTCAAATACCACCTGGGGCAACCAAACACCGAGAAGATATCTCGGATTCACTTGATATGCGCATGCTTTCAATCCATCATTAAACATAGCGCTATCTGCATTTATGGACGTCGTGAGCTCAAAAGGGAGTTTAGAACTCGATGTCAACTTACTTGACATAGTACGGACACAGAGAATCAGAAATGATAACGCAGTAATGTTGAATACTATCGACCCAAGGCAGAGTAATCGGAGAATCTGCGGCTTCCGTTCCCAAAGCATGAAAGTTCGGAAAATGACGAGACCTACGCAACTAGTGAGCACAGAGGAACAAAGAAGTTGAATGTACTTACAGTGCCCGACTGCATCGGCAGTGAACATGAAGACGCTCGTAACGATTATCGTTTTTGCACACCTTCACGGTAGTTAGCAATCTAAACCGAGGCCAGTAGTCGCTTAGACTTGCTTGAACGGCCAAAATAAAGTTAAATTCGGTATTCTTATCGACAGTAGAAACAAACCGGCTCACCCAGTCCGTTGACAAACTTGTTGCTGAAGTTGAAGCTTGATACCAAATATCTCAGTGCTCATTCAGGACCATTCAGAAAAAAAAAAGAAAATAATCACAGTTTAGAGAGATCATCGTCGATGCAACCATTAAATACCGATATAGTGCATACGCGGTCTTCACTGCCGACATCTTAGATTTCCATATTGCCTTCCGTTCAGCTTCGAAGGATAGAGCCGTGTCATACAGAATGATCATTACAGCAGCGACTGTGGGGGCGAACCGACGGAAACAAGCTCAGGCAGGGACATCCAAGCTTTGAATTGTAGCTTGCATACCTGTTAGACACCGAGTGACAAAGAGCTTATTTCCGGCGTCCAGAAGAATCGCAGGCGCAGACGCGGGTAAGCCTTCCGCTACGCTTGACATGCTCGATAAGAGGCGATGAAGGACGCGAAGCAGACTCGGTTCCTGGCCCTTCACCTATATATGGGGTCGAAGGATCTCAGACGCTTGATGGTGCAGCTGCCTCCATCTTTTGATACGCAATTGCCAATTTCTTCTGACGTCTGAAATCATGATCGCTCGGACATCGACCAAAGATGGTATGGATTACATCTCTGTACAGGATAATACAGGTCTCGGGATTTTCACGGGACATCTCCAAAGAGAAATGAATACAACCAAGTGGTCACCCAGGAGACAAGAGCTGAGGTTCTTTTGCAGAGGTCTCCCTTCAGTTCTATCATATAGCTAGCCAGTCAATGGATGACGCGTTTACTGCATACTAGCAGTTAGCCTCAGTCGTATCTTTTCAAAGCTCTTGTGCTATCATAATCATGATCTCGACCTGAAAATTCTCGTTGAAAGGGGAAAGAGAACTAAATGTAATGCTCACCACCATTGAGTGATACAGGGACAGACGAAGACTCGGAGATTTCCATTTCATGTACTAAGTTCCCACGATTTCTAATCGTGACTTCTCTTCCACGTGGCGTTGATTGACCCTCAAACAATGATATACAAAATCGCATTCTCGGCAACAGGAATCGTAAAAGCGTAGCTGCGACGACGCAATACATCTTTCGTCTGCTAAATTGCAAAGCATGATGCGCATTACAAAGGAGGATACAATGGTTTTTGGCTCTGGCAAAAGCATTCCACAATCGGACAGCACCACAAGCGAGATTCCTTTGCCTCACAGAAAGGAAAATAGTTAACGCAGGTCGCCAAAAGATACGAATCTCTAGTTCCGTCATCGTATCCATGAGTGGTCCAAGGCAGTACATTAGGTTCAGGAAAATTAGTGTACTGAAGATGCCACTTGATGGATTCCCCGCTATTCTACGGAAGCACGATTGTCAGTATGGTAAACAAACATGAGTAAGAACCTAAACCCACCTCAACAAACGACGTAAGACTGCAGAGTATACCCGCTGTAATTAAGGAGCATTATAGCTCGAGTAGGCGGAAATAGGCTACCGCTAGCCTTGCCTTCCGGATTCACTGAGCGAGTACGTAAACTATTTTCCGATGAAGCATAAGGTCAAAACAATACACACATGTGCCCGGGACTCCTGATGCAAGTGCATCAAATGCATCATGGACTAGACTGTTTGAAGCGAACAGCCGATGTCATTGTAGAGCCTTGCGGCAGTCGACTCTGACAAAATGGAAGATTCCAACAAAAGCACAATATTGGCGACCTATTTTCATCTAGTGAAGGTCCGTGCGGTCATGGAATAAAATCACCTCGAGCAAGTGAGATTTTAGATAGTTGAGAAGATGCGCACCGGTATGAAAGTTATACACGATCCTGTCCAATAATGCTGAGGTTCCTATTAAGAGACAGATAGCAAAGTAACTACGTACAATGCAATCGTCTTTCAGCAGCCTGGGCGATTCCTATGTCCGACAGACCGCATGCGGAATGCGAATGGCGAAGCGATTCTATTGATCCACGACTGCGAGAGATGCGAAACCATGGGTGTGATAATAAGCGACTATGCTACGTCTGCCTCCTATCCTTGAGAAAAGTTCGTTCATGAGTCAGTTCCCTGCTGGAGACTGATGATTTCAGGGAAAGTGTCAGGAAGACGGCATGGCCAAATCGAACTCTATCCATCTAGAACACACGCCTAACCGGGGGCCATCGAGTCGCACTCGCAAGGCCATTACATGGTAATCTTTTCTGGAAATGAAGTTCGCCATGTCATATGTTCCCGTTCTTCGTAAGTGTTTTCATGAAAATAGCAGCTCCATTCTTGTCAAGAGAAGTTTACCGTTTCGGGACACTTCCAGACAAATTCCGACCTGAGGAGTGCTGGCAGCTATGTTAGGTAGCGGTGGAAGAGTCAGAGGGAGAAGATGATACGATCATGAGAGCAGCAGCAGGAAGAACTCCCGTTTTGTCCGACTCTGTTCACGCGATGTGTCTCTTGACTCCTGCCACGATCTCTTCGTCGTCTCGACACATATAATTTATTGCGACTCTCTGCTAACAAGGTGCAGTAAATACGGCGAGGGACGGACAACTTGAAGTGCGAATAGATTTGCTGTGTAAACTAAAATGATGGCTGATGTGCACGTGCTCGCGGATAGTTACACGGACTCATTACACAAGCCAAGCCCTTCCTGATCCCCTCTTCGTCGACGACGACCATGGCATTTTCCCTCCCGCCTTTCTCAGGCATCCTGCTCGCCATGTTCATGGCGGTGACGTTGAGCAGAGCGGGCTCTCTCGATGCTCGTGCTCCTCAGGAGGCCGATGACGATGATATCACGTCCCTGCATTTCTACACCCCAGTCCCGTCGTACACGATACCGCCGTGGTATAGCAGGACGAGCTCTGCTACCCAACCTACGTCCTCGGTCACTTTTGCGTTTGGTCCGATATCGAACATGAGTGTATGCGGACGCGGTGATATTACTTGTAAGCGTGCAGCGATGATCTCCTCTTGATTATTCATATGGCTCATCTTCTTGTGATAGGGTCGTATGGTGGAGATACATACTACATGATGGGCATTGCTGTTATGCCTGTGGAGCTTTCGGGTTCCAGCTCAGGCGATAGCTCGCCCACGGTTATTGTGATTTTGAACGGAGGATTGGCCGTTGGCTCTTACACCTGGTCGCCCGTGGACGTCCCTGCAGGTCAATATGTTATGGAGGTCTCCATCCCCAATGTCAACTCGCTATACTTTTCCGAGCCGTTTTATATCGTTGATGGATTGGATACCTCATGTCTGGAGAGCACGTCCTCTAGCGCCTTTTCGTCAGGTACAGCAGGCTCAAGTTCGTCTCCAGCAACTGCCAGCTCCTCGTCTGCGAATTCATCATCCGCTGGTGATGCCTCGGGTGTTCCTGCTCTTGGTGCTGTGAGTGATGGCTCATCCTTGTCCTCTGGTGGGATCGCAGGAGTCGTGATCGGAGGAGTGATCTTCGTGGGAGCTTTGATCGCCATCTTAATTTTACTCCGACGGTGCCGGTCTAACAGGTCCGCAGGCGCTCCACGAGGCGGCTTATTCGAGAAACGGCGTCCAAAAGGTGCAATAATTATCAGCAGTAGAGGTGGCTCCATTTCCTCTGCTCATGGCATTCCTGCCCGAGGCATGGGCTCAGGGTTTGGGGTGGGACCGCACTATAGTTTAAATGATCCATCACGAAGTGATGTAGGACACGGTATATCTGAAGAAAATGTCAGATCGCCATCAATTACTGGAGAGAAACCTGTTGGCCACGCACCTGTGGACTTTGGAGCGTTTCCTCCAGCTGTCGTGCATCGTTCGACCCACGCATATCGCGATTCGTTCGGTTCAGCGGTGTCTGGATCGACTACTGCAGCAGGTTCGCCTGTCGTTGCAACAAATCACTATAGACCGTCGAGGCAGTGGTCATTGCAAAGTACTTCAGACCCTTTTGCCTCTGGTCCACCAACACCGAGTCCCCGTGCCTCCGGAGACTACCACGGACCACCGGACAGCCAAGTCCCCGTAGCGCTTTTCTCCCCATCTTCTGTCGCATCCACTCCGCATACGTTCGGGTGGCCCGGCGTACCTCGCGACGTCTCCATTGCTTCTTCCTCGTCGCCTGATCTGGCATACGAACCAGAGGTAGCCTCGCCTTCCGGTCCGGCGGCTGCTCCGACAGCACACCGTCGTGCTCCGCCCGTACCGCAGGCTGCTGTGCCAGCGTCGATATATCAACCGCGACCTCGTGGGAAGTCGGCGTCGGCACGCAAGCCTGTTCCCGTATACGTTCCCTCCGCAGGTGAGGCCGTCGAGCTCGTTGAGACTCCAACGCCGCGTTCTGCCGCCAGCGGAGCTGGGCCATACTACGATAACACTTCTGGTCAGCACTCCAGAGTGTCTCTTGGACAATCATCCTCTACAGGCAACGACTGGTCGTCCGCTGCGGCTCATTCGCACTCTTCACCATCTGGCGGGTCGCATGGTTCTTTCCTGTCCGAGACGAGCCGACGTTCTATCCCCGGTTTCGCGGGCCGCGAGGATATTCCCGAGTTGAACCACAAGTCGAGCTTCGGTGATCGTCAGATGCATGTACTCATGCCTGATCCTCCGTCTCAGCAGATGCAGTGATCTGGCTGTCATGTCCAGGCAACCAAAATCCTTTGCTCGTCTTTAATATTAGGACTGACTTCTCTGGATTGAGTTTGTCGGTCCTTCAATCATGCTCATTCCGCAGATTGTATATAGTACGGACGATTCTTTTTGCTATGTACTTGCTAATCGTTCTATCCCGCGGTTCTTCGCTTTTTCTTCGATCATTATTGTCCCCAGGGAAGGTTTCCTCGAGTGATGACACCATCCTCCGCTCTACCCATTCTTCGTGGTCTTTACTCAGTTTTTATTCTCGCTATTTGGAGGTTCGGAGGTATATTTGTTTTGTGGTGCTGCGAACTAATTATTGTACTGGGTGAATAGAAAATCAGATCTACTGAGTGTACTATGCATGCATGTATTCAAATCAGGATTGCAAATACAACGCAAGACCAAAATTTGTGCAGTCTGAGACGAACATATATGCTGGGAGGCCGGATGGAAACTCGATTCACATGTCCTTTGGTATTTGCTTCTTCACACGATTTATCTCATATGAATGCCTTGCTCTTTGTTTCTCTCATTGATGCGATGTGGACTGTAATAATAACGAACTCTCGCAGTCTACAAAAAACAAACGCTCACGCATAGATTCCTTACGCTTGCACGGGCATTATACTATCCGTATACTATCCATGTTCATTGCAAGTGTAGGTAGGACCAAGAAGGAATCGTATAAAGTCCCTACCATTGCAATAAACCGGCCACTCTTCTCCCTAGAAGAGCCGCACCGGCGCCAGAGCAATGACTTCAAAACCAATTATAATTGCTTCATATACTCGGTGCGGCTCCAGAGCAATGACTTCAAAACCAATTATAATTGCTTCATATACTCAGTGATGAGTGAAATATCTCATTGCCCGTATCACGGGTTTCAAGCGCATCCCAGGACCGTAGCGAATACGTCAGGTCTGCAAATGAGAACAGGTCAAGTTGTCACTTGCTGATGCGACGTAGTATCCGCTGAAGCAAGCACTTGCAGCTTGCGATGAGCTGCTTTCGTGACTAGCCTTTCTCAGAAAATAATGAGGTGTGCTTTACGCGGGATTATTTCTGAAATAATTAATTCGAACGCAAGATACATACGAAATCTTTACCCTTACTTTGACAAGTGTATAAGCTCTCTAAACATCTGTCGCGTGGAAAATTTACATAACAGGAATCGTTCTGAAGCCGTAGTTATAGCGAAAATGAAGAGCATATGAATTAGACACTTGAAGTACTGGTCGTCACCTCACCAGACTCAGACTTCTCGAACTTCTCGAACTTCTGGAGGCAAGAACATAGTATCAAACAGTAGTTTAGCAAGTTGGGAAAGATTTAAAGAAAAACTCACATTCTGTGTATCACTGTCACCATCAATTCTGATATCGACACGGCATTCGATAGGTCTTGGAATCGATGCCTAAATTCGAAATTAATGGCATGAGCGTATAACCCTTTTAGACCCGAACCTTGGATTCAACATCTGAGGTAACGTTTGATTCCTCAGTCCGATTAGAGGAAAAGTCTCCAAGGCGGAAACTAATGCCCGCTGCGGCTGTTTCCTGAGACTGGCGAAGGCTCGCTCGAGCGTTCAAACTATGTAGATTCGTCAGTTTCCAAGATGAGCCTGCTACACTGAGATGACGAACGAAGCAAGCATGCAGTTGAAGTACACTGGAAATACAAATTTTGTCAGTGAACTCGATCTTCTGGTTGAATGGAAGAGACTAACGCTTGGGAAGAAGAAGATCGGCTAATAAGTAATAAAGAGCGTGCGGTGCCACACAGACATTGATCAATGCCAATATCATCACAATGGATGTTACAAGGCCAGATCCGATAGTGTACATGACAAGCCGATTTATCAGGGAATCTGTTCTCTTGAATCCAGATCGGGACTTCCGCAGTAGCCAAATTAGAGCCACAGCGATCAGTGTGTCGGTAAAGGCTATGATGCAATTCATCGCGATCTCCGTCGGAATAGCGTTGAGGAATTGTTCCATTTGAAGGAAGCTGAATATTTGGCCATAATAAAGCGCAATGGCTACGAATTGAGCGAGGATCGATAAGGATAAAATGCCAGTTAATAGCCTGTTTTTGCTGCTGACTTCAAGAATGTGAGTCTGAGTAAACAGAACAGGGAGACCTCTGCTCACTGTACCAGACACGCCTGACAAAGATAGCTTGAACCATACCGTCAACAAAGGCTGAAAGTATTGCGCAGTGAAGTATCTCCCTGAAGTTTACCTTCAGTAAGCTCTGAATTCACAGTGATTAGACGATAACGCACCTCTGTACAAGTATTAGGTCTGCTAGATTTACAATTCCCTTCACGAAGGTTACATACATGACTTCCACTATGAGGACCTGGTGCGCTGTATCGAGTAACCACACAACACATATATACGCCTTCAACCAGTATCGGTCCGTCGTCCAGTATTTCTGGCAGGATAGCATCGGCTTAACGAGAAATAAAGTGTCCGGATATAATGAGGTGCTCACGTCATAGTATTGATACAGTTGGAGACAGCCAATGCCCCAAAGACTGGAAGTACGATGAGTTCTGGTGTTTGGAGTGTTAGCGGTGAAGAGACGCTTACGCTGAAGTGAAACTGAAAAGTATCTGCTCGGTTAGAAGGCAAATATGCGAGGGTCTTAAAGAGCTTACATCGCAGAAAGGAAGAAACATCCGAACTGTAATGACAGTTAGAAGCATATACAGGTGATTCTTGAGACTTACTGTACTGTCTAATTGTGTCGGAGGAGTGAGGTTTGTCGCATCCATGGTGAGAAACGTGTTTCACTATTCAATGCACGTTGTGAGGTGAGCCTCTAAAAGCCAGGACGGATGTTCGACCGTTGACGGGGTAAGAGATTTCCGCGCTATCTGTATAAATACTGTATCGACAGCACCGTATTACACTGATAAAGAGTAAATGTATCTAAATATGTTAGATACAGGTTGACATGATTGCTGTTGTGAACAGAGAATGCAGATGCTCCACTCCTACTTGATGCGAGTACTAGTATGTATGTACGTTCTCGACCAACGCGGACATCATGATGATTAGAAGTATTAACACAGGAGACCGAAGTAACAAGACGGCAATTGCGAGGTCCCTGTTAGCTGTCAGAATCTCGGGAAGTCAGATGGTGATGGACGATTTGGATGCACTTATGTGATTTGAGTCGCTTCCGAGTGAGTGACTGAACCTCACACACCGGGCAAAAACTCATTCCGCGCCCTTAGAAATTTTGATCGGAACGGGTGAGCTCTCATCCGATTGGCTCTTTTTCCATTCTGGGTAACATTTTCACGGTTCGAAAATGAGTTTTTGCCCGGTGTGTCAGGCTGTTCGGAAATTAGTCACGAGCCGCTTCGGCTCGGCCCGGGAGAGTCAAGCGATTTGCATGTAGCAGTACTTACTTACTTCACAAGGCATGGCTGTGTTAGCGATGTATTCTAGATTTTGATGGTACGAAGAAATATCAATCAATCATGATTACATGCTACTGGACTTCATGATGGGACTATCAATATCCTGATGTTTCTCCGCACCTTTCCTGTTTTGATATTTGATTTGCCGAATCACTAATCAAATCTTCATCTTGATTAGGTTGCGGAGTTCGAATTCACTAAAGTCTCGCCTCTTAGCTGTACCTAGAGCAACCCTCAACGTCGCTCCGCTTTTCTAACAGCCAGATTTTGCTTCGCATCTGCATCTGCATCAAGATGATTCTAGGTTTTGGAACACAATGGGATGCCAGGGAGAAGGCGAGTTGTTGTTTCCACTTACTCGTTCTCACCAAAACAGAACAAACAATAAATGGGTTATAGAACTGCTACGTCACGGGAGGATCTCAAGGACTTGGTCTTTCACTTGCTATTCTGCTTGCGAAGAAAGGTGCAAATGTAACCGTAGTCGCAAGAAACGTCGAAAAACTGAAATCCGCAGTTGACGAGCTAGAGGTGAGAGTCTGTGACAAGTGCTCGAAGTATCGCTTATTTTATACCACCTGAAATAGAAACATCGCACGCTTTCTGAACAGACATTCAGATATCATTCAGCACCCTTAAATACATCCGCCGGGTCGAATGCTGCTCTCGATGCTGAGTGCCTAGCCCTTGCCCAACAGAGCGACGGAGCATCCACCGTCCCGGACGCCTTTTTTCTCTGCGCTGGTTCCTCTCGACCGACGTTCTTCGTAGAAAATACAGAGGAGCATCTACTGAGCGGCATGGAGCAAGCGTACTGGGTACAAGCTTGGAGCGCCCACGCTGCTGTGAAGAAACTCGTACAAGAGCAGCAACCAGGCAAGATCGTGTTCATTGGCTCGACACTTTCGCTCATGTCTTTCGTCGGTTATGCGCCATACACTCCTGGAAAGCATGCTCTGAAAGGCCTTGCGGAGACTCTACGTTCTGAATGCATCTTGTATGACATCGATGTGCATATCTTTTTCGCGCCCGCCATGAGGTCACCTGGACTAGAGGAAGAAACTAAGACGAAGCCAGTGCTCACGAAAAAGTTCGAGGAAGACGACAAAATTCTTAGTTGTCCCGACGCGGCTGCGACACTACTTAGAGGCAAGCATGACACTCTAGCAGTACAAAAGTTTTTGTCTGATTTATTTCTGCTTCAGGCGTAGAACGTGGTGATTATTCTATCACTGCCACGTTGATCAGTAGGATGTTTTCGAACTCCAGTCGTGGCGCCGCGCCCTACACGAATGCGGTCATTGGTCCTATTCTGGACTGCTTTGCATGGGTGCGACTTGCGTTATCACAAAAATTTGCACGAGATTAAATTTGATTATAACCTATGACGGTAAGGCCATAGGCGAACATAAACCCTTCATAATCTAATATAATATCGTGCAAATTGTTGTGATGATTTTGGTATATACCTCGTCTTATCTGGCTAACGTTTTCACCAGATTGGCGTGCCTTTCTGGAGACGTGATTGCGACTCACAGATTCGTAAAAGTCGGCAGGAACATTGGGAGCACCTTAGGGCAATCGATCTTGCACCGAAGGCAAAGAAAGACTGACGCCGATAGCGCTTGCTTATACTACGGAACATTCCTTCCTGATTTCAAGTTTCTTATACTTGCTTTTGCTAGGTTCTGGCTTTCGCTTCCTGTATTAGTTCTTTTGGGAACTCCCTAAATTAGGACTACTTGTGCTACGTTCTGGTGCCACAGACTACTTACAACCGAAGCGCGAATCAGATAGCAACTCCTCGTTTCAGTATATAAAGGAGGCCATGACCTGGCTCTCACCTCTCACTTATTACCGGGACGTCTTTCAAAAGGAAGGCGGATCTTGAAGGAGACGATGCATTCTGAGCATGTTGCTTATCCGGTATGTTCAAGACGAACCGATCATTATGGACGACAACTCGGCTGATTTCCGCGCTAATGGCTGCTAATGAAGTGAAATCTGGAAGCCGTAGAAGCAAGTCCTGTCTTCGAGAAAGGAAGTTTTCATTACAAGTTCATCCCGAGGACAAGGGGCGTTCCGCTTCCATGCATAATTCCGCCATCCGAAGGTCCAGCGTTGATGTTCCCAGTTTTACCTTCTTTCTCGCAATTCTGGTCGAGGGCAAACAACAAGCTTGTGTAGGATCAGGGATGGTGTACCAAAAAGCTGTGTAATGATCTTCGGCCCTACAGTACAGGCAGGGCCATATCCGATGAGAAGATGAAGTGAAACGCCGCGCGAAGATAAGATTCACAATTTTTTGTATATAGTAGAGAAGGCCTTGTCAGTCATTCAATTTCACTCGACCTCAGCATCCACTTTCCAATGAAAACACGATCCTCCTCTTTGCCCATTCTTCGTGGTCTTACCCAGTTTTTATCCTTGCTATTTGGAAGTTCGGAGGTATATTTGTTTGTGCTGTTGTTAGCTAATTATTGTACTGAGTATATACAACACAAGATCGACTGAGTGCATTATGCATGTATCTAATATTATGGTCCATTCCGGGAGCAAACATACATGTATTACAAAATCAAACCAGCTGTATTCTATCTAAGACAAAGATGTATATATTCCGGATGCGAAACACAAAAACAGTACGAGTAGAATGTTCTTTGCGTCCTGCTTCTATTGATATTTGATCTCATGCGATTGCTGTCGGGTTCGTCTTCATCTCGATCTACGAGACGAGGTATAGAGTGAGCAGGGAAGAAATCGAAATTCTGTAGCAGGTTCGTTCGTTCTTCGTCTGAAACGAAGAGTCAGTTAGAACTGCTGCAGACATTTCCGTTAATATTTGTCCAAAATGTCCCGCTTCTCTTGGATCATCAAATAACGAGGTGTACCCGTCGAGATAATCTTAGTGACTCACCAGTCGCGGTGTATTGAGACCTCGAGGAACTCAGGGAATTCAGCCAAGCTTTGAACCAAGACCAAAGCCAAGCACACACGACTTTCAATCGCAATCGAAAGCCTTCCCATTGATACACAAAACACTACTCAGCGTCCTTTTCATAATCATGTATTCGTCAAAACTCATCTAGTCTGTGTAGATTGCTTAGAGGTGTGGGCTTTATCAACTTGAAAGCTGAGTGTAAAGAAGAAAACAAATGATGTAAGCGTGATTCAGACCAAAATATCGGCTTGGCTCACCTGACGTGCAAGCTCAGTACAAGCTATTTATTATTACCAAAGTCAATGAACATCGGACTGAGTCCGTCGGATGTACCCGAGTCGCGTAAATTTTGACCGATGTTCATCATTTTACAGTGTAATTTGTATTACTCCTAAATACCAGTGCCGCTCGGCCAGAGACGGGATACTTATTCATCTCGAATTGGCAGTGATTGATATTGATCATCTAGCTTTAAGCCCACATGTTGTAACATTCCTTTCCACCACTTGATACAGGATAGGATAGGATGGCTTCTGAGCGACTCCCTGGTGCATACGTGCGTCTAGCGCACCCTTCCGAATATGGCGAGGTAGCTCGAATCCTAAACCGGGCATTTGCTCGAGACCCGGCAATGAACTGGTATGGCTGCGTCAAGAAAATGGTTCCAGACTGCGACTCGCAAGAGCCGCACGCTGTTCGAACATTGAAACGACTCCATAATTTCCAGGCCGCGATTGTGAAGTCAACGCATCTGCTTGGAGGAGTAACAGCCGTCGCATTTATTCCACAAAATGGTAGCTCCGGGGGCGACCAGACGAAGGGTGATTCGGGAGGACGAGGAAACATCATTGGTGTCGCTCTCTGGCTGAAGCCAGGCTAGACTTTGGATTTTGGGCTGGGTATTCTCATACGTTCCGGAATGTACAAGATGCTCTACAGATGGGGAGTAGAGTGAGTCAAGGTATGATAAGTTTCGTTTGTCACCCGCGCTCATATCATGAGTCGTCAGAGGATCGTCACAGAGTTTTCACCTGCCGTGGAACGTACCCTAGAGAATGCATTCAATTCTCGATGGAAGAGTAAATTGGACTCGTGGTACCTCTTCGAGATGGTGGTAGATCCTGATTACGAAGGGAAAGGTGCGTGAAGAAGCACAATTTCGTTCCAGATCGTAATCCACTGACATATTTCCAAGGAGTATGCTCGCTCTTGATGAAGGACGGCCTCAAGAGGACGAAGGCACGGTCGCGCGATATATATGCCAGATTCGGATTCGAGGTCAGTCCATCCTAAAGCTTGGGTACGTAGGCGTCTCAGAAACAAACATCGTTCTCTCGCCAATCAGGTTGACGAGGAGCATAAGTTCGGGCGAGGAAAAGTGAACTCCGATGGTCTGAAGGCGAAGGGTGAAGCCGCGACGGGATATCCTGAGTGGATCATGACGAAGGTGAGCCCAGCTTTATGACTCTGCGTCATCCCATTATACGACTCGTTATATCCAAATGTAGTGGACATGTTGAGCTGAGATTCGGCGCCCGGATGCGTTGAATGTTTTAACATTGGTAACGTGTGCGCAAAGGTCGTGGGCGCAGATAGATCCAGAGAGGAAATGATGGTTATGGAGGGAATCGAAATCCTTAATTTGTGACAAGCCTGTGACTCTTCGCGTTTCCGCTGATTGATGAACCAACACGCTCAGCATCAACTTGATTCGTTCTGCATGGTCAAGGTTCAGCTTGCGAGCCCGGAGTCAACTAATATTTCAATGGAGCACAGCTATAGAATAGTTTATATGTATAAAGTAGTTTGATTAGGATGTTGTCTAAGGTTGGCATCGAAGAACGAGAGCCCGAACCTATTTCGACTCGGATTGGTGGGGTGATCAAAGGTTGTATTCGGCGATGCCTTGTCTTCATCGAGTGAAAAGTAAGATTAACGATGGCCGGAACTGACGCCAGTCAAGTACCGTGTCTTCCGAAACGTGAGTATGGCTCGTTATGTCTTGACGAGTGAACGGGAGGGCAGTGTTGGTCGTCACACCTGAATTGGTAAGAATCGAGAGCAAAAGGACTGAAGTACGTCGAATATGCATGTAGCCGAGCAAATTTCAATAAATTTGCTTTCATTCGTGAGGGGAAGGCGAGATGATCGATGCACCGATGCGATAACTGCGATCCTATGTACATAGTGTACACCAAATTGAGGTCATCTGCGCGTATCGGAATTTCAAAATATCGAGTGATCTAGAAAGCAAGTACTTAGTTTACATCACTCCGAACCAAACACTGGCCTGTTACACGCACCCATTCAGCTATAATGGAAACGTCATTTCAGCTGGTCCATAGTAACGAGTGGTTCCTGAATATTGTCATCCAAGAAGGCTCGTAGCGCTCGTTCTGGCTGATCCCAATGCACCTCGGGATTGAGAGTCGATCATTCACCTTTCCATGTCTTTGAAGATCTGAAGCTCATGAAATGGTTTGCGCCTTCCACTCTCACGAACTCAACCTGCCTAGTAACCGGTTTCCCTAATGTCTTAGCAGCTTCAAGTTCCGCCTGCATAGACCACGCTAGGAACCTCCCAGGAGGAGTGATCACACCAGACGTATCTAACCTTTGCGTTATCCCATGCGCCAAAATCGTCGCTTGAGGTAGTGCTCGTGCGCCGATAAATCATTGCATCTTTCAACTCTCGGAAAAGCCCGTGCTGTATACCCGTTTCAAGAAGCAGAGCATCAGAACGGCCTGTAAAGGCAGGAGAAGGATACATGGACGATTCGATTTCTTCAGGTGACATCGTTTCGAAAGCAGGACGAGGTTGCGGTACGGCGTTGCGCGGCTCTAGGCCGCGGAGGAGTTCACCGTGCGGATAGTATCACGTAGACCCGCAATTTTTAAGTACTTCTTCAGGTGACTCAGACAGCTCAGCAAGGGGGTTGTAAAAATCTTCCGGAGGAGCATTGCCCAAGGAATGGTAAGGTGGGTCTAAAACCATTTGTCAGGAAGCTTAGACTTCGCCATTCGATTGTGCTCACTGTACAGAATCAGCCACCGGATGTAGGCAGACAATGGAAACTGATTAACCGACGCATTTGCAAGAACTGCCGTGATCCAGTTTGCGCCGAATGCCATCCAGCAACGATGAGCCCCTGTCTTTAGGAATCTTCTCCTCTTGAATGAAGAGCTCTAGAAACTCATAGAGCTCCTTCGCACGTTTCTTCATGTAAGTTTTGAGAATTGAGAGCGTATTTGCCCCGATAGCGTCGATAGATGAGATCGGACGCAGTTCTTCGTCGTCAAAAGGCTTGGACTCGGGATAGTCGCGTCTGTTGACAAGGACGATCCGCGTATTGAACTGATGGGCAAGTGGCAGAAGTCGGGTGGATACACCTTCATGGTGGTTAGTGTCTGCACAATATCGAGCGGCACGGACCGACACACCTGCGTACCAAGTGAATCCATGCAATATCCAAGGTGGAATAATCATCCTTGCTACCGACGGGGACGCCCGAGTCGTGGATCGCGAAGACGCCGTACTTGGAGATAAATAGGCTTGTCATCCTGAGCGACAACAGTCAGGCATTAGCCAAAATGATCCAGGGAGTAAAGAGGGCCTGGAAAACGAAACCAGATATCAGCAGGTAAGCAGAATATTTCCGAGAAAACGTGGGAATTTTACTTCGGCCGGGCCGATCTACAATAATGCACTTTGATTGTTTCCATCGATGCAACTAGAGGTTTAGCTCAGTTGAACATCTTCAAGAGACAGCACTCATTATCGTCTCCCTTGGGCTTTCTTGAAAAGACACTAAGAGGGAAGACGATGAATGACTGGGATCGTCATTGGTTACTCGGCTTCTAGCAATTTTTCCTGTCACCAGATGGCCTCAACTCACGTTGTCGACCAGCATGATCGTGGCTTGGGACTGGGATGGTCGGCCATTGATGCGCATAACGATTTATTGGTTCTAGTCGTTTCCTGATGGGCTCCTCTTCGACAGAAATTTCTTGACACTATCAGCACTCGACGGCAACGTTACTTGCGCCTCAGTCAGATGATCCTGCTAAAATTTGCCAATGCTAACGCCATGCCATATATTCTTCAGAACGAAAGAATCGTGCGGATCATGGTATTTGAAGGCTGCATTCATCAGATTGACAACAAGGCCCATGAACAGGACTAGTGCCGAGGTCATATTACCAGACTATCGTTTCCGGAGGCTGAAACCGAAAAAATATCATCCAAAGCGCGATGGTCACGGGATGGTATAGTCGGCATGTCTTACTAATGCGCTCTCTTTAGTTAGTAATATCGGTGCATATGGCCAGACAGTACCGGTTCCATACATAACAAAATGGCAAACACGTTATCTAGCTACTTACCCGGAAGACAAGGATCGCATTGTAAATACTGGACTTCTTCTTACCCTTGATTGTTCATGGACGTCCAGGATGTTAGTTCTATTTGTCAGACGTTTGAGAATTGTCAAGAAGCATTTCCCATTGAACGCATGGTATGCATTTCAAGATTGTGCATTGGAGCAAGATTAAAATAATACTCGATACATCAGATTGTCAACCGCCAAATTTTGACTAAACATTTATTGAACCGAGATAAAGTTTTTAAAAAGACAGTGTTGGGTGCACTCAAAGTCAAATGCACAAAGTTAGCTTCATGGAGATACTGAGTAGTAAGGCAATGTTGAGCAATCCTCTAATCCGATACTTTCCGATGCAGTGAACGACGTGTATCAATCTCGCTCGTACTTTCGACAAGGACTTTGACTTTGTTCGTTGACCAGACACTTGCTCCAGGAACCGAAGGAAGCTTGTGTGGCATATGCATCTCGATGTCGTCCTGATCAACGAGCTAACAGTCAGTGAGCTACCGATGATTTTTCGAACAGATGGAATTTGGCAAGTGTGCGTACCGTATTGGAAGGATCCTGACGAGTTTAGTATTAAAATTGTCTGTTAGACAGACGTCTATCAGTACATGGATAATGCACGCACGATAATGTTGCGACCATTGAAGGAACTACCCGTCGTCGCCTTAAATGTGGACAGTCCATCGTTAGTGTTCCCACCCTTGGTCCAGCCTTGACGAGCATTCAGAGTTGACAACAGTGAGTTTGTATACATTTTGGAAAGCGTAAGACCAATCCCGATATGTCTGGAATATCCAGCGTTAGTCATCTACTAAGCGTCTCCATGCAAGAAGGAGTCACATAGTACTGTTCTTTTGTGACTTCAGTGAGTGTCTTGGGTCCTGAAAAGCTTGATAATGCTCACCAGAAATGCGAAAAATGTTATAATCATTGCAATGGCAAGTGAAGTGGTCAGTACACCGGTTTGAATCGTCACTAGGCTCCGGTTAGCATGGCATACATTATTAGGTGAATCGTCCTACTCCTGTTTAAACGCGTTATCAAATCATCTGAGCCAGAAAACCCAGTTTTGCTTTTTTGCTATTAATGATGCGTGAGTTAGCGGACAAGACAGCGATTTACGGACGTACAAGATACCAAACAAGAGAAGTGGAAATGATGATGTCTGTGACTAACGAGCCGACAAGCCAAGTTAGAGATATCTGCTCGACCTTGACGAGTGAGGTAAACTGTTGTAGAATTGTTCCTCCGACAGTCGCCCCGATGGAAGCGACTACCGAGAGTTAGTAATAAGAATGAAGAAAAGAACGGAATACTCACGCATTTGGATTGTAGAGCAGATATAGATAAGGACGCTCAAAATTCGAGTTCTGGTCAAAACGTGGATTCGCCAGCCATAGAAACATTGAACAACGAAGGCAGTGATCCCCTGAGTAACGAATGCTGAACATTGTCGCATACGCACCCGAAGATCTATCTAAGCTTACCGTAGAAACTGGAACTTGAATGCCAACCGAACTCTGTTAATTCTGTATTGCAGCAATAGGTTCGGCTGAACTCACATGGACTAAGATCTGAGGAGGATATTCAGCGATTACAACATTCTACTAAAGGTGCCAGATACTCACATAGGTTGATGACCTGGATAGCCTCAGGATTTCCTGGAAATGGACTTCAGCAAACCGCACTCAACCATGACCAAAAGCTTACCAAAATTTGTGACAAGGTAATTATAAATCATTCCGATGTCAAATGCGCAAGACACCGTATCGAGCAAGAGGAGACTGAGCACCTAGAGCGTATCGTTAGCAGGAGCGCCAAACGACCTATGAATTGAACGATTACTCACAACAGCCTTGATTCGCCTTTTATCGCTGGATGACCAGATATGTCAAAGGGACGAAGTTTCACAAAGATAATGTCGGGCGTACTGCTTGTACCACATGAAATACAGATAACACTGAAGGACCATTATACCATACAAGATGGCATTGATTGAAGTGCCCACGAGTAATGGGCCAAGTCTGCGATCCATGAATCCGTTAAATGCTACTGAAGGATCCAGCGAAGAGAGAGCACGAACAGTAGGTCGAGTGCTCCCATTGTTACCTAGCAGTGATCAGTCGGGGATTAGAGTTGATGTGGGTGATGACTCGCCCGATCTTTTATACCTGATGATAAGCTACTTGGTTAGCAACGCAGAAGCCGGCGATTTGCGACTATTTTTATTCTGTGGGATTTCAAAAAAAAAGTTCACTTTGTTTCCTAGACGTGCATCATCTCCGTGGAGCCCATCGCACAAAGCACTTTTATGGTCATCCGAGTGTCGGAAACTAAGTGGCTAAGAACAATCCATTGATCACAGAATGATCAGATCCAGTGCAAAGCTAAAATCAAGTTCCTCAATACGAGGTCCGGCCGCCTATGCACATATATAGTAACCTGTCCTTGAGTACACTCGGACCCAGATAACAAATTGAACCTAATAATACAGGAGGGATGGACGGCGGAAGAACAAACCAAATAACTTGGATGCTGGGCTCATAGAAGGTATGCTGACGTAACTCGTCCAAGCATTGCGGAAGGGTATTTACACTCTGCGGCGGCTAGAACCATCGTCACTGACATACTGATGCGCGTCTCAGAACGTACATCTATCTCCTTAGGAAACGTGAAGACATTCTCAGCTCCGATCCCGCTGGCCGGTGCACTTCTCCAATCAAGATCTTATGAGGCCAATGAAAACACACCAATATTAATTTAATCTTGACGTTAATCACTTTGAACGCGTTTGTCCGCATACCTATCTTCGCAAGACGGGATCTCATTTGATTTTGTGATATCACTATTAGTAACTATACTCGGCATTCAAAATACGAGGTCCTCATATTCTTTCTTTATTTCTACTGATCGACACAATAAACACGAAGGATAAACGAGCGCACTCTGATCGGAGCGACTCCATTATCAACGAGCTAAGGAGAACGGAGATGGACATAAGCAAATATCGTTTAAAGAATGGAATTTGACTTGGTATGCATACTTTGTCAGACGAGTCCATGCCGCACTTCGAAAGAGTCCGGGAGCACTCGTGATGGCGATATAAATACAGATCCGAGACGGATCAATGCTCATGGGCATCTTTAAGGGTTCGGCGTTGGTTGGTATGTTCGCTACGGTCTGGCTTCTTTCACGCGAGAGTGCGCATCCGCAGCAGCAGAAGGTACGTTCAATTCCCGGATCGGCGTTACGACGATTAAGCCTGCACCAGTGTTCAATGACCTGCTGCGAATGAGGAAGTCGACGGGCACCATCGTCCGGCTGTTTTCCTTGAAGCCATTCCGTCGCCTGCTTACGAAAACTCCACTCGTTCTGGAACTCTGACATCGACAACATATCCAAATCCGCTAAATATGTTGTTTGCCTTGCCCCTGGTGCCACTTTCCACTTCTGGTGATCTATGAGAACTACCCATAGTACTGCGATATGCGGAAAACATGTTCCCTTACTCAACATGCAGGCACTAAAGCCTCTCAGTCTGCCCAGTCCGAGACCGATTAGATTTGGAGCATACGGCAGTCCCCAACAATGACATTTATAGTTCCTTCGAATCCAACGGACGGCATCGGTTTTGCATCGCTGAGATTTGATGATGCTCAAATGAAACCGACGCGGGCGCAGTCAGATCGGGCGTACTAGGACTGTACCCTCGTAGAATACTGAAATTCCTGAGATAGTGGCTAAACTCCGTGATCGGAGGCAGAATCGAAGCCGGGTATTGGTAAGGTAGCGAAGTTTATTGATAGATTTTAGGCCCGCCTGAGACAGGACCGACAGTTTTGCAGTCATAGCGATTTCGTACGATGCAAGGACTAAGATCATTCTGCCACGTTGGAGTGTCATGACAAACTACAGAGGAGCTGTTCGAACAAGTTGTAGTACGACCCAAGGTGCCATTTGAAGGTGATACTTTGGAGCGAGTATCACCCTTCATTTCCGGTAAGGCCGTCGTAATTTCGTCCGTGCATTGAACTGATGGACGAGTGGCAAGAGTCGTGTCAATACAACTTCACACTGGTAATTGTCTGCACTATCGAACAGACGCACTTGCATGCCAACTTGCCAAGCGAGGCCATACGGTATCACCAGGGTAGTATACTCCTCACTAATTCTGGTGATGCCGTCTGGGACGCTCAAGACGCGAATCGCGAAGACACTGTACTTGGAGGTCAATCGTCCTGAGAGGTAAGGTCACGGAAGCAGGGCGCCGCAACCAGTATTTGAATCATTCGTACATATTGAAGAGGCACCACGGTGAGTTTGGTCAGTAGAACTCGCATCGGAAATGAACTGAACTGAACAAAAGATTGCAAAGATGCCAACTAACATGAAAAAAAATGGTCCGGACTGATAATGTGGGAATAATATATCATATCCGATATGATCATTCGGATCAACGGAAATCTCCGATTATCGAGATCAACGTCTATTGGAAGCAGCAACGTAGGCGCATGCAGTCAAGTAATGGACGTCAAGTAATGGACTCATGGACTTGATGAAGAACGGACGATGATAGGCAAAATTCAGCTTTCCCCCCGGCCGCAAACACATTTAGACCAAAAAAAAAAGCCTACAGTAGACTCGGGTGAAGTCTACGACATCTGTAAAGTCATGATACTCTACTGTGCAGATACCGTTGCTGCGTCTCAATGTCTCGAGTTTTTCTTTCTGTCTCGGTCACCGTCCTGAACAGGATGATATCTACACCTCCAAATACACCTCCGCAAAATCGCGAAAGAGTGGAAATTGACAAACAAGAGTCTGCTTTCATTGCTGCAGCAGCTTCATTGGTGCGCATTTCGCAGGTCAGTTTTATCACTGGCATACTCTTTCTACTCTCGATGGTCTGATGCCTACATGTATCTAGTTTATACTAATACTGGCCACACTATGCGAGTCACTTATAGTCATTGCCGTTCGATACCCATCAACTATATCCTCAATCGCATTATCCACGCTCTTGCCAAATGAAGCCTCTGCTCAAGTTATCGGAAGTAATCCCCTCGCTCTCATAGCATGGGCAATAGCCGTTATGGGTCGTTTGCTACGTTACAGCTCTATCAATGCTCTCGGCCAACTTTTCACGTACCAATTGGCCATCCGGAACGGTCACGTCCTAGTTACTACAGGGCCTTACGCGGTCGTTCGCTATCCAGTATGCATTGGATCAATTACTGCGGCGTTAGGAACAGGTATATTTTTCCTTGGACCCGGCTCGTACGCATATTCTGGGAGGATCTTGAGAAGCAAAGCAGGAGCACCATGTGCATTCGTCTGGTTAGGATGGAAACTATTCATGTGCTATAACGTGGTTCGCCGAACGGCGCACGAAGACGAGTTTCTTAGAAATAAATTCGGACAATTGTGGGTCTCCTGGTCGCAAAGGGTCAGATACAGGCTCGTTCCAGGTGTGTATTGAATGGAGCCGATCCGTACTAGCAGGATAACTTCATTGGCCGTTAACATTTAATACACGAAATCTGGATTTTCACAGGCATGGGTCGTTAAAAGGTTCTTCGATGCGGAAGTAATACATAAGAAAATACCAATTCATCCTTTACTTCACGAGAGGTGCATGCATGATGCACATGGGGACTAACGAATTGTCAAATTTTCCGAAGATGAAATTGTCGAGAGAGCGTTTCGGGGTCGATGCGGACGCTGAGGATTCTCACATTTCATTTGATACAAATGCACGTCAAGAACTGCGGCATTTAGGGGATAGAGATTTCAGTGCAAGACGGTCCTATCAGACTTCCTGATGAGTTCACATCTCAAGAATGCATCGCTAATTACCCGCTGTACTTTCTGGAAGTCAAATACTTGAAAGCAGCAATCTTGCACAGCCATACGGCGGTTCGTTGTTGTCGGCGAAGCGTCTTCCCGCATCTTGGACCTTTTTGTCGTCATTATGTGCGATCAAAGTATGACTGGTAGCGCTATGGAACAGAAGCCACGTTCGCATTCACCCACGGACCAGGAGAATTCAGGAGAATCAACAGCAACATGCTTTCTGAGCCAGTATGGCAATCCACGGACATGCATCTCCGTTCTTACACCGCTGACTTCGAAGAAAGGAACATCGTCAGAACAAAATCTCATTGGACAAATGAATCACAAGTACCAGTATAGAACGTAGACAATATCAGCCTTAATCACATCCGATACTATTATTCCTTCGGATCTAAGCTGCTAGCGACTATTTTAATAGCTTTACTCTTCTATTATCATTCAAGGTCGTTCAGCTACCATTCTCGGATACTGCGGTCCAATGAGCGGATATAGAGACTGCATACTTTAGTCTGTTTTCCACATTGACCATGTTAAATATATACATGCAGTGAATTCTCGAGTCACGTCTTCTAGATCTTCCCGAAATTGCTTCGCCATCTCCTCAGTGAGCCCTTGAGCGGAATACAAAGCCGGAAGAGAGATTGCTATGTCCAAGTGTGAATCGCGCCAGACCAAGCTGAACTTCTGCATGGCCGCCGAGGCTTTAAATTTCTTAGAATTAGATGTAAATTTCAAAGGTTCGTCTAGCTGAGCTACGCACCAACGGGTTGACCGCACATCGGAATGGTGATTTTTTCCACATTGACCTCACTGAACTGTCCAGAAGATGCGAGTATACGTTGAAGGTCTTTACCGATACAAGGCTCGGAGCCGTGTGAGCGTATGATACTATGTAATTTGGCCACCAAGAGCGATTGCACTGCTATTCCCCGCCTCGTTCCGTCTTGCGATGGATCGTCGTCGTCCGGCTCCTCGATAAGTAACCATCCAGATGGTTTGATTAATGCTGCGACACGATGCAAGAATTGTTCAACGCCAGGTAGCTAGAAACGGTAACCCATCAGTCAGGATCAACTATAGAGAGTCGGAAAAGGTCACTTTCATGAAGCAAAACCATGCGAATGTGTATAATATCAAAGCTGGCCTTCTCGAACGGAAACGGGTCGCGAAGATTCCTGAAATTGCACATTTAAAGGAAGGCTACTAAAGTGAAAATGAAATAAGATCTGTAGGAGCAGAGAATAACATCGAGAAACGAACCGAGATGGGAGCGGGCTAATATCAACAGCATGAACTGTTGCTTCAGGGAATCTCACAGCAGCGTCGATGGCCCTACAATCGTCATAAGAAGCTATAGCACTTCCATTTCTTGACATCGTTACCAAGCACCACTTCCACAACTAGGACAAAAGTCGATTAGACATGTCGCAGATCGGTTTGTTTGTTATTACCCCATGTCCAGTATAGCCCGCGGTTTCATGGTGTCAAGCGGTGCAAGTGAAAGTCGACCACCAAAGTATTCAGTAAAGGCTCTGTGTACCCTGTCGAGTCTATTGAACTTAGTGATACCGGCATATACGATTAGTAGAGAATCTTCTCACCTCTGCAGTTCAGTTTGAGATACAAAGGCAGGCTAATCAGATACGAGTCAGACCGTGTTGAATTGAGATTGTTTGCAAGTTGTTTCGAACCTGAAGCGTATATCTGTTTTCCATTTCGAGGAAGAACAGCGCGTAGCTAGGGTTCTGACCGTATCGTATACGGGTACGGCCGTATAACTCGAGCTTTATACGTATACGGCCGCATATTTGGTGGTCAAGGTCTCATACGGATGCGGAACACCAGTATATGGGGCATACGGCATATACGAAGGTTCCGGAACTCTACCAAATCAGGGCATACTGACAAATATTTTTTCAAAGTGTTCAAAGTTTATCTCGATGCAATGAAGGTTCTGTTCACTGATAATGGTGCTTAGGGACGATTTTCATAGGTGTCCGAGCAGATCAGCGTATATGTGATCACCGGGTGTGTGTGAATAATCACTTACCCGGTTGCATATTGCCAAAAAAATTATTGACACCAGTCCTGCGGTGTTTGGTAACACTCAAATTATGATCTCCAAAGAAAACAATCTGCTCCCCGCATGGAAGGCAGGGACAAATACCCTTCCAAAGGGCATGCGAGGTGGAGTTCCGTATATGGCGCATATGCCGTATACGGCATTTCTTTCCCAACTCTATACGAGATACGACCGTATATTTTCTTCTTATTCTCTTATACGATACGGCCGTATTCCATATACGGAAAGCCGTATACGCATTATACGCATGCGGTCGGGACACTACGCGTAGCTGGGCTCGACAATGAAGTAAAAGACAGAGTTGACTCGCGATCGGAGTCTCGTTTGGAGAACGGTCCATGATTGATGCTACCAGTAATGAAGCTTTTTTCCTTACTGATAGAATTCTTTACGATTTTTCTATCGCATGTCCTTGAGAGTTTCAGACGAGAAGATTTATAATTCGGCTCGACCTGTGACAACCATGATAGGAGGTACTACTACTACTACGCTACGAGATGTCACGCGAAGTTGTGACGTGTGACAAGGAAAGTCAAGGCCTGAGCCACGTGACCGTCATGCAGGTCTGTCAAGCTCAAATGAGCTCGCTCTTTGATCGTTTCATTTCATTCCTTAGACAGACCTTACACATGGCACCCTAGATCGAGTTTACGACGTCTGCGGAATTCGTTTTCGGATCTTGATCGAGGTTCAGGAAGTACGGTGATGCATAGGAAAGGCACTCAAGTTGAAGAACGTTTGTCACAGATCCGTAACCCACGTAGACCATCGTAGAATTCGATGTTCAGAGCCAGATTGGTTATCTTCCGCTCGGATGAAATCTGGCATGTCCAGGTGTCCTGACAAGAAACCGGGTATCGTGGAGACCAGAAGGTAGCCCTCTGGCGCCTCACCTCTTCGCAGTCCTCCTGCATTCCATGCGGTAGCGGTACGTCTTCTTCTGATGCTACCTTAAAAAGAAAAAAGATTTGTTCCCTGCTGAGACAGTCCAACTTTTGACGGCCACTTGATAGATCTCGTGCTCCTGAGAACAAGGGTTGACTCTCACTCTGTCAAATACTGCCACATGCGTCTTCTCTCGTTTCTCAGAAAGAAGTCCAGCTCTCGTTCTCGAAATTCGGTCTCCCATTCACAGGATTTACGAGAAATGTTGTCGCTTACGGTCAACGACAAGGGTGTCAAATTTGCCTTTCTTGACAGTGGGGTACCATCCCAGGGTGGCACGTACACCACTATTATTGCGATTCACGGGATGGGATTCTCTAGTAGTGCGTTACAGATTCGTTTTTGTTTTACCGGCGCGCTCTTACAATATTACCTAGAGATCTTCAGAAAGGTCCAGGAACTCGCACGAAACTCGAATGTCCGTTTCGTTGCAGTAAATCGGCGCGGATATGCGGGCTCTACACCCGTTTCCGACAGCGAGTCAGCCGTGCTGATGACAGGATCTGATGACGAGAAAGCCGCTTACCTGAATGACCGTGGCTATGAGCTAGCCACATTCATCAACCTGTTCATACAGCAGAATGGCATTCCTCCCATATCTGACAACGGGAAGACCGGTGGTGTTTCTTTGCTGGGATGGTCAGCGGGCTGCGGCTTGACTGCGGCGGCTATTGCGAACATTGAGAGGCTTTCTGCCGAAGGTCAGAAACGTTTTCAGACTCATCTCCGCGCCCACATCATGCAAGGTTCGTCCATCCAAGCATCAGATACCGCGTTTACGCTTTCTCACGATGGTTTTTCCTTCTCAGAGCCTCCGTCTATTATCTTTGGTCTTCCCCTTCCTCCTAAGCTTTGGTCTCCCCATACGGATACTACTATTCCAGCGGACTTACAGACACCATTTCACACTCGGTGGATCACATCTTACTTCGATCACGGAGATTTGTCAACTCGGGATGTAGATGTTCTGTCGTATATTGTACCCAGCGCGTCCCGTGCACCCTCGATCTACAATATGTCGGCACAAGATCTCGCCGAAATAGTTGAAGAAGGACCCCAGGAGTTACCGGCGATGTTCGTGACCATGCTCCAGGCTAATGCGATATACAACAAAGCTTGCCTTAATAGCAAAAAGACTGTTCCTCGGATGAAGATATCGCTTATCACCGGAGATGTGACTTGTTCATTCTCCTTAAACGCCCTTTGGTCGATTCAAGATGATGATAAGAAGAACGCAGGAGGCAACGTTCGTTTCGAGGTTATACCAGGCGCTAATCATTTTGTAAGTGTGGAAATAATTTCCTTCAGGAACGTCAAATGACATGCAGCCTTTGTTTCAGATGCAATGGGACATGCCTGAGGTTACATTCAAGGCATACATGGATGCTGCTTTAGCTTGATCCTTCTGTTCGTGATTGGGAAGAATAGGGCTGTCATGTGCTTATGTGTATTGTTCGGACGTACTACTTATCATGCAATTTGATTCTAAGCTTTTGTTGATTCAAATTTTTAACGCCAAGGAGATCTTTGGGAGATATTATGTTTCCCAGCTGTGCCAGTGTTGTGTTTCGTAATCGAATATCATATTATTATCAACCAGCCCAGCAATGTTGTGAATTAAATAGTACAAGAACATGATTTCTGAAGACTCGTTACGGCAAGTTATATGTTATATACTATATTAGCTGGATATTGACAGGCAGCTGTGGGCCCCGGTCTTCGTGTCCTTTTATCCATGGCTGAATACTGGATGCGATCTTCAGCGTTACTTCTCCTGGTACGGCTCCGAAGCGGAAGCGCGTAACTAGACCGCTCAAGATTACCTACGCAGAGCAGTACAGTGTATTCAAAAGGACGAGAAGGCATCGAACTTTGTATTGGAACATTGCTTCGAATGAAGTGATTTAGTCTCATTACACTAGTCAACGAAATTGGCAGAACCCACCAAGTCGTGAACCAATGCAGCTCCTTGGACCATCGCTAAACACTAACAGGTTGGACCATCCTGGATATTGTTTGACCTCGGACGGCAGATCATCAAGCCAGCGTTCTGGTCGGCAACTTTGTCAGTTTTCATAAGCTCCACTCAACTATTTCGCGCTAATCGTCTGTATACTAGTACTGTCATAGTTGAAAGTATCCGTAAGTCCAAATATCATCTCGGAAAGACTGAGTTTATCTGATTTCGAGTGTCGTGCCAGCGTATCAAGACATCATGTATGCGAAAGATGTCTATTTTCTGGCGTTCGTACCCTTAGTATATTTCTGCAGGCATCGGAATTATACCTTCGCCGTTCTCTCGACATCCTCCATCACAGTAAGATCAAACCGTTCTCAATTTGACGCTTGACGCGTATGCAGGTTTTCCTCGTGTAGGCGCTGAATATCTCGTTGCGCGCGTGCAGTGTGGTGGTTGACATATTCGTTGCGGTATCCATGTCCTACTACCTGATCAAGAGAGGCATTCCACAATTCTCTAGGAACTAGTGTACTACTGTTAGGGTTCCGACCGTATCGTATACGGATATGGCCGTATAACTCGAGTCTTATACGGATACGACCGTATGAAATACGGCCGTATATTTGGTGGTCAAGGTCTCATACGGATACGGAACACCCGTATACGGGAATACGGCGTATACGGAGGTTCCGTAACTCTACCACATCAGGACATACTAACAAATATTTTTTCAAAGTGTTCAAAGTCTTTCTCGATACAATGAAGGTTCTGTTCACTGATAAAGGTGCTTAGGGATGATTTTCATAGCTGTCCGAACAGATCAGCGTATATGTGATCACCGGATGTGTGTGAATAATCGCTTACCTGGTTGCATATTGCCAAACTTTTGCTGACACCAGTCCTGCCGTGCTTGGTAACACTCAAATTATGATTTCCAAAGAAAATAATCTGCTCCCCGCATGGAAGGCAGGGACAAATACCTTACAAAGGGCATGCGAGGTGGAGTTCCGTATATGGCGCATATGCCGTATACGGCATTTCTTTCCCAACTCTATACGGAATACGGCCGTATATATACGGGCCGTATATTTTCTTCTTTTTCTCTTATACGATACGGCCGTATCCCGTATACGGAAAGCCGTATACGCATTATACGCATTCGGTCGGAACACTAACTACTGTTCCTCATTGACTTGATTACGTGACGTATTCCCACGCTCTGGTGTTGCGACTTGTGCATGCAATTCTGCGGCCTCAAAGATTGTTGAAGACAATTTCAATCGCCTTCTATCGATGTTCTATCATTTTCCCAGAAACCTCATTTCCCTTGCTCCACTCTTTACGGATCATGTCCGGAATGATACAGTTCAATCTACCTTGTATCGAATTGTATATTTCTGATGCATCAACTGCCCCGGATTTTACTTCCGAACCATCTCAAATATCGATAGATAATTTCATTTTTTATAAACCCAACTTTCTAATCACACTAAAAATCAAAAATCTCCATGGATTAATAAAACATGGGTCATGCTCGCGCAGACAACACAGAGTACCGGCTTAATCAAACAGACTGCTCTGTCAGATCCTATGGAGTTAATAAGAATGGTATCGTAAAAACAGCATCGGTCATTCAATTACCTTGACACACTTGACCGTAATATCTGATGAATCGTTTAAGCTGTAGTCCACAGCGCGAGCCTCTGATGTCTCAACTTTTATCATTGTGGTTGTATCCTGCTGGTCTTGTAAGTGATACGCCATATTACAGCAGCCAAGATCAGTATTACCGTGGCATTACTTAACGTCCCACCACTTTTGAGAGGTCTCAGGAGTAGGGGTACTTCTCTAGCCCTTGTTCCTCCGATCAGACTCAAAGGCGTCTCCTTGAAACTGGCCCCTGCATTTCTTCCTTCTCTTATATATCGCCTAGTGTTGAGACAGGCAAGGAGTGAGCTAAGGTACAAGGAGCAGAGCGGACCCTCCACAACCATGAATTCAAGACCATCTGGGAATCTCGCGACCTGGGAGGATAGTCCTTCAGCATCCTGCCGGTTACTAGCCAAAGAAACTTACTAGAGAAAGCTCCACGATTGCAAGAACAGCAGTCCAAAATCCGGTATTTACTGTGACCAAGAGAAGTCTATAGATAACGCGTTGTGTGCTGGAAAAAGGAAATGAGAATGACAAGCGATAGGAACAGAGCAAGAAAGAGTACTCTTGGTATTCGGAGCTGCCTTGACGGAACACGTAATACATCATACATCCTGCTATCGCAATGTCATCAACAGCTGTGCCTGCGCGCAGAGCCAAAACCATCGCCTGTAATTGGTCAGCATAGCGAATCCCATTTAGAACTCAACTCACTGTAGCCTTTGTACTAGATAGGGCGTCTGCAGTCGCTCCGGATCCGTATCTAATCAATGAGATTATGCAATTCGAGAATATCAATGAACATACATGAAGACATCGTAAGCTTTGGATACCGATGGTAAGCATCAATCATTTGCAGTCCAGAGATGCACTTACGAATGATGATTACTATCGTAAGGAATAGATTCTCAGTGACCACACATACAATTTCACAAGTCACTGACTGAGTTGATAAAGAGAAAGAGCGGCCTGTGGAAAATAGTTAGTCATTAATAGAAGAAGAGATATCAACCACAGTACCAATACGAGCGGAATCATCCACTTCTTCCCGTTGACTAGTCGACTTTTACTTATCATGTGCATAGCTTGATCGCAAAGGATACTCACACATGAAGATCCTGAGAATGAAGAATAGTTGAACTGAAAGAGCAACAATTTGCTGATATCGCGTAAGTACATGGGCATAGGATGTTGTCAGGGGACCCACCGCCACCCAACCGTGATGCTGGCAGGAAGTCAGTTTTTCGATATCCTCATAACCGGTAAACAAAAAATACCATCAAAGTACTGTTTGTGTTAAAAATGGTTCTCAGTTCATCGTTACAAAGCACTTACGAAAACACACTTACGGTCGAGTTTCATTGAGACTCGAAACGCTCCCATAGCGGGGAATGAGAATCGACCAGACTTGAAAATGTATGAGTTCCAAAACTCCGCGGAGCATTGGTGAACGGATCTCGTACCGGCCTCGATAACTAACACCTCGTTCGCAGTATTGACCAACCTAATCGACCAACTAAGCTATGGTACAAAGGGATAATGACTGTAGATTGAACATACCAAAGAAAGATTACCTTTGCGTCGAAAGAGTATCAGAAATGAGCTAGGCGGAGTCGGATAAACATACAAGAAGCGTTTTCTTCCAACCGTCCGACTTGTAACGGTAGCTTAGAGGTGTGTGTCAGCAGATGAAGACCAGATCTCTTGATTACAACATATACCGGGAGAAAAACAGAAACCTGAACAGATACTATTTAGTCGCAATATCAAAGCTGAAATGGCAGGCTTACACTAGTTGATACTCCCCAAAGGGCACAAGAAAGAAATGCACCAATGAGCAATAGGGCTCCGTGCGTATTGTATACAGTACGCATGTATAATTTTAGGCATATACACATACGCTCGTATAAAATACGAGTGTATATTTGATTTTGAACTGAGATACAGATATGCACGTATATATACGGCGTATACGGCATATATGGGTCCACACCAACAACACAACATTCTGACCATTTCACGTCATGTTTGTGCCTAGAAAATACTTTCATTGCGACCCTTAAGGTGAGACACCTAATACAAATATTTTTGTGCACAAATGACGAGGTTCTGCCAGAAATCTGTCAGATAAAGGAGTATGAAATTACGTAATTTATGCATTATAAGCGAGACAACTCTAAATATTATGCTGGACGTGTACTAGAGACCGTGACCACACACCCAACAGTAAGATTTCGGTGAGTTATGTCTAATTTCGAAGCAAAGAGGCAAATTTCTCATTCGAGTGCGAGATTTCTTACTGTTTTCAGGCCCAAAAATATACGCACGTATACGCCGTATACGCCAAATTTTCCAAAATATTACACGCATACGTCGTATAAATACACGCGTATAATCCAGTTGCTTGAGCTGATACGCATACGCGCGTATAGCGTATACGCCGTATCGTATACGCTATATACGATACGCTGCGGTGCCCTAATGAGCAAGCATCCGTATGTGTCACTAAGATTCACGATGATAGGATTGTCAGTAATCGACTCAGCCATGGTCAAGACACAACGAGACAGAAAGCGAGACAAGAGAGACAGAGTAATCAGACGGCGTGGTTATAAACCGCCGACACGAACATCATTCGCTGCAATCTATCACGGCGTTATTGGAGCGAGCGACAGGAAATTCTCATGCAAATGCAAATGTTGATTGTGCCGATTTGATTTGCTTTCTTATTCACCATCAACATCACCATGACTTCTACGTGATGGTGAGAAGAAGGAAGAATGAAGTGACCCGTGCCATATGGAGGTAACATGTTGATGAGGCACGACGACATCGTACCCCAGAAACTCCCCACCACGTAACGTAAACGTTTTCCTGACGTATTTCCACACCACCTATCTCCAGGACAGAACGATGCTCAATCTCTTCTGTTACATATAAAGTAGGCACTTTCGCCTTCTTCTGGACTTTCCATAGAGACAGCATGTCGCAGAACGCGTATTTGTCGACTCCAGACCCTGAGTACGCGGGATTATTCAATAGTGTTCCCTATAGACCGCCGTCAAACGATCTTGCGGTCGTACGGAACATTGTTGATAATTTGTTTGTTGGGACGATTCAGGAGCACTTTCGTCCTCATCTTCCTCAGGGTATGTGTTGATGACTTATGCATCCATTGCTCAACAAACGATTTAGATGCCTTGTATGATGTTGCCGATCGAGAGGTTCCTCATCTCGACGGTGCTTCTACCCTAGTCAGAACAGTACGCCCGTCTCACTCTAGTCATGAACAAGCGTCTTTTCCATGTGTGGTATGGATCCATGGAGGAGGTACATTTCCTTTCCTCTTTTGGATCATTCATCTGCTAATGCTTAGACAGGATTCTCGGCCGGAACGATTAGTTTCGATGACTTTAGGTTGCGTATCGCATGCGTGAAATATGGACTATCTGTCGTGATGTTGGAGTATAGGTAGTCACTTAGCTTGGGCAATGCCTACTTTCTATGGGATCTTATGTTTCATTTCACGCAGGAAGGGACCGGAAAACGCATTCCCTATTTCCCTGAATGACTGCTTTGATGGTTTACGATGGGTTTGCCATTGTTCTGCAAGTCTAACGCTACTATGTTCATGGCATCACCTTAGGTCGCGGGCAATGCCGATATGATCGGAGCAGATCTCACAAAGGGGTTCATCATCGGCGGCACATCTGCTGGGGCAAATATGGCGGCAGTAATTGCACATCGCGTTCGGGACGACCCATTCTTCGAGGGAAGACGTTTAACGGGGCAGATACTGCAGGTCCCTCCCATATGCAATCCTAGTGCTTATCCTGATGAGTACGTCTCCTTATACGGAAGTTTTCTGATGACTGATTTTGAAAAGGTGCAAGTCTCAACTCTTATCGATAAACGTAGAAGAGCAGTACAAGAAAATGACAATATTGACGCGCGAAATGGTCTTCCAAATGTACAGTATGTCTTTTCTGTACTTTTCTGTCAAAATCCATTGCTAATTATCCCGACTACCTGTTACAGACGATACGCTGCGTGCCCCGGCTCATGAGCCTGAGGTGTCCCCCCTTCTTTTGAAGCATGAAGACCTTCCACCTGCTGTTATTCAAGTGGCAGGACTTGATCCTTTGCGGGACGAAGGGATATTGTATGAAAAGGTCCTACGTGAGGCGGGAGTCAAAACAAAATTACTCATGTATGTGCTCATATTGTTTGGGCTTATCCATAGTATTGATTCGCTTTAGATATCCTGGTCTTCCGCACGGCTTTCATTTAACGTACCCTAAGCTTAGCGGATCCGCCAAATTCGAGCTAGATACAGAGTATGCGTTGCAGTGGCTTCTGGGCATCATAGAGTGAGCGTTTGAATTCGAAAATCGACTTTCTTGTCCGGGAAGTGTAAGTTCTGCCACGGTGACAATCATCTGTACTTTTGCTCTTTTAATGCAAGTGTATCACAGTCTTAGAGATCCAGTGACCAGTGTTAAAAACTGAGAATGGCCTATGTACAATACGTACTGCGTGATTTTCATCACTGAAAGTCTCGAACTTGGTAAAGCAGAGAATTATGCCAACATACTGCCAGAAACCTTCAGGTATTCATGATGGAATATTATAATTACAATCGATAGAACACTCGCAGTCGAATGCCAGGTGTTACATTGGTCTACCATAAAGTCAGATATGATGATAGTCACAAATGAGTTGACGGAAGCTGGCTTATGATCGATTCAGGGACGAGAATGGCCTTTCCAGGGCGAAGTAATTTTATCCTGCCTCTACGAGACGCCAACCTTCAAGCTCAGACGAGTGGTCCAGATAAGTGATGAAGTCACCCGATATATCTGATTGACACTTTATGCAGTCATGACAATTTCTAACTGTAAAGCGAAGCATCTAGATATCCTATTGGCCAACAACGCTCGAGATGCTCTTCCACCAGCTGAAAAATAGGTCAATTTCTCGTCTGCGTCTTTCATTCCGGACTTGCTGTACAAGAAAATGACATTTTGTTTGTTCTGCACATTTCGCAATTATCATATACACTGCATTATTGAGAGAAACAGGTAAAGAGAAGAGAAGAGGAGATGGGTGCCAGCCGCTGAAGGCGGCTCCGGCTCCCATCGTCACGCCTGATCCTACAAGTGGCAAGGTCAGCTACGGCTCGAAGGGCGGGCGGGACGATGAAAGCAAGTGGAGAGGTGGGTGGGATTCTTCTGTTGTTCGTAAGAATGTTTACCGCGTGGAAGATTGAGCTTGTGATAGTCCATATGTATGGTTTAAGGCTGTGGAGTGGAGTGGAAGACGGAACTGTTAGTAGACGAGATAAAAACGTACTTGAGGGAGTGGAGGGTGGGTGAAATTTGCAACAGAGTTTCTCAACTGCTAGACGACGCGTCGGAGGTGATGGTAGGAACGAAAGAAGCCTCGGCTTCTTCCGTCACCTCCGACGCAGACCTAAATCTTCAGTCTGGCTCGCCACACCGAAGATTGTCAATTACGAAGCTCAGAAGTTATACTCGCCGGCAACGTTCAAGAAGTCCTGAGTCCGTTTGTATCACCTTCACTACTGGGACATCAGTTTCCGTCTTATTGAAAAACATCTCATGAGATCCATGCGACCATAGAGGCCAAAACGGCTCAATGTCCGAAGGCTCGATGTGGATATTGGGATCTTGCGATATGCTCAAAGATAAAAACGATTGAGCAAAGGTTTTCTGAAACTCTGAGTTATTGATGGTAGGTGGTATGTCAAAGCTGAAAGCGAGATGTTAGTGCTTAACACAAGAAACGTAGCTAATATCATTTACGTGAGGAATTCGTAAGACAGGTCGAGGGCATGAGTGCCAGGTTCAATCGCGAACTCTCCCTTGAGAGATGCAATGCATCAGCGATCAATATGTAAACATAACTCAGCACGAACTTTCCATCCGCGACCACCAAACGCATCCAGAACATAATATGCCGGACAAATGATGATGCCTTTACAAGGTTTACCTTGTGAGTAAAGCACATAAAATAGGTTTCAAGAAACCTACTTTGTCCATAAATGGCACCGGCCTGAGCCTCAAGAGTCGCGAATTCAGACCTGGAATAGATACTTGCGGTCCCTTGGATAAGAGTTTCGTTGAGACGAGGGAAAAGTTGTGTGATGTAATCTATCAGTGTAAATCCTGCAGTAACTAAAGTCGTGCTATTGACGAAGAAATTGCCTTCATGACTGTTCGTAGTTATCAAAACGACCTCCTAGAATGAAGACGGGTAGTTTGAGAAAAA
Organism: Sanghuangporus weigelae; assembly: GCA_033182465.1. Classification (NCBI taxonomy): domain Eukaryota; kingdom Fungi; phylum Basidiomycota; class Agaricomycetes; order Hymenochaetales; family Hymenochaetaceae; genus Sanghuangporus; species Sanghuangporus weigelae. Next base: position 2,935,472 of record CP137319.1, on the reverse strand, counting down.
GGAAGCTGAGGAAGGGACAGCTCCTATGCTTACTCCGTTCACAAGTCTACGATCTAGAGAAACGGTAGGGCGCTCTGTGATAAGGACTCCATCTATCACCGGGACAAAGGTATATGTCTCCAAGAAATTATTCGAGCCTATTGCCGAATCGGCATCCAAAAGAGTTGATGCATCCACGGACCGGAGACAAGCCAGTGTATCCGACGAACTCGAGCAGCTAATTATCAATTTAGAAGAAAGAAGACACAATAATGAGGAAAGGAAGACCTACTTCGCGAATGAGACGGCATTGCTATACAGTTTCTAGTTATAATTTAGATGTCAAATCATAAAGCCAGGATGTTATAAATCAACCTCTGGTATAGTATCATTGTAATAATAATGAAACGGGAGGAACGGCGAGTTCATAATTGCTGCGCGGAACAGTGGGTGATCCTTTCCGCCATGATTATTTGCAACAATATGTTCTAGTGCTGAGCCTGCTCCAGCTGATTAGCCCACAGTAAATCATACTGAATACTCCCTAGTCGAGGCCTCTGTCGTGACGAGTCGCAACAGGCGCAACATTCTAACAAGTTCGTTTCCTCTTTATAGTCAATCTGGGTTTCGACATGTCGGAAGGATAGTGCAGGTAGGGCTGATTGAACGATACTTGATCTCATGTTTGAAGTTGTACGTCCGTGCCAAACTTTCTATGTTGATAAATAAATATTGATTCAGCATCTGCCGTCACACACTCGAGTCACTGGACAATAAGTCTACCAAAGTATATCTTCGTAATTCCGTCGTGTTCCATACAACTGAGCGACATCGTGATGACGCTACCGATGACTCTCTATTTCCCGCAGTTCAGCCTTGACCCCGCAATTCATCCGCAGAACGAAACACATTCGACGGCATAGTGCATCGTATCTCCGAGAGTGGGTTATCGAGCATCTCGACATTATGAGCGAGGCCTTCAGAAATGCCAAAGCACTATGTAAGACCGACGGGATTGGGAAAGATCGGAACCTTCGAAAAAGACGCATAATTTGACCTGCCGCATCATGTCGAGGAAGCATCGAAACGAGCTTTTCTCTCTCCAAAATCTCCAGTCTTCAACAATTCCCTAAGGTCCAACCGCGAGCATGGAGATCACAGGGCTGATAACTGACAGATAAATATCTTGAACGGGGGCAAGACAGTTCCGAAGTGTCGAATGTGGTAAGTACGAGACTTCTGGTCGTCTTCTGAACAAAGAGTTCGAGGAACTCGTGGTACTCTTCCGCGCGCTCCTTTATGTGATCCTGACCACATATGTCCCAGTCGCATTGACTGATGGGATCGGATGCGGTTGCTCGTCATCAAAAGGAGTGGACCATCCTGTTTAGTCTATTAACAAGGTCAATCTGAGCGTAGAACTGACGGGAAAATGGCACAAGACGGGAGAATTCTGCCTGATTCTTCATAGAGATTAGTATGTACACCGTCGATGGGGAAGAGCCGACGCACCTGCATACCAAGTGAAGCTATGCAGGATCACTAAGATATATGTTCTTCATTATTGTCGTCGAGAATCGGGCCTCCGGTAGCTGAAGATAATGTATATATGATTCAGTATTCGAGGAAGGAAGAATTATGGAAAAGCCGCTCGCGGTTACTTGTTCAGGGTTACGAACCATCAGATCGACCTTGCCTTGGGGACCGTAGGTGGAAAGCAGGGGATTCAACCTCTGCGCGCCATCACACGCGAGTGTAGCTCGGGATTTCTAACCGCTGAGTCGCTGGTGTCGACTAGATGGAAGGTAGGAAGCCCAAGTCATGGAAAAACCGCAAACAGAGCAGCCAGACATGTGTTCTTGTAAGATAATGCGATAACCTCGAGTAACATACAGGAGAGGTTAGGGAACCTTGAATTCAGTCAGTCTCGCATTAGGTATGTACTTGGCTCAGAAGGATGAAACATAGCCACATACCACGCGATACAATATAACTTTCTAGATAGGGTCGCCCTTTCAATCCCTCCCACCGAAAGATTTCTTGATTGCCGCCAGTGCTTGCAACGTTTCCATAATCTCCTCTGTATGCCCCGAAACGCTATCAGCGGGGAATAGGGACATCACGCAAGTCGAGTAATCATGTCAGGCGCACCCAAAGGTCCAGGCATTTCGAACACGAAGGAAGGGGGAAGGCCTCCTCTTCGAGACTCACGGGCATTCTCTCCTGCATAACCGACAGCCGAATTTCTCCGTGTAAGATCACATACACTGCCGCGTGGCTGACCCCTTTGTACACGCACTCAGTATGGAGCAAACTATTTTCCGCACATCCATTTCCGCGGTGTTCATTCGACCTGATGATAGCAATGTCAGTAGCTATTCGCGACATTCAGAACATAAACAACTCATACATGCTCTCGCTGACTTCATCCCTTTCGTAACTCCGCATATTGAAGCGGAAGAGAGAAAAAAGGAACCAGTTGTAGACGAGGGTACTGAAGGCTCCATCACTAACGCATTCCCCTTTCACAAAGCTCTAGCAAGCGTGCCCTGCTTTTAGTCCGTACGAGCCCAGGAATCTTTGCATCAACGAACTATAAATACGGAGATGAACGTCAGCAAAGTACTGGGAATGGAGTTCGACTTGACATGCGTACCTTATCAAATGAGTTTGTGACGCTCATCGAAGGACTCCAGTAACGTTTGGTGTACTCGCGTATAATGAAGGCCTAAGTCGGGTTCAATGCCCGCCTGCATCGCAGAGTTATGTGCCGGATGGCAGCCCCCGCCGACGCAGTGCTCGGCCCTTCTGGTAGTGGATAATTGACGAACTTGGTAGAAGGACAGCTTAGCAAGCGTATCCAATAGTGATGAAATTCTCCATGCACCACCGAATCCATCGTCAAGAGATAAAAGCTTGCCTATGGGTGGTGTTGCTTGTGACCGCGATGTAAAGCCGCCGCATATACCGCTCTTCTGCTAGAAGGTTATGGACAAGCTTGAAAGTGGAACGGTTCAAAAGAACGGGCTATAGAGTTAGGATCTATTTCAAGGACTGGAGTAGAAAGGCGAGTCTACAATCAACTGTCATGAACTAACTATGTTCCAAGTAATCGGGCTCACCGCATAGAATCCACCGCTGAATAAAAGCAGACAAGCGAGACTGATCGGCTTGGATTTGTTTCGATCACTGTCATCCAGTTCGCGTGGAATGGTTGCCCAACAATGACGAGTCCTCCATTTTTAAAAAATTTCTCCTTCTGAACAAAGAGCTCGAGGGAGCCGTAGAACCTTCGCGCACCCTTTATGTAACCTCGAGCACTTCCGTCCTGGCCTCGTCGATTGAAGAGATCTAACGCATTCAAGACTTGAACCCTGTATAGTCGTGTCTGTTGACAGGGACAATGCGCACATGGAACTGATGGGCAAGTGGCAGAAGTCGAAGTGAATACATCTTCACGGTGATTAGTAGCCATACTGTCAGGAGTAAGAGCCGACGCACTTGTCTGATCTACAATATCACCAATACGGTTTACTCCTCATTGCTGTCGTTTGGGATGGCCTGAGTCATGGATCAAGAATGCGTTGCACTTGGCCGTGGACAACTTCGTCATAACGGGCGGCAAAAGCTAGGCTTTGGACGCTGCAGCGATGATTCAATATGTTAAGGAGACGGAAGAGTATGCTAAAACGAGACTGAGCCCAGGAATTAGCCGGTCGCAAAGAAATGAATAGCTAGCGTGTGAACTTCGCTCCCGAAAGGGACAGCTCTCTAATCTGACCATGTGTCAGCACCAGTTTTGCATCTCGACAGTGTTCCCCTTATAACAGTGTCCGGACGTCTAGGACATCTTAATAGAAGAAATAGCAGTGTGGCTCTAGTCCTCCTGCCTGAAGTTCTGGTGTCTTTATGCCTCAAAATGTGCAGATGAAGTTGTCTCGTGCATCCTTGCCAATCTGACCTGTCCATGCTCCAATTGGTATCTCGGGCCATAAAGAGCTATTAGGATGCGGCGTAGAATTACAAGCGAGAATGACGAGCCCAACTGGCGTCTCAGTGATCTTCAATGTTTATTCAGTTGATGATCGAAGGTGACAATTGTGAAGCAGCGTCTGAGATGCATGCGCTAGTGAGTAGTAATCCTAAAGCTCAATTTGAGGCCACCAAATGCCAATCGAAGGACGGACGACCTTCATAACCAGAAACTGCTACCGATATTTGCACCTTCATGATGCCTGATTGAAAAGAAGATGGTATTCTGGCTGCAAATTCACGACCTTGTGCAATGGATGTGACTTTGGGAATCGTGAGTGATCTTTTCACTAGACTAGTTTAACAACCTTGCATTTCCTTCGTTGTCAGAGTTGAAGAGATAGGAGGCCCAAGAGCTCTTCTTCCGATCTTAGCATTGACACTGCATCTTAACCGAGTCTGAACTAATTGATCGACATAGCTGTTCCCTCGGGAAATTTGCAGGATCGCGTTGTACGACTTCTTGTCGTTTCCTGGATAAACAACCGAAGATATGTGTTATTCGATCGTGGATGGACTTACCATTTCGGTCTGTAAGACGCAGATTCCAAGTGAAGAGCAGGAATACGCAAACGAATACAACATGTTGATACGAAGACACCCTAGCCAAGTGCAAGCGAAGGTAGAATGGCCATATCTTGGTTGCATCTAGCCCTGTGAGCGTCTTCCATCTGCCTTGAACTTCATCTATCCATACAGAGGTCCTTTACCCGCCAATATTCAGTCGGAGTGTTGGAAACGGTTATAGACCCGTTTTGCGAGTCTGGCTATCCAGATAGGGGCTCATTTTCTATGATCAATACGGCAACCATCATGTATGGTTTCTTATGGAAGTCTACTCTTCGCATGATGGTGATATTACAGACCTCCGAGGTGACCGTTCGCCGTTTCCGATTAGGATTCATGTTTTTGAAATTATCAAGAAGCTCATGCTATTACCTCTTGTATTTGACATGTCGGGCCCCAAAGCCCCAGAAACTACTCGACTGCGAGGCTTTTATGTAAAATGTGGGTGAATAACCACTCATTTCCTTGTAAGGCTACGGAGTTTATGTGTAGACCGACCAGCAAGAAATAATACAATACAAATGTCCGCATCTCCACGTCAAAGCCGACTATCGGCACCAAGACCCCAGACAGTAGATACTGGCTTCGTAATTTCCTTGGCATTATAAGTTGTTTTGTTTGCGAAGATTCCTCGTTCTTTCAGCTTGAGAATAGTGCTGGTGATAATTCGTCACTCGAAAATGCGTATGTATTTTCGAGACCTAGCATTTACACCTGTCATTTGGAAGGAAACATTACATTTCATCGGTGTAGGTAACATTGGAGCTTGTGGCCGTCCGTACGAGTGCCTCCCTCCCACGAAAGTCAAGAGACAACGTCGCTAGTTCAAGTTGCCCTGTACTGATTCCGCTTTGAATGACAGTCTTCCTACCAACTCGACGCAGATTTGTGAGGATGCGACATGCCAAAACGGAATGCAGGACTCTTTCGAGGCTAAAAGACTGTTAATCATATTGCCTTCCCGTCCAACACTACTCACCTTGTAAGTGTGTTCAGGAAATCCGCCTGTTGCGAAGATATAAGTGACGAAAATAAATTCGACGAATAGAGTCGCTGACCGGCAGGGTCTGGATTACAACGACATTTGCAACGGATAACGCTACAGGATCTTGAATATATTGTATAACATCAGCGAAATCCAGAGACTAACCAAAGAGATAAAAGTAAAAAAGAGATCCTGGTATTATCGAAGGAGTCCAAAGTCAATTTGATGTATCCTTCTTATGTATATGACATACCGTCTCCATAAACGGCTTTGAACATAGCGGAATTGCCATGGATTTTGTCTTTGGTAAAGAAGACGATCAGCTGCGCTCAGGAATCGTGACAGATAGACGCTTCTCACAAGTCCGAAAGCCCACAACAAGCATGAAACATAGAACACCTGCATGCTCAGTATCAGTATCTGGAAGAACCCGTGCATGTAATTGAAGTCTTCTACCGGCTTCGAATACCATGAGCAGAGTCCAATTCACGGTGAGAATGGAGCTACCTCCTACAACGAGGCAACCTGCAATGCCATCGGGTAAAGGAGAAACTAAAGGGATCGGATTAGCTAAGGCGTTGGTAGTACGTTCATTAGTTTGCCAATAGTACTCACATTTCAGAGTGCTCAGAAATTTCGCCATGAAAATTATTTCTGGCAACCAGATCGCAACAGTCCAGACAAGTAAGAGAACTCCGACGATTCTCCTCCTCTCCCATATCGCCCAAGCTCTCAAGACGAGAATAACTGAGTGAGAGAGATATGAGTTAGATGGGGAAACCACGAGATCATGCACGAACTTTCAGCAAGCAATATTCCACACAGTTGCAACCCTAATGGTATCCGTTGCACAAGAATAAGTCTGTCTGTCTGTTTCTGTCACTGACCACTTACAACCTGTAATGTTGTACGCAAACTGGCAATGGCCATTTGTCATGGCCATTCCCAGCTGATCTATTCAAGTCATGAATATGTAGTTTCCAAACTGGTGTTTTAATGGGTACGTACGCCAAAGGACTATGGTCGTGTCAACGAAAGGCAAGTATCGCGTAGCAATAAAGAGCAGCTTCGCTATAGACCAGGGCATTGTCCAAATAAGGCTTCGTTCTGTCTCTATTGTGAGCGCGTACTCATAGACCTGTGCGGACAGATGTAAGTGATTCGCAGTGTGTAAAGTGGAACTTTTCATTACTAGAAGCGCAAGACTGGCGACTAATGAACAGCTTGAGCAAGGCGTAGTATAGTAAACAAAGAATACTTACAGTCTATGTACTGCATCATGGTACTACGTTAGTTTGACGTAGTTTTCGTGCAGTAAAACAACGTACTGTCGTTAACTTTGAGTGCTCTAGAAGCACTACTAGTTCTTGAGCATGTGTTACCATTGTGGAAATGAAAGGACAGAGATATGCGGAGCTCGAGCATGGTGCGCCATAATAAGAGAAATCGATACACGTAAAATTAGAATCGTCCCCCCCCCTACCTCACAAGAACAGTCAATGTACGTAGTATACTCAAGATATTTCAAATTGAAATATAAAGTACACGGGAAAAGAACAAACCGTCATATCCAATTTGTCAGATCTATATGTTCAGTTTGTTGTGGATCGAATGGAGTGTCCGTAGACTTGAAGCTCTGGTCTTCCCCACCAGGCGACATATTACCATTGCTACGGCTTCTTAGCATGATGATCGGAGACAAGAATCACAAGGGCAAAGAAGTATTTGACCGGTGATTATAAATGATCAGAAATGGAATTTGATAAGCAAAATATCGATTTGTATATCCTAGGTGATGATATTTATTATGGCATTCTGATTAATATTGATATTCATTTCAATATAGAATATCAGTACTAGTACTAGACTAGTAAGTACTACAGTAGTAACGATGACATAGCAAGTATCATCGCCATTAATATTATGATTATGCGAATCGATATTTGAAATTCTAGCCTTATGGATATTCTTTATATCCTAAATGGAGATATGCATACCGATATTTTGCTTATCAAATTCCATTTCTGATCATATATCATCATCGCGGTTCGGTTATAGAACCCGTTGTGCCTCCCCTTGAGGTCTACTCATAGGGTCCATGAGAACATTACAGACGCGGCTCTCCTGCCGCTTTACGGTAACACGTATTATAGCTCTGCAATATCCTTAACGGTAACCTCCTTGATGTTAAGCCGGCTTCTGCTCTGCTCCGCTCTGGTAGATGGAAGTCCTTGCGGATTCTCATTTTCACCTTACGGCAGGCAGAGCGGCGACTAACAGGCGATTAAGGTCGTCGCCAGAGTTTTCGCATACTTTCCACAACCTCAAGTAACACAGTACTAACTATCCTTAGAAGTAGCAGAGTCTCGTTTTCAGCCAACGCAACGTGATACAGCTTCCCCATGTCGCAATCCGAGGCAGTTGTACTGGATGATCGGCTTCCTGACACGGACACTAAGCGACTCGCCGACAAGGACTCTGGAACGATTAAGTCGGACTCTGCACATATTTCTGACGAGGTCCCGGATGGTGGCTTGGAAGCTTGGCTGCTGGTAGTCGGCGTGAGTGAGCTCTGATTGCATTTGCGAGTGTCTTACCGATCACGTTCAATATAGGGTTTCTTCTTGTCTCTGTCCACGTTTGGCTACTTCGTTTCTTGGGGTGTAAGTGTGTCTTCGGTGGTGTGATGTTTATGACGACTTAATCAAAATCAACAGACCTACCAGGCTTATTATGAGACGGTTCTCCTCGTCAGCAATACCCCATCGCAAATGTGAGCAACCTCTACCTGGTCGGCGTCATCTGTCTTATTGTTCTCGTAGCGCCTGGATAGGCTCGCTTCAGGTAAGCTAACGAGTTTATTGAGTCTTACTGAACAATGGACATTATGTCAACATCAGTATTCTCTGATCTTCTTGCCCGTACGTGAACTTCACAATGGCGTTCGAACGCGACTTCATCCTGGTTTATTTTATGCAGGGATTACTGGCTGGCCGGCTCTTTGATTTAGGCTACTTCAAACCGACTTTGATTACTGCGTCGGTTGCTATGACAATTGCCAACTTTCTTACTGCCGAATGCTCAAAATATTGGCAATTTGTCCTTTGTCAGGGATTATTCCTTGGGGTCAGCACAATCTCGTGAAGTTGCTTCGTTATCACTAATTTCTTGGCAGTTCGCAGCTGGCTGCATATATATTCCATGTATAGCGGTCGTATCACATTGGTGTAAGTATCGGGTTTCATACCACTGTGGTCCGCTTCAACTGATAGTCCATATTTTTAGTCAAACATCGAAGGCCGGTCGCCTTCGCCATAATCTCTTTCGGGGGATCAGTGGGAGGGATAATCTATCCCATCATGGTCCGTAATCTACTTCCTACCGTCGGGTGAGTACTGATAATCGGTTTCCTATTGTCGTCTCTAACCCTGGATTAGCTTCAAGTGGACTGTTAGGACGATAGCCTTCATCAACCTGGCAACATTTTTTTTCGCGATTTTCGTGAGATTTATGTACTATCACTTTCTTCTATTGCTAATAATTATTATAGACGATGCGTAGTCGACTCCCACCTCCAGATATCCTTCCGAAGTTGCTTGATGTGCGGACGTTTCTTACTCCGGCATACCTATTCTATGTACTCTCAACATTTGTCGCCTTCCTTGGACTTTATACTCGTACGCAGTCCGCAGTTAACATTAATGCACGAGTTTTTCTCATCCCTCCGTATAGCCCTGACTTTCATAAGCGTCAGTGCGGAGCTAATCGGTCTTGACCCTAGTTTTTCCTTCTATCTCGTCGCTATCGCTAATGCCGCCTCTGCCGTTGGTCGCTTGAGCAGCGGTGTGTTGGCTGTATCTTATGGACCAGTCAATGTCATGGTTATCTGTACGGCGCTGGCTGCTGTATTTACATACATCTGGCCATTCGTAACGACAAAAGCCTCATTCACAGCCGTGACGGTTCTGTATGGGTGCGCACACCTTGAGTTGTTGGACAAATTACACGGATTAAAATTTGGACGTAGAATTACTTCTGGAGCGTTCGTTTGCCTTTTCGCAATTCCGGTTGCTCAGCTTGGTGCAACGCACGACGTCGGACGTCGGACTGGCCTACAGATGACCATTATGGCTATTGGTACGCCGCTTATATGTCTTAAATCTCTGGTTACTTATATGCTTGTATTACGTTCTATTTCAGGTGCTCTGGCAGGACCGCCAATCTCGGGTGCCATCAAGCAGCATCATAGCACGTTTCATGAAGTCGGGATTTTCGCTGGTTTGTGTCGAGACATTCGGATGCATCAGCCACGAGTTGCTGATGATTCTCCATTTGCAGGAACCATGATTGCGGGGTCGATCTTTCTAATGCTGGCTAGCAAATTCTGTGCTGTTAGGAGCCTATTTACTGGTAAATTCTGATCTAATGTAAAGGACGAGAGGAAACGCGATGTACAAACTAGAGATTCGCATCACGAGTAACATGAGTCTGTCGCAATCATTTGTATGATAGTATAAGCAGATGTGGTGAGGTGATTCTTCTTAGTACAATTCTACAAATACCGATGCGAGGCCAACAAAATAAGGACAATGAAATATGGGTCCTTGAGCCTCCAAAATTCTACCGAACTGGTGCGGTACCAACCGAACAATAGCATCATTCACAGCTCTTCACGAATTCCTCGATGGATGCGACGGACCTTGCCGATCTTACTTGAAATGAGCAATGGAATGGCAGCGGATGTCTATTTTACGGCATTCAGAGGAGAACGATTATGAAGAGATGATGCACTTACACAGTATGACCGGAGGAAAACGCGACCTCTGGTACGCGAGGCTGATCGTTGCAATTCTTTTCGGGAGAAATTTTGAAAGCCCAGAGAACGCTGGCTATTAGCATAAAGAGAGATCTCTCGGCAAAGTGCCTCCCAGGACAATTTCTGGTATATTTGTGCTGAGTTATGTCTTTCGACTGGGAGAATGTTGAACTGACCGTCTGCCAAATCCGAAGATGAACTCGAGAGGATCAGGCTGTGGCATAGAGCCTTCAGAGTCCCTATCAAATCGTTCGGGCTTGAATTCATGAGGTTCTGGATAAACGGATGCATCATGCGACATGCACCTATTAAGGAGTTTTATTTTCAGGTATTCTTGTCAAGGAACAGTTTCTTCGTGACTAACCAGATGTTTGCCATGACCCATGACCCTACATTGATACATAGGATTAGCTCTATAGCGAGAGTTGAGAATTCTGAGAAAGCGGCAGACCTTTAGGGATCAAATATCCGTTATAAATGTCATCCTTCTCTGGGCTGTGAACTACAATCGGCACGACAGGGTTGAATCGAAGCAATTCCTTGATTATGCAGTCTATGAAAGGAAGAGAAGACTGATCTGAGATGCGTGGCGCTCGCTCATCTCCGATCAGCAAATCCAGATCTTTCTGGGCACGCTCTTGGATGTCAGGATGAATAGCCATCATCAAGAAAAAGAGCTTTATAGTCGATACGACCTATAGGCGGACTTATGTAACAGACTGTGGAAACAAACTTCAAAAGTAACTCACAGTGTCTGTACCACCTGACAATATCTTTTTAGCCGACGAAGGACCAAAAGTTAGCAAGAATGAGCGATACCTGAATACAAGCTTGCCGAGGTGTATATCAGTATCTCTTCATAGCCATTTCCTTTCAGGGGCAGTTTGGCGAGATTTAACGACGTAAAGCTCGGGAGATACTGTCCTTTTGCCTAGAAGGAAATGAGCTCAATCTACCTATGTTTCATGATGTTTGCCTACCACAGACGACTTGACGAACTCGTGAGGCGCACGAATAAAAGCTTCACATTTGCTTCGGGCTTCGCTGGCCCAATTCTTAAATCCCATGCCAGGTAGCCAAGACGGAAGAAGTTGCACTATTCATATTTTCAATGTAAAGCAAGTAATAGACGCAATTTTTGACCTACGACGAGGAAAGGAATCAACAAGCCATCGACCTGGGTCCGTTGCTTCAGTTGTCAATCTCCCGAGTTTCTTGGCCAACTGAACGAAGTAATCGTCTTCATAATCAATCTGATAGCCATAGACAAGCTTCAAGATGATTGAAGACGGTAAACTGACCCAATGCCAGAATTACTCGAGGAACAAATAACAAATCACCGGCTAATGCGCATACCTGTTAATGTTATTAAAGAAGTCTTCGGGTTCTCTAAGAAGGCGATGCAGAAAACGATATGTTTCTCCTTCTATCACGGGGATGTAAAACTCCTCTGAACGCGCATTCAGAAACGCAACCATGAGTTTTCTTGTTTTCTTTAAGCGAGACCCAGCAGGAAGGAAAAGAGCTGTCTTGTCTCGTCCAATGAGCTTGGCCATAGGCTGGAAATAAGTAATTAACTGCTTGTTCATGAATCTCGTGAGCGAGATGACACAAACCAGCTCAGGGCGACTAGAATATATTGATCTCTTTTTGAGCAAATCTTGAGCAACAGAAAGATCACTGAGCATAAAGAATCGCCTTCCGAATATTCTGAAGTGAAAGAAAGAGCCTGGAACGTTTGAGTCAGAGCGTACAATATCTTCTGTGCTACACAAAGACAGAAGGTCCAAACCGTATAAGTCTTTCCACTTTGCGAATTGTTTGACTGGATAGCGACGTGGAACCTGAAATAGGTTGCCTACAAAAGGAAGCGGAGTTGGACCTTTCGTTTATCAATCGACAGGGCCTATGTAAACCAATGGATTGTGCTCACCTGGAGGAGATACGTGTTCGTTTCGGAAAACACATATGATCAAGGCAACAATTACGCCAATCAACATGAAAGAGAAGACAACGTATTCTCGCAGTGACATGATTGACGAGAACCTTCCAGCCAAGCTACAGTAATCCGAGTACGACAAGGAGTGCATTTAGGTTGAAGCTAGAGAAACAAGCCTCTCAAAATGCAAAATAAGGTGCATTAAATATTGCTCCAGTATATCATTTTCCTTATGAGTCGACACGATGCATCCTGAGTGTGAATCGAAGTTTGAGGACCAAAACTCGGATCAGTGTCGAGATTTCAATAATCGAAAATAAACTAGCTCTTTGTTTGTTCTGCACTTTGTGAGATAGGTGCTCGGGGTACGTCGTTATGGAGTGTCAACACAGATATTGCGGGGACCATGGACGCGAGGCAGTGTGTCGGAATCGGAGAGGCCTTATCCCTCGATCATCAAGTTCGCCGAATCACTATATCAAAATGGAACCAATACTAACGTGAATGCGGTGGGAATAAGTCGAGCCTTCCAGGTGTATGACAAGAACAATACTTGAAAAACAAATTCCGTCGAGTAAAGCACATGCGAATCAAACAATAAGCGGAAGAAGTACACCGAAGACGACAAATATTACGTGCTTCTTACTGATTTTCTACTATCACATGCAGTGCAATTTGAATTATCATGATCAATTTAGCAACAGAACTGATTTTTGCGAGGGCATGGGTTCAGACCCTAGACTTCAGGCCCTTAGATTGTTGCTCGTATGGAATGCATAGCGCCGTCTGGACGGCAGTAGCGAGGCACCTCTGCTTCTCCCTCCATGCTCCATCATCCGATTCAGAAGCTTCTCCTGACGGGGCAGTCCACACCTCGACTATTGTCTCATGTCTACCCAGAGGATCCTGCAGGAAACGTCCGACAGAGTATAATCCAAGGGTGACGCCAGTTTGCGAATCGATACGAATGGGAGCCTTGAACTCAATAGACAGAGTTAAAGTAGCGTACCAACTGATATGGCACAACTTAAGAATACTTCAACAAGAAATGGAACATATCACTCACGCTTTGCCTACGAGTGGATTCTCCTCGCGAGGCAGTAGTTCTGGCAATGGCTTGACGATGTCCGTGCAGAAAGGCAGCATGCTCGGACGCAAAGTACCAATTTCGTCCTTGAAGGTGAGCCAGGCACCAAATTCTATCCCAGGTGGTTCTCTCTGTACGGATCCGTCATTATCGAAACCTCGATTCTCGGCTTTATTCAAATGCTGGAATACGGGATCCTCTCTGCCGGTGATACGATCCTTGAAGTTCCAGACGTCATACAACCTGATTTCAGAAGAACTTGAAGGGCGTGTACGAAGCGGAATACGACGGGCATAGGGAGAAGGTGGAACGAGTGCCTTCGAGTCGACGGGTTGCGCTATTTCTGTTTCTGCTGCTGGGAGAGACGCTCCGAGAATAAGATGTGCAGATATCATAGTCTGCCCCTGGAAATGAAAACAACACTAAAGAAGATGAAATACCACGCAATTTTCTAGGCACACACGTTCTGGACAAGTTCTGCCTGAAGATTGTTTAATGATGAACCACCTTTCACTGACTTGACATGCACTTCAAATGTTGCAGATTGCTTCACAGCCCTTGACCCTGGTTCTTTCGAGGGAACAACTCCTTGCACTGGACGAAGAAAATGGGCAGATATGTGGACAGGTTCAGTCACTTTCGAAGAGTGAAGCTTCTGGTGCGCGATGCAGGACTCAAGAATGAGACCGATGACATATCCTGGTCAGAAATCAGAAGTGACTTTCTGGACAGGAAACATTGGCTTAAACTACGTACCTCCATTTGGTACACTGTTCGATGAAGCCAGAAGTGAGTCTGAAGATGCGAGGAAAAGGGAACAACATCAATGACGGCGCACTCACAGTGCCACGGTCCATTCCAGGTCTATTATACCTGACCAGAGACTCTCTTTGTCCCCGAGATCCTGTCTCTCGACCTTGTGCACGGATAGTGCCTGACTCAGAGGCGCCATCTCCAAGAACGACGTTGTAATGGTAGGCTAGGAGGTAAAAAGACTACACGAAAAGCGGAGACGGACACGAGTCTGCTGTAATCTGCATCTCAACAATAGTGATAATAACGTTAGGGACCCCGATTCACTAGTACTACGTGCTGCGCTTCCATGACACAGGACGGAATAATATCAAGTCGCAGAGTAGAAGCCGCACCGCCGCGTTCGTTCGGGGACTCGGAACTGGGAGTCGGAGCTTGAAATACTTCCTTATTGGGATATTTGCTTCCAAGGTGCATCTTACGTATCCGTGATCTTGATTGATCCTGCCAACTCGGGATTCTCAGAGATTAGTCTCATATCATATCTATATGATGGCTGCTCACTCCTTCCAGAGCCGTCATATCTCATCAGTCACAAATGTCCACCGACGATTTCCAACGATTGTTTGAGGAGTTGCAGACAGCTTTTGTCAATCCGGATTCTCTCTCGACAGATGCACTTGATTTACACGCTTTCTCCCAGTCAAAGTACCCTCAGTTCACTGGTAAGAGTCTCTGTTTCTTGAATAGACACCATTTAATGGTATACGATAGGTGCACCGCATGCTATTGTTGTACACGTCAGCTCGACAGAGGACGTCGTCAAGATCGTTCGCCTCGCCTCCAAGTACCGTGTTCCCGTAGTTCCTTATTCTGCAGGTACTAGCCTGGAAGGAAATGCGAGTCTAACTCTTTCTGATGGCATTTGCTTGTGATGAGTGTATATGTAGGTCTCTGGAAATGGCAGAAGCATTTGTGTGGATCTCTCCCGAATGGATCGCGTCTTACAGATAAGCGGTTCGTTTTGTTGTGCTGCTCACCAGCTCGTCCATTTTGCTGATGTTTCAATAGAGGAGGATGCTCATGCTATTTGTGAGGCCGGTGTAGTCTGGAATAAGCTGAATGACCTGCTGAAGAGCAAAGGTGTGTCATACTAGCAAGGCTTTCGCGCTCATGGGCTTAGTGTACTCCGTCAACTGTATAGGCATTCCCCTATTTTTCCCGGTAAGTGCAGGATCTCAGGACAGCCGAATTTTTTACCGACTTATCAGTATCACTCAGCTTGATCCAGGCATCGGTGCAACGATCGGCGGAATGATCTCTCAAGGATGTTCTGGTAGTAAGTGGTCCCATGGCTCTCATAATGAAGCAAACTCATCTCAACTGAACTAGCCAATGCGGTCAGATATGGAACTGCAAGAGGTGAGCTCGTACTGAACGTCGTATGTACAGCAGTACATCGCTTCGTTTCGTGCTATACCAAGCTTTACTCTAGACAGCGGTGTTGCCATCCGGGGAGGTGATCAAGACCCGTAACAATGCCAGGAAGTGCGCAGCTGGATTCGATCTGACCAAATTATTCATCGGAGCGGAAGGTACACTTGGCATCATCACAGAAGGTAAAGGCGTCTCTTGCTTTCGTGTCATATTCGAACCTCTTAGTATGTTTTCAGCCACGATTCGACTTATGCCGCGTTTACCCGCTTCCGTTGCCGTGGTCTCATTTCCCGATGTGCGGAGCGCTACACAGGCCGTGACTGAGGCACTCAATCACGGAGCAGCTATCCGTAAGCACCTCTTTCTGTCAATCATATCAGCCGTTATGAAGTTTCTCATTATCCTTTTATCTGTTGTTGCAACAGAGTGCGCGGAGTTGGTGGACGACCTTTACATTAGGGCCGTGAAAAAATATGGCACTTACCCCATGAAGTGGGTCGAAGCAGATACCGTCCTCTTCAAGTTCCAGGGATCCGAGACGGTACGGGCGGATACATCATGCCTTGTAGAGAACGTGTCAAACAAGTACGGCGGATACGGGTACTTGCATATTACAAAGGAAGACAAAGTCGATCTGCTCTGGTCCGATCGCAAAAACGCGCTATTTGGGTTGCTTCAGATGTATCCTGGAAGTAAAGGTTTCATAACAGATGTCTGGTGATTTCCCATTACCTCTGATATCTGGTCCTCGACTGATTGTTTTCGGCGGCACTCTAGTGTACCGGTATCGAAGTTCCCCGATCTTATTGTCGCAACGAAACATGAACTTGCATCTCGCAACTTAGTTTCGCCCTTGGGTGGTCACGTTGGCGATGGTATGTTGACGCTAAGGTTCTTCTCGTTCTTTGATGAAATGCGCTAATGCACTACAAGGAAATTTCCACTGCTTCATTATGTATCGTGACGAAGAAGAGCTAGCTCTTGTCAGAGAGGTCGTTGATATGATGATACAGAAAGCAATCGCTCTTGATGGAACGTGTAGGTACTTTTTCTTCTTTGATCATTGCACGTATTTGACCTTTTGCTTTTGAATTATCATCCAAGGCACCGGAGAACATGGAGTCGGTCTAGGCAAGAAGAAATATCTTGTTAGGGAACTCGGCGAAGGCACCGTTTCGCTCATGAAGGCCATCAAAGCAACGATCGATCCACTCAACCTTTTCAATCCGGGAAAAGTGTGTTTTGGTCTTTTCTCTCTTCTTCGAAGCCTGATTAGCCCTTTCTATAGCTTTACCCCGATTGACGATCAGTTTTGTTAATGGAAGTATTTGCTAGTAAGAAGATTCTGCGCTTGAGAAGTTCCGACTTTTCGTTCGCGGTTGACTGAAGGAGTTCGCGCAGACCAGGAATATACTGACAAGCGATTCGGCCGTGTATTATTAAACCTTTATGCATCTAACATGTATCTCATTCCAGTTCAACAAGAATTGGTCATAAATTGGCTATTTTTGCGCTGGTCGTTTTTGTCAAATCGAATCTTTGAGCGTTTGAGGTTAGCGGGAGGATCGATTATCAACCACGCCTTTTATTTCGTCATTAAGGATATGATTCTCTCGGGAGTAGTACATATGTTCAGTATCGGATGGCACGTAAGCTATGACCGAGTCACCGTCACACGAAAGTGAGCATCCACGCCAGCAGAAATAACGCTGATATCCCATACTGGTATTGGAGACGACAGAGCCTGTGCAGGTGCCTCGGCATCCCGTTACAGCATGAATGTCAGAATGAGGAAGCCGTCATGCACCAATGGATAGTGACCTGCTTCTTGAGGTCATTCTTCTGTCTGCCCATGACAATGTCGCACCCTTCGATAACTGACTGCAGGTCGAAACCATGTCCGAACTCTCAGTATATGCCGACTGTTTCGGAACGCTGGGCCTGCCCTTGTGGCGACTACCAAAGGAGATACACGTATCTTTTCGCAGCGTCCGAGTCATCTATCGTTTTACTCTCATTCCGATCCTGGTAATCTGTGAGAGTTATCCGCAGTGTCAGAGTCAGCAGAAGGTATCTTACCTTCCTACCCTGCTTCGCCATCCAGTTCTTTGCATGAACCATTCATTCACCTGAACAACTTGGTCTCGAACTGAATGATACGGGAATCTTCAGCAAACGTAATGTTATGTATGACAAGAAGACCGTCATGTTATGAGGGCATGTGCGGGATAATGCACGACTCGGCCGGCGAAGTTTCAGTGCGGCTCTGGACATCATTCCCATCCCGAAGTGATGAAATGGAGAGCCTTGTCTTTCATTTTCGATTTGCCAGCGGATCTGATCGTACCAAGCGACAGAAACCAAGACTTCATACGTGCCAAATGGGAGAACAGCAGTATATGTACCGCCTTGAGAAACATGCCGCTTATGCGCAAGCCACTCATTACAGTTCCTACTTCTCTCGTGGTCGATATTGGATGACCTTGACCTAGGAGCAACTCGGCAAGAGGATGGCAGAAGGGAGTGTAAACTAAAGAATAGTAAGGCCGAACTAAACCCTTTCGTTAGGAAGGTGTAGACTTCGCCATGATGTAGAATCATGCACTGGATGCTCGTAGATAAAGGAGATTGGCCGATTGGAAACCCATGGGCACGGCACAGATGTCTCCTGCCAAGACATTAAATGATTCGTACAAAGAACTCAAAAAATAATGACGGACTCTCACAGGCATACAGTCGGTTGACATCCTCGATATGTAGCTGTTGACTGTTCGAAACTTCCGACCTTCCGAGTTGGTCTAAACCCGCTACCAACAACAAGCACGTATTCATTCGGCCAATAACCTGTTGTTTGTAGACTTTGAGACAATTCTTGTCCGTGGAAAGCCCGCTCACGCGAAGAAATCTCAGTTCCAACAGTGAGGCTCACTCAGATAACTACATCCTGAAGGGAACGCGGTGCTCATTCTGATTCTCTGCGACAAGCTTTTGAAAACTTTCAGTATCCATGTCACGTTCGGGTGCAGCTGAAACTCACAAATCATTCTACACGCTCCACTCTCATAAAGCCAGTTTTTTTTTGGCTCTCCTATATGAAGTGGCCTTTCCGATCCGAAAGTTGGCTAATGACGTGCTGCATCGATCCACAAGGCTCTTCCAACGACAGCATTCTTTGATGTGAGTTCGAGAAGACTTTTAGGGATCTTGGGACGAGATAGCAAGCAGCTCGTAGAAGCCGGTTGGCCGAGCGAGGCTGACAGGATTATAAGATGCAGCGGTCAGGAAGCTATGAAGCCGGATGAGCCACTGGGCTTACCTTTCATTACAGACGCGTCGAACGTGACACGACTGAACTCTCGAATATAGGCAACATTCTTTGCAACCAGCCCTGCAGGCTTCAGTCACGGCCATCCTCTCCATCATGAAGAGTCGATTTCTGAGCCGAGGTGGCGAGTAAGTTGGTGATATGGACATGCTACTATAAGTACTATGTAGTGGGTGAGTGAGCAGTGAGCAGTCAAAAAACCGAAAGCGGCGCGCAAGATATCGTGGGAAAATCATTGTTGAGGTCCGATTTTTTCTTCAATTGAACAGCAGTAATATGCTGTTTCCGTTCCTTCTATAAATTCATCAACCGACGAATAAAAGAATAGTCGTCAACAGCTCGGGGCATCTTCTCCGCTCCTTCCCCGGTTCTAGTGTCGTGAAAATTTAAACCGCGCGAAAAGTTGGGGAATGACGGTGGTGTCCCATTCAAGGTAGTCTTCACGAGCTTCGGAGCGACCCTCGTTGCTTCAAGGTCCGTTCATCAACGAGATAGGTCTCGATGAATGATTGATGGTGGATAGCAGTTGGTTGGACGTTCTCGTGGAATCGGACTTATTCAAGGGATAATCTAGGTTAGCGGTATTAATGTTCAGTATGCACCGGTGTTGATCATACTATCGAAGTGGCAACCTTGGCAGAGCTCCGCATGTGGCAAATGTAAGCTGTTTTCATGCCGAAGTAACCGCCTTCTAAAATTAAACATTATCTGTATGTCGAAGCTAAAGTGCGATCTATTGCGTCTGCACAAAGAAGAGTACCAATGCAGAATTCTAAGAAGATCTGATATCGCGCGATAGTCCAGGATCAAGAATAACCTGTGGATTCGGTGGCGTACAACAGAAGCTGTTGATCAAACTGTGTAGGTTGTCGATTCTATTATGCGATTCCCGTCGAAATAATTCTTCTCTGATCCAGAAATCACTTGCGATACTGCTCCAGGTATTATTATTCGGAGTAGCTGGTGTCACTACCCAAATGACTAGACATAGCATAGAACGCCGGTCCTGGAATTTACCCTATTATCGTTCCTTCTGGATCACTTGTAATGGACGCGTATAAAAAGCTTGGACCAATTTGAACCTGAAAGCGGGTCCACCCAACACGATCGCAGTGCAAGATGACCGACGATTTGAAAGCTCTTCGTGACATTATCTCTTCCTCCATAGACAGTATCTGTACCGTGTGTGAAGAGGTAGGAACGCCTTTCCCTTCACTGAACGACCCCATCCAGCCATCCGATTTCACGTGCGATGGAATACGCAGCCATCCCGCGGTCATGCGTTCCATCAGTCTCATTGTGTCTGCGGCGACTCAGTTGATCGCGACTGTTCAGCCTCCTCCGGTTACCATGACTATTTCAGCATTTAGAGTGAGTACAAATGATTGATCTATTTAATTTTCGAATCCTTACATATCTTGTTTTTTTTTAGTATACCCTTCCCGCTGCAATCGGTGTTGTTGAAGCAGGAAACGTCACGGAAATCCTCCGCAATGTAGGTCCAAAGGTCAGGTCAACAAAACTTGTGAAAATATACCCGCAACTCACGCTTAAATAGGGTATCCACATAAACGGAATAGCCTCAAAGATCTTTGATGATCCTTCTTTGTCCACTTCGATAGCGTGGGACTGATAGCGCCAATTCCGCGCAAGGTAGTCTTCGCGAGCTTCAGAACGACCCTCGTTGATTCGAATCAAGACAGGCTCTGATGGGTCTGATCCACCTGTGAGCTTTTCTCTCTTCATCAACGAGATAGGTCTCGATAGTGATTGACATTGGATAGAAGATGATTGGACGTTTTCGTGGGGTCGAACACACGAAAAGGCAACCTTGTCAAAACTGCGCATGCGCCAAAAGTACGCTGTTTTGTAGCCTTCTTAAATCATAGATCAAACATCTTCAGTTCTTATCTGTATTTCGAGGCTAAAGTGCGATCTATCCCATCTGCACAAAGAAGAGACTAATGCGAAAGTCTAAGAAGATCTGATTCTGCGCGAAAGATAAGTTGCGGATTCGGTGGAGTACAACAGAATTTCTTGATGACTATGTATATCGCCAACTTCCAATTATGCGATTCCGTCGAAATACCTCGTTGATCCGGATAGCCGCCGTAAAAGCAATTGCTCAGAGTATCTGGGGCTCAGTAAGGCACGTGTCCAACTGACTAGACCTAGACGCCGGATTACCCTTCTGGATCACTTGTAACGGACACGTATAAAAAGCATGGACCAAGTTGTACCTCACAGCGGAACCATCCAACACGATCACACCGCAAGATGAACGACGATTTGAAAGCTCTTCGTGATATTATCTCGTCCTCAGTTGATAGTATAACGGCCGCGTGTGAAACGGCAGGAACGCCTTTCCCTTCACTGAATGACCCCATCCAGCCATCAGAATTCACGCGCGATGGAATTCGTAGCCACCCCGCAGTCATGCGCTCGATCAGTCTCATTGTGTCAGCGGCGACGCAGTTGATCGCGACGGTTCGGCCTCCTCCAGCCACCATGATTATTTCAGCATTTAGAGTGGGTACAAATGATTGCTTTTAATACTATTTCCGGACCCTTACGTATCTTGTTTAAGTACACCCTTCCCGCTGCACTCGGTGTTGTCGAAGCAGGAAACGTTGCGGAAATTCTCCGCGAAGCAGGTCCAAAGGTAGAGGCAACGAAACTTGTGAAGCAATTCTCGCAGCTCACGCTTGAATAGGGTCTCCACATAAACGAAATAGCCTCAAAGAGTGATATGGATACTAAGAAACTCTGTGGGTGGCATCGTATGAAACAAGCAATCGGATTAATGAATTTACTTGCATAAGCTCGTATTCTTAGATACCTCGCGACAGAACATTGGTTTCAAGAAGTCAGTCCTGACGTTTTTGCCAATAACCTGCTTTCGTCGCTCCTGGACTCAGGAAAACAGATCAACGAGGGCTTCGAGTAAGTACATTGGCTGAAATGGAACGATTCTCTGAATCGCTTTGCAGCCAGCTAAGCAAACACGACAACTCCAAAGGAATGTCCGCGATGGCAGGCTATGGGTGAGTCTCGATAGAGTTGCAATTGATCTCTTAACGATTCCAATAACCTGGTTACTAATAGCGCCGATGAGTGCATAAAGGCCGGATCCTACTTTGTCGAAATGATGACGGATCCGAACACAAAGTTCTCAGAGGAGCCAAATTGCTCAGGTTTGCAGAAAGCGATCAATACGACCGATACGCTTTTCGAGTTCTTCGACAGACCAACAGAAGAATATCGCCGCAAGAGATTCGCCACAGCAATGGCCGGCGCCAACAAGATGCACACTCCGGCTGCCATCGTTTCGAGTGAGCCAGTCTTTTTCAAAAATAATGTTTGAATCCGACGTAGACGTGTTTCTATTTTAGGTTTCGACTGGGAAAATCTTCCCGATGGAGGTATCGTCGTCGATGTGGGAGGCGGCTTAGGACATGTTGCGCTTGAAATTGCGAAGGCGCATCCGAAGTTGCATATTGTCGTTGAAGACAGACCACTTGTTATGGATCAAGCGAAGTTGGTGAGTAGGATTGCCTCATTACAAGTTAGTGTTTCACCGAATATTCTTAGTTCTGGGAAGAAAATCTTCCGTCCCACGTAGCCGAGAACAAGGTTCATTTCCTAGGTATATCAGTTACCTCGCCTTTGACAGCCGATCTCTAATTATTTGAAATCGACTCAGGAGTCGACTTCTTTGAGGAACAACCCAAACTGCCTGGACCCGTCGATGTCTTTCTGCTGAGAAATGTCATTCACGATTGGCCCGACAAGTACGCGATAAAGATTCTGCGAAACCTGCGTAATGCCGCAAGCCCAAATACAAAGCTTTTGGTCATTGACAATGTACTCGATCATGTCTGCGGTACCGGTCAAGATGCTACGAGGCCACCATCTCCATTGCTCCCCAACCTGGGTGGAGCGAGTTTACTCTCATACACAGCAGATGTCGCTGTACGTTTCACTTTCTCTATTTTGTTCTGAACCCATAACTTAACTACGTGACAGGTGTTTTGCGTTCTGAATGCGGGAGAGCGCACTATTGAAGGTTTTAAAGACATATTAACTCCTTCTGGATGGAAATTCCATGGAGTACGCAAGAATCCAATAAGCCCTGTGTTCAAGCCAGCTGTCACCGCTGGCCCTGCATAGGTTTTCGAGTGTGTGTTGTATGTACCAGTAGCCGAGCAATTTGAGATGTTTTCCAAGTCGCCTTAGTAGTTTTTCATAGGTATATAAGACATTATGCTTTGGACCTTATTGGTGTAAAGGTTAGCATGGAGTCTTCCTAGGTAGAGGATACAAGTTATTCTCTTCGTTAGGCACCAAAATTGGATATCTCGGCAAGTGAGGCCCGCCGCTGTATGCTCATCTCTGCTGAATAGGTTGAGAGTTTTGGGTTTGAACCTCTGGTGAGGAACTTTTTGACTTTCACTGGGACGAAGGGCCTCCCTCAATACAGATCACAAGATCATCGTCTGGAGACCAGCCAAAGATCGACAACCAACAGCGTCAACATCCCAAACGACAGTCCAACGGGTGCCAGCAACTACATCCCCACCAGTAGAGCAAACAGTGTCATTTACCGAACATCGGGAGAACAGACCTGAGTCGTCTGAACTGGAATCCGAACAAGAAGGCGACCAAAGATCAGAGTCAAATGACATGGCGGGATTTACTGATACACGTAAGCGAGAGATTGCCGCTTTGACGGGCCTTCAGGCAGGCGGGATCGATGGGTGCACCGTCAATGTCAACGTCGTCATCCAAGAAGGTCATGATGGCCAAACCCCGCGAGTATACGGGAGGGACGGATTAACTCAACTTCAAGTGCAAAGTCAACCTCTACATTGCGGCAAACAAATCTCAGTTTGCAACGGATGAAGACAAGGTTTTGTCCACCTTGTCATACTTGATTGGGGTCATGTGGCGATATGGGCCTAAGATACGTCGATGTTATCATGACAAGTGGGACTTTCAGTGTTACTGCCTTTTTCATAAGTATTGTCACACCCGCATTTCACGTGCTCTGACGCGTCCGAGCCAAAACAGCAAAAACTCAAGTAAATGGTGATTTTCTCTGTCAATTCTGCATGTTTCATGCCCAATTAGCACTAAAAAAAACGAGCTAGTTCGCCCATGTAGATGTATGTAGAAATATTTGTGATTTGTTGCCTGTGTGTGTCGGAACAAAACAACAACTTCACCGAGCCATGCTCCAAAGGGATATCTGGACTGCTCGCAATATTATTCCTCCTCACACAAGCCATAATATATTTTTCCTCTGATCCATAAATTAAGTCTATAAACATGGCACTGCTCTGGCGAAGTTTCGTGTCGTTTTGTGCAGTGTTTGTGTGGGAAACATCAGGCAATTTCGTCAATCCTTGTTCCAGCGGGTCATCTGGACTGTTCAAAAAATCATTCCTCTTCACACAAGCCAGTCATAGTTTTTCTCTTGATCTGTAAATTAGGTCTATATGCCTTGCAATGCTCTGGTAAGGTTTTCGATATGTTCCGTGCAGTATTTGTGCAACAGTGCAAGTGTCTTTTGTCTCCGCAGCATTCTCAGGACCCCTTTCTGGTGCTGCAACTGCCCCGGGACTGTCATTCGAAGGCAACAAATCCCAAACTTGCTTGTATCTGAAGAAATCATTATAGTATTCATTCCCTATGCTCGATGTGGTGCTTCTATTTATGCAATCTACGAGAGGCTGTGGCTCACTCCTACCTGCATCGATTTCCGCACCTTTCCAACACATCCTGCTTCATCACAATGCTTCTCCGTCGCAGCCAGATAGCATCTCTAGTATGCATGAGCAGAACGAGGGACAGTGAATGCCATGGTGCTACGGGTGACAGTACGGGATCGACGCAGTCCAGAGATGCAGTCAGACAGCAAATCCGGCGGACCCACCGTCAATTCCGCTCACAATCACAGACACCCGGCTGCACCTTGACATACTTCTCTTTCCTTCCCCGTTGTCACCACAGTGGGTCATCCCACCTATCTGACCTTATTTCAGCTGCGCCAAAGAGGTGAGAAGCAGCAAGCCAGGTAAGTAGCACGTACCTTAGCGTTTGCGACTGTACCGTATCCACTCACCATTCAATGGTCAAGCAAGTGATGGCGCCAATGGTACCGCTATATCCTGTGCGAACATCGTGGCCATTGCAATCGAACTTTCTCTAACAGAGCCTCCGAGTCCAATCGCCGCACATTCCATCGGCTGTAAGTCGATCTTCTATTTCCACAGGCCTCTTGGGCCCTCGCGCATGCTCTGCCCAGAATAAAATCTGCAGCAAATGAACCATTGCCGTTATGGTCGTCTGCTTTCTCCATTTGATTCGCCAAGTAGGCCTTCTTTGTCTGTGACAGAGATGCTCTTCCGATGCTCCTGGAAGAGTCGGATGTGTTGCAAATAGCGACAGCTTACCAGGCTCCGCACGTCTTCGTGCGATCTCAGATACAGGGACAGGAAGTCTGCATCAGCACCGATAGCGGAGAGATGAGATAGGGATGAGAAGAGACATACCGAAACCGATGAAGCAAGAGGATGCCACAGGGACACGAGACAGCAACAAATTCGGTGCATGCAAAGCACCTGGATTGAGCCACACAGGAGCTAGCTCATGGTTTTCGTAGACGCACTCAGCCGCCCTCGTCTGCAATGAACGAAAAGGTGTATCTGGACCAGTCAAAGCCGCCTGAGCATATGCATCATCATACATGTAACTTCACCCAGGTTCCCACTAGCCAGATATCATTCTGTTTTGTATCTATTGCCGCCGGGAATCTGTTCAGACCTACGGGAATAATCCATTTGAGCCACCTCCAGAGCTGCCAACAGTGCGTGGAGGAGCCAAAAGACACACGACAGACAGACATGGATGTAAACCAAAGAGAAGTGATGATTACGGCACGTGCATCATGCTGTGAGTGTGAGTGAGTGTGTGACGCCTTTCTGCTTTTGGCATAACCACCATGACCCGCGGAAAGCCTCTCTCAAATGATGCCCGACAGATCATACAGAATCTGTTTGAGGCCAAGGAGTTCAGCGTAAATCATCTTTCCACTCTGACGGGCATCAACCACTGGACAATATTCCGCATCAACCAGCAGGTTCAGGAGACTGGCAGCGTTGAGAGAGACGGTTCGTGGACAGGAAGGCCAAGGATACTGGAATATCCGGATGTCCATGTGAGCCCTCTGAGTGTATTGTCGCATGCTGAGCTGCTCATTGTGCTGTCAGTATCTACTCAGTGCCGTCGACTTTCGTAGGGATCTGTTTCTTGATGAACTTAAGAACATGTTAGGTGGAGCGTCCGGTAAATTCGTCTCGGATTCGACGGTATGGTGGACGCTAGAGCGCGCGGGTTTCACAATGAAGAAGGTGCGGCCTTCTTTGGCATGCAAAGATGTTCATATCTATCTGACCAAGTCCAGATCACGAAGAAAGCGCGAGAACGAAGCGAAACTGCGCGAATAGAATACCGCCTCAAGATAGGCTCGCAATACACCCCTGAGCAACTCGTATTTGTCGATGAGAGTGCCTGTGACCGTCGAACCTTCTTACGAAACAAGGTGTGGGCCTTGCATGACCATCACGCTACTCGGAAACAGTTCTTTGCTAGGGGAAAAAGGTGCGCTGCGTTACGTTCATTAAATTACACGAGCCGGAACTCAATTCGCATAGGTATTCGGTTCTTCCCGCCATCTCTCTGGATGGGATGCTTGAATGCGTTATCGTGGAAGGCTCGTTCAATGCGGACTCCTTTGCAGCGTTCATCAATACTCTCCTGGACAGCATGCAGCCCTGGCCATTGAGAAACTCGGTCGTTATCATGGACAATTGCTCTATTCACAAGTCCAATGAGGCATGCCAACTCATTGAATCCAGGTGAGACAGTCTTCCTGCTGGGTCATCATGCAGGCTATTCATCGTGCCGTGTCTGTTTAGGGGCATGAAGCTTGAGTTCTTGCCGGCATACTCTCCTGACTTCAACCCAATCGAGCTAGCGTTTTCGTTGCTCAAATCCCGACTTCGGCGCGTTCCTCTGCCAGAGGGTGGAGGTGATGCCACGGTCTACGACAGGCTTTATGGAGAGGTTATGTCAATCGGTGTGGCCGACTGCTGCGCCTTCTATGAACACTGTGGATATGGTTGGTGTGTGGTTTGTTTTCTGATTGATCGGGAGGGATAACTGATTTACATTCTATGCTATTACCGCGACTATAGGTGAATGTGGTTTATGTAGATAAGCAACTATGTTCATCTATGAACTAGATTGAATCGTAGTGCAGTCTTGTTCTGCGTAGCGAAGAATCCGATTAATGAGCCCGATTGTCACGTCTAAATTGTCCGCATCGGCTATCTCCTGCAGCTCTTCTTTGGTGATGTGTTGAATATCGTCGAGTCGAAGGTAGCCTCTCTTTTCGAATGGTTCGCGAAATGTACGATACGGAGGACATGGTTCCTTGCCCCTTTCGATGTCGTCATGGAGAGACTCAAGCCAATTGCCAACCAGTGGCCAATCTCTGGGTCTTCTCCTAGCTGCATTATTATGCACAGCTGGTCCCATGAACGGAAGCTGCATAGGGGTCAGTGGCGGCATCATGAATGGGTATATGGGTGGCATCATGGATGGGAATTGCATTGAGGACAGTGCTTGTTGGATTATTGCCAGGTGCATGAAACCCGGGAATTGCATATTTGGCGGGTGCTGTGCTGCAACTGTGGATGGCTCTGCAGGCGTTGTTTGTATACCAAGGGTGGCTGGTTGGGTCAGTGGCTGTCCTGCTTCAGATGGACTAAACGCGGGAGCGGATGATTTTGGGATCCTCTCGATAGCAGCTCTGGCTGAGTATGAATCCAGAGGCTTCTGATCTAGAAGTTTAAGTGCCTCAGGCGGAGCATCGTAAGTTACACCCGGGACATTCCGGTACTAGATTGAGAAGCATATGTGTGAAAAGCACACAGCATATTGGCAACCCACTCACAAGTAGTCTTGCATGTTCTTCAATATCCCGATGGGTGTATGTAATATGGTTGCGTGCACCTGGTAATCTTGCACACAAACGTCCGTGCTCGTCACATTTGAAACTTGCTTCCAATTTGGCCGCAATTTTGGCCATAGACTCCTTGTAGGTGTCCTGAGCATCATTGAGCTGTGCGGGCGCCGATTTTGTTGCCGTTGCCTGTTTTCCCTTCTTCTTCGTTGCATTTGTGTCCTGTAAAGATCGGTCCAGTCAAATGAGATAGATAAATGAGATTTCACGTGGACAAACATCAAACCCAGGAAGATTTCTGACAATGATTTTGGGATCGGGCGCATTTGTCTTCTTTTTGTTCTGTTCCTTCCGGTGCTTGCGTACCTCATCGAAAATTTTATTCAATGCTGCTTGGGTATCAAGATACTCCGGAAGATACTTGTTTGGGCCTTCTTTCCTACACCATGGACCTTCAACGCCTAGGCGGGAAATGGTGCAGGAACCTCGTGTCAGATCCGTGATTTCGGATATGACCTCATGCAGGAACATGTCGGAACTTAGAAGCAGCTCCCATCCGCCAACCCCATCGGAAACCAAGACTTTCACAGTAATAGTGTCGCGTTTGCTCTTCCGTACAGCGGGAGTTGAAGTAACAGGGTCTTTCCTCCTTGCGGGAGTTGAAGTGATGGGGTCAAGGAGACCCCGAGCCGCGGCCGTTCCAAACGAAATGCTGTCATTATTTGCTTTGATAGATGATAAGCCTTCCTTTCATCATTGGGATGGTAGCTAATAGCGCTCACCTTCAACTTGCTCGTATTCTAGTATGGAGAAGTCCGGTTCTTCCCTATACTGTGTTGTTTCGTCTGGGCCGGTTTTATTTGCGACTTGCACCACGTCATTGACAGATAGGTCTCCATCTGGCTGGTAGTCGTCGTCGGAGTTATCATCATCATCCGAATCAATAGTATCATCAGAATTGCGCAACTGAGGAGAGGTGTCAGTACCAATTTGAGCGCCACCCGCACTAGGAATGCACCTTTTTTTTCGACGGGCCTTTCCCCTTTTTCTTGCGAGGGCTCTTCTGTGGCGTTTCCGGAGTTGCCGGCGCTTTATCGTTTTTGCGTGGTCGCCCAGGACCCCTCCTGACCTTTGGCTCGTTCTTAAGGGCCTCGGCGTCCTGGGTTGCCTTGGCCTTTTCAGTGAGCTTTTTGCTGCGAGAAGGAGGCATTGTTGATGATGGTACGAAGGAATCAACCTGAACCTGAGAAAAAAATGCAAAACATGGTTTTCGCTTTGCAGTTCGGTTCAATGCTGCTCGTGATCCGCCCATGTACGGCAGACAAGTCTACTGGTTCGTGTTGTAGAGCTCCTCTGTGGTGCGTTCGTTCAGGATCCATCCTCCCTTCCAAAGACCAAAGGACCCCGTATAGAGTTCTATCAGATGTCGCTTGATTTTGACCGCTTGAAACTCCGACTTTCCAAATTCTACTAAACGTTCAAGTGCCACATGAGACATCGGAGATGATATCGCTTCTCATGCACTATATATTCTCCCAGCGGGAAGAAAAGCACTTTCGACTGCCTCCGATCGCTTCTAACTCTCACCGCATTCCCATTATATGAGATAGGTGAGCGATGGCACCCAAAGTCCCCACCCCCATCAGTCCTCCCACTTCCCTCTCCTCCATCCCTGAGGTTTTCGATATCTGATCTCAGAATTTTTGTTGAAATGTCGCAGTACGCGTACCCCAGACACCGGCTCTTGGGGGTGGAAAAAGTTTTTGAAATGTCAGAGATTGATTCAGATTGTATGTCGCTGTC
This sequence comes from Sanghuangporus weigelae, assembly GCA_033182465.1. NCBI lineage: Eukaryota > Fungi > Basidiomycota > Agaricomycetes > Hymenochaetales > Hymenochaetaceae > Sanghuangporus > Sanghuangporus weigelae. Next base: position 2,905,721 of record CP137319.1, on the reverse strand, counting down.
TGCCATATCGTTTTGACCATCACTCTGATGACTATTTCTGCAGCGGAGACCAGACAAAAAATGTACAGCGCTGTCAATAATATAATGGGTGATGGGAGCGATCAGGCGCGATATAACCGTCCCACGAAGAAGCGCTTTGCACACCATGCAAGTGAATTCTTTAATCTGGCATTGCAGAGGAAATCCGAACTTTCCAGACAGCGAGTGGAGCTTGAAATGAAAATTGCGGAGATGCAGGCCAGTATAGACAATTTGATGGCAAGAAGCCAGGATCACCACATAAAGATTGAGGACCACGACGTAAAGCTTAAGGACGGAGCTCAGAATCAAAACAATTTGCAAGGTCGAGTGCAGTCCGTGGAAAAATACTTGAGCTATAACGTATGAAACTTCTTTCCCTTTTCGAAGAGAGTGCTTATTCATTTTCATAGTCCGCCCCCGATTATCATGCAATCATTCGAAGACAAATAATCGACGGAGGACGACAATGTTTTGTGCAAGGATTGTTTTTTTTCTTGAATCACTTCTTTCAGTGGTTCTTGCAATCCGAGGAGCAGAGTATCCGCCAGCTTGTTGCAAGGTTGTTCTATGGCAATGACGATAAATCGATCAGACCATACATTTCCAAACCCAAGACAACAATCCTTAGTTTGAAGCAACTGGCTGCGCTAGTCACACCAGCCACGCCAGGAACACCAGCCACGCCAGGAACACCAGCCATGCCAGGAACACCAGCCATGCCAGGAATGCCAGGAATGCCAGGAACGCCAGGAACGCCAGCTGGGCTACTCCTCTCACCGATGTCAGTCGCATCACAACTTTCTGGTTCTGGGTCTGGGCCTATTAGCAAGGCTGGGTCAACTGCATCGGACAAAAATTACTTCGCGCCATTCACCTCAGGCAAAAATCATTTTGATACCAACATGTGGGATCGATGGTGGCCAAGAGTGGCGAAGGGCTCTCTCGACAACGTTCCGGCTGCCGTTCCTAAATCCAAGAGATTGCCGAAGTTGGATACGGAAGCGGTCCAGGCATGGCGGAGCGGCATGAGTTGTTTCTTTTCTGTTATGAGGAACCAGCAGATTACAGAAAGAAGCCCTTTCAACGCAGATAAATTCAAGAAGGAAGTCAAATACGTCTGTGACCACATTAAACGGACGTTGACAACAGAGTCGCTAGGACTATACCTCAATTACGTCCAGTTTGTGTACCGGCTACTCGAGAAGCCGGAAGTCATTTGGTATGTTCTCGTCGGTGGAGAGGATCTGCGGGATATGGGAAGCGTCACTGCTCATGGCATCCAAATTCCAATCAACTTCGATGAGGACAAGCTGGCTGCCTGGAATCAGGCTATAGACAAAACAAATCGCTTCGACGAGAGCACCGTCACGGCACCTTTCACGAAGAGGAGTGGGTTGTTAGAAATTTTCGATTTCATGCGAGGAAGATTTGAGTAGGAAGAATATATTTGATGTATGTGGTTGGCTCATTGTTTGATACCTATGTTTATTTTGTCACGCTCGCCTTGATCATTGTAGTTGTGTTCGATTTGAGTCTGCCGAGACGATTACTTACTTGTGATACTATTTCGATGTTTCTCAGTTTTTACCTGTTATCCTTTTAGCACGCAGAGAAATGAAGGGTGGCTATGTATGGAATTCAATTATCTGTATGAGCTTGAGAGTCGAATCAATAAACAATATAAGTGTACACAATGTCTTCTCAAATTAAGCATCTTGAATTGATTTTTGATGTTACTATACCTCAGAAGTCATTAGACACATTTGTTATGCAGAACAAGACTGCACTATGATTCAATCTAGCTCATAGATAAACATAGTTGCTTACATATATAAACCACATTCACCTATAGTCGCGGTAATAGCATAGAATGTAAATCAGTTATCCCTCCCGATCAATCAGAAAACAAACCACACACCAACCATATCCACAGTGTTCATAGAAGGCGCAGCAGTCAGCCACACCGATTGACATAACCTCTCCATAAAGCCTGTCGTAGACCGTGGCATCACCTCCACCCTCTGGTAGAGGAATGCGCCAAAGTCGGGATTTGAGCAACGAAAACGCCAGCTCGATTGGGTTGAAGTCAGGAGAGTATGCCGGCAAGAACTCAAGCTTCATGCCCCTAAACAGACACGGCACGATGAATAGCCTGCATGATGACCCAGCAGGAAGACCGTCTCACCTGGATTCAATGAGTTGGCGTGCCTCATCGGACTTGTGAATAGAGCAATTGTCCATGATAACGACCGAGTTTCTCAATGGCCAGGGCTGCATGCTGTCCAGGAGAGTATTGATGAACGCTGCAAAGGAGTCCGCATTGAACGAGCCTTCCATGATAACGCATTCAAGCATCCCATCCAGAGAGATGGCGGGAAGAACCAAATACCTATGCGAATTGAGTTCCGGCTCGTGTAATTTAATGAACGTAACGCAGCACACCTTTTTCCCCTAGCAAAGAACTGTTTCCGAGTAGTGTTGAAGAGTAAGACTAAAGCTTGGGAGCGTACAAAGTCATTACGACCAGTTCCGCGGTATTCCGACTGGTTTCGCCCGGTTCCGACTGGTTTCGCTGGAGTGAGTGGACTTAGCAAGAACGCCATAGTCTAAATGGCACGTGCACCGTTCCGTTGTCGGTCGGCGGTGTCGTATCTGAAGGTGCTACAGATGTCCGTCCTACTAAGGGTGCTGAATGTATGAAGGGACCTCCAAAAATGGGATGCCGACGCTATCAGACTATCAAAGACCTACTACCCGGCAGGTGCCAGGAACCGTCGGAGACGTAATGGATGGGTCTAGGGATGCCGCTGGATAAAGGGAATAGGATAACAGGACCGCCGCTTGAGAGGGGGGATCACAGGGGGCTGCCGATGTAGCGTAAACACAATAGATGGAGAGAAAGGACCGTATAAGATGAATATATGGACTAAGCTGGAGTGAAAGGCTGGAAAGGGCGCTGCAGGGGTGTATGATAGGAAGGCTGGGTCGCCAGGTGGCCGCCGACGTCGAATAGAGGGGTGCCGGATTGAGGGGGAGGCTGCACAAATCTGCCGAAGTAGCGTAAACGCGATAGATGAAAGGAAAAGACCGTATAAGATCAATAGATGGGATAAACTGGAGTGAAAGGCTGGAAAGGACGCCGAAGGGGAGTCTGATAAGAAGCCTGGGTCGCCGAAGGGTCGCCGATGTCAAATAGAGGGGCGCCGGACAGGTATAAAGTGTGGGGAGGAGGCTCAGGGTTAAATCCCAAGCCCTACTCACTCACTGAACGTCAGAGCGGCAGAGGCATACCGGAGGCGGCGAAGGCAAGTAGAATGTGGAGTCAAACAAGAGGAGATGTCAAGGATAGTATATAGTCAAGGGGGAGGCTCAGTACATGAGGGGAGACTCAGAGTGAGGGATATCTCGAACTCTGGCGCTCAGTCTGGTACATGCTCTTGGAATCCTTGCTAGGCTTGGAATCCTGTCGTCTACAAGCTAGTATAAGCTCTATATATACTCTACTGCTGTCGCCGACACATCCTACTGTCTGACAACATCTCCTGAGTCATCTGGGTCGCCAAGGGCCGCTGCCGGAGCGCCCAGGTGAAATCTGAGAGCGGCAACGTGAGGGGGGCATCCAATCACATGAAATATTGAGTATCTGCAATAACACGGGCGCCGGCGGAGTTGGGCTTGGCGGCGCGAGTCGGTGGCTTGGCACGCCGATGTACCACATGCCTACCTTCCATACATGGTCTAATGGGGGCCGCCGCATCGGGGGGAAGTCGGGAAACATCGGAACCGATGATTGGAGGCTGATATCGCGTATATGAGACAAAGGGCGCATCAGCCGATGTCCCTGAGGTGTCCGATGCATCGGCGGCACTCAATACAGAGTGTGGGCGATCCCTAGTGACTAATATGAGTGGCCGGAGCGGCAGTGCTGTGGGGGACTGCCGGACTGGTGGCAGATACATCGTAATGAGGCATGTAAGCACATATGACAATATATAGCTCCCTAGACAATGGGGGACTGCTTGGTAAGCTGTAGGAGGCGTCGGCGAGGGTACCTGAGGATGTCTGAGTGTCCGCCGCATTGATTGGCGCCAAGGGGGGCCGACTCGGAGGCATCCAGAGTCGCCGCACGGCTGTACGTATGGTAAATCATAAGATCGGCGGCACGTAGTCACTGAGGGATGTGTCCTATAGTGCCTGGTGCTGGGTAGGAGCTGTCGGCGGACCTGTCTGAGTGTCGGGGAGCCATCGGCGGATCGATTTGGGTCATAGGAGGGCGCCGCAGTACAGTATGTGTGCTGGAATCAATGGATACGTGCTCAAATGATGTCCCGAGTGCAATAGGAGTGTGCCCTCACACTCTCAGGTGTCGGCAGTGCTGGGATATGGTATCTGCAGTAAGAGGGAGCCATAGTATGAGTGTACTGGCACAGGAGGAGCCAGTGCGCTACACCGTGATCGGCCATCATATAAGACACGGCGGAAGAATCATGCGACGATCCTACACACGTCAATCACAAGTCTCCGGATCCCGGATCCGTACTCCTGACAAAGAGATTTGACCCTGCAGCGTCGTCCACAGTCCCTCTCCCATTCAAAACGTCGCAGATTTGCCCTGTAAGGCTAGCAGAGGTCTTTCCAAGTCTTTTCCCCAAGTTCCGACTCGTTCCGCTCAAAGACACCCGGTTCCGAAGGCTTTGCTTATGATCTCACCTTTCTATATGCGTCCCTTTTATTTCTTTATGCTCTCGTTCCGACCATGCTTAGTATTGTTTCTTTCTGTTTTATGTGTCCCTTAACCATTCATATGCGCCCCTCTCCTTAGTAGATAAGTGATATGCGTTCCCCTTTTCTTATGGCTTATGTTTTCTGACCGATGGGAGGCTCAGTTTGGACGTTTAGTATAAATTTAGCACGACTCTCGTAGTGGGGGGACAGTGGAGTTGGAGCTTAGCAGTTCTCACACCATCTCAAGTCCCCCAGCTCCGAGTTCTACTTGTTCGTAGTGGACTCTCTCATCTCCTAAGTCTAAAATACGATATTTCGTGTTCTGTACAGTCAATCGGTGACCTCTCTTCGCAGCAGAGCCGTTCGCACGTTCGTATAGTTCGCCGTGTTCGTGTAAAGGACTTCTCTTGTCTCTATCATCCGTATCGAAACCTCCTCGCGAGTTCCGATCTGTTTCGCTGGTTTCGCCCGTAACCCAGTTACTTAGCGTGCCGCGCGCTTTCGGTCTCGTAACACCTTCCCTTCTCCACTGTCGTCGGAAAAGGACACCATATCATCCCCTTCTATCACCGCATAGCCCCTCCGTCTCTCATATCACGTTTCGGTCACTCAGTTATTGTTAGGGAGTAGGCCCGGGGTTACACCGGTTCGATCCTTTTGCCTAAGCAGCGGTGTGTTGTGCAGAGGTGATCTTATCTACCCACGTCTGGCTGTACCACGCGGTCCCTTACTAGCCTTCTTAGTCGCTGTCCGAGTTATGGATGCTTTCAGATACGAGGTGATAGTAAAGCAGATTGGGATTTCCAAGAGGCGTGATAGTACAAAGCACACAGTAATAGTCTAGTTAGGACTTTACACCAGTGTGTTAAGAGGATCGAAAGATGGGGCAATGAGGGCCTAATCCTACAACTATTTATGCTCCCAGATATTCCATTTTCCGTCCTATTTCTTACTCATCCTGTCTCCACTTTACTCCACTTTTCTCCACCTTTCTCCACCATTACATCTGTTCCTTTGTCATCCTGCTGCGCTTTGCTCCACTTTTGCTCCAATCTTTGTAAGGTCGTCTCCACTATGACAGAATTCTGTGGAGTTGCTGACTGAGACAATAGAGGTGGTGTTCCAATGTGGAATGCTCCACTGTCAGTACTCCATAACGATGTCATTGCTGTCATTGAGTGGCATCTTTGCTCTTGGAGTGATGTAGGCTGCTCGGTATGTGATTCTTCGGAATTCATCTCGAGGTCCAGCAAGGGTAAGCATAACTCGCACGTCAGTGTTAAGGTGTCGGGTTGGTGTAGAGTATGGTCCAAGGCATATCATGAACTGCATAAGCTCTGCTGGCGGGTTCTGCTGGGTTCTGGTGACTAGCCATGCTTTGCCTTCATATCGTATGTCTCGAATGTAATGCCATATCCTTTGTTGTATAAGGAGTTGTAATTGCTTGGTCTCCAGGTTCGCATCTCTTGGTAAATAAAGGTTTGCCTGTATCGTAGATGCTGGACATGGTGTGTGCAACTCCAGTCTATACCATCCAATCATTCTCCAAGTTATCGGGTTCGCAGTTCGAGGGGTTCGAGTTGTGATTGTGAGTTCCTCTCGTTTCTTGGGTACTATTGGGTTTGGTGGATTGGAATGCATTGTATCTTGAAGGTGTCGCTCGGTTTCAATGTGACAGTCACGCGTACCAACTGTTGCCGTGCATACTATGTAGTATACTTCATAAAGGACCATGTAAACTCGTGCACAGACTTGACAGTGCTGAAATGCCAGTGAGGTCTCCATAAACCTTATTAGCCTTTAGCCTTTTAGCATTTAGGCTTTAGTAGTTGTGCTTCTGGACTTCTAAGAAGTTTGATCGCTTCTTTTGGTCGAGGTCGCTTGGGTTACTTGGTCGGCGGCGTTAGAGTGGTAGTCCGCGGTAATAGGCGGTCGGCGGTGTTAGCTGTTAGCAGGATTACGTATCCGCTTCAGTGCTTCTAGCGCTCGGGTGGTAACGGGTTACTGTTGCCTAGGCCGCTCGATCGCTTGGGCCCGTGATAGCTGGCTTGGTTACCGGTCGCGTTTGGGAAGCTGATCATATAGATCTGTTGATCGCATCGATCCTGATGCGAGTTTTTGAGCGGATCCTTTCAGTTATTGTCCTCCGCCCATCGTATCGCGTTTCGAATCGTTACGCCGCGTTCCGACACTTTAGACTACGAGTGAGATCGGCTGCCGTCGCTTCCCAGTGTGTTAGCACGGTCGATTAGTCACGTTCGAGTTGGTGGTTCGACTAGCGTAGCATTAGTTAGATTAGTTCTTGTGCCTTGTGTTAGTCGGCTTTAGTCCAGAGCTCGCAGTTGAGCCGGAGAGTCGATTTAGCCTTCGCACCGCCACCATCAATCTCGGGAGAAGCCCATCCTCGGAACCCTTCCTCGAGCACTTCCCGCGCATTCCTCAGCCCTCATACAACCCTTCTCTCGTGTATTCCATTATCCCTTCATTTCCACTTGCCTTTGGTCTAGGTGTATCTCTCTGCTAACTACTCAAAGGTATTCTAGGGCAGCCCCTCGAACTTTATATTCCCTGTCCGGTATCAGAACGCACAAAGGAGTTTCAGCGTGATGGCCACGCAAGGCCCACGCCTTGTTTCGTAAGAAGGTTCGACGGTCACAGGCACTCTCATCGACAAATACGAGTTGCTCAGGGGTGTATTGCGAGCCTATCTTGAGGCGGTATTCTATTCGCGCAGTTTCGCTTCGTTCTCGCGCTTTCTTCGTGATCTGGACTTGGTCAGATAGATATGAACATCTTTGCATGCCAAAGAAGGCCGCACCTTCTTCATTGTGAAGCCGCGCTCTAGTGTCCGCCATACCGTTGAATCCGAGACGAATTTACCAGACGCTCCGCCTAACATGTTCTTAAGTTCATCAAGAAACAGATCCCTATGGAAGTCGACGGCACTGAGTAGATACTGACAGCACAATGAGCAGCTCAGCAGGCGACAATACACTCAGAGGGCTCACATGGACATCCGGATATTCCAGTATCCTTGGCCTTCCTGTCTGTGAACCGTCTCTCTCGACACTGCCAGTCTCCTGAACCTGCTGGTTGATGCGGAATATTGTCCGGCGGTTGATGCCCGTCAGAGCGGAAAGATGATTTACGCTAAACTCCTTGGCCTCAAACAGATTCTGTATGATCTGTCGGGCATCATTTGAGAGAGGCTTTCCACGGGTCATGGTGGTTATGCCAAAAGCAGAAAGGCGTCACACACTCACTCACACTCACAGCATGACGCACGTGCCGTAATCATCACTTCTCTTTGGTTTACATCCATGTCTGTCTGTCGTGTGTCTTTTGGCTCCTCCACGCACTGTTGGCAGCTCTGGAGGTGGCTCAAATGGATTATTCCCGTAGGTCTGAACAGATTCCCGGCGGCAATAGATACAAAACAGAATGATATCTGGCTAGTGGGAACCTGGGTGAAGTTACATGTATGATGATGCATATGCTCAGGCGGCTTTGACTGGTCCAGATACACCTTTTCGTTCATTGCAGACGAGGGCGGCTGAGTGCGTCTACGAAAACCATGAGCTAGCTCCTGTGTGGCTCAATCCAGGTGCTTTGCATGCACCGAATTTGTTGCTGTCTCGTGTCCCTGTGGCATCCTCTTGCTTCATCGGTTTCGGTATGTCTCTTCTCATCCCTATCTCATCTCTCCGCTATCGGTGCTGATGCAGACTTCCTGTCCCTGTATCTGAGATCGCACGAAGACGTGCGGAGCCTGGTAAGCTGTCGCTATTTGCAACACATCCGACTCTTCCAGGAGCATCGGAAGAGCATCTCTGTCACAGACAAAGAAGGCCTACTTGGCGAATCAAATGGAGAAAGCAGACGACCATAACGGCAATGGTTCATTTGCTGCAGATTTTATTCTGGGCAGAGCATGCGCGAGGGCCCAAGAGGCCTGTGGAAATAGAAGATCGACTTACAGCCGATGGAATGTGCGGCGATTGGACTCGGAGGCTCTGTTAGAGAAAGTTCGATTGCAATGGCCACGATGTTCGCACAGGATATAGCGGTACCATTGGCGCCATCACTTGCTTGACCATTGAATGGTGAGTGGATACGGTACAGTCGCAAACGCTAAGGTACGTGCTACTTACCTGGCTTGCTGCTTCTCACCTCTTTGGCGCAGCTGAAATAAGGTCAGATAGGTGGGATGACCCACTGTGGTGACAACGGGGAAGGAAAGAGAAGTATGTCAAGGTGCAGCCGGGTGTCTGTGATTGTGAGCGGAATTGACGGTGGGTCCGCCGGATTTGCTGTCTGACTGCATCTCTGGACTGCGTCGATCCCGTACTGTCACCCGTAGCACCATGGCATTCACTGTCCCTCGTTCTGCTCATGCATACTAGAGATGCTATCTGGCTGCGACGGAGAAGCATTGTGATGAAGCAGGATGTGTTGGAAAGGTGCGGAAATCGATGCAGGTAGGAGTGAGCCACAGCCTCTCGTAGATTGCATAAATAGAAGCACCACATCGAGCATAGGGAATGAATACTATAATGATTTCTTCAGATACAAGCAAGTTTGGGATTTGTTGCCTTCGAATGACAGTCCCGGGGCAGTTGCAGCACCAGAAAGGGGTCCTGAGAATGCTGCGGAGACAAAAGACACTTGCACTGTTGCACAAATACTGCACGGAACATATCGAAAACCTTACCAGAGCATTGCAAGGCATATAGACCTAATTTACAGATCAAGAGAAAAACTATGACTGGCTTGTGTGAAGAGGAATGATTTTTTGAACAGTCCAGATGACCCGCTGGAACAAGGATTGACGAAATTGCCTGATGTTTCCCACACAAACACTGCACAAAACGACACGAAACTTCGCCAGAGCAGTGCCATGTTTATAGACTTAATTTACGGATCAGAGGGAAAATATATTATGGCTTGTGTGAGGAGGAATAATATTGCGAGCAGTCCAGATATCCCTTTGGAGCACGGCTCGGTGAAGTTGTTTGTTTTGTTCCGACACACACAGGCAACAAATCACAAATATTTCTACATACATCTACATGGGCGAACTAGCTCGTTTTTTTGAGTGCTAATTGGGCATGAAACATGCAGAATTGACAGAGAAAATCGCCATTTACTTGAGTTTTTGCTGTTTTGGCTCGGACGCGTCAGAGCACGTGAAACGCGGGTGTGACAATACTTATGAAAAAGGCAGTAAGGACACCTTTGCAAAATTCTTCGAGTCACTAGACAAGTCATTTTGATAAAGCCCTCGAAGACGTCTGAACGAAGACATACTAGATGAGAGAAGCATGCTGTGGATCAGAAATAAGAAACTTCGAAGCGTGCTGACACACTTGCCTAAAAATAACAGAGGTTACCGCAATACCGGTGAAACGACGGTGAATCCGAGGTGTGATATGGATCACAGTGATGGAGTTGGCGCAATATCCACACCGCTTTCTGGTGATCGAGAAGAGAGACGAATAACTTCGTGGTGATGCATCATCGATGAGATCCAGACATGGGTGCCCGGGGGATCAAGTCTTGTTCTTTACGGCACCTGGAAGCATTTGAAATTGCTCGTCTTCTCGTGATAGCCAGGACCTTACTTTTGAGATTTACTATATGTATGAGATGGTGTAAGGTCAACGTTGAATGTGCTTTTTATAGAACATTCATACCGACTAACACGGCACAATTTAGTATTGTGGAAGCTGAGCTGAATCAATCACTTGCGGATGTTCTGTCGAACACCAGAAGCATTTTGCCTGTTTCTTCAGTTTTCAGTACTGAGTCGACTTCCACCTGTGCCTGATGAAAGCATATGCTGGCCTGTATCAAACCTCCTTTCCAGAAGGAACAGGCAAAGAGTCTGAGTATCGCAGACTTCGCTACGTCAAACTTTGAGATCCTCCGCGGAATAAGGGTTAGAAAGCATAAAGCAATGCGGAAACGCGGAACAGTGGCGTCGCCGTCACCTTGTCATCGACCATTGCAGACAACAGGCCAACGGCCGACCAGAAGATAGAGAATACGAAAGTAGGAGTGCACAGGCGTAGTCATCAAGTCTACTCCTGATGAACTTTGTGCAACTTTTTCGGGCAGACCAAAACTGCAAGGGAGCCACATGTAAAGCTCAGTATAAACATTCAGCGTAAGTTCAGTTAACAATAACTTGCCCAAAGCTCTTCGTTAACAGTAATCGCTCAATAATAGCGTTTCATACCATGCTAAACCTTACGATGACCTATGTGTGCTTCTTAGTATTCCATTTTAGTATATAGTATATACACGACATGAATGCGAGTGCCGGCGGATTACATAACACTGACCAAATGATCCCGATATTCTCCGACGCCAAATCGGCCCTCAATGAGGGTAGGATACACAGCGGGCAAACTGTTATTTAGACCCGGAATAAATTCATAACTAGATTACAAATGAAATTTGAAATTTAGTACACAAAGAAATTACAAGTAAAGTCATGTGAGAAATGCATAAAGAAATTTAAAATCTCATAAAGAAAAAGATGCTTGCATTTCTCCACGTGCGATATTTAAAATTATTCCAACGAAGGAATTTGAAGTTTCTTTTGTGATCTTGTCAAGGAAGAAATAACTTTCATTGACTGCACAAGTTATTTCTTCCTTGACAAGATCACAAAAGAAACTTCAAATTCCTTCGTTGGAATAATTTTAAATATCGCACGTGGAGAAATGCAAGCATCTTTTTCTTTATGAGATTTTAAATTTCTTTATGCATTTCTCACATGACTTTACTTGTAATTTCTTTGTGTACTAAATTTCAAATTTCATTTGTAATCTAGTTATGAATTTATTCTGGGTCTAAATAACAGTTTGCCCGCTGTGATAGGAAACTCTGAGTTAGCTGTTTCCACAGTTTCCACCGTGGTTTCCCACGGTGTTTCCAACGTTGGCAACACCATGGGCCTGAGATGGCGGTGTGGAAACTGTGGAAACTCGAAAAGTGTGGGTAAGCTTACCACAAGCTAGAACTAGATAGTTTATCATTTGAAAGGAAAGTTTTGTCGAAGCGCATATAAGAATATAAATGAAAACAATTGCAAATACAACAATTAATGTCTGTTAGGGTTTTGTCACCTGAAGAACTCAAAATACAGTTCAATTGACTTCACAATATTGTCTTGTATAGTCTTCCCAGTTCACTGCCATGCTCAAGCAATTATTATTGGCTTTGGACTTGGGCAATGAGGAGATATGGAAGATGTGATCAATATACATGCAGTTCTGTCGAATTTCTTTGCAACAAATCACTCCCAGTTCACTCAAAGCTTCTTACAAGCACATTACGTGCTAAGTGTATGTGTGTGTCAAATGCAATCTATTTTTTTCGACTCGATGTATGTACAGCAACAGCAAGACTTCAATGACAAATAGACAAAATAACTATTTTTGGAAATATTATGTAGTACATTCCCACGGGTTTCCAACGCGTCCACCGTGTTTCCAACATTTCCACACAGCCCACCTGCCGAGTTTACTTGTGGAAACTAGTTTCCACAAGCCCATTTGAGTTTCCTCTCCTACCCTAGCCCTCATTCAGATTTCAGTGGGCGCTGCGTCTGACTTGTTGATTTGTTGTTACTAATCTCGCATAGAACGCGACCATTGATGGTCGCTTGACTGGTCACTTCAACTTTGACGATCCCAGATACCCCAGTAACAGTCAGGACGACTAGAATTAGAAACCACTAACGATGGTTCGGGAAATTCATGAGGTTCGCCTCCTTCCCATCAGGCAGCCACTAGTCTCTTCTCTCGGATAAGGAAATACTCTATGTGTAGCATAACTGGACACGGCATCTAACCTTTCGCCAGATCTTTCCCAGAAACTATGTGAGTTCTGTATATCTGATCGAATTAGTTGGTTCGAACGGGAACCGGCAAAAATGCAAATACCAATGTATTTTCTTCGAATACCGTCGCTCCCTTGTCCATCAACCTTTTGTCATGCCTGTGCCCGTCTGAACATATATAACACCCATGACGATAGGCTCACGAAAATTGGCGCTCGTGCTTGCCGGGAACTAGTCTTGAGGTCGCCTTATCTCCCTATCCCGTGAACCGATGATCTGGAATTATGTCCAGCTTATTTGAGCCAACAAGGTGAGTCTCATCTGACGGTTATCTGCGAATCAGCCCCATTCACTCACTGGAATCGATAGCCGGCTGGAGGAATGGCAGTATTTTGGCCCTATGGTTCGTCCCAAATCCACTCTTGAATGTTATATGTGCCATATCTCCCTATAATAGCATATGGTCTCGTTTCCGCAGCCAAGCCCGGTCTGCTGCCCTATCGTGATTTCCTTTGGAAATTTACTAAATGTGGCATTGGAGCCTTTCTCATGCGCAGCGCTGCTTGCACGATCAATGATATACTGGACCGTAAGTTCGACGCATCCGTTGGTCAGTACTCGATGTCTTGATCCTCTAGACTATTTGTATCTTAATGAATCTTCTAACAGCGAGAACCAGAAATAGACCAATCGCTTCTGGCAGGATCTCCGTGTTTTCAGCCATTGTATTTCTCTTATTCCAATTGGTACTGAACGTACTGTTCTTCTTGACATTTGAACGACCTGCGTACGTGTCTATTTTCATCATTCTTATGGAATATTAAAGTTCCGTCTAGATTCTGGGCGGCGATGGTACAGCTCTTCCCACTGTGCGGATGTTTCAGGACGATGACAATCGGCGAACTAACTATTTGGTTTCAGGTCATGTCTTTACCCGCTTTTAAAGAGAGTGACATATTGGCCCCAAGCCTGGCTGGGAGTTGCGATCAATTTTGGATTTCTGGTGTCTTGGCTGGACTGTAAGCAAGGGTTGCCTCCGGAAAATCTCTCCTCACTTGTCATGCTCTTCGGTCTTTGGTGGTATGTGCAACTAGATCTCCAGGTTTTGTAATCTCATCCCATTGTCCAACAGCTGGACTATGTCATACGGTTGGCTACTATTGTCTGACGTATAAGTGCTGTGTATTGAATGTGATTATGCAGACACAATATATGGTAGCCAAGATTGTGCAGATGACAGCAAGATCAGAATTTGGTCGACGGCGCTTCTATTTGTTGGAAAAGTCAAAATGGTAGTCACTAGCTTCTCCATCGGTTTTGTTTGGATGCTCTACTTATTTGGTGGGATTAACAATCATGGATTTCCTTATTTCGCGATTTCTGTCGGAGGAGCGGCCATTTTTTTGATTTGGCTCATTTTTGAACTGGATGAGAACTCCCCTGAGTCCTGTTGGAGTGAGTCACCAATAGCCGCTCCTCGAGCCTATCATCTAATTCCATGGTAGCTTACTTCACCAAAAATAACTACTATGTAGGAGCCATTATTTTCTGTGGAGGATTCGTCGATTATACTCTAGCATTGGAGACCATACGCAAGTGAAGCAGCGGGTTGCAGATGAAGGTAACCATGAATATTCGTTTGCAAATTGCGGTACACATACGCCTGCGTGTGTGAGATGCAAAAGATTAGTGCTAGAGCGTGGGTAGTCATATGAATGATGGAATACTAGTCAAATGTTTGATAAATGTGAACCCGATATTAGTACCTGTCTGCCAACTTCGGGAAGCGGATTGTAACTGTTGGCGTAGTAAGACTTCTACGTGTACGTGCAAAGACCCCAGGACTCACTATGAATTTATATCAGGCAAATCTTCACGAAGCACAAAAAGCTCGTTGGCTTTGATATTAATAGTCTCATGGTTGACTATCTCCATTTGTCGATGTGATGTACATAGCTTCTGTTCATCACGTAATCACGGAGGTCGGTGATAAAACAAACGGCGGGAGTTTACCTTACGGCGAACATTTTGCTCACCGAAAGGAAGATGCTCAAATTTAGCCGTGTTCTTCTCCTTAACTAACTGTGACCTGTCACCTCAATCCACCTTTAGAGTAAGAATAGCCTGTTCCTATCATGTTACGCTCCAACTTCTTTGCACGTGTTCGCTTGACTTCTGCTGAGTCGTCCTCGCCCGTCTCGAACTCTTCGAACCATGGCGTCCGAAATGATCAATGTACCTTTGGATGAAGAACGCGCTAGTATCATTCCTGAGGACAGCAAGAAACCTCAGCTTGTCGACCAGCTCATCATTGAGGAACGCCAGGCTCAGGACAACGCTCAACTCGACCAAGTGCCGGACGGGGGTACAGAAGCTTGGTTGCAGGTACTTGGGGTGAGTGGCAGCATCACCTCCGCCTCGGACTGGCGCAGACTCACGATTTGTGACTCTAGGGTTTTGTCCTAGCGTTTTCCACGTTTGGCTATTTTGTCTCGTGGGGAGTATGTAGAGAAGTCTCACAACCTAGTACTGACTTTATTGAACATTTCTCTTTCCACAGACTTTCCAAGCCTATTACGAAACCGTTCTCTTGCCCCACAATTCATCGCAGCAGATGTATGTTTGTTTCAAATCATTACCATTCCATTTGGCGAACTCTTACGTACCTTTTGCCCGGGACTAAAATCAGTGCATGGATAGGATCGCTCCAGGTGTGTGTCAAAAATTTCTTCGTGAACTCGATATTGAGGAAACAGGATCTAGTACTCCATGATCTTCTTACCTGTGAGTACTGCTTAAGCCATACCTTGGACTACCGTGCGACGTTGAGTAACCTGCATCAGGGACTTCTTGCTGGTCGTCTTTGTGACTTGGGTTTCTTCAAACCGACCTTGGTAGCCGCTGCAGCTGTTATGACTACGGGCAATTTCCTTACAGCAGAGTGCACCAAATATTGGCAATTCCTTCTTTGCCAAGGTTTTCTCCTTGGAGTGAGTCTGCAATAGTTTGAAAACAAGTTCTCTACTCAGTTTTGCAGGTATCGTCAAGTTGCATTTACATCCCATGCATCTCGACTATCTCGCACTGGTGTAAGTGCTTTCTTTGAATTTGGACTCGTATATCCATTCACATAAATTTTCAATGAAATTCAGTCAGGTACCGAAAACCTCAGGCCTTCGCAATCATAACGTTTGGAGTTTCATTGGGGGGCATCGTTTACCCAATTATAATACGCAATCTACTCCCTTCAGTAGGGTGAGTAGTTAAATAGTTGTCGTGAGACCAGAGATCTTATGACTCTGCAGCTTTAAATGGACTATCCGGACAATCGCGTTTATCAACTTGGCTGCCTTCATCGTGGCTATTCTTGTATGAATATGTCAACAGGCTTGTCGGTCTCATCTGAAATTATTTTCGAATCACTTTAGAGTATGCGAAGCAGGCTCCCGCCCTCAAATGTACTCCCAAAGCTGCTTGATTTACGCCCGTTTGCCTCTCCCGCATATGCATTATATGTTATCTCGACATTTGTTGCCTTTCTAGGACTATACACCCGTACGTAGTTCTCACTTACCATCAGACAGACGTCACTGACACACCAGTGTAGCACTTACATTCCTCAGTGTTAGTGCTGAGTTGCGAGGTATCGACTCTCGCTTTGCGTTTTATCTTGTCGCAATATCCAACGGTGCATCTGCCATCGGTCGATTGGCGAGCGGACCGATTGCTCAGGCCATTGGTACCGTGAACGTACTGGCCATAAGCATAGTTCTGTCAGCTGTCTTCACATACATCTGGCCTTTCATGGAGACTAAAGGACAATTCATTCTCATTGCCATTCTTTATGGGTACCTGATGTTCCTATCTGTTCATCGTTCTTTGCGGATGCTAACATGCTAGAATTTAGGATTGCCTCGGGTGTTTTTGTCTGTCTCTTCGCAATTCCTGTAGCTTTACTCGGGCCATTGCATGATGTCGGACGCCGGACAGGAATGCAAATGACAATCATGGCATTTGGTGGGGCCCCTCATTTATTCATTTTACCGATGCTTGATGGTTCCCTCGTCTAGGCGCGTTGGCAGGTCCACCAATTTCTGGAGCCATCAAAATGCATCATAATACATTCCATGAAGTTGGGTTCTACTCTGGTATTGCTTAGTTTCGTCCTCATTGTAATCTTGCTCAGTAGATCTCTTTTCTAGGATCCGTCGTACTTGCTTCAGTCCCTATTATGTTGGCAAGTAAATACTGCGTTGTAGGGAGCGTCTTCAAGGGAAAGTTTTAGCAAGTCTCCGCCGTTAGTCGTTTCATCGCCGGTAATCGGCCACTGTCGTCATTGTAGACACAAGTTTTACTTCACATTGGACTATGGTGTTCTCCTGAGAGGAGTACGCATCGATAATGTTTTGATTGCTACTCTATGTTGAGATGACTGCCAGAGTGCTTCAGAGATTAACCTTCAATAGCTGAACAGAGAGCTAAAGGACATCCAGGCATTGAGCATGATGTATGCCGTAGTGTCCTTCATTCGATGAGGTGCGATTCTCCAAATGAGGGTTTTCATACACGTAGAGGATCTCAGATGTTAAGCTTTAATGAATCGATGCACATACATCATCCAATATCGAGTAATGAAATTATATGTATTTGTCTCACTTAGAGCCTAAGGAATAACAAAGAAAGAATTATTTGGCATAAACGACCCAGTCTAGGTGCTGATTAGTCCATCCATATCAATTGACTTTGGGCCACGTCCTCGTGCAACATCTAGTACGGCCATCGCCTTGTGTTCTTCAATTGACGCTGACTTTTCGCTACTAGACATTCTCGATAACTTTGAAGATCAGCGCATGCAAGCTATTTGTATATTCATGGCGATAAAGCTTGCTTGTTCTAACAATTTTAGTTAGGCTACATCAGCGACCCCTTATTGTGTGGAATCGTCTATTGTGTTCTTTGGTCCACATCGGCCCCTTCAGACACGAAATACTATCTACTCGGTTATAGACTGCCTTGTGAGATTCTGATATTAACTCAGAATTCTGGTTCTGGGGCTAATAAAAGAGCCTGGTCATATGGACTGAGGTTCGTTCGTGATGCACTTGCAGCTTTGTGGAGCGAGCAACTTCCGCAGGCATAAAGATGAGAAACGTGGTCAGGCAGTCCGGAAGAGACTCCATGACAATCTGTTTCTCAGCGCACCATTTAAGTGATCATTGAAACAGTTGATGCGTTGACCATTCTATCAGCGACTTCTTCGAGAACTTATGTTTCTGTTTGAATAGCTATTCTGGTGTAGAATGATCGGGCATCTTGAAGGACAGCGCAGGTGAGGGCCTGATTGGACGATAACCAATCCTAATATGCCTCTCAAGTATCAAACTTATGGTATTTTGGACGCCTTCTCAGCAGCTTTACAAAGTGCGATAAACTGCGGTGAGTCTGTATATTTGGAGTTCGACAGAGACACCGGTATCACGCATCTTTAGAAGTTGTTCGTCCACAGGATTTGGCGGAGCAATCTGCGCAAGAATCACAGCAGCTTACACTGTCTTGGCGAGGGTTTGGCGTGATAATTTGTTGACGCTGTGTCACCGGCTGATTTTGAAACTCCGGTTGGTTTATCAATCAGTGCGTTTCGGAACTATTATACGTGTCACAGGAGAAGATGTCAGTGTAAAGTTGTTTATAGGCTTTTGGTGAGTCTAGGGAGTGGAGAAGTCCTATCTAGTTAGTACGAAGGGAAAAAAAAAATCAGTCATTATTATGTAATTGTAAATGACGTTCGTCGATCCACGGCAGTGCACGGGGGCCTTCATTCATTCCGCGCCGCGCCAAAGTCCATTTGGAGTCGCCGCCACCACACTCGCGGTAAAAAAAGTAGCGATATGTTACAGATGTCATCAGCTTTTCGCTCGTCCAAACACAAATGGTAGCAGTGGGTGTCGCATGATGAGATTCGGGGAGCACAGACCGCCAAATCATGATTGATATGATCTTGGATACCTGAGCGAGACTTCGTCACGGAAGTCAAACCTCGTCCATCTTGGGACCCAAAAAGCCCTGATCTTGATGAGAATTTTGACAGTCATAAATGGGTCGCCACGATCCTCGCATTGACGCTGTTTCAGCATTCCTTCCGGCTCTTCTGTCGGCTATGTCTTCTTGCGACTCTCCTGCTCCTGATTTGTCTTCCACTTTTGGCCCATTTCTCTTGGGTAAGCAGTGCTATATCGCTATACTCATGTAGCTGAATAAACTTACTCCTCCAATCCAGGCTTTGCGTTTTCATCCATGTTTGTTGCTTGACCGACCCTTCTAACCTTTTTCTAATCGCCGTGAACAGACTTTTCGGAGTGACAGTCGTACAAGCATATATCTACTACAGGAACAATAAAGATGCGTGGTACATGAATCTTTTCGTAAGCTCTCTCCTAATCCCTTTAAGCTAGAACTGACCGAAATGAAGGTTTCTCTTATGGTGTAAATTATTTCTTATTCCTATGTGGAGAGACCGTCTAAACAGGACGACAGTGGTCTGGATATGGCGGAAACAGCTGTGTTAACACAGACATCATATCACTACTTGGTATGTTCACCTACCTCCTTCGCTAAACCATCGTGATGAAGCTCAGTAAAATATGGAAGATTCGAAACTTCGGCAACCAGGCCGCTTTGACACTCGTCACGGTGTACGCCTCTAATTTTGCTAACAACATGTGGACTAAGTTCTGCAACGTGCTTTCCAGACCATTCATATGGGAGGAGATTTTGTTCTTGACTATTATCGTCTTGTAGCTCACCATTTTGTCCACTGATTGAGAACTAATAACATTTTGAATTAGATCGCAGCTGTTCTATGCGAGTCGCGTTTTCATCGGTGAGCAGATATGTTTTCTTCTCGTACACTATTGATGATTGTTTTGGATCAGCTTCGAACATACATGGCTACGGGAGGACAGTAGCCGTCATTATAGTATGTAACAGTATATTCTCATTATTCTTTCTAAGGTTTCTTGCCAGTCTGTCGGTTCTATCATATCTTTCTGTACGTTAGCTCATAAACTGTTCGGAGAAGCCAACTGACTCCCAGGAATTATTTAGGCGTTGGCATAGGTGGAGCCCATTACAGTATGTTAGAGACATCGAAGACTAACCAACTTTTTCAAACCAAATAGCCAGTGTCTACGAGATAATCCGGACACCTCACACGTTCTTGGTCCTCTCGCAGCCTAAATACAAGGTGCCATGATGATCCAAATGCTGACATTCCTCTGTGCTTATTCTTTTCTTCATAGAGGCTTCTTAGTGTCGTAAATTTCTCTGATGTTGCACTGGACATCATGGCTACTACTGCCATGACTCTATTTCTTTCATCTTATAGGACTTCGTTCAAATCGTCAGTATACCCAACATGAAACATTGCAGGGAAACCAATCAAACATTTTTTGCAGGACAAAGGCTGTTATAGATAGCTTGCTGTTCTTTTCAATCAATCGTGGCTTTCTTATTTGTCTCATCCAGATCCTCAATATATCTCTGTTCCTATCACTACCATTGGACGGATATTGGTCTGTCAATTTTATTTCTAGTTCTTGCCGCAAATTCTAACTTGAAACCGCCTGTTACGATGATAGGATATTCTTCCATTTGACCGTCCCTAGGTTGCATATTAACACTTTGTGTACGTACTCTTTCTGTATTTCTATGGTTCGGGTAATCCTAATGATACGGCTTACAGTGGCAATGTCAGTAAAAACACCCTGAACCTTCTGTTGTTACTTAACGACGTTGTCTGCACAGGCTCAACTCGCGATTCACACTCCGATCTCGGTTGGAGGGACGAGTGAACGTCATAGGAGGAACGAGTTCGGGCTCCTCAGGCCATTGCCTACCTCCTATCAGACTGCACACTGGCGCCTCCTCAAACGCTGGAATTAGTTCGACGTCTGTGGGGAAGGTGTGTCGATTCTCGAGACTAAATCATACGAAACAAGATCACAAACCGAAAATGTCCACTAGAACCCCCCTCTCGCCCCAACGTATCATATACGAAACGAGGATAGAGTGGAGCCGTCGATGACTGCATGCGATGATATTCCTAGCCACAACGGATCTCATGCAACTGTGGGCTTCAAGGCTTTGTCTATAGCTTGATCTATCAAAACCCATTCGACACCATCGCCTGTTTCTCATTTCTCAGCTGTATTTGCGTCCTAGGTGTATATATAGTCTATTCGTAGTCCTGACGAATATTTCCACACGATATATCAGTATCTGAAATAAAACCGAAAAAGCTTTGCGCGCTCACCCACTAAATTTAGATGCACAAAGAGAGAAGGCAATCACTGTCGAGCCATCTGATTGTTGTTGCAACGCTTGTCCTTTCTTCTCATAACTGAGAAAGAGCATCCCGACATATCCGTGATTCACCTGAAATTGGTATTTGTCAAGTGGACATGATGGTCACTTTGTAAGCTGGCTCTATGTTCATTCAGATTTCCGAATGCACCATATGCTATGTATCAGACGCGACTCGGATTGTTCCGGCGTCATGTACTTGACTAGTTGCCGTCAACACCTGGATAAATACGAAGACATCATGATCAAACCTTCAGTACCGGGGATTATGTTGGTAACCTTTCCCAACACAATCAAGTTCGTAGAACGTCGTGCATCTGCAAAATTGAAGGTCCGTTTCTGTCTTATTTTCTCTCATCATCTTCGACCTTGTAAGGCTCCGCCCGTGATCACTGTGTCTGCCACGTCTCTTCTAGCTGTATTCTCGATAACTGTGTAGACATCTGAATAATTGGCGTCTTCATCATGATATTCACTTCGCCGCGTCCACAACTGATAATCCCAAAGACCGATATTATTTCTTACATATTCGGTTCGTTCTTTTCTGACATCTTCATATTAGAGCCATATCCAATATTCTTTCAGATGACTGGAAACATGACTGGGACAAACCGCTGTATATCAGTGCCGAAGATCCATCTCTATTCCTTACAGGAGCTCAACTTCTTGATCTTATCAAACGGATTGGCCGCGGTCTTCGTGAGGGTGCTAACATCAACACTGGCGACGTCGTGCTTTTAAGTGCGCCAAATAGTGTGATCATTCCGCCACTCATGCTTGGCATAGTTTGCGCTGGTGCGATGTTGACAGGAGCAAATCCGACATTCACTGAGACTGGTTTAGTATAACTAAGTTGACAATATTACAGGATGATACTAATATCTCCTGCCTTCATTTAGAGTTGTCGTACCAAATCAGAGATGCTCGTCCAAAGGCCATCTTTGCTACAGAAGACACCTTGGAAACTGCGCTGCAAAGCGTCTCGAGTTTAGGCTTGTCTACGTCAATGGTCTACCTGATCACTTTGGACAGAGACTCAAAGAAAGGTGTTCGTACTCTAGGAGGTCTCACAGAGTACGGGACTATGAAATGGAAACACTTAGAGAACGAAGATGGAATGCGTGAACGGTATGTTGCCGTTGTGATAGAAGGGAAAGGAGGCCAATATCGATAATTGCTTCTTTTCAGTATTGTGCTCCTGAATTACAGCAGTGGTACGACTGGCCTTCCAAAAGGATGCATGATCACTACATACAACATAATTTCCCAATGTATCCAGCATCGAATGATACACGATATTGGTCGACACGGACTGCAGGCTCAAGGCCGCAAAATACCGGAAAAGGATATAGTGTTAGCATACATGCCTTTCTATCACGCCTGTAAGCTTGTTCTATCCACTGACGTAGGCAGCTATTAATATCCTTTCAGTCGCGCAGCAAACTTACATCATTAACGGGGTGCGGAACGGAGACACGATGTATGTCGCGGTGTAGTGCGCCGCACTTGCCTGTACCGGTACGTCGGTACAGGCCCCTCAGTACTCCGTACAGTATACCATCGTGCGGCGACCGCTACACCTCCGCCGCTCCTTAAGACCTTCCAAACCGCCGCTCCTTGATTCGCGGCTCAACCAATACGTCCGCCGCCTCCCGTCCTTCGAAGACTTCCCAAACCGAGTATGCTTGGCCAGCCGCACTTTCTGATACACGGGCGCCTGGAACGTTGCAGCGGATGTATCGGCTACGGCGGCGGAAGGATATCGAACCGTATAGCCGATGGAATATTCGTCGGCTCCTGTTAATTGGCTTATCCGACGTCGGGTAGTGGTTTTACAAGGTCCCAGGTACCATGTTTCATGTTCATACTATGCTGTTTCGTGCGCCGAGTCCGATTGTCGGACGCGGCGGCCACTCGCGTATTCCCCTTTTAGTATTATTGCCTCCCCTGACGTTTCATATTCGTGTGGTGCGACCACTTAGCAATCCGAGCGCGCCCGATGATGATGCGCCGCGCCAATCACCGCCAGCCCGATCAGCGCGCGCCCGTGTCTTGGCAGCTTCGCGGCGCGCCCCGATCTTCGGGTCCGCACCGATTGCGCGTCTGTGATGCGCCGTCACTGTCGCTGCCTCTGTGACGCTCTTCCCCAGCATTCCCCAGTATATATAGACCTCATGTATGTAGTGTTCAGCAGCAGTAGTTCAGAATAGATCTCAGTGCACTCCTCTCGTCTCTATTAGCCCTTTTGCTCTCTATCGCCTCCGCCGAAGATCGTGTGCCGACACAAGACGCCGCCCCCGTTTAAGGGAATAACAGGGGCACGTGCTCACTCGCCACTGCGCAAGTGATCGGCAGAGCTATCCCCCGTCCTGGGAATCGGCAGCGCCATCGCCCTCTTGACACTCGGCGACACCGTCGCTCTCCTGGTAATCGGCGACCCCACCGCTCTCCTGGGAATCGGCAGCGCCATCGCCCTCTTGGTAATCGGCGACACCGTCGCTCTCCTGGTAATCGGCGACACCGTCGCTCTCCTGGTAATCGGCGACACCGTCGCTCTCCTGGTAATCGGCGACACCGTCGCTCTCCTGGTAATCGGCGGTACCGTCGCTCTACTAGTAATCGCCGCCGCTCGCAGGACTCGACAGCGCCGTCGCTCTATTGCTTATTCGCGACGCCGACATCTTGACTCGTCGGCGGCTTTGTCTCGTACATTATCGGCGGCGTCCCCTTTATACGCAGATCATACCATAGCCCCTACGATTGAGCTCTCCCCACGACTGAGCACGCATCCCGATCGGCAGCAGTGCTTCCGGGTCAAATTGTCCCCCACGGCACCAAGCTGTCCAGGAGGTCGAGCCACGAGTTGGATCCCTTCTTACCTCTCCGATCTTTGACACTGCCGACGCCTCTCTGTGGTCGAACGCCGTCGCCTTCGCCGCTGCTTAAGAGGGTCTGATAGTCTACAGCGGCGTCGTTCTCGCACCCGGCTCTCCTTAAATATATACCAGCATATCGTGTCACGGCTCTTGATGCTGTACCACCGGTCATTGTCCTCCTTTCCAAGGATCCTAACGTGCGAAAGACGGACTTCAGTTCGATGCATTCAGTCCTATGTGGCGCAGCTCCTCTTGGTCGGGAAACACAGACCTGGGCAGAAGACGCGATGAATGCGTTCCACAATGGAAACATACGAATATAGCAAGGCTGGGGTATGACTGAGGCTGTGTGCGGAATATGCAAGTTCGCGCTGCATGAGCGCGATCCGGACATCTCGGGTGTTGGATATCTCTATCCGGGTATAACTGCGCGCATCGTACCAGTCGACGATCCGAGTTATTCTCAGTCACTTGGCTTCAATCAAGAGGGAGAAGTATTGTTGAAGGGACCTAACATTTTTCCTGGGTACTGGCACAAGGAGAAAGAGACACAGGAGGCATTTACGCAAGATGGGTGGTATAAAACAGGAGACATAGGGATTATGAAAGAGAGCGGGATAATGTACATCGTTGATCGTAAAAAGGAGCTGATTAAAGTGCGAGGTGCGTAATTCACGAGAAAGTTAGCATTGCACTAGGAGCGATTATATGATTATCAGGTCTTCAAGTAGCTCCCGCTGAGCTCGAGCACTTCCTCCTCAAGAGCCCCGACGTAGACGATGCAGCTGTCATCGGTATTCCAAGGTCTGAATAGGCCTGCACTGTATGTGCCTATCTAACTCGCTGATCTTACAGTGAAGGCACCGAACGTCCTCGTGCATATGTCGTTCCTTCTATTCATCGACGATCGGCCGATCTAGCGTCTCTTCGGACCTTGGCTAACGACATTGAAGCACATGTAGCAACCAACTTTGCTAAGCATAAACATCTCTCGGGAGGAATCGTCTTTGTCAAAAGTATACCCAAAAGTTCTAGCGGGAAGATTCTGAGAAGACAGTTGAGGGAAAGGGCTGAGACTCAAGTCAGCAACGAGAGAGTTTGGCTCTCGGAGCTCAGGAATGAAAATGCAGTAAAGCATGTTGAAGCGAAACTGTAATAATTCGCGAGCTGGAAATTGTTGGCTGTAGTTACTAAAGAATATAGTGATCGGAGCCAGAGTGTGCAAGGTGTAGTCTCCCGTGCCCTGTTTTCAGAAAGTGATCTGCATCCCCTGTACAGTAAAGAGAATCGCCATCTCTCTCCCCATTGCTTGTGTAGACCATGCTACAACAATAATAAAATACCTGCGTATATTGTATATTTGTGCACAGGTGCCCTGTGTGCGAAAAAGCACAGTGAAGAGGACGCACGCGGGGCAGGAAGACTTTGATCGACGCAACTTGTATTCTCTTGTTGATTCTGAAGGTCACTGACCAGCTGCTCATTTAGTGATGCAAAATATTCTACTGCTACTGGATCATAAGCTAGTCTATTCTGCGGCACTTTTGCTGACGAGGCTTACAGTATATACACACCACATATAGTAATGCAGTCCGGACTGAAACCGGCACGTGAGATGCAGAAACACTACATTCTATCGTCTTCAGCGAAGAAAACATTCTGCATTCACATACATATGGTACGTCATGACCTGATATAGTGTCGGAAAGGACCATCGCATTTCATTTCACGAGAATTTCGTTAAGAGCTTTCCACACCATTGGAATGTTCCCTCGCATTCAACCCCTGGAGTAGGTCAATGAATGATCTACGCTATACTATCATATTATTGCACTGACCTGCGTAGTATGTTGCATGATACCGGTCACGATATTATCGATACTCCGACGTCACTCGGCTCAAGCGACATACGCATCCACCTAATTCCAAATCGAAAGTTTCGCTCCAGTTGGAGTCTGGAAAGACAGTTGTTTGTGGCTTAGTGTTCGGTGCGTATAAAGTGGAGAATATCGCATGAAGCACTGTCCTCTCACCCGCACCTCTAACCATACCGTTTTTCAGGATGCGGTAAGAGTCGGGAGAAGCAGAAGTTTCTCCCACTAGAAGATGCGCAGTATCTTCCGTGGACATGAACAAGTTCACGCACACCCTGGCGCGAGTGGCCGAGAGTAGGGGAGACCCAGAGCGAGGTAAATGCGTACGAAGTTGGAAAATTCCGACACGCGACCGCCGCGCCTAATCACGGAGAAATCGATCACGGCAGTTTCTCCTCGAAAAGCGAAGCACCAAAAGCAAGTTGCTCGCGAGCGTGTTTCACCATTGAAGACAACAGGAGCATCTCAAGGGGTCTAACCTTCGTGCGGGATCTCGCACGAGTGCGAGTTCGAAATGCCCACCCGCCGAGTCGTATTGCTGTTGACTAAACTGGGAACGAAGATGCCACATCAAGTGGAGTTGCCGACCATGGGTTCTTGCAAGGAGACGCACTGAAGAGGACACATAAGTTCCAGTAAAGTATCGGAATGTGATGACAACGCTAAACCGGTCCGCATTTATACAGGTGTGATAGTACGTCCTTATGGCATGCAGGTCCTTGAATACGACCATGATCTTCAATCAGTATGTCTTTAGTTGAGATTACGGGGGAAAAAGAACATTCAGTGACGCACCTGAAGTATAAGATCATTCTCTAGCCAGAATCACCCCTTCTTTCCTTCGCACTGAAATCTTCTGAGCTTCTGTGTTCCCTCCTTCATCGTACCATCGAATATTCTTGAAAAAAAAACGCTGTCCGTGCGAAGTGAAGATAAGCGCATGAATGCAAGAGCAATCGCCACGGGCCATTATAACGACCAAGATATTGGTGGCCAAAGAAGTGCTCTTCATGATACTTGAGGGCATTCTCTCAAACCCGGCCGGCTCCGACGAAACTCTGACAGCAGCACCCATTATAAAGCCAGCCAACCGCCTCAAGCGCGTGCTTAATCCTTTCGAACATGCACCTCGTGCAGTGCGACTCCTTTGTTCCCAGCAACACAAAATGCTCTCGTTTTCGTACAACCACATGGGCCTCAACGTCCTGCTATGAATCAGGAGGCCAACACGCGCCAATGGATCGTGCCCTGCTTTTTAAAGCTACTCCTCTGTCTGGCGCGGAGGAATTCGCCATCTGAACGCCACTTTCATAGCGTCGCAGTCGGTAGGCGGCATCTTATTTTCCATCCCTGCCTCAGCATCCAGCTCGGTGCAAAATTCGCAGAGTTCACTCTGTCTGAAAACGAGTAGGCTTGGTGGGTGAAATGCCTCCCGAGATGAAACCATGGAATGACGTACTATCTTCAGACTCAATGGATTGAATCGACCCAGCATTCGTCGAAATGTTTCGACAATTGCTCAAGCAATTTAGCACCAGTCACTTCAGGGTCCCCAAGTATCATTCGTATAGCGGACAGCAGGCAACCTGGACAATCTTGTCTAGTCGCCCTTGACTCGCTAGTCGAGTCCGTGCTACTCCAAATTCCGAGCTCAGAATGGAGATGCTGGGCGATAGATAATACGCCGGGCGATGGGTTCTGACGAAATTATGCACTTATCGACTGACCCTGGATGCATCAGGCACAGAACCGACAATGCCTAGCACATTGTGTGACAACACTACTGAGTTCGTTCCGTCATGTTGAAGCGAAGATAATGAATGACTCGGCTGAGCAAATCGCACTGCGAAATTGTTGAAATGAAGGCAGCAACCTCCTTCGTTTCCGATGTACCAGCGAATCTGATGGCAGCGAGCGATAGAAGTCAGCATTGCATGTTAGACAAGGAAAAGAGCAATAAACTACGTGCCATCCTGTCTAGACTAATCAGTCCGAAAAGAGCGCCGGCTTTCCTCGTAATGGGCAGGCAATGGATCAACTCGAAAGAAAGGCAGTTCAACAAGAGAATCGTCGAAGTTGGAAGTGTCTGAGAGACCGTAGCCTCGGATGATAACAAGGCAGATCTACATACAATTAGCCGTTAGGAAACTGAGTTTCGATCCAAGTAATAGGACTCACCACATGAAATCCACCGCGGAATCCAAGTGGACAGACGCGCTCAATCAACAAAAGCCATGGTTACTTGAAAACAGCGTTGTGATGCAGTCTAGGCCGAATGACCATCTGGGAAGGATGAGCCTTTCGTCCATGCAAGTCGCGGAGCTCTTTCGCGTTCTGCTATATAGCCGAGCATTGATGGTGCATCTATCCTGTTTGCGTCGGTGACCAAGTTTGAATGGCGATTTTCGTCATCAAAGGGCTTGAGCCCGGGATAGTCGCGGGATAGTCGCGTCTGTCGATAAGGGCAGTATTAGTCCGATGCGCAAGGGACAGTAGTCAGGCTAATACATTTTCAAGTTCAAGGTGGTTAGTATACATACTTTCAACGCGCAAAGAATCGACACACCTGCATGCTAAGTGAAGCTCTGAAGAACCGCCAAGGTAATATAATCCTCAATGCGGCCTTCTGGAACGGAACGCCTGGATCGTGAATCGCGGGTGTACCATTCTGGGACGAAAATTGGTTCGTCACAACGTCATTATGAGTGGAAAGAGTCAAGCTTTAGATCGCTGAAGCCAATACAGAAATGATTCAAATATATTAATGGAAGGCAACGGGTTGGAATTGGGAAAAAGCAAGACCGGCATCTCAACAGAGCAGAATAGAGAAGCAGAAAAGAGAAATGACACAATGTTGTTATGTAAGCCCGGGACATGGGAATTGTAACTCAGATAGGGTCAGGTCTTCGCTAATCCTATTCTCGTCAACGATCGTCTACTGCGTGAGGAGCCGCGATGTAAATAGATGCAGCCAAGTAGTGTCTGCGGACACAGTGTAGAAGAGACAGTGGTAAGCAAAGCAAGATTAATTTTCGGTCACACGCGCATTGACCCGTATATCGATATTCTGTTATAGCGTCTATCGTCTGGACCATTTGACAACAGATATACTAGTGTGGCTACGTTGATGCCTTACTTGTTCATTTGCGCGCAAAACGTGAAAAGCTCGAGCTCTGCACCTCTAGTCTCATCCCACTCCTTCTCCATTGCATCGATGTGCTCGTCATAATCCTGCTCGGTCTTCACATAGCCTAGTCCTCCTGCCAAAAGTATTGGTGTCTTCATGCCTCGAAATGCACCGATGAAGTTGTCTCGCGCATCCTTGCCAATCTGACCGGCCCATGCTCCAAGTGACACACAGCTCTTCTCGACGCGTATGTTTGCAAAGTTCGCTCGTTCGAGTAATGAAGGTAGCTCGTCACTGATACGGAGGATCATATCGCGGCGACGAAAGAGGGCGTCTAGCAGAGCCACATGTTTTTCTGTAACGGGCCCAGCAACGGGGATGCCAACCTCAGTGATCTGCACCCAACCTCCAGAAACCAGGACTCGGGACATCTGGGCCAAAGCGAGAGACCACTCAGCGCGCTTAAGCGCTCCGATCAAGAATCGCTGATTTATATAATCGAATCTATTTGTCCACGTTTGAGGAAGGGTTGTTATGGATGTGACGGAGAACGACAAGCTCGGGTGGCGCGTCAGGGGAAAGAGGCGTGCCTCGATGTCTATGCCATGGATGATAGCGGAAGGTGACAGTTGTGAAACGATGTCTGACATCCATGCACCTGTGAGTAACATTTTTATAGCTCGTTTGAGATGTTTAAGAATCGAGAAGTTGACAAACCGCATCCACAGCCAGAATCTAATACGAGATATCCTGAATCATGTTCGAAGGGCAGGAAAAAGATCTTTTCGTTGAAGATGGACTTCATGAGTTTGTGTTGAAAATGTAGTCTTTGAGAAAGTAAGCCTTTATCCCACTACGAGATCAATAAAATTACCTTTCAATTTCTTCATCGTCGGCTGGCAGGATATATAAGGCACCCGGGTAGTTTTGATACTGTCTAGAGTTGTGCGGAATTGGTTTTACGTTTTCCGCCTTATAGACTACTGCGGAGGACATTCCAGTTTGCTAACAGCGGGGAGTTTCTGACGCACAGAAGCGACACTGCCGTACATTTGTAGGCTGACCGGTGTGGATCAATCCCTAGTGTAATAGGCAGGGCCGCTATTCATGGAATTCTCCGGTGGATATTTTTAGTCGAGTTGTGTGGGCAGACACCGGTCAGAATCAAATGACCATGCAGCGGTTCCGGGGTCCGCGATTTCCTCGCCATCAAGAAATACGAGATGGATCGAGTTGGAGCCCGTCTCTACATGCATGCATGGAAACTCTCGGTATGTTACCGTTTGGCCGAGGAAACAGGATTAGAATTTCAACTTGTTCCGTGCTCTTCGCTGACCCACAGACATGAGAAAGAACGAATTCATCATGATGTTCTTGCCCGCCAGTACAATAAACCCGTATTCCTATCTCGGATCGTTTGAAATATCTTTACCAATTTCCGACAAAGTCACATATAAGGGTCGCCGCGACGTCTTCACCTGCCATTCAGGCGAGTCATGGCTCTTGGAATCAGCGAAGCGAGTCTCATCGGTTTGGTTGTTGAGTCAATACTTTATGGTGCGTCTTCAGTCTTGCGGAGGTGAAAAAACGTGGCTCAAAGCAGTCGTTTCAGGACTGCTGGTATGTCTTACGCTTTCGTCATGGAATAATCTTGTATCTCGTCGCCGAAACGGACAACCGTTGAATAAGTCGCTTTTGGGAGTATCAGTACTCATGTTCATATTAGCTACATTGGTCTGTGATACTAATGTTTTCGGTGGACATTCTAACCGAACTACTCAGCATCTTGCAGTGAACTTTCGACGAGTCATCGTCGGGATGTTCAGGTCGTCTTCTCTGACCGGAGGATCTGACGCATACTTCAACTTGTTGTCCGAGCCGATGTCGGTTTTCAAGAATGCAGTTTATGTCGTACAGACCATTGTCGGCGACTCCTTCATAGTACGTCTACTTCAGGTCTACCTCACATATAAAAGCTAACGAACGAAGCTCTACCGCGTTTATGCCGTTTGGGACGGCAACACACGAGTCGTAATACCAATGGCGGTTCTCCTGTTAGCCGATCTCGGTATGCGAATATAATCTGGTCATGGGATTCTTCAATGACCATGAAACCATTTCTGTGAAGTATCAGGAATTTTTCTAGTTTCTGCCTTCAAAGCCGCCTCACACCCATCGGAGGGGTTTTATACTATTGAAATAGGTCGTTGGGCTTTGACATTCATTTCTGTGACAATGACAATCAATATCCTATGCACCGGTACTTATTGTCTTTAGTGATTTGCCTTTTCCTGACTTGACGAGTGTCTAGGTTTCATTGCTGCCCGGATTTACTGGGTTGAGCGTCGCTTGTCTAAGCAGACCGTTCTTCTGACGCGCCGACTCTCACCTGTAATCACCATTCTGGTCGAGTCTGGAGCATTATATTCCTGCAGTCTTGCCTGTCAACTTGCAACATATGTCACTGGAAACTATGTATTGACGATACTACAAGCGATGGTATGTCATTGCACTTATTCCCCGAGAGTTTATTACTTACATATCACTCTAAGATGACTAGCCTCATTGTGAGTCCTGCCAGGGATACAGACAGAACAGAGCATGGGACTGATTCACATTCATTTACCAGGGCGTGACTTATTCTCTGATAATAGTGCGCATCGGTCTTGGAGCGGGAAAGCCACCGAGCCAACAGAAACTCGGCTCATATTCAGGCGGATCAAGTGGAAATCGACGTGAAAGGCACCTTCGTCCGATTGCAGTGGAAATGACCCGTACCCGAATCGTCCGTGCAGATGGTGAAGGGGACGAGACTGCCGATGAGTCGCAAGTGGAAATGAATTCACTGTGTGCTTCGAATACCAACCTAGACTCAAAGGTTCACAAAGAAGACAGGTCTCTGCCTTGCTAATGATGGCGCGGGGGATGGCAGACTTGCTGGATAAGTGATACAAATAGAGTCATACCTAGTTTTCGTCTTACGAAGTCACTGTCACTTCTACTTAACCAGGGAAAGGAATCTAAAGCTACCTTGACCAAACAAAGGTATGATAACCGACGAGTGCTTGAATAATCGCGACAACAGGAAGAAGAGTTTAAGTGTGTGATGAGAGTAGAGTAGGAACAATTGGAAGATAACAGATAGGCGGAAAATCGAGGGATGAGTGAATCTCCTTAGCGTGCTTGTTAACTCGTGCAGAAATGCGCGTTAAAGTTGTTGAGGTCAAGACAGCCATCAGTCTCTCGAGGACAGCATGCGTTCGGTTCATCACTTTTTGTGAGCGCAGATGGCAAACGCGGTAGGTGCAACTACGCAAAATACATGAAGTCTATGTTCTTTTGTTACCTAAGGCGATTAATGAGTGCACCCAATACAATTCCTAAGCTCGGACTGCCTTCTCCAATCCCAAATTTCCTCGTAGAAGTCTCGGTCTGTAACCTCGTACAATGTCTGCAGAGAAGTTTTGGATGTTCATGGTATCCTCCGTTCTTAGAAGCCTGCGCAATTTCAAGTATGCGAGGAGGCGTTGTTCCTCTGCCGTCATGCCTCCTTTGCAGCCTTGCGGAACACCGGGTTCATCGCATGGATCTGGTGAGATGGACATCGCATTGTCTCTTCCAGGCATAGTCTGGCTGATTTTTCTGAGCAATGAATCACGGAGCTGAGGCTGGGCCGAGTCCCATGAGCTTGAACAGAAATCCAGTGTTCTGCTTATTTCCTTCTCTGAGAGCACGTTATGCACATCCACGGAGCCTTGAATGACTGCATAAAAGTCAGTTCGGGTATTTGGATCAGTAACCGCAACTGTCGAACGCGAAGTGCAGAATGCTTACCAGGTCTAAAATACTGAAATGCACGATCAAAATTGTCCTCGTCCGCTTCAGATAATATTGGCTCGTCCTGCGCTTTGATCTGCTCGTATGTCCCTAATACCACCATCAAGAACCAAGAGAAGCTTCCCTTGACTTTATCAGAGTGCCAATTTGCTGCTTCTTCTTCGGTGCAGTCGCCTCTAATAGCCGCACATATAGTAAGAGCGGCGGACAGACCGCTCGTCAATGCCAAGTGCACTCCGGATGAGAATAGCGGGTCAATGAATGCGCCCGCGTCGCCGACCAACCGGCATCCCGGAAGCGCATAATAACTCGACATATAGCTGTAATCACTGGCGGACCTGAGCTCTGGTTTTCCATCAGGTCCAACGAACTGCTTGCCATTGCCAATGAGGGAGAAAAGAGTAGGTGCAAGCCGAAGCTGTTCCAAGTAAAACTCATTGGAAGTTGGAGCTCGTGTTGCTGATCGCTTCTTCTATTGGGCGATTTCCTGATTGATCACGACGCCAATTGAAGTGCCAGTATGAAGCGGAATGGACCAGGCCCATCCGGAACCATCTAAATTGATAATCTTCAACAAATACATCGTGATGGAAATTGAGCGTACCAGTAAGCGCTTCGAAGAATGGTGTGTTTTCGCGATCAGTTCCCCTTGCGGAGGCGTCGGCGTTTGACCAGTATGCCCAGCTCGCGACATTCTTCAGGTCTTCATTGTATATCCGGTTCTTCAGATACTTTTGACTTAGAAGACCGGCGCGTCCGCTGGCATCAACAAGATATTTGAATGAAATGTCTCCTTCGCGCCCATCAGCCATTCCTTTATAGCATGCCTCAATGGGACGCGCTATCAAGGGATCACCACCGTCTTTGAACTTGACAGAAGTAACCTTAATGCCGTCGAAGACCTGTGCGCCACATTTCGCAGCATGTTGGAAAAGAATCATGTCTGCATCGGATCGGACGACATTCCATGCATAGTTCTCGGGTCCGCCTGCAGCAAGAAAATTTGTGTCTATCACGAGTTGAGCAAAGGATCAGTGCGTGGAAGCTGTTGACAGATACACACATCCTTCTCGGTTCAGGGCACTTAACTTGAAAGCTGCTCCAATCTGGCGTGATAACAGATCAGCCTATCTAAGTAAATATGGCGAGCGTTAACTACCTTCTTCGTAAAGCCGAACCGGTCAAAGTCCATGTCGGCATCGATGAAACGTAAAAAGTGTCGCATTGCTGGAAGCATACTCTCTCCGATATGGTATCTTGGCGCACGAATACAGAATGTTATCAGAATCGTGGAGCGAACAGCAACTTGAATGAGATGCTCACCGAGGAAACTGTTCCGCTTCAAGAAGAACTACATGCAAACCCTCCAAGGCCAAGGCGGCAGCAGCATAAGTCCCACCCGGACCACCACCAACAACGAGTATATCACAGGTACCAGGAATCAGATATGAGTGCATCTGGTGAGTCCATGAGAATGCTTGTAACGGAATATACTGTTGTAATGGCTTACACTGGCAGTACTACAGGCGTAGTTGGATATGTCTAGCCGCTGTCACGAACAGTGGCAATCGATATGCTGAACAGCATCGGTTTAGGACGAACCGATGTTGTTTTATAAGTTACTCGGCGGGAATTGTCTAGTAAGCGCTTTTGAAAAAACACAATGTAGAGATGCTTTCATGTCGGCATGTACTGCAACGGCGGCGGACTTGCTGCTTCGAGACGGAGATGGATATTGCCAACTTACATAAGCTCTACCATTCCATAGATCCGGGGTCTCGACATCCCACGTTCACGTCGCCGTCTCCGCCTGTCCGCCTGTCCTTCTCTTACCATCTTCTTTTGTCAATTTGTCGTCTCATATCCGGTGTACAATTATGTTGCCTCGTGTTCAGTTCCGCTTTATAAATTCAAAACCGGTACTCGCTTCTTTCTGGAGTCACGGTGTCGGTCGGCGGTGTCGTATCTGAAGGTGCTACAGATATCCGTCCTACTAAGGGTGCTGAATGTATGAAGGGACCTCCAAAAATGGGATGCCGACGCTATCAGACTCTCAAAGACCTACTACCCGGCAGGTGCCAGGAACCGTTGGAGACGTAATGGATGGGTCTAGGGATGCCGCTGGATAAAGGGAATAGGATAACAGGGCCGCCGCTCAGAAGGGGGGATCACAAGAGGCTGCCGACGTGGTATAAACTCGGCCACAGGAAGGTATGAAGTGTATAAGATGAATATAAAGGATAAAATGGAGTGAGTGGCTGGAGAAGGCGCCGCTGGGTCGTCTGATAGGATGCCTGGGTCGTCGGATGGCCGCCGACGTCGAATAGAGGGGTGCCGGACTGAGGGGGAGGCCGCAGGAATCCGCCGCAGTAGCGTAAACGCGATAGATGAAAGGAAAAGACCGTATAAGATCAATATATGGGATAAACTGGAGTGAAAGGCTGGAAAGGACGCCGAAGGGGAGTCTGATGAGAAGCCTGGGTCGCCGAAGGGTCGCCGACGTCGAATAGAGGGGCGCCGGATCACTGAACGTCAGAGCGGCAGAGGCGTACCGGAGGCGGCGAAGGCAAGTAGAATGTGGAGTCAAACAAGAGGAGATGTCAAGGATAGTATATAGTCAAGGGGGAGGCTCAGTACATGAGGGGAGACTCAGAGTGAGGGATATCTCGAACTCTGGCGCTCGGTCTGGTACATGCTCTTGGAACCCTTGCTAGGCTTGGAATCCTTGCTAGGCTTGGAATCCTTTTGCCTACAAGCTAGTATAAGCTCTATATATACTCTACTGCTGTCGCCGACACATCCTACTGTCTGACAACATCTCCTGAGTCATCTGGGTCGCCAAGGGCCGCTGCCAGAGCGCCCAGGTGAAATCTGAGAGTGGCAACGTGAGGGGGGCGTCCAATAGCATGGAATATCGAGTATCTGCAATAATACGGGCGCCGGCGGAGTTGGGCTTGGCGGCGCGAGTCGGTGGCTTGGCACGCCGATGTACCACATGCCTACCTTCCATACATGGTCTAATGGGGGCTGCCGCGTCAGGGGGAAGTCGGGAAACATCGGAACCGATGATCGGAGGCTGATATTGCGTATATGAGACAAAGGGCGCATCAGCCGATGTCCCTGAGGTGTCCGATGCATCGGCGGCACTCAATACAGAGTGTGGGCGATCCCTAGTGACTAATATGAGTGGCCGGAGCGGCAGTGCTGTGGGGGACTGCCGGACTGGTGGCAGATATGTCGTAGTAAGACATGTAAGCACATATGACAATATATAGCTCCCTAGACAATGGGGGACTGCTTGATAAGCTGTAGGAGGCGTCGGCGAGGGTACCTGAGGATGTCTGAGTGTCCGCCGCATCGATCGGCGCCATGGGGGGCCGACTCAGAGGCGTCCAGAGTCGCCGCAAGGCTGTACGTATGATAAATCATAAGATCGGCGGCATGTAGTCACTGGGGGATGTGTCCTATAGTGCCTGGTGCTGGGTAGGAGCTGTCGGCGGACCTGTCTGAGTGTCGGGGAGCCATCGGCGGATCGATTTGGGTCATAGGAGGGCGCCGCAGTACAGTACGTGTGCTGGAATCAATGGATACGTGCTCAAATGATGTCCCGAGTGCAATAGGAGTATGCCCTCACACTCTGAGGTGTCAGCGGTGCTGGGATATGGTATCTGCAGTATAGGGGGAGCCATAGTATGAGTGTACTGGCACAGGAGGGGCCAGTGCGCTACAACGGCAGAGTACTTCCATCGTGAGGATATCGTGAAGACGACATGCTGGACTCTACCAGTGAAGAGATGAAACCTGCTGTCTCTGACTCTGAACATGCTTCACTTCCGGAAATTGACATGGAAGAGGAGAGACGGGTCGTCAGGAAGCTTGATATCTGTTTAATCCCCCTCATGGCCATGTTCTACCTGTTGTCGTTTCTGGTGAGCAGGACACCAAACTGTCTGCCGTTTACCCTCCTAAAAGCAGTTTCTCTCCAGGATCGTGGCAATATAGGTACTTTCTTTTCCTTTCTTCTTACCTCTAAAAAGGCACAATGATATCTATAAGGTAACGCGAGGGTCGCTGGACTACAGAAGGATCTGGGGCTCTCAGAGAAGCAGTATCAAATATGTTTGACTATCACGTACATGTACGTTTATTTTTTAACTATCGTTCGACATGATTTGCGACTTATACGTTCATATAGACCTTACATACTCGCAGAACTTCCGGCGAATCTGCTTCTTCGAAAAGTCGGCCCAAACATACTCATGCCAACTGTTCTGACTGTATGGGGATTAGTCTGTATTTGTCAAGGTGCGGGAGTTTTGATACTGCCTGTACTTCGTACCTAACACTTACGCCATAGGATTTACTAAGTCGTTCGCTGGATTGGCAGCAGCACGGGCATTTCTAGGTTTAGCGGAAGGTCCGATGTTCCCAGGCATTGTTCTCTATCTTTCGGGATTCTATACTCGCAGAGAGTTATCCCTTCGGTAAGCGACTGCGAGTGTAGAGACCGAGGCAATAATAACTCTTGTCCAGGATTGCATTATTTTTCTCTGCCGCCTCCTTGTCGGGTGCCTTTTCAGGCCTGCTTGCGTCTGCAATCATGAACATGGATGGCCTCGGAGGAAAACCTGGGTGGTCCTGGATATTCATTTTGGTGCGATAGTTTCTGGCTCGAATTCCCAGCGAAGTTTCACTTTGGCTACAGGAAGGACTCTTTACAGTACTTGTCGGGATCATCTCTTTCTTTCTCGTTCCCCCTTCACCGGAGACGATTCAGTATCTTACACCATCAGAAAGGAAGTGAGTAGCTGAGACTATGGTCATATCTTTGCGATAGTTATGACTCATTTATGTCTTTGTCCCAGTCTCGTGTGCAGAAGGGTTCTACTTGACCGGGCAACCGCCAACATAGACGACCGTTTCTCAATTCGCGAGTTCATAGCCTCCCTGTGCTCACCTCATGTCCTTTTGAACCTTGTGTCCTTCTTTATGGCCGGAAACATATTATATGGATTAGCGATCTTCCTTCCCTCTATAGTCAACCGCCTTGGATACAGCCCAACGCATACGCAGCTCTTGAGCGTTGGACCGTTTGCCGTTGGATTTGTCTGTTAGTCCACTGCAAACACATTTGCTCTAAGATACTATACTGACGATTTCGGCAGTTGCTCTCGGTACAGCCTATGTTTCTGATCGGCTCAAGAAACGCGCCCTATGTGCTGCGTCTGCTGCAGGGGTAGCGGGAATCGGATTCATCGTATTTCTTAGTACGTCTCCATTAGACCGATGTCGCATAGTCTCACGTTGCAACAGGCTCTCGATCAAGATCCGTTGCATATGGTTCGCTGTTCCTTTCTGTATCTGGAACGTATGCCTTCGCACCGCCCTTCGCCGCATGGCTGTCCAACAACTCAGAGCCACACTATCGTAGAGCATCGACTATTGCACTTGGTTTTATCGCAACGAATTGTGTAAGATGTTACGACCCTTAACGACGTTCTCTAGTACTAATAACCATTCTCAATTTTCAGGGCGGTATCTTGAGCACTTGGAGTTTCCCAGATTCTGATGGCCCGCGATTCCGTCGCGCAACTGTCACTAACATTATCTTGTAAGCAGAACGCCATCCGGTACACTGCACGAGTTTGTCACTGATGCGCTCTGTTCTCCTAAGCGCGGTCCTCATCATTATCATCACACTCATCAATGTGTTTTATCTCAAATGGGCGAATCGAGAGAAAGAACGCCATCGTGCGGAAATTCTGGCGCCTTACTGTTCATCAGAAGCTTCGCCTACTGATGGTGGGAAGGAGGCCTGGTTGGAATTGGGAGATAGGCACCCAGACTTCAAGTATAGTCTGTAATTTCTGGTGCATAATGTATGTATGCTCAGATCGAACAGAGATTATGGTAAACAGCCTTAAGACAGAAACCCTCGGAAGGGTCTTTGCATCGTCGTTGATGTATTATCACACGCAGTTCAAAGACTTCAAAGTAGATGAAATGATGTTTTGTCCGATCTCCTCAGAAAGCTTGCAAAAGCCACGTGATGTAAACGCCGAATGGCAAGTGGTTTGGTGTTCTTTTAGAACGCATTCGCCGAATGTGGGTGCATACAGTTGCAACACATGCATATCTATGAGGCTAGTAAGTCACCAACTAGCTTAGATTCTTCTCTATGCTGGAACAGACCAATATCAGACTTATTGCTCCTAAAGAAACCCGACAGTTTCGTACGTTTGCATCAATGGAGTTCAGCGAGAACCTCAGTGCACGATAGCTCAACTTGATCCATAGAAGTGCGCTTCTCTCATGGTTGGCAATGCAAGATTTGTTTCTCTCATGCCGCAAGTTTTGATTGCTTGATTTCGAACTTCCAATTACGCTTCATAGAAAACCTATTATCGTCTCTGTGAGAAGTCTTGTAAAGCGTTGTATTGATCCACGAGGTCGACCCCGGACCCTGCGTGATCGTGCTGTACAGGTCGGGGTGCAATATTGGTTTTTATTTTGCATGTGTGTTTCACTTTATTGCCATATCTATAAATAGACTCTCTCGTCAAGAATGACCTGATATTCTAGCATACCCCGATTGCATGGTCTCTTTGCTTTCGGTATATGCTATGATTTATGGTCCCATCCATCGACACATGAAACGAAACCTTGGTTACTCAGAGCCAGGATGAGACTATGGGTGTCGGACGAGTATACGTTAAGTTCCGGGGCCAATCCTGCGAGGCGATGCCTCGGAAAAACATCTTGCGGGTCGTTTGTCCAATGCCACTATAGCCCCTGCAAGAATCATTGTGATGGATCACTCATTTCTGTCCGCTACAGCAGATATTATTAAAGGAGTGATTTCTCTGTTGAAGAAATGCCTTTCTTTGTGTGGACTTGACTTTTGCTTCCGATATTCCGCTATTCTCGTCTCTAAATGGCTCTTTATCGATCACGTGTAGGATCCTTCGTTCCCCCTATTATGTCATGCGCGGCTGACACAGCCTATATACCGCGTGCACTAGACACTACTGCAACTGAGGCGAGAGCATTTTCTCCTTTTCTATTGTTTCCATTGTTGTGAGAGAGCGAACACGAATATCCGAGAGGAAAACTCTCTATTATTTTGTTATACAGTTTTTACAGCGGTTTTATAATACTGAAGGGATCTGAGACATAAGTCGGGATAGAACGGTAAAGAAATAGAATGGTAATACAATTGAAAAAGCGAAAGAGAATTGACAAACAAGAATGACAAGCACAAAACCGAAAGAATCCAAATGATTAATAAATACCATATATTCATTCCAAACGGCAAGTGAAACAACTCGATCGGAACTTCGACAGTTTGATAATCCGACATCCATAAGATTTACTATATTGTCCATGTAGAGTTTGTAAAAGGTGAACACACAACGTCGTCTACTACTACTACGACTAGGAGTTTGTGAAATTCTCGAAGTCCTTGTTTAATATCTTACATAACTCTAAGGCCCTGGAAAGTGCTGTTTGAAAGGTAAGTCATACTTATCGAATTCCCGACACCGTCAGGAATGTCGCGATCAAAACATTCAGCAGCGAGATGAAGCTGAGTCTGTATCAGACCTATTGTGGATTCATGTCATAGAAACACTTTATTCTCGCAGAATAGGTTATGTTGCAAAATCCTATAATATGACTTCTCTCGCGAATCTAACGATTGAATCTTTCGAATCGGAAATTCGGGCTCGAGCAACAATACCAGCATAGAATGCATATTTGTCAGTTTGCCAGACTGAACTGAATCATAGCGCATCCTTCCATGTCCCAAATGTGGTCGAATGCCAACCCTGCCATTGTTCTGCAGCGAAAGCGACGCTTAGTGAAAACCATCGAGAGTGGATTGAGAGTGGACTGAGAGAAGACCGACAGACGTACCCAAGTGTTGCGTATTCCTCGAGAGTGCGTTCCTTGGAGTTCAGTAGTGCCATCATGCTGATATCCGCAAGATATTCGCCCATCTTCGCAGCTCCAAGATTTTTCAGCAAAGGCTCAGGAATACCGGAAATCACTTCATTTTCCTCACTTGTCTGGCTGATTGCAGGACGAAGGATGATCTCGTCTTAGAGAATTTGAACGGATCTGTAGTATCAGGACGCGAAATCACTAGCAACTACATCGACCAGACTTACGGACAAGTAGGATACTGTTCTCCTTTGATCGCATGGCCTTCGCTATATTTTTTAGGATTGTCACGCATTTATCATCGGGCCAGTTATGTCTCGCCATACGACTAAGCTCTTTCAGAATTACAAGTAGAGTGGCGTGCCACTCACATACAATGACGAATCTATGTGTTTCGTGAGGAAATCATCAAGCACATCCCAATACCACTCACATAATATATTTCACAGCCATCTACGGGGGAATCTGTAAAGAAGTCGATCGGAACGAAATCAACTCGACTATGTTGTACAGCCTCTGGCAATTCTGCATTCCAAATCTGAATGAACGCAGTTAGGTGAGTTGAATTTGGGATTTCAGAAGAGCCACCTGTTTGCTTAGCTCCAGAACTGGGGGACGATCTTGAAGTATTGCGTGGAAGCGCAGGTCTGGAAGTGCTCGAGCGAGCTTCAACAGTATGTGCCCTTCACCAGCTCCAACATCACATATTCTGATAGGAAGGGGCTTCGATAGGTACTCCGACCATGGAAACTCAGCTATCCAAAACGAAAGCAGCACAGCTGTGTGTAGTGTCATCGTTCAGGATCACGATACATACAACGCCACAAATCGCTGACCATGGCCGTTTCTCCCCAGCCCGTGACACCAGCCATAAAACCCTACAAATGCGGTGAGTCCATATGTTATATTGCAATCGAATTTTCGAGAACTTACCGCTATTGTTTCTTTGCCTTCGGGCTGATACAATGCATTTAGTCGAGCTCGATTCGCAATTTCGGGATACATACACTCAAATGGTAATCCATCAACGGTAAACCATATGCAAGCTGGAATGGTGACTCAGGTCTTGAGGGTGAAGCACTGTCATATTTCAAGAACTCGCTGATGTACGAAGAGGCCCTATGACACTCTCGAGCCCTGATAATTTAAGAGAATGATTTGGTGTTTAGGTAGCGTTGCTTTCTTACCTAGTCTCAACAATCGCTTTTGCATGGATGCTTGTGGCCAATTTCGTACTGACCAAGTTGTTGGCAAAAACACTAGGTTCGACTAAGCAGCATCCGCGAAGCATCAGTCGGAGAAGAACGGCAGAGATGAAATTCGTACCCTCCTGAAAGATATGATTGGTTGCTAGTAGTCGGAGTATCCGACTCAAATGATCTTCATTCACGCCAGTCGCTTTGGATAACGCAGAAGTATGTAGCCCGTCTGGAGAGTTGGATAGAAAATTAGCTAAATCACGCGTAGCAGCCACTTCCATGCATGCAGAAGTGAAGTGCTAAAGCATAAATGTCAGATATTGAGTCGGTGCGTAGTAATGACTGTAGGGATCACTTACGCCTGAAGCAGCCTGGATTAACGGATAAAGGTACATGATTATAGACGAAAACGTTACAATGCCGATACATACCTTTATTAGAGTGAGTTCCGGCCTGGCAACAACTGCGCAGAGTTGAGCGCATGCGGCTTCGATGATACTCGCCGCTTTACTCAGTTTGATGCTGCCTTTCTCCCGCATAGCATCGTGCTCAGCAGAGGATTGACCATTTAGTACAGGTACCGAGACACCGGCATACTCGCACTCGGATTTAAAGACGTCGACAGATTCCTTGATCAAAGACACAAGCGCATCGAGCTGAGAGGCACCCTGATTACTCGACATGGCTGGGGGAAATGTCAAAGATGATAGAACTGCAAGCGGTTCGACCCCTTTTCACTCCTTTCACTCCTTTCAAGGAGAAGGACTGAAGCTTGG
Source organism: Sanghuangporus weigelae (assembly GCA_033182465.1). Taxonomy (NCBI): domain Eukaryota; kingdom Fungi; phylum Basidiomycota; class Agaricomycetes; order Hymenochaetales; family Hymenochaetaceae; genus Sanghuangporus; species Sanghuangporus weigelae. Next base: position 2,863,135 of record CP137319.1, on the reverse strand, counting down.
TGGGGACAGTGCGGTCACATGAACGAGACATGTTCGCGAGGAAGATGGCTACCGTTCTCGGCAACATGACTTAGAGATCAGAGCTGTCGTTGAAGTTCCGTAAATCGAAATCAATTGATTGAATGGCCTGAAAGGACCCCGGTCACTTCTTTCCTTGATTCTACGTCTACGTCTACGGCAATTCCGACTCATCAACAGCGCCGCAGCAACAGCGCCCTCGGAGAACAGCTGGCCAAAAGAAATCGACAAGTTGCCGTGACGCTCAGTCGGTTGCCCGTATATTCATCAATCAGATGACGCATAAATTGAAATAGCCAAATTATGGTCAGTTATGCACACCTTGTTTTCCAGCAGGAAGTCTTCGCAACACTCGGACCAATTCGCTGAAATTAACACAGTTCTAGATCGTAATGTTGACTATCTTACTCATAGAAACTTGAGTGAATGGCTCTCCTTGCGACAGTCTGTGTAAAGTATTCTCTGAGTTCGGCGAGTAGAACATCGATCATCATTTTGGATCACAATCATAAAAGTCGACACGAGCATCTTCATCTAAAAGCGGCCGCGCAGATTAAATTACGGCATTGTGACGAGCCACGGCCTACACTCAAGCGCGCGGACCACCTGCAAAGCCAGGAAGAGCATGTCAGAATGTCATACAGAACAGAGCTCGAACATATATTTAAATGAATACCCGCCATCTATTGTTCACGAAAACGTCAACGAGAACATGTCCACATAGTGCTCCGGGATTCTAAAGGCAAAGGCAGGTGCATCTATTTTGTAGGGAAAGATTCCAAGTCGAGCATCTCATCTCTGATTCTTGGGCTCAGGGTTCCATGGCAAGATGAATTACATAATTGGTGAGATCCGAATTGCTATATTTGTTCTGTCTGATGAAAGCAACAGATTGATCGGCTTTTCCTTTGAACACCACCATCGACATGCGATATGATATCTTCTCACGCCGTCCCAGTGTATGATGAGGCATTGGAGGACATGGCTACTGTACATGTACTCCAGCACCGTCGCCACTTAGCGTATAATGCTTTCCCATGAAGCCACATCCCTGACTCGTCTCTCGTCTCCAGCCAAGCAGGCGGAATCATCCATGGAGACCCAGCCCGTCGACAAACCGGAAAATGCCTCTAAGCCTCCTCAGGTCCGTCCAGCAGTTCCCGACGGAGGGTTCTCGGCCTGGGCAACAGTCGTCGGAGCGTACGCCTTTTCTTTTTTCCTTGCATGTCTTGTATAACTCAGATGTATGATATTAGATGGTTAATGCAATTTTCGACTTTCGGGTAAGTCGAAAAAGCCTGTGTAACATATTTCACTCATTTGTTATTCTAGATATATCAACGCTTTTGGAGTGTATCAAGGTAAACTTGCTCATTTCGATAATTTCGAGCGTTTCTTGATGATAATTCGTTAGATTTCTACGTTCGCACATACCTCAGCAACGTTTCGTCTTCGAACATCAGGTATAGCTGTCCTAACCATGACAAAAAGATGATATACTAACGTCGCTCTCGCCCGCAAGTCTGATTGGAAGCACGCAACTCCTCTTCCTATTGTCAATCGGTCTGTTTACTGGACGTGCATTTGACAGAGGTTACTTGTGAGTGACTATTACCCTCTGCTTTATAAAACTCTAGACTGAATAAATTTCGAGTTACCACCTCATTGTGATTGGGACAGTGCTCTTCACTTTCTGCCTTTTTATGCTTTCTCTGTCCAAGCCACATCAGTATTACCAGGTAATCACAAGCAAGGATCTACGTTTCGCTGCTTCTCATCCGACGCTTTCCAGGTGTTTCTCAGCCAAGGTCTCGGTCTAGGCATCGCCATGGGTCTAACGTATATTCCAACAATGGGTGTACTCGCACATCACTTCCAACGCCGCCGCACGATTGCTATGGGAATCGTTGCATCTGGCTCTTCCGTCGGCGGCATTGTTCATCCAATCATGCTCAACAACTTATTCCACGGTTCAGTGGGATTCGCGAATGGAGTCAGAGCAAGCGCAGGATTAAATCTAGGTCTCATGGCTTTATCTGCTCTTCTGATGCGGACGAGGCTTCCACCAAAGCCTCTTCTTCCCCTCTTTCCCGTTATCAAGCGGTCAGTGGTCGATCCGACATATGTTCTGGCAACAATAGGGTCAGTACTATATCCTTTCTCTTATATTTTACTACTCACAGTTTTTTAGCGCATCATTAGTGAACGTAGGAATTTTCTTCCCAGTTTTCTTCTTGCAGCTCTACGCCATCGAACATGGCGTAAATACCACGGTCGCCTTTTATTCTGTATGTGCTTCCCCAATGTCTTCCTTGTATATCTGAAAATTATCCGAACTGAACAGATCACTATTATGAACGCCGCAAATAGTGTCGGCCGCGTCATACCCAACTGGGCAGCACAACTCATTGGAGTTTACAGGATGATGGTTCCTTGCACTGCTGTGGCGGGTGTCCTCATTTACGTGTTTCTTGCGGCGCATGGTACTGCTGGTGTACTCGTCTTTGCTGTTTTCTTCGGATTTTTCTCTGGTGTCTGTGCGTGAACTTCCCAAACTCATGGAAGATATTTACATGACATCCCTCCTTTGACCCTACAGATATCTCATTGCTTGTACCGATGCTTGCTCAGATTGAACGCAATATGTCAGAGCTAGGGTGAGTCGGTCCCGCTTCTCATACTTGTTGGTTAGATCTGACACTACTTTAGAACTCGGATGGGATTGTGTTTCACTTTTACAGGTGGGGTTTTTTTTTTGGCTCCCGGATGTATGACCGTAACTGATCGCTTTCCGATTTAACAGGCATCGGAAGCTTCATTGGTTCGCGAACTACACTCAGCTTACTTTGACATCTGCTACATTCATTAACAGGTACACCTATCGCTGGTGCTCTTTTGACACACCAGTTCACCTGGTGGCGCCCGGCTGTCTTCGCAGGCGTAAGCTGTTCACTAGGTTATCAGAAACCAACCCTGATGGATTCATTTATAGACTATGGTGATGTTTGGTACTCTGCTGCTTGCACTCTCTGGGTTCCTGTGGTTTAGGTGTGTGCGGTCTAACTGAGGCCTAGACCACCTTGGTCTCTGGAAAGAGCAATAGATTTGTGTATGCAATTCACTCTGCCAATAGATCTTCGCGTTGAGATGCGTCGTATTCTTCTTCTTTGGAAAAGAAGCTTTATCTTTCTTTCGCATATCATTGTTTTGCTTTGAGTGATTGAAGTGGATGTAGATGTTGTTGCTCAGGCGCTATGTTCGTATCCACCTAATAACTCTCGTCAGCTCACAATAGTAGAGTCATCAGGAACCTTTAATTGTAGCAAATGTTAGTATCTTTCAGTAAGCGCCAGAAGGGTAAAGGTTGGCCGTCCATGTTGAAGATATAGTGTACTCTGTTGCTGTATGTGACGGTCGGCCTGGATAATATTTATCTCGTACAATGAGATCGACTGACTTTTCTCTGTACTCTCGATATCGGATTTGTTAAGCTAGAACCCCCAGCCTGAAGTTACGAGGACAAAGAGCTTGAACGCATGGAATACGTATTTACGTAACCCAGATGCATTCAAAATCAAATAACTCGCAAGGCACAAGCTCACGGAAATGATAACACCGCGGAGAAGAGAGCTGGTCGGTGACAAGCGGTGCACACAATCCGCTTGTCAACTCGATCAATGCCAGTCCGATCGTATGTGAGCACTCTGTTGGCAACCAGAAAGATGGAAGGGCAACTGTGGTTATATGTTCATCTCTAGCCTCCGCAGCTCATTGTCTATTGCCTGTACATCATCGGGACAGTATATTGCTTATTGATGTAAATGACTGAAAGTGCGTATCATATGGTCAGTTATCGCTCTTCTTGAGCCCTGATGCATTCACATGAGATTACTCGCTTAATTGAGAAAGAGACGTCAATGCGATCCGGCATACATTTATTTGATCATACTGTGGTTATATTTCGGGGTGCACAATAATTTCTTGCAATTTCAAGTGTCCGGATCAAATATACACCCTTCTGGTTATTCAATGCAGTCTCCGAGAGATTTTACTCGAGGGTGGGTGTCTGTGCCTGTGTGCCGTGCGTGTTTTGACATTACGTTCAAGCAGGAATATACGTGTCTTTCACAAATATATACAGAGATATGTCTACTCCTGACGTCTCCAACGTGCTATAAACATGATAGAATTCCTCAGGACTGGATCAGAAAAGTTGCCGTTTTGTCCCGTTTGGTTGGAAAGAGTCGGAGAGCCATATCGAAGTCCCAATGTAGGTGTAGCGACCGATTTATGGATCGTTAGGCAAAGGTGTGGGAATCAACTTTGACGTCTCCCGTTGAAAGTGTCGAACGTGTCCAATTGTCACCTAGGCCATCGCTTGCGCACTTTCGCTGATGATAGTAAGAGCGCTATAAACATTGAGTCCTTTAGCTGGTCTTACTTACCTGGAGATTATTCATTTCTACTTCTTCTACATTTGTATTGGAAGTAGTAGTGATATGGATGGTCATCGGCGCCGATTCTGTACCCTTCTTTCCTCGTTGCTGGAGTTCAAGCGGACGCGAGTTCCAGAGCGTACTCGTTAATGTGTTGCCTGCATCCTTCTGCATGCTTGAACGGACATTTAGCGTGACCAAAAGCGAATTCGAGTATCTGTAGGACTGTGAGATAATCCGATAATGCTATCCACGAGAATACGACTGACAGTCTCCCGAGAATGAAGAAACTAGCACTATTTGTCAGAATAGTCTGAGCACTCCTAATTCATGGAAACCTTACATAGTAAAGTGCGCGTTATTCTTCCTGAATACAAGAAACAATGTTAACTCCGTCAATGCTCCTAATGACGTCATCATCCCGGTCTCCATGGTTAGTCGAATCAATCGGTCAAGGATAGTTTCTGTAGAACGAAACGTGTTCTGTTTCGCCGCTCTGAAAAGCTGCAAAAATATGTCATGGCTGCGTCTCCTTAAAGCAACTAAATTTGGTCCTCACAAAAGAAACCATGGTCACGGTGATCATCACGTCGCATAAAGCACTTCCTCCGAGCCATGCCTTAATATCAGAATCATTGCAATCGGTCACCGGAGATAGACAAGAGCGCCTTACACTAATGAGTGGCGTCTCGTCTAGTATTTTGGTTAGATCATTTCGAAGTTGGAGCTACAATAATTTCAGCGTATGGTCATCTCTGCAAATGCGCTAAACTCACTCTTACGCCGGCATAAAAGGCGAGTATCCACTGCGTCAGAGAAATCTATGGTTTCGGTCGCCGGTCAATATGAACTGAAAACTCGTCCAGATTCTTACAGCGGAGATTATCAAAGGAAGAATGCGAGAGTTGCTCAAGACCATTATACGCCAACAAAAGAAAACTTGGACCATCGATGAAACTGTGTCGCGTTGTAGACTATCAGACCCTCTTAAGCAGCGGCGAAGGCGACGGCGTTCGACCACAGAGAGGCGTCGGCGGTGTCAAAGATCGGAGAGGTAAGAAGGGATCCAACTCGTGGCTAGACCTCCTGGACAGCTTGGTGCCGTGGGGGACAATTTGACCCGGAAGCACTGCTGCCGATCGGGATGCGCGCTCAGTCGTGGGGAGAGCTCAATCGTAAGGGCTATGGTATGATCCACGTATAAAGGGGACCCCGCCGATAATGTACGAGACAGAGCCGCCGACGAGTCAAGATGTCGGCATCGCGAATAAGCAGTAGAGCGACGGCGCTGTCGAGTCCTGCGAGTGGCGGCGATTACTAGTAGAGCGACGGTACCGCCGATTACCAGGAGAGCGACGGTGTCGCCGATTACCAGGAGAGCAACGGTGTCGCCGATTGTCAAGAGGGCAATGGCGCTGCCGATTCCCAGGAGAGCGGCGGGGTCGCCGATTGCCAGGAGAGCGACGGGGTCGCCGATTGTCAAAAGGGGGATGGCGCTGCCGATTCCCAGGACGGGGGATAGCTCTGCCGATCACTTGCGCAGTGGCGAGTGAGCACGTGCCCCTGTTATTCCCTTAAACGGGGGCGGCGTCTTGTGTCGGCACACGATCTTCGGCGGAGGCGATAGAGAGCAAAAGGGCTAATAGAGACGAGAGGAGTGCACTAAGATCTATTCTGAACTACTGCTTCTGAACACTACATACATGAGGTCTATATATACTGGGGAATGCTGGGGAAGAGCGTCACAGAGGCGGCGACAGTGATGGCGCGTCACAGACGCGCAATCGGTGCGGACCCGAAGATCGGGGCGCGCCGCGAAGCTGCCAAGACACGAGCGCACGCTGATCGGGCTGGCGGTGATTGGCGCGGCACATCATCATCGGGCGTGCTCGGATCGCTAAGTGGTCGCACCACACGAATATGAAACGTCAGGGGAGGCAATAATACTAAAAGGGGAATACGCGAGTGGCCGCCGCGTCTGACAATCGGACTCGGCGCACGAAGCAGCATGGTATGAACATGAAATGTGGTACCTGGGACCTTGTAAAACCACTACCCGACGTCGGATAAGCCAATCAACAGGAGCCGACGAATATTCCATCGGCTATACGGTTCGATATCCTTCCGCCGCCGTAGCCGATACATCCGCTGCAACGTTCCCGGCGCCCGCGTATCAGAAAGTGCGGCTGGCCAAGCATACTCGGTTTGGGAAGTCTTCGAAGGACGGGAGGCGGCGGACATATTGGTTGAGCCGCGAATCAAGGAGCGGCGGTTTGGAAGGTCTTTAGGAGCGGCGGAGGTGTAGCGGTCGCCGCACGATGGTATACTGTACGGAGTACTGAGGGGCCTGTACCGACGTACCGGTACAGGCAAGTGCGGCGCACTACAGCGTAATAAGAAAAGCTAAACAGGATTGGCGAAAGGGAGGACGTACTGAAGCCGCAGATAGCTGGGGTAGCATTCAGAGACCATACAGGTATGCGAAGGGCATCAGGATCTCCCCATCCGCTTACAAAGACGTGCCACGCAGCATGGGTTTGCAGAGCAGACAGAAGACATTCGGTGAGAAAAACAATGTATACTAGTTAAAAAGTTCAAGATGCGTTGTTCGATCCCATTCGAAAGGCTCACCAGTGATCTTAAGCACCTTTGCATCGCGGGGAAACGCGCTATGATAGAGGTCTGAAGAGCTTATGCTCAATTCAAGCTAGACAGACAGCGAAGATGAAACTCACAAGTCTGGACTGCCAAAATACCGAACAGTCCCCAGCTCATAAAGTAGCCCAAGAGCTTAAACGAAAAGTATCAGGAGCTACCAGATATCCAAGGTGATAGCAAATGCACACCAGAGGTCCGAGACTAGTGTGTGAAGTGTTTAGCTCGTTCATGAAGTAAGTATGTGATTTTTAGCGCTTACAGCCCTATTACAGTGTCCTCCGCAACAGGTAGACTCATGCTGTTTGCTTGCTGGTGATTAAAACAGTCGTTATGCTGTGGATGAACAGAAACACTTCTGATGCATTTATACCTTCCGCGAAGGGAAAAAGGTAGCGTAGTACGTCAAGAAGCTCAGGCACATCAGAAGAACACATCTGCTACGGAAGGTCCTGTAAGTCGATCAGCGTCCTGGAAGAACAAAGCCACTGGACATTAAACACATTACCGATGAGAAATCCTTGGCATGTTCGCAATTTCCAATTGGAGTGATTGAAGGGAGGATGGGAATCACAGATTGCAAATTGCTATTTATCTCATCGTTGCCGCTCGTCAAGATGGACAAAGTTCATCATTATGATTGGCAGGATGTCAAGTTTGAAACGTTTTGAGGTCCACAATAAAGTTATGGGTAAGTAACAACATGTTACGGAATTCGCCGGTCACGGTATCGTGACACGTGTGACGCGATTTTTGGTGACTAAGTGTCTGGACTTCCCGCCACGTCGAGTCTTGCGGCGTTTTTGTGTTTATCCAACTGAAGTGTCCCAGGTCCTGAGGAGCTGGCTAACAATATACCAGGGCTTACTATGGCCAACCTTCGATGATTCATGATATGGGGTACGATTGCACGATCGCAAGATTATCAGATGTGACCGCTACCTAGTGCCCATCGGCTTTTTAAGTACAAGCTATCCTACAACTCCTCTGCCATCCTCACCTCGCAGAAATGATAACCTCCCCGACTGAATTCATCTCGCAATCGTTCGACTTTCTAGTCGTTGGTGGTGGAACGGCTGGGCTTGTTGTAGCCGCAAGGTGTGGATAGATGTTCTGCTTGAAGGATAAACTCTCATCATGCGTAGGCTCTCAGAAAATCCTGCTGTCAAAGTCGGTATTCTTGAAGCGGGCGATTATGTCACCGATATGCCCGAGATCTATGTTCCTGGTAAGTTGGGTTCGAAAATATATCCACCACGTTCTTAATTCCGTGAAACCAGGGTTGATCGGCTCAGGAATGAACAAGGACAGAATTGACTGGAAGTTCAAGACCATTCCCCAAGCTACAGTCAATAATCGTACTATTTTCCAGCCTCGGTTTGCAAATAGTCTTGACTATCAACGTTAACTTCTAACTTCCTCTTCCATAGAGGAAAGGTCCTTGGTGGATCTTCAGCAGTCAGTTTTGTCTCATGCTGAAGTCAAGGTTGCGTATAATTGATGACTATCTAGTTGAATTTTATGGTTTCGGGACGGTATGTTGACATTTGACTATGACTTCGCATTTACCAACATCTTCAAAAGTGCTCCGGCCTCGGAGTACGATGGTGAGTGATTGATGCTGTATGCGACTTGTTTCGTAGTATTGCTCACCGTAGACAAGCCATCGAGGAACTAGGAAACTCGGGCTGGAACTGGAATGAGTTTCTAAAGTATTTCAAGAAGGTATTTTGTGCCTTCCTTATAAGCTGCCGTAGACAGGCGCTGATTTCATTTGAATTCCAGTCGGAGGATATGGAAAAGCCACGGGAAGACTATTCTGAAAGATTTGATCTGAAATGGGATGAATCCGTCCACGGTTCAGATGGTCCGGTTAAGATCATGTATCCAGCTTATATTTTCGATATACACGAGTCGTTCATCAAGACTCTGAAGGCCTTGGGCATCGAGAATAATCCTGAACCAGTATGTCTGCCATCGAACAGCTATGTGATTGTGACCTTACCACAAGCTTTTGAAGGCGAGCGGTTGCAATGTCGGTAGTATCCTGTCTCCTGCGACGGTTGACCCAGTCACATTCACAAGAAGCTATGCGACGACGGTGAGTTGATTAGTTGACCAGACTCCTAAGTAAGCGACTAACACTAACAGTTATCAGGCGTACTACGAGCCTAATGCAAGCAGGAAAAATCTCGTTGTCCTGACGCAAGCGCACGCGGTGAAAATAATCTTGTCAAAGTCAGAGGGCTCTGTTACTGCTTCAGGCGTCGAGTTCTATCACGGAGGCCAGAAGTATGTAGCAAATGCCTCTCGCGAGGTCATCCTTTCGGCAGGTAGGGACTTCTGATGTAATCGAGCATGCATAGACGATCGTTCACTGTTATTCTTAGGATCAATTCAAACCCCCCAGCTTCTTGAATTGTCGGGTAAGATCTGAAATATGCCTCGTTTTTATGTAATAATTTCCACAGGTATCGGAAATCCGGAAATTCTCAGAAGCTGGGGAGTTGAACCGATCATAAACTTACCGTCCGTCGGCGAGAACTTACGTATGTGCTAATTTTCCTCATTCACACCCGCTGTATTCTGACTCGCTGCGTCAGAGGTATGGAATTCATTTGCGCATGGAGGTCCTTCACAAACCTCTATTAGGATCATCTATTCGTCCCGAGTGCGTTCGAGATCGACAAGAATCACGTAACGCTCGATAAACTCCGTCATAATCCTGAGTTGCATGCAAAGGCAATGGCACTATAGTGAGATCTATTGTCACCTTCTGATTGCCGTCAATCCATGATCCCTCTATCTCAGTACAACCGATAAGAAAGGAATTTACTCGTCGGGACACGGCGCATTTTCTTTCTTGCCATTGCGCTCTTTCGTCCCTCCTGATGAGGTTGAAATTTTGAAGAAGCGTGTCTTGGAAGATCGGTCTTATGAGTCATCTCCCATACTGCGCAAAAAGCATCAACTTTTTCTGCAATGGTTCGATAGTCCAGACAACGCTCAAGCAGAGTATGGAGTTTGATGTTTTTCATTACGTGCTATCACTCACACCTTACCGCAGGATCTTCCAAAACCCTTCTTTACTGTATGGTGTTGCAAAGCCCACGCCCGGCTCTGCGTATCAGACTATCGTGGCGTGTAATATGCATCCTTTCAGCAGGGGCTCAGTCCACATTCAATCCGGAGACGGCCTTCATCCTCCTGCTATCGATCCCGGATATCTCAAAAATCCCATAGACTTGGACCTCATCATTAAGGCAGTCAAGTTTGCTCAGAAGGTTGCATCTACGGAACCTTTGGGCTCTAGCCTCGTCTCAATGGTCAGTCCGGGTCCCGAAGTACAGACAGACGAGGAGTTCGCGGAATATTGTAAGAACAAACTATGGCCCGTTTTTCACCCCTTAGGGTCTGCTGCTATGTTGCCGAAAGAGGATGGTGGTGTCGTTGATCCTCGACTTATCGTTTACGGAACTAAGAATCTTCGCGTGGTAAGGAAGTTCAATTTGGCATCTTATTTGTGACTGAAATTTGTACAGGTCGACGCATCCATTCTGCCATTTGTAAGTAACACATCAGGTCGTTTTCAGTAACCCATCTCATCTGCACGCTGTAGGCGTTGTCGTGCCATATATGCCAGACCGTGTATGCGCTCGCAGAGAAAGTAAGTGGCATTCTCACAGGTGCAGCTAATTGCTCAATATTTCCGTGATTCATGTTCATCAGGCTTCCGATATCATTAAGGAATCGTTGCTTTTGTAGGTGAACAACCCATCCCATTTTGAGCTATGTCGGGGTATTCGCTGCGGCTCTGAAATGCGTATAAACGTTTAAGACTTGATGTAAGGAGTACTTCGCTAAATGCTATATCATTTGATACAAGAAAAAGTAATTGGCAAATGGAAGTGCAGTTGATACACCGTCGACAGGCAAAAACATTAGTTCCTGGGCACTTTATCTACTACAAGAGTGTATTCGTATATTTTCTTCCGGATTGGTCAATTCTCTGGGACAATATTTGTTATCTGACCTGTCAGTTCACGTTCTGACATCTTGTCTGATACTTGAATGACGAAAGCAATGACGATCAAAGGATATGTAGTATACTTTTGACTGCAAAAAAGGTATCTGGATGAAGGTTCCATGGAACATATCCTTTGTTTCCATTCCTTATATTTCTCTTGCATTTACTTGAGTGTCGAATCCCCAACCTGTCTTCTGCTCTGCACGTTCCACGGTAATGTGGCTGTGAATTCCGGGATGCCCACCCTGTTATGATGTTCTTGAAACTAGGTGCCGGCTCCCCAATATACTTCACATAGCTTTTTTTCAGAATAGATGATATCTACTATGTTCTCTTCGATATTGTCAAAGGTACTTCTGACGACCGTTCCAGAGCCCAAATATAATCTGACTCGAACCATGCAGTCGATGTCCTTGTTGAAATATGTACAACTCGATGTTTGCTCAACTCGGCAAGTTCCGCATCCGCAAGAATGAAAGTTTTGCTCTTGCGCTTGAAAACGATCTTCCTAATGTGACTACCATCTTACAACATGTCAATGCAGGTACGGTTATGCTCCTCTGAGATTGTTCGATCAGTATGTCATGCCAAACTTATTATCTCTGTAACTACGCAACTTTCTAATTACCAACTGATCACAGACTGGTTAGCAATTGGTTGAGGACAGTAATGACGTGTCTCACGTCACGTCTATTGTCAGCAACCAAAGCAACAACGCCGCAGAATTGTACATAACTTTACTGGCGTCTACTGAAGTGCTGCTAATCTCGGTGCCCCTCGTGCTGGACAAGCATTACCTATAGCGGAAAGTCGAGTAAATTTGGAGGAAAAAAAAAACTAGCGGTGCGGAGCTTCTATTCGTGTCAGCAGCGCCTTTGAATACCCGTAATCAAGAACTAAATACATTTGTGGGTACTGGTAGCGAAGAGCTACATTTGGCAGTGCGTTAACATCTTCTCATTATTTATGCATGTCTTCACTATGATTCGTATCTTGTATAAGCATATCCAATTCCAGTTCGCTGTTCATTCTCCCATCGCCATGCATGGAGGCAGATTGGAACGTGCGTCGAAGAAGTCGCAAGTTAATCACAGCGATTAATGCTTCCACAAGGGCAATACCAATGAGGACCGTATTTTCCTGGATCAAATCATTGAGTACCTCTGATGCACCCTCCTGATAGGTGGGTCTGTTCTCACATCACTTAGACTACACCAGATTATGTTCACCATCCTGATCACTGCGATGATCTCATGATATACATATGCATTGTACGTAATAAGTTAGACGTACCCCATGTAGCCTAGAAGAGTAGAGGGTGAATTTCATGCACAGAGGTACTTGAAAAAGCGAACCGTACGAGAATCAAGAACAATCCGTCTTCATAGGCAGCTTTAATGAGACTCTGACCAGGAAGACGAGGCCTATCCAAAGTATTCCACCAGAGTAATCCAAAGACGTAGATGTCGAAAGCTGCCTAGAATGAAACAATAAGCAGGCTAGTGTCAACAGGGTCTATGTTGTACACGTACCTGAGGTATCCAAGCTCCAAGAGCGAATTTGGGATCCACGCGAGGCGCACAAGTGTTAACAGGAATGATAGGAATGACTGGAGATCTATATCAACGATAGGTATACGACATATGACATTGGGCTGACCTTGCATATGCTTCACGGCCAGAATTAAGAATGCATAAGACACGACATTTACAGAAAAGGATCCTATGCATAGGAGCCACAGGATACCGCGTTTCCGCTCCCATAGTACGAATGTCCTGAAAATCACCAAGACTTGCCGCTCAATCAGAGAATTGTGCAGTAAAATATGCTAAAGATATATAGACTCACAGTGCCCGAGCGAATCTGACGAGTGCATGACAATACTGACGATATGTACGGTCGTCTCGCACCTTCGTATGATCGGATAATCAAAGTTGTTCGATCTTCGCACCTAAGGTCACTTACTGAAGAGACAACGTAAGCTCCCCGTCAAATTCAGGGTGAAATTAAACGAACCCAGTTTCGTGTCAGTTTCCCCGGAGAGAGGGAAGCTACAAGTTGAGTATATCAGAATAACTACTGAATATTCTGGAATGCCTGCACCAACCACTCAGAAAAATGAGGACGGAAACCAACATAAGGAGCCGATACAGTGCATACGCTATCTTCGCTGCTGTTAATCTTGCCCAGATGATTCTGCGTTCAACTTCAAGTGATAATACTGAATCGTATAGCATAATTGAGATGGCAGCAACTTAGAATATTAATTAATCAGAATAGCTGTTTCGTCACGGAATGATGTACTTACACGCCAAATAACGAGTCAGCTGAAGTTCCAACGTGCCATCTGTATGTTCTGAAGTCGTATCTGTCTGCGAGAAGTGGGGCATGATGATGCCTATGTCAACGCATCCCGTTTGGATTTATTGTATGTTATGAGGTCAGCAGTGACTACTGGGATATCCTATAAATACATTGATTCGATGAAGAAATGAAGTGGAACCAAACTGAGATGGATCAGAACATCATAGTTATTCGAAGCTGTGCTGAAACTTTGAAATCTACTCCGATATCAAGTACAAAGCTATTCATTCTGACTTGTTATGAGAGATCAACTTCTGTACTGACCTAACTCGCCAATAAGGATTCAAGGAATGGCAATGCTGTTGCTCCTGCCATCAGATACATTGGTATATAGAGCTAGCCGAGAGAGAATATAAGACGGGAAGACGAATCAATTTGGAAGCAAGCGACTGAGTCCCCTCTGGACATTCCAACGACCCCCCCCCCTGTTCTGTCCGCTGACTAGTGATTTTATCAAAGATAGATCCGAGTAACAAGAAGTGATCCTGACGCGACATTTAGTTGTCTGGCATCAAACATCATCCACGCATCTAGATCCGACCGCCCCTACAGCGACAACCACGGAACATGGATGAGAATACACTATGATGCCCCATCTGGTCACTATCGTTATCCATCCCGTCAGCATTAATCAGGAAGAAAGAGGGTACGGAATGCCGTGAATCGAAGGCCTTCTTGAACGTGTGAGATCCTGAACCTGATCGATTTTCAACTAAATGTAAGTCTTTCGCCACTACAATAGCTTAGTGACTCTTCGTGAGAGTGAAAAATTTGAAAAATATTGACATGCATGTGTTAGGACGCACATTGCTGCAATCAGCGAGATTCCGATATGCTGGTTTGTGGCAGTAGTTTGGCTACTGTGAGATTAGAACATCGACTCCATATCCACCAGTCCGAGGTGCCCGACTTCTTCATCCCATAGCAACTCCGGGAAAGGATATTCTTGTGTCAATCTGTGTGAAATCAGCCAACGAGTCTACTCCGGTCAAACTTACAAAGAGAATGTGGGAAAACTTCATTCCTTTTGTAGTATCGCAAGATAACCTGTAGTCGACGCTGCATCATAGCGATATTAAATGGCTATTGCGGTAAGTCCGACAGGCCATTCTTGTTTCGATCGAGGGGCCGGCTCACATCTAGGAACTGATTGCTTTCCCTCCTGCTTTAGCTTTATTCCCGTACATCAATAAACGCAAACAGTTGCTTGTTGGATTCGATTTTTGAGACGAAAGCGTCACACATGGAAATTCAAAATCAAGTCTCTGGTGCTTTGATTCAGCAGTAAGTCAGCAGTCTTGCTGGCCATCTTGTCAGAAACACTTGCGCATTCATCAATTTCATCAACGAACCTCTTGTCTGAACTATGTAGCACGACTGTCTTGAAGTAAGCGCAGAATCAAATTTGATTTACTCTATTGTTTGTATGTCTAGGCCTGGAAGATGCTGAGAATATTTGATGAATTATTATAGACGAATTCACTGTGCGGTGCGATTGTCGCGGTCAGTCTTGGTCTCGTCTCGTCTCGTCTCATGAACAATGTGTGGGGACGTATGTATAAATTCAGCATGTCAACCAAACGCCGGCCCTTGTCGGTGTGTCAGTGTTGCCCTGGCCCCTGGTCCTGAAAAACTGGATGCCCAATCGTCGGCCATACCGCTCATCTTGGGAGTCGAGTGTCAAGCCCTCGGACGTGGGCTGCAAGTTGCATCAGAATTCGCTAAGGACAGAATGGAGGACCAGCTGCAGTAGTGGTGAGCTCTTTTGTATGGCTCTGTTTCACGGTTCCACGTCACTCTCGGCTAGGGCAAACTTATCAAATCTACGGATAGCCTGCCCACTTCTGTCGTCTCTAGTTTGATGTTCATCGCTGAATCGTCACTCGCCAGAACACCTTTCTTAATCAGTTGAAAATTGTAATTCGCTCACTTGGTCTTGTCCCAAACAGCAATTTGCGTCGACCCAGTTTCATCATTGTTATGGGCGGGCGATTTTGTTGTAATTGCATTGCGCCACGCTGCCGAGCTACCTTCGCAATCAAGTCAAGAATTTGTCCGTAGAAACGGAGTCGAGGGCGGATGTGCTAGTTGTATTCCTGCACATGACCGTGGTTTCGTCAAATCACGCACATGGGCAACTCGCAGACTGTATACTGTATGAACCGTGAGCCTAACGCCGGTGAGATCTTTGGAATATCCAAATTGCAAAGTCCGCTCAGACACGTCTGATGGGTCTTATTGTAGAATCAAGAACGAGCTGAAAGTCTGGATGAACGAGTTCGTCGAGACGCTCTTTGTACAACACCTGGTTAATGCAAGAAGAATAAGCTACATTTCCTGCTTAGCGTAACTCAAGACGCAGCCTCGAAGTTGTTGATTGGAGCCTAATTGCTCTAAGCCTACGGATAGCAGCGAGTTGCTGAATGTAAGTTTTTTGCTCCGTCTTTTTGAATAAATAAAAGTACATTGCAATTTCCGCGATTTGTACTAGATCCAAGTCTGATCGGCGTCCAGTAGTGCTCCAATTCTGATCCCGTCTCAAGCTGACGAATTGTCTGAAGTCGGTTTGACATCCCTGTAAAAGTGCAAATAGGTCCTCCATTTATTTCGATCTGCAGTATATTACCGCATCTGACAAGTCCTCTGCTGTATGAAAGCATAATATTTAGCAAAAATGTCCTTCGTGATGCGCCCACTGTTCATCCTTCCAGACCTCAGGGCAGTACCTTCAGTTGACAAGGTCTTCATAGGCTGGCCAGCGTCGAGCCATCCCCGGAAAAACTCCTGAAGCTTTCTTGCATTCAAGTTAGGCGAGGAGGAGGCCTGGACTGTACTCAGCCATTCCTGACAGGGGACGGGCTTGATGCATCCACGAGAAAACTCCACGGTCCAGCGAATGATATCTGTTCCTAGAAGGAGATATGGAGATTCGATATGGTAGACTTGTACATCGCGATTCTCATGTTTGTGTTGCAGAATGTCGAGGACGATTCCGGCAGCAATATTCACAGGCATCCAATGAACGTCCTGCAATCATTTTCATCAGAATGGCTGTGACTATCGGATCAGAAACACTGACAGGAATTCTTTCAGGTATGATCCCAAGAACCAGAGCTGCTTGAAGAAGGATGGGGATATATTCGCTCATGTTCCATGCACCTGATACACTGCTTCCAGAAAGCTGACCAACGCGCAGGATTGTTGCGGGCAAACCAGTCATGGCATGAGCTCTGGCCAGTATCCTCTCAGCAACGTGCTTCGACTGACCGTACCCTTGTTGCATGGCAGTGGAGCTGTCATCAAAGATAGTCTCTGGAATAGCTCCACCGTTACCGAACTGAGCGACAGCTGCAATCGAGGAGATGAAGATGAATTGCGGAACGTTTAGCAGCCGAGACGACAGACACAGGTCTATGAGTTTGCGTATACCGGCTATGTGGGTGTTTACGAATCTTTCTAATCCGTGGTTGAAGTTCACTTCCCAAGCACAATGCACAAAGTGGGTAGCAGTTGACCGGATCTGTCCCAACATCAGTCAACGTTTTCCTATCATAGACGAAATAATCTTACTCTAGTAAGCACATCCGCCGAAAGTCCTAAATCAGGAGACAATATGTCTGTCTCATAGAACTCAACTCGCTCTTCGTATTTTGCGAGTAGACCAGCGTCGTCCATGTTCTGCTGCTGCCTGTCATGTATAGGAGTAGAGGGTCTCCTTCGGTTAAGACAGAACAACTTTGAAACTTTATCTTCTCGAAGAAATTCAGACAAAATATGACTGCCGAACATTCCGGTGGAACCAGTAAGAACCACGACATAATCAGAATGCTCTGTTCTATGACGGCAGCGGGCTTGAAAATGTTCTCCATGCCAGCCATTTGAGAATTCATCGACCGTGGCATCAATTCTCTCGTCGTCGACTGTTTCGTTCATAAGCGCGAATGGTGAAGTTCTAACGAAGTGTGCCAAAGAACATATAGACGGATGGATGTAAAGCAGGTTTCGCGGCACCTCGCTTTCTTTCCGAACTGAACGCAACAGAGGCATCAGGTAAGAGCGGCACGACAATGCCAATAATGAATCCATTCCTGTGGAGGGTTTATTTTGAGCTGTAGTACGGATATAAAGACAAGACAAACCTTCATCAAATAAGTTAGCCTGATCATCAACATTTTTTCCCAGAATGCCCGAGATAATGTTGCGTATATGCTCGAACATCGACCATTCATCCTGGCTGATGGGAATGGGAAATGATGAGACCCCAGTCTCAATGCGAGAATATGCAGCAGCGATTTCTTCCGCATAAAGTTCCAGCATTCTCTTACGGTCAATTGTTGATTTGTCTGTGAATATAATTCCTTTGCAGCTATTAGCGACGACCACAAGAGGACGGATAAGACGCAATTGTTGAGGAACAATAGTGTTAACGTATTCCACAGTTTCCCATATGGAATCAAGAAAGTGCTCTGAGTCGATAGAGGAAGCTCGCGGCACAATGATAACACCATTCTGTGGCCGACGTTCTCCGAAGACTATTGCATGGGAGATCAAGGGGTTCTTTATGAACTGTGTCTCTAGAAGCCATAACTCAGTTTCTTTGACAGTATTTTGTGGCTTAGTAGGAGCCGTACCGATCTGCACATTATCAGTCTTTTCCCCGTTGCTAAGAACAGTCTGAATAGAGTAAGTGAGAGAACTAAGCAAGAGCCGCGAAGGACCTTACCACAAAGCCTCGTCTGCCCATATGGCGCCAAAGCCCTAAGGATTAGATAAATGTGAGAAATCTTGGGCTTCTGGTATTATAGGACAGACCTGGAATTGTAGGATGCTCGGCCCATAAGTCTCCGGTCTCAAAACCAACAGGATCATAATGATTTACGAGCTCTGATGCAAGATATGGACCAGGCTTTACCACGATTATACATAAATGACCAAATTAGTGGAAAATGTCCAGATGAAAACACGTTTGTGACGGACTTTAACTATCATTTGTCGCACTTCTGCTCCCTCTCCACAGGGCTCAAGAATGATTTCGCTCGGAGAGACAAAGCGCAAATACTGCCAGTCTTGTGGATCTTGGGACGGCAGATCCATGAGGTTAAGACCACCAGTTTCGGAGCTTTGAAACGATGAGAGAACGAGACAGGCATTAATTACGAGCATCGCTCACGTTCCGAAACCCGATATGAGCTTGACACCGTGGCTGACAAGTTTGTCACCAATCTCCGGAAGCAACGGTGCACCTCCAAAGATGATGCGGTGGGCTAAGCTTGCTATGTGAATGGCGTCGTGTCCAAGAGATGCTAGCTCTTGTAATATGGCTGGGGCAACCATTGACACGGATCCGGGATACATCTTCATCAAAGTCAGAAATCGTTCGCCAGTCATCGGATACTTCGACTCTGTAACGACAGGAATGACGCCGGTACTGATAGGCCACAGCAAAAATGATGTCAGTCCCATGGCCTATTGCGGTATTCAGTTTGATACCTTCAATCATCTCATGTCGCAACTTACATGGAACATTGGCATGGTAGCAATTAGAAAGCGACCGTCGTATTTCGTCTTATTCAGGTCAAGCATACGGCGAATTATCTGCCAATTCTTCCATTCTACGAGCTTTTGCTGACCTGGCTATTCATCAGACATCCTTCTGAGTAATGGTCAAGGTACTCGCCTGTAGAGCCCAAAGTATGAACGTACCATCCCGGATGTTGCATTCCGGTTTCGATAATCGCGGAAGACTTCTCATTCCGCTCTAAATTCTTTGAAACACCCTTGTGTATAAGACTAGATACGTCCATTCTATGAATCAAGGTTCCAGGAATCTTGTTTGATAGGGTATCGGCATTTACTTGCACGGTATTATCTATGATCAGGTGCCGAGAGTCCGAAAGTCGTATAATTTCTTCAATGCCATCGTGACTATTCCGTGGAGAAAGGATGATGGGCTAGAAATTCGGGAATTATTTCCACGCCAGGTCTATGAGATTTGCATCATACTTACCACCCACCCATTCATCATAGCTCCAAGAAAATGTACAAGGTACGAGTAACCACTTTTGCCTATGATCGCACACTTGAATAGAGGCTCTCCTGACCGATGTATTGTGTCACTTCTAAGAAGTTCATCCGCAACAGATCTAGAGTCGTCGAGAAGATCACGACGAGTCTTAATGATTGACGGCCAGCCTTCCTTGTCCGCATCTAGGATATGGAGGTAGACGGCGTCAGGATTCTCATCACGATAAGCACGGAGCAACTCCACGAGGCCTCGTGAAGGACTTGCTAAAAGATCGAACCCCATGGCATGTGCAGGTAACTTGGTAGTGTAATCTCTCACATTGCGAGCAATTCTTAAATGTGGATTGCATGAGCATGAGAATGATGTATCAAATCAGGGCACGAATGAGATCATTTGTAGTCACTGGTCAGGTGACGTCCAATTCACCGAAGTTCAGACGTGCAAAACATGTATAGCATTCTACAACGTTTCCAGCGTAAACGTCGCCTTTTGGGGCCATAGGAATAATGAATATATGTGTAGTAAGTATGTTAGTAAGTAAGATGGGACCAAATAACTAAATACTGTTCCCTATTTCGATTCACCCAAGTACTTATTTCTAGGCTCTAGAGCACCTACTCCAACGGTGACTAGACTACTAATCGCCAGGTCATCATTATCCGTTTACATTTCTCTGCTGAAACCCCCCATTCAGTGTCTACCACAGTTTGGAGTCAGCCTAGTTTACAATGACAGATGTATCCTAGACTTAGGGTACTTTTTTATTCACCGAAAATTCCTCGGACAGCTACGCTACTGCCATCATGGTGCAGATACGGAGAAATCGAATGTCCGTTTGTTTGTCTAGATCGAGGCCTTGTGTATTGTCACTAAAAATACCCAGAGGACGAGCGTCCTTGGTTGGGGTCCGATGAACCGGCATCTTACTTTAGTCCGAACGTTTAACAATATGAAATAGATAAAGAAGACAGTGTCAAAGGCCCGGAGCCTTCATTGAATCTATAAGCCAAGGAACTCCGATCATATATCAGAATAGCGATGATATTTTCAATTTTGCACCACATCTCATCAGATCCCCGAGTCGCATTAGAGAGAAATCCCAGCTAGGTTGATGTATTTGGAGAGATGCTGACATTTTGTCCATGACAGCTCGCCTGGTTTTAATCATGCGCGGAGCTTTATTGTGATCATCTTGTTGGGTGGTCCCGATTCATCCACCAGTTACATTCTTCTGGGAAGATCTACACAAGACATCTGAAATTGATAGATATTGGTTGCAACTAATCAATCAGGACAGCCTTAGCGTCAGCATTCGTTGATACAAGGGCATTTCTGATATTCTTCCTTACGGTCTCGTTCCTAGATCGCTCAGTTTCTCTTGAAAATTTTCGCATCTGCTTCAGGCATCATGCGTAAGTGAAGAAAAACGCATGCGCGGGAATGAAGAAGATGGTTGGTAGTAATCAAATGCTGGCACGATCGGTTCAAAGTTGATCGGCCCAAACGCTAGATAAATACATCAGTTTTGAAGGTAACTTCTTTACCCTCTATCCTCAACGACATGGATAAGCATGCAGGGGCTGATATACCTTCTCGTTCCACGGTTTTGGTCATCGGTGGTGGTCCAGCGGGCTCTTATTCTGCATCGGCCCTTGCACGGGAAGGAATAGACGTCGTCCTTCTCGAGGCAGATATTTTCCCAAGGTTCGTGGTACAGGCAGACCCTCGACGCTGGCGTCAGACTCACCTTTTCTTCGTCTTCAAGATATCATATCGGAGAAAGCATGCTCCCTGCGATGCGCTTCCTTTTGAAGTTCATCGACGCTGATCGTAAATTTGTAAATCATGGCTTCACCAAAAAGGTTTCTCAATCAATAAAATTCACTTACAGATGAAGCATTTATCATTTCTTTATCCAGACGGGCGCAGCATTCAAATTGACAGTTAATAAGCGTGAAGGATGTAAGGAGAGCACTTTCTTGAATATAACAAAGTTGACAATCCTTCATTAGACACGAACTTCCTAGACGTTGGTGGACCAGAAAATTATGTCTGGAATGTTGTACGCTCTGAAGCAGACGAAATCCTGTTCCGCCATGCTGCAGAGAATGGAGCGAAGGTTTTCGATGGCGTCAAAGTTACCTCCATTTTATTTGGCGAAGATAATGACCAGAAAGCCTCTCATCCTGTTAAAGCAACCTACACCAGGAAATCAGATGCCATTTCTGGAGAAATTGAGTTCGACTACCTGGTCGACGCAAGCGGCAGGTCTGGCATTCTCAGCACTAGATATCTGAAGAACAGAGTCCATAACTGTTCGCTTAACAACATCGCTTCTTGGGCATATTGGAGCAATACGAAGAAATACGCCGCAGGTACATCGCGTGAAAACTCGCCATTTTTTGAAGCACTAACTGGTTAGCTGCATCATTATTCTGATGGTTGATAATGAGCTTACTCGAGTTCATACTGCTAGACGAATCTGGATGGGCATGGTTCATCCCTCTCCACATAGGTACCTCCGTCGGTATAGTAATGGACAAGACAGTCCTGGCGTCGAAGAAGGCACAAAACTCCACGTTATCTGGACAGGAGTTTTATCTTCAGCAGCTCGAACTTGCGCCGTCAGTCCTTAGTCTCATCGGTGATGGATCACTGATAGTCCCATCGGACGTGGCGTCACCAATCAGAAGCGGTATTGACGCGAGTTATTCTGCTCGTTCTTATGGTGCAGAAAACTTCCGAATCTGCGGCGATGCGGGAGCCTTTATAGATCCATTCTTTTCTACCGGCGTGCATCTGGCCTTAATCGGGGGCCTATCTGCCGCACTCACAATATGCGCTTCCTTACGCGGAGATTGTTCGGAGAAAGATGCGGCCAAATGGCATTCCGACAGAATCGCGTCGACTTACACGTGGTTTTTGATGGTCGTGCTAGGTGCCTATAAGCAAATGCGTCGCCAGAACGAACCAGTTTTATCAGACATAGATAA
Organism: Sanghuangporus weigelae; assembly: GCA_033182465.1. NCBI lineage: Eukaryota > Fungi > Basidiomycota > Agaricomycetes > Hymenochaetales > Hymenochaetaceae > Sanghuangporus > Sanghuangporus weigelae. The sequence continues at coordinate 2,840,617 of CP137319.1, read as the reverse complement.
AGACAACTTCGACCTTGCATTTTCAGACATAAGGCCAGGTACATACCTCATTCGAGTCAAGAGTCTTAACTGAAGACAAGGGCTCTCTGCAGTGATACAAGGTTCCATGGACATTGAAGGCTCGTATACACATGCGGAACTCCTGAAAACTCTAGACCTATGTTCCAAGATATTGGGGTTTTCACAGCCAGAAGATCGCGAGTCAGTGCTCAGAAAGCTCCAAGCCCTCCCTACGGAAAGTCGTTCCCCAGCGTCATCCGAAGATGCTGACACTGATGGAAGAGATCAGCGAGATGAGGTGCAGATGGAGAAGGTCATGTCCTCCGAAAGCGAGAAGTCAGCCTTTGACTACATAGAAACTCGAAAGATAATCCGACCCGCAGAGAAGATACACAGCATAGAGTCATTTGCTACGACTGTCATCAACGGCATGGTGCCGCGACTTGAGCATGGACAACTTGGCTTAAAGGATCATGGAATTGAGGTTGAGGGTTAAGAGGAGATCGGTCACGTGACTGTATATGGTACAGAATATTATGTAATAAATGTGCTTCCCGCCCGGGTATCCGGTGTCCCCCCATCTCACCTGTATCTCAACTCAATATTAGTCATGATGACGAAAACTTCCTAATCGTTGATACTTCAGTGCAACGGTCACAGCGATCAATGCCACCATCAATCAGGGTCTCGGATTGAGCTTAAGGCGTACCAGGCGACCGAGATACAGCAGGACGATTTTGCGTGAACCGTTGCGTGTTCCCGCCTCCTCTGTCTGGCCCAAGATGTTCAATAGTTACTGGTACACAATGTTTTTCTGACGTACGCTATATGAAGCGCTCCCACGGCAGCGCGTGTTCCGACCTTGCGCCTAGGTTTGCGGGCATCTTCAGATCTCGACTGCGCGAGAGCACGGTGTGTATTCTGTCTGTGTTGATGTAGAACTGGTTCTATGTGATCGTGTAGGGGAAGTCGATGGGTTCGGACGACCGGTGCTGGCCCTGCGGTTTTTTATTTGTGTCCCAGCGTAGCAATTTGCGTCCAACCATACAACAGGGTGTCAAGCCACTGCACAACTCCGTCCATGACAATTGCGACGTCGCGAGGTATCATCCGCGGTACTGAAATCACACGTTGTTCCGTTCAGTGCAGACAGTACGATGTTTTTTGCAGCTCAGCACATCATCGGACTAGGATGCCACGCCATTTCGAACGGCGCAAAATCAACGCTAGACCATACTACGTTTTCGACAGATGCAAGCGTACGCCTGCAATCTAAAGCACCTGATATATGGAAGTGGTGGTGAAAATACCTCGATCCTCCGACCGAATGCAATTTTTGTCGCTTTCCGATGGGTGGTTCGAAGGATCGTAATGTTGATGCGGATACCTCAGTATCGCAAATCGACAAGGCATCCAACCTGTTCTTTGCCCTCGCGAACAACTAGTACAAGTGAAGTTATGGATTCTCGTAGACTCAGAATCGTACTGGACACGTCCCATCGTATTCCGTCGTTCTATACGTCAATATGAGCTCCAGCAGTTCAGTCTCGGCTGCATGATACCCTCGGCTTCATGCTCTCGATTTCCCGTGCTCTTCTACGTCAAGAGTATATGGCATGAGGAGGATGCAATTGAACACCGCAGACGTTTTGCGAGCACGGATAGCATTTCTCAAGTTCCTCACAATGCTACGCAGCGAATGCATACGCTCGCCACGCATTTGCAACATAGACGAGCCAAAAAGGGATTAAAGATGCGCAAAAATCGGTGCGCGGAATGCTTGACACCTTTATGGGGTCGGCGCCTGCGACTGCTGGACTGGAAACACTAGTGGAAGGGAGTGCTCCAGAGAGCTTGGAGGAAGGAGTGCTGGGTATTGCGAGTGGAGATCCATTGAAGACCGTGCAGATGTCGGAAATGGAGATAGGAAATAACGCATCGGAAGGAAAGGAATGAGAAGTGGATTGATAGGTTGTCAAGACGTGTCGAGGCAGTCAAGGCTTACACACCACCCATCTCCCGTCTTAGCCTTCCTAGCGTTTCATCGAGCCTTTCAGTGGTAACTTTCTATGCTTTGATCGCGGACTGATCACATCGAGCGTGCAAATTCGTTGCCCTAACGTCGCCTTGAAGAAAATCAATTTCGTTGACGAAGCACAGACGATCTTCGTCTCATCGGAGTCCTCACAATGGTCTCTCGCATTTCATCGCAGGTCTTTGCCTGGTCTGTTTGCGCATGCCTTACAACTACATACCAAGTTCTTACCCGTGGCCTGAGCAACTTATCGCGGTCATGTCTCAGTTAAAAGCGCAGATGGACCATTATTTGGAAAACGCGAATTCACCTCATGTGATGCCTGCACAGCTCTTAAATCACCCTCCAAGGTTAGTAAAAGGACATCAGCAATCCATATGTATCCATCACGTCGAACATGGGCAACATCAATTTGCTGCTAAAGAACAAGAAGTCAAGTGACGGAAGGAGATGATGTGGAAGTGGCAGATATGGTTTTTTGCCATCGACTTTGGAAGAGGATGTGAGTTGCCTTGTTAGAATTCCATTGCTCCGAGCCTGGTCGGGATTATTGGTGAGATTATTCCATTGCTGGAGTCTGCGCTTGCAGGTTCAGGTAAGCGAACCATACCTGCCGCTTTCAATTCAGAAGATGCAATGATTTGTGATGCATTAGGCAAGCGACGTCTGGGACGAGGCAACCATCCGTTCTTATCTTTCCGACGTCCGTCAAATGCTGCTTGCGATTCTCGACGCATCGTCGCCCGTCATAGAGAAGATATCTCCCACGACAAAAGGCATTCACCACCAGGCTACCGACCAAGCTGGTAGACTTCTTCCTTTCCGGGGCGACAATTTCACGCGTAAAATCCACCATGCTTCGTGCAAAGACATTGCTATTGGTCTGACAGACCTTGCTAGACGCGTTGTTTTTATAAGCGGTGCAGGCAGCAGCCTCGGACGCACTGCTGCGCTTGCTTGTGCCCAGGCTGGCGCGACAGGTCTCATCCTCACAGCTCGCACGCGCAGCATGGATGCCCTAGAAGCGCTCGAGAAGCAGATAAATCATGAATGCCCCGGAGCAACAGTCTTGAAAGTCGCAATGGACATTCTTGATGCTGATTCGATAGCGTCGGGCGTATCTGTTGCTCGAGACGCCTTTGGCAGTATTGATACACTTTTGAATGTTGGTGGGTATGTTGATGCTACTGTTAAACTGACCGAAAGTGATCTGGGAGATTGGTGGACGGCCATGGAGACGAATGTTCGGGGAACTTGGGCAGTGACTCAGTCTCTGCTACCGCTCCTCAAGGATAGTCCGTCTGGTGTGAAATGGATCGTAAATTACTGGAGTTTCACTGCACATAACACGATCTCTTTGTGCTCTGGATATGGGGTAAACACGATCTTTCCATTGTTACATTTGCTAACTACTGACTAACGAACATCGAAACTTTGTCTAGGTAAGCACTAGGTAAGCAAACTGGCGCTCCTGCATCTCATAGAAGTGCTTTCCGTTGAGCTCTCGTCGAGCTCCGCTCTTTCGAACGTCAATACGGTTGCGCTTTTCCCAGAGCTTGTGCGGTCGCCGATGACGCTGAGTTTCATGCCAGCCGCGCTGCATGATGCATTGATTGATACGCCGGAGCTCTATGCGGAGAGTGTGATATGGATTGTTAAGGAGAGGCGGGATTGGCTGAGTGGAAGGTTTGTGAGCTGCATGTGGGACTTGACGGAGCTCGCAGAGAAGGGCGAGGAGATCAAGACAAAGGAGATGCTGAAGATGAAGCTCGACTTGAGACGAAAAGGGAAAAACAATAGAATTGTTTCGGATTTGGATTCGGTTTCTTTTTAATGCCAGTAGGGCAAAAGAGCGGAGCTTCTGTGATGTATGTGAACAATATCAACATCATGAAGAGTTCAATCAATTTTTGTGTTGGGCATGAATGTAAGCGCAGAGATTGGACGCAGAAGCACGGCCAACCCCTTCTTTTCACGCGTCCATGTCCTCGTCCAGCTCTTTTCTCCTCAGCGACCTACTTCCACCTCCCCTCCGTCTCCCTATTCGCCTCAGTCCTCCTCGTCGCCCCCCGTAGCCAAGCGCACAATGTTCGAGTTTCGACGTCAACCGTTCCGAGCTCTGTACATGACCTACTTCATCACGTCCGCCCTCCTCGTCAGGCTTCCGTACTGGGTCATCACTGCAATTCCACCCTTCCTTCGTCCTCGCAAAACCTGGTCGTTTGGTCGCTCCATCTTCGTCCCAGGAATTCGAGCGTGAGTTGCTTTTACAGTCTCTGCTATGCGTGCGTTCTCTCACCGGGCTTGTAGATTTGTGTCCACCTGGTATGCCACCTCGTTCCCATCCGCGCCTGGTGCCGATCCAGAAACTACTGCAAATTCGCCCGATGCAGCCCCTCTTGGATTTGTCTGGGTGTCGCCCCTTCCCGCCGATCTCATTTGAAATGAGATCGGGGAGATGATGAAGACCCAACGAGTGGAGGCGGAGAAGACCTTTGCTTAGTAGTACCAACGTGAAGGCGTCGAATCGCCCAAAGACAGAAGGGCTGGATCCCAATGAGAAGATCATCCTGCATTTCCATGGTGTGTTGCTCTGAATTTCGTTTTATGCAATCTTTTCTGATTACAGAGTAGTGATCTTGTCGTATTCCAAGATCTGTGTGGCATACACCCGAATGACTCAACTTCACAAGACATTGGCCAGGTTCAAATTTCGGAGGCTGAACAACAGGGTGGTTCTCAATAAGAACCACTTCTCCTTTGTGATAGGAAGTATGAAGGCACATTGAGAAGACGGGTTGGCTTAAGAAGACATACTTGTTCGACGACTCGCTCAAGCGTTACAAGAGAACACCTAGATTTATAAAGATAGGAGTAACTTGACGTAGCGTATTTAAAATAAGACAGATGAGACGGCAGGGCTAGTCCCCATGCCGAAGGTGTCCATTCAATCAGTCAGTCAATTGCCGCACGACGTTGTGGGAACGAAGGTAAGTTCTGGTCTGGGACTCTTGAGGAGACTCGGACTTGTGCAACAATGTACTTACTGTACAGTAGTACTCTTAAGCATATTGAATCAGAAGAACCATTTCCAAGACCCTTTACAGAAACCCCGTGTGCTTCCACTTTGAAATCCAAGCCTCAACGTTTCTTTCGTTTAGTGACTCAGCGTTTCGCAGAACGTTCGAAATTTTCTGCGCCTTCTCGCTGGCGAGTCTTGGCTCGAACTTCGTACTCTTTTCTCTCATCAAAGAGCTAAATAATTTCAACAAGCGTGATGCGGGATTGTCATCCAGAATCGTTTGTCCTTCATCAAGGTTCTCTAGACTCGTCGATCGCTCCAACGCGTCGATCCACACCTCTGGTGCCACTGTCGGAATGTCAAGCGCCTTCGAGAAACAAGCGATAACTTGAGACCATTTGACTGGCCGAGGATGTACAAGATGCAGGATGCATTCTTTGCAGTCGAGCATATCGAGAACGGCACCAGCTGCGACGTCTGATGTAATCCAGGAGATATCCTTTGGAAATGTAAGCAAAATTAAGATTCGTGGTGCGTCGATCACTCACTCCGTCCATGGCAGGAAGTTTGTTGAGAAAGATGCTAGACTTGATCAGGCTAGGGAACCATTCATGCTCGTTCCATGAGCCCGAAGATCCAGTGATTTGACCAGGACGGATAATCGTGATTCTAGAGGCGGAGTTCCTACTTGCTTCATGTAATATCTCCTCGGAAATCCATTTCGATTGCCCATAGCCAGATTCAAGGCTCACGTTCTCTATCCCTAGTGGCTCCTCCGGTTCGATTGTGTCCGAAGAGTCTGAAGAGTGATTATGTTAATCGAAAACATATTCCTCTTATGTGTAACGACTCACTCCTTCGGAAAATACCAATTGAACTAATGAAAATAAGGCGAGCTGGGAGGACGCCTTTACAATGAAGGCAGAAGTCGACGAAGTTCCTGACACTTCGGATATTACTTTCAAACGAACTGACGGCATTCTTAAAATTGACTCTCCATCCTAAGTAAAAGTGCTGTATTAGTACGTCGCCTGCGTTGCCGAGTATACCTCACCATTGTGGATGACATGTGTCACAGACGACAAGAGCTAGAATGGTATCAGCTACGCGCATGCCACACTACGGCATATGTTCGTACCTCGTTATACTGATCTATACTGATCCCCAAGCCAGTTTTACTCGCATCGCCTTCGAGGAGTCTGAGATTGCTGCTACCCAATAAATCGACATTCAACCCTTCTTTTTCAAAGGCCTTGACGAGTCTTTGGTCCACCGTACCGTCTGGTGAAGGTCTGGACAGTACGAATACGAGTTTGACAGAGTCACTCTGTAAGAGCTTAGCCAGCAAGTTTGATCCAAATGAGCCAGTGCTCCCAGTGATTAATACGACACGTGAAGGAGGGCATGCTCTCGGAGTAGCAGTAAACTCTGGAAGTGGACCCGTATATTTTCTAGCTAATGTCAACAGTTCCTTCTGCACTGCACCGTGTTCCTTGCTTCCGGAGCGTACATCTCTGGTGATAATGGCATATATATGGTCCGAAATCGCACTCATCGTCGGATGATCATACACGAAGTTGGTTGAAAGGTTGTGAACGAGATTTCCGTGCGATTCTCTGAGGATCCTTACAAAGGTATTGCGAACCCAAGTGGCTTGAAGGCTGGTGTCAAAAAATATCAGGAGCGTACTAAACAAAGTATATTGGAGATGACGTACCTATCAAGACCGTGTTCAAACATATCATCATCGTCTCCTAGTCCATCCGCTTGCTTCTTCATGATTTGCTCAATAACAGTTCTTGTTAACCGAAGGACTGATGAACGTGACCAATCTTCGGGCGTATCGATCTCTGGTTGAGCACTTTCATTAACTGCATCATACATCGCGTTGATCTCTGATGAGTACTCTTCTAGGACTGTTTGGCGTCGTAGAGTCCCCTTTGCAGTGTACTCGAAGGGTTTGTCCGGGGAGACGACTAATATCATCTTTATATTTTAGAAGGCAGTATAAGTTAAGTCCAAGTTCTTTTCGCGGAAAATGTCACCTCTTTGAATATCCGAGAATGACTTGGTGCATGTGAGTTAACCTTGTGGACTGTTGGCCTGTACAGAGTCAATACGAGTACTAGGAATTCGGAGAAAGCGTACCATATCATATTTCGGAATTTCGCGACTGCAGATGCGTCGGATGGATTGATCGAATGCAACTTGCTTGGCTGAATTAGCACTCCACATTGGAAGCGGCCTCTCCCAAAGATAATCGCTTTGTCGATATTGGAGTCTTGGTCAAGGATTGTCTCTAAACTGCGATCAACATACCATTGCAAGCCGTTTTCTGAATCCTTACCAAGTGGCCCTGGATTTGTTTTCTCGCTGTTTGAATGGATGATCTGTGCATCAGCTCTCCCAACCACTTTGAAAAGATCTTTCTCTGACGGGTGCGGCGACACTAAATCATCTGTTGCGTAAGCGTCCACTCCATCTACCGTTGTGTTTATAACAAGTGGTCGGTAGTTCTCCGTAGCCTTCACATTTCATAACAGAAATGAACGTTCGTCGAGACACGATATGATCGACACTCACCACAACTACCACTCTGAATTGGTTATCCCCGAATGGTTCAAGGTAGATTTTCCTGTTAGGATTAAATCTGAAATACTGCCACTCCATACCAGGGTTCTCTATTCCGTATTAGAAACAATATATATATATATATAAAGAAATATGAATGAACTTGGTAGAAACTCGCTCAAGAGAAGTGTCTCGGTCCTGCTTTAATCTTTAGCACGATCCTCTTAAAACACCAACGACGTCTTACGATGCATAGATTTGGAATACATTGACTCCTTCTGATGCCAATAGATCACCGGCGTGTTTCGCGAGAGGACCACCTCCGAATACCTAGCGCAATCTTAGCAAAGAAGCAGAATGAGATTATGAAACTCAGTACAATTCCTTTCATCTTCGACATCTCGTCAACACATTTGGGAGTCTGAGACCAATGCTTCGGAGAGATAAACTCAGTGCAAGGGCCCTAGTAATTCACTGGGAAAAGCACCAACCTCAAAAAACGTTGGGGGACTCAGTAGATATTCCGCTTTCGTAGCTAAGCTGCCCTCAAAGACATTTACTGGGTTTGGAACTATAGCCGGTGTCTGTGGTTTAAACACGGCGAGAATTAGTCCAGCGGTTGCCTGTCTCGAATTAGCATAGAGAGGCAAAGTTAACGCAATTAAACAAACTGGAACGGTCAGCGGGAGTCCGCTCATAGCATGGAAGAAGGGCACACAGTGACAGCCCATAATAGAGCCAGGTACATCACTTTCCCCGGAGACTTTCGATAAGCAAATGGTGGATTATCAGTCTATTCATAATCAATCAGAGAATTTACCGTGAACTCACATGGAATGATTGAAACCCAATATAAAGCTTGATGTGTCCAAGCGATGGGCTTGGGAAAAGAGGCCGTTCCTCCAAAGAAGATTGTAATCAATACCAACCTCTATCAGTTCAGACAGATGCTCACCTGATGAATGATATATTATTGCGGGTGTGCTCATTCTCAGACTCGCAGACTCTACAGTTCGGAAATTAAGGTCGAAGCCCATTACTGGAAAGAGATCTTCGAAAGTTGGCATGTTGACCCTTCGTAGTGAAACTTGCGCCGAAAGCTTCAGTGAATTGTCCGCGAGTTGTTGAATCCATGACTCTGAGGAGACTATGATGCCAATGGGTTTCGTCTGGGAAAGGAGGAAGGAAATTGCTTGAGGAGTGTTACGAGGCGAAATCAAGAATATAGCAACTCCAGTCCTTAAGGTTCCAATGAGTGTACAAAAGAATGTCACTGCATCTGCCAATTTTTCTTCAGTTGATCTGAGCTAAGCGGAAACATGCTGGAAGATCATACCTGAGGCTGCCAGTATGGCGATCACCGGCTGTCCAGTCTGGTCCTCTTCCTGAACTAACTCAGGAAATTCCTGGCGTATCAACAGCGTGGCTCGATGCATTCCCTGCACCCCCTGTCCCATAGAAATGGTTCGCAAAGTTCCTGGACCATCCTCATAGACGAAAAGTGGATAATCCTTGTTATGTTCGTAATTCCAGTCGTATAATTCGGGCACGGTTAAAGAGCCATCCAAAGGAGGCCGCTTGAACGGGGTGCGAGTCAGTTCTACTTGCATTGCAGGATTGAGTTGGGATGTATTGATGTGGTTTAAACAATACTTCTGGGGAGCTCGGAGTAGGTCTACGTTCAGCGTTCCACCCCGCCGTTTAAGAACCTCGTCTGCATCGAGTTAGGAAGACTTTGATCTTGCCCAAACCCTGCACCATGCTCACATGCACCACCGAATCGAGCCAGTCGACTGTCCCCGAGGGGCTTCGGATATCTATCTAAGTCTCCGAGATTTCAAATTCATCGATATTCTGACGATGCACAAGAACGATGAAGAAGATTGAGCGCGACCGCAATCACAGCGGAAGCATGATCTCGGGCCAGGTCTCGATCAACTGTCATTATGAATGACATAAATATGAAGGACCGAGAAGCCCATGGTGCCGCGGGCCTGCTTTTGGATATGCAAGTTTGATTCGAATTGGACGCGACCGCGTTGTTGCATATTTGCCAAAGTTGTACTTTTCTCACGCCACCATTTACACATCGCCAGCCTCTGTCGTCTCTGGATCTGTCAGGTCGGCACTTCAACTCAAATCCTCCCGGAAGATGAGAACGAGATTAGCCGAAGCCTTTCCCACCGCTCCGAAAAGTTGGGAAGTCCTCTTCGCACATCTGATCCCATCAACTGAAGATTGTTCATATATTTGAGTCGTCTAATGCTCTGAAAACAGTAACTAGCCGTTTCTACGAGTCTCCTTTCTTTCAGCATCATTCTAGTCGTAGCGCTTGCAGCTCTTGCTTAAAGAATGTCAATTAGTCTCAATGAAGCCTCCCTCCTGGCAATCATTGTTGAATCCATGCTGTTTGGTATGTACTATCCTCTTCACCAGATTAATATCGACTTTCTCTGATATCTAACACAGGGATACTTACGGCGCTATTTGTTACGGCTGTTTACACAATGACCTTCAAGAGGAATGACACCAGGCCGTTGAACAAACCAGCCTTGGCTGTCTCCGTCCTAATGTACTGCATTGCATTCGTGGTGAGTGTTGAGATGAACTCAGTTGCGATTTTTCAAGTGATATGTTCCATGGAAGCATGTCTCAATCAACGCATGAAGAGCTGTTTTTGCCTTCATCAGACTATCGGACAACAGCGAAAGTGCCGAAGACTACTTTTTGGATTCGTCTAATGCAGTTTATCTTGCGAAGATAAACATGTACCTCTTACAGACGCTGCTTGGAGATACGTTCATTGTCAGATAAGGTATTAAACGATGGTATGGAAGCATAACTGACTTCCACCATCAAGATTTATCGTCTATTATCGTCTGGGGGCGCGACTTCCGCTTGCTCATTCCCGCTGGAGTGCTCTTGACTGCTAGCACAGGTGTGATGTTTTTTCCTGAGGTAGCGCCCTTTTCTTCGCTAACGATCATATGTGCGGCTCTCTAGTTTGCGCAGTGTTTGGAAACATTGCAGCCGCTCGCGTTTCTCCAAGCACGCTGATATTCATCCCACAGCTAAAGCGGTGGATCGTCTCAATATTTTCTCTAACATTGTTTACGAATGCAAGCTGCACTGGTCAGTCCGTAATTTGAAGTCAGTACAATATTCTCACAGCACTTCGCTTGACCCTCAAAGCGTTCATTGCGTTCCGGATTTGGTGGACGGGCCGTCAGCTCAGAAGTGCACCTTGGCGTCACAGTCTCTCTCCTGTTATCGCAATCGTAGTCGAGTCGGCTGCTGTATATTCAGTTTCGCTTATTTCGCTGATGGCGGCATATCTAAGTGGGTCATGGGGACATTATATCGTACTGGATATGATGCCTCAGATAATAGTACGTTGCCGCATCTATCCCTTGAGCATGTGGTTTACGCTTGTTACGAAGGCGATAACATTCTTAATGATCATCGTTCGCATGAGCTTGGGAATATCCTCGTCAAAAAGCTTGCCTTCATCGAGGGCTCGTAATGAAGCCGCAGATTCCCACGTGCATCCTCACCAGGTCCCGCTCCAGCCCCTCGTAGTTCACCTTGCCCAGTCCACAACCGTGAAGAACGACCTTGGAGAGACAGTGGGGCTGCCTTCTGGTGATGGCGATTCGATGAGTACCGGAAAGGCGTCGTTCACGCAGAACAGATGACTTACCATTCAATTGTAACAATCATGTCTTGTGGAGCTTTCGTCTCTCATTGAGTAATGCATTGCTTCATACTTCTCTTTGGGGCAATCACAACATGTCTGAACTAGTGTGTGTGAGACTGAATGCGGTGTTTATTTTATCTCCTATGTTGATGCTATATGTATTGCGAAACGTTATATCTCTACTTTCCTCCACCACGGGTTCTCATGCTTATTCTTATTGATTTCAAATACGATGGTCCGAGGAAATACAAGAGTATCTGCAATAGTTCTGACGAGGTTTCCCGGGTCCATTGTATAGGGCAGCTTGAAGGAATACGCTACCACGATGAATTAGCCGAATTTCATTGATATGAAGTTTTTATTGTCAATTTTTGAGAAGTCTGGGTGCGAATGGACGCATTGGGATCACTTGCTAAACATAACACCGTCAGGTCAATCACTTGCTGTGTCGCTGTATCCCATGGCACCGAAGTACCGTAATTTTGTCTTGTCGACAGAGAAATGGCCTCCGTTTCCCTATCATGCACTGGTCCAGATCGCAATCCGCTCAGTATCGTGATTTAAGACCTATCGATTCGTGGTAACTTGCAGTTTCAATTGGGCGGTGACTCATGACTTGTTCTTGTCTCTTTGACTAAAGAGCCATCAGGTAATTTTCTGCAACTTGGGAGACGTTTCTACATCCCTTCCCAAGCATTTAACCGCTTCTTCCGAGAGATGAGGATTTACCAATAACCCGGAAAAATACCGCCGTGCAAGCTCACGTAGACGACGAGAAATCCAGAAAAGAAGGATGATGGAACGAGAAGATTCTCACTGGCAGAACCTTCATAGTACTTACACAGCTAGTTTTTTGAAATATTAGCAATAGGACCGCCTTGACACCTTTCGGCACTCATCTGAGACATTTGCCATCAACTATGCCAGTCTAAAGATACGCCATTATGAAAACTCTCTCTCGTGCGAAGCTTTTAGGAATGATCCCGAGATCCAGAAAACCATTCGAATAGAAGCAGCAATTCTGAAAACGACGGGAGAACTGAAGTAACGAACAAAACCTACGGCTTTAGTATGTGTACAGCTGTTTATTACAGGACGCGAAATAAGTATGGCCGGTGTCTGTGTCTTAGAATTATAATGAACGCCCTCTCATGAGGACTGTGTGCTTTCAACATGCAAAAGACTCTCGGAGATGCGAAGAGAGAATTTGCAAGGAAACTTAATCGGAAAGCTTGAGCAGATAATGTAAGCATTGTGTCCAAGGGAACTCTACCTATATCTCATACCTGATCAAATGAGGCGTGAAATTTTCACTGTCTGGTAATATTTCTCGACCCTTCTCATCCAACTCCGGAGAGATATCGAATGCGGCAAGAATGCTCGCCATGACCAGCCAAAGATTCGATTCCGCAAAGAAACGTCCTGGACAAATGCTGGATCGGAGTTAAGTGTGTGAAGAACATATCATGGCAAGACTTGTACCGTCTTCCGAAACCAAAGATAGCAATACTTGGATCCATAGCTGGGGAATTCCCCATGAATCGATCAGGATTGAATACATCAGGTCCTTCATAGTTCTTCGTATCATGCATCATGTGCCTGGGAGCGTTGTAATCTCAACTTGATGTCCGAGAAGACCGTGCATACCAGATGTTGGGAAGAATTATCGACCCCTTATGAATGCGCTTTCCTGCCAAGTTCCCAGCTTCCATCGCGCGATGTGCCATCCCTATACAAATATTTCTGACCGGAGCAGTTTCAGCGATGGAAGCGTAACTTACCGAGTGGCGCTGGTGGTCTCCACCTGAAATAAATTGTGTATTGAGAAATGAATAAGCTGCTTTGTCCGCAATGCTTACCGCATGCATTCTTTCAGAATGCAATCAATATAAGGGAGAGAGTCCTTATCTTCGTGCCCAGGCAAACGGTTTTGCTGTAAGACACTATCCAGCTCCTTTTGTGCCTTTCTTGCGGCATGTGGGTGGAGAAGCATCGCAAGAATAAATACGTAGATAATGGCAGAAGACTGTCAAGCAGGTATCAACCCCATTCTTCTCTTGGATGATTCATTGACATACCGTCCCTACTGTCGCTATAGGAAGCATCCCTTATCAGAGGACAGTAAATCAGTCTTACGTGTCATTACATACCTCTGTACATGGAAGCGCAGACGTCTCTGATCGTTTGATAATGCGACTCATCAGCTGATTTCGAGTCGTCTAGCATGCGAGTAAGAAGACACGGTCTCGCGTTCCCGGAGGCCTGATGCAAATGATAAGTTGACGATATGCATAGATCACAAACCAGGAACATTTACCCATTCTTCCTTAACCAGTTCATAAGGACGATTTGAGACTTCCCATAGAGCTACCCTGTTTCTAAATGCGAACTGTTTCAATGAACCACCGGGCATCCACGACGGGATGAAGCGTACTAGCAAGAGCTATTAGCAAGTCTCAGATTCCTATAAATACTTACTGCTTACACAACGGGAAAACGTCAACGGCTGTCGCGCCTGGTGGACCAGGACCGAATATCACTTTGTCGGCGGAAACATTCATTTCAATAAGCTTTCCATTATCTGAAGACCGTTCATAACCATAAGTGGTTCAAAGAATCAAGGATGTAGAGTACCTTGATATCCATCAGCAGTGTCGATGAGGAGTCAAGTGCAAGAAACAGGCGGTACTTTGTGATTTCACCCCAGAAGTCTTCACTTTCCAGAAGGTCTACCAGCAGTTCTCGTACACACATTGTCTGATACGTTCGAAGCTCACCAAGTGCCCGTGCACTCAGGTATTGGTGAAACAAACGACGGTTCATTCTCCAAGACGAACCATACGGCATAAATGTGACTGATTTGATCTTGAGACTATATAGTTATTAGGATATGAAGGACAATCGTATTAAATCAGACCTACAGATCATGTATATACACCAATCGTGGCCGATCGGAATATATGGCGCCATTCTTGTCCATGAGCTCCAGTGCGTCGGAGAGACTGTTGAGGATGACGATCTGGTGGCCAAAAACCTTAAGATATATGATTTCGCCTTGGACACAGGTTGTGGGATCAAACGAGGTTTTCTTAAACTGAACTCTGCTACCTGGACTCACCGAAGACTTTCGACCACTCTGAGAATTTTCTCCACTGGTGACCAGACGAAAGGTCTCTCAAGTTACCCGTGATCCACACACCCTTTGGGCCCGTATGACCGCCTCTCGCTCCTTGCAATACATAGGTTATCGTGGCGCTAGCCACTCCGATGCAAAAAAGGTATAAGAAAACGATTCCGGGCATTCGAGTTTTCTTTGAGGAGGAAGTTGTTGATATGTCTTGAAGGAAGTAACAGCAGTAGACGGACGCTCTTCTGGCTCGAATGGATCCAGTCAGAGGTGCTTCCGGGTGCCGCAGTACCGGAAGTGCGTTTTGATTGACTTCAGGGAAACTAAAAAACGTTACTTGAATACCTCCTTTATTTGTGAGGTCTGAGCTCAGGCTTGGACACAGTCCGGACATAAGTTCGTAAACCGGGTCGAAGTCCATTCGTACCATGTGCAGCCAGGGAAAATCTGACATTTTGAAATACTTAGTCCGAATGAATGTCCGCATGTGATGCCCCTGGAAATGAGGCATATGCCAAGGACTGCTTCCATCACTCGAGATGCAAGTGCAACTTCCTGTGAGTCCTGAAATCAATGGAAAATTGTGCATGTGATCTTCGATGTGTTTTATCAGAGTCGCGTCGTTAGTGCGGACCATCACCATCATGCCGCTGAACGGGTGTCTAAGTATTGCCCGAGAGAAGGCACCTGCAATTTCACTGATAGTCTACTTCTATGCGTGGTTCGAGAAATGTACTGATATGTACTGATATACATTATAAATGAGCGTTCACTTTGTTTCACCCAGGGAACTAAAACGCAGCAGGCCATTCTTACAATCGAATACCGCCTTGCAATATTCATGAAATCTCATCTGCGCTATTTAAACATGAAGTTGTGTCCTTACATAGAGCTCATGAGAATTCATAAGGTGAGCAAAGACATTGAAAGCTATCTGCTCGAAACTGACGTACACCATTTTAGCCAGCCGGATGGTTTTTATTTCTATGGCCCTACGGTGCGTAGTCGCTGCCTGACAGCAAGTATATGCTCACTCGTTCGTTCGTGTAGCATTTGGATTAACTATGTCTGCGTTTAAAGCACGGACACCTTACGCCGTATACTTTTCCCTTCTGGCCAAATTCTTCATCGGATCCTTCGTCGTCAGATCTTCCGTTTGTACTGTCAATGACATATTCGACCGCAAATTGGATGCCTCAGTTGGTACGTGATATGTGTTTTGACTACGTTGGGAATCTCGCACATAATATTGCCACAGAGAGGACCAAGATCAGACCATTACCTTCCGGGAGAATCTCTGTGCTCTCCGCGTCTGTCTTCTTTGTTGTCCAGCTCGTCATTGCAGTCTTTTTCTTTTCCAAAATCAGCAATCTCACGTAATTATTTTCACTTGCTTGAATGCAGCATCTGGACTGACAGGATCTCCCTTCAGCTGTTGGCTTGCAATTCTCCAAATGGGTCCTATGTGCGATTTTCAAACCTTCCTAATGTTAATTTTTCTCACAAGGTATTCAGGCTCAGTATTTACCCCCTTATGAAACGAGTCACGTACTGGCCCCAAGCATGGTTAGGGATTGCAATCAATTTCGGATATTTGGTTTCTTGGTACGCAATTGGAGAGACAACCAGTGATTGGTCGTCAGACTCAACCCTGATCATGCTTTTCGGACTTTGGTGGTGCGTCTTCTGTTCATGGATTCTTTTCTCGACTCATATCATATTTCCCAGCTGGACAATGGTATACGGTAGGATTGTCTTATGGTGATTGCCTTGATCTTCTTTGACCGTTCCTCAGATACAATTTACGGGTGTCAAGATAGAAAAGACGATATAAAGGTCGGCATATGGTCCACAGCCGTTCTTTTTGGACGCTATACGGTCCTCGCAGTGAAATCATTTGCAATGCTCTTTCTAGTTGCGCTTTTTGCGGCTGGTAAGGCAAACAATCAGGGTGCACCATATTTTATCATTTCTTTTGGAGCAACGCTTTTGTTTCTGTACTTGCAGTTTAAACGATTGGACGTTGAATTGAGTGCAAGCTGCTGGGGTACGTGTGCGTGTACAGTTTCGCACGACAATCTCTAATGATTCTCGCCTCTCCAGAGAACTTCAAGGGACACGCTTATTACCTTGGTCCAATTATCTATACTGGCATGCTCGTTGACTATGTGCGCATAATGAGCATCTCAGAATCTTAATGTATCTATGCGAAGCTTCGAGTCTGAGGCGATATATCACTCTACTCAACAATGATGAATTTATTCATGTTCTGGAAATTTCCTCCCGTTGATATAGCGTTCTTACGTCATTCTACAGTAAAGAGAGAGTGGATTTTGCACAGGTTTTGACGAAAGATATTGGCTCTTGTTTGGGTAATCTCACAGATAGCCTTGTCAAGCTATGGTTATTCACGGCAAGCAAAGCTTGACTAGTTTCCTTGGGATTGTTGCACAATCTCTCGATTTTCTTTCTATCGACAAAAGATCTTGTCACAAGCAGCCAACAATCAGTTTGTATGCTCGGGATTCTCTCACCATCCCTAATTTTGAATTTGTGGAAGCCGTAAGTCTAGCTTCGCAAGAATATCCTAATGTTAGGCATCGGCGTGCAGAATAGCATCAGTATACGATGTTCAGTCCGCAGGCACATGATGCTCATGGGTTGCGCGTTACGCACTCTGAAATCTTACATGTACCGAGACGGAAGGACGCATAGAAGAGCAAGATATTGCAGCAATTTTTCCTCTGGATGAATCCTGACTGGACTTGCATTTGCGCACATACATTACGTACACAGAGGAATTCCTGTTCTCTCCCGGGCTGAATCGACGTCTAGATTTACTCTTTCCATAACTCTTTTTCGCCGCATACTCTCCGGCATCTTCTCATCTCAGACGAGGCAACAGTATGATCGGTGTACGCTCATCGGAGATATCTGATTTCGAGTTACCACGAAATATTGAAGTGGAAATTAGGAGTACGAATCATTGAGAATGAACATGTACGTCTCGTCCCTTATAAATTGCACTATCGAAGAAAGCAGTCGAGAGTGTAGTGAGACAGCCAAGCAAGACGAAATAAAGTTTATTATTAGTCACTTTTGCTTGTCACAACGAATCAATCCATGCGCCAATGTCCTGCAATGCTTCGGTCCTCTCCGGTTCATGCCATGGCATCGTAATGAAATCGTGTGTTGCGTCGGGGACTTCGTTGTACTTCACACTCTCCTCTCCAAGGTCCCTTACCAACCTCTCCCTCAATGTACGGTACGAGTCCAGACAAATTTCGGCCTCATCAGCAAGAAGATAAACCTTCCAAGGAAGTCCTGTAAACAAGTTCTCAAGGACGCCTTTGGGCAATTGGCGTGAAGCAGGAGAGATCCACGGGGAACTAAATGCGTAGGATGTTGGGAAAGAGCCGAGAAACGAGCATTGAGTGTAACCCTGGAAAATTTGACCGCAGTAGTCCGTGCGTCGATTGCGGACCATCGACGAATCCTTGCCTGTGTGAGTGACGCCCCATTCCACCGTCGGAGACAACAGGAGCAAAGCACCAGGTGTAGGCAAGCCCTTTCCGTCATGCTCTCCGCGTCCGATATAACGCGCGACTGCAAGGGCAAGGTGACCACCTGCGGAGTCACCACTGACGATCACGTTAGAAGCCGAGAAGCCCATGTCGTGAATGAGGTAATAGTAACATGCGAGTCCGTCAAGCAGAGCAGCCGGCCTGGGTTTTGGGAAGGGAAGGGCGCAGATGAGGAAACACGATAACCTCCAGCGAAGACACGGGATATGCCATGACAGTGCTGAAGCAGCCCACTTGACACGGGTCCTATCGCACCGCCTTTCGGATGTGCATAACCACCGCCTATCATTCAACCACAATTGCGAGCATGCATGTAATTAGACAATATTGAGCAAAACGAAGTTCAGACCAACACACCATGGAAATGCAGGATGATCTTCTCATTGGGATCAGCCCTTCTGACTTTGGAAGATTTGACGCCTTCACGTTGGTATCAGTAAGCGAACGTCTTCTGAGCCTCTACTCCTTGGGTCTTCATCATCTCCCCGATCTCATTTGAAATGAGATCGGCGGGAAGGGACGACACCCAGACAAATCCAAGAGAGGCTGCATCGGGCGAATTTGCAATAGTTTCTGGATTGGCCCCAGGCGCGGGTGGGAACGAGGTAGCATGCCAGGTGGACACAAATCTACAAGCCTGGTAAGAGAACACACGCATAGCACAGGCTGTAAAAGCAACTCACGCTCGAATTCCTGGGACGAGGATGGAGCGGCCAAACGACCAGGTTTTGCGAGGCCGAAGGGTGGACTTGCAGTGATGATCCAGTACGGAAGCCTGACGAGGAGGTAAAGAGCTCGGAACGGCTGGAGTCGAAAACTCGAACATTGTGCGCTTGGCTACGGGGGACGACGAGGACGAGGACTGAGATGAGTAGGGCGATGGTGGGGAGGTCGCTGAGGAGAAAGGGGCTGGACGGGGACTGGTCGCGTGAAAAGAAGATGCTGGCGTCCATCTCTGCGCTTACATCATCATCCTCAACACCTTGAAATCTTTTCATTATGTTTATATTGTTCACATTAGGGTAGAAGAGGAAACTCAAACGGGCTCGTGGAAACTAGTTTCCACAAGTAAACTAGTTTCCACAAGTAAACTAGTTTCCACAAGTAAACTAGTTTCCACAAGTAAACTAGTTTCCACAAGTAAACTCAGCAGGTAGGTCCTGTGAAAACGTTGAAAACACGGTCACAGTGGGCAAACTATTATTTAGACCTGGACTAAATCCATAACTAGATGACAAATGAAATCTGAAATGTGTTAGAATCAGAGTAAGATGAGTAATATATGTGACTTACTACTGAAGCAAGTGTCTCACACTGCTTGAGATGATAAGCGATATCAATGAATCAGGCAAAGGTAGCTATCAAGCTAGTGTTTGTATGAGAGAAGATTCCAACTCGCTTTGTGGGGCGTTTGGAAGATGAATTAAACTGACACTTGGATGGCTCGTTTGGCCTCCTTTTATACTCTACAGGTGTGGCTATGCTATGGCTACTACTATAACTATCTACCTCTGTCTTTGTGCTGTCCTCAATCCTTTCCTTGTCAATTCCTTGCGTTCCAAGTCAATTCCTAGAGCTCCTTGTCAATTCCGACTGTACTTCATGTTCTGGTTTGTTCTAGCAGTTTCACAGCTCCACAATGCTGTGTGCTACAATGCCTGAGCTCTACTCCTATAGTTTAACTGTTACTAGCACATTCTGGTGCATACTTTCTATCTTCAGCGATTTTGCTGGTAAGTCTTTGATACTGAGTTCTACCAGTTCTTTCTAGTTCGTTCCACAGCTTTTCTTTCTCGGAGTTAGGACTTACATGCTTCTTCTGACTCGGACTATCTGACTGATGCTTTAACTCCTATTGACTCATCCTGCTACTCTGTCTGTGCAGGCTGGAATGTCTTTACTCTCATCTACTACTTGCAATCGCTTCTTATCTCTTTCCTGATAAGATTACCTTTGCGTATCTAGCGATTGTCGATCTCCATGGATTCCAAGCTTCTGTGCCTGCTCGGTATGACGTCTTCCTCTGGAAGTCCTGTGGGTTTTTCCATTGGTGTTCTATCATCTACCGGTGTTAGAGAGTAGGCCTGGGGTTACACCGGTTTGATCCTTTTGCCTAAGCAGCAGTGTGTTGTGCAGAGGTGATCTTATCTACCCACGTCTGGCTGTACCACGCGGTCCCTTACTAGCCTTCCTAGTCGCGGTCCGAGTTATGGATGCTTTCAGATACGAGGTAATAGTAAAGCAGATTGGGATTTCCAAGAGGTGTGATAGTACAAAGCACACAGTAATAGTCTGGTTAGGACTTTACACCAGTGTGTTAAGAGGATCGAAAGATGGGGAAATGAGGGCCTAATCATACAGCTATTTATGCTCCCAGATATTCCATTTTCCGTCCTATTTCTTACTCATCCTGTCTTCACTTTACTCTACCTTTCTCCACCATTACATCTGTCCCTTTGTCATCCTGCTGCGCTTCACTCCACTTTGCTCCAATCTTTGTAAGGTTGTCTCCACTATGACAGAATTCTGTGGAGTTGCTGACTGAGACAAATAGAGGTGGTGCTTCGATATGGAATGCTCCACTGTCAGTACTCCATAATGATGTCATTGCCATTATTAAGTGGCATCCTTACTCTTGGAGCGATATAGGCTGCTCGGTAGGTGAGTCTTCGGAATTCATCTTGAGGTCCAGTGAGTGTAAGCATAACTTGCACGTCGGTGTTAAGGTGTCGGGTTGGTGTCAAGTATGGTCTAAGGCATATTATGAACTGCATAAGCTCTGCTGGCGGGTTCTGCTGGGTTCTGGTGACTAGCCATGCTTTGCCTTTGTATCGTATATCTCGAATGTAATGCCATATCCTTTGTTGTATAAGGAGTTGTAATTGCTTGGTCTCCAGGTTTGCATCTCTTGGTAAATAAAGGTTTGCCTGTATCGTAGATGCTGGACATGGTATGTGCAACTCCAGTCTATACCATCCAATCATTCTCTAAGTTATCGGGTTCGCAGTTCAAGGGGTTCGAGTTGTGATCGTGAGTTCCTCTCGTTTCTTGGGTACTATTGGGTTTGGTAGATTGGAATGCATTGTATCTTGAAGGTGTCGCTCGGTTTCGATGTGACAGTCATGTGTACCAACTGTTGCCGTGCATACTATGTAGTATACCTCATAAAAGACCATGTAAACTCGTGCACAGACTTGACAGTGCTGAAATGCCAGTGAGGTCTCCAAAAACCTTATTAGCCTTTAGCCTTTTAGCATTTAGGCTTTAGTAGTTGTGCTTCTGGACTTCTAAGAAGTTTGATCACTTCTTTGATTGAGGTGGCTCCAGTTGTTCAGTTGGCAGCGTTAGAGTGGTAGTCTGCGGTAATAGGCGGTTGGCGGTGTTAGCTGTTAGCGGGATTATATATCTGCTTCGGTGCTTCTAGTGTTCAGGTGGTAATGGGTTACTGTTGCCTAGGCCGCTGCCACTCAATCGCTTGGGCCTGTGATAGCTGGCTTGGTTATTGGTCGCGTTTGGAAAGCCGATTGTGTAGATCTGCTGATCGCGTTGATACTGATGCGAGTTTTTGAGCAGATCCTTTCATAGCCAGACCAAGGATAAGCGGGATGAGAACTTTAGCGGACAACCAAGGGAACTCAATTCCTCCCCACATCAATGCCAGTACTACCAATGTAGTCGAGGCGGCGATCAAAGTGTTTCCCCTAGCAGAAAAATCAGCTTGAAATGGTGAGTGCATTTGAGAATGGGTTAAATACGTACGTCCAGTCCAAGCTCAGTATTTTCTCTTTGAAAGTTCCATGCAGAACTTTGAGATTAAGATAGATGGCTGCAATGCATGCAGTAAAGAGTAAGACTAAAGCTTGGGAGTGTACAAAGTCATTACGACCAGTTCTGCGGTGTTCCAACTAGTTTCACCTGGTTTCGACTGGTTTTGCTAGAACGAGTGGACTTAACAAGAACACCATAGTCTAAATGGCACATGCACTGTTCCGTGATCGGCCATCATATCAGACACGGTGGAAGAATCACGCGACGATCCTACACACATCAATCACAAGTCTCCGGATCTCGGATCCATACTCCTGACAAAGAGATTTGACCCTGCAGCGCCATCCACAGTCCCTCTCTCATTCAAAATGTCCTTTCCTGAAAGGATCCACTCAAAATCTCGCATCAGGATCGACGTGATCAACAGATCTACACAATCAGCTTTCCAAACACGACCAGTAACCAAGCTAGCTATCACAGGCCCAAGCGATCAAGTGGCCTAGGCAACAGTAACCCATTACCACCCGAGCGCGAGAAGCACCGAAGCAGATACGTAATCCTGCTAACAGCTAACACCGCCGACCGCCTATTACCACGGACTACCACTCTAACACTGCCGACCAAGTAACCAGAGCGACCTCAATCAAAAGAAGCGATCAAACTTCTTAGAAGTCCAGAAACACAACTACTAAAGCCTAAATGCTAAAAGGCTAAAGGCTAATAAGGTTTTTGGAGACCCCACTGGCATTTCAGCACTGTCAAGTCTGTGCACGAGTTTACATGGTCTTTTATGAGGTATACTACATAGTATGCACGGCAACAGTTGGTACACATGACTGTCACATCGAAACCGAGCGACACCTTCAAGATACAATGCATTCCAATCTACCAAACCCAATAGTACCCAAGAAACGAGAGGAACTCACGATCACAACTCGAACCCCTTGAACTGCGAACCCGATAACTTAGAGAATGATTGGATGGTATAGACTGGAGTTGCACATACCATGTCCAGCATCTACGATACAGGCAAACCTTTATTTACCAAGAGATGCAAACCTGGAGACCAAGCAATTACAACTCCTTATACAACAAAGGATATGGCATTACATTCGAGATATACGATACAAAGGCAAAGCATGGCTAGTCACCAGAACCCAGCAGAACCCGCCAGCAGAGCTTATGCAGTTCATAATATGCCTTAGACCATACTTGACACCAACCCGACACCTTAACACCGACGTGCAAGTTATGCTTACACTCACTGGACCTCAAGATGAATTCCGAAGACTCACCTACCGAGCAGCCTATATCGCTCCAAGAGTAAGGATGCCACTTAATAATGGCAATGACATCATTATGGAGTACTGACAGTGGAGCATTCCATATCGAAGCACCACCTCTATTTGTCTCAGTCAGCAACTCCACAGAATTCTGTCATAGTGGAGACAACCTTACAAAGATTGGAGCAAAGTGGAGTGAAGCGCAGCAGGATGACAAAGGGACAGATGTAATGGTGGAGAAAGGTAGAGTAAAGTGAAGACAGGATGAGTAAGAAATAGGACGGAAAATGGAATATCTGGGAGCATAAATAGCTGTATGATTAGGCCCTCATTTCCCCATCTTTCGATCCTCTTAACACACTGGTGTAAAGTCCTAACCAGACTATTACTGTGTGCTTTGTACTATCACACCTCTTGGAAATCCCAATCTGCTTTACTATTACCTCGTATCTGAAAGCATCCATAACTCGGACCGCGACTAGGAAGGCTAGTAAGGGACCGCGTGGTACAGCCAGACGTGGGTAGATAAGATCACCTCTGCACAACACACTGCTGCTTAGGCAAAAGGATCAAACCGGTGTAACCCCAGGCCTACTCCCTAACAGGCCGGCCTAGTTGCATTTGTCATTTACGAATCAAAAGTTCCAGAGACTCCTCTAGTATGTCTTGTGTTTGGTACTGATATACTTGATATTGAAATACTCGTGAAGGTTCCTCTCAGGATTCTTGCCCATAGGACGGCAATCGCTGGATATGTCCAGGCGTTCTTCGGCAATTTCTATCTTCTCGGGACGATATGTGAGTCCTTGTTATTTCTGTACAGCACGTCCATTGCTTCATTTATGCACGATTAGTTTATCTGCCAATGTTCTTCCAAGCTTGCAAAGATGCTTCTCCGACTAGATCGGGAGTTGATGTTTTCGGACTTGCATTCACGATTATGCCATTCGGGATTATCGCAGGAGTGAATGTCGCAAAGTTCGGCAGATATCAACCACAGCTCTGGCTGGCTTGGGTCTGCCTCATCGTGGGCGGAGCATTGATGTCAACTCTAGTCACCGACAGCAATGTTGGGCATTTTATTGGCTATCAGGTCATTGTTGGCTTGGGCCTCGGAATACTACTGACAACAGGATTCTTCCCTGTCCTCGCTCCTTTGCCTGTAAAATACAATGCCAATGCCCTGGCATTCTTTATGTTCGTGCGGTGGTTTTTGCAAGTGAGTGCCAATTAAGAATTAAATGACGACTTTCTCCGTCTGTTTGTTTGCTCCGCCGTTTCTCTACTCATGCCCAATTATTCTGATACGTCAATTATAAGTTTACGTTATTTATTAGCATCAAAGCGGTGGTAATCTTCACCTTCAGTCAATAGAGCGTGTTCATACCTATAGGTCAAGGAATGTCATTCCTATTTTCAATTACTTAGGATCTTCGTTCATTCGAATGTCTGTTCCGAACTGGGAAGTTGATATAGCGTTTTCAGGGTATCTTCTATAACATATCGTGATGGATTGCATTGGTCCAGAATAGATTTTCCGACAGATGACAATAACGGAGGTGTAGAGACGTCGGTCATCCTAGAACTGCACCAATTTACCGGAACATTCATCTCGGTATTCCGTCTCGTTGGCAATATGTCCGTTGTTCGCACATGCGGCAGCCTTTAACAATAAATACTCAACTAGGTCCGCATCAGTGAAATTCAACAAGAGCTCCACAAACTGTACGCGCACGAGAGATGCGGCTTGCATAGGTAACTATTCCCGAAAGTTGTCGATTTGATCAGATTGTTGGTACACACTCACAATTTCATGGTGTTTGTATATCACAGCCACAAAAAAAGAGTTCTTGTATTTCAAATCGATCGTAATGGTGCAGAACCAGGGTACATCAGGCCCCCGGTTATCCCAATTTTAGGCCCAATTTTATCCCGAAAACGTCAGACCTTTCTATTAACCGGAGGTCCTGGTACATCTTGGTATCCAGTTGACGCAGTCTGCAATCCCATACTTCTGCAATTATCTCCGACGATGTATCTTCAAGTCAGAAGCTATTCCCGAATCAAATCCAAGCATGAAACACAGTATTCCAGCTTCCCGCATGTCTTCCGGTGTGTTCACAATATGAAGACTTCCGTGATGGATTCGGCTAGCATGACTATGTTTCGTAATCTTCAGCGGTTGCTTTACAATTACCGAATTTATTGCTTTCCCTATAACTGCACGCCGGGTAGTGCTTCCATGTCCAGCATACTTCACTGCGGCTTGTACGTATCATCCTATAGACTTGTGCTATCATTGGTGCACCAATAGGTTCTTTCAGCTCAAGGACAATCTAGAACGGTCGAGCAAACGATCTGAGGAATAGCATGCTTACTTTCAGACCGACACATTTGCTTAAGGTCAGGTGCGAAGAATATTATTCAGAAATTTATAAGAAAGTGTTCTTCCGGTGTTAGTCCGACATGATATGAGAGGATATGTAAAAGCTTTTCACAGGCTCATACCGGGTAATCAAAAATTTACGCCTCGAGTTACTAGAAGTCGAGTGGTGTAGTATATAGCACAACAGAGCATAATTTACTCTGCTCAGCATTCCTTTCTTGACGGAAGGATATGATAGACCCAGTCAAGCTACGGGTGTAGATGCCTACGTCTGAACTGGCACTCCGAGCACTAATAACAGAATAACAAGATCTCCACAGAATCTGCACAACATAGTTTATATCAATGTCAGCCCAGTACTGGTACTCTACTCGAACAATCCCATTCGTCAACTAATCCATACTTAGACAAGCTGTAATTCCATGCTTATCTCTTAGGATCGCCTAATCATGCAGTGCTCGAATGGAACGCTCCTCCGTGTCGCGTGTAAGGATCTTCTCGTTGCTGCCTTCCGTCTGATCTGATGGCAAGTGAACCTCGGTTGCATCAGGCGCCTCTGCGGCAGATTCGGTATCCTCGCTGGAGGCAGCTCGCGTATGAAATTTAATGTTAGTGATGGGAGCTGTGGCCGTAGATCTATCCCAAGCTCGGCGAGTTGCGACGCGGAAAGTAATGAGCATTGGCGCTATGACCTGGAGAGATTTAGACAGTTCGATACTGCACATGACTATACGGGTAAAGTCTCTCACCTGCACTTGAGAAACAATTGGCAGGAATATGTTGGAGATATGGCTTTTCGCTCCGTATGGACCCAGGAATAGTAGCGAAAAGACAGCATAAAACATCGAACTTTCAACAATCATAGCGGCGATAGATACATATGGAATGACCGATACTTGCTGCGGCCCCAGCTCTTGCAGAAGCTTGCGCCGATAAAGCAATAATCGCGTCGCAATCAATATCGTTACAACGACGTTCAACGACATCGAAAGCGAGAAGTAAGGAATTCCAAAGTTAATGCTGACTTTCGTCCAAAGATTCGCGCTAGGTTGAGAAGTTTGGAAGAGAAGCAAAACACCCATCGCTATACGTTTAGTCAGCTACACCATACGTATCTGTGAGCACAGAGATAGCCCTTACCTATGGAGCCAAGATACATAAGCACAGGGAGTGCAAGGATGTACAACTCGAAACGGAAGACTAATATGCATCGATAAAGCTATATAGTATTGAGTAATTTCCTCAGTACTGTATTCTGGGGGAAAGGCTTGACTTACCAGAAAGCCGTCAGCAAGCCATGCTGTTATGATGAAACACGCATTCGGGAAGACAGTTATCACATCAGAGTATTTTGATAAAGTGTATGCAATTGGGCCACCAGGATACTCCCGATTATCTATGAAACCGAGTTGCAAAGAATGCGTGTCCATGCTGACAAAGACTGTTGCGAGGACAAATAGAATTGTCGTGAAAGCGATGAGGACAATATTTCGATTCTCTCCCGGTCTGGACTTGCGTATATTAAGCAGAGCATACATCGTCTGGAGGAAAATGACGACTGTGGCACCTAGAATTCCTCATCAAATGGGAGGTCACGGACCCGGACAAGAGAATGCGACGGACCGTAGAACATATCAGCCAATATGTCCCCTATCAATGTGGCTCTTTCTAACCACAAAGCGTCTGGCGGTAGATTGGGAGCGAAGGGATTTGGCATGATGGTACTAGCACGGGCTGACTGACTCGAAGTAGGTGAGATGCGGGGTGACCACTTTATACTGCACGAGTTCGGAATTGACGGGTCATCACAGAAGAAAGATTCTGTGTGAATGAAGGGCTATAAATGTGTGTAAGTTTCATCATGCGAACTGATGTATCATGCGAAACCGAAGTAGAGAGCACGTGCCATTTCGGACTTTTACAACATGTCCTCTCCTTTCATCCTGTCAATCTTGTTCCAGTACCCAAGTGTTCATCAGTGTCTCTCAAAGATTTTCATCCAATGTCCGCTCCACTTGTTAGCGAGGGTACTATTCCTTTCATCGTCGGCGGCGAAACATATTCAACGTGGTACAAACTGTTTGGGTCTCTGGAGTCTACTACGCGACCACTCGTCGTGTTGCACGGCGGACCCGGGACCTCCCACGACTACATGCTACCTCTAGCGGACCTTGCGCAGTCCGATCGACCAGTTACTGTCATACTCTACGATCAGCTGGGTACTGCTCGCTCTAAGTATCCCGATCTCGTGAAGAAAGATCCATCATTTTGGACGATCGAGTTGTTTATCTCCGAACTTGAAAACCTACTTACATTCTTCCACATCTCTCATTCGTTCGATCTTATTGGACACTCTTGGGGAGCAACACTCGCTGCGGAATTTATTGTTAGTCGCCAACCGGCCGGGCTTAGGCGTCTTATCTTGTCGAACTCATTGGCGTCGGCGAAACTTCGTAATCAGTCGATTGAACAGCTTCGCAAAACACTTCCGGACGAGATCCAGGAAGCCCTACGCAAGCACGAAGCTGCGAAGACGACAGATGCACCAGAGTATAAGAACGCGCAGAAGGTGTTCTTCGAGAACTTTGGCTGTCGTCTCAACCCCCCTCCAACCGAAGTCATTTTCTCGTTGGGCCAGGCAGAGCTGGAAGGAGGGAAGGTGCAGAAGGGAATGTTTGTCTATTCTATGCACTTTTCCCGTTTCAAAGAGCTCACGCGTTTTTTTATCATTCATGTTTAGACGCGACGGCGGTATGGCAAATGACTGGTCAATCATCGATAGGATTCCTGAAATTCGCGTCACGACGCTTTTAATCAACGGGAGATACGATTTCATGTCTGACGAGGTTTGCATGCCGTTTTTCCTAGGACTTGAGAAGGTCAAATGGATACAGTTTTCTACATCAAGTCATATACCGCATTGGGAGGAGAGAGAGCGATATATCTCAATAGTTAGAAAGCACTTACTCGAATGAGCATGTTGGTATCCTTTGTGGTTCTATGTGTCTTCCGAACCCGATGTATGAAGTAATCAACTAGGACATATAGATGAAGCATCGAGATTGGACGACTTCACTGAAGCTTGAAATGGATACAGAGCAACAAAATCAAGAGTAACATGGAAAGAGAAGCTCCGCATCCCGTTCCTGATGTTGCGATGTACGGGTTGATTAATTCCACTTTGGACACAGCAAAAAAATAGAACAATCATCACAGAGGTTTGTTGGGAATTTGTTCCGGAAATTTTCAAGAAGCACTTTGGGCTGAGAAAGAACTGCAGCGGCCATCACAGGCGTTTGTTGAGGTATTTGTTCCGGAAATTTTCAATCAGCACATGTATATTCTTCGATGTAGATTGTCAATAGTGAAAGCGGCGGGTTTTTGGGGGGGCGAATGTTAGTAAATACGTAAAGATGGTCTTGCAGGTGCAGCAGTCGATTAGGTTCTGCTAGCTAGGCAACTCAATGGGTCCTACCCTCCTTTTCTTCTCTTTGTGCATACTCAACTGCATACTCCTCATTTCCAGCCTGCATCGATATGTTGCTCTTGGCCAAAGGTCTACGAACGGTGATGCTGAATCAACTAGCATGCATTCTCAACCTGACAATATGCTCCATTCTCAGATTACTCGTACATCGGCGACGACTTTCCTCTTACTGCGCCGATCCCTGGAGGATCCCTTCCGGATATCATCTATTCGTTTGAGGAGTCAGTTCGCTTCGAGGTGAATAACACTTCGGTAGACGTTTGGTACGGCAATCTTGCACGTCAATTCGGTTATCTGCGATTGGGCCCAGAGCGCCGTATCTTCGCCGTTTCTATGCATCACCAGCAACACTGCCTTTATTTCTTTGCTCTATCCCTCGCTAAGAAACGTCGGCATGATGAACATACGAAGCACTGTCTCAACTATTTAAGGCAGAATATTCTTTGTCAAGCAGATACAACGCTCGAGCCCCCGAATTGGATGGATAGGGCTATGGAAGGGATAAAAACAGGTGATGTCCGGAATTGCCGAGATTGGACAGAGAGTTACCGCTTTGTTGAGGACAATTATTGGGACTGGATGTCATACCGGAAGGAAAAGTTGAAGGAAAAGGAAAACCTTTAAAGTAGTCAATGTTCGCTTACACGCTTTCCTCTTTATGTTCTTCCAGAATCTTCTGGTCACCCTATGTCTACAAGCAGAAACGTTTCCCTGCGAACACCTTATAGAGGTACAAGTGAGCCGAACTGCACTTTGTAGAGGGTCTTCTATATATCTATGTAATGCATCGCAAAGAGATTGCAACTGGTGCTCGCTTTATATCTCCATTGCATCAATCTGATTGACTGTGCTCGCCTAGTGTCGAGCGTTGTATCATCGTCACTCCTGATGGAGACAGACCATAATAAGACAGAGTCACTTGAAGTCAACAGAAGCAACCATACCAAGAGCGGAATCCTTCGGATTCTGCCAGAAGTCTGCGAAGCAGATCTGAGATTGGCCCGAACATACGAACTCGAAGGTCTGCATTGAGCCCCACTTGCAGAACCAGTTCTGCCGCAGCGAAATTGTAACGTTCTGCCTGAACTCTACTGATTCGAGTAATAATTTTCTGCGAGGTCGAGAATTCCAAGAAAGACGGCTTGCGTCGAGCTTGGAGCTTCCGTCGAGTGCCCAAATGTCGACGAGCATCCCGTGCGAAAAGAATTCTTGTGAAGGGTCTGAGTGGAGGGCAATGCTCAAAGAGCAGTTTTCAAATCCATAGTCAACTGCTCGAAACTGTGAAATGGATGACATCTCGAAAAGAAACGGATGTCACGACTACACTCTACAGCAAAGTACGAGGTTCGACTCACCCCCTGAGCAAGTGCAAAGCGACGCGAGTCAGGTGAAATCGTACCGATTTCGGTCAGTCTTCTTGTCGAGTCATCTGGCCGGGACATAGCCGGATCGAGTTCACTGACTTGTGAGAGCACCAGAGGGAAGTTTTGGAAGAAAAGATTCGCCTCCGTGCTAGCGTCGAATTCCAATTTATCAAGCCCCATATACGTATCGGGCTCGTCAAGTGGTATCCTCGGATTAGATTGGTTCCCTAAGCTCGACCAGATGGCCACATTAGCAAGTGTACACGCAATCACGGTGATAGTAAGTATCAGTTGTTGAAGCGGCTTCTTGTCAGCGACGCGATGAGTAGTCGTTACTGAAGACGTCATGAGAAAAAAAAAGATATAAACAAATCACATAGAAAGAGATACCATTTTGAATGCTTTCATTCTCCGGTAAGAGCTCGTAATCTTGCATGAGGATTTCACTGCGTTCTTGATGTCGTTGTTGAGTCAGGATGATTTCAGAGTAGGGTCAAGCAATACGTCTTTAAAGGACCGGATCTGGGAAACTAACACCGTTGGAGCTAGTGAGGCAAGATCAATCAGATGTACTGATACTGCGGTAATCAGAAGCTACACCGTGGCATGAGGCACTGCTTCAAGACCGTTATGGACGGTCCGACAAGTCTGCCCCACAAACATATATTATCTAACCCTGGAAAGAAATGCATTCTAATCCAGCTATGAATCAAGTTCGCTGGGTCGCATACACTGCTCCGGTATTCGCTCTGGTTCTTCTGGTGGGACTGGTGTGGATGCGTTTCACGCAGACCAACACGAAAGTGATCGGCTCAGCATTCGGTATGTCAACCCGATCGTATCATACTATCAATAGTTGCTACCAGGTAGCTAACAGACGTTGCTAGCAGATGAGGCACATCCGTACAACTGGCCTTTACCACCAGTCAACTCCGTAAGGATGCATCCGGAGGACACGCATAGATATGCACTAGATACGTCGCATGGCGCAGTACAATGGCGTGCTCTGGTCCCTCCTGCTGCTCCAAACGGAACGATATACCTCGGAGCAAATGCCCGTCCCTTCACGGTCAGCATGTTTCACCAGATTCAGTGCCTCGACATCATCAGGACTGCACTCGTGATGGAAGAAGAAGAGGATCGAGAAGAGGATAAGCGGCTTCTGGTACTTACAAACCATTGCATGAACTACTTGCGCCAGGTCACCCTTTGCCATGGCCACCTTGCACTCGAGTCGGTCCGCTCAGATCAAAGACCAAAGATAACAGATCTGACAAGGTCAACCTATGTTTGTCGCGATTGGAGAGTTTTGTACGATGCATTAAAATGATAATAACTGTTACAGATGGACACTGTGCCATCGAATGACTCGCGTAATTGCATGAAATGATCTACTCGATCGACTCTACCTAATAAAGTAATTTGATCTCAAAGCTTCTGGGCTCCCCCGACACGGTACTTTGAAATGGGACTTGGCCAGAATGGACTCAAGGGATTAGTCGTGGCGTGCCAAATGTTCCCTACCCACAAACCTCCAGGTCAATAACTCTTGAGCAACTGACGCGTCAGAACAACGATCAAATAAACTGTAGTTCTTGAATCTTGATTCTGTGATTTTACCCTCGACACTTCGGAAGTCCTTAGTTGCCGCCCGATCTGACTTAGAACATCAAGTCAGTGCGGTCAAATGGATATATAATCTCCTGTGTTCTTTCAATTTTACGCATCTGTCGCTAACAAATCACCGTGGCTTCTATAGAACGAAGTTGATGTCGGAGCATTCATTGGCAACCGGACTGTTGACTATAACAAGAGCGACGTTGGCTTCCAAAAGATAGAACAGAAACGAAATGGAAGTAAAAAAGACACCACAGTCTTGACAGGCCCATCATCGAGTGATGCGCATCACTCCACAGAAGCTACGGAATGATAAATGAGGCTGATGTTGTGGATGAAGACTTTAAACAGTTGTAAAAAAATCCGTAAAAATATTTCCCACACTTGATATCAATGATTATAAATAAAAGAGTCAGAGACTATAAGACAGACATCGAAAAGCTAGTAACCTTCAGCTGCTCCTTGGGAACACCACCCATAACATATTCCGTCACTCTTGATTTGCCGAAGAATGCATCTACGAGCGTTTTTTGTTGCCCTCTCGGTTTCATCCTGCGTTTACTCTATGGTCATAGGTTTGCTCTCGTCTTCTATCGATGCTATTCCTTCTCATCTGGCTCTTCAATATAAATCTCTAGGCGTTAGCGAAATCGGAACAGCCTCCATTTCTCGCCGCATCACTTCAGACGAAGACACACTTATGGACTTCCGGCGCTCAGTTGACGACGATATAACCCAAAGACTTTCAGACTACCGTAGACGTCTCACTACCAAGGACAATGAGGACAATGAGTCTTTTGAATAAGCGCGACGAGGATCAATAGAAAGGTGGCAAAGCTCTATTGCAATCGCTTTAACTCTAGTTACTGACGAAGTCCTTCTGTTCAGCTAGGTCTCGGTGACAGATCTGCCGTCAGTTCTAGGATGTAACGCTTCGTAGCCTGTCCGAGTGTATGAAATACGAGCAGTTCCGTGTCGTGATATCTAAATCAAAACCTTGAGCTTGTAGTCCAGGACTCGAACCTTTCGAAAGGCGTAATATAAAGCATAATGAATAGTGGATGATTCTGAAGACAAGTGAGGGCACAGACGTTTCTGCAGAAATTAATAGAGGCATGACTTTTAATCTGTCAAGCAGAGTGCAAAAGTATTGCATCGCTACCATATTTTTGTTTCACAAGATCGATCCGAACCGTAACTTTACAAACCAGCTTCGTTATTTCATCTACACACTCACAAGACACAAAAGAATAATATACAAGACGTATTTGAGTCAAAACAGTCGTGAAAATGCGTACAATAAAAATGTAAATTGACGTGTGGTGTGCAATCGCTTACTGTAACATGCAAGATTTCACTAGATATGTATTATCCAAATAAAAGCTCATCTTCATAGAAAGTGCACATACGTCACTAATACAAGCAAAGCAAAAGAGCACTTGCCGGGGGGTCTGTGACAGAAGGGAAGAGCAAATCACAAGATAAGAGCGGCGTTATCAACACTAGGGTTATTCACATTAACCACAGACTCGCTTCGTTGTTCCTTTCCCACTGTTTGTATTTGCACCATGCCAAGTCATCAGCAATGCGTGATGCGGAAAGGTCTGTGATTTTGAGCTTTGAATTTCTCAACGACGGAATGTTATTGTCGATGAATTTCTGTTCATCTTGTTAGTAACCCTGACATCACACACATGCTGGTCAGAATCGTACGTACGATATTAAATGGGGACTTGATATCATCACGTGTGCCCCAATACATGGTAATGACACCTGTGAATGGGACGTCCAAATTCCCTATTTTCCAGGTCGGTTGAAAGTAAGTAGCTTCTTCAGCTTTCTGACGACGACTCTTGAATTGATCAGGACGAAGTCCCGGTTCGAGGCAGGGTATGCCCGCGCAGTCAGAGTTTAATTCATCATAGAGGATCAAGATGGTGTTAAGGGGCTCCTCCGCGTAGACCTCCTGAATCCTCGCTTCGTTATCAAATCGATCGACGACAAAATTGTATCCGGTCGGCTCCCGAAGCACAACGGCGTTGGTCAACTTTCTAGCAGCAAGGATCAGGATAGAATGAATGAAATGTGAACTGCGGAATTCACTGTGACATATGGTCGACAACGGCCTTCCTAATCAACGCGGTCGTCTGTCACCACAACTTAGGAGACATATCGCAGAACGCTCGAAAATTATACTGACATCATCATCACTGCGAAGATATTTCATCTGCATGCCCATGCTTGTGGGTGCAGGGAGGGAAGTGATTTGGTTAAAGAAACGACGGGACGAAGGCAGCACGACAAGGTCTCAGACATTCCGTATAAGGCATACAGTTTCAGGGGTACTAGTGTGAGTCATACTTACATACTATCCGATCCGATATGTAGTTGCTGGCATAATGCCGACTTCGAGATTGGGGCTGTATACAGTATAGAGCAGAGATATTAGCGACAAGCTGCGTGACATGAGCGTATTAGCGCCGACGCGCAAGTATACGTTGTCGAGAAGACAAGCACTGGACATCGATACAGGATTAGGTACCTCAGATACTGAGGTTGTTCCTAATGCCGACATTGCTCCTCTTAAGACGATGAATGATCCGCAAGCTCTGATCGAGTCTTGGCCGCTGCGGAGAAGCAAGAAAGTGGTCGCGAACGAGGCGCAGCCTGTTCGTATTAGTGGCTCAGTGAGACAATCTCAATCTCCTTCACCAGTCGTGCAGGAATCTTTCCGGATTAATGTCAACGAGGAAAGCAGCTACTGTGCCTCCCGGAACTGCATCGCGAGAATAAGCCTGAAACATTTTCGCCTGCCTTGGTCCATTCATATATTCCTCAGACTTCGACCACTTGTGCGTCGCATGCGGAACTTCCTGCACGTCCAGGCTCTTCTGCAAAGGTATCCAGTTTGAACCGGAAAGGCGAGCGGAAGGAGGGGGAGAAGAATACCGCGGCAGGCGTTGCTGTTGCATCCTCGCCGTAGAATAAACAGGATTGAGAAGTCACAGGTAACACAGTCAAAATCGCGGTTAGTGGCTGATGCTAGTCCATCCCAGACCCCAAACTCTGCTCTACTGTCCCTATCTGTCGACAAAGCCAATAAGGCGGAGAATATTCATTTCTGGCGAGCCGAGCCGCATCTTTCCGGTGATCAAGACGATTAGCAGCGTGAGCGATCCCTTTCTCACCTCCGGACATGCCAAATCCGTAAACAGAACGAGAAGCTAGCTGCTGATGAGGACCACTCGAGAAAGGAACCTGAGGCAAAAGTAGCTCGTAGAAGGGCCTTTGGCGGGCTGTCAGCTTTGCGATCACCAGGAGAGCACTGCGCAGCAGCGTTGCCAGTAATCGACCGTCGCCTCATCGAGCTCTGTGGTTCTATCCATCAAACGTGCGGGCAGCTGACGAGGACGAGGATGAGGGCGAGGAAGGCCCGAAGACCGTTCGTCGCTTCTGTCGCAGCTATAGTTGCCGTTGTTGGGTCCAGGACCTGATTGGACTAGGACCGGACCAGGACCGGACCAGGACCGGACCACGGCATCTATAGTCGCAGCTAACGTCGACTTGGCGCGGGAGCTCCTTCGCTTCTCCCAGAGATGCTACCACTATGTTGCATACAGGAGCTCAAGTTCTGATTCAGACAATCGCTCAGAACCCATTGTCAACCCAAGGTCGAATCCGGTTTGCAACTTGTGGATGTTCGGCGACGGCTCCACTGTCTCATTTAATTGGCCTATTTCAACTGCACCGTACCAGAGATCCTATTGCAATGATTCGTCATTGGTTGCTTGTCGAACTGTGTAACGCAGTTGGGGAGCATTCTGTGCTATGATACTCGAAGTTCTTTGCCGGTATTTGTCGCATCAGATCCCTTGGAACATTCAACTGCTCAAGCAGGTGGTCAGACTCTGCATTCAACTGTGGCGACCAGTTCTGAATAGATGGCCATTCTTTTTTATTGATCGACTTACATGTCATTATTGTTTTGGCGTTCAACCGCCAAATACGTCCCTGATTCTGTCTATACAGTAAGTGTCTCTTGATATACGTGCAATATATGTTTGTGAAAGAACATGAAGTCATCTTCTTTGCAGCCAACAAAGATTTGAAATGCTGCGACACACACAATTTACGCTATATTTAACAACCTCGGGACGCGTATTCATGGCGTAGATTCGCGTTCATTCTTACTTCTCTCTTCCTCTGACCTTACATGTCTGACTCGCATTCCGTTACTGGGTTGGCATCCGCAACCCGTGTTCTGATGTTGTTTGTCGTGAACAACTTTACCTACTTTGCATTCATTTCGTGAGTTTCAGCCAGAACAGAATTTATGTAACAGGGTTTCATCATACTTCTTCATTTGACACGCGGAACATGATTACATTAAACATCTGAAAAACTATCCAAGAAAGGCGCTCACCGCGACTCTGCAAAACCAGCAAGCGCATACCGACTACAAATACCCTGATCACACGCATTGCAAACGCACCCAGTGCCGACAACTCCCCGACTATGCGAGTCAGTTTTCAGGTAGCGCTAGGGGGCACGTCATATTTCTCAGAGCCACCCTGTTCCTCGCTGCCAGAAACCGGCACCGCGCCATATGGCTCAGGAAGCTCCTCAGAGCCCCAAAGGATAGCAAGGAAACGGAGCAGGTGATTGCTCTCTTCGAACCCATACACGGCGGTCAACACGCGCTCTCGAGACGAAGAGTTGCCACCAATACGCTTAGCGAAAGACCAGGCAGTCGTACGTACGGAACTCCTGTATCAGACTGTGTTCCGTTTGCAAGGCAATAGCGCGCCTCGTTTTCCATTCTGCTAACTGACTGGTATGCTTAGCCAGCTGTCTCTCCCTCACTTTTTTCTTCCCCAGCTCGGCGCTGAGAGTAGAACGATGAAGCGTTTTATTGTCGAGAACCTGCATGGAGGGCTCGATCTGCCGATTGTCGTCCTTTATATAGATTTCAAGTTGCGGACTTCCTTCTCAGCAGTCGTGAGTTCGTCATTGTTTCTCAAATACTCCTGGAACTGGGGCCTGAGCCTTTCCGCCTTCATATCGATGGGGTACGCGTACGTGTTGCCTAACGAACGAAGCTCGCTTGGGTGAGTGACAAGACGAAGCGCCTCCTCGTTTCCTTCCGAGAGCAGTTCTCCCATATGATACGCACGTCTCGCCTCTGTGCGAACGTCTGCGATTCGTTCTTGAAGGTGCTCCCTCTGACTTGGATTTGCAACGTTCAGCGAAGCAGTAAGACGTTGCTCCTCTTTAGTGGATGAAAGGAAGATTTCTTGGAAGAAATCTTTGACATAGTCTTGACGAACATCCACGAAGAACTGCTCGTGGACTGCGTAATACCACGCTTCGCCTTCAGAGATAGCCGACGCACCTGTGTCTTCAGCAGTCTCCTTGTCTCTCCACTCCTTCAAACACTGGTAGAAAGCCGGGAAGTCTTTCTCAGCGTGACTACTTGGCGCCAGCGCGTCATGCACTGAACGAGGGAAACGCTCCTCGTATCTTGTAACGTTGTACGCGAAGTCTGTACCTGCGAATGCGACAGCCTGAAGCAGGTCGCGCAAGAAGGTCAAGATCGCTCGTGCCATGACATAATTGTTGGCTTCAAGGTCCTGATCACACGTTAGAAACAAGAGCAGCTAGGAAACATGGACGAACGTACTCCACTGTATGCGAGTAATAAGTACCTAAAGTCGACATGGTAGGTGTTGCGAATTCGCGAAGATCGCGGATGATGTTGTCGATGAGCCTCTTGACCTGATCCTCTGCCTCCAATCTATCTTGCTTTTCTTTTTGATTCTCTCGTTTCGTGATTCTCAACTCGGCTTCGAGGTTCTTGATGTGTTGACGGAGCGGCTCCACCTCTAGTTTGACTTTATCCTCAATAAGCTTGGCCAGATCATCAGAGACGCGGGATTCGCTCGCGTCGATGGCAGGGAAGGCTCTCTCGAAGATACGTGTAAGCGACGGCGCGAGTACCGTGGTGAGTTCTCGCATATTCAACTCTATGGACGTGGCTTGAAC
The DNA here is from genome assembly GCA_033182465.1 of Sanghuangporus weigelae. Taxonomy (NCBI): domain Eukaryota; kingdom Fungi; phylum Basidiomycota; class Agaricomycetes; order Hymenochaetales; family Hymenochaetaceae; genus Sanghuangporus; species Sanghuangporus weigelae. The sequence continues at coordinate 2,802,634 of CP137319.1, read as the reverse complement.
GGTCTCTGCAAGGATTGTACCTACATCCGAGCAGATTGCTTCGAGCATCATGTTAAGATCCGCATCTACGTTTGGATGTCTGTCCGTCGGCATGTTGGCAATGCGATCGAAGATGCGACGAAGGCCATCAATAATCCTGCTCGCCGATATTGTCTCTTCATTTTCAAGCGTTTCTGTTACATTGAAAGTTACCAATCTTCGCCGAGACAATGGCACGAATTCCGCAACTCTTGGATTGAACGTAAATTCTGCAGTTTTTTCCCTCTTGTCAACTCGAACGCCCCAACGCCACGTCGAGCTGCAACGTACCTGTGCCGCCGTGACCTGGTTGCGGACAAAGACATTTCTGTCTCACGTGCACAGCGGGCAAAAACCGGTTTCGGCAGGGCTGCAAAAACGGTCGAAAGTAGAAATGAAATTAGTAATTTCGTCAAGGTTGCGTCAGGAATGTGATTTGTCATATCAGCAAGGCCGAGATCAGAGTTGAAATTTCAAGTTTCGGCATGAATGCAAAACGAAAATTTGGCTTTGTCGAAATCACAAATATGGCCGTCACCAGAACCACCACAAGCCCAACTTTCGCCCGGTAAACGCTTTCACGGCACAACACGAGAATCCCACCCACCTCTCCACTTGCTTTCATCGTCCCGCCCGGCCTTGTCGAGCCGTAGCTGACCTTGCCACTTGTAGTTCGGGCGTGACGATGGGAGCCGGAGCCGCCTTCAGCGGCTGGCACCCATCTCCTCTTCTCTCCTCTCCTCTTCTCTTTTTTTTCTCTCAATAATGCAGTGTATATTATAATAACGAATTGCAAAATGTGCAGAACAAAACAAAACGTCATGTTTCCTTGTACAGCAAGTCCGGAATGAAAGACGCAGATGGATCTTCTTTGTTCTGACGAGGGTGGCCCTCCAAATTGAGGCCTTCAGTCACTGGAGAAAGAACTAGTATTCTATCCGACCGTAGATTTAGTCAGTGGGGGCTGCAGAGAAATCGGGGTATTGTTTTCTATATCAAACTTTTCTGATGCCGCGATCACTCGACTACTGCTCTGAGCACCTGCGAATCAACCGTACCGAAGAGGAGCAATCGTTAATGCTACAAGACCGAATGATAGCTGATGTTCTTTTATGGGGAGCTGGTGCGACTCGGATACATGTCTTGGAACGTCTTGGAAATTAGTCGGAACTCCTGGCACGAGCATCCTGAGTGGTATCGAGTCCCTTTGACTTCTCTGAATGATATGCCCAGGCTGTAATATCGTTCCTCTGCAATACTGCTGTATTGTCACCTCTCCAAAGTGATTACCGCAGACTTCAACAGGTCAGTTCTCTTCTTGACGGCTATCCACATTTCGTAGTCTTGATTCAACAAGACAGATAATTGTTAATCGGGGTCTGACTTGTTATGGGTGGATGACTAGACAAGCCTTGCATTGATCCAAGTCTGATGAGGTGCACTGGCTCATGAAATCGGACATAATCCAGGCGCAATATGATGGAACCAAAGAGTACACATCTAACTGGCAACAAATCATAATCAAGTAAGAACGGACGGTATACGAAAAGCAGAAAGCCACGCTCAGCCATGCCAGCCGATGTAATGCCAGCCGATTTAAACTACACGCTAGATGAAGTGGCCTCAGCCTTACTTCTTCGATTCCTCGTCTCCGGAGATTGGGAATTTGTCCGAGTTCCTGACATCTTGGGATTCCATGTCGGCAGACACGCCACTTGGAGAAATACTGTTGTCGAATCGAATACCGGACACAGTAAGCGTGGTGTTGCGACCATTGAGTTTTCTCTGGAAATGTGTTCGAGCGTTGAGAATCGCAAGCAAAGAGTTGACGTATGCTGATTATTCGAGAGTATACGCATGAGTTGACAACGAGATACGAGAGAAAACTCTAAAGTACTTGCCTTTGCTGAGGATAAGGTGCCAGATCATCCAGTTTTGTTGTGAGGATAGCCCAGTATACTACAAAACAGTTGCAATTTGGTTTTGTCAGATAGAACGCAATCGGAAGCTCAGAACTCACCGTTCCCAACGCGAGAACCTGGAAAATACTGGAGCGTACGACGTCAATATGCAAACTACAGGTAACACTATTATTATTCACTAACCTTGTCAAAGCACCTCTATTGATGAAGTAGATCATCAGAGAGTTGATGACGTTATTGGTCCTAATCACAAGCATTAAAGATGAGATTTGATAACCAATCACCAGAGGAACCTTTTCAAGCCGGATTCATTATCCTTTGATTTGCGAAGGTGGAAGCAAAGCCCGAGAGTTATGAGTATATCGGCAGCTGCGGCTAGACCCTGGTCTATAATACAGGTGACCTGTATATTTGAAGTTTTGAGCTTCTGTTGCTTTCATGTTCACCGATCTACGCACGTTTATGAGACGATTGGTCTCAATCGCAACAACGGCCAAGTCTTCCATGAAAATCTTCGACGTCAACGCTATCGAGAATGGTGAATCGATGGCCGACTCGGAAAAGAAGAGTCCTACCTAGTCCAGCACCTGGTGATTCGACTGGTAAGCGCAGTATCCTTTCCATGCTAGAAGAATGCTCGTACCAAATGCGCCAGCAGATATGATAACCTGAATAGGTTTTTGTCATCAACGATGAGAGCCAAGTGGCTTATTCCCAGACTTACAACCAAAATGGGCGTTATGTAGTCGCGTCTTGTGCTGACTGGTGGATAATTAGAATAGTTGCTTCAACGAGGAAGACTTAGATGGACCTAGCCAAATGCGGTGTGCAAGGAATCTGAAAGACAGAAATCAGGATTTATTCAGGCCGAGTCTGCTGCATTGATTTCAGAAAAGAGAATGCAAGTAAAGACGTACAACTGCACTATCCACGTAACCAAAACCTGATGGTAAAGAAGAAAATTTGATTATGAGCACACGTAATTGTTATTCAATCGCTACTGACTGTGAATCCGTTCTCCAACTGGGCACAGAGAGATAGATCAGAGTAAATTATCAGGTTGTATACCGAAACGCACCACAAATGTACTGTCCCGATGCAATAAGCAGGAAGTCATTGACTATAATGAAAATGATACACACACAGGGGCTTTCGTCAGAACTGAAACGTCTCCCCAGCCCTTCACCAAGACGACGTAGAGAGCATGTGCGACCAAAATCGAACATATCGTGTCTAGAATCCTAGAGAATAGCGTAGCAGATTAGTAAAAGCAAGTTTCATGAAGTTGTAAAAGAGCACCAGAGCAGCACAACCTATTATTGGTAGAGTTAGACCAAGGCGATGCAAATAGCACAAATCATACCAGTGATTGTAGTCCTTTCGAGTCATTCTTATGAAACTTGGAAAAGTATAAATAGGTTTGCAGGACCGTGATCCCGTAGACCCTGGCAATAACTATGGTAAATACGAGAATATGAAAACTGGAGGAAAGAAAGGGTTGCACGAACGCGAGAGAAATGAAGGCACCGATGAGCTGATACCCAAGCGTTTGCTCAAGAGCAGCCTGCACCGAGGAAATATCTGGAGTGGTGGACATGGTGAGTAAATGGATCTGGAGGTGGGCAATAGTACTTGCTGGCGAAAAGGATCCATGCTCATGAGTATCATATAAGCCTTCAGGGTTCCTCCTTGGTAGTGAGTGAGAACAAAAGATTGAAAAAAGGCAGCTGGATTATATGACTTGTACGAACTTTGATGTTGTATCCATCAATTTCAAATATTCGCGAGCATTAGCGGATAGTATTGATTATCCAGGCCGGACTTATCTCCCGAGTATCCGGGGTCCTCGCGTATGTTCTTCTGCTTCCGTCGCAGCCATCTCACCTCACCTCACTGCTTCTTACAATGTTGATGCTAGTGCACGACGTGCCAATATCGAGGGTGTTATGTTCTTTGAACGCCGGTCCTCCGTTTTCTTTCGCACGTTAGCTTAGGGCAGTACCACGTTCAGTCTACCAATGCCCTTCATCGCCCGCCGTTCTCGAGTTCGTATACCAACACACATCCGCCGTCCACTCCAGACTTTTCGTGTTATGTCGAGAAACATGACTTCATCAGGGCACTCGCCAAAACTGACCCTTCCGACTCTCGATCGCCTTCGGGCAAGCGTACCTGACAACGTGTCACCCGCCAACGTCGCTTCAGACTGGTTGAATCGTCTCGCAGAATTTCTGACCAGTACTAGTTCGCTGCATCCACGTGACAATTCAGACTCTCTTTCTCAACTCTTTTTGGACGATGCCGTATGGAAGGACATCCTTGCTCTGACTTGGGATTACAGGTCTGTTCATGGAATAGACAAGATACGCGCTCTCGTCGACGCTCGATCGGAGCCGTCTGGCCTCTCTGTTTCCGAGATTGCAGCGGACTCTTTCCGTGCCCCAGTATTGCGTAGTCCATTTCTGGATTTGTCTTGGATTCAGTTTGGCTTTGACCTGAAGACAAATGTTGGAAAAGGCCTAGGTTATGCACGCCTCGTTCCAACATCCGACGGGAAATGGAAAGCCTACACTCTCAGCACCAGCCTCGAATCGCTCGATGGATTCGAATTTCAGGTAAGCGTTTTTATCTTGGCTACAGCCACATACGGACTCACGTCGTTCATCTCTAGAATGTGCGTAATGCGGCACAGGAGCACGCATGGAGAGAGAAACGAGAGCAGAAAATAAAATTCTCTGACCGCGATCCAACTGTTCTGATCGTCGGTGCAGGACATAGCGGTCTTGAGTTAGCTGCGAATCTTGTGCAGATGGACGTTGACTGTCTAGTCATCGACAAGAACCGCCAAATTGGTGATAACGTAAGTTTGGTAGTGAGCCTAAAGTCCGAAAAACTGACCAACCATTGGAAGTGGAGGAATCGTTACGAGGCGCTCTGCACTCATGACCCTATCTGTGAGCGGTTTTCCGTGTCTTATCTTTGGTCTTTCTGAAGTGTCGCAGGGTACGACCAGTTCCCATTCATGCAGTACGATTTCTTTGCTTGTCTCATGCTGCAATTGAGTCACTGATACTGCTGTAAAGATTCCCTTCCACTTGGCCGGTATACTCTCCAAAGGACAAGGTGAATACTCGGTGATCTGTATCACGACTGAATATCCTGAACTTTGGTTTAGCTCGCAGACTGGCTCGAGTGCTACGCGAAGTCTCTGGACTTGAATGTTTGGACATCGAGCAGAATTTGCAGCACCTCCTGGGATGAAACCAATAATATATGGAACGTAGCTATTGCACAGATGAACGGCTCAACCCGGTCCATAAAAGTGAAGCATCTGGTGTTTGCAACTGGGCTGGGCGGTGGCAGGCCCATCATGCCAGATGTGCCAGGTCGAGTTCGTCTATGCGACAATCGTCGAGGACCAACATCGCTGACTTCATTACTTCAGGACATGTTTAACGGAACTGTTGTGCATTCCTCGTCCTTCGTGTCTGCCAGGGATTATAAAGGGAAAAAGGCCATTGTAGTCGGTGCGGGAAATTCCGGTAAGCTCGATTCACCTCAGTGGAACGCTTCTCACTCAAGAGCTCTCAAAGGCCATGATATTGCTCAAGACTTCGCGACTCATGGAATCGACGTAACGATGTACGCCATCGGGCACTCTTTATGCGAGACATTCGTAATAATATACTTTGTGCTTGAAGGTACCAACGTTCCTCGGTTTATGTTATCTCGATGAAAGCACTTGCAGCAATAGTCAGCGGTAAGAGCGCTCTCTATTGTCTCTATGGTTCTTCTCGGACAAAACAAGTGATCGTTTGAATTTAGGCATGTACAGCGAGAATGGTCCGCCTCTCGAAGTTGCGGATAGACTTACTGCGTCGCTACCAAACTCAGTCGCACAGCTGGTGCATCAACGCGTAACGGCAGGGATTGCTGCGTCCATCGACAAGTAAGTCCAGAATGATCGTTCTTTGCACGTGGACACTGACTTTGACAAAGGGACATTCGAGCGCGGCTTGAATCAGTCGGCTTCAAACTTAATATGGGCCCTGATGATGCAGGGGCCGTGCAAGCCTTCCTGAGAACTGGTGGTGGCTACTATGTCGGTACGTATCGATTCGGCGAATAGTTAAACATTAGTTCATTCTAGTATTTCAAGATGTCGGAGCGAGCGAGCTCATCGCAAATGGCGACATTCGCTTGAAATCAGGAGGGGAAATACAAGAATTTACTCGTACTGGCTTGAAGTTCACGGATGGAGTCGAGTTGAACGCGGATATTGTGGTCTTTGCCACAGGGTGAGCGTTCCCTGCCATTGTGAAATCTTCGTACACTCAACACTCCACCGCATTGCACTCGTGTAAATAGATTCAGAGATCAGCGCGAAATCGCGAATGAAGTCTGCAGTCCTGAAGTCACGAAAGCGCTTTCGCCACTCTGGGGGATAGACTCGGAAGGTGAGTTACGGAGTGCCTGGCGTAGTTCGGGACACATGCAACTATACTTCGCCGCTGGTGAGGATTGCGATGTTCACACTCAAGGCGCCACTAATGTGATATTTCCCAGGGAACTTTGCCATGTCCCGTCTGTACTCTCACTATCTTGCTCTCCGTATGTCAATTCACTATTGGCATCAAAGTTTGCCACTGAGACTATACTTCTTATTTTAGAAATCAAAGCCCAAGAACTGGGAATCTTCGGTGAACGGTGGAGCATCTGAATACTTTCCGTTGATGTAATATCAAGTAGTCTGCGAGTATCCGATCTTCTATTATGGTGTTGTGATCGCATGGTTGTGATATCGATGAGATATAGTATACTGTAACCCAAAGATCGTTATGAAACTTCACATGCAGTCGCTGATCACAATTTAGGGATGCTTCGCGTATGGCGAAGGTACGAATTTGAAATCGAAGAGTACTTCTTGAAGTTGGAGTTTCTGTGATCAGTGATCGATTCCCATCTGAGGGTGCTTTCCGCGGAAACCGACAGGATACTGTGTGTCTTTATCATCTCCTTCACAGACAGACTTCCGTGTTGATTGACTTAAGCTCTTATTAAGAACGGGTGCGGACGCAATGAACGGAGTCTTTTGATGGCCTTTAATGTTGATAATAAGTAGTTCAGTGGCCCCTATACGAGTCTGTTTTGGGGCATTGTTTTCTCTCGGTACTGCCTTGCTTCGGCCTAATTCATGAACGCCGACAAAAGGTGACTATTTCACGACCTTCTCTCCAGACCTCAGTCCCTCCCGTTCTCAGATTATCTACCAATGCCAAAGGACGAACACGACTCTTTGGGTGAACCCAAGCTCGAATTACAGGTAACTCAGAAAGAAGAGCCGCTTGAAGAACCTGCTGCGAAGCCAGTCCAAGGCCCTTCATTTCCTGACGGTGGGTTCCGAGCATGGATGACTATCGTTAGCTGCTTTCTTTTGTCATTCACATCTTATGGTACGCATGTCGTCTATCCGTATGCTGTAATATGAGTCATGAATTTCTCATGTCATATTGCAGGCCAATTGAACGCATATGGAGTTTTCCAAACCTACTACATCGAGAACCAGCTTGCAGATCATTCTGCAGCTGATATTGCCTGGATAGGCAACATACAGCTAGGGTTGATGTATCTCGGTGGGATTGTATCTGGTTGGGCATTCGATTCGTACGGCTCACGTGTAAGCTAATATTTTCATCTTGGCAATGAGCACGGTCAATAACACTTACATTATAGACACTCCTTATCATCGGATGGCTCCTTTCTACTTTCAGTCTCATGATGCTGTCCTTGGCGAAAAGATATTATCAGATTATTCTTTCCCAAGGCCTTGGTCTGGGACTCGGAATAGCCATTCAGTACGCTCTTGTATTGTAAAGAACAACTGCGCGCAGCTCATCGCTGTCCGACCTTCTTTCTTTCAGATTCTATCCCTTGGTGACACTTGTTCCCAATTATTACTCGAATCCTTGCTTACAATGTGCCGGCAATGTGTAGCTTTCTGTTCCGAACCATTGGTTCATGAGGCGCCGTGCATTTGCACTTGGAATTGTTCGTGACAAGAACTCTTATTTCTGTCTCTCCCTTCGTTTCACTAACCTGTCGTACTTTCAGGTTGTTGCCGGTTCAAGCCTGAGTGGTGTGATATTCCCAATCATGCTTTCAAAACTGTTCCAGTCTATCGGATTTCCGTGGACTGTCAGGACACTCGCTTTCATGTGCTTTGCTCTGCAAGGGATCTCGATTCCTTTTGTGAAAGAAAGATTTCCGCCTCGTGCGGGAGTTCCGCTGATTGATCGGTCTGTCTATAAGGATAAGCCCTTTTTATTGCATGTAATCAGCGGTTTCTTCATTGCATTCGGTCAGTATCAACTATGCTCTCAGTTCTGCCGTACTGACACATACCAAGGATTATACACACCTTTCTGGTACATTGAGCTCTACGCGCTTCGGGAGAAAATCAATGCCAATCTTGCATTCTATCTCATATCGATTATGAACGCCACGGGCCTGCTTGGGCGTGTTAGTCTTGGTCATGTCGCTGACAAGGTTGCCTTCATTCATTCCTCCAAGACGGGCATCATTCCATCTGATCTCTTGCGTAGTTGGGCAGATTTAATATAATGATTTGCACTATATTTCTGTGCATCGCGTCAGTCTTTGCCATATGGATCACGTCGCACACCGTTGTAGAACTAATCTTCTTTGCTCTGATGTAAGTTTCAACTTTCATTTCTCGCGTCTATGCTATCAAAAAGATGTGACATTCTTTACACGTCAAAGATTCGGATTCGCCTCAGGTACGAGTTTCCTTCGAATTCTGCCAGTTTTGTATGAGACGACTCTCAACTTCATCCATAGGGGCATACTTATCTATATCACCTTCTTGCACTGTCCAGCTGACGTCGGACCCAACGAAAATTGGCTCTCGGGTCGGAATTTTCATGTTCGTATAGGACACGCAGCTTCAGAGAGCACGACAAATTGACTCTAAATTCCCCAGGACAGGAATGGCTCCAGGAATCCTCACGGGGCCCTCAATTGCGGGTGGTTCGTTGTTTAGATTCGATCTCGCCTATACTTACTAATATGAAAACCCCAAGTGTTATTAAGCACAGATGGAGGTTCCTACGTCGGATTGCAGTGCTTCATTGGGGCCTTTATTAGTGCGAGTGCTGTGTTTGCGATAATGGCGCGTCTTGCGGGCCAGCCGGAACTTAAACAGAAATTTTGATGGTTCTAGAGTTCTCTCTCTAAGCTTGTGTTCTCCATGTATTCCTTAGTTAGACTGCATGTTTTCTAGTGATATGAATAGATCACTGCTCTCTTCAGGCGCATCGGGATGTACTTATCTTCCGCCTCCGTATTTCTTATCATGACCGAATAGTGCGCTTGCATCTGTCAGAACATTTTAGCGAATCCACTATGCACTGCATGCATGTTGTGAATGTCGAACTTACTGTGGGTACGAGATTTTGACTACAAAGATCGTTTGTATAGTACCAAAAACGAAGAGGTGCTGTAAATTAGATCAGGACATTCGAAGAGATCTTGAGATTACTATGTCTTGAAGCTATGCACATAGGCATCAAATTATAGAATATGCGCGTTTTACTTTGGAAAGTTTGAACCAATTTTCCATGAATATCGCATAATATTATTTTCAAAAAGAGAACAAGGTGAACGTTTCCAACGAAGGCATCCATACGAGAAGGCAGTATATATCATTCCACCTTCCTACTTCGCGAGCCTTCTCGCCTCGACCAAGAACTCTCCATCCATTGTACTTGTAAATGAGTCTTTCATTGTGCGCTCAGAACTATCCAAGGGCACAATATCGAGATGTGGTAGGATCGCCGCCCATATAGCGACAAACTCATAAGTAGCAAGCTGTGCTCCGGGACTGGACAGCGATGGCACAAAACATTAGTTGGTGAGCAACAGTAATTATAGAGAATTATAGTCACGCTTACCATAATCTTGGACCTGAACCAAATGCATGAAACTTGGGAGCAGGAGGTTTGATAAACTGTCCAACTTCATCTAGAAACCTTCCTGGATTGAAAATTTTGGCGTCATGACCCCAAACCTAGTTGAACATGGGAATTAGAACGGCCACCTGAGTCAAGAAAAGAAGTCGGTGAATCAAAAACTCACAAGTTCGCTGCGCATCATATATCTGTCCGACCACAAGACATAGTCACCACGATTCACCTTGACTGCTGCTACTCCGATTTCTGACACTGAAGGGAGCATATCGTCTTCCTCTGCATAGCGAGCATTCTTAGGAACTCCAGGCCAAAGGCGAAGTGTCTCATAAAACACAGCGAGATGAACAGGATATCTCTATTCCGACGTATAGAAAGTACGTTTAGAAATAGAAATCAACATTGAGCATGAGAGGACACTTACAGATATGTCACCGTACTTTAGTACGCTGTCAGATACTGCCTGCTCGGAGGCTTCATCGCGCATGCGAGCAAGCCAATTCGGCCCACGCGAAAGCTCGTAAAGTGACCATCCGAGAACATTCAAGAAGTTATCATGACCGGCGAAGAATATAGTAACTATTGTGCCGCAAATTTCAGAATCTGACAAACCGCTGTCGATCATCGCACTAAGGAAATCAGCGCCAAGAGCAGTCTGTCCGCCATCTTCTGCCTCGCTGAAACGTTGCGCTCGGCGTTTGCGCAAGACAGAGCCCGCTGTATCATAGAGCACGGCTCGAGCATTCTTGAACCGACGTTGTGTTCCGCAAAGCTACTAAAGTTTAGCATATGAACCTTCGCAAAGTCAAAAATGCGAAAACCTTGTCGGTGATTTTCCATATAGGATTGTACAGGCGCCTGAATAATAGAAATTATGACGCATTTCAGAGCAGAATGTAAGGGCTTACCCGCTCGACGTAGTGTTACATTCATGCATTGCTGCAACCAAAGCATCAGGTTCATTAAGACACTTATAGTCAGGGTTGATGGTTTCCGGATCCAGTCCGAAAGCCATGCGATACAGCAGAGAGATTGCAACACGCCCACTGAAGTCTGCATCAAGATTCTTAAGCATGATGACGATATTGCAGTCCGAAATGTTTGCCTACTGTTCCAATCAAATTGAACTCTCGCATCTGCTGCGGAGAGGAGCATGTCCACAGCAATCGGGATGATCTAGCCAGTTGTTAGCTGAGAAATGCTCGATCGGAGTGAGTTTACCTCATTCATCGCCGTGGAGACTTGTATATTAAAGTTTTTCACTGAAAAAATGGGCCTTAAAGTCCGTTGGTCAGATCGTTGGACGATTGTGCCAGAAGATGAATTTTACGATATGAGCTTGCGGCATGAGCGCCATGATGTGCCGTCTGTCGCAAACGGGCTCATGGGTCCGGGAAACTCCTTGAATATTGCAAGTGTCGCAATTCCTTTAGTGTAGACCACTGTGTCACCTATAGTTTGCTTTAGTGCTATCTGCGACTAGACACACGTCAATATACAACTTACTCTTACGAATGTGTTCAAGCCAACTGGGATGATTCACCACTATACATCTGCCCCAGCTAGGCATGGTGAATGTATACAGCGGACCATACAATGCGCCCATGGTATCCATCCAAAAAATCATCCGTTTGATATTTGGAATGATTTGAAGGAGGTTCCCAAATATCGGGAGGCCTTTCGGTCCAGGAAGGTCTTTGCGTGGCCGGGTACCAATATACCTATCTGGATACTTGGCCAGCAGGAGGACGAAGAAAGCAGAGATCGTCGCGAGGTAGTACGACATCGGAGCTCAGGGTGCGCGGTTGAATCAAGTCTTTCACAACCAGTGAAAGTTGCTCGAATGTGAAAATAGACAGAGTTAAAGTTTGGACATTCGCACATGTAAGACTATCATGAGTGATGCTATCATTGCGCGAAGGCTGGACAGAAAAGAGAGTCATTGGATTCGCCATTAGAAGGAGAGAAGAGAAGCTCATGGGTTATTCGACGTAATAAGAAGAGCGGCCAAATATGGCGATGCCAGAGGATGAAAAGGGGTTTCCGGGGTCACGCTGGAGGGTTCCACGTGTCATGTTGCGACGCGTCCTCAGTAGTTTGGTTTGATGAAGTACCTATAAGGCTTCTCAGTTCACATCTCCTGCCAACAATATTTTATATTCTGTACATCAACATGTTCAACCAAAACGTTCCGAACAAAATTCCTAGCTTCCATCTTGATCGTATTCTCTGTGGCTGGATGTGGCTGGATATTCTTTCGGGCGCTTGTTGCATGTGGTTGAGAGCGACCACAGTACTGATGTTATCGATTCGCGAGTGAATAGGTTATAAATCTCAATGCGAGATCGTGTCTTGAATCCATATCATTTCAGATCTGGCTTTTTTCAGCAGTAATGGTTGTTCTTACCTGCCAATCTTCATCGGTGGAAATTTCTGACCGGACTCAAGAGGAAACTTCGCTATTATCTCTCAGCTCTGGGGACACCTCCTGCATCGATGGAGCGCGTTTTTTCAAAACTGCTCTGTGTGTTGGCTTCTTGACTTTCGTATCTGGTCTTGAGGGTACGGTTTACTAAGATACTTCATTGTCTTCCGCCGAGTTATATTTATTTGGCTTTTAGTCACCGTCGTTGCAACTGTCGGTCCCGCGATAGGCAAAGAGTTCTCGAAAGAGTCCATGTCGCTTTTCTTAGGGACGACTTTCCTCATCTCTTCTGCATCGTCAACATTGATCTGCGGCAGAAGCTCCGATGTCTATGGAAGAAGGCTAATCACAATCGCTGCCTGTTTGCTCTATACTTTGGGCAGTCTTACATGTGCGACAGTTACATCTATCCCTGGAATATTTATAGGAAGGGCAATAGCAGGGTTTGGGCTTGGTGGCCTCAGCGTAATGATTTCGGTCATTCTATCAGGTTCGTTACTGCAAAATGTCTGCCTTCTTCATTTAACTCATGTCACGAACGTATAGAAACTGTTCCTTTGAAGTCGAGAGCATTGTGGCATAGTATCGGAAAACTTATTGCCGGGGTGAGTCGTGCTGAAGTTCATGCGATTTTAAATGGTCTGATAGTGCATGCAGATCGCTATGTCAGCAGGGGGACCCATTGGTGGATGGGTAGCCGATCAGCTCACATGGAGGGCCGTGTTTTATGCCCAAATCCCTCTTGGAATAATTTCAGCGACTGCGGCAAGCTACGGCTTTCATGAAGGAGAAGCAATACTAAATCAGGTGCAACTGCCTAGTCGCACTTTGCTGCCTATATTTCCAGACGTCGTTGTATACATCCTTGTCACGATCAGCATGACGGCATTTTACCTCAGCCTCTCTGGAGCTTCCTCCACGCTTGGGTTATCAAGGACTGTCTGCCTTTCCCTTGGATGCATTGGACTACTAGCAACTGTCGGGCTTTGTTTTGCATACGCATTCACAGGGAAGCCCATAGTTCGTCTTCGTCATCTAAGATCGAGGAACATCACACCAACAATTTTGATTACATGCGTTTCATCGATGGTGCACCAGTCCATCCTATACAATATTCCACTTTTTGCGACTTCGATCAGTCAAGCTTCGGCTACTGTAGCTGGTGCATACATGACGCCTGTATCCGTGGCAGCCGTCCTTGCCACTCTTATAGCGGGACTACGCATATCAAGAAGTGGCAAATACAAACGTATGATGTTTCTTGGAGCATTTTTTACTACCATGGGGCCTGTAGCATTCGCGTCAATCAGCGTCTTTCCGCCCCAGGCTCCGTTCGACATGATATTGGAAGCGTTGAGCAGTTTCCCGTCGACTTTCGGATCACAGCTCCTCAGTGCAATCTCCATTGTCGTCATTCTTGCTTCAAGTGAGCCTAATGATATTGCTGAATTAACTAGTTATTACAGTTGTGAATGTAGTTCGTATCGTTTTGTATGGACTACGACTGATTTACGAAACTACTTACAGTGTCCAAATCCCTCGGAGGGGTGGTAGGGACTGCTTTGTCAGGATCTCTCCTGGAAGTATTCCTTTCTGCTTGCAGGGCACAGAAGTCACAAGTTGACGAGAATCTGAACGTGAGGTCTGACGTTTGACTCGTCACTTGTATGCTGATAGGATACCTTTTCAGATCGTGACGAATACAACTATTAAATCAGTGATTGAAGCTCGCGGTGAGCAAAGCAGTGCGGATTTGTATTGCTTGAGAAGCGGATTTGGTAGGATGTTTGCGGTCATCGCGGCCATCAGCGCGGTGAATGTTGTTCTACTATTTTTCGGAGTCAGCGAAATACCTCTTGTACACGAATAGCACGATAACCTTTATTCGGTTAAATGGTGCAAATATCATGACGAAATCCGGACCTCGTAAAAAATCAAGAAAACAAATAAGAAAAGAATGAATAAAAACGCAGCGACTCATCTCGCTAGCGGAGAATGGAAGAGTACGATTCCAGATATTTTGCTCACTTAACCAGAGCATCGACCCACAGATGCGTTTGGACATTTCCAGTAGCGCGCGTAATCTTCTACATTTGGCAGCGATGCATCGTACTTTTTCAATGCAGCAGGAGCACTTTCGGGCAGCAGGTCTTCGTATTTCTGTGATTGAGTAGACCGGGGTACGCTCTCTTTCTGCCCTGCAGTCTGACGAGAACGTCTGAGATGCAAATCTCTTACCCGATCCAATTCGCACCGGATTCAGGGTCCGGTCACAATGTTGCTATATTTACAAGGCAAGGGTCTATTTGCAAAAGAGTTGCCAATCGCAGTTTATTTGTTCGAACAAATGCCTTGCATTGACGATTCACACTATGAGACCTCCAGTACATAATACCAACCATCGGAATGCGTTTTGCATGTACCGGGTCTGAGATCTGTGTGCTGAAGCAGAAGCAGGCTGAACAACATAGTGGCATTAATACATTGAAGCCTTTCATTGAAGCATTAACTCACTGGGCTCGATGCCACCTGTCATCCAAAAAATGATATCATCGTTCTTGATATCACGACGATGGAGGTGCTCCACACCTGGAACGTCTCCTTGATTACAGCAACAATCTCGGCGTCCGTAATCAGACATGCAGTGACAACGTTCGTGAGCTAACCACATTCCATATACTCATACCACCGCAGTTCGTTCATCCGCAAGAAGTTGTCGATGTAGTTAACGATAATGGGATAACGACTCGAGCGTAAATTACGAGGATCACGTTGATAAGCAGATCCTTCTTGGGCGGCTCCGCAAGATCTATCTGCTTGATCGTGATACATATGACCCCGTAGACTTGATACAGGATTAACACGCCGCTCGAGGTACCTTGTCTAACGTGCATGAGGTTGCAGCGGGCTTCGTCGAGTCTGCGTACAGTCGTGTGCCTTGCCCTTTTCTTGTCGCCGATACAGGAAGTGCTGTAGTTCGGAGATGCCATCTTTGCGTGATGTACTCCACGCCTGTGCGTATCGAGGAAGAAAGGTAGAGGCAGTGGAGGACATGATGGTGTACGGGGAAAAGATAGCGAGAACTTGCTCGACAAGCAAAGTGGTTCGTAAACCCACTATAAACGGCTCGAACGAGTTAATGACAGTCGATCATAGCAGAATGCTTCATCAAAATGAAGTTCTAACAGGTCCGAGCAGAAGAACAAATTGTTTCCGGAAAAGGAACCATTAAACCACAGAACTAATAATAAACCGATAATCTCTATAAAGCACACTGTTCGAGCATTAGATACTGTATCATGGAGATCGGTTAGGAACAAGTAAAGGACGGGCTATGAGTAGTTGTTGTTGGCATCAGCCACATATGGGCTCCGACTAGATCTATGTACAGTACACAATAGAGGCTGGCTCCGACAGAGTCCGAGTCACGTCACAGATTATAAGTTACTGTCACGTGGTCGTGTCGATGTGTACTTGTATTGTACTGTAGTTTTTGTTTTCTGCCATGGTTCTCGTCCTAACCTCGACTCCGACTCGGAGATGTGACACTCCAGACTCGGGAGTCTGAGCAACGGGCACAAACATATGCAACTCGAGTCTGTCATACTCTCACTCTGTTGAAGATATGGCATTCTTCTCAACTGTGCGACTTGACTTTTGTTCTTGAGTCCTTTGACTCCTTTCTCCGTAAATGGCTCTTTGTCGATCACGTGTAGATTTCTTTTTCTTTTTCTTGCTCTTCACCTATTATGTCATGCTGCGGCTGACACAACCTATATCAACATCTACTGCGCATGCCACTCACCTCAGTCGTCTACTATTACTACGACTGAGGTGAGGACCCTTCTCTTATATCATTCCTTTCATAGAATTCACTATATTGTCATGTAGAATTACAAAAGGTGAATACACAGAGTCGTCTACTATTACTACGACTGAGAATTACAAAACACTCAATGGCAGGGCGAGAGTAGTCGTGAGTCAAGTTCCACCTTGTACGTTCAAACGCTCTTCAATCCCTTTTTCTCAGCTTGAAGCTGATGCTGTACTTAGTAATCAGACATATTCGTACGTACGTGCGGAAGTGTATATTTCGCGCCTTTTTTTCACCTCAAGCGACCACGCAAATACAGTTAACATCACTCAGTACTCGGAATAAGGCTCGTCATGGTTCCGCATGTATGGGAGAGAGCCTCATAGAGAGTTGAATTTGACTGATTGACTGCGTATTCGTGCCATCGGCGTACATTGTTGTAAATCTTCATAATACGGTACTCGATAAGGAAATGCGTATATCGCTATAGGGTTGACTTGCAGAGCGCTTTCGGCTTTTATGGAGGATTTCTGATTACTGCCATGGAAAACACGTAAGTAGTTACATTCTGCTTGGCGCGAAAAAATGTATATATTCGATTTATAGGTTTTTCGGCAAATATCGCAGTCGTCGCCTTATACATAAGAACGATTCCCGAATCTCAACCTGCAGCAAAGTGGATACTGAGCATTCATGACGTCTGCCTGAATCGAAAAGGATCTTTCAAGACTGAACTGCCCCTCTCGTGTACGCCAATCTTTCCAGCTTATGCACTGTAAATGAGACATCAGCTAATAACGAAGCCGCGAGAATCAACATTTGTACCTAGTATCGTAGTCGCAGTTCGGCTCTGCTACGATGCTCGGCCAGAACATCTTGTTTCCAGACAGCCTTTGAATGTGCGAGAACTTCCATCCGGATGCCTCAATTATATCGATGAAGCCTTGAATAGTCCTTTCTCCTGCATTGAGATTGGTTGTCACCTTCGATACGACGATTAGTCCATGATATCTACATTCATCACAGGAAGTGCTTACGACAATGTCAATTGCATAGGACAACATATTAGCCCCGCCCAAGTTGGGAAGCAACGGTGCAGGCGGAGACTTTGCTGGCGCTGTAATAGCCTCTCTAACAGGTACACCTTCCGATTCGCAAGCATAGTCCATTATACTTTCCACAATAACGAGTTTCGTCTTTCCTGGAATAGCAGCCTTGCGTAGATTCTTGAGAATTTTTATGGCGTATTTGTCGGGCCAGTCATGCAGAATCCATCGTAGAAGGAATACATCTGGAGGCCCCGGAAGCGTGGGCTGATCCTTGAAGAAGTCGGTGGCTTTAGCGAGAAGTCAACAAGAGTCAACATGCGGTATCATGCAAGCAAGATATGGCATCTTACCAATGAAATGGACTTTCCCGCCAGTGACGTGAGAGGAGAGGTGCTGCTTCCAATGCTGTTGAGGAGATCAATATCCTGCCCGTGGCTTCAGATGCGTGCTTCTTACATTCTTTGCCTGCTCTATCACAGATGGTCTATCCTCCAGAACAACCTGTATATTTGGGAATTTCTTTACGACCTCCAACGGAACATGACCAGTGCCACTCCCAACGTCAACGAGGATCCCGTTTTGAACCTCGTCCCAACTGTAGCCTTGGAGGAGTCGTAAGTACGAAAGAAATCGTCGCGCTGTCGTCAATAGCTCACCTGCTAGGATTGCCTCCGGATGCATACTGTTCGCTCCAGACATGACTAGATTGAATCTGTCTCCTCGATAGCGGTTCTCCGGCAGTTCATAGTATTCCCATAGAGGCAAGGTTGTGTTCAGGGCCCTCTGGGCACCACTGTCTGTTACCTCCTCGGAGAAAGCTGTCTTCGGATCTAACATAACGTCCTTGAAGGCCGCTGCTGCCAGCATGACTTCGTCCGCTCTACTTCATTTTCAAGATGCGAATTTTCTCTCGTAAGTAAATTTACTTACCCGTATCCAGCAATCGCAGCGAATCCTGACGTATTCATGTGTTTTGATGGAGAGCTACGCAGTATTAGTTCCCGAGGATTGACAGCAGGGCGTGAGTCACCTACCAGCACTCCTTTGGATCCTTTCCTGTATCGAGCAATGAAGATAAGAGGTTGTGAGCGAACGTCTTCTCTTTTACCTCGCGGAAATAATGATTTGTTGCCAGGAACCTAAGTACACGTTCTATTTATTCAAGTTTTCATCTAAGTGATGAGTCTCGGGTGGCAGATGAACGTGCTCACCAAGTTTCTTGGGATCAACTCCGCTCTTTTTTGCGATGTCTTCAACCTGCATTCCCTAGCGGCGATGGCGTGTCAATGACATGCTACATCTTTCAGATTCCTCTCACCTTGGGTCCGGCACTTCTGATAATTTCTGCCACATTGGTCGCTTCTGCGATTCCAAGGCAGACAGGCAATGTGAACTACGAATGTCTTTACTGATATGTCAATCAAATTGTAAGTCTCCGCGCTTACCCTGAAAGCGGAATTCCACAAATTGACAACAGGTGGCTGTAGGGTTGCGACGAGTTGCAGAGCAGCAGCAACCGCGACGCTAATTTGTTCCGCGACAGCCGGGTGGTTGCGAATGCCATCAGGAGTGAATTCAGAAGGATGTATAGGATCACTCAGAGAAGGAAAGTGCTTCTCGTTGCTCTCGCAGATGTTTAGCACTTTTGTTACAGAAGTTGAGATGATGTCTCGAAGGGCTTCAAGTTCGCTGGCCATGTCGTCTGTAGTGTCGTCTGCACTGGATGAAAACCTTGAGACAGAGCCTTCATTTTATACCTCACCGCTAACTCATGAGCAAACTCTGGCTAACTAACTATGAAAGCATCAATCTATGTGCCTGTCAGATTGATTCTTTTGGGGCTCATCCAGAATGTTCGCAAGCAAATGAACTGCGTTCATGTGAAAGTCTGAGATTTTTGAATGCCGAGGTTTCTGGGAAGATCAAGGCTGAACTCTTCATCTCTTCTAGGCGCACGTATACAGAACACAATTATCAGTAGAACGGAGCACTTAGAAGATACTGATGGACGTATGAAAAAGAAAGCGAAAGATCCGAGGATCCGGGAAGCCGCTTCTCAGGCCCCGCGCGACAGATACGGGCCTTCAAGCAATGATTTACTACAAATAGAGCTTCTTCAACATATTCATCAGGCTAATGTTCTGGTATTTCTGTTCCGATCAAAAAGTACTATTATTGATATAGCGGCTATCCTCTCTATTTTGATTGCATTGCGTCTAACATATAAGTTTTTTTCGTCGTTTGAGTAAAGTATAATAAATTCTCCCTGTATTGAATTTGTACGTCAGATTATTCCTGAACCCTCGAGATAGGAAGTATCATCGTACCTAGCCATTATCAGACGCACCACGGTAGCAATGAGCTGCAATCTGTCTTGAAACAAAGACGGCGTGGAAGTTTTTTTCGGGTTCATGTCTTCTAACCGACGTTTTATTGACTGATCGGCGAACTGGTGGTCTAATCATGAGCCACTAATGTACACTACTTCCTCTTAGCTGCGTTTCAAAATCGAATCTCAGGACATATGTTTTGGGAACCGCTCCTGATGAAATCAACGATATGATCGGGGAAGTGACACTGTATCTATGAGTTTATATTGGATGAGATGGGACATACTCGACTTGACCTTGGGACCGGGGTATTGTAATTGAAAGAAGTTCTCGGTGAATTGATTTTTTCAGATATCAGATGTATGGTAAGAATTCAACCAGAATCAGGGACAACTCCAGGTGAACATCTGAGTCTGAAGCGTAAGCACCGAAACCTTCCGAGTTGCTGGCAGTGTACATTTTTGCTGTCTTCACCTGAGACCACAATATCAGATAGTGATGCTCAGGGAAAATTTAGGAGCAGTATAAGTCTGCATAATGCGCTTATGTGGGCTATCGAAATCTGTGAAGTATCAGCTTCTATTTCCTTTCAGTCTCTACCCGATTTTGCAACACCCCGATATCTCCGTTCGCTGTTCAGTCAGCAGACGGCTCAGTTAATCTATTTGCAACTATCTCTACAAGTTTCAGACGATGATATTAAGTAATGGCGGTGTTCGGTCCCATTTAGAATCCTTGCGAGAAATGCAGGTGGAATGCCGATGTGCAGAGGTATCAAAAGAAGATATTACCGCCTCTCCTTCAAATTTTAAGTTCGTCGGCCACTTTAATCGGGCATCTGTAGAGTGTACGCCATATTGCGCCGGTGAAGGAAGATGTACCAAATCTAGGACAGTTGAACACTCCTTTGACGTACTCCACAGATCTCAAAGCAATCAGGCACTGGCACAAATGTTCGGCCACTCAGCCATCAGCCTGCGGTAGCATGTTCATCAAGGAACATCATGCTTGTGTGAGATACTGGTCTACTAGCCACCGATCATCGCACTTTGCATTTAGCGGAGTCTCTTACTCAGACAATAATCTATTTCAAACGACAAGGAAGACACATAAAACTGTAGTTTATATAGGATAAGCATATCTTCCTTTATACGACATCAATACTCATCAACATGACCAGTAGTAACGCTCCTGAAGCTTTGTTGTCTACTTTGACAACTATTGGAGGGCAGATGTATGTTCAAAATTCTCTCGTCTACGTAGCGATCATTCACCGAAATCAATAGACTAGCCACCAAAGTCTGTATCATGTGGCATAAGACGATGATTTATACTCATACTTATGTCTAGTTCGCATTCATATCGTTCTATGCATTATATCTCTACGATTATTGTTTGACGTTATCGGATGAGGTCAGTACACATATCTCCCTCCCCCCCCGCCCCCGCCCTTTTGCTGACTCTACTTTTCTTGAAGGTCGAGTATATCTGGAAACGAAAATTTACCTTCGGTACAGTGTTTCATACTATGCTTGTCGCAGGTTCTCAACGACGAACCAAAGTGACATTCCTGTTCTGCATGGTAAGTCCCAGCACTTTCCTCACTTTGAGTTCGAAGAAAACTTATCTAGCCTGAAGAATCGTTACTACGCTATGGCAGTATTCACAGTTGTCTTGAGCGGTGAGACAGACATATGAACGGCCCATTTGATGCTCGAGGCTAATGAACGAATGCGCTCTACACACAGGATTCTTTTCGCCGTTATACACTCCACAGGTGAGACGCAAATGTACCTTACCAAATTCTCAATTATTAACTGTAGTCGTTACAGATGTATGCCATCCTGTATCTATTTTTCCAGACCTTACTCTGAAGATTGCTAGATGCAAACACTATAGCTCCTTCTTACCGCTAGCTGTCGGGCTCCCAATGGTAATCCTTCCCGGAATAGTGATGGGGCTAAGGTCAGTCAATGTATAGGGCGCTGTCCAATACGAATGTCTCAATTCCTTCTACGATATCGCCAGGGTTTCGGCTTTATACTCTCAAGGAAAGATTGTCACTGGCTGCGTATTTCTTTTCCTATCCGCGGAGACGGGGGTGGCGTTATGGATCTACACTCGTCCAGGCAATGGTCGTAAGTGATTGCATTACAAAAGGTCGAATCTTTGGCTGAGGAATGTTATAGCCCTTCAGTTTCCTGACGTAGTCCACGGTGACGCATTTCAAAGTGCGTAGTGAAAATAAATTTGATCAGTAAATATGTCTGAGTCTGTATCGTCACCAGTCTGTATCCAAGAGGTGGCCCTGTGAGCATGTCACGACAAACTGATGCGAATGTAGACTTACCAAATCTACTCTTCGAATTTAGTGGACATATCCAAGCAGCGGCATTCCAGTTTATGGAAACTGCGTATGATACGATTATATTCATAATGATCATTCACAAGACGATCCAGACATTACGGAGTGGCCGGAAATCAATTCTTGCAGTAGTTGGGGCTCATGGAGTTCTATATTTTTTGTGCGTTATCATTCTCTCTTATTTTATGACGGCGGGCATGTTTTTTACGCACTAAAAGTGTCGTATTCACTTGCAACTTCATATGGGCCATGTTTATCATTTTTCAACCGGTCAGTCGATTTCGTATCGAGCCTTCTATATGAGTTATGCTCAGGGCATTGATTTCCAGGACGGACTGAAGTACTCGGCGGCATTGTGAGCTTTAACGTTATTTATAACAAAATCATATTAACGGGACCTTGCGTGTCTAGGCCGACAACCATGTATGCTTTCAAGCTTTCAACCTCGATGAGATATTCTGACGTTTCAGCGTACAGAATGGGTTGCGTTGTTGTCAACCGAATCACGCTGGACCTGCGAGCTTCATCGTCGACGAAAGGCTGGTTTGAGTCGGTGCATTGCACACCAGCCGGTGATTCATCTATACCACTTCGACCGCAAGACAACCGGAATGCTCCGATTGATGAGACCTCTTTGGGCTGCGATGACATCGAAATGTCAAGGATGGGACTGTATAATGTAACATGAAGATGACTTTGGGTATGTGAGTGAAGAATGTTGCCTCTTGATATGGGTGGAGAAACAAGGAGGTTGATCACTCAAACACCGCGAAAGAGGAGACTATGGTAGCTGTAATAAATTGCAATCATTTTGTGTTGTAAGGACAAGCGGCGTTGATGTAGTCTTTGAAACAGAAACGTCATAATCGCTGGCTCTTTCTGTATGGTTTTCAGGGGAAAATGCGTTACCTGACTATCGTATATCCGCTAAAAATGATGTTGAATGTATACGTATCCAATATGCGCCTTCAGCATATCCGCGCATATGTAGAACGTGCTGAGTACAAACAACATCCAAGTCGCGGACTTTTCGAGACAAGGTGAGAAATCGGCAGCAGGAGCGTCGCTTATCAAGAATCTGTGTACCATGAGCATGATGTCAAGGGACGTTTTCTGGCACTTACTGCCTGCCTCCAGATTATCTAACGCGTCATCTGAGGTACAAATGGATCTCCGTACGCTCCTCGTTGCCCACAGCAAATTCATTTGGATATTCCCGATAAACTAGTTGCAAGACCAGATAACTGTACCAGTCGTGGAGCACCTGCTCTACAGGTTCTCCAAAAATGTCCCTGGCCAAGAAATGCATGCGACGCAAGGCGATTTATGAAAAAGAATAAATACGAAGTTAATGTTGGTATGGTTCGCAGAAGAGCCATACCGAGTACCTACTTCAACGCCATTGAGGTGAAGGCACACGGCACTCGGGTCTCAAAAGCGACGACGGGATTGATCTCCCGTCGACGAGGGCCCAATCACACCTTCACAGCCATGGAGATAAACACTTTGCACTTTGAGAGACGGCTCGGACTTCGGCGAACTCGGAATCCGGCGCAAGTGCACGTGCCCTGTTCCGGTCGCCACCCAGACGACCGTACGTACAAGTTCGCCACAAGCCCTCACGTCCTTATTTCTTCATCAGAATGGCTAACGTTAACATTTGAACTGTAGACTCACGCAACTACCCACCACTATGAGTGTAATGTGGTCGACAGCACTTCCGCAAAAGTCCACTTGGCCGACAAGTTCGATTCTCTTCGGTATCTAGCATTCCGTAGAAGATATCCTATCCTGTATCGCACATGGATACATTGGTTCTCGCTCCCATTCCGCTGGACGTAGCCACCTTCCCTGGTCTTTCTTTCGTCTCGCTTGAGAGGTGGTCTTCAGCATGTTCTATTCCACTCGTGAGTACATTCACGCACCCTAGTCCCGCAACTGCCGCAAAGCCTGGCGTGTTTGCGTGCTTTGACGTGCTGCTACAGAGGACCACCTCAGTCGAATGCGCCATCACCAGATATGTACCACCTACAAGCAGTCCTTCAGGCCCTTTCCAGTATCGAGTAACGAAGACAAGAGGTTATGAGCGAAAGTCTTCTCCTTGGCCTCACGAAAATAATGATTCGTCGCTAGGAACCTAAGTACACGTTCTACTTGCTGTCTCAGAAAGGAATGAGTCTCAGGTAGTTGACGAAGATGTACTCACCTAGTTTCTTGGGATCGACGCCACTTTTTGCCGCGATGTCATCAACATGCTCTCCCTAGCAGCGATGGTGGTTCAGCAACATACTGGACTTGGCGAGTTCTTCATACCTTGGGTCCAGTGATCCTTATAATCTCGGCGACATTAGCTGCTTCTGCTATGCCGAGACAGACGGGCAATGTAAAATAGATTGAATTGTCGGTGGGATGCAAATTACGGCACGTACCCTGAAAGAAGAATTCCATCGGCTTACAAGAGGGTTCTGTAGAGTCGCAACGAGTTGCGTTGCAGCTGCGATCGCCACAGTAATGTGTTCTGAAACCGCCGGATACCTGCGAATACCCTCAGGAGAAAACTCGGATGGATGGACAGGCTCGTTCAGGGAGGGAAAGTCTTTGTTGGTGCGTTCACAGATGTCAAGTATTTCGCTGACAGAAGACGAAACAAGGTCTCGTAGAGCTTCAAGTTCGTTTTGCCATAGTACAAGCTATGGTTCGTTTCACTGAAAGGACCGATGGAACTGGACTGACGTTATATCTTTCGAACGCTCATTGTCTGACTTGCCGCAAACGAAGCGCCCATGTTCCTGTCTGATTGATTCATATCCATTCAACTTCATTCCACGCAAAGCACTTGTGATAGAGTGAAACCTCAAAGTGGTGAACTTCTTAATGTATCAAAATGTTGAAGCCTCGTTTTGTCAAGGTCTGAGACTTTATATCTCTCGCTATCCAGAAAAATGCTGCCGTTTGACCCAGATTGCGACAGTTGCAATCGCACTGTTCCTCCTGAGCAGTATTTCTTTCATGTAATAACATGTACTAGCGTGGTGCCTGCAATGTAGCTTGAAGGTACAACCGGTTCGTCCCCGATCACTCACTCGCTGCCCACGGAAATGACTATTCTACTTATAATTCGGTGCCGGACGCCGTCAGATGTCCCGAAAGATATCCTGAGATTTTTTGGCTGTAGGACGTCATGTAATGATGAAGCATGATCTGAATCTAGTGCAGCCAGATATACAGCCAGACGAGATCGAGTGGCGAACAGTCCTTTCCATGTTGAGGATTTGCTGAGCTCTTCTTGTTTTCAGGATATACATTACATCGTCTGACAGAGATTGAAGAAGTGATCTCAGCTTTCGAGCCCATAATGCTTATCCGTCGCAACAGGGTAAGGCGCCGAGACAAATAGGAACACCACGTTCTTATGTATCTCATCTCTCTACTTCATAGCTTTTGCGAGCTTACTCCTCGGTCGACAAGCGCCGTTCTAGAATGCCCTATCCCCACTATTTCCAATTATCCGAGTAAACTAAAGCCTTGGGATGAAGGCGGCATAAATTCGTTATGATCGTGGCATTCCAGTAGGAGTCTATGCGAGCTTGAGGGAAATGCTATCAGTTATTGAATCTGCTGTACGGTATCCACCAATTTCAGGGAGAGAACTTGGAATTGATGCGAACTGGTTATCGTGCGCAAGGACTACCACTTGGGTCACAATTTGCGTAGCGCACTTCAGCTCTCTATTCACTACTGAGACCGGTCAACGTCGGCGACACTTTCAGCTTCCGTACTTGACGGTAGGACTCCGCGCGTATAATTTTA
This sequence comes from Sanghuangporus weigelae, assembly GCA_033182465.1. Classification (NCBI taxonomy): domain Eukaryota; kingdom Fungi; phylum Basidiomycota; class Agaricomycetes; order Hymenochaetales; family Hymenochaetaceae; genus Sanghuangporus; species Sanghuangporus weigelae. The sequence goes on along the minus strand of CP137319.1, from coordinate 2,776,916 downwards.
GGCATATACGCATACGCTCGTATAAAATACGAGCGTATATTTGATTTTGAACTGAGATACGGATACGCGCGTATATATACGGCGTATACGGCATATACGGGTCCACACCAACAACATAACATTCTGACCATTGCACGTCATGTTTGTGCCTAGAAAATACTTTCATTGTGTTCCTTAAGGTGAGACACCTAATACAAATACTAATTTTTGTGCACAAATGACGAGGTTCCCAGAATTCTGTCAGATAAGGGAGTATGAAATTACGTAATTTTTGCATTATAAGCGAGACAACTCTAAATATTATGCTGGACGTCGTACTAGAGACCGTGACCACACACCCAACAGTAAGATTTCGGTGAGTTATGTCTTATTTCGAAGCAAAGGGGCAAATTTCTCATTCGAGTGCGAGATTTTTTTTTCTTACTGTTTTCAGGCCCCAAAATATACGCACGTATACGCCGTATACGCCAAAATTTCCAAAATATTATACGCATACGGGCGTATAATCCAGTTGCTTGAGCTGATACGCATACGCGCGTATAGCGTATACGCCGTATCGTATACGCTATATACGATACGCTGCGGAGCCCTACTTGACGGATGTCAGTGATTTCGTGTGGAGCTGACTCACTTTCAGGGAAGGATGTCTGAGAGGCCAGATGCGAATTTCTTGAGCGTCTCAACGATATCAAAGGTTTTTGCTCTTAGTATTCTCTCGTTTTGCGATGCAGCTCTTCAGTTGAAAGCCAGTATAAAGGAACTTATTCAATCGAGAGGCTATTTCTACTCGATTTTAACGCACTTCAGTGCTGTCTGCAAATAAATCATTATCAACTGAGACCGGAGTCGCTCTATGGCCTTGCGTGTACAAAGACAGAGCACTCGAGTCTCGAATAATGGCATGGCTCATGATCGATCTCTCGATTTTTCTTCAAACTGTCTATGGCATGCCTGTCTATCCATCCATCATCAATATACCATGCACAGAAGATAATATAGTGAATATGTTTCGTCAACCATGACATACGATCTATATACCCAAGTGGCAGCATTCCAATTTATGCTGACAGAGTTTGATATGATTATGTTCGTAGTGCCATTCGTGACACAATGCAGGCCTCGCAGAGTGGTTTCATCTCAGGCACCCCTATTAACTTTTCTGCGTCATAAGGACAATGTTCTCATTTCAGCTCAGAACCCGTCTGTTTATTCCATGTTAGGACTGGCTCGGCTTGTGACGAGTTCCGTTGCTAGGATGGCGCTATTCAACGGCTACGCGCGAGGTTTCCAGAAGAATATAATATGACAAGCCATGTGGATCCGACCGTCTAACATCAATCTCAATATGCTGCTGTGCTTGGTCGCCTTATTGTTGAATCACGCTGTATTTGTGGATTTTTTTATCACTGGCCAAGGCCATCTTGCGTTGATGCACCTGATTCATGTAAGTATCGGTGGTTAGGGGCTATTTTTTAGAGGTAAGGTGGAATCTGGTGGAATGTGCCGATAGATCGAACTTCCATAATTTAGCGAAGTCTTGGTTAGGCGACGGCATCGGATGCGATGAATATGTCGATCTTCGACCTCTTCAGAGTGTTGGCTGTGTGAGGCGGGTTTCTCGACGCGCAACATTAAGCGAAGGAAATGGAGAGAGCAGTAAACAGATGAGATTCCGATCCATGTCTTGAGAAGATTACATACATGTTTTCACGCAATGCAAAGCCCGAGCACTTACGGCATAACGGCAAAGAAAATGATTTTGGGCTTGTTTGACTGCAACCGCAAATAAGTAAACCCTTGCCTTCAAGTTGTGTTGTGGCCTTGGCGGCAACAAAAACCCGGATCTTGTCTTTATGTAAGAAAACTCCAATTTCGGCCTTCGCGGCATGTTACATAAGTAAGACTTACCAAAGTAGTAAGTAAGAACTTTCCCGTGACCTCGAACGCAAAGAAATTTCGATTTTCATTTGACTGTGGCGACTCGCACTCGACGATGTCTCAATCCTGAGTCGACGAGCCTATGCCCTTATGTCTTCCAAGAGCCTTCGAGATCTTCGGAGGCACCTTTTTTTTCATGCTCTGTCGGACTTCGTTCGGTGTCGTACTTGCGTGCCTCGGGAGACGTCCATATGCTCTGTCGTGACGTTTCGGCGAGGGATGTCTTGTATATCGTACCATGCTCCTAAATCAACCTGTAACAGTAGCTATTCTCGTTCCTTGACTGGTCCTCGGGTCTCGACACCGAAAAGAAGTTCGAAGACGGTCCCGGAGATAGAAGGCAAAGTAAAGGTGCAGTAAAGGTAAGAGGTGTTTTCTTATGTTTTGAGTTTTCGGTCCCTGACTGGTCTTGGCTGCAGCGGTCACTCGTTTCCGCGGTCATGCGGATGGCGCCAGGCGGGTTGAAATTCTGAATATTCTTTCAACAGAAAAATATGCAGGGCTTCCCCGACCACATGGAGCATGCGGGGAAAATAGTGTTCTCAATACTGTCTCATTTCAATCATGTGCTCTCCGTCCAGCGTGCATTAACACAAGCGAGCGCTGGAGCTTAATTTTGTTTTTTTGTCCTCCCGCCTGTAACCGTATCTCCATCAACTCTTTCTCCAGGCACATACTCAAAACCATTCATGTGGACAGAGGCGAATGTGCTCGTGACCTAGACATCTACCCCGGTAAACACCAAATCTGTGCCAGGCATCATATCGACTTCGTACCGTTCCGGTCCGCTTACTCCAATTCAGTCGTTGGATGCATCAAATTCATAGAAAACTTCGGTCGAGGGTATTGTCGGATATCCAGAATGGTACTTAATGCACTGGCGCTCGAGAAGCCAAGGTCTCTTTTGTTGATCCTTGGCCACGTCTTTTGCGCACCCCACCAGTGGTAAGCGATTCGTGCCGACTAGGCTCGAACAATAATCACAATGTCCAAGCGAACTGTAAGTTTCTTATTCCATCGTTGTCAATCCAAGTCCTAACTCTGTTCACAACGCCAGTACAGCAAGAGAATTGCATCGAACTCGGTATGGTTTATCAAGGTATTGATCTAGGTATTACGCTCTTAATATGTTGCTGTTAGTTCGTCGTCAGTTCATTCGCATGTATCGGTGGTGGACTCTTTGGTCTGGACATTTCGTCCATGTCCGGTGTGCTGACGGTGAGTCTGATGCCCTTCAGTCATTGATGCTATAGTCATCGAGGTTTTTGGAACAGAATGATGCATATCTGCGCGTTTTCAAGCACGTAAGTAGTACTCTACCCGGATTTCGTAGTGCAGTTGAGAACAGAGTTTGATCCTCAGCCGGGCTCTGACGCTCAAGGCGCCATGGTCGCGTCCATGCCTGCTGGTTCCTTCGTTGGTGCGCTCATGGTCACAAAGCTTGCCGACCTTGTTGGTCGCAAATTGACGATCATGCTTTCTGGCATTCTCTGGGTTATCGGCAGTATTTTACAGTGTGCCGCTCAGGTAAGGCAATCGATTGATGCGTTAAGTCATGACTGATGTTGGCGCTCTACTTAGAACCGAGGCATGCTTGTTGTGGGCCGTATCATCTCTGGGATATCTATTGGTTTTGCCTCTGCGACTGTTCCTCTATACCAGGCAGAAATCACGCAGCCCCATTTGCGTGGTCGTATGGTATCTTTGCAGCAATGGGCAATCACATGGGGTATCCTTCTTCAATACTTCATTCAGTTCGGATGCTCGTACATTAATGGCGTCGCATCTTTCCGTATTCCTTGGGGCCTTCAGATGATACCTGGTATTCTTTTGGCGATTGGAATGATGTGGTTCCCTGAAAGTCCTCGTTGGCTTATTGACCACGGTCGCGAAGAGGAGGCTCTGGATGTCCTTGCTGATTTGCACGCGCATGGCAACAAGGTCGACTCCCTTGTTCAGTTGGAATACGAGGAGATTAGGCAGCAGGTATATTTCGAAAAGCAAGAAGGCGCTAAAAGCTATCTCGATCTCGTTAAGCCTGGTATCATGCGTCGCGTGATGCTGGGAACGAGCTTGCAGATGTGGAGGTAAGACTCTTCCTTGAGGAACTTCCCCGATTCGAAGGCGTATTCTGACCCTGCGACATTGAACAGTCAACTTACTGGTATGAACATCATGATGTACTATATCGTTTATGTTTTCCGCGGCGCCGGTTTGAGTGGCAAGCGCGGCAATCTGATCGCTAGCTCCATTCAATATGTTCTTAACGTTTTGTTCACCAGTACGCGTCCCATTTAATTAGCATGTTTCTTAACTGACGTACTTCACAGTTCCCGCTATCATATACATTGATAAATGGGGACGCCGACCCATGCTTCTTGCTGGCACGGCGTTCATGGGCTTCTTCCTCTTCCTTGTCGGTGGGCTCCAAGGCAGATATGGTGAATGGGGAATGGACGGCAATGACAGAATCTGGGTGATTGATGACAACGACTCTGCCACGTACGGGATTATCGTTTGTTCTTACCTCTTTGTCTGCTCGTTTGCCATCACGATGGGACCTGTTAGCTGGACGTATCCGGCGGAAATTTTCCCGATGAAAGTTCGAGCAAAGGCCGTCAGTCTGAGCACGAGCGCGAACTGGGTCTTCAACTTTGCGCTGGCATGGGCCGTACCTCCGGGGCTCGCGAACATTGCCTATAAGACGTACTTCATTTTCGGCGTAAGTGATAATCTACTTCGGTTGTCTGCCTCTCACGAATGCTGAATGGCTGCGATAGACATTCAACTTTGCCTGCTTCATCCATGTGCTATTCATGTATCCGGAAACGAAGGGACGCACTCTCGAGGACATCGAGGAAGTGTTCGGCCAGGGTCATATGTTCACTGCTTGGAAGATTAAATCTCATGTCGGTCTCAGGACGCTGGAGGATGTCAAACACCAGGCGAAGAGTGCGGACCTGACCGACGAGAAGGCAAGTGACGCCTAGAGGGACAGAGGGCACTTCCCTTCGGATTAGATGCAGTGTTGACGTTCGGGACACTATACACTCTTCTCATTCGATTTTGACTCCCACTATGTTGTACTACTTATGGTCCTTTTTGGAATCGAATTAGCCCTGCTTGTTTGTTTGGAACGGATGATGTGGTGCCCTGAACGAGGACTTATCCGGCTGGACTTGAGTTCATGAGGACCAGTGGAAGGCCAAGACAGAGGAATGACGCCAAACTTTCGCTGCTGGTTCAACTGGGTCGAGGCTGACAATTTAAAAGAATCGGTGGAGTGAAACGACAATAAAATTTCATTGCGCAATGGACTACCTCATTACCCAGGGGTCAGAGCAGGCTATCGACTCCAACTCAACATCACGAAAAATCTACAATTACAACCTCGTCTGTGTGATCTACCCCGCTAACCGAGGGGGAGACGCGAACAACGACAAGACGGCCCATCCCATCGTCAAAGTGTATAAGCGGGGGCCTTGTTTCCATCCCATTGCTATAAGGAGAGCCTCCTCTGTCCTCTCCAATACTGCTATTTGTATACAGCTCAGCGGCACGGGTCCACGAGGAAGGATCTACGGTCTTTATGGCCGTAGTTGATAGTTCTCCGGTAAAGGCATTATAGGACGGTAGCACGACATCGGCAGTCAGGCAACGAGACAGAGAACCATCCGCGAGGGCAAGACTTCCGTTTCCGCTCGCTCCGAGCGCGAGGCCAACGACTGTGTTTCCTTCTTTCACATCATAAGCATCCATCGGTTGGAACACGGACATAGCATAGGGTGTCGCGCGAGAGTCGGAAGGATACTTCTGACCCGTCACAACGTGCGGGTGACTGACTTGGAGACATGTCTGTACGATTAGAAGTCGAAGCGATCAGTGCTGATTGAATGGTTCGATAGGTGTGGCCGCGGGAGCGTGCGATCATTGTAAGCGGAGGAGCCCATTCGTGCCAGCATCGGTCATATTCTTCCCGCTCTCCAGTGTGCCTTGCGCCTCACTGTCGCAGTAAGAAAACGCGACAGGGGCTTCTACAGGTTCACTAAGTGCGAAGGCAATTTCAGGCATCATCACGAGCCGGACACGCTCTGAATCCGAAATTGAATCGGGCAGAGGCTGAAATGGAAAAGGTAGGTTGGGATCGGAGATGCCTAAAAGCGGCCTGCGATGTTTGTGGATCCGTGCTTGGCAATGAGACAACTGTGGAAGCGAGTAGAGTTCTGCCAAACGACAAGAGCTTGATTCACGTGCGCGTGGACATGCATCGTGACATATGCACCGAGTTGGGAATCGGGATACTCCCAAAGTGTGGTCTTCTCTGGCGCCTTCATATCGATGACTTCGATACCAGCATAGATGTAATTTGGATCATCTTTTGTCGCTTCTGTCGAGGTCGGTGTCGGGACATACGACGCGAAGAACAACAGAGTGTCGTATACGAATAATAGTTCGCCGATCTTTCCTCTGGCAAAATGCTGAGGTCCGAATTCCTCAGACATCGGAGGTATCGGGGAAACTGGAGTAGGTAGCACGTCGGGAAGAAACACCGGTCGTGAGCAGAAGGATACCGAGGGTACAAACATGCGGCTGTTGCCTTTGCTAGACGATGCGGGGTGCAAGTAGTCCACTCGAAGAGTCAGATGTTCGCAATAGCGGCTCTGGTTGTCCATCGAGCTCCATGAAGGCGTGATAGCGTCGCAGATTACAAGACTCCATATCACGGAATATTGCAAGTGGTCTCGGACGCAGGTATCACTGCAGACTGTAACAGAGGTCACTGTTCGCTTAAAGCTGTACTCGCCGATGCACAACGCTTCACTTCGAATCCGGTTCTTCGTGAGAGCATCTTCGTAGAATTGAGCGAAATTGGGTCCGAGAGAACCAGAACGAGAACATTCTAGATACAATCTCACGGAGAACACACTTGTGCTTCTCGCAGTTGCGACAGACGCACAACCGCGCCATGACCTCAGTCGGTCCCACTTCAGTCGACGACCTCGGTAATCGACGATAATGCCACAGTGATTGAACACGGAAATGGCCATTTCAAGATAACATATCGACGGTGTTCTTAGGAAACCTCTCGGTCATTCATTTGAAACCGTGTCCTTGCCCGGGTTGAGTTGGCCGTCGGTCTAGAATGGTTGGGCGAACAGACCAGTCTCTTTGAAGATAAAAGGCCGAGGTGAAATTCACCAATGCCTCCCAGAGTCGACTCGAGTTTCTTACCTCTGTCGCAATATCTTAAAGCACGAGCCTTTCGTTTTCGAACATGCCCGGACTCACGTTCCCTCCTTTCCCCGACAATATCCCTACACATCCCCTTCTCGTCGTCGATTACGAGCTCATCAAAGCCAGCGACACAGACGAAATTGCCAAACTTTGGAAGGCAGCCACAGAGTTGGGCTTCTGGTAGTATGTCATTTTCTTTCCACATATAGTTAGACAAATTCTCACGTACTTGTTAGCCTGAAGAACTATGGCGCAGAACGATAGGTTGATGAAATGTTTGAAATGGGTGAAGAAACAATGAAGCTTCCCTTGGAGGAGAAAATGAAATTCGAACAAGGAGATAACGGACGGTCGTTTGGGTAATCGATATTTCATTTTCCTTAATAAGAATATAAGAATATCGGATTTACTCATCTACTGCTCAGATACAAGGCGGCAGGTGCGAATGCAACGGATGAATATGGGAACCTTGACACGGTGGAGTTCATCAATGTTTCTAAGAACGACGCATTGGCCTTTCCGAAGGTGGTCCATCGTACATATCCATCTACTGTCAACGACCGAATGGAATCAACAATCAAGCCATTCATAATGAAGGCCCTTGAAGTCAACACAACTATTCTCACTGTCTTCGAGAAGAAGCTGGGTCTCCCCGCCGGAGCTTTGCCTGAAGCTTCACAAGCACGAAGACCCGAGCGGCTGTGAAGCACGATGCATCAGAAACCCTCCGAAGAGCACTTCTGATATCTATGCGTCAGCTAATCCGAAGGTAGCCATAGGTGCCCATACCGACTTCGGATCGCTGTCCTTCCTTCACAATCGGCTCGGAGGTTTACAGGTCCTTCCTCCAGGATATACCGAATGGCAGTATGTGCGCCCAATTCCCTGTCATGCAATCTGCAACACAGGAGACGCTCTTACGCTACTTTTCGGTGGAATACTTCGTTCAAACCTACACCGTGTCGTTCCGCCTCCTGGGGAGCAGGCGGCATATACACGATGGTCACTTGTGTATTTCACTCGACCGGCAAACCATGTGGTCCTGCATGCACTATCAGAACAGAGTGCGGTGATAAAGGCAAGACTGGATCAACTTACACCGGATGAAAGGACGAAATTCGAGACTAACACAACCACATTGGAGTGGTTTACGAGGCGCATCAAGAATCAGAGAATCAATAATAGGAAGGTTAGCAGTAACGCTCTAGCACATCGGAATTTCACTGATTGTACAATTAGGGACCTGAGACATGGCGTTCTAGTAGGGGAACGGAGCACAAGCCAGAAGTCGCTTGATCTCGGGTTCGTCGCGTAGCCGTTACGGGATCGTGTCATGCGGTATGCCGTAGGAGCAGGACTAGTATCCTGATAGTCTTATTTATCTGCTCGGAACACTATATGTACATGACTCAGAAAGCGGAGCGGAAATTGTCAAATATTACTTACGGTTCCTCGAGATATTCCATCTGGTCCACCGTCAAGTTCTTTTCGGCCAGCATGAGCTGTTCCAGTTTTGTCGGCTGGACTTAAAGTCAGTAAAAAATCACGAAAAGTGTATCTGACGACAAATTGAGCTAACCGTATTCAATATGTTGGTTGAACGTGCCCATAATCACCATGTCCGGTTTGGGACCTCGGGTCGCTCTGGACCATCGGTTTCATCAGGTTAAGCATCAGCTCCGGATACCATTTTCCCTCTGCAATAGGGCCACCCTACTACCATGGGGTGCTTCGGATCACGAGCCGGTCGTATTCTATCCGCGAACGCAGGGTTTGACTGATAGTTGAAGATGCAACATACGTGTGAAATATCATGATGGACCGATACAACATAACTAGTATAAATGCCAGCCTTTGTCTCTCGGTTACCGGTTCATGGGGACCAAAGATTAGTGACATAAAGTATAATACAGAGGGCAGATACATGAAGAGAAAGTTGCTCATGTCAGAAGAGCGACCCGCGGCTGCGGCACAGCGCGAGGTTCGTCTGACACCATGAATCCAAAGCTGGAACACAGCATTTCACGGCTACGGTACCCTTATTTCGCACTCCACGTTCTGCCCCCCCATTTCATTCACATGCTGTGGTCCAACCAACGCGAGCATGTGCAATGGTGAACGCGTGGTGAGAATTATCAAAGGCGTGCATAGTCCCAACCTACGAGAGGAAGAGAGCCCCATCGTCAAGGACTACGCTGCGGTATGGGTTCGTGGAATGAACTCCGAGAAATTTTGGAGTGTAGGGTGCGAAGCGAGCAATGGTGTTAAGACATAAACTCACGGAGTCTACTTAGAGCTTGCCAAAGTTAACAGTTGTGTATCATCTTCATTTCCCAAACAGGCCTATGATTGCATGAATACACGTAGTTGTCTACAACTACAACTGTCTTGCTTACCTGGATGGAAGACTAGCCACAAATGTTTGATCTGCCAGAAATGCCATGGATTTCGCCATAGCTTGATGTCTGACGTCTGAGAATCCGCGGTCCGTCGGGCAGAGGCAAGGGTCAATTGAGCCACCGACTTTGAGGTTATGTGTGGACTCATCAGTGGATTCCGTATTCTTCTTTGATGAAATCGTGCCTCGACACGTCCACGTGAAATGCATCACGTGGGTATGTTGAACTTTTGTTTTCAAGTCTGACGTTCTATGCTAGGTCGGCAGTTGCTAGCGTACCTCTTTTTCCTGGAGGGACCAACGTAAATGCATCCAAGCCATTACTCAATGAATGAGGTTAGCTGAGCAAATGTCTCGAGAGCGAGGCATTTCGAGTCGAGTATGTCCATCTTTCTGTTGTCAGTAGATACTCTAACTGTATTCTAATTGCATGCCCGACAAGATTTGCTCTAGACTCGGTCGAGGCCTTCTTCCAGAACTGCCATACGCGACTCCCTCTGCTCGATCCAGTACAGTTTCGTTCGAGACTCAAACACGCGCTCTCTCCAGGGACAAAGGCGACTTTGAAGAAGCCTTTGCGTCCGGCCTTTGCGTCTGGCCTTACTGGCGACAGTCATCGCATGGGCCGCAAAGTTTTCCGAGCATCCTCTGCTCGTTGCCGACCGCCAAGGTGCAAGTGGTCAGAGTTGGCTTGATTTTTTTTGTCATGCGGGTACGTGAGGTTGCTGAGGCAGAGAAAGTCCATTGGATTATCACCCTCGACCACATTGTTATTGCCTTTCTCATCGAGCTACTTCAGAATATGTCTCTTCACCAGTCATTTCCCTCTTCGTACTAACTCCCCTGGTGACTCGGATCGTAGGTTCACTCCTGTCTGTTTGAAGGATGCCTTACTTATGTTCATTCGACAGATGCCATTCGACATCTATTATTTCTCCAGGCGCAGCGGCGCATCTAGACATGATGCCCTTTAAGTCGATAATATCTGACATTTTAACGCAGATCAACCACAAGTCTGCTATCACTACCACGAGTCTCGGGTTACGATGGTATTCGCATGGTGGATGGCCTGTTTGGTGGACGCGTATCATTTAGCATATTTTCACCGCATGCCATAACTGTGGGTATCGCATTCTTTACTTGAACTTTGTTCTAACTTGAGTGCAGTAGTGACAGTGATGATTATACAATTGATTTCTATATCATAGAGCCATTACCTCCTGGGATACATGACGTGCAAGGTGTGCAGAGTGCAGGGTTATCGCCTCAGGAACAGTTTGAGGTTTGACGGTTGCTTTCAGAGTATAATTCATGCTAACTTTTTCTACTTTGGTTCATAGTAAGCGCGCCTTCGCATCCCACAAGTTGTCTCTTGTCCTCACTGAATTCTTTTCAGGGGTACTACTGCGCGGCGCATGCATTGACGCGAATAGGTCGAAACATGTCCAAACAACCGTGGCTACCAAGTATATAGTCTGACGGCATCCCGTTCGACGCCCTGTATGGCATTGTCGTCAAGCTCAATGATTTCCGGGAAGAACACCTTCCTCGTGTTGGCGTATCCAGTGACTTTGAGTTGGAGTGGGATTTCGTCTTCGCAGTCTCAGCTTGTGAGAGCATCCTTCTACTTGTCCTATAAAGTCGCTCGGGCTAAATTAGGATGGCATCTTTCTATGCACAATGACTGTCCAGGTACGAGCGGATGAGCTCGTTGTCAAATATGCCATTAAACCCTGCAATAGAATCCGTTAAGCAGAAGATACTGGATGAGGCGCCGCATGGTGCGTTACAAATCGCTGATTTTTGGTAATTATCTTCGCTTCCCTGAACATGGCTACGTACTGACTCGACGTTGGCTATCAGACTGGCGTCTTGACTTCGATTAGATATCTTGTGAGTATTCAGCAGCGAGAGTTAGCGACCTGAACAATTATCCTGACTGACATCCCTGCCAGAAACTCGGTCCGGTCAGGCTGTCATGCATTACAGCTGTCTAACTAACTTCTGGGACTTTCCTAGCTTGGCTAGGCAGACTGGAGGTATTGCAGGGCTCAGACAATACAATTATCCGTGCGAGGAAGCAGGAGAGGAGGTCATCGAGATGGAGCGCATTTACTCCACCACACTAAGCCGTGAATCAGACCTCACTCATATGGTGTGCGTCATACTTCGATGCCTCTTAAGCCGATAATATCTGACATCTCGACGCAGATCAGCCATTTAGGATCCTGAGGCTAGAAGTACGATGGCCTTCCCGTGGTGAATGGCTTTTTGGTAGACGCATATCATTTGATGTATTTACTCTGTAAGTTTTAGTACCATGTCTATAATAAAGCAGGAGAATAGATATATTTTGATTGACTCTACTACAATGCGAAACAAATCATTCTAAATCGATAGAATAGCCGCCAAATGCATTCCGAAAGTGAACAGAAACGAAAAGTGTCAGAGCTTTCCAGTCTGTAACGAACTGGTCGTGCTTGACTCCTGTCCTTGTACTGATGAGTCCTTTGGTTCTTTCGTTCCAACAGATTCGTCTGACGGGTCGTCTGCGTTATCGGACGTAGACTTGCCTTCTGGCCGAGTCGAATCTCCCTCATCGGCATCCGGTTTAGCTTGATCTCCGTCCCCAGTTTCGATTTCCTGCTCTAATCTGACCCTACTGATCGTTTCGGCCAGCTTATCAACGAGATTTGCGAGCATTTCCTCATCGACGTTCTTGTCATCGGCGGTAGACGGCTCTTCCTTCTCTTTGGGTTCCTCCTCTACCTCCCTCGCTTCGGGAGTTTCTTCTTCCTCCACCACTTCCACCTCCTTTCTGTTCTTGTCTTCCCTCGCTCCCTCCTCTTCCCTTGCTTTGTGAGTTTCTTCCTCCACCTCTATCACCTCCTTCCTCTCCTTCTCTTCCGTCGCTTTGAGAGCTTCTTCTTCCTTCGCCTCTGCCACCTTTTTCTGCTTCTCTTCAACCTTTTTACGTTCTTCAGGTTCCTCTTCCCGATTTTCAGCAGGCTCTTTCGCCGTGACTGCAGAAGGTTCGATGCGATTCTTCATGGTCATGTCTGTTGCTGCCCATAACGCATCCAGTTCCTCTTCCCATCCCAGAAGACTGCACAGCTGTCGCATGGCGTTGTCAACAGGCATAAGGCATGCGACATCATTGGAGCGTGAGCCCCAGCCACCAACGTGATCCAAGTTAACCAGCAACCGAGGACATTCTTCTGGTACCAGTTCTGCCAGGGACGCAAAGGGATGAACTGTGAGCGAAGTGCCTAAAACAATGAGTAGATCTGCATCTTTAAGGTATCCCAGTCGACGGAAGAAGTTAGGAGGCATCTATTGCAGATAACAGAATGAGTAAATTGATGTCTTGTGAACAACACTGAGAAGGTACTCGCGCTTTCTCCGAAGAAGACAGTGTCGGGCTTGACAAATCCTCCACATCCCGGTTTCTCGCAGATCGGAATCTCCTGCTCGTCGATTTTCTTCTTGATCTTATCTTCTGGATACGAGGCACCACATTCCACGCAGTGCTGATTTGCGAAGCTGCCATGGGCCTCTATGATCTTCTCGGGAGGAACGCCCGCGGCACGTTCGAGCGTATCAATGTTTTGTGTAAAGCATGTATGCAAGAGCTCCTTGTCAGCAAGGAGCTTGATGAATGAATGAGTCAGAGTAGGCCGGAATCTACCGGGAGCCAGCTCATGAGCCAGTACATAAACTGAAGGATTCTCATTATTAGAACCAAAAAGAGTCCAGAGCATGTTACGAGCTTACAAGGCCGAGGATTTCGTTTGAAGAAGCTGATATCAAATACCGCTTCTGGGTATGGCAGATTAAGCCTTGCGAGGTTCGCCTGACCGTATTCGATTGGTTGGAGGAATATAATTATCATATATATAAAAACAGCGCACGTATAACCCTGTAATTTCCGATGGTTTAGTGCCTTTCAGAATGCTCCTGCTTAAATCACACTAGCACTCACCAGTATCTGGCGACCTGAAATCGGGAATACCAGCTGAAGTGCTTATACCTATCCCACAGAATTCGTTAAGAGTGGTGTTGCAAGTAAAGAGGTTAGCAATTAACTGCAGACCTGCACCAGCCTGGTAAATTGTAACGTGAGTTTGTTATATATTGCAAATCAATGACGGATTTATTTACCATAACAAATATATTCTTGCAAGACTCGCTCTTGATGTACTTTGCAACTCCTGGTAAGTCTAAAGAGTCCAGAAACTGTGGAACATCGTCATTTGATAGGAACCGCCACATTGCAGTTCACTGAAGTTTGTTGATGGTGGTCAAAGTCAGAGATATGAGCTATGAGTAAGAACGTCATTTCTGGCTAGCTATAGTAATTTCGCCTGGATCGACAACTTGCTCTATTTAGCATTTTAGAATTCTCGGCCGAACTATTCGGACCGAGTCGCGATTATCTGGAAATCATCGGAGATCACACCGAAATCAGGTACCAATCTCTGAAAATCATGATTTCAAGTCATGATCTCGCGCGTCTCCCTGCAAACTCGAAAGTCGGACCTGTTTTCTAACTTCAGATCCCCTCTACTCCATGATATCTCACCCACACAATGCAACACAATCCCGAAAAAATCAATTGAAATTTGGAAAAATAATCTATTTATAGGGGCCTTGCAATTGAAATAAAATTTTCATGAGTGTGCAAGGTAGTGTAGTGCTATGAGCCCTCAGCAGAAGTTAGGGTTTTGAATCTCAACTCGTTACTCGCGTCGAGTTGTCAGAAATATTCCCACGATTTGTACTGTAGGGATAGAAGGCTCGAGGTTTGTATCTGCTTGACAAAGAATATTCTGCCTTAAATAGTTGAGATAGTGCTTCGTATGTTCATCATGCCGACGTTTCTTAGCGAGGGATCGAGCAAAGAAATGAAGGCAGTGTTACTGGTGATGCATAGAAACGGCGAAGATACGGCGCTCTGGGCCCAATCGCAGATAACCAAACTGACGTGCAAGATAGTGTTGTTCGCCTCGAAGCAAACTGACTCCTCAAACGAATAGATGATATCCGGAAGGGAACCTTCAGGTATCGGTGCAGCAAGAGGAAAGTCGTCGTCGATGTACGAGTAAACTGAGAAAGGAGCGTATTGTCAGGATGAAAATGCGTGCTAGTTGATTTGGCATCACCGTTCGTAGACCTTTGGCCAAGAGAAACATATCGATACAGGCTGGAAATGAGGAGTACGCAGTTGAGTATGCACAAAGAGAAGAAAAGGAGGGTAGGATCCATTGAGTTGCCTAGCAGAACTTAATCGACTGTAGCTCTTGCGAGACCAGCTTGTCTACATATCACGTGTTTACTAACATACGTCCCCCGAAAAACCGCCGCTTTCACTTTTGACACTCTACATCAAAGAATATGATTTAAGATGCATGTGCTGATTGAAAATTTCGGGAACAAATACCCAACCAACGCTGCTCTATTTTTTTCTCTGTCCAAACTGGAACTAACAAATTCGGACATCGAAGCGTCAGAAACGGGATGTGGAGCTTTTCTGTCCATGTCACTCTTGATTTTGTTGCTCTGAATTCGTACCAAGCTTCAACGAAGTCGTCCAATCTCGATGCTTCATCTAGGCGTCCTAGTTGAGTACATCATACATCGGGTTCGGGAGACACATACACATACAGAACCACAAAGAACACCAACGTACTTATTCGAGTAAGTACTTTCTGACTGTTGAGATATATAGCTCTCGCTCCTCCCAATGCGGTACATGACTTGATGTAGAAAACTAGATCCACTTGACCTTCTCAAGACCTAGGAAATACGGCATGCAAACCTCGTCAGACATGAAATCGTCCTTCCCATTAATTAAGAGAGTCGGGACGCGAATTTCATGAATCCTATCGATGATTGACCAGTCATTTGCCATACCATTGTCGCGTCTAAACATGAAAAAAAAGAACGTATGAGCTCTCTGAAACGGGAAAACTGCATAGAATAGACGAACATTCCCTTCTGCACCTTCCCTCCTTCCAGCTCTGCCTGGCTCAACGAGAAAATGACTTCGGTCGGAGGAGACTTGAGACGACAGCCAAAATTCTCGAAGAACACTCTGGTGCCTCTGTCGTCTTCGTGGCTTCGTGTTTTCGTAGGGCTTCCTGGATCTCGTACGGAAGTGTTTTGCGAAGCTGTTCAATCGCTTGGTTACGAAGTTTCGCCGACGCCAATGAGTTCGACAAGATAAGACGCAGGTTGGCGACTTACAATAAGTTCCGCAGCGAGTGTTGCTCCCCAAGAGTGCCCAATAAGATCGAACGAGTACGAGATGTTGAAGAATGTAAGTAGGTTTTCAAGTTCGGAGATAAACAACTCGATCGTCCAAAATGATGGATCTTTCTTCAAGAGATCGGGATACTTAGAGCGAGCAGTGCCCAGCTGGTTGTAGAGTATGACAGTAACTGGTCGATCGGACTGCGCAAGGTCCGCTAGAGGGAGCATGTAGTCGTGGGAGGCCCCGGGTCCGCCGTGCAACACGACGAGTGGTCGCGTAGTAGACTCCGGAGACCCAAATAGTTTATACCACGTTGAATATGTTTCTCCACCGACGATGAAAGGAATAGTGCCCTCGCTAATAACTGGAGCAGACATTGGATGAAAATCTATGAGTGACGCTGATTGACACTTGGGTACTGGTACAGAACTGGCAGGATGAAAGGAGAGGACATGTGTAAAAGTCCGAATTGGCACGTGCTCTCTACTTCCTGCTGGAAACGTACAGCCTTTCATCACACAGAATCTTTCTCCCGTCTATTCTTCTGTGATGACCTGTCAATTCGGGATTCGTACAGTATAAAATGGTCACCCAACATCTACTACGAGTCAACCAGCCCGTGCTAGTGTCATTCCTTTCGTTCCCAATCTACCGCCAGACACTTTGTAGTTAGAAAGAGCCACATTGCTGATAGGGGATATATTGGCTGATATGTTCTACGATCCGTTGCTTTCCCTTGTCCGGGTCCGTAACTTCCGTCTGATGAGGAATTTCAGGTGCCACAATCGCCATTTTCCTCCAGACGATATATGCTCTGCTTAATATATGCAAGTCCAAACCGAAAGAGAATCGAAATAATGTCCTCATCGTTTTCACGATGATTCTATTTGCCCTGGGAACAGTTTTTGTCAGCATGGACACGCACTTGCTTTCATAGATAATCAAGAGTATCCTGATACTCCAAGTGCATTACTCGACGTGATAATTGTCTTCCCGAATGCGTGTTTCATTGTAACAGCATGGTTTGCTGACGGCTTTCCGGTCAAGCTTTCCCCCCCAAATACAGTACTGAGGAAACTACTCAATACCATATAGCTTTATCGATGCATATTGGTTTTCCGTTTCGAGTTGTACATCCTTGCACTCCCTGTGCTTACGTATCTTAGCTCCATAGGCAAGGGCTGTCTCTGTGCTCACAGATACGTATGGTCTCGCCGATTATAGCGATGGATGTTTTACTTCTCTTCCAAACTTCCCAACCTGGTGCGAATCTTTGGACGAAAGTCAGCATTAACTTTGGCATGCCTTGCTTCTCGCCTTCGATGTCGTCGAACGTCGTTGTGACGATACTCGTTGCGATACAATTGTTGCTTTATCGACGTAAGCTTCTGCAAGAGCTGGGGCCGCAGCAAGTATCACTCATACCATAGTATGTATCTAGCGCCGCTATGACACTGAAAGTTCGATATTTTATGCTGTCTTTTCGCTGCTATTCCTGGGTCCGTACGGAGCGAAAAGCCATGTCTCCAACGTACTCTTGCGAATTGTTTCTCAATTACAGGTGAGAGACTTCACCCGTATAGTCATGTACAGTATCGAACTGTCTAAATCTCTCCAGGTCATAGCACCAATGCTCATTACTTTCCGAGTCGCAACTCGCCGAGCTTGGGATAGATCTACAGCCACAGCTCCTAGCACCAGCATGAAATTTCATACCCGAGCTGCCTCCAGCGAGGATACCGAATCTACCGCAGAGGCGCCTGATGCAACCGAGATTCACTTGCCACCAGACCAGACGGAAGGCAGCAACGAGAAGATCCTTACATGTGACACAGAGGAACGTTCCATTGAGCATTGCATGATTAGGCGTTAAAAAGAGATTAGCATGAAATCACAGCTTGTCTAGCATGGATCAGTTCGCGAATGAGATGGTTGGGGTAAAGTACCAGTACTATGCTGACATTAATATAAACTAAGCTGTGCAGATCTTGCTAATCGCCTCGCCTGTCACTGCGTGCGGCACGCAGCGACAGGGAAAGAAAAAGTAATCGTGGCATCCGGACGTAGATGCTGGTCCCATTATAGAACTGTATCAATAGTGCGCCCCACACCTCGTTCAGGATCAGATGTACACCGTTAAAGCTCTTTGTTCTATTTGTAGTGCCCAGAGAACCAGGTCAGACGTAAGCATACACGCTCGGAGCTTGACCATATCCTTCCGATGGTGCCAAGAAAAGAATACCGAGCAGATTAAATTACGCTCTGCTGTACTCTATACTATACCAGTCGACTTCCAGTAACTCAAGGTGTTATTTTCTTGATTGCCTGGTGTGAGTCTGAGAAGAACTTTCGTAGATCCGTCTATATCATGCCGGACTAAAATTGGAGGAACGCTTTCTCATAAACTCTGCAAGAACAACGTCCAACATATTTGGGACATCCTGAGATAGTCGAAAGCACAGTCTTTGCCGCGCATAATCGCGTGATGAGCAGTATCCTGAACGGTGCATCGAGGTGCGACGTGTCGGAAACGCTTGCGTAAAAGGACATAGGATTTAGACGCATTGCCTCTGAAGAAGACAGTAGAGTAGGAAACGAAAAAGATGAAGCGAGAATCGTAGTGGTGGTGGTGGTGAAGCGAACAGCGGAGCGGACAATGTCTGGCGGAGTTTCAGTTGACGTCAGCAAGACACATATCCTGTTCAGGGCCACCCTCAAATTTCTTCAGTTATCGTCGACGGTCTACAGACTACAGTACATTCACTTAGTCATTAAGCCGGGAGTCGAATATTCGCTGTCCTCAGGTGAAGGGAAAGAAAGCCACTCCGCGCAGCGAACGAACGAACAAAGCAACGCATCGCATGGCCGAAACGGGTAACGTAGACTCAGTAAGTGGTATAATATTACTAGTCGCTTGTATCAGAAACATCTACGATATCAATTCCGATGTATCCGAAGTGTCACAAAACACAGTACAAATGTGAAGCGGCCAACAAAAGGCCTTCTGGTTTACATAGTACATATACGAAGCGAAACAAACATAAATAATCGATGCTCGCCGTTTGATCGTTGGGATCAGCGTCCTCAAACTTGACCACCTCGGTAACGCTCTTGCCACTCGGGATTGACTTTTCCGTAGCTCTGCTAGACTTGATTTCAGATAACGCATGTCAGATGAAAGTTCTGGGGCTAACCTCCTCTTCTTTATGACGGATGTCGAAAGTCGTCGTTTCACCTGCAGAAGATATGGCGCTCTCAGTAACTTGAATACGCAACCCTGGCTTCGTGCCCTTGAAGCCTGATGATGTGTAGGAGGTGCTCGCGTCGGTGGTTGTGTTGTTTGAGAACGTCATCGCCTTCAAATCAATTTCTGTCTGGTAAGCTGACACTTGTGGCGTTCTTGAGTTCAGTGTCGCCAACAAGCTGTTGACATATCTAAAGCACCACCAACAGCAGTCAGTTCGATTCCGTTTGGGACGATCCAGACACTTACAACTTGGCGATGAGGAAGTACACGGCTCCATACACGAAGTTGTGTGGCATTGAGACCGCGAGAATGAGTGTGACAACAGAGCAGAGGGACGTAAGAGCGCTAGTATTAATGGTATAGCTCTGACAACGCTCGTTAAACTGGGAGAACATAACAATTGGCTAGCTAACACTCACGATTAGTCTATTTATCAGCGTGTTCGTCCTGATGAAACTGGTCTTGGAGCGGGACAAGAGCCAAGTGAAGACGGCAGCAATGGCAACATCAGTCGCTGCAGAGAGTCCATTGATCGCCTCTGATACGCGATGAAGCTCGGCCTTGGCCAGAGTTATGCTGTCATACTTGAAGCCCTCGGCGACGAATGCTAATTAAAGGTTTCAATATCAGTGAAATAATTGGATTCAGGCTCGGGGGATGCTTGCCAGTTGCGAGACCTATAAGTAATCAATACAGTGCTATATTCACATGCATCGAAATCCACTTACCGAACTTCCCCAGCGCTAGTACCGTCTGCTTGAAACAATCAGATCGAGCTACACGTCAGATCGTAAAAGTACGAACCGTAACTCCGGTATACCAAATATTCCATTTGCTCACTGAGATAAACAATAAGCGGAAGTTATGAGTACTTGGGAAGAGACTCACATCTTCCGATGCGATAAATGAAAAGAGCTTGAACTCCGAGTGACGTCAAGGCCTTGCGAAAGTCATCGACTAGTTCTAATACGATACAAAGAGGCGCTTACTTCGAACTCTGTTTGTACCTAATTACATCGAACGCCCCGTAAGTATTCGAAAGCAAAGTAAAAAAAAAAATCAATCTTACGTTCAAGCTCCAGACGTAGTAATCGAGGCTCAATGGCTGAAAGTAATTCTTTTCGAGCGATGAGACTCATGAGATACGTGATCAGAAGTTTTAAAGCCATGGACTACCTTAACTAAATAATAATATACTGCGAGAAATGTTAGCGCATACCAGGGAATGATGGGAAGGAGTACTCACTGATGTGTCCTATCATAGCCTGTTGTACAGTATCGAGTGTCCTTCGTGAAGAGTCAGAGAAGCTCTATAATGGGCAGAAGTCGTAGCTTTTACCAAACAAGTGCGACCTGAAGGTCATTGTCAGGATATGGCACATAATGGGAGTTGAGATACGTACCAGAGCCTTCAAAATTGGATGGTCTCTAGGATAGTTCGAATAATACCTGCACAATAGGCTTGGACTCGAGTCACATTAACGAGAATAGACGACATACCAATACATTTGCATTGAGCCAGCGCCCCAAAGTCTGGAAGTTCACATTGTCAGATAAGAGACAAACGCAGCCTTGAACAAGGTACACACGCTGTGCTCAGGATGCATCCTATAAGCATTGCACCGAACGTATTGTCCAACGCAGGCAGTTGAACTTGAGACGACGTAGATGCCATGATGTGCAGGTATGTGACTGGGAAATCAGGGCCGAGTTCAGCTGGGGATGCGAGGTCATCGTACGCGTATGATTTATACACCATGTCAAGTGAGCCGGCGAAGAAAGGAGATATTGATGTTTTTCCCAATCAATAGGTGTCCGGGGTCGTCCGTGAGTTAAGCTTTGTGTATCTTTAAAGGGACAAAGGTCGATCCAGGCCGACCTAGGAAATAATGTTTTTGATCCGCATAACGCTTATCACGGATAACCAAATGGGGATAGTTCATTGATGACGATCACAAATCCGGGAAAAAAAGATCCGTTTTCTCCGTTACATCATATCGTGTCTCTCATATGGAGTGTGGATGCTGCTGAGCGAACATTAGCTTCAATCCCCAAAATTGAGTAGAATAGACTTACTGAAGATGCGATGCCTGATGATCTCCAGAGTCTGTAGTTTCTTTTTTTCCTACCCTGAAATAATCGTCGAAAACTTGTATCAGCATTCTCGAAATGAGCGGAAGCTAAGCCAAGCCAAGACCTGATTTCAACTTGAGATCTGCAGTGAAAACACTAATCAGGCCAAAGAGAGCATTGCTTGGTAATGTATTGCAGCATCCATAGTATAGTAACTTAATGGGGCAGAGACTGGTAGTGAATATTTACTCCGGAATACTTCAGCCTTATGGTAGAGCGATGCGATCTTCCGAGCAGATATTGTCAGGAACTTCAGTGAATATGCTACTTACCCGTCGAACGAGGCGTGGAGGATCAGTTCCGGAGGCTTGGAGTTCGGTGAAGGGAGATTGACGAGGAGGAGCGAGGGCCAGCCAGCGCCTCACATTTCGTGAGCCCTGGCAGATCGTTGCGCTTATGGTCTGTAGTGTAACTCTATCCTTGAGCATTGACAAATAGCACGCCGGAGTGTCTTGACATGGTGACCCTGAAGCGGGTACAAATTTGAAAGAGCGGCTGCCAGTGAAGGGCTGTTGAGGTCACGTGCGGAATCAGAACTGCTCAATTTCAAGTTCGATTCACACTGGCACACCCTCTTACCATCTTCCTTCTTTGCGTCGTCCATGCGAGCAGCTTCATTCCATTTCAACCAATTTGAATATACAATATTTTTCTGTGCTAGGACATGTGAATCAAACGCCCTGTTCCTCGGGTGATCAGTCGCACGCCACGTCACCCTGTGAAAAGGCAGTCTGGCTAAGAATCGTTGTATTGATCCAGATGACATGGGAAGACGGAGTCCGCTTAACACTACCAGAACTAGACGGGCTTAAAGCGGATGATTCTACCAGTGCGTTGCTTGCATGTCACTTACAAATTCCGATATCAAGTTACTGATGTAGTACTCCATGCGGGCCGTGCCACTTTTACATTCCCTGGCTTCTTCTGCAATTACCAGAGTGTCCACATGGGTACGATATCACCATCAAGAGCGCCGGAACCGTTAGATCCAGTAAGTACAGTGCCACTGGAGGACCAGGAATCCTCCACCTTATCCGCGGTATCCCCTATTTCATTTCAATTAATTGTCTCCCTACACACTGAACAACCATCTCAGTTCGGAGCTTGCGAAGCTGCATGAGTCTTTCAAACTGGATAGATACGAAGTCCGCCGAGCTGGTCTACCGGTGGAATGCTTCTGATCTCTGATCTCTAGTGAGTTCCTCTCAGCGTTACTGCAAATGCGACTTGATCTCACGTATGCCTCCTGTGGCCATAGAGTCAGCTGGTTTCAAGACTACCGTTTCAAGAAAAGATCTGTTTCCCCTTACAATGATACCGTACTATTGCTGTACTATCCCCGACGCTCATGCTAAAATTTTGTTTGATTTGAAATGGTCTCCAACTTGGCTTCCATTTGATCCAGCTTCGGGATTTCCCACGACAGTTACTGGTAGTTCCGATGAATGATAAGATGCACGATAGAGTCCGATAACGGATGAACCAGTCCATCTCAGTCCAAGTCCATCAAAGGAGATAACGCCGATTCGATCGTTCAACGTGATGTCTGAACTTTGACAATTTCTTCCTTCCAGACTTGATGGGGAAAAGTCTATTGATTTAACTAGTGATGTGCGTGTTATTGGAATTCCTTTGATCAGAATTTTTTTCAGTTCCTCGGGCTTACAGTCTTTTGTACAGGTACAGGAGTCGCAGAGTAGAAAAGCATCTCAGAGAATAGACAAAGCATACGTCAGGTCAGGGCTGGAAGGATGTGCGTGTCAGGGGTACAACTTCCCTGA
Source organism: Sanghuangporus weigelae (assembly GCA_033182465.1). Classification (NCBI taxonomy): domain Eukaryota; kingdom Fungi; phylum Basidiomycota; class Agaricomycetes; order Hymenochaetales; family Hymenochaetaceae; genus Sanghuangporus; species Sanghuangporus weigelae. The sequence continues at coordinate 2,753,931 of CP137319.1, read as the reverse complement.
TCCACACTAGTAGTGATCGCCTTGTCCTTGTTTGTGCTGTCTATCCAAATGTGATTGATCGGTTTCTCAAGCTCATATTTCGCCCCAACATTTCACTGAACTTGGAAGTGCCCGTCTCAACACCTTGCTGTACCTTTACCCACGCAAACGCCATCACCCCCGCAGAGCTTGTCAACGACTGCCTCTGCCATTCTCATCAAGATGTCTACAGCAAGTACGCTAGCCTCAGACGCCAATTCGGCGAAGGACGAGAAGAAGTCGATTGCAACTCAGATCCTTGAAACCGAACAGCCTGAGCCCATCGCTGCGCAGCCATCCGTTGAAGTGCCCGATGGAGGTCTGCGAGCTTGGCTTGTAGTGCTCGGCGTGAGTTGAATCCTGCAATCAGCGATCTTAACTAGGGTTAATTTAGTCGTAGGGATCTTCTCTGTCGTTTTCAACTTTCGGTTATTTTGTTTCTTGGGGGGTGAGCAGTTTTTGTCTTCGACATCTTGTTATTCATTTAACGTTTTCTAGACGTATCAAGCCTATTATGAAACCGTCCTATTGAGTGGTAACACACCATCTCAAATGTACGTGCCTATGTTGTCGATTTTCATTCAAGTTGTAAGAGTATGATCATGTTCGTAGCGCTTGGATAGGATCTCTTCAGGTAGGCTCACCAAGCCTCAGAGTTCATTGCTCCGCAAAGTGATAACTAATGCTCTGTTCTGCCGCCAGTATTCTCTGATCTTCCTGCCGGTTCGTGAACGCTGTAGTAATAGTTATTCCTTGCGCCGTCTATACTGACCTATGTCTTTGCAGGGATTAATCGCTGGCAGGCTCTTTGATTTGGGATATTTCAGGTTCCTTCTTATATCCGCCTGTGCTGCAATGACTGTTGCGAACTTCCTGACAGCGGAGTGCTCGGAGTATTGGCACTTTCTTCTTTGCCAAGGGTTTTTATTAGGAGTGAGTGCGGGTAGACATCATGTCACTCATGGCTATGATCATTAACCTGCTCCTAGTTGGCTGCTGGTTGTATCTATATACCATGCATTGCAGTTGTGTCCCATTGGTGTATGTGCCAATGATCATCCTCATGCTTCTTTCTGACTAGCGTGATTGTTTGTAGTCAAACACAGAAGACCCCTTGCATTCGCAATCATCTCTTTTGGGGGTTCACTAGGAGGAATAGTCTACCCTATCATGGTGCGTAACCTGCTTCCCGACGTAGGGTGAGTAATGAAAAACTATATTGTCTTCGGTATTTAACATTCGTGTTGCGCAGGTTTAAATGGACCGTTCGCGCAATTGCATTTCTCAACTCAACGACTTTTGTTTTCGCAGCTTTAGTAGGTCTATCGTTATTCATGCGGATCATTCTGCTCAGGTGTTTTCATCTTTCTAGGTAATGCGCAGTCGACTTCCGCCTCCAGACTCGCTTCCGAAACTGTTCGATGTTCGGTCGTTTCTGTCGCCCGCGTACTTGTTTTACGTTTTCTCGACATTCGTCGCTTTTATGGGGCTCTATTCTCGTACGTAGTCCTTGGTACCCTTGATAAACCTCTATCTGATTGTTCCGTGAAGCTCTCACGTTTTTAAGTGTTAGCGCGGAACTTATCGGCATTGACCGTAGTCTCGCCTTCTATCTAGTTGCTATTGCCAACGGTGCCTCCGCAGTTGGTCGTCTGGGTAGCGGAGTGCTTGCTGTATCATATGGCCCAGTCAATGTGATGGTTATCTGCACTGCTCTCGCCGCTGTCTTTACCTATATTTGGCCATTTGTAACGACGAAAGGCGCGTTCACTGCCGTGACTGTCCTATACGGGTGCGTACGGGCCTGTATGTTCCTTTGAAAAGAAGCTGAAGTGTAAGATCAGGGTTACTTCCGGAGCGTTTATGTGCCTCTTTGCTATTCCAGTCGCTCACCTCGGTTCAACGCATGACGTTGGACGTCGGACTGGTTTACAAATGACAATAATGGCCATCGGTTAGATTTCCTTCGCGCTCATACATTGAGTTTATATCGCGACTCAGACTTATTTGTTTGGCCTCGCCTAGGTGCCCTGACCGGGCCTCCGATCTCAGGGGCAATTAAACAGAATCATAGTACCTTCCACGAAGTCGGTATTTATGCTGGTATGTCATACTTTATCAGCTATTGCCTTTCACGACATGATTCGCAACCACCCTCCATAGGTACTATGATCGCGGGGTCCATCTTTTTAATGATGGCTAGCAAGTACAGCGTCTTGCACAGTATATTCAGAGGAAAATTTTAAACCGGGGAGAGGGATAGGGAAACGTATAGGTTTAATATGTATCTCTGAAGCTGTCTGTACTTATATGGATTTTGTAAAATGGTTCATCTACGCCGGACTCTTTGCTTTCACAAGAAGTCCCGAAGAGCTACGTCTGAGCCGGTCCCTCGAGGAAGCATAATAAAAAGAAATCCACGGATTCAAATACTCTGCTGACTCATACTTTCACTTTCGTCAAATGGGGTTGGTGAGACGGTTGGTGGCAACATTCCTTCAATGACACAAGCGCTCTTCGAACGTAAGTAAGAAGCAGCAACTTGAATGACAGGAATACAGTCAATCATATTCGCAAACGGTAAGCATAGTACAAGGGTATACAAATGGTAATACATTTCCCGCCGGTAAGGACTTTGGAGGATAAGAAAAGAGTACAAGAGACACAAGTTGAAAGAACATCCCAATCTTTACTCGAAAGTTTGATAGATTTACTCGGCCTTTTCAGATTCGCCGCTCTTCGCGAGCTCCTCCACGATAGCAGCTGCCTTCGGCGACCTTGGCGTGATCGAGCAGCGGAATGGTAAAGGATGTCTGAAAATTCAACGTCAGAGCAACATCTTGAGTATAAGTAGAAGCGACTTACACGACGAGACCTTTAGAAAACGCCATCTCCGGAAGAACAGGGCGGCCATTGAGATCTCTCTCAGGAGTTATGTTGAACCCCCACAGGATGCTAGCCATTGCCATGCATAGCGCCTTCACGGCAAAATGCTGGCCGGGGCAGACACTAACACGCTTTGAGTACTATGTTGAGCATTCGACTCCTCGCTACTCACCGGCGACCAAATCCAAATATGAAGCTATCAGGATCAGGTTGCACATCCCCAGACCTCTTGTCAAACCGTTCGGGAATGAAGGAGTCTGGCTCCGGATACATCGTTGGATCTTTCAGAATAGACCTGTAACTGTCGTCAGAATACTGTGATGTTAGATAAGTAAATCCCTCTGGAGCTCACCAGACGTTTGCCATGATCCAGCACCCTGTTTATGCTGATTTAGTACAAGCAAAACGAAGACGAGACTAGTATCAGTACCTACCCTTCGGAATTGTGTATCCTTCGTAAACATCATCCTTCTCCGGACTGTGGATAATGATCGGTCCAACAGGGTTGAAGCGGAGTAGCTCCTTGAAAATGCAAGTGATGTAAGGCATGAACTCGAGATCGGATGTACACGGCGGTCTATCATCTCCGATTTGCTGATCAATCTCTCTCTGAGCGCAGGCTTGGACCTCTGGGTGAAGAGCCATCATCAGAAAGAAGAGCTTGAGAACCGATACCATCTGTAAACGAGTCAGTAAGTCCTCCGATGGAGAAATAAAGCAACTTGCTGTATCAGTGGCACCTATAAATCAGCATATCAGGGCCGTTTCAATGATTCGAATGAACATTCAGACTCATACCTGCATACAAACTTGCTGCGGCATACATCAGGATCTCTTCGGCTTCCTCGCTGAGTCCGGGCTGCTTCTGAAGATTATACGATGTAAAGCTCGGCAAGAATTTTCCCGTTGCCTACAACAAGTAGTGCAGAAGTCAGTAGATGACTTTCTGAGAGCGCCATCACTTACCATTGACGACTTCACATATTCGTGAGGAATACGCATAAAAGCTTCGCATTTTGCTCGTGCATCTTCAGCCCATTTCTTGAATTGCATTCCCGGAAGCCATGACGGAAGATGACGAACTGCATCGAATATGAGCGACAGTCGATCAGCTGGATATACGGAGTGACTTACTTGAAGGGATGGCATTCACAAGCCAACGACCAGTCTGCGTCGATTCGGCTGTGATTCTTCCGAGCTTCTCGGAGAGCTCAACGAAGTAATCATCGACGTTGTTAATCTGATAGCCATAGACTAGTCGCAAGATAGAAGCAGCTGGGAGACTAGAAAACATACACAGTCACGCAAAGTTATTCAGAGTGGCGATTAATCAAATACCTCTTGATATCCGCAAAAAAATTTCCCGGATTCCGAAGAAGGCGATGAAGAAAGCGATAGGTCTCGGTTTCTATGACAGGCAAGTAAACATCTTCCGATCGTGGACCGAGAAACGAGAGCATAAGCTTCCTCGTCTCCTTGGACCGATGACCAGCAGGAAGAAACAGCGCTGTCTTATCTCTGCCGGCAAGCTTGGCCATAGGCTAGAAAAGACATGTTCTATGAGTAACTGAGCAGATAAAGCCAAATAATTGAAACGAACGGCTTCAGGACGGCTAGAGTATATCGAGCACCTCTTCTCCAGAAGATCCGAGATGACTCGACGGTCGTTGAGCACGACGAATTGCCTCTTGAATATTCTGAAGTACATGATAGGCCCTAAGATTCCGCGCCGTTAGCTCGAGTGCTTAAATCTGCGAATTGAACATATTTTTACCGTATACTTCCTTCCACTTGTTGTAGTGCTTTTCCGGATCTTCTCGAGGCACTTGAAAGAGATTCCCTACAATGGGAAGGGGAGCGGGACCTTATGGTTGATTAGGTCGTTGGCCCACGCAAACTCAGTATTGCAGCTTACCTGGAGGAAATCGCGATTTGGCATGGCGATGGCGTCTGTAGACAGCGACCGCAGTAGCTGAGAAAAGGATAGGGATAATGAGCCAGAGGTTGTAGACGAACATCATGAACAGCTACGTCTGAGTGAAATGCTGAAAGGACATTATCTTATATACTCGAAACATATCACCAAGCTTTCTCATAAGAGTATCCTCTCGTTTGAGGTATGGTTGCAATGATCTGGTCCCTTTGATACGAGAACGTCCGTAGCTCGCCTCTAGGTCTAGGGTTCAGGCGTTGAAGCAAGATCTCCATCTTTTTGGAAATTTTGAAAATTTATTGCCCACGGATGAGGCACGATCTCCGGGCATTGTATAGTCAATGCAATCCATCAAGATATTTTGATGTTCTTGAAGGAAAATGCACACGTCATGGAGGGATGAACAGAAAAAGAGATAACGGGGCAACTTCCAAAAACAGACGTTCCAAATGGGGAAGTTTAGATCGTCGGAAAATTGCTTGCGACTCTCACGGGACGGTGTCAGTCTACACTACATGATTTCATTCCCCTCGCTCACCGAAAGGGTGGTATCGTACAGTTTCTAGCAGACAACAAGCAATTCAACACAGAGCGCGGTGTTTCGGACAGCCACTCAGAAAATAATAACCGTTTTATACTTTTGACCGCATGCTCTTCAACTGCGCATCAAATGGAATACACAACGCCGTCTGAGTGGCTATGGCCAAGCACCTCTGGTTCTCTCTCCACACTTTATTTCCAAAGTCTGATCCTTTGCCTGCCTCGTGCTTCGGTGATGTCCAAACTTCAATTATAGTCTCATGTCTTCCGAGAGGCTCTTGAAAGAAGCGGCCAACAGCGTACAGCCCGAAGGTCCTCTCTGCATGAGATTCCAAGATTATAGGTGCCTTGAACTCGATTGTCATGGTCAGGGTCGGGTACCACCTTCGATGATATATAAGAGTCCGATGAACCTCAAGTCAAAAGAGATACATACGTCTTTCCAATGAATGGATTTACTTCAGGTGGCAGAAGTTCCGGCAACGGCTTGATGATATCTGCGCAGAATGGTAACATGCTTGGGCGCAATGGATCGAGTTCGTCCTCCAAGGTCAACCAGGAGCCGAACTCCAATCCAGGCGGTTCCCTCTCATCACTGTCGGGCGCCGCAAGAGAGGGACGAGTTTCAGCTCCGTTTAAGCGTTTGAACACAGGATCCTCTTTGCCGCTAATATGCTTCTTGAAGTTCCACGATGGGTGAAGTGCGATGTCGGGGCAGCAAGAGGGATGAGTACGAAGAGGAATGAGGCGAGCGAAGGGAGAAGGCGGAACAAGCGTTTTCATCTGCGTCTTTTGCGGTGATTCTGTATCGAGTAGAGCAGAGACGCCGAAGATGAGATGAGTTGTCACCATGATTTGTTCCTAATACGAACTCGTGAAGTAAAGACAAAAAGGGAAGGCACCATAGCTACTCACATTTTGAATTAAGTCCGCCTGCAAATTGTTCATCGAAGAGCCACCTTTGATAGACTTGACGTGCACTTCGAATGGAGCAGGCTGCTTTGAAGAGCTCCCATCCTGTTTCTGACTAGCAATGACTCCCTGCACCGGGCGCAGAAAATGTGCGGACACATGGACGGGATCCACGACTTTCGGAGAATGCGACTTCTGATGTGCAATGCAGGATTCGAGAATGAGGCCAATGACATAACCTGGATATACGCAAAGAGATGTCAATTTTCGAAGAACGCTAGTCAAACGCGGGGACTGCAATCCTCACCTCCGTTTGGGACGCTGCATCGGAGCAATTGGCACAGATCAGCATCTACAGCTCACATGTACAGTTATGGAAGGACTTACAGGGCAACGGTCCACTCGAGGTCAATGGTGCCTGTCCACAAGCTTTCCTGGCTCTCAGGCTGTGACCTCTGGACTTCCTGTGCGAATAGTGCTTGACTTAGAGGGAGCATATCTGGGGAGATGTTCGAAGTATGGGGACAAGCAGGGTCGAGGTATCCGCAGGGCTCTGACTACGCTGTCTAGGATTTTCCGGTCCTACTGCCGTACTCGTACACGGAGAAAGAGATCATAACAATAAGTCCGGAATCTCCAGATTCCGCGAGGACCCCGGACCACTGCATCATGATTAACAATCAGTCACCAACCGGGATAACAAATAAGGAAAGATTCTACTGACGTGAAAATCTTTTCGATTACTGAAGACCGGAAGAATCCGTTCTATCCACAATGGAGCAGAACGAGAAAGAAAATCAGCGTAAGCTTGTGATACCGACTTTCTTGAAAGAGTACCAGGCAACGTTAGTGCAATCAAATGATGGATGGAGTGCACATTAGTTTCTGATTATTGGCCGCCCAAAGCTAACCCAGTTAGGACTAGCCATGTCGATAGTCCGGGGATATAAATCTACTAAGTATCCTCGGAATTGCGTCTAATGTAGTACTGATATATGCCGATTAACTGCCCACTGAGAAATCGACGTCATCTTGCTGAAACCGGAAAGTGGGCATCATGCTCCAAATTTTGTCTGCTGCCCCGAGAGCAACTCCGGCTAAGCTTCTGATCGTGGTAGAGACACAATCAGAAACCGCATGGAATGGCAAGACACAACAAATTCAAGGAACGAAGAAAGGAGTAAGGACAGTCCTGGGAACGAAGGCGACCTTTCCGTGTTGGAAGATACTTAAATCAAACATGCGTATCTGCATTTCTGCAGCCTTCTGATTGAAGTTAAAAAGGTTGAAGTGACGATATGAGATGCGGCGGTGATAATGGTAAAGAAAAGGAAAGCTCCAAGGCTTCCAGATTAGACATCAATGTCGCAGACCGTCAAGTGAGGTGCGGCGATACCTTAGCAGTTATCAATAAGTACCTGATATCAGAATTGACCAGATGCTGCAGTATGGGCGCCGAACAGACTCACCGTGTAAGTACAACTTCTTCCTCACTGCGTCATAAACGGCAGAAGTAGAGCCTGATGCCACTTTCCCATCATCTTCGAACATCTGAAATTGATGTATGCCAAGGAGTATCAGATTCAGTTGACAACGTTCATAATAGCAAGGCACAGACCGTCTGGACTCCGAACTTCCCACCTTTACCGCCCGCTCCGTCATTCTCCGTGATCCGAATAGCGGAAGAAGGAGTGTTGATCGTGGGCGTTTCAAAATGAGTGTTGAAGAGATGGAGAGCATTCACCATGCCGGCGCCCCAAATTGCGCCGGTTTGATCCATAGAAAGATTATCGACTGTACGGTCTGTGTAACTCATGTGTCAGAAATATTGAACTAAATATATGAGCAAGTCGGAAAGAATACCAAGATATAGCACATCCGAAACAGATAAAGTATTGTTTTCGTGATGATCAAGCACGTATATCCGACCAGACTTTGAACTTGACACGAAAAAAATCCCATCTCGGCCTTTAACGATACCGTTAATGCCAACCAGGTTTGATGCCACGATTTTGCAGCCATGAAGCGCGTGGCAATAGCCTACGTTGGACCACCCCAGGTCAAAGAAGGCATCAATGTTCAGTCTTCTTGCCTGGCGAAGTGAAATACATGAGCGAGGAGGAAGACGCTGACGATATAGTATGCTACGCACCAGACCAGCTTTGACAAACCCGTGATCATTCGTGAAATAGAAGCTTGCATCATCACCGGTTGCGTAGATGTCGTTCGGCGTTGAAATGACAGGGTCTTGGAACGTCGCGACATAGTGCATCTCATCCGAACCGGGAGTTGAACGGAACACTTCTACGACCGAATCTGTTCCAACATCCATTGCATTTGCCGATGGTAAAGGCTCCCGGTGGTTGACGAGGTACAGAAGCAGCTCCGAGGGGTGCTCCTTGGAGGCAACGACGTCCATGCCATGTAAGCTGAGCCCGCGAGGGAATTTGAATCCTTCGGCCCTTAGACGCGTTATACGGGATGTAGAAGGGTCAAACGTGGCGACGTAGTCTTCTGAAGATTTTCCGGTAGCATTAAGGCGGTTCGTTGCAGGCATCCAGTGCGGTCTACTCTGCTGTGTAGAGCATGCCATGTAGACTAGGCCAGTAGGCTGGTGCAAGACGACCTCTGATCATGCACAAGTATGGGTCGACTTCTGAGCAACGCGCAGAGATTCCATTACTTACTTTCACAAGCTTGAACCTCTGGATACGTCTTGCACTGAGTGTTACCCGCAGGCCTCAGAGCGCGACTCCATCCAAGAACGATAAGCTTCGGCCTCAGGCTGAATTGATAGAAGCTCGCAGAAACGGCTGCAAGAGCAACGAGAAAGGCTACTAGAAGTCGACTCGACATCGTCGACGTTGCCGTGACTGGCGGCTACGCGCGTCGGCGACAGAACGAACGAATGATGATGGAACACAGGTTGAAGTTGCGCATGTTCCTCGCGAATCAAAAGAAAAGTAGTCCGGCCGGCAACGCCTCGAGACTCTATTACGTAATTTAAAGATCTACATACCATTCATAGCAGTCTTCGCGAGGATCGTCGTGAGAACGCAAATACACTTTGGCATCGAGAAGCTCAGTTCCTCCCTTGAGTCTTGACCATTCGCGCCAGCATATCCCATTACCTTTGAACTCCTTTTCGACACCCAAACAAACAACCATAGCCACCAGTCAGTCAACTTCTTCATGGCGCACACCTTTTCTTCAGAGTCCGAGTCAGCAAAGCGTGAATTCGTGTCACTGTTTATAACCGATCCAGATTCCAGATGGATTTGCTACGCAAGCAAAGAAGATTGTCGATGGACCACCGTGGCTGGTACTTACAAATGCCTCGTCACATATGACGAACGATAGAACATGTTTCGCCAGCTATTCTGCCATTTATCCGATCCAGGTCGAATATGGTGTCGTTGGACGCGCCATGGAGGCCGTTGGGAAAAGGAACGGTCGTCATGGAGCTCCCTTTCCGCGGAGAGACACGGTACATGGTTATGCTCGACGTTCTTCACGTACCCGCATTGCAGCACAACGTCGTTTCGGCCGGAAAACTCTTAGAACTCGGCTAATCCATTAGCTCTGTGGGAATGGGAAGTTTTGCATTTCGGATGGGCCGGTAACTGTCGCTGAAGCAATTATGTGTGGTGGTCTATATGTCTTGCCTCTCTCCGCCATAAAGAAATCCGAACGACTTATCGTCGCGTAACAGAACGAAACCCAAGGACGATGTCGCATATTTCTGTACTGTTCGAAGGATAAGCTGTACATTACATTCAGGATCCAAGAGACTTATTGTCGTTTGAAATGTAATGTCTCGATCTATCGACATCAAAACTAATCCCATCTTACTTACGCCCACGTCCCACACTGAGAGAAGTCAGAGACGTCTGTGCGGCCGGTTTTCTGAAGTGACCTGACGCGAAGGTGACGGACGTCCGATGTTGTCCTCTTAGCCAACCGATTACATAGTACCCAGCGTACTTGTCTCCTCGACCAGCTCAACGACCGGTCCGATAAACGGCAACAGTACTAGTCTGGCTGCGGAACTGGAGGACCTTCGCAGATGCTCAGGACGACGCGACCATAGTTCTGTACGCTCGACGACGACACGGAACAGCAAGGTCCGCTCAGGCAACTTTCGCCAGAGTCAAGGCGTGATCCCGCAAATGAAGAACGCCAAATAGAAAAAGCAAGCACTCCGTAACAATTCGAATCTCCTGATGACGTTTTCTGAAGCTGTGCATCATTTCAGCGAGATCAAATCTTTCAACCATCCAAAGATGTTCCGAATTCGCAAGGGTTTCCCATATGCTCGGGCTATCTGACGCGTCGTGACGCCTGGATTCTGTCTGGAGAAGGCTCAAATTTTGTAGATGGTGCCGAGAAAATTAAATGGAACATTATATCAAAATCCGCTCGTGACGATAAAGGTGTCCATCCGATTTCGTTGACGTGCCTTGTCTGGTCCAGATGACTGACCATACAAGTTCTTTGAGCAGGCATGGTTCCATATACTACAATGAAGTGAGCGACCCTTACAGTTGCCTGCCTTCAGGCAGCTTGAACGTCGCACGAAGCCTGCCACCGACCCTTTTACTATCTTCGAAGGCCGCGCCAGCAATATTGGACCTGGGCCTGGACTTGCAGACCCGGCGCGGATTTAATTTTTTTTCAGGTACTTGACGCGCGCGCTCGAGCTAACCTGCATCCGTGCTCGGAAGTATCTGACTGACGACATTCTTCGCCACGAATTAGGGCTATCGATAATAGTGATCGAGTTGTTCACTTCCCACTCGTGCTTCTGGTGTGGCTCAAGATCCGGCCTGGACACAACTGGGCCGCTCTCACACCTGTCCGCCTATCCACTCTGTTCCGTAATTGTCAGTCCAGACACCTGGCTAGCATTAGTTCCCAAGTCGAGGCGAATAAGGCGGATGTGTCTGACAGCCAGTAGGATACTCATGATCCTCGACTAGACCGGACTGAATTGCTTTGCAACTCTGTCGACCCATTCTCTTCCGCAATAGTCAATTTTATCCCTGCTCAAACACCGGAGTTTTAGTCGAGGCGGAGAGCTAGAAGCCATTTTCAGGTCAGTATTTTCAAATTATCAGTAAAGCATGACCCTCTCAGTTGCTAAAAGACGGAACACTGTAGTAAACGCTCGCCTATAAAAACCGCTCTTTGCAACGGCAAAATGACCAGCACCCCACCTTCATCTCCAATACATAAAGTAAAAAGACATCTGCATATTTACGTTCTTTACTGCTAACTCACAGTTACTGCTCTGATAGTTTGCATCACTTTCAACGCAACTCGATCCCCTCCTCTCGATACGCCATCAAGAACTATGACTGTATGTCGATAGTTTTGTCTTGTACTTACTGTCTGTCTCTGACTGCTTTTCACATCACCATTCATCAGACTCCTGTCGACGAGTTCCCGTACATGGGCGAGTACATCTGTATCCGAACCCAGAGCGCGCACCAGTACCAGGCCTTCGTGTCCAAGTACTCCGGTGGAGACGACAGTTGGTTCAGCATCAACGATTCCTTCGCAGATGACGGAAGGTGGGCTCGCAAGGGATGGGAAGTCGTCGCCATCAGGAACAAGGAAGATACCGATCGCCGTGGCTACTACGTCAATGCTAAGAACCACACCGTCTATATCACCGTCAAGTCATTGAAGGACGTCGAGGTCAAGTCTGTTAAGCGTCCCGAGTAGACGGTTGAGGTATTATTCAAGTGAGTGAAGTCTAAACTAAACTTATAATTTCTGGAAACCCATCGATAACTTCTTCCATATAGGTTCAATGAGTTTCCAAGGCACCCCTGCGGATGAGTTGATGTTGAACATTGTAGTTCCTTCGCGTAGTGCCTGTCTTTGCTCATACGTATTCGAGTGAAGAAAAATAAGAGATTCTCGGTATAGTTTCTTATGCCTTAAGACTGAGAAATAAGTCTTCGATTGCAGGATTCAGTATGACTTTAAGGGATTCGAAGAAAGTCCCAACTGTATGCCAAGTAAAGATGTCAATTATTATCAGGTCAGGAAGCTTCTGCTTGACGCATACGGTCTTCGGATCATGCCTCGATCTGGAACAATTGTTCTGGGATCTGTCCTTAAATGATACCTCTTCGCATCCTCAGGCAGTGAAGCACGATACTACTGCCCAACGAAGTGAAGAAACCTTGTCTACCCAATGTACACTCGACGACGGTTCTTGATATCCTCGAAGTGTAATTCATGATTGTTCAGAGATACTCGGCTTGTTGTCGAAATCGTAGATCACAAAGCTCTGACCTCTCAAGCTAGATGATGTCCTTCGACGGCCTCTCTCGGTTATATGCGGTCAGATTTGTAGAAGAGAAGCAAGAATAGCCTCATAGAAAGAAGTTTCGTCCATCGTCAACGCAATAGTCAAGAGGATATCATGGCAAAAGGAGGTGATGGCGACGAAGCTGCTTTCTCCTGACCGCCAGTCGCCTATATTGTCATCAAGCCTTCATCCCAAACCACACCATAGAAGCCGAGGCTTAAGTGAACAAAGGCTCCCTGTAGCTCGGAAAACAGATGAGTTTCGTCCCGAAGGCTAAGAGTGCTTCTACGGATAAATGGCATTTTAAGAATGGAATAGACAGATTAAGCTGAAGCACCGGGATTGTGTTAGAATACTCGTCAAGAAGATTCTAGCCTGGAGTCCTCATAGCATGACATACGTGGCTGCTTCAATCGGGCTGTTCCACCGTTCCGGAAGCTGTCCAGGAAATAAACAAATATCTCTTTATCCAAAGGTTTCACACGCTGGCGGCCCTCTGCCCACTCCTGTACATCGTCCTCGTCTCTCCTTCCCAGCGATCAGCTGCCTCAATCAGCAAATGACCAGTTTGACGTATCGCAACACGCCGATGCGGAAGAAAGTGCCTCCTAAATCATCGACTAGTGGCGAATGGATGATGTTGACATTGTGCGATACTGACGTTAGCAGGAGGCGTTACAGTTGCACCGCAAACGGAGTCATGAGGCCCGAGCACGTATGCACAACCACCTAGCAGTCTTAACATCAATATTTCAGTGAGTAACTGCGATAACTGGCCTTCGGACTCTATGAAGTGGATAGGGTGCTCGATGGATCCATCAGGGATGCGAGGGCGAGGCAGTTCCATGATTGAATAAGTCGAGATTTACTGTGGCCAAACATACTCATGTCTTCTTCGATGAGATCCGGAGTGCCGCCATGAAGTATAGCCTTTTATTTAGGATTTTAAAGCATAGAAAGAAAGAAGCGCGGATGTTAATCGCAACCACACACGTGGGAAGATACTTATTACGATACGAAAGGATGTATTCTATTGTACTTACTTTACCCCCTTGAATGAAGTTGGTTGATGAATCGTTCATCGTCTTCCGCGATCGTTCGAAATTAAATCATCGTGGCTAGATGAAAACACGCGCGGCTTCTCAGTTCTTAGTTTGACAGCATCTCCCCATAAAAGTGTGCAAATCACTGCGGATCACCCGTTGATCTACGCCTATCAGGGCCTCAGTTGCAGTCCTCTGTGGATTTCACTAAAAGAACGCTGACTATGACAAAAAGATGCCTCCGGATAACAACGAAGCTCTGATACCTGATTCGCGGTCAGCCGATCACAGGGTCTTGAGAAAAAGGCGCGTTCGCAGTAGGGCTCCGCGCGTATCGTATACGATACGCGCGTATAATTTTAGGCATATACGCATACGCTCGTATTTTATACGAGCGTATATTTGATTTTGAACTGAGATACGGATACGCGCGTATATATACGGCGTATACGGCATATACGGGTCCACACCAACAACATAACATTCTGACCATTGCACGTCATGTTTGTGCCTAGAAAATACTTTCATTGTGTTCCTTAAGGTGAGACACCTAATACAAATACTAATTTTTGTGCACAAATGACGAGGTTCCCAGAATTCTGTCAGATAAGGGAGCATGAAATTACGTAATTTTTGCATTATAAGCGAGACAACTCTAAATATTATGCTGGACGTGTACTAGAGACCGTGACCACACACCCAACAGTAAGATTTCGGTGAGTTATGTCTAATTTCGAAGCAAAGAGGCAAATTTCTCATTCGAGTGCAAGATTTCTTACTGTTTTCAGGCCCAAAAATATACGCACGTATACGCCGTATACGCCTAAATTTCCAAAATATTATACGCATACGGGCGTATAAATACGGGCGTATAATCCAGTTGTTTGAGCTGATACGCATACGCGCGTATAGCGTATACGCCGTATCGTATACGCTATATACGATACGCTGCGGAGCCCTAGTTCGCAGTCTCGACACGCAAGCAGCAATGCGTTTAGAGACGGATTGACAACATGACGACGGGTGTGAGAGACGCAGAATCGTGTAGTGTATATTGAATGTAAGCATGCGTGCTTATTTACGCTACGCGTCACAGGAAACATTGCCTCAAACGTTCAGATTCTATCAGCCACGATGCGAGGCCTCCTATGAAAATGCCTTCCGAGCGCCACCTAATTAAACGGCCGAGAAGGTGCCAAGGCGGCTCTTCGCAATACTCAATTCATGGCCATCGCAATTGAATGCAAAGCCACGACTACCCTCTGCGTCCACAGAAAGGAAGCGATGCACGTATTTTTTGAAATGTCGAGGCTGGGATTGCTCCGCCTCGAATGTAGTACTCCAAATGGGCCTACGCTTGAAATGAAGCGATGTAAAGCTTTCTTTCAGACTCGTTTCCAACACTCAAACCTCATGGGATCATTCAGAGACTCGAGTGAATGTCAATAAAACTATATGATCCTAGTCACTCGAAGCGAGGGGCTCCGGGAAGAATAATAGAGGAAGGCATGAATGTAAGGATCGTTGTTTCCGAGGTTTGGGCCTAATGTTTTCGAGGCCCACGCGTATGCTGCGGTGCAAGACTTAAGCGCGCAATATTCGAAACCTGTGGACATGATAACAAGTTCTTAGATAAATCAGTTAGACCAGGAGCCGCCTATTTATTCCGCTCCTGCCGTCCTTTTCTTCTGTAGAAGGGACAATTTCTCCCATCTACTCGTGATTGCATCTTTCGAGGTTCGCGTTGAGTCAACGATGTCAAACTCTAGTGGACAACCACCCAGCGAACAAGACCAGGATGCAGAAAGGGTCAACTACCTTCCTTCGAATAATTCCACGTACGTACTCTCATTCGTCCCTCAATGCCTTGTTTGAAATTTCTCTGCTTCAGCCTTAATCTTGGCGATGATGTATACGATATCCTCGTACGGGAGGCTTCCAGTACTGACAACAGAGGCACTGGAAACATTCCCAACTCTGATATGCAAAGTGTTCTTGAGCCTTGTGACTCATCCGTTTTGGAAACTCTACTGCAATTGTTGATGCAGAATGACTCCTCTACGTACGTGGCTTGGTTTGTACTCAGGTATGGAACTCATATGCGGCGCAATAGGTCTCCTGGTACCATCAAAGAACCATCCGAACTCTCAACCACCTTTGCGACAGAGAGTGATCGAAGCGCTCTACATGTGATCGATGGCTACTCTGGTAGGCAGTCTACTCTGGGGTGTTCATCAGACCAACAGGAGACAGTTATGTCTTCGGAAGTTATTCACGAAGATCGCTCTGAGAAGGCTTTGCCTTCCTCGATCGTTCATGCCACTTCGTTTTCAGCTCGAGTTCCATCGAGAAGTGTCTGGGATCCCTCAATGCCTGTTCCGTAAGTATACTTGACTTTACATAAAATCATTTGCTTATCTTCTTCAGTTCTTCGTCGCGTGAGACTATACCTTCAACAGAGCAGGCCACAACATCGTCAAGTTTCCAAATCTCCGCAGCTGAATCAAATAACTTCCAGGGCGAAACCGACATCCACAATACTCCTTTTAATCATGCCTATGAAAATATGTGGTCCGAGGCGGAGAACCGATCCTCTCTATTGCCTTCCGATTTTGACCCAGGAATACCTGGCATTGCGAGAAGTTATCCGGCCACCGAAATGAATACATCACGGACGCAAACTCGTCCTGACCAGCGCTTTCCGTCAAATGCTTTTCCTTCTCACCCTGGAATTTCATCTATCGATAATGATAACCTGGACCAACACTGGCTGTCCCCTATAGGAACACTTGTTGGCGGCAGTTCATATGGTCGGTTTCACCTCAAACCGGCTCAGTGGATGGGCAATGTGACCTCTTCCCAGTCAGAGTTACCGTTCTCTGGGGGAAGAGAATCACATTTGCCTTTCTTGAGCGACTCGGGACACTTCCCGATCGATAGACAGTTTGAGATGAACCAGATCAACTCGAACGTCGAGAATCCTTCCGATACTTGGTCTCAGAATGATGCAGCGCTGATAAGCAGGAAAAGGAAAAGAACTTCAGCGATCATAACAGAGGCCGAGTCGATAGAAGCCAATAACATCGGCTTCGTCTTGCCTCCAAAAAAGAAAACTGCTCGACAGAAAATCGGAGCTAATGTCTCTGACTCGGGCACGTTTCCGGCAAGTGGCCCTTCTATACCTCTTGAAGGCCAGATGTACCCGGTCCGTAACACCTCTGAACCACGCGAGAGCAAAATGAAGAAGACACGAAAGGCATTGCGCGCTAAAAGGCGGCCTACAAAGATGATCGTTTGCTGCAGTGGGGAAGTGCTTCCTGTCGAAATCATCAAGGATATGCTTGGTCTAGAGTACGAGTACCCGGATGACCATCAGTTTCCATGCTTGTTCCAACCTTGTACGAATACCGTCTCTCGACGGGAACGGAATGTGCTGAGCCACTTCAAGGTGCATCTGAAGAATGATGGATATCGGGATGGAATGGAGATTCCCTGCAGCCATTGTGAAGTGCGCTGTCATTCTCTCCATTCAATTTCCAGGCATCTTCGTGATCACCACTTCCATTCATCGAGGATGTCGTGCTCATCGTGTGACGCGATCATAAATAGAGGTACAGGCGAGGTAATCAGGAGGCATCTTCACACTCGAGCCCATGTGAATCTCTGGCAACAATTGGGATTGCGCTGGGAAACTCGCGATCTCAGTGAAGTCGACGAAGGTCTTGCAGATGATAACGGTCGGGAGTCGGGAAGACACAGAGATTGAGATGAACAAAGGAGAATTTCAAGAAGGCTCAAGCACCGGACAGAGCGGCTTCCTTGATCTTGATCGATCAGTTCCTTTTTTCCTAAATAGACTTTCTTTTAAACAATTGACGCTACATACATAGATTTTAATTTCATTCTCCACGCGTATTTCTCAGTTGGTAGTTCAGACTCTTCTTAGTCTGTCTTGGGAACTTCTTGTAACTTACTCACGATGGATCTGATAACGGTTAATTACAATATTCGATCCGGATGATCCGAGCTTATGTCATCGTCTCACTCCGCTTTTGAGGAAGGACCTGAGCATCACCAAATCAGTACTGCAGTACAATGCCGACTTCTCCATTCTTTCTGCGCAACGCATCAACTGGTCAAGGGATGTGATGGAAGTATCAGTCGGCAGAGACTCCGAGAGATAGCAATGTAGGTCTCAATTTCTCCTCTTGAAAGCTTGGTCAATGGCATGATTTCCACAGATTCCGCTACCCGATCGAAGCATAATCAATAAAACACTGCTCTCAACCATTGTGGAGGGGAACTCACATACTCGGGAATTCAGGAGTCCGCTCGAAAGTTAAATGGAATCAGGAAGGAACTGCATGGCGTGTATTTACCAGTCTGTGCTGTGGCATATCTGCGTATATTGCTTGAATAGGAGGCCATGAACGCCCAGGAAGATTAAATCATTCGGCCGTTTCGAGCAGGTAGAAAAGGCGAAGTATATGCTTGATCGTGTTGATTCAGCAAGTTACGAACCTGATAATAGACTCGGTTTGGATAGAACAGACATCTCTATGCGTTCTGATCAATGTTCAGCTCAAGTAAGGCAGGAACGGTCAAGACTGTGTCCTTGTTTGCAAGATGATTTGTAGGTCAATTCGTAAGATCGCGTGAGCATGGTGTTCACTGCGTTGCGCGAGTGTCGTTATTCTACGGTGACGTCCAAGAGTAATCTTCAATCCTTCTTCGCGTCGCCGATCTCTTCTGGAGCAAGATCTGGAGTTGTAACGTATCTCATACGAAGCCAACTCAGAGGCGGCTTCACGAATACTGTAACAGACTTGGTAAATGAAAGGGTAACTAGTAACGCAGGACGTTGAGTTGTAAAAGTAACGGTTACATTTAATCGACTGCACCAGTATGGGGTATATAATAATGGGCATCTCAGCTCAATTGTTCATATGTATGTAATGCCCTAGTGTCGGTGCACATATCAAGCCTCTTTCAAAATTTGAAATTCTTTCAGGACCAGCCTTGTGCGAGAGTTGGGGGATATCAATTATGCAGGCACGAGTTTCAACCATTTATGTAGAATCGATGTTGCATGGTGGAGAAGTTGATATGTAAACTAATACATTTCTCCTAGAGGTATATCTTCTCTAAGAAGGACAAACATAAGGAGCCAATGGACCAGAAAAAGATTCTAAGGCCTGCCAGAAAGAATTGATCATATTGATATTGCTTGCTTTATTCTTGCAAGCATCTGATGGCTCGTTTTTGGTACTGGCAACTTGAGATGTGCCGAATGAAGGCTCGAGGAAAGGCCAGAGCGATGGGACCTCTTGTTTGAAGTACAAGACAAGGCAGAGTGAACTCAAGGCCTCAGCAGGTGAACTTGAGGCGAACTAAGAGACGAGTACGGAGAGTGAACAATAACATACAATATTACAAACAACAGGCCCTAAACATTTCTTGTGAATCACATGACCGACAAACAAATTCAAGTTGCTTTTGTCCATCGTCACGACGTTGCCTCTTATACTCATCATCATGGATCATCCAACAAATCCGACTCCCTCTAGCAAAATAGTTCCGACTACTCAAGCAATTATCTGCTACATTCATGGCCATGGATGACCTCGTCAACTACGATCGCACTCCCTTGTCACAAAAGTATCGCACCATGAATGACATAGAGGCGCGCTTGTTCAGACAATTGGAGGAGCATGGTGACTTTGATCTAACGCAAGTCGAACGATCATGGATAGAAGAGTACGATTACCTTCTCTCCCTTGGCTATCAACTTAGACCTCGCTTCCATCCGGGCTGGACTCCTTCATGGCGTGGAACAGACATCCCGCCCGTCGCTTGCGAAGATTCAGTCGAACACTTCGTATGTTCTCTTTTCATCACTTTTCCGGGTCGTGCTGATGAACTCGTTCAGAGACGGTCTTGCATTGATGCCAAGAGACTGAAAGATGGGAAGATTGTTGCTGTCAAAAGAATTCCTCCGTATACCCTCGAGGCTGATATTGCTTGCATGCTATCCACCCACGAGCGTCTACGAGATCGTATGAATCACTGTGTCCCGATATACGACTGCTTTCTCGATACGCGAAATGCTCGAGGCGGTTTTTTCATCGTAATGCATTTGCTTCGTGCGTTCAATGAACCGCCGTTTGCCTACGTGGACGAGGTTGTGGATTTTGTCCGCCAAACCCTGGAGGTGAGTGAAGTAACCTCGTTTGTCAAGCAGTTTCTGAGATTTCATTTTGAAGGGTCTCGTATATATTCACGGTCATGATGTCGCGCATCGGTTCGTTAAGTTTACATGCATCTCGATTTGATGTTTATTGATGCAAGAATGTTCCCAACCTCAAAGGGATCTGTCAGATGGTAACATAATGATGGATGGACTCGCGATGTACGGAAAGAAAGGGTTCCATCCAAGCGATCAAGATGTGAGGGCCGACGATGTTTTGAAGCTTGCGAAACCGAAAACAAGAAGAGACGTTGGGTCTGTGAGGTATTACTTCACTGACTTCGGGCTTTCATCGTATTTCGATGACCCTGACAGGCGGCGGCTCGTCACTGGAAATCGTGCGCAAGATAGGGAGATCCCGGAACTCAGCAGTATAGTCCCGTATGACCCTTTTGCTGTTGATATTTTCACGCTGGGTAACGTTTTCAAACGGAACTTTTTGAATGTGTGTGCATAGTATCCTCTCGTATCTGTTGTGCAGTATGCTGACTCGCTCAAGAATTATTCCAACTTAGATTTCTTGTCACCTCTTTGTTCTGCAATGATGGAGCGAAACCCCATACTAAGAATCCGGGCTCCTGAAGCTCTTGCTATGTTCCAACAATCGTTACGTTCCCATCGTAGAACTGCTCTCCGATGGAGGCTTCGTCCACACCAGGAATCCAGGTTCGCGACGATCATTGGAGATTTCTGCTCAGCTGCGAGGGAAGTCGTGTACCAAATTAAACTCCTCATTTCATGTTGTGAGTTTTACCGAGTTTTGCATGTGGACTGGATTTGACGAATACCGGTTTCAGTCATGTTGGTGATGCAGGCATTCATCCCGTATATTCTGAACACACCAGCATCTGTACTACGATATGATCGGCAGGGATTATTAGTTCCTCCACGGCGCTTGTTTAAGAATGCCGAGGACGAACCTCTGCTCGGCTGATGTATGTGGATGAACAGACTGTATCATAGTGTCTTCAAAGGTCAGCGGGTGTAAGATACTTGAGTTCTTGTAATTATATTCAGAGAAACTTGTCGTGAATCCTGATCTGCCTGTAACGCCCTTTACTGCGAACTTGAAGTCCCGAAAATCAAGTCAGTCTGATCGGAGAGCAGGTAGTGGCTGGCGCTGATGGAGTCCCGTACGCGATCGAAGGCATACAACGCCGCGTGCAGAGACCGCTTTATCAATATGGCGAATATCCTCTCGATCCGGTATCAAAGCCTCCTTTAATCAAATGCTTCGGTTTTGAGGTTCTGTAAGCAAGCGGACCTAGCAATACATTCGGCGCATACATCCGGAGTTTGAAGTATCTGAAAGCAGGATAGCGGTGGCCTCAATTTGTACTTGAGAGCTGTTACGTAAACTTACATTAGATAATGACACTTTCAAGCCTTAATTACTCCTTTTTTTGAGTAAGATTTATATTACGCGTCAGACATCATTGGAGTACATGTGCGCAGAAAAAGGGAACCCTTTTCCGAAGAAGAGACCTTGTAGGGTCGACTTCCCTTCAGGGCCCTCCCATGCCGTCCCCCTTATCTCATCAAATGTGGAGCATAATCAATACTATCAACAAGTTACTCGTTTAAAAGTCTGTGTCTTTAACGCAACCCTTTGCTGTCTGTACGCACGAGTCAAAAGTTAGCCTTTTCTCCAGAAGTGATGGGAAACAACAAGCAAAGGAAAGGAAACGCGTTTGAGATTTCTTCCGTTTATTCGTTTATCGTTTATAGCGTTATTTCGCCTACAGATAGTCGTTAACGAAAAGGAGTCTCTAGATAAGTCTGAATGCAATGTATCTCGATTCTCAGTCCACCTGGTTCTTTTCGTCCGGATATCCGATAGTCACGGGAGCTACCATACCCTCTACCCGCCAACTCTCGTACCATTTTGGTCGGTACATTGGATCCAAACGGCGCAGTTAGGTTCAAGTCCGGCAGGCTCATCACCAGCATCTTTGAGCAACAAAGCAACTACACCATGTGCAGGAACTGCTGACGCTGTAAAGTTTCGAACTGCTGTCCCATTATCTGTATGAGCCCAAAGGTCCTACACAGCCATTATCCTGAGATGACTCTTATAAGAAGAAGAGTTTACTCACGCGGACTGAGTATTGCCGTCCCGCCCGTATCCATGGTGACTCAGTGAGGTTAAAAAACATATCGGTAGGCTCGTCCAGAGTATTGAGCTGTGACACGGTCAACGCAAACTGCGGAATAATTCACGGAAGGAAATGTAGCTCACAAGCATAACCGCAGTGCCGTGTTGCGTCGGCCCACTCCAATAACCTGCGGGATGTAAGGGATCACTTGTCCAGTCAGGCTTCATGAAAACAGTGAGCGCATGTTATCACAGTACACCAAGCGACACACTCACATTCACGCCCCAACGAAATGGCGATATGCTAGTTCCGACGACAGGATCTTGGTTAATAACGATAATCTCTTCGTTCTTCAGGATTTCAAGTTGATCTTGATTCAATGCAGAGAGCTAGATGACATCAAAGACAGTATTAGCTTCTTCCTTCGTAACTGTGAACTTAGGTAAACACGAACATTTGTGCTGATGAACAGTGGCGATCTCATTAGCGCCCAGGCTGTGAAATGGGATTTGGATTCCTCCAACGTCAGGCCTCCGTTTCCACTGGCATGAATGATTCTGTATTACAACAGTCACAAAACTCTTAACTATAGAATTCCTCACATTTGGAGCTAGTGTAAATTAGCAATGGGACATTTAAGGGTAAGTAGTCAAAGAACAATCCAGGTCATTCTGTCCATAGAAATCAGTGGCAGTAGCGATGAAGGAGTTACTATAAAACAGAAAGGCATTGATTTAAATGTCTGCATGGTGGATAACCGGTAACTCATTTACAACTCACAAGTTGATAGTATTAGTGATGGATGGCCAGGACGCATTGAGATCATCCACCTAACGGCAGTTATGGTAAATTCCTTTCCGACATGTGCTCATAGAATTTACTA
The DNA here is from genome assembly GCA_033182465.1 of Sanghuangporus weigelae. Lineage (NCBI taxonomy): Eukaryota > Fungi > Basidiomycota > Agaricomycetes > Hymenochaetales > Hymenochaetaceae > Sanghuangporus > Sanghuangporus weigelae. The sequence continues at coordinate 2,731,051 of CP137319.1, read as the reverse complement.
TGCGCCACGATTGTCCTATTTGCTTGCCCCATATCCATACTTGACTCTACAATTATAGAGCAAAGAAACGTCGCAACACTAATTCATCGCGACTTGAACATGACTTACCCATCTCCATTCACATAGGTTAAAAATCAAAGGTGGCTTTCCTGACGACTTGGCTAGATCAGCTATTGCATCTGCCATGCGTTCAAATTCTTGAAAGGATTAGTAAGAGGGGTCGATGCAATAAGGAATGCATGAAATAGACTTACTTCCCATCGTGTTTTGACGCAGGATGTCGTCATATGGGACTTCCAGACAAAAGTCGGCCTGTTGGATCAATACAACCATACTTCATGAACTTACTTGCGCAGTTATCGTACCTATGCAGAAGAACGGTCAGAAGATATCGCGGAGGGTTGGAATGATCGTACTTCAAAAATTCAAATCCCCAGTCCTGAAAGGTCTTTGCGTCGCGGGCTTCGTTTTCGAATGATCCCGGATATCCTGCACACGTAAACCATCCAGAGTCTGAATACTGCAGATATCCAATCAGTGAGAACGCTAATATCATAGCTTGAATCAGAATCTGACTCTGACGTACGATACCGGTTTTGCTATGCGAAGTCGAATGATAAGGTAGCAAGTAACAACATCAGGCTCACTTACAAACCAAGAGAATGGATTTGATCTGTCAGCCACTTCATTCCGGAGCTGAAACGGGTTTTATCTGGAATCGAGCGATTCTGCATACAAAATTTTCAATGATACGACGTCACACACCAGGAACGAGATCTCCCGATGAGCTTCGATTCTTTTCTGCCCAGCAATCATCAAGATTCACAAAGGAGTATCCAGCGTCCTTCATACTTAAAGTAAGTTGCATTTGTCGAAAAGAGCTGATTGCCTTGCCTGAAGACCGAGCGTTTTCATGAGCATCGCCGTTGAAACCAGTAGATCTTGGTCGATATTGCACTGAGTAGCTTGTCAGCATTTTCGTGAGCTTAGTAACTTGCTGTACTCATGTACCTGGTATGCATACCATGCTGTAGAAAGCGAAGTCTAGACAGATTACATAAACAGAACACGTTTGCGGAGCTCACTATTGTATCCCATAACTATTGGATTCCATTAGCAAACGTGTTCAGTGCACTGCGTATATACGTACCGGGAATATTTGCAACGCCATTGTTGAGACCGATCACGGGCGACACGCCGACCAAAGTGAAAAGGAAAACAAGAAGATTATTGAGCGTCATCGATGAGCAAAGGTCGGGCCTACTATCTGAGGAACAAGAACATGCCAGCGCCAGTACTTATAACTGAGGGAGATTCCAAATACATACAGTGACACGTCGCAGGCAGAGAAAATAATCTAACAAAAGCTCGTAAGAGGCTGTGGAGACCTCGTGACATCTGAAGAGCAGCACAGGAAGCGATAGAAGCAAAAGTGAAGTCAGGTGAGTTCGAACATTGTGCGGCACAGTACCGGCTGTAGGATAGGCGGGACCGACAAAAATCGGCTTGACTTCAGACGAAAACATGCCGAAGGCGGCAGAAACTTCAATAAGTGAGCCGAGCAAGATGACTGAAAGGTAGCAAGAGAACTCAAAGTGGGCACTTCAGAGATTGCGATGTATTGGAAGTCAGGTGGGCCGCCACATGACATGGTTTGTGGTTATGAACGTATGCTACGGACAGAAGAACGGAACAGTAGTGATGGCGGCAGTAAAGCGTCGCGTAGTAAACACAAACACAACGCGAAAAGTAATATCGGACCGGTGGTCACAGTCATGTGCATTTAGTCACACTGTCTTCCTCAGATCCAGCCATGAATGAGGTCTCGCACGCGCTGAAATACTGCGAAATATCAGTAATACTGATAAGGGAATGATAGGAATGGCAAAAGACATATTACTTGAGCCCTCATTACTCGTGATACATTTCTATCTGGTGCCAGCGTTCCTCTCTGATGACAAAGTACTGCTTGCCACATATAATGATCGACTGCAATGTCAATTTCCCAAATAACTTCGAGGAGACTGGGCCGATCGGATCGGAACTTGAAGAACACAAGGGCGTTCTCGCGCAGATGTTCATAAACCGACATGGTCGCGGAACTGGAGAAATTACCGATGTTCGTTGCGCCTCCTGGCCGGAGTCAGGTAAAAGACGTCAGTGACCTCCACCCAGAGTGCTAGAGAGGACATTGACTCGAGACGTACAGTGCGGCATGGCTTGTTGAGGCGAGTCTATGTTCTGAGCAAGGTTGTAATCTTACGAGTGCGGCTTCATTGCGTCGCGTGTGAGTTCATATGATTCTCTAATCTATGCATTGATTTCTCGCGATCCAAAAACGTATATGCCATTGCCTTCATCGAGCTTATCTATTACACTTTAGTCGGGATGAAGAGAAGCTCGATATTACCTTACTGGGACCTTACTGAGGCCATCCCGACGACCGGACTTGATGTGCCCCGAGGAATACGTCCTTCTCCTTGGTAGAACTCATTCGATCAAGATATTTGATCGGTACTTAATTATCGCTTTCGATTCTCAACACGAAGAAAACTTTTACAGGTACCGTAACTTTCGGTTCTACTGAGAACATCAGTTGTCCCGGTCTCATGCGATCTGTCTTTCCGAAAATACTTGGTGTTCGCGCATCAAGTAGTAAGTGTCGCGAGGCACGCATAGACGACCATCCTTGCCGATCATGGCTTGGGCTCAGCAGGAGCATCGTCACTTGGTGCCTCCTGATCCTCTGTTTCTCGTAAGCTCCTTGGGAAGAAGGCACAGCCTGACGTATATTTACACAGAATCGTCCAGAATCATCTCGTTGAGTAAAGAAAATTGGCGGTTGTACTTGAAAAATGAAGTACTTTCCTTTCGCCAGTAAATGGTGGATCTATGCACGATTTAAAAGAATGCAGGCAAGATCAAGACAATCATGAATCAGATTCGAGTCTGTCTCGTCTACAGTCTCGAGTATTTGAGTACAGAGTCAATAGCGATTCATGTCTGGAAGAATTTCATCTTCTACGGGCGCAACCGGTCGTAGGAAGGCCTGTCTTCGATGTAGGTAGGGATCTCCCTTTCCTCTTATAAAATGTCACGTGCTCATGCTTTTAGAGACGACGGAAAACGGTATCCAATTTTTTTGACTTTGAACTGAGAATAATGGTTGGACTCAAGCTTGGTATGATTCATCGCCTTGCAGAGATGCGACTTGGCGCGACCGTTCTGTACGCCCTGCGTCGATGCGAATCGGATAGGTGAATGCGAGTACGCAGATGCTCAAGGCAGGACTCGGACGGAGCTGCTAGAAGAACGTCTTGCGCAGTTTGAGGCAAGGGTAGAGGAGCTCGAGGGAACCAGAAGACCAACACGCTCTGTGACATTGCACGACCCTTACCCTGCAACCTCAACCACGAGTATTGGTCAAGGTCAGTATGTCGGGCTTTATAGGATTATTCTCATCAGATTTACCTCTCTTGCATCAGTGGCAGTAGCACGCGCGCAGGAAGACTTTCCAACGCAGGTCTCGGAAATGCTGTAAGTCCTTGCTTGCAAGATATATTTGTGTTCACTGCTAAGCTTTTGCTATATCAGCGTCTCAACTTTCCTTCGTGCAGCAAGCGTACTTGGGTTTGCACTTGAACCCAACCGTTTTAAAGATCATTTTCTTCTTCCAACACACCACCCGAGCAGGCCCCATCTAGCTCTTTGTTGCATAGTCTACGCGTGGGCCATCCGTATTCACAATACAGAAGATTTGAAGCAGTTCGAATCCCTGTACCTGGAGCGGACGATATTGTCACTCCAGACTGCCTCTTATGTTGGACATGAAGTTGCTCACTTTCGTCACTTCGACATCCTGCGACTAACCTTAGTTTAGGGTCGAAATGAAATCAGCAACCTTCATGTCTTGCAGGCAGAAGTTCTTCTTGCGCAATACTATAATTGTCTAGGTCATATTTTGCGGGCTCGATATCACATAAGCGCGGCGGTAACACTCGCATACATTCATGGTCTGGAAGGGTCCAGATCCGCGGGTGACGCGCCGCGAGCATCCTTTGACAGTGGTTTATCAGCTTCTCGTTTCCACGAGCTACCTCTTCGGGGTGATTTAGAATTCACAGAACGAGCGCAATTGTTTTGGGCAGTTTTCGTTCTGGATACCTGTTGGAGCGCAGCACTGAAGATGCCATGTCTGTTGTCTGATAATGTCGAGAACGGGACTCAAATAAACACGCCTTGGTCGATACAGACGAATGTGAGTGGCTTGATGCAAGTGGGGATCCATGCTGAACCTGATAATGTCAGGCATGTGCTTCTGGTCGGACGGTGCAAAGACTTTTTCTAGGAGAGGGTGTCTTAGAAGGCAATAATTATTTTTCAGTACTCCGCGCGAAGCTATCTGCTATTTATGGACGTGCAGTTGATTTGACTGGTACGTCGCTAATTATTTTGTCTGAAACCTAAATTGTGACTGGTAATTCGAAGGTCGAAGTCACTCCGAATCAGTGAAGGCGGAGGCACAGACCATTGCACAAATAGTCGTCGCAATTGTACATAACTTGCAACCGCTTGACCAGCTCCATAACATCAACGATGATGTAAAATTGCCTTTGGCTGTTATTCATAGTATTGCCCACACCTCTATGATTCGCCTTTATGGCGCATTACCTCCAGAGGCGTCAGCTGCATCTTCGCAGACAGTCCTATCTCATGCATTTGAGATACTTGCCATACTGGAGCTCGTTGATGCAGCAATCTCAAGACATCTAGAGGATCACACTCCTATTGTTCCAGACCCATTTCTTGCCGTGAGCACTCACATCGGTTTTCCCGATAGGTTCGCTCACCACTCTCGCCCGAATTTTTAGGTTGTAGGGTCCGCAGCGGGACTCGTCTTCACGAAGTCGCTTCTCGGTATTGGAAATACACGAGAACCGCATAATGATGCATTTGGCACTCAGCAACATGCCTTACGTGCCAGCATCAACCGCTTGATAGATATACTGCAGAACTATGCTGGACCTTCAAACACATTTCCGATTTTTGGTATGTTTGCCCTTGCTCAAAAGAATCCGGCGCGATACTGACTTAAATCTCGCTCTGAAAGCTATTCATGCAAATGAAATCAGAAGTTATATGCAGGCCAACACGTCATAAAAGAGATTTTCTTACATCGTTAAACTAACTAAATTGTTTGGGCTTACGTAACATGTAGTCCCCGATTAACAGCAGCAGTCTCTCGTGAATTAGGATCTTCGGATCGCAGTCATCCATATCTATTTATCATTTGCTTGATTGTTCAGTTTTATATGAAACGTACCTAGCATCGAAGATAGAAAGTTTGCGTTTCCATCAAGATAGTGACTCAGGCAGGCGATTCGCGACTTGATGGGCCAGAGGAAGAATCTGGGATTCGTCGACAACTTGATCCTTCGTTTCGACTATCAGTTTCTACTTGTACGCCGGGACTGCACTGTTGCAATACATAAGGTTACATGATGTCGTACTGTGCGAATGAACAATTTAATGACAAGATTCTTGTACCGTACTATCAAGCTCCGTTGATACGCGTTCACGCCTCAAGAAGAAAGCGTTCTGGGGTGAAAAAAAGGCGAATCGACCGGGTCGGGAGAGCATACCTTGCAATGCATGGAATTTGCGATGCAAGCCAACGTTTTCATTTCATTTTCATTTCCACAGTGTCTGACGAGGTTTTTTTGTTGAAAATGACTGACGCATCTGATAATCTCGAAACCAGTTCACAGGAGGAATCTGTAGCCTGCGTAATGGACATCATCATGTGTATACATTAGCATTTATGTAACGGAAAGAATAAGTTCCGCCCATTTCTTCATCCAGCCTTCCACAACATCACGTTCAACAGCTTTCTGGTTATAATCAGCACTCAGCATGATACGTCCGTTCCATTCGGTGATGCGGAAGAACCTAATTTGAGTGTATGAGGTGTATCTTAGAGAAAACAAAGTTGTAGACTTACGGTCCAGGGTCGGTTTTTCCAAGCGCAACGAAGAAATCCATGATTTCCAGGACTGTGTCGCTCTCCTGAGGATACTTTGGCTTCAGATAAACCGCGCCCCGGCCATCGCCTCCAAACCAGGGTGCGCACGACGGAGGAGGGGGTGGTGCTGAGAGCATCAGATCGACCTGTTCGTTCACGATAGCCAGCAGAGCTGGAAAGGCAGATTGTCGTACGTATTCCTTCTTCACTGCCTGAGCAAAGTCAAAAATGGCAGATTTGAGATTGTCTGAGACGTTGCCCGCGTATTTGTCGACAATATTAACAGGGATCTGTATGCTGGAATTTCCGAGACAGTACCCTGGGTAATCCAAAGTACCACGATACGGTTTCGCGAGGCGATGCCTTCCATCTACGAGCCCGTGGTATAAAACGACATTTGGTGAACCTGGTTCAGGAGGATTATCCATGACTACTAGCAAAGAAAGGCATCCAAGCGCTAATCAAGGATGCTGGCCTCAGACTCCCAGTCAATCTGCATCACGAAGACGATGCTTACCCAAATGGCTAACTGTTAGTCTATCCGGAGCTCTTTGGCATGCCTCGATAATCTTCTTGGATTGCTCAATCGTGAAAGTGTGAGCGACACGCCGAGTCAAAGGAGTGTCCTTATTTTGATCGTACAGCGGATACTTCACTGACTTAAATTGATGTCCAACCTAAAGAGAAAAGTTAGTGCATCACTATGTACCGGTTTGAAAAGCAATAATACCTGGATTCCTCTCGCAAAGTCTGCCAAAACTTGATCTAGCGTTTCGGTGTATTTGGGACCTTCTCTAGGCTCTTCCGGTATTTCTGGCTTTATAAGGTTCCCATCGCCATCAAATTCTGCTGGTTCGCGTCCACGGAGAACTTCAGATGAGATTGGAAGGAGATTAACGTTTTCTTCGCCCCATTTGTGACGCGCTATTTCTGAAGCCTCGTAAGGAGAATCGGAGATATATCTCGAGAGGTGTTCGAGAAATCTCGACATAAGGACCTTCACACCAGTTCCATCGAAGGGAACATGGGACGTGTACAGGAGGAGACCAAAGGATGTCGGGGAAATTGGTAGGCAATACAAGAATGTTTGCGGAACGAGATCTCTATCCGGAATCACGCCTTTCACGATATCGTACCGCAGAGTGTCCAGGTCCTTGAAGCCTTCCTTCAGAATAACCGTCTCCATTGCCCAAGCTTCAACGTCGGTTCTGTCTGATGCCAGAGTGTAGACGAGGAGCGAAACGGGCATCGGAGAGCCATCGCGAGGTTCGTGAAGAATCTGACTCGCAACAGTCGGGACGTCCCAGCGAAGAGAAATCCAGGCCTTGCGCAAGAGATCGATGAAATTCGACGTATCGAGGATCTGATATGGTTGATATATTTGCATATAAGTGCCGAGGAAAAGGTTTTGCTCTCCTTGTTTGTGGAAATTGAAGATGTCATCGAAGAGTTCGCCGCCGCCGATCTCACGCTTGAAACGATCAGGGACCTTGTCATCCCGTCGCCACTTGTAACGCGAGAAGTCGAATGAATTCATACTGTGTGGGGTTGATGGGGGAAGAGATGAGTGCACAGTTGGTTGCGATCCGATTTTATAAGCGGAAACGTGTCATTTCTGTACAACCTTCTCGTATCAATGATCGGCACCAATTGTAGTCGTATCAGAAGGATGCACAGAAAAAGCAAACAGTGCGAGCATTTTCCCAGAGCTCGTTCCTTCGAAGGCGGTGCTTGCGATGTAGCCAATTCGGAGAAGTATTTTGAGCTTTATGCAACGGAATAATCGCATTATAGTGGCCTTCCCACGATCATATGATACTTTTGATTCGATTCAATGTCATGTAGCCAGAAGCGCCGAGGGTTCTCTGCATCTATGTAATCTCTTTCTTGATCACTCGTTGGGAACAAGTTGTTTTACAACGGCTCAGTACTTCTCATCTTTACAGTAGATTCTCTCTCGTCCATCCCTAATCATTCCCTCGAGTCTACCCGCGCACACGAGTTCCTCCCTTCCTCTCTCCAGCGGCCCTTCGCTCGGTTCTGGCTCAGTACAATCCTAGTTCGTTTGCTGTGGTGGATAATTATAACACCTGGGGCAAAACCCTATTTCCGAACCTGAAAATTTGGATCCAGAACTGGAATCCAGCCAATCAGAGGTGAGCTTTCCAGTTCTGGATCAATTTTTTCAGGTTCGGAAATAGGGTTTTGCCCCAGGTGTAAGCTTGTCGCCCGCGCAGATCGTTGTCCTTGAAGAAGACCGTGTTGTGAGAGTTCATCCGCTTGGCCAGTGGGCATGGAAATAGCGTAAGTAACACATCCATCATTTGATAGCATCTTTTTCATTTAGTTTCCTTCGTGAAAATGATATCAGGGACATGAGACTGCTCTCTTATCCTCCTGCATATCGGGGACTTGATACCAGCGAGGATGCAAATAGAGTGTGCGTCGATGGCACTCCCGAATTTATTACGGGGAAGTCAAAGACTGGGCAGGAAAGGCTTGAGTATGAGCAGAAGGAATTCCTGGATATTAAGTTCGTAAAGACGGGACTGATATCGCGGTCGGACAGAAGCCTGATGAAAACGAGAAGGTTGTTTACGTCCTCCACAGTGGGAGATCTACGATGTTTGTGCACGCCTGATGACCAGGACCCGAACGTAACCCGCGGGCTACTTGAATACTGCTCGTCTGTCAGGCGGTCGTTCAACCTTGAATACCGGCCTACATCGATCCCTGTGGAGCCGACAAAAGGGCAGTCTCCTTGTGCGCTGATCGACGCGATCCCGGGGTATAACGAAGTACCTTGTCAACACGGTTGGCTTCTCCCTGCCCCAAACGGTCGTGATCGGCAATTCGCCGGGTTCAAACCTTACTCAAGCACTGACACGCTACCTGGTCGAGTATAAAGAAACAGTTACCAATCTGCCCAGGGTCACTGGAGCACTAGTGCTCTTTCCGCCCTGGGCTGATATGAGTGGATCCGACTGAGCAGCGGTGCATCTCTATACTCGAACGCGAGTCATTACGCTGTTCCATACGCGAAACATGATTGGCGCGCCGTCAGCATTCATCGAGTCATTCGGGTAATATATCGTCTCAAAGACACCCTATATATCTCCTGTATGATTGTACCTTGGTAATGTAGGCTTCGAGGGCTTTCCGGGGACTGTGGTGAAGCTGAAGTACTCTTCTTGACCAGTGCTGAGAATTGTACAGGCGGCTGAAGAACTCGTATTACGAGGAAAAGAATGCATGGCTAATTTATCTCGTCGTCCTCAGCGTACGAGACAGTACAATTCATCAAAGATTTCGTTGAAGGGTCCTCACGGTAATGAATCATCTCCACTGCTTCATGACACTCGCGGGGGAATGACCAAGCTATCGCAGGAGTAAGTGAAAGAGACTCTGCAGGACTACTAGATTGTAATGAAGAGATATCAAGAGCTCTGTGATATGGCGCATGCGTGCGCTGCATACATGATTTAGTGAATGTACTGTACGAGAAGCACGGGCAGAGTTGACGACTCAATCGAGAACTGCCCGGCGCTTCAGAGCGAACGAACTGAGTCGCGCGGCGACTTGGACGGTGATTTCTCGTCAGTCACGGCGTGCATTTCGGAGCCCGTTGCCAATAGCAATGTCTACAGAAGTTTTATTGTGTGAATAGAATCTTGAATATTATTGCTGACCACTTCTATCCAACTCTGGAAAATCGTCTGCATCATGTATACAAACACTGTATACTGGAAACTCCGCGTGCTCCGTGTACCGGCCTGGTCCGGCCAAGCGTGTAATGAAGGGCAATTGGGCAAACTTGGATTGAGGAGACGAGGAGAATGCTAGCATATAGTCAAGTATTATTTGTCTTCCGCAGGATTTTTTTGGCGCCGTCTCGTGTCCATCCGCATATGAACAGGATGGGCCCTACGTGCCAGATATCTGGTCTGTGCGTCCACGATTGCTCAAAGTGAGTTCTCACGCTCAGGTTGCTCAGTGAGGACATCGCGGCTTCGGACATCCATCCTATCGTCCTCACCACAAAAATGACGAGTACAACATCTGGATTGCTTGGGTCTTCCCTCCCGCATCAATGCAGGTGCCACGTACTCTGAGCCGGGCTCTCATCCTGACTCCCAAGAAATAGACGACAGCATGCTGTCGTATACCTCTTGCGTTTGGTCCTTCGAGATTGATATGTCGGTTTCTGGTTCACAGGAAGAGCGCGTTTGCACGAGGTGATGGAATTAGTAAATGCTCACTTGGTTTGGATGTTTGAGCACGATGCAAAACTTTATTCCGAAGATGGCCAATCACACTTTACGTTAGAATGTATTGACAATATTCCTTGCTGTTGCACGGCCTGCTAGTAGCAACTCCAGTAATGCCTGGCACTGTCGATCTCGCTTATGCCACCGCAACGTCTAGTGGACGCAATACTGCTTCAGCCGCGGCAATGCTTGGTAACGCCAGTCATGAAGAATTGAAGGAACTCTTTCCATGTCTGACTGTTGGCTTTTGGCTGAAGATTGGCCAGGTCAATTGGACTGTTTTCTGTCTGGGATAGACTCACTATTGTCGGGCAAATCTCATTGTCAATGGACTACCAACTCCCGTTGTTCTTTCATTGCCCTCGGAGAATGCCGCTGCTCTAACAGCTACTTTCCTGATCAAAGTTGCCTCTTAGGACTACTCGACTACTGATCATGGCCAAAACTCTTGGTCCTAGCATCGGTAGTAAAGGCTAATGGTACGATTTGCCGATTTACCATTTGCCAAATTGCAACGGAGTAAAGTAGAAAATATTGCATTTACACGCTCCAAGGTAATGAATCAGCTGACGCTTTCTCGGTACAATATCTTCGTTATTCATGTCTTGGGCTACAAAATGAAATCACATCAGTATCCTCTAGTCAAATGATCGATGAGCATTACTACCTGTTATCGAAATCGTCTTCGTTTCTTTTCGCGTCTGATCAACTCCCTGTGAATATCATGTAGGCATCGCAAAGCATGGTTGAGGAAAAATAGGCTCGCTTCTGATTCAGTCCTATCTCTCAGAGAAACGCCGAACGCCTCGTCTTCGTAGCCGGCACGAAGAAAACTGACAATGATCTCTGCTGTTTGTTTGCCTAGACGGCGTCCCAAAGGTTGAGGAACCTTCTCTCGAACATGTTCAATGAGCACAGCAGCCCTCTTCTTCGCTCGTTCAGCTGAAGAAAGACCCTTCCATGCCTCATGATTATTGGAAAGAGGTACAAATGTGTCGTCATAAACGTAGTCCGCGAATTGAACCTCCGGATGATCCTTCCAGACGAGAAGAGAACGAAATCACATAATCTCGAAAAGGCAAACTCCGGTACTGAATATGTCATCGCGTTGCCGATATTCGTCCAGGCGTCGTTCGGAAGTCTGCTGTCCAGGCTGGTTCTCAATGTGCTGGTCTCTTGGGTGCAGGTAGATGCCCCTATGGATAATAGCGTGCTCGTACTTGAGTAATTTTGTTTTCCCGTCATCAGTTCTAGCAAGTTGTAAAGATGTGAGATAAGGGTGTCCAAGCCGATGCGGGAATGCGTCCGTTTCCGCCATAGCCAAAGGTTCAACAACGACAATAGTCTCCGGATGAACCCGTTTGTGAACAAGTCCAAGAGAATGAATAATGAGGAGACCAGAAACAACCCGGATGCAGAACTTTAGGCGATCAGACAGCGGATGAATGGGCGGGTTGGATCGTGGGTCCGTGAGAATCTGACGAAGAGTACTCGGTTTAGGGTCACTACCCGGTGGAAGCTTAAATAAGAGGTCACAACCTTGACCGGGGTATAAGACCATACCGCAGCACCGCAGGACATCACTGTCGGGTCTGTTTGCGAGAAAGCCTTTGTCGTGCTCCTCATCCTCAGCGAAGAGGCGAGCTAATTTTATGGCCTCGGATTCATAATGCTCTTCTGATGCGAGCAGAGGAGATCGACAGACGACGATACAGTTTTCTATCGGCTCGAGATCCTGGCCAGCAGTGTGGGGCAGTGGTCTTAAGGAGATGCGGGGGAGGAAGTATTCTGGAATAGGATGGTCCTCCATGTTTGGATCTAAAAGTTGACCGTCCTCGTACGCGTACTGTGCATTTGGGACGTGGATCCTGAAGACTCTAACGGGGAACTCGGAACGCACACGGTCCAGAGCGTGCGCAATGAATTGCATTATCCTGGATTCGCGTTCAACGGGTATGACACCACCGTTCTTCGGCACAGAAGCAGCAAATTTAGACTCGGCCACGCATTTAATGGAGAGAGATTGCTGTAGGTCAGCCATCTTTTTCGCCTGCGCCTTGATGTGATATTCGCCATATAGTATAAATCCGATCCGACCAAACACAGAAAAACTCTGGTCATATCATTGTGATTGGTTAACTTCGTACGATTATCAGTGAGCCCCAGTATACAGACTCACTCGGCCTTGTTTTTCTATGCGATGGGCGTTCTCGTATTCATGTGGTAGCTTGGAATCCATGTCGAAAAGAGAACCATGACTTGAAATGTCCTCGTCTATTCGACCGTCTTCTCGACCACCACCTGTCCTGACTGAGAGACGCCTACACCAACGCGTGACTCTCCTGTTATACTGTTGCGTTGCCTGATTAAAGTCGGAAGCGTTGGTTCTGATGGCTCGTAATCTTTGTTGTGGTATTTCCCCGGCGTTCTGCAGAAGATTTTCAACGTGACTATTCCAATAGGCAGCCTCAAGCTCTGCCCGGCGAAGTTGTTGAAAATGCCAGTCCGCAGCCGATCGAGCAAAGAAAATCCTGTACGTTTGGGTACCGACATCCTTGATGATCTCGACACCTTGGTATAGTCCGATCGAAGAGCTAACGGGGTCCATAAGGCATGTTGTATCCAAGCTTCCCAAATAGGTTCAAGGGCATATTAATTTCCTGGAAAGTCGTTGGCTAATTTCGCACTCACAGCGGGCAGCACTCTCAAGCGTGGATGAAGACAAAGGGAACGATCGATCCTCTCCACCTACCTGACACGTTATCAATAATAGCGTGAGAATATTTTCACATTTTATTCTTTTGACCTTGTTCCGCTCATCAGCACGAATATGGCAGTAATAGCAGTAGTCTATTAAATTACATGACGATCGCTAGTGTCTACGAAGAAGGTGCGTGATACGAAGTCGCGGACAGATGTAGAAGGTTATATATTTCTGCCACCTTCAATCCAGCACTGTTTCCGCCATGTTACAAGTCCAAAAGCGAGCTCTGGGCATTCCGATAAGGACGGACGGGTTTTCGAAGCGACGTAGGAGGTTTGGTGGCTGCTGATTTGGAAACAACTACTAGAACCTTCAGTAACATCCCTCCTCTTGGAAGCTAGAGTGATCTGTCGAGGAAACGGGACCTCCTTGACATGGTTGGAGTTTCCATACCTCTCAGCATCTAAGAGACTCCCAACATTTTTAAGAGCAAGTCTAGCCGTGATGCGCAACATGGGATCTATTCTCCAGCACTCGAGCATAAGCTGGTAGTCGTCTATCCCAAATCGCAAACCGTCCTTCTTGGTAATTGGAGCTTCGTGCATGCGCTTTTCGCGTGATATATAAATGCTCTCTGGAGAGTCCCCGAGCATACCAAAGGGCATTTGTCTGTGAACGACCTAAATTGTTATATGAAGAATTAGCTTGGGTATGTCAATCACTTAAATCAATGTCTTGATACATACAAAGAGGAAAAGACATCCAAATGAGTACATGTCTTGTGCAAATGTGGGCTTGAAGCTTTGATTTTCGGAGTCTGATTGGCATGTCGCCATAACTGCTTCAGGGGCGAGCCACATAGGATGGCCGTGAACTTGCGACGTGAAGCCACTGACGTCATCCATAATATGAGATAGTCCAAAATCTGTTATGAATTCTCTTCCATCCCTCACGAGTATATTATCCTCATACTTATATCAGATTGAAGGATAGCACACAAGTTGATTCACTCACCGGTTTTAGATCCCCATGCACAACGCCGGAATTCGTATTGTGCACTAAAAAGAGTTGTCTCACACTATAGTAGAAGAATAGCTTGACTAGGAAAATGCACTATAATCTAGACCGCTTGCAATATCATGCATCTGCCAGAAGTTAAATAACCTAGATTAGGAGCATCAGAATTCGTGTTTGCGCTTACTAGACATAAGGCATCTATTCTCTGAGGCTGCGTTATCAGCAAATAATGGTCCAGTTGACCACCCGAGATCCAGGGTGAAACTGCACAGAGCAATGTGTCTGGTTCCTTGTCTTCCTATATACCCAAGATGGGGACGATTCGATCGTTCTTCATTCTGCTCCATGCACGAAGCTCCCGTATGACACGCTATGCAAACATCGGTTGCTGGACTACATTCATTATCACTGCTGAGAAATACCTTGCAATGTATCCTCGTTGCTTCCTGTTTGTACAGCGAGGTCGGAACACGGATTGTTTTGACTGCAAGCTGATATAAAGATAAATCAACCCAAGAAACGGAAAATTGAAGGTCAGACAGACCTCGGAAACAGGCCATGGTACCCCCGGGAACTGATTTCCGTATCAGTCGAAATGAATAGCGGAGTAGAAGAATAAAGCGACAGACTCTTTTGGGGTCACTTACAGCTAGTTGCAAAATTGTTGGCAATCACGTGATTTCACCACTTTTCTCGCCATGAGAGCATCAAAACACAGATAAAATCATATCTCACCCAAATCTCAACGGTTTCACATCATCTAAGTTGCTAAATTCATCTTTTCGAAAGGGCTTTCGTTTAGGAAAAACGATCGAGAAAATAGAGCAAAAAAGGACCCCAAAATGGCGAAAATATCGTTTTTTGCCTCTTCCTTGCATGTGCATTTTTTTCTGTGATCCCTGCTGGTCCAGCACCTCCTCAAAGCTATCCAGAATGATAATATGATTATAAAATGAATTTACAGACTGAGTTTGAGTTGAATTGTGTACCAGAATGTGCTGCTTTGAGGCATGCCTGAATTACTCAAAACTCATCATTTCCCCCTAGCCTCCCAGGCTCCAGGAAAAATTCTTACAGGCCAGATTCATGCATGTAAATTCATTTTAGGTGTAATAGACTAGGTTTGTGCACTAGCTAGGGCCTCAGCATCCACTGGTGAGCTGGGCTGAACAAGTGTTTCTAGTTGTATGCACTATTCTAGACAGCATCTCCCCAGCTCACCAGTAGTGGATGCTGAGGCCCTAGCTAGTGCACAAACCTAGTCTATTACACCTAAAATGAATTTACATGCATGAATCTGGCCTGTAAGAATTTTTCCTGGAGCCTGGGAGGCTAGGGGGAAATGATGAGTTTTGAGTAATTCAGGCATGGCTCAAAGCAGCACATTCTGGTACACAATTCAACTCAAACTCAGTCTGTAAATTCATTTTATAATCATATTATCATTCTGGATAGCTTTGAGGAGGTGCTGGACCAGCAGGGATCACAGAAAAAAATGCACATGCAAGGAAGAGGCAAAAAACGATATTTTCGCCAATTTGGGGTCCTTTTTTGCTCTATTTTCTCGATCATTTTTCCTAAACGAAAGCCCTTTCGAAAAAATGAATTTAGCAACTTAGATGATGTGAAACCGTTGAGATTTGGGTGAGATATGATTTTATCTGTGTTTTGATGCTCTCATGGCGAGAAAAGTGGTGAAATCACGTGATTGCCAACAATTTTGCAACTAGCTGTAAGAGACATTTATCGATGCTTCCAAAAGCACCCGCTTCTCAATTCGTACACCTGAGACCAAAAGAATTGGGAGAGCCATTGAATAGAACTTCTAGTTTCAGCTCCCTATACAGATCTAAGCACAGACAAGGTTAGAGAGAGAACAAAAGGCGACATACTTTGCCTCCTCACCTTCCTTTGGGAAAGAGTAGTTGCCTTCCGATTTCTGCAGATCCTGCCGAAGAAGCATCAATATTGAAGCAGTGTCATCTACAAACAGTGTTTCTTACTACTTGGCATGAAGCGCAAAGGTAAAATTAGAAATAAATTGTATACCTTCAGCCTTTTTGGCTTTGTTTTTGCTTGTCCATTTCATATGCTAGCATATACATCGCAGAAGTCAGTGCTCCACAAAAAAAAGAGGAGAATAAGTATTTGCTGTTTACATTGAAGGCAAATCGCCATGAGGACATCAGTTCATTGAGTTTTTCGTGATGCACTTTCGCCGCAGTGACTTCATTACAGCCGTTTGCAAAAGTAATGAGAAAAGCCTAAATCACGTGATTTTTTGACACATGTTGTGCCCTTGAACAACAAAAATGAATTGAGTGCTCTATTTCTCAGTCAATACTGCATGTAAAAATATGATATGGCTATGTAAAAAAAGTGCTTGAAAATGCGCTTCCAACGGTGTAAGAATGTATGAGAAATATAGTGTGTACATGACAGAACAAAACAGACAACCTTGTCAACCCATCCCTCACAACCATCCCTCAGGCCATTGAAAAATCACCACTCATGAAATACTCCATGTAAAAATATAATTCAGGTGGCATAATTCATGCAAGTGCAGAAGGTATCTGTGTACAAGTTCTTGTGGCATATTGATAGGCACTTCAATGGTAGAGTAAGGCAACAGCCATTCATGCCCACTTGCAGAACCCCTCTCCTCAGCCTCCTTGCAGGGCACTAGCACTCATTGTTTCGATTACCAACAGGTCAGTACTTGCCCTTCACTACCTATCCCATCCAGTCGAAGCTCTGAAGAGAAAATGCAGCAGCCTTTGGAGCCAGGTCTGTCAACATCTTCATATTCTTCTTTGCATCTTGAGCCAAAGCAGTCAAAGCAGGCTAAGGAGCCTCAACGACAGATCAGTTAGCTACAATTTGTTGTTATTGCTCAGTACACAGCTCGCATGTACAGATCATATTAAGTACAAGAAGCAATTCACGACTGAAGGCAAACTCTCGATCAAACGAGAGCAGGTGGAACTCGAATCATCACTACTAAAAGAATACGGTCTGAAACTGCATATGATGGCCAAAATACACGGGAATACAGAGGTAGAATGACATATAGAAGAACAGAATACTTATTCAGATAGGGAGGGAACAAGAAGAGCATGACACAGCAATTCCTGCTGTACATGCGTTACAAGGCAAGGCAAATGGAGCCACTGTGTGGTGACCTACCGCAGCGTGCTCTTGGTATACTCAAACAGCCGCAAAAGGGATCAACGTGCCCGTGTAAGAAGTAAGAAGACCGAGTTGAAATAAATAAACACAAAATGAGATCCTTTTGAGTAACGACCGCTGAAACTCCCCTGTGCATTCCGATACCGGACAGGGAATATAAAGTTCGAGGGGCTGCCACAGAATACCTTTGAGTAGTTAGCAGAGAGATACACCTAGACCAAAGGCAAGTGGAAATGAAGGGATAATGGAATATACGAGAGAAGGGTTGTATGAGGGCTGAGGAACGCGTGGGAAGCGCTCGAGGAAGGATTCCGAGGATGGGCTTCTCCCGAGATTGATGGTGGCGGTGCAAAGGCTAAATCGACTCTCCGGCTCAACTGCGAGCTCTGGACTAAAGCCGACTTACACAAGGCACGAGAACTAATCTAACTAAGGCTACGCTAGTCGAACCACCAACTCGAACGTGACTAATTGACCGTGCTAACTCACTGGGAAGTGACGGCAGCCGATCTCACTCGGAGTCTAAAGTGTCGGAACGCGGCGTAACGATTCGAAACGCGATATGAAGGACGGGGACGGTAACTGAGCGACCTTAACGTGATACAAGAGACGGAGGGACTTTACGGTGATGGAAAGGGATAATATGGTGTCCTTTTCCGACAACAGTGGAGAGGGGAAGGTGTTACGAGACCGAAAGCACGCGGCACGCTAAGTAACTGGGTTACGAGCGAAACCAGCGAAACCGATCGGAACACGCAATGAAGTTTCGATCCGGATGACAGAGACAGGATGGGTCCTTTATACAAACCAGGCGAACTATACGAACATATGAACGGCTCTGCTGCGAAGAGAGGTCACCGATCGACTGTACAGAACACGAAATATCGTATATTATGCTTTAGAGATGAGAGAGTTTTCTACGAACAAGAAGAACTCGAAGCTCAGGGACTAGAGACGGTGTGAGAACTCTCCTCCCTCCACTATGAGAGTCGTGCTAAATTTATACTAAGCGTCCAAACTGAGCCTCCCATCGGTCAGAAAACATAAGCCATAAGAAAAAGGGGAACACATATCACTTAACCACCATGGAGAGGGGCGCATATGAATGGTTAAGGGACACATAAAACAGAAAGAAACAATACTAAGCATGGTTGGAACGAGAGCATAAAGAAATAAATGGGACGCATATAGAAAGGTGAGATCATAAGCGAAGCCTTCGGAACCGGGTGTCTTTGAGCGGAACGAGTCGGAACTTGGGGAAAAGACTTGGAAAGACCTCGGCTAGCCTTACAGAGCAAATCTGCGACATTTTGAATGGGAGAGGGACTGTGGACAATGCTGCAGGGTCAAATCTCTTTGTCAGGAGTACGGATCCGGGATCCGGAGACTTGTGATTGACGCGTGTAGGATCGTCGCGTGATTCTTCCGCCGTGTCTTATATGATGGCCGATCACGGAACGGTGCACGTGCCATTTAGACTATGGCGTTCTTGCTAAGTCCCCTCGCTCCAGCGAAACCAGTCGGAACCGGGCAAAACCAGTCGGAATACCGCGGAACTGGTCGTAACGACTTCGTACGCTCCCAAGCTTTAGTCTTACTCTTCACTGCCAAACTAGACAAAGAAGAGGTGAAGAGGGCATAATTCCGTCCGTGGAGGGCAAGCGATTGTCCGGTCCATAGTACTTTCGGCCTCCCACAGTGGGAGTGAGGCAAGGCTGGATGGTCCCTCGCCCAGCTCACATCGCCTTCCCCTTCGCCTTTGAGTCCGTCATCTTCGGCTCCTGATCCGTCACTGACTCCATCGATTGTAACAGAATAAGGTAGTCCAGATTTGTCATATTCATTCCGTAATGTGTCTGCGCTTCGATGAAATTATCGATTTCCTTCTCCGTGTTGGACGAGGCTCCATCAACTTCATCTTTGTTTGTTTCAAGAGTTTTGACTTTCTCGGTCTCCTGCAAAGCTTTACTGGAATCGAAAACTTCCTGTGAGTCAACGTCTCCTGTACGAGCCTTCTTGATCGTGGTCCACGTGGCTTCCAGCTGCTTGAAGGGTAGCTCGACCTCAAGCACACTGTATGATTGATAGGGTGGGTGGACAATCGGACTAGGTCTGTAGGTGCGATCCTAGCAGGCTAGGGCGTTCGATCCTATAGGGAGCGAGCGAGAACGAATCGGGGAAACCAAACAAAGAAGGGTGATCTGGAAGACTCCCCTGAGATAGACCGAGACTCCGGCCTACTCTGTGGGAACTGAGGATAGTTGGAATACCTCCGGCCGGAACGGTCGGTGTGAACTATCTAAAAAGGGAAGAAAAGGGGGAGCAAATACACGTAGGCAAGATGTGATACTCAATGGTCATCTAGGGAGACCAATCTGGACGTGCTGCAGTGAACCGAGTGAATACTTCGGTGACTTGATCACCTCGGAGATGAGTCGATGAAGAAAGAAGACAAGCTGAGAGTATCCGAGTCACCCCCGGGATGTCCGGACTAGTCTAGACAAGGAAGACGAGACACCCAAGGCGGGTACTACGGCTTTCTATGAATGACAGAGTCGGTCAGGACAGTCTGAGAGGCGTCGGAACAGAAGATGCATGCGCTGAACAGATCTCTGGTATTCGCTATCTGAAAACTACAACATCTGGGTGGGTTTTATAGACTATGGGGGTCCAAAACATGTACAAAATGACTGATCTGGGACTGGGGTAGGATCGTGACAAGACGTGAGGTGAAACATAATAAAACCACAACAAGGAGCGTGAAACCGACAAGACAGAAGTCTAGTGGACTACAGGAAACTGTGAAACAGGATGAAATCATACCAAGGAGTGTAAAACTGACACGATAAAGGTCAGACGGACTGCAAGGAACTGTGAAACAACATGAAAACTGTCCAGGAAGGGTCCTCCAAACCGCGCAACCAAGTCGGTGAACAAACCGGACAGAGAGATTGAATGGATGTACCAATCGGCGAACTCTGATCGGAAGTCCGAACCTCGGAGGCCACTTCGGCAAAGTCCGAACAATGGAGCACACCTCATGGAACGTCTAGGATGAAGGTATGCAACTGTTGGGTACCTCGAAACAGGTCGGAACAGTCCCTGGCGGTGTGAAACACTGATGAGAAGGCCTAGGGTCCATTCAGGAGTCTGGATCCAGGCTTTGGAGTGCCGATATCCACTCGGATGACTGAGGCGGAGGTCGGCGAGTGGTAGTGTGACAAAGTATGGACAACAAAATATGGCGTGGCACCTATCGCACAGTATTAGTGGCTCTTTGGGGTCTCGGAATGTGACATATGTGCAATGGAAGGTGAAATGGGGTGAGCCAAGATATGTATGAAGTCTTGAGCGTTGTCGATCGGCGGTGTCGTATCTGAAGGTGCTACAGATGTCCGTCCTACTAAGGGTGCTGAATGTATGAAGGAACCTCCAAAAATGGGATGCCGACGCTATCAGACTCTCAAAGACCTACTACCCGGCAGGTGCCAGGAACCGTCGGAGACGTAATGGATGGGTCTAAGGATGCCGCTGGATAAAGGGAATAGGATAACAGGGCCGCCGCTCAAAAGGGGGGATCACAAGAGGCTGCCGACGTGGTATAAACTCGGCCACAGGAAGGTATGAAGTGTATAAGATGAATATAAAGGATAAAATGGAGTGAGTGGCTGGAGAAGGCGCCGCTGGGTCGTCTGATAGGATGCCTGGGTCGTCGGATGGCCGCCGACGTCGAATAGAGGGGTGCCGGACTGAGGGGGAGGCCGCAGGAATCCGCCGAAGTAGCGTAAACGCGATAGATGAAAGGAAAAGACCGTATAAGATCAATATATGGGATAAAATGGAGTGAAAGGCTGGAAAGGGTGCCGCAGAGGAGTCTGATAGGAAGCCTGGGTCGCCGAAGGGTCGCCGACGTCGAATAGAGGGGCGCCGGATCACTGAACGTCAGAGCGGCAGAGGCGTACCGGAGGCGGCGAAGGCAAGTAGAATGTGGAGTCAAACAAGAGGAGATGTCAAGGATAGTATATAGTCAAGGGAGAGGCTCAGTACATGAGGGGAGACTCAGAGTGAGGGATATCTCGAACTCTGGCGCTCGGTCTGGTACATGCTCTTGGAATCCTTGCTAGGCTTGGAATCCTTTTCTAGGCTTGGAATCCTTGCTAGGCTTGGAATCCTTTTCTAGGCTTGGAATCCTTACTAGGCTTGGAATCCTTGCTTCTACAAGCTAGTATAAGCTCTATATATACTCTACTGCTGTCGCCGACACATCCTACTGTCTGACAACATCTCCTGAGTCATCTGGGTCGCCAAGGGCCGCTGCCGGAGCGCCCAGGTGAAATCTGAGAGCGGCAACGTGAGGGGGGCATCCAATCACATGAAATATTGAGTATCTGCAATAACACGGGCGCCGGCGGAGTTGGGCTTGGCGGCGCGAGTCGGTGGCTTGGCACGCCGATGTACCACATGCCTACCTTCCATACATGGTCTAATGGGGGCCGCCGCGTCAGGGGGAAGTCGGGAAACCTCGGAACCGATGATCGGAGGCTGATATCGCGTATATGAGACAAAGGGCGCATCAGCCGATGTCCCTGAGGTGTCCGATGCATCGGCGGCACTCAATACAGAGTGTGGGCGATCCCTAGTGACTAATATGAGTGGCTGGAGCGGCAGTGCTGTGGGGGACTGCCGGACTGGTGGCAGATACATCGTAATGAGGCATGTAAGCACATATGACAATATATAGCTCCCTAGACAATGGGGGACTGCTTGGTAAGCTGTAGGAGGCGTCGGCGAGGGTACCTGAGGATGTCTGAGTGTCCGCCGCATTGATCGGCGCCAAGGGGGGCCGACTCGGAGGCATCCAGAGTCGCCGCACGGCTGTACGTATGGTAAATCATAAGATCGGCGGCACGTAGTCACTGAGGGATGTGTCCTATAGTGCCTGGTGCTGGGTAGGAGCTGTCGGCGGACCTGTCTGAGTGTCAGGGAGCCATTGGCGGATTGATTTGGGTCATAGGAGGGCGCCGCAGTACAGTACGTGTGCTGGAATCAATGAATACGTGCTCAAATGATGTCCCGAGTGCAATAGGAGTGTGCCCTCACACTCTGAGGTGTCAGCGGTGCTGGGATATGGTATCTGCAGTATAGGGGGAGCCATAGTATGAGTGTACTGGCACAGGAGGGGCCAGTGCGCTACAGCGTGTCCTAAGGTATGGCGGAGTGCTCGGAAGGATTGAATCGAGTTGTATACACCCTTTGTGACTGTTGGAGTCACTCGGGCAGCTGATACACCAGTGTGTTGGACACTGGTAAAGTATGTACAATACTCGACCGCTGACGCCCAGAATAGCGGTGTGCGCTACAGCGGGCTTCACAATGAAGAAGGTGCGGCCTTCTTTGGCATGCAAAGATGTTCATATCTATCTGACCAAGTCCAGATCACGAAGAAAGTGCAAGAACAAAGCGAAACTGCGCAAATAGAATACCGCCTCAAGATAGGCTCGCAATACACCCCTGAGCAACTCGTATTTGTCAATGAGAGTGCCTGTGACCGTCGAACCTTCTTACAAAACAAGGCGTGGGCCTTGCGTGGCCATCATGCTACTCGGAAACAGTTCTTTGCTAGGGGAAAAAGGTGCGCTGCGTTACATTCATTAAATTACACGAGCCGGAACTCAATTCACATAGGTATTCGGTTCTTCCCACCATCTCTCTGGATGAGATGCTTGAATACGTTATCGTGGAAGGCTCGTTCAATGTGGACTCCTTTGCAGCATTCATCGATACTCTCCTGGACAGCATGCAGCCTGGCCGGCGAGGAACTCGGTCGTTATCATGGACAATTGCTCTATTCACAAGTCGATAAGGCACGCCAACTCATTGAATCTAGGTGAGACGGTCTTCCTGCTGGGTCATCGTGCAGGCTATTCATCGTGCCGTGTCTGTTTAGGGGCATAAAGCTTGAGTTCTTGCCGGCATACTCTCCTGACTTCAACCCAATTGAGCTGGCGTTTTCGTTGCTCAAATCCCGACTTCGGCATGTTCCTCTGCCAGAGGGTGGAGGTGATGCCACGGTCTACGACAGGCTTTATGGAGAGGTTATGTCAATCGGTGTGACCAACTGCTGCGCCTTCTATGAACACTGTGGATATGGTTGGTGTGTGGTTTGTTTTCTGATTGATCGGGAGGGATAACTGATTTACATTCTATGCTATTACCGCAACTATAGGTGAATGTGGTTTATATATGTAAGCAACTATGTTTATCTATGAGCTAGATTGAATCATAGTGCAGTCTTGTTCTGCATAACAAATGTGTCTAATGACTTCTGAGGTATAGTAACATCAAAAATCAATTCAAGATGCTTAATTTGAGAAGACATTGTGTACGCTTATATTGTTTATTGATTCGACTCTCAAGCTCATACAGATAATTCAATTCCATACATAGCCACCCTTCATTTCTCTGCGTGCTAAAAGGATAATAGGTAAAAACTGAGAAACATCGAAATAGTATCACAAGTAAGTAATCATCTCGGCAGACTCAAATTGAACATAACTACAATGATCAAGGCGAGCGTGACAAAATAAACATAGGTATCAAACAATGAGCCAACCACATACATCAAATATATTCTTCATACTCAAATCTTCCTTGCATGAAATCAAAAATGTCTAACAACCCCCTCCTCTTCGTGAGAGGTGCCATGACGGCGCTCTCGTCAAAGCAATTTGTTTCGTCTATAGCCTGATTCCAGGCAGCCAGCTTGTCCTCATCGAAGTTGATTGGAATTTGGATGCCATGAGCAGCAACGCTTCCCATATCCCGCAGATCCTCTCCACCGACAAGAATATACCAAATGGCGTCCGGCTTCTCGAGTAGCCGGTACATAAACTGGACGTAATTGAGGTATAGTCCTAGCAACTCTGTCATCAACGTCCATTTAATGTGGTCACAGACGTATTTGACTTCCTTCTTGAATTTATCTGTGTTGAAAGGGCTTGTTTCTGTAATCTGCTGGTTCCTCATAACAGAAAAGAAACAACTCATGCCGCTCCGCCATGCCTGGACCGCTTCCATATCCAACTTCGGCAATTTCTTGGATTTAGGAACGGCAGCCGGAACACTTTTGAGAGAGCCCTTTGCCACTCTTGGCCACCATCGATCTCACATGTTGGTATCAAAATGATTTTTGCCTGAGGTGAATGGCGCGAAGTAATTTTCGTCCGATGCAGTTGACCCAGCCTTGCTAATAGGCCCAGACCCAGAACCAGAAAGTTGTGATGCGACCGACATTGGTGAGAGGAGTAGCCCAGCTGGCGTTCCTGGCATTCTTGGCATAGCTGGTGTTCCTGGCGTGGCTGGTGTTCCTGGTGTGGCTGGTGTGGCTAGCACAGCCAGTTGCTTCAAACTAAGGATTGTTGTCTTGGGTTTGGAAATGTATGGTCTGATCAATTTATCGTCATTGCTATAGAATGACCTTGCAACAAGCTGGTGGATACTCTGCACCTCGGATTGCAAGAACCACCGAAAGAAGTGATTCAAGAAAAAAAACAATCCTTGCGCAAAACATTGTCGTCCTCCGTCGATTATTTGTCTTCGAATGATTGCATGATAATCGGGGGCAGACTATGAAAATGAATAAGCACTCTCTTCGAAAAGGGAAAGAAGTTTCATACGTTATAGCTCAAGTATTTTTCAACGGACTGTACTCGACCTTGCAAATTGTTTTGATTCCGAGCTCCGTCCTTAAGCTTTACATTGTGGTCCTCAATCTTTATGTGGTGATCCTGGCTTCTCACCATCAAATTGTCTATACTGGCCTGCATCTCCACAATTTTCATTCCAAGCTCCACTCGGTGTCTGGAAAGTTCAGATTTCCTCTGCAATGCCAGATTAAAGAATTCACTTGCATGGTGTACAAAGCACTTCTTTGTGGGACGGTCATATCGCGCCTGATCGCTCCCATCACCCATTATTTTATTGACAGCGCTGTACATTTTTTGTCCGGTCTCCACTGCAGAAATAGTCATCAGAGTGATGGTCAAAACGATACGGCAGACAGTGACATACAATCTGAATCAATCTCTGACATTTCAAAAACTTTTTCCACCCCCAAGAGCCGGTGTCTAGGGTACGCATACTGCGACATTTCAACAAAAATTCTGAGATCAGATATCGAAAACCTCAGAGATGGAGGAGAGGGAAGTGGGAGGACTGATGAGGTGGGGACTTTGGGTACCATCACTCACCTATCTCATATAATGGGAATGCAGTGAGAGTTAGAAGCGATCGGAGGCAGTCGAAAGTGCTTTTCTTCCCACTGGGAGAATATATAGTGCATGAGAAGCGATATCATCTCCGATGTCTCATGTGGCACTTGAACGTTACTAGTAGAATTCGGAAAGTCGGAGTTTCAAGCGGTCAAAATCAAGCGACATCTGATAGAACTCTATACAGGGTCCTTTGGTCTTTGGAAGAGAGGATGGATCCTGAATGAATGCACCACAGAGGAGCTCTATAACATGAACCAGTAGACTTGTCTGCCATACATGGGCGGATCACGGGCAGCGTTGAACTGAACTGCAAAGCGAAAACCACGTTTTGTATTTTTTTCTCAGGTTCAGGTTGATTTCTTTGTACCATCATCAACAATGCCTCCTTCTTGCAGCAAAAAGCTCACTGAAAAGGCCAAGGCAACCCAGGACACCGAGGCCCTTAAGAACGAGCCAAAGGTCAGGAGGGGTCCTGGGCAACCACGCAAAAACAATAAAGCGCCGGCAACTCCGGAAACGCCACAGAAGAGCCCTCGCAAGAAAAAGGGGAAAGGCCCGTCGAAAAAAAAGGTGCATTCCTAGTGCGGGTGGCGCTCAAATTGGTACTGACACCTCTCCTCAGTTGCGCAATTCTGATGATACTATTGATTCGGATGATGATGATAACTCTGACGACGACTACCAGCCGGATGGAGACCTATCTGTCAATGACGTGGTGCAAGTCGCAAATGAAACTGGCCCGGACGAAACAACACGGTATAGGGAAGAACCGGACTTCTCCATACTAGAATACGAGCAAGTCAAAGGTGAGCACTATTACCTGCCGTCCCAATGATGAAAGGAAGGCTTATCATCTATCAAAGCAAATAATGACAGCATTTCGTTTGGAACAGCCGCGGCTCAGGGTCTCCTTGACCCCATCACTTCAACTCCCACAAGGAGGAAAGACCCTGTTACTTCAACTCCCACAAGAAGCAAAGACCCTGTTACTTCAACTCCCGCTGTACGGAAGAGCAAACACGACACTATTACTGTGAAAGTCTTGGTTTCCGATGGGGTTGGTGGACGGGAGCTGCTTCTAAGTTCCGACATGTTCCTGCATGAGGTCATATCCAAAATCACGGATCTGACACGAGGTTCCTGCACCATTTCCCACCTAGGCGTTGAAGGTTCATGGTGTAGGAAAGAAGGCCCAAACAAGTATCTTCCGGAGTATCTTGATACCCAAGCAGTATTGAATAAAATTTTTGATGAGGTATGCAAGCACCAGAAGGAACAGAACAAAAAGAAGACAAATGCGCCCGATCCCAAAATCATTATCAGAAATCTTCCTGGGTTTGATGTTTATCCACGTGAAATCTCATTTATCTATCTCATTTGACTGGACCGATCTTTACAGGACACAAATGCAACGAAGAAGAAGGGAAAACAGGCAATGGCAACAAAATCGGCGCCTGCACAGCTCAATAATGCTCAGGACACCTACAAGGAGTCTATGGCCAAAATTGCGGCCAAATTGGAAGCAAGTTTCAAATATGATGAGCATGGATGTTTGTGTGCAAGATTACCAGGTGCACGCAACCATATTACATACACCCATCGGGATATTGAAGAACATGCAAGACTACTTATGAGTGGGTTGCCAATATGCTGTGTGCTTTTCATACATATGCTTCTCAATCTAGTACCAGAATGTCCCGGGCGTAACTTACGATGCTCCGCCTGAGGCGCTTAAACTTCTAGATCAGAAGCCTCTGGATTTATACTCAGCCAGAGCTGTTATCGAGAGGATCCCGAAATCATCCGCTCCCATGTTTAGTCCATCTGAAGCAGGACAGCCACTGACCCAACTAGCCACCCTTGGTATACAAACAACGCCTGCAGAGCCATCCACAGTTGCAGCACAGCACCCACCAAATATGCAATTCCCAGGTTTCATGCACCTGGCAATAATCCAACAAGCACTGTCCTCAATGCAATTCCCATCCATGATGTCACCCATATACCCATTCATGATGCTGCCACTGACCCCTATGCAGCTTCCATTCATGGGACCAGCTGTGCATAATAATGCAGCTAGGAGAAGACCCAGAGATTGGCCACTGGTTGGCAATTGGCTTGAGTCTCTCCATGACGACATCAAAAGGGGCAAGGAACCATGTCCTCCATATCGTACATTTTGCGAACCATTTGAAAAGAGAGGCTACCTTCGACTCGACGATATTCAACACATCACCATAGAAGAGCTGCAGGAGATAGCCGATACGGACAATTTAGACATGACAATCGGGCTCATTAATCAGATTCTTCGCTACGCAGAACAAGACTGCACTACAATTCAATCTAGTTCATAGATGAACATAGTTGCTTATCTACATAAACCACATTCACCTATAGTTGCAGTAATAGCATAGAATGTAAATCAGTTATCCCTCCCGATCAATCAGAAAACAAACCACACACCAATCATATCCACAGTGTTCATAGAAGGCACAGCAGTCGGCCACACCAATTGACATAACCTCTCCATAAAGCCTGTCATAGACTGTGGCATCACCTCCACCCTCTGGCAGAGGAACGCGCCAAAGTCGGGATTTGAGCAACGAAAACGCCAGCTCAATTGGGTTGAAGTCAGGAGAGTATGCCGGCAAGAACTTAAGCTTCATGCCCCTAAACAGACATGGCACAATGAATAGCCTGCACGATGACCCAGCAGGAAGACCGTCTCACCTGGATTCAATGAGTTGGCATGCCTCATCAGGCTTGTGAATAGAGCAATTGTCCATGATAACAACCGAGTTCCTCGCCGGCCAGGCTGCATGCTGTCCAGGAGAGTATCAATGAACGCTGCAAAGGAGTCCACATTGAACGAGCCTTCCACGATAATGTATTCAAGCATCTCATCCAGAGAGATGGTGGGAAGAACCGAATACCTATGCGAATTGAGTTCCGGCTCGTGTAATTTAATGAACGTAACGCAGCGCACCTTTTTCCCCTAGCAAAGAACTGTTTCCGAGTAGCGTGATGGCCACGCAAGGCCCACGCCTTGTTTTGTAAGAAGGTTCGACGGTCACAGGCACTCTCATCGACAAATACGAGTTGCTCAGGGGTGTATTGCAAGTCTATCTTGAGGCGGTATTCTATTCGCGCAGTTTCGCTTTGTTCTCGCGCTTTCTTCGTGATCTGGACTTGGTCAGATAGATATGAACATCTTTGCATGCCAAAGAAGGCCACACCTTCTTCATTGTGAAGCCCGCACGCTCTAGCATCTGCCATACCGTCGAATCCGAGACAAATTTACCGGACACTCCGCCTAACATGTTCTTAAGTTCATCAAGAAACAGATCCCTACGGAAGTCGATGGCACTGAGTAGATACTGACAGCACAATGAGCAGCTCAGCAGGCAACAATACACTCAGAGGGCTCACATGGACATCCGGATATTCCAGTATCCTTGGCCTTCCTGTCTGCGAACCGTCTCTCTCGACGCTGCCAGTCTCCTGAACCTGCTGGTTGATGTAGAATATTGTCCAGCGGTTGATGCCTGTCAGAGCGGAAAGATGATTTATGCTGAACTCCTTGGCCTCAAACAGATTCTGTATGATCTATCGGGCATCATTTGAGAGAGGCTTTCCGCAGGTCATGGTGGTTATGCCAAAAGCAGAAAGGCGTCACACACTCACTCACACTCACAGCATGACGCACATGCCATAATCATCACTTCTTTTTGGTTTACATCCATGTCTGTCTGTCGTGTGTCTTTTGGCTCCTCCACACACTGTTGGCAGCTCTGGAGGTGGCTCAAATAGATTATTCCCGTAGGTCTGAACAGATTCCCGGCGGCAATAGATACAAAACAGAATGATATCTGGCTAGTGGGAACCTGGGTGAAGTTACATGTATGATGATGCATATGCTCAGGCAGCTTTGACTGGTCCAGATACACCTTTTTGTTTATTGCAGACAAGGGCGGCTGAGTGCGTCTACGAAAATCATGAGCTAGCTCCTGTGTGGCTCAATCCAGGTGCTTTGCATGCACCGAATTTGTTGCTGTCTCGTGTCCCTGTGGCATCCTCTTGCTTCATTGGTTTCGGTATGTCTCTTCTCATCCCTATCTCATCTCTCCGCTATTGGTGCTGATGCAGACTTCCTGTCCCTGTATCTGAGATTACATGAAGACGTGCGGAGCCTGGTAAGCTGTCGCTATTTGCAACACATCCAACTCTTCCAGGAGCATTGAAAGAGCATCTCTGTCACAGACAAAGAAGGCCTACTTGGCGAATCGAATAGAGAAAGCAGACGACCATAATGGCAATGGTTCATTTGCTGCAGATTTTATTCTGGGCAGAGCATGCGCGAGGGCCCGAGAGGCCTGTGGAAATAGAAGATTGACTTACAGCCGATGGAATGTGCGGCAATTGGACTCGGAGGCTCTGTTAGAGAAAGTTCAATTGCAATGGCCATGATGTTTGCACAGGATATAGCAGTACCATTGGTGCCATCACTTGCTTGACCATTGAATGGTGAGTGGATACGGTACAGTCGCAAACGCTAAGGTATATGTGTTAGGCGGCGAGACTAACTGACGTCGATCTCGAGGCGGCCAACACAAACAACAAACAACAGGCTAAACGCGAGTTGCCGGGCTAGACGCACGCTATGTCGTAGTGAAGGTAAGTAGAATTCAATAATACTAGAGTACAAGAGTAGATACCTATGTTGTAGTGAAGGTAAGTAGAATAGAAAGACAAGGAAAAGAAGGAGTCAAACTAGCTACTTATATACACTTTGGACGTGGGAAGAGTCTACTCTATTAAGGAATCACATGATGAAAGAGTGGAGTGATTAGTGAGCGTCTTAGTCGGAAGGAACGGATTTAGTCATGGTGAATGAGTAAGGATGAATAAGCCATGACGGAGTGAACGGGATTAGTAAAAATGGATGAGTAATGTAAAAGAAGAATACTAAAATGAATGATGACGTAGTAAAAGAAAAGGAAAATGTTCAAGTCCTAACATCACCCCCCCTTCAAGGTTGGGCGTCCCGACCAACCACTGTATCCTTCTGATGTCGTGAGCTTATACATTGCGCGAAGACTTTGACGAGGTATTGACAACTTCCTTGGAGCACCAGGATGCTTTCGATAAAATTCGTTGACTGCTTCCTTAGCGTTATCTCCAATGTCCGATTCCGGTTGCCATGTTGCTTCATCATACCCGACCCACTTGATGAGAAATTGAAGCTTCCCTCTATGTAGTCGTGAGTCGAGTATCTCTTGTACTTCATATTCTTCTTCGTCTTCGATAATAACAGGTGGTGGCGGCGGAGGTTTCCTTTGGGACTCGAATGACGGTTCGACGGCTGGTTTGAGTAAGACTTCATTGAAGACGGGGTGTACTTGTCTCCATGTGCGGGGTAGTTTGAGTCTATATGCGCTTGCGCCCACCTTTTCGACGACTTCAAAAGGACCGAACCATTTATCATCCATCTTCTTTGTTGGACGTATTGTCTTTATATTTTGTCCGTCCAGGAAGACCTTATTCCCAGCTCCATATTCCACCACCTTTCCTGCATGACGATCGTAGAAGCGTTTCATGTCGTCATTGGCCTTGACCAGGTTTGTTTGAGCGAGTTGATGTATGTCCTTGACATGTTTGGCAAACTCCTCTGCCGACAGATTTGCTGAAGACGTTCCGACATTCGTGAACCCCATTGGATGGACTCCCGTATTGACGAAGAAGGGGGACAACTTTGTTGCCGAATGTTCACGGTTGTTATATGCAAACTCTGCTAGTGCTAGCCAGTCTGCCCAGTCCGTCTGTCTATGGTTGACATACAAGCGTAGGAACTGTTCAAGCTCCTGATTGACACGCTCTGTCTGTCCGTCTGTCTGAGGATGATATGCTGTTGACGGGTTGCCTTCAATGTGGAGGAGTTTATACAGTTCCTTCATCATTTTTGCATCAAACTGTACGCCTTGGTTGTGGATGATCTTTCGAGGTAGTCCGTGTAAACGAAAAACATGATCTCGATAGATCTTTGCCATACCCTCTGCTGTTAGCTTCGTCGTCGTAGCGATTGCATGGATCTGTTTGCTGAAACGATCGACCACCACGCATATAGCGTTGAATCCGTTCGACTCTGGTAGCTCCCCGATCAGGTCGACAGTGACAATCTGCCATGGCGCCTCCGGCACCTCGTTAGGGTGCAAAACCTTTGCTTTCGTTACTCTGAGGGCTTTTGTCCGCTGGCAACGATCACATCCACGTACGTAATTTCTGACGTCGGCGTAGATGTTGGGCCACCAGAAGCTTCGGCTCACCATTGCCACCGTTTTGTTTGCTCCCGGGTGCCCTGCTAATGTCGAGTCGTGACACTCCTTCATTACGGCCTCTCTGATGCTCGTTGGTACGAAGATGTTCTTGAACTTTCTTGTCATTGTTGCTGACAGTTTGGCCGTCACCTCCCTCTTCCATAGGCCATCTTCGAACACCAAGTTCGACGGCCTGTCCTTCTCATCCATCTCCTCCTGCGCCCTCTTGATCGCTACTATGAGCGTGTCCCTTGACGTCTCCACTGTGCCCCTGACCAACCATTCTTCCTTGATGAATGTTACACCCTCGTTATCATGTTCACCTTTGTTGTAGTCTGCACGGCGTGACAAAAGATTGGCTTTTCCTAACGTCTTTCCAGGTTTGTGTACCAACGAAAAGTCGAATTCAGCAAGGTCGAGCCTCCAACGCGCTTGTCGACGATTCAACTTCTGAGGAGATCTGAAGTATGTTAGATTTGCGTGGTCGGTCCAGACCTCAAATGGTGCATTGGCTCCTTGAAGGTATTGTCGCCACTCCTTGAGTGCTTGAACGATGGCGAGCATCTCCTTGTCGTAGATCTCATAATTTCTTTCGGCATCCAAAAATGTCGACGATCGATATGCGATGACCTTCCATTTGCCATCTTGTTTCTGAAGAAGTACACCACCTGTTGCATAGTCTGATGCATCAGCTTCGACGCGGAAAGGGTCGTCATTATTCGGGATTGCCAACACCGGGGGACTACTTAATCGATTTTTCAACTCTTCGAACGCTCGTCGTTCCTCCTCTCCCCACTTCCATTCCACCTTACCAGTCAGTGACGTTAGCGGTTTGACGACCGAGCTGTAGTCCTTGACAAAACGGCGTAACCAATTACCTAGACCAAGGAATTGCTGTAGTTCGTGAACGTTCTTCGGGACTGGCCATTCCTGGACTGCAACCGTCTTTTTTGGATCCATGCGTACTTCACCGTTTCCAATGATGTGTCCGAGGTATTTGACTGTACTAACCTCGAACTCACATTTCTGTAGCTTCAGGAAAAGTTTGTTCTGTCGGAGGATCTCAAAGACTCGTCTAGTACGCTCGCGGTGTTCTTCCAACGTGTTTGAGAAGATGAGTATGTCGTCAAGGTAAATGATAATGACGCCTTCATGGATCATTTCTCGAAAAATGTCGTTCATGAATCCTTGGAAAGTCGCGGGTGCATTACATAGTCCAAAGAACATTACTGTTGGTTCGAATAGTCCCAGGTTTGTTCTAAAGGCCGCTTTCCACTCATCGCCTTCGTGGATCCGGATGTTGTAATACCCCCAGCGGACGTCAAGCTTGGTAATGTACTTAGCGTCCTTGACTTTATCGATGAGCTCGTTGATCAAAGGTAAGGGGTACTTATTCTTGACTGTTCCTTCATTAAGCTTTCGATAGTCTTGGATTGCTCGTAAGCTCCCATCTTCCTTCTTGATAAAGAAGAATGGCGACGCCATCGGAGATTTCGATTGCCTGATTCGTCCTGATGCAAGGTTTTCTTCAATGAATGCCTTCATCGCCTCTTGTTCCTTTGGCGATAATGGATATACCTTGCAATCACTTGGCTTGAAATCTGGTTTCAGGTCTATAGCATGATCCCACGTCCGCTGAGCTGGTAACTGCTCGAACGATTCCTCGCTAAAGACATCCACATATTCCTCTAAGTAAGGTGGCCACTTCGTTGCTTCTTCCATCCTCACATTTCTCACGTACCTGTCATCCACCTCTTCTTTTGATAACAAGGACTCACATTCGTCAGGGCAGCGAGTGAAGTTGATCTTGCCGATCTTCCAGTCAATCTCGGGATTATGTCTCTGTAACCAATCATGACCAAGGAAGATGTTGCTTGATGCCAGTGACGTCACAGCTAGACAAATTTCCTCTTCATGCTTCCCAAAAATCATGCGTACGACCACATATTCCGTAATTAGTCCACCTTCGTTGCTTGTACCGTCTGCATTGAAGACTGGTCTTGGGCGTATATACTTTTGAGTTGGGAAACCGTACCGCTTGACGAACCCTTCGTCGATACAGGAGCCTGTACACCCTGAGTCAATGAGGGCATGGGCATCGATGAGATTTTCTTCCTCCAAAAGAGGGTTCGAAATGTCAACCTCATCATCATTTGCTACCTTTGGGTGTACAATGCTAACGAAGGCATCGAGTTCCTTTCCACCGCTTCGTCTGATGAACTGCCCCGAAGTCGCATCTTCTATACCCTCGCGCCATACCTCAGCCGCGCATCTGCCAACAACATCCCACACTGCCTCAGTAACATTCGCCTGGGCAACAACGTTCTCACGGTAAAGTTCTTCCGTCACAACCTCATTTTTTATAGCGGTTTGAATCCGCTCATCCACTCTTAACACGTTTGAGTCGCCTCCTTGCGCACTCCTCTTTCCGATGAATAAGTTATTATAGACGTCGAAGTCAACGTCGTCTTCTAATTCCTCTGGGTTTACGTCGGACAGGATCTTTCGAAGGTTAAAATCGCCTTGTATTCTTGTGTCTAGATAATGTACATCGGGGCGATTATATTTTAGCGAACGCGACGAGAAGAGTCCTTTAGCCGTGTGACCAGTCGTTCCGACGTTTACGCCTGGTCGTCCTGAAAACCCTCACCATCGACCACCTCTTCCAGCTCAGCTGGTACTGCTCGCACGTCGACATTATCGAAGTCTGATTCCTTCGCATTGCCGAGTTCTTCGAGGAGTGCCAGTCTGTCTTCTGGTTCGAAAGCAGCAATGATGGACCTGATTGCCTCACGACCGCGGGGGCAATCCCTTATGAAGTGGCCAGTTTGGCCACACTTGTAGCATGCGCGTCGAGCTCGCGCTTGGTTCATGGCGACGTCCATTGGCTGACCCATTCCGCCGTATGTTATTCCTGTCGCATCTCGTCGATCTGTTTGATGGAAGGGTTGGGGATTTGGAACGTAGGGTCTTGCGAACTGTTGTGGAAAGAGACGTCGTGGTTGTGGTACGGGAGGTGCCTTCTGCGTTGTCTGAATCGGATTCCGTCGTCGTCGTTCAGTGAACAAGTCTCTGATCTGTCGTTCCGTTTGATCGACCTTGATCGCCCTTGCTCTCCAGTCTGCATATTTTATCGGTTCCAGTTCCGTCCGCATAACGCCTTCGACTACCCTTGGGTTCATGGCCTTCCTGAGACGACTGATTAACCAGCTATCGTGGGCCTCTAGGGTTAGGCCTGCATGTGTCCAGTAGATGTCGAACTCGTTGAAGAACTTGTCAGCGTCATCGTCGCCTTGGTACAGCTCTTCGATCTTTTGAAAGGCCTTGTGATGACGGCTGGGGTCTGCGAATGACAGGTCAAGGTGTTTCAAAAAATCTACCCATGACTCTGTGATCTGTAGATTTCCGTCAACCTTGGGTGTTACCTCGAAGTAACTTTCCCTCCATGTCGCTGCCTTGCCACCCTTTAGGTATGAGAGGGTGAAGATGATCCTGTCGCTGTCAGTTTTGAACTTGGATGGATACAACTGGATGTATAATTGGACTTCTGTTTTGAAGTCGGGGTAATCCTTTCCTCCGCTGTACTCTCGTGGCTTGGCTGTTCCGATCTTTTCTGATGACTTCGACGTACTTCCGTTTCCAACTCCCTGCGTTTGGAGTGCGAGGGCAATCACGACACCTAAATCCTTCATCTGCTCTGAGCTTAACGACATCTCCTTCTTTTCTTCCTGTTCGGGTGTCGTACTCCTACTGATGATTGGTGGTTCCGGATCTCTTAGTGTCGTAAACGATATTGAAGGTTGGAGAGGGGGTGCTGGCGTAACAACTTCGGGTTTAGGAGCGATGGGTGGAGGTGCCCTTGATGTCGACGCTTCTGTTGTTGTTGAGTGTGCAGGTTGTGCAAATAACCCAGTGTTTGCTCTGGGGTTTGGTGCCCAAGGAAACCAAGTCCCTTGTGAATCTTGTGACTTCCAAAACTTCCTTGTCTCGTCCCACTCGAGGTTATAGAGGGTGTTGTGTAGCTTTCCCTGGTAGCAGTGCCCTGTTGCGCTCCAACGGACTTGTGGGAGGGCGAGTCGTTGCTCGTCAGTTAGATCCACCTTGATAGCGAGGGGGCAGGACGGGGATCGGTGTGTTCGAACGGGCCCGGCCTCGGATGTTCGGCTCGTCTTGGAAGTTGATAACTAAACGACAAACCTCTAGGTGGATGACGAAGGAGATATTTGTCGATGAATGAATTCTTCGTGTTACCCACGTGAACCTCAACTGATTCCCCCACCAGATACTAATACGGAGCGCCATGGTGACTAGTCTTCTTCAATCTTAACCTCAGCCTCTTCAACCTTGAGTTCTGGTTGGATGGGAGGTAGGTAGTGAGAGATAGCAATGGGGATACCAGCTCTGCAGATGATGTCATTAGGATCGACTCGTTCTAGTACTTCGTCCCAGGGGATGATATAACGAATGGGTTTCTGATAGGG
Organism: Sanghuangporus weigelae; assembly: GCA_033182465.1. NCBI lineage: Eukaryota > Fungi > Basidiomycota > Agaricomycetes > Hymenochaetales > Hymenochaetaceae > Sanghuangporus > Sanghuangporus weigelae. The sequence continues at coordinate 2,694,783 of CP137319.1, read as the reverse complement.
TTGTCGACGCTGTTGGCGTTGGTAACGAGTCTGATAACGAGTGGGTGCCAGGGTGATTACTGGTTATTGGAATGTCAAAATACGTTGGCGTTAAACACCAACGGGCTAGATAGAGGTTGCTCGGATGAATCCGGGATGGGCGCGATATGATGATTGTCGATGTAACTCCTTGCGTGGAGTAGCGATAGCGAGTGTTTCCACAGGCTAGAGGGTAGGTCTTTCTATTATGTTAGGCGGCGAGACTAACTGACGTCGATCTCGAGGCGGCCAACACAAACAACAAACAACAGGCTAAACACGAGTTGCCGGGCTAGACGCATGCTATGTCGTAGTGAAGGTAAGTAGAATTCAATAATACTAGAGTACAAGAGTAGATACCTATGTTGTAGTGAAGGTAAGTAGAATAGAAAGACAAGGAAAAGAAGGAGTCAAACTAGCTACTTATATACACTTTGGACGTGGGAAGAGTCTACTCTATTAAGGAATCACATGATGAAAGAGTGGAGTGATTAGTGAGCGTCTTAGTCGGAAGGAACGGATTTAGTCATGGTGAATGAGTAAGGATGAATAAGCCATGACGGAGTGAACAGGATTAGTAAAAATGGATGAGTAATGTAAAAGAAGAATACTAAAATGAATGATGACATAGTAAAAGAAAAGGAAAATGTTCAAGTCCTAACAATATGCTACTTACCTGGCTTGCTGCTTCTCACCTCTTTGGCGCAGCTGAAATAAGGTCAGATAGGTGGGATGACCCACTGTGGTGACAACGGGGAAGGAAAGAGAAGTATGTCAAGGTGCAGCCGGGTGTCTGTGATTGTGAGCGGAATTGACGGTGGGTCCGCCGGATTTGCTGTCTGACTGCATCTCTGGACTGCGTCAATCCCATACTATCACCCATAGCACCATGGCATTCACTGTCCCTCGTTCTGCTCATGCATACTAGAGATGCTATCTGGCTGTGACGGAGAAGCATTGTGATGAAGCAGGATGTGTTGGAAAGGTGTGGAAATCGATGCAGGTAGGAGTGAGCCACAGCCTCTCATAGATTGCATAAATAGAAGCACCACATCGAGCATAGGGAATGAATACTATAATGATTTCTTCAGATACAAGCAAGTTTGGGATTTGTTGCCTTCGAATGACAGTCCCAGGGCAGTTGCAGCACCAGAAAGGGGTCCTGAGAATGCTGCGGAGACAAAAGACACTTGCACTGTTGCACAAATACTGCACAGAACATATCGAAAACCTTACCAGAGCATTTCAAGGCATATAGACCTAATTTACAGATCAAGAGAACTATGACTGGCTTGTGTGAAGAGGAATGATTTTTTGAACAGTCCAGATGACCCGCTGGAACAAGGATTGACGAAACTGCCTGATGTTTCCCACACAAACACTGCACAAAATGACACGAAACTTCGCCAGAGCAGTGCCATGTTTATAGACTTAATTTACGGATCAGAGGGAAAATATATTATGGCTTGTGTGAGGAGGAATAATATTGTGAGCAGTCCAGATATCCCTTTGGAGCACGGCTCGGTGAAGTTGTTTGTTTTGTTCCGACACACACAGGCAACAAATCACAAATATTTCTACATACATCTACATGGGCGAACTAGCTCATTTTTTTGAGTGCTAATTGGGCATGAAACATGCAGAATTGACAGAGAAAATCGCCATTTACTTGAGTTTTTGCTGTTTTGGCTCGGACGCGTCAGAGCACGTGAAACGTGGGTGTGACAATACTTATGAAAAAGGCAGTAAGGCCCAGTGCGGCCAACGCCCTCTCCTTGTTTTGGCTATCCTTGTCGCATTATCAGAGTAGGGCTCTCCGATAGCGTCTCCATGAGTACGGAGAAACTCGCTTTCAGCACCTAACTAAGGATTTTCTTTCCATAGTGGAGGAAATTGAATATCAAGCAAAGCTTTCTGTTCACTCCGTAAGTTGTCTCTGTTCAAAAGAGAAGCACCTTCGTGAAATCTAATGCCTATCTTTATTGTCATTGTCAGTTTTCTCATTCCTCAGAACTGTAAACTCTTCCCCGTCAAGTTCTGTATCCTCTTGTTTCATGGACTGGCTGGAGCAGCAGGCTGCTTTTGCCCTCTTAAGAAACCATAGATAAGAAACCAGAGAATCAGCCTTTACTCGGCTGATGATTCTGCTCAAGCATAGGATTTGCCGCGCAAATCTTTCCTACTAAGGCTAAGATCTACATATCTGCAACTCCGAAAGCCATTTAGTATTGTATCTTCCGTATTTGACATATCGTACTTGCCCATGATTGCGACACCTTTACATCGAGGAATAAGATCTCGAGTGCGGATATTATTGTTTGATTGAGCAAAACAAGGACTTTCTTATTTGGCATACACAAGCTCTTGTTCAGCGGTCTTCTCTAATTCCGCTCTATTGATGGAAGCAAGTCGGACCTGAACAAAGAGTAAAGAGACGGACAAATAAATACCAATTAGACGAGAACTGCACCTAATTACATAGAATACTACAATTGTGACGCATTGGCCAGATTGGGCTGTCAGACCCCATGATGCAGTAGACATGTGTCAAATAGCAGTGACCCTTTGCTTGTCGTCAAACAAACACCTCTCGAATCTCGAATTGGGCTGCAATAAAACGAAGAACCTGTCGGAAAGCTCCCTTATTATATAATACTGTATATAGGCGAGTCCAATTCAATTGTGCTGCTTAGAACTCGCACCTAACGACGACAACCTATGGAAGCGGTATTAATGACAGGAGAATTCTTTTACCGTAATCGGTGACAATATTCAACATGGCACAAGCACTCATTTCGCAGGAACGTCTGCCACCGTACGCCTGCTCGTGGTCCTCCATGGAGAACCAGGCATCTCGTACGACTGCGTGCTTCCAGCTCGGAGAGCTTGGGATGTCGAGTCAAGTCACTTTATAATAGAGAGATGTCGTTCTCCAGGGGACAAGCAGAGCTAGAAGATTGATTGGTTAACAACGTACCAACATTGACAAGTTCCACCTCATCCAAGTTCGCTGGAATGGTTTCATGGTGGAGAATGTTTCCATGTCATTTCTCCTCCCTTTAGCAGGTCCATTTTGATTTGATTAACTCAGTCTAGTCATATGCCCCAATGATAAGAGAAAGACCATTATACTGTATTTCGACTATGCAGATGTGAGTTTTTCTTTTCCTCTTTCGTCATTTTCCGATGCGGATCATTCGGCCCGTTACAAAGCTATTCTCACGCCTCTTTCTTGCCGAAGCCCGAGGTCCGAGATGATCTCCCGGCATCCTCATGCCGGTTCAAAATAATACCAAGTAGTCCCGGGCCAGTCAGCGATGGCCTATGTTTTTCTATCGGTCTCCTATCATGGGCACCGCTAAGGCCGACGCTGGCGAAACGCAGCTCATGGATGAGGAACAATCTGGGTCGATAGTAGACGTTGAAGTCCGAGAGGAAGCAACGGACGCTTTCCAGTCTACTTCCACGCTCGATGTCGCGTCTGGGGTTGGTCCCGTCCGGAGGGAACAGGACAGAATCGTTTACCCTGGCCCTGGAGAAGGGACACACGAATCGCCCTTTCTCGTTGACTGGGAATCCGGAGACCCAGAGAACCCGTATAATTGGAGCAAAGCAAAAAAATGGCCGTTGACCTTTGTGGTGAGTTCGAATTGTGTGCAGAGGCGTTCGCATAAGTCTTTTCTAAAGAGATATGTTCCAGCTTGCGGCAGGGACACTATGTGTCTCGTTCGCCAGTAGCTCATATAGTGGCGGTATCTCATTTGTCATGGAGGACCTTCATATGTCCCGAGAAGTAGCAGTCCTAGGCATTTCGCTATACGTTATTGGCTTCGGATTAGGGTAAGATAGCTTCTGCTACCATCCTTTCCCGAGTTTACCACGCTTATGCACTTTCCAACTATCAGTCCTCTTGTCTTCGCCCCACTAAGCGAGGTGAGCTGGTGACGGACAGTCCGATGCATTCCGATCAACTGATTGAGTATCGCGCGTCAGATGTATGGAAGGGTAAGATCCCGAGTTAAATACCATAGCCGATGCTAATTATTGCAATCAATTTGAAAATCAGAAAGTGATATTCGTGATTACTTACACGCCCTACACACTCTTACATACGGGAGGTGCTCTTGCGAAAAATAAAGAGACTTTACTCATATGTCGGCTTCTTGCTGGCATCATGGGTTCCTCGCGTAAGACCAAGAGAGATCCTAACTTTTGAGTGCAACTTTGACTCGTGTATAGCTCTCACAAACGCAGGAGGAACTATATCTGACATGTGGATTCCTCGAGAACGTGGAGTTGCTGTTGCCCTGTATTCAACGGCTCCTTTCCTTGGTCCTGGTAAGAAATTCTCATTCCAGATATCATGCTTGCATATTATACCGACCGACTTCAGTTATTGGCCCTATCGTTGGAGGTTTTACTTCCGAAGATCAGAAGCTTGGATGGCGTTTCAACTTCTGGATAATGATGATCTTCTCCGGCGTGGTTCTAGTGATACATTCCTTATTCATGCCTGAAACCGTGAGCTTTCCTGCTCTCTAGATTAATACCGCAGGACATAATAGCTCGAGCATCAAATATCTAGTATGGGCCCGTCCTACTTCGTAGACGAGCACGACGTCTGCGACGGCAAGCTGAAGGGAAGACCATTTATGTGTCGAAGTTCGATCTTACACGGAAACAATCCTTGTTACATTCGCTTAGTATAAATTTGAGGCGCCCGTTCGGTATGTTGTCTTCAAATTATCCAGTTGGAACAAATGATCAATTAGTGACCCAGTGTTTTTAATATATGAGCCCATTGTGCTGCTCTTAGCACTATATATCTCGGTCGCGTACGCAATTCTGTATGCTTTGTTTGCGGCATTTCCCATCGTGTTCGAAGAGCATCGACATTTCTCCCCTGGAGAGAGCGGTCTGGCATTTTTAGGTATCGGTCTGGGAATGTGCTGTGGAGCGGCTCTATCGCCCATTCAGAATCGTCTATATTGGCGAGTGATGGATCGTAGTCCAACCGGTAGGGCTCCTCCAGAAGCGTAAGTTTAGGACTTTTGTATTTTCATATTTAATGACTAAATACGGATTCTTTCTTCTAGACGCTTGTATACCTCAATAATTGGTGCCGTACTATTGCCCATCGGCCTGTTTTGGTTTGCTTGGTAAGCATTCTCTATGTCTGTTGAATCTTTCCCAGTCAGTTTTACCTTCCCATTGGCAGGACTTCGTTTCCTTCTATCTCTTACTTTGCTCCGATCTTCGCTGGAGTACCATTCGGCACCGCTATTTCAACAATCTTACAATCTCTGACCGCTTATCTCATGGATTCCTACACAATATATTCGGCTAGTGCGATAGCGGCCACTGTTATACTGCGATCTGTCTTCGCCTGTGCGTTTCCATTGTTCAGTCCTTTCATGTTTGCGACATTAGGAGACCAATGGGCTATGAGCGTCTTCGCGTTCTTGTCACTATTGTGCATGCCCATCCCTTTCTTGTTCTTCGTGAGTAGAGATCTAAGTATTCCGAAGATTGGTGAAACCGCTGATCGATGCTCGCAATTTTTGTTCAGAAATACGGGAAGCTGATTCGCATGAAATCTCACTTCGCAATCAAAGACGAGCCACTGCCGGATGAATGGATGCTGAAGAGTCGAAACATTAGCATTCGTGACCCAAAGTCGAACGAGGCTGATAAACTTGAAGAGAAGGATGTTACACGAGTAGTTTGAAGTTTTATCGGTTTCACTTTTTTTCCCATAGAGATATAGAGATAGATGTGTGTATGTAATACTTTGATTTCATAATAAGTCGACGCGCTTGGCCCTCCATGGCTTCAAACGACGCGACACAACCATCACAGCCCGAAACGATGACGCGAACGATCCTTGTAACAGGCGCAACTGGCAAACAAGGTCGTTCTTTTATCTCCGCTGTGTTGTCAACAGGAGCCGCTACCGACATCCGTATTCTCGCCCTTACACGTTCATCAAAGTCTCCCGCTGCAAGCGCTCTTGCGGCCTCAGACCGTGTCACGCTCGTTGAAGCAGATCTTGACAAGCCAGACACCGTCAGAAAAGTGTTTGAAGATGCGAAATCCAACGGTGATGGAATATGGGGCGTGTTTCTTGTTCTGGCTTATCCAGGTCTTGGAGTAGACGCAGCCGGGGAGGAAAGACAAGGGAAAGTACGTATCTCGTGTTTTCAGTGATCTCCGAGCATATGTTTACCTGTTTCATTGTGAAGCTTGTCGTAGACCTGTCAAAAGAGCTTGGCGTGCAGTATCTTATGTACTCATCCTCGGAACGCGGAGACGAAGTCTATGACGATACTCCTATACTCAGTAAAACTGCCAAGGTGCAAATAGAACGGCATCTAAAATCAATCGACGGCCTTCGTTGGACGTCAGTAGTTATACAAACTATTATCTCTCGCATCTTTTGATCCAGCTGGCTCCATAGAATCCTCCGTCCTACCTTGTTCATGGAGAATTTTGACGGTTTCGTGGGACGTATAACCGCAGCCGTTTTCCGTGTTGGGCTTAAACAGGACACTAAACTGCAGCTTGTCGTGCGTCATTATCTGTCGCTTTCACTCCCATCAAATGTGATTCCTTCTTTACTTGATACAGTCTACTGATGATATTGGTCACGTCGCGCTCGCGATCTTCCTTTCCCCTGGCCCAGACACGTACATTGGTCAGGCGATCCCTGTCATCGGGGACGCTTTAGCGATGAAGGAGATCGCGGAATCGTACGAGCGTGGCGCCGGAAGAACTCTTCCGGGTATTCCTGGTCCCATCGCTCGAGTAATGCTTGCAATGAACAAGAATGTAAAGGATTTGTGTGTACCTCTTTTCTGTATTTCCTTATGCACTTTCATTCTGATTCATCGTGTAGACTTGCAGGCATCGAACAAAGGAGCTCTTATCGCGCCTCGTCCGAGAGCACAGATCCTAAATCGAATGAAACCCTTATTGCACGATGCTTGACGCTCTACCCGGCTATGAGTAGTGTGGAAACGTGGGCTCGACGTCGAGGAGTGCGGGAACAACAAACGAAACGATGGAACAATGTTTCCCTTTGGGATCTCGTTCGGGGCAAGTTGTAGTCCAGTCTGCCGGGGGTCTCTTCCGCTAGTTTCTTTGCGTGTTCATTCAGAAATCCGTATGTCCGTTCTTGAATCAGCAGATGCAGTGTATACGAGGCTTACTGAATGGGCGAAACAATTGATGAGACATGCAGTCAGCTGGAAACTTGTCAATTACGTTGAATTTTATCTCATCGTAACATTTTGCGAAAGAGTGGGAGCTACCAATTGAAGCCCCGAAGGACTGCTTGAGGTTTAAGGCAGTTTGGTTCCTGTTCAGACTGGGTACTGTGTGGTACACGATGATGTGTTGTGAGGCGCTGCCTCAAAAGGATCATATATAATACAGAATTATCTCCATCCAAAGTAGGGCAATTCTCTAGAACAAGTGATTACATATACTTTTTGGCTTTTCTACAATGGACACCAAAATATCGTAGTAAATGAGTAAACTTAGAATGGCTCGTCAGAAGCGCTAAGCCTGCGTTCGTTAGATACCATCGACCTTGTTAACGCAGGATTCTCCCTGAAGTCCATGGATTCTATTGGCGGCTCGCCAACGTAAGCTGACTGTCTGCCGACGGAGAAGACGCCTTCCTCGAGCGTACGTTCCTGGCTCACAAGTATGAGTACGACTGCAGGATAAATACCCTAGGTGGTATCGACACGTCAGTCCAAGATTTTGTTTGGGTGAGATAATTCTAACCGCAAACTGAACATGAATCCGAGCTGTGTATATATCTCCGAGTGTTCCGTGTGGGAGGCGTATAACCGACGCAACCAGAGCAAAGATCTAATATACGATTTAAATGATTGATTCCCGAAAATGAACACTATAAAAATTTATTGATAACAACTTACCCCAGAAGCGCAATAGATAAATCCCGACTCTACGAGAATCACGAAGACACGCTCGACCTTTGTCCGACCTCGGAAAGGCTTTCCTAAATCTTTTCGGTACTTCCTTTTTTATATTGCAATAGACGTGAATAAAAGATGCGGAGAGCAGAAAATACCGTTGACCAGGCTCACCACGCTTTGATGCAGATAATTGATGTTGCACATATATTCGCTGACAGCGAGAATCCCAAATTAGTCATTTGGGTGATTTCGACCATGTCGTCGAGGTGAGAACCTCTGACTGGTCCTAGCACTGTCGTTCCAATTCTGAATGCAACAGTAAGAATAATTGAGACTAGAAATTGATATAATTGAGACAGAAACACGACAGCGAGAGGAAGGATTTGCTTCGAACCTGTTGCACAGAAAAGCAGAAAAACAGAGAAGCATAAAGACTTCCTGCTACAGTCCCTGCAAAGAACCCAAGCCCTCCAAATGACAACACTGTCGGTCAAGACGTACTGCAAGACGGTCAATTCAATCGAAAATGCAACAGTCAAAGAATTTGGAGCGCTGACATTTATGAGCAGGATAGCACTGAAAAGCGGCAAGGAGAAGTCTGGGTCATGAGGCGTTGGAGAAAGCAAGCGACTTTTAATCAAAGACACGACGCTTCCCATTGCTGCTATCCAGTAGCCTGTAGAGAGGCAAAACATGAAAAGGGTAACTGCAAACATGAATTTATTCGCTGGTGATTTCATTCCCTTTTTGCTAATAACGCCGTCAGTATTGGATGATATAGAACAGACTGGCATAGTGCATACATACAGGAGAACAAATGAGCAGATGGGAAGGAAAACGCAGAAGACACCTATCGCAGTGGTTGCAATTGTTTGTGGGTCCGAAATGAGGAACACTGGGGCGTACCAAAAAAGAAAGTGTGGCATACGAGCTCAAAGCATCCGTATAGGATCTCCAAGCCTACTTCTCTTTCCGATTCCATGGATATCAGATCAACTAGTATCGGTTACAGAAGGCACTAGATATGGCGGGGCGGGGCGGGGCGGGGCGGGACGAGAGAGTATATGATGGGGGACGAAAGAAGTTAGGAATGTCTGCCCGGTCTTATATGATTACCAGTGACAGCTGGCTCTGGCAATCTTAGCATGAACTGATGTGGAATAGATGGTAGCAAATGAACAGCGTTGATCAGCACCAGAGGAAGACAGGATGTTCAGTGTGCAGTGATCGTGGGCATGTTCACGTCATGGCAATATTAGTAGGCATTCTCCTCTCGTGCAGATGCTGAGATGCCATTCCGGTGAACTTGACCGATCCAGCCCCTGTACTGTTTAGTGTACGGTTACACGCAAGGCAACGAAGACTGGAAAGAGGATGCACCATCTGACAAACAATTACATGAAGTCCGAGTCAAGAGAACGAACTAGCAGCCGTGCAGACCACGGCTTACAAGCAGTAGGAAACTCGCTTTTGTTAGCAGGGACTTCGCTGGAGCTAGTAGCACGCACCGACACCGTTGGCCGATTGGCAGATGTCGTTGATTCGAACATACTTCCCGAAGTCAGACGATTCCGGAAATGGACCAAAAGAAGAAATGCGGGAGTCCGATCCTTCTTTATCTCTTCTCGCAGCTCTCGGTACTGGACTGGAGGAACGAGGAACCCAATGCAGGACACTCGCAGACATGTATATAAAAATTTGACCAGAGAAAGTGGGTGAGGCTAGCGAACGGACCATTTACGGCCCACGAATATGCTCGAAACACCTATCACGGTCTTTCATTGGATCCGTTTAGCATTGCACCTATTTAGTCGCACCGACAGCCCGGCAAGACCAGCCTCTCCACAGTCGGAACAATGGCTGTTACTCTGACGGGCCACATATCGAACAAATATATCATAGAAAAGATGATCATAAGATCTTGACAGTCGTTATGGTGTACGTAAGAATGAGAGAGAGTGAATATGAGTACAAATATACACAAATACAGGGATCAATCCTCTTATGTAAGAGTCGATATTACGAACCAACGGAGTATTATGAATGAAAATCCTTCATACTTAATCAAATTCTGTCCATTTTCAAGGTCAGAGACACAAGACCGTTCTAGTCCAGGGCCAGGGACGGCTTACTTTACTCGTGATACGGTCCCGGTTCGCCTTCTCAGAGTCCTATTCCTGTTCTTTGAAAAGCCAGAATTATTGGAAGAAGTCCGACCAGACGCTGATGTAGGAGACAATTGTATCTCATCGTTTTCTCGAGAGACTCTCGGATTATCTGTCGCTTCCATGGAAGCATGGTTGCCAATGGGAGCCACTAGAATGTCTTTCAGTACTCCTGAATTACCGCACACAGCTTCTCTCACCTATAGTAGAGCTTCCCGCGGAGCTGTTAAAACTCTGTCTCGAGAGAGCGTGCGGAGCCTTGTACTGATCTGGGGAAAGGAAACGCTCCGGTCCTGAACTAGAAGAGGTGCTGCCGCCACCTATAGCGGTGGGTTTTACTCTAAGACTTTCTTGCCATTTCTTGATTAAATCGAATGGCGGCTCGGTCGGGGGCTCCCTGTTTTTCGAACGAGGGCGAAAAGTGCGTATGAGCTGATGTGGCAAGTATCAGATGGCGAAAAAGAAATTTGCTTACTCCACTTTTTGTGCATACGATGCGCAAGACTGTCGCAAATCAAAACTACATAGGATTGGCCGAAGATGAATACGAGATGTGATAATAACAGTGATATAAAGGACCTTACTCTCGAATAATATTTTGCTTTCCGAGCGACGGAGCTCTGGGACGATTCGAACGCGAATTAAGTGATTTTGAATTTCGGAGCTCTTCGCTTAAAAACGGCGGCGTGAAATGGTCATGTCCGTCTACTGTGGTCTGCTCGGAGTGACCGTGCAGCATTTTATTTCCTTCAGGACGTGCAGCATCAGATCTGAGTCTACTATTTCTCGAGATAAATAAACGGGAACCATGGGATTCCTCAGTTGGAAGTTCATATTCATCTTCACCAAGCACCGATGCTTGGCGACAGACAGGAATTTCGGGTGACTCGGATGAACGAAGAGAGCTCTGTGACTAAATGCAACCAGTCAAATAACAGACATATAAGATCATGGGTTAATAGCTATACATTACCGCTATTGCGTTCCTCTTCAGCGTAACGACATAACAGTTCCAGATACCACACGATCTCAGACATAGGTTTACGAAGCTGAGGATACCGGTTCCACGAGACAAAACATATACTCCAGAGTTTCTGCCAATAAATTGGCCAACTGGAAAAGGATCCAGGCTGTGGCGGAGTATAGCCTTGCAATATAGTGAACATAACGTGCACGTCGCGTGATAGATGGTGAAAAGGAACTTGATTGGTGAGGAGCTCCTGGAAGAGAGTATGGTAAAGAGATGAAGTTGTAGATTTTGAGAGGCACTTACGTATATTGTCATTCCGAATGCCCAGATATCGGACTCCTTTGAGTGTACTGCTTGAGGATCCTCAAGTAATTCTCGCGCCATCCATCGCACAGTTCCTTTCACTCTGTGGGCACTGGTCTCGCCGAACGACTGTGATGCGGCAATCATCCTTGATATACCAAAGTCACAAATACAAGGCTCTCCGAAACGGGACACCAACACGTTATCCTTCAGCCCAATTTCGTCGGTTGGAACTCGCTCGAAGTTTAGTCAATGAGACTCACCGCTTTGATATCCGAATGTATGACACCTTGGCCGTGAATATATTCGAGCCCTCTTGCGATACCTAAGATCTGGAAAATCGTAGGCAATTAAACGGACAAATCAGACTGCAACAGTAAAATTATGCGCAAACCACATGTAAGAGATCAGTTTTGGGGTGCTCCTGTATATACCGCGAGACCGTTCCATTTTCCATCCATTCCGATATCAGAGACGGGTATTCTCCCTCGATCACGTATCCGAGCAGAGGTAAAATATTGCGATGGTACAATCCCGACCAGACACGTATCTCTTTCGCAAGTTGCTTAGTGAGTACGGATCAATCAGTATCAACATCATCTGATAGGAACGTAGAGCGTGTGCGGTCACCCACCTTTGCAAAATCTCGGTCTGTTTGTATATGTACACGTAGCCTTTTGATGGCTACTTTGTATATGCAAACGCCTTGCGAAATCCAGCGTCCTTGAAATACATCGCAGAAGCCGCCGTGCGCTTTGAGTACAGGCTTGCCGAATTGTATTTCATCAGAGAGATTCAAATGAGGACGGTTCGATAGCATTGTGCGAAGGACATCCTTAGAACTGCGCCGAGTTCTGAGACTGTTACTCCTATCCATAAGAACACTTTGGGAAGAGACGGGAGAGGAGGGAAGGAGCCTGAATAGAGTGGCAGTACGAATGATTAAGAATGAGTCTGAGATTTAAGTACGGCGCTACACGGTTCTCACGAGGCTATGATACGCATCAGACTATCCTGGCTTTAGAAGCACGACTATTACAAGGCAATTCATCAAGATTCAATAGGAACTGCTTCAGCTTGAGTGCAATAAAAAGGAAAGGATGCACCGACACGAGGCGTATTTTCCGTTTCCCAGGCGTTCGTACGTAAGCAGTACTAGTTACGATTCCGGTAAGGAATCGTCTGCACGTTGCCTCTACTTCTCTTGAGGGAGGGGTAACCGCCTTATCCCTATCGTATAATATGGCCATCCATTTGTAGCGCCCATATTGTCGTCTCCTTCTTGCTTTCACTGCAAGAGTTACCATTACTCCCTTTTCTCCACGTCGTTTCTCGTTTCCCATTTCTTGTTGGTAAATATCTATTCACGTCCTTCCGACCTGTGGCTTGTCACATTCCTTTCTTTGTTTCCCTTTCTCCGAGACTTGTTGTCCTCCCTTCCCCGCCTTGGCATTGAATGCTCTGGTATGAATCTATTTGCAGCTAAGGGTGAGGTGACGGGAGAGGGCGTCGTGTTTGTGGATACCTGTTCTGCGAGCTCGGTTGGAGTCAATTGATCTTGACCCTGAAAAGTCCTCGGTCGTGGCATTCGCAGCTGCACGGACATCTGCGGCTGTCAGTAGGGCTCTGACCGTATCCATATACGGGTACGGTCGTATAAAAGAACTTTCATACGGATACGGGCGTATATGTATGCCCGTATATATGGCACACCAGACCGTTATACGGATACGGACAGCCCGTAGACGGCAATTACAGGACAGAAACTGTAGAATAGAAATAAAATGAGTCGAACATGCTCAGTTCGAGTTATCTGGACCGTGACCTTACATAGCGCTTACCGCACTTTCAAGTTGTTCACCCCTGCCAGAAAGGGCGCAGTGGACAAATCGTGGACCGTGCACAGCGGGCAAACAGTTATTTAGACACGGACTAAATCCATAACTAGATGACAAATGAATATAATAATGCATTTAGTCACATAATATATTTGATGTCTTTTCCTTAGCTAAATGCTAAACTATATTTGAAATAACAAAAGGGATTTAGATTCGAATTTGGTAAACAAAGAAATAACTATACTTTCTAGTTTTAGTAATTATAGTTATTTCTTTGTGTACTAAATCCAAATCTAAATCCCTTTTGTTATTTCAAATATAGTTTAGCATTTAGCCAGGGAGCAAACATCAAATATATTATGCACCCAAATGCATTATCAAATTTCAAATTTCATTTGTCATCTAGTTATAGATTTAGTCCGTGTCTAAATAACTGTTTGCCCGCTGTGGTGATAGAAAGGAGATGCGTGGAAACAGTACTGTATTGACCCATCCACTCCGATGACGACTGAAGGGCAGCGGTTGCGAAATTCAAGGCTGACGTCGCCTTGGCCAGGTCAGTGATGGATGATCTGGACCGCGGCGTTATGACGGTAGTCCTGCCGGATAAGTCAAAACCGGTGGAATGGGTCGCACCTACTGGTTCGATGACAGTGCGGTAGTTGATGAGGCAGGTGATGGAGTCCTTGTTGGATGGGTGGAAGGGAACCTCGGTGCATAGGCTATACATTCTAATCAATAACTTTTAGTAATGGAATTCCACAGGCATGAAAGGACACGTTGGAACAGGTCTGTCCCAAAGGTACGGGGAAAGTCTGGTCAGAGACGGTGTATGACAACTACTGCGAAATGGACTCTCTCCTGTGGATGCTGAACTAGGAATGACGGGAATTCTATGCCAATCTGGAGACCCATTGTCGAGGTGTCTTTCGCCACCACAGGGTTCCATTTCATTCTGCCTTCTTTGATCTGGCTCGTGAAGTGTTCTTGGGCCAATTGTTCCCTTCAATGTTTCCGAAACCTCCTCCTGACATTGAAAAGGTGCTCGATAATGTGAGGATGGTGTTAGGGAGTAGGCCCGGGGTTACACCGGTTTGATCCTTTTGCCTAAGCAGCGGTGTGTTGTGCAGAGGTGATCTTATCTTCCCACGTCTGGCTGTACCACGCGGTCCCTTACTAGCCTTCCTAGTCGCGGTCCGAGTTATGGATGCTTTCAGATACGAGGTAATAGTAAAGCAGATTGGGATTTCCAAGAGGCGTGATAGTACAAAGCACACAGTAATAGCTCGCTGTAGGGCAAGCTTTACACCAGTGTGTTAAGAGGATCGAAAGATGGGGAAATGAGGGCCTAATCCTACAACTATTTATGCTCCCAGATATTCCATTTTCCGTCCTATTTCTTACTCATCCTGTCTCCACTTTACTCCACTTTCCTCCACCATTACATCTGTCCCTTTGTCATCCTGCTGCGCTTCGCTCCACTTTGCTCCAATCTTTGTAAGGTCGTCTCCACTATGACAGAATTCTTTGGAGTTGCTGACTGAGACAATAGAGGTGGTGCTCCGATATGGAATGCTCCACTGTCAGTACTCCATAACGATGTCATTGCCGTCATTGAGTGGCATCTTTGCTCTTGGAGCGATGTAGGCTGCTCGGTATGTGATTCTTCGGAATTCATCTCGAGGTCCAGCGAGGGTAAGCATAACTCGCACGTCAGTGTTAAGGTGTCGGGTCGGTGTAGAGTATGGTCCAAGGCATATCATGAACTGCATAAGCTCTGCTGGTGGGTTCTGCTGGGTTCTGGTGACTAGCCATGCTTTGCCTTCGTATCGTATATCTCGAATGTAGCGCCATATCCTTCGTTGTATAAGGAGTTGTAATTGCTTGGTTTCCAGGTTCGCATCTCTCGGTAAATAAAGGTTTGCCTGTATCGTAGATGCTGGACATGGTGTGTGCAACTCCGGTCTATACCATCCAATCATTCTCCAAGTTATCGGGTTCGCAGTTCGAGGGGTCCGAGTTGTGATCGTGAGTTCCTCTCGTTTCTTGGGTACTATTGGGCTTGGTGGATTGGAATGCATTGTATCCTGAAGGTGTCGCTCGGTTTCGATGTGACAGTCACGCGTACCAACCGTTGCCGTGCATACTAAGTAGTATACTTCATAAAGGACCATGTAAACTCGTGCACAGACTTGACAGTGCTGAAATGCCAGTGAGGTCTCCATAAACCTTATTAGCCTTTAGCCTTTTAGCGTTTAGGCTTTAGTAGTTGTGCTTCTGGACTTCTAAGAAGTTTGATCGCTTCTTTTGATCGAGGTCGCTCTGGTTGCTTGGTCGGCGGCGTTAGAGTGGTAGTCCGCGGTAATAGGCGGTCGGCGGTGTTAGCTGTTAGCGGGATTACGTATCCGCTTCGGTGCTTCTAGCGCTCGGGTGGTAACGGGTTACTGTTGCCTAGGCCGCTCGATTGCTTGGGCCTTTGATAGCTGGCTTGGTTACCGGTCGCGTTTGGAAAGCTGATCGTGTAGATCTGTTGATCGTGTCGATCCTGATGCGAGTTTTTGAGCGGATCCTTTCACTACACCCCCCCTAAGATGAACTTTCGGAGAAATGTTCATCCTAATCCGTGAGAAAGCTCGGATAAAGGGTCGCCTAGTGATGGTTGATTTTTTTTGCTATCAAACCATCATCATCTCTGCTCCAAAATGTCGAAAGTCGCCGCTGCTGTTACTGTTTTTGTCGTTATTGTCGCGATTTTCGGCATAAATCATTGGATTTTGGAGCGTAAGAGGCGTGCTCAGGTAAGTGATGCATGCTCTGTGCCGTTTCGAGTTGTTAATCATCCTCTAGGAGGCTGACTTCGAAATGCAATCGTTCCAGCGCGATGTTACTACTGTCGCGCTTCGAGTTCACCTCGCGCTCGGTTATGACGTTGAGGATATCGATCCAGTCGTCGAAAATGCAGGTATTGCTTCGCAGGAACGTCGTGAAAAGGGTGTCTGGGAAGACATTGACTTGTAAAGGGTGGTGGGAAGGGATATGAATATGAAATGTGCATCATGTAAAGAATATGACGCAATTGAAAGTGATAAGAAAGAAATCATAAAGTCGTTAATGAATAAGTTTTATACCAATTTGGGAGTGAAGTTCCAGGTGTTTACCTACGGCTCTTCAACCCCCAAATGGAGTTTTTCGAAGAAAGAGTGTAATTGGAGTGCCTTTCAGCGTGAAGGCACATCCTAGCATGATGCAAGGGAGTGACTTCACGTAAACTTTTGGCTTCTCCGTTGCATAGAGGATAATAAAAGGTAGGCATAATCTGCTAATTCGGAGCCGGCACAATAAAACAATATACAAAATGTCTAGGCCCTTGTAGGTTCTTTGACACTTCTGCATAGTGCTTCATTTGTGCTGGTTGGCCGAATAAGCGTGAAATAAAGAGGTGCATAAAGCATAATTTGGTCGGATGTGACCATAAATATCATAAGGTAAGAATGAAATGCATAATTGACCATGTCGGGTCACGATATGGGAAAGGGGTTGCATAAAAGAAGAGTTGTTTACAAATCTTCGGATTCTTCAGCCTCAGGTGTAGTCTGGGCCGAGTTCGCTGGGGTATATAGTTCCCTGCTTTCACCTTCTTCACTTGACTCTGTATCATCGGAGTGTATGTACATGTCCTCCTGTTCCGACATAGTAAGCATCTCGTCCGGCTGGTAGAGTTCGTTCGGGTACTGGTAGACTGAGATCATCAGATCTTCCAGCAAGGGGTGTCGTGTAGCCTGTAGTTTTTCTCTGGCTTCTTCCTCTCGGTTGTTGAGTTCCATAAGGTAATGAGGGTCGTAGTTAACCTCTTTGCCTTCGACTACGTGGTGCTCTATGGCATCGAGTGGTAGCTCGTCCGTAGTAGAGTTCCTCGCTTCAATAACCGTTCGGTATCTCGTTCCTTCGTAATACTTCGTCATGTTGAGTACCGTCATGAACTGCATGGTGTGGGATGCATAGAAGCCCGTCTGGTCGGCTATGTATATAATGTACTTCATCGCATCGATGCTCATCGGATGATAGTGACTCCATCGCATCATTCGGTTAAGAATTGCGGTAGTCATGTCTCGTCGGTAGGCGCAAATTTGAATTGCCGAATGATAGATGCCCATGATGTTCTTGTATGTCGTTTCGTGCCTAAAGTCGATCTTGCCTCGATGTAATGCTTGTGTTTCGAGTTCGATCGCGTAGGTTAGAAATGCATCATCATTGAGTCGGCGTAATGCTGCGTCTCGAGGGTTACTGAGTTTGAATAACCACTCGTCTGAGTGATTCGCCATCATAAGGTGGGGTATTTCGTCTCGGTTGTGGTGGATTGCGTTCCACTTGTCGAATAGATCATCGAAGTACTTCCCTGGGCATAGGGGTACGATTTCGTCTTCGTAGTTCTCTTCGTTGAATCGGTTGCACAGCTGTGGCCATTGATAACGTTCGGTCGGTGGCCTAAGTGCAAATGTCCATTCTGGTGCATCTTCTGGTTGACAGAATGCATGTAGCTCATCGAAGATAGGCATAGCTGAGTAGTAGTTCGTCTGCAGTGAAGTAGAGCTGTTGAGATTCGAGTTGTTGTTCCTTAGCTCGAAGTTCTCCATGTTTTATACCATCTTGTTGGTATGTCGGCGATGTCTTGCCTAATTCTTCTATCTCTGCTCTCGCTTTGGTGTGCCACATTGATGTCATCGCTTGGTAAGGTCATTGGGGACCTTACTCATCATCTCTATTGTGGATCCATAAGCGGCTCCATCGGGTGGAGTGCATGTGATGCAACTATTGCCTCATTCGTTTTCGTGCGGCGATCCATTGGTTAAGG
This sequence comes from Sanghuangporus weigelae, assembly GCA_033182465.1. Lineage (NCBI taxonomy): Eukaryota > Fungi > Basidiomycota > Agaricomycetes > Hymenochaetales > Hymenochaetaceae > Sanghuangporus > Sanghuangporus weigelae. Next base: position 2,676,691 of record CP137319.1, on the reverse strand, counting down.
TTCGGTGGCTGGATTGCCTGAGGATACTTTTTATGGAATGCTTCGATCATTTGATAGGAGTTCTTGAGGTTGTCAAGTGGCTCCCATGTTCGCTCCTGGTATCCTTTCCATTGGATAAGGTATTGGACCTTGCTCCGATGACGTCTTGTGTTATGAATCGTCTCCACTTCGTACTCTGTTTCTCCCTCCACTTCAATAGGTGGTGGTTCATCCAAAGTGGGTCTTCCAGGGTATTCCTTTCGTTTGTAAGGCCTGAGAAGACTCGCATGAAACACTGGGTGGATCGGAAGGGTTTCGGGTAAGCGTAATCTGAATGACACTTGTCCGACTGCCTTCTCGACTTTATAAGGCCCTGCCCATTTCATTGCAAGTTTCTTCGTTGGTTCCAATCGACTGAGATTCCTCATGTCTAGTAACACTTCGTCTCCTGGCTTGTACTCTGGCAGTTTGCCTCGATGCAGGTCTGCATAAAGCTTCATTGCCTCATTCGCTTGCCTAATCGAATTATAGGCTTCTTGCTGTACTTGTCGAAGCTCCTCTAGGTGATTTATTGCTTCTGGGACGTTTGAATCACCGGTCTCCGCAACGTCCAGGTGAGGATGCCATCCATACAGTGTATAGAATGGTGACTGATGTGTAGTACTGTGCTTCCTGTTGTTGTAGGCGAATTCTGCTATATCGATGTACTCTGCCCAATCTGTTTGTCGGTAGGACACATAGCAGCGTAAGTACTGTTCAAGCTCTTGATTTAGTCGCTCGGTTTGACCATCGGTTTGTGGATGATACGCTGTACTAGTTTTCCAATCGACATCGATGAGTCTGCAGAACTCCTTGAGGAATTGCGCGGTGAAGTTGCTACCTCGGTCGGAGATTACTCGTTTAGGGGCCCCGTAGTATTTGAAGACATGTTGGCGGAACAAACGTGCCAACTGCTTAGCATTGGGTATTCCTTGGCAAGGAATGAACTTCCCCATTTTAGTGAGTTTGTCCACTATAACGAGTATCGCACTGTAGCCTTCATTGCTGACTGGTAAGTCGGTAATCAGGTCACAGGTTATGGTTTCCCATGGTTGATGTGGTGCCTCCAACGGTTGGAGCGGCGGATTTCGAAACTGTCGAATCGGTTTTGCACGCTGACATATGTCGCAGGTTGCGGTATATGCTCGGATCATTTCTTCCATCTTCGGCCAATAGTATGATCGCTTTACAAGCTCTATGGTCTTTTCTGCTCCTGGGTGGCCTGCAAGTTTGTGATCATGGCGCCTTCGGATTAGCAACGCTCGTAGGTTGGCGGACGGCGGGATATATAATGCATTGGTTACGTAGTGCAAGCCGTTCCTGTAACTGTAGCCGTTGCTCTGCTTGATCGCCTGAATCTCCTTCTTAGCCTCCTCGGTATTGTAGTTCCTCTTGATCGTTCGGATAATAGGATCAGAGATAGTGACCATTTCAGTTTCTAGCTTGTATAGACCGTTGATCTCTGTGCGTCGCAATGTTTGTTGCTTGATCGTATCAGGAGGTAATAAGGTAACTCCTAAGTTGTCCTTGTCCTCTGGCATATAGTCGGATCGTCGTGATAGCTCGTCAGCTTGGTTCTTCTTGCCTGGCCAATGGAGAATCTTGAAGTTATATCGTGATAACTCTAGTGCCCATCTCGCTTGACGTCTCGATAGATTCTGAGCTGTCATGAAGTATCGGAGATTTGCATGATCGCTTCGGATTGTTACTGGTTCTTTGGTTCCCTCCAATAGGTGTCTCCAATGCTTGAGTGCTTCCATAATTGCTAGCATCTCTTTGTCATGCGTCGGATAGTTTCGTTGGGTGTTCGTTAGAGTTTTCGACATGAAACCTAATGGTCTCAGTTCTCCTTGGTTGTCTTCTTGTTGTAAGACTGCACCAATCGCTACATCGGATGCGTCGGTTTCCAATGTGTATGATTTGTCTGGCTTTGGCATTGCCAATGCGACTTCCGTTTCGAATGCCTTCTTGATACTTTCGAATGCCTTATCTTGTGCCTCTGCCCATATGAACTTGCGATCCTTTTTGATAAGGTCGCCAATGGGTGCGAATGTATCGGCATAGTTCCTGATGAATCTTCGGTAGAAGTTACAAAATCCTTGGAACTTTCGAACTTGTCGTTTCGTCTTTGGCACTGGCCATTCGTGAATAGCTTTGAGCTTATAAGGATCCATCTGGATGCCTTTCGTTCCTACTACAAATCCCAAGTAGTCGAGCTGGGTTTGGAGGAAGTGACATTTCTCGATTTTGAGGTAAATGTCGAGCTCTCGGCATTTCTGTAGAATTGCCCTGAGGAGTTTCCAATGTTCCTCTTCAGTTTGTGCTTGACCAATAAGGTCGTCCAAATAGTTGAGTGCTTCTTCTGTCCTGAGCCAATATTCGAAGTTGTCATTCATGAATCGTTGGAATACTGCAGGTGAGTTCTTCATTCCAAACATCATGACCTTTGGCTTGTAGACTGCATTGCCAACTCGGAATGCTGCCTTCCACTCGTCTCCTTCTCGGATTCGCAGGTTGTTGTAACCTGATCGCATGTCGAGTGTAAAGAAGAATTTTCCTTTCTCCAGTTTCTCTGGGAGAACACTCATGATCGGTATCGGGTATGGATCTGATACTGTCGTGTCGTTGATGTCTCGGTAATCGGTTACTGCTCGTGCTCCTCCGTCTTTCTTTCCTACAAAGAAGACTGGTGCTGCTACCGGACATGGTTCATGTGGTTGAACCTTTTCAATCCATCCTTTGTCAAGTAACTCTTTGACATAAGCATCGAGTGCTGCCTGCTCTTCTCGTGTGAGCTTGATAATAGGCCTCGGTTTCGGTAATGGTACTCCTTCTTTGAGGTTAATTGCCATATCCCATTTCGTATGCTTGGGTAACCTTCTTGACTTGTCAGGATCAAAGACATCTGCGTAGTCTTCTATTTCCTTTGGTAGGAGTTTTCGCCAATCTCGTTTCTGTGTTCCTAGTAGTCCTTCTGCAGCTGCCTTTTGTTGAGAATACTGCTGGGATACTGAACTCGCTTTGTTCAGAGGCTGTGAGACTTGGTTCTGCTGCCTTGGTGACCAATTTCGATTGATGTCTAGCTCTAGCTTTGCAGCGAGCTCTTCCTTTCTGGTAAGGGTAGCTGGTTGGTTGGTCGTCCTAAGACTTTCAATGTCTTCTGGTTCTATATCGCGCATAGGAGTGTCTTCTGTTGTCTCCTGCTCGTCTTGCATCTCGATATCGCTTTCGTTGTCTGCCCATCTTGTACGCTTCGGTGTGGGACTAGCTCCTCGCATTAACGATGCCGTTCTCGGTCGTATAATGCCTGCCACTGGCTTCTCTGGATACCGTGTCTTTCGTGGTCGTATCCTATACTTCATGCCCGGGTTTTCTTCTGGTGATGGCCAGAGTTCTTCATCTTCCGGCATGTTTTGCCTCAGTGGATGTATCTTCTGTGGTGGTTGTTTCTTCCAACGTTTCGGAGAGTCGTTTATTTCCTCCTGTTCGTCTAGGCTATGCTTGCCTGTTATCTCTTCTGTTTCGCCTTCGGATGTCTGGTACAATTGCCATGCTGGGATCATCCGTCTCGGTATGTGCCTTGGTCGTCGTTGCACTATACTCGTTCCTTGTGGTGCCTGTTTCTTCCATCGCTTGGGAGTGTAGTTTATTTCCTCCTCATCTCGATGATGCTTGTTTGCCGTTTCCTGTTGTGGCTGTTTCGTTGCAGAGTCTGGTATATTTTCCGTGCTCGGACTCTTCACTTCTGGCGTCTGTTTTGCCTGTTCCAGTCTTGGTGTTGCTGGTCTGGTTTCCGGCTTCGCTTGTGGCTTCGTTTCGTGAGAGTGTCCGTTGTTGTCTCTCCTTGGCGCAAATATTATTCCTGGTGCTCCAGAGTGTCGATAGTTGTCTCTGTCCTGAGCCTGTTGCTTCGTGTTATGCCTAGGTCTTGTCTTGTCAGGTTTGCCTTTCGTTTGCCGTTTCCGTTTGCGCTTCCTGTGCCTTCGCTTCTTGGTAGCTCGTATGACGTTGAGCTCGAATGGTATCGAATTACCATTCCGATTCCATACTTGATTCTTCCAATCAATTTCGGGATTGACTTTGGCCAAATAGTCAATTCCTAGGATCACTTGATCCTGTCCTGTGGTTGCTACTGCCAACGTTTGTGGCTGCGGTTTAGGTCCATCAAAAATTAATGTGTAGACCTCGTGCGTGATTGCTCCTCCTTGGTTGGGACTTCCATCCGCATTATTCAAAGGTCGAGGGTGATCAAGCCTCTTTTTGAATAGGCTGTAGTGTCGTACCAAGTTGGGGTGTATCGTGCTGCATGTAGCTCCGGAATCGATTAACGCTTTGACTGCTAGGGTCTTTGTTCCAACCTTCACTCGAATAGGTAATCGGGGATGCAATGCTTGTATTGGCAATCGCTTATTGTACATCGCTTCACTGGGGTCGAACCCAGGAGGTTTGAAACACTGGTTGTTGAAACCTTTCTCGTCACCCTTGTTACACTCACATCGCGCAGTCTCGTTCGATGGAGGTCTTAATCTTTTCCCTGTTGCTCTTTACTTGCTAGGGATTTGCGAATGTTGTTTCGGTATTCTTCGTCATGCTTGCAAGTCCATCCTGCTGATTCGTCGCCTTTAGCCCATGCTACATGGTCGTAGTGGACTGGCCTTCGGCAGTGTGGATCGGGACATGTTTCCTTGAAATCGATTGTTCGTGTTGTCATCGTCCTCCGTTTTACACCATTAGTCTTCTTCGGCCGCTTAGAGGAAGAACCCTTTTGCTTCCTTGGTGCCTTGCACTCCTTTGCGTAATGTCCTGACTTTTCACAGTTGTAGCATTTGCCTCCCTTCTTCGGCAAGCCTCGGAGTGCATCTACATCCATGGCGTCTGGATCTCGTTTCGTTGTTTGTACTGGTGGTCGGAAAGATGACTGTCCATTCGATTTGAATCTTGGGGTATATGTTTGACTACCCATGAGCCTTTGCCTGGCATCAGAGTTTGCTAGGTTGCTTGTCCATTCCATCCATGCATCGAGGTCGTTCTTCTCGAAAGCATCGGGTTGTACAGATTCGACTCGTCGTTTGACCCACATGTCTAGTCCTTTGACATAGATGTACTTGAGCATCTGCTTATCCATCGTGTCTGGTGCTCGTGCTTTGAGTCGTCGGAACTCGTCGTTGTACGCCCTAATGCTTGCTCCTTTCTGCTGGATGCATAGTAGTTGGAATAGGGCTTCCTGTTCTCCAATGATCGGATGTCCTGCTCGGATCCTCATCCAGTTCAGCATGTCCTTGAGTGATGCGAACATTCCATTTGTTGCAGCGATAATCGCAGGTACTGGTTTCAGTTTCCCATTGGCATCGAATGATGTTAGGGTATTCTTCTCTGCAAACCAATCGTAGCTGTCGCCTTCTAGTGCCGCAAATAGGCTCTTTGCGATCTCCTCCTCATCCTTGACTCCATGCTGTGCCAGCTTCGAGATACATCGACTAATCCACAGATCAATATCTTCGCTTCGCTTGCCATAGTACTTCGGAAGCTTGATGCTGTGTTTAGAGAGTTGTGTCTGAAGAGTCTGTAGTTGCTGCTCCAGTGCTTGCACCTTCTGGTCGGTTGTCGACATGATCGTAAGTGCTTATGGGCACTGCTGGTGGTGAATAGGATGGTGGTGGTGGATTCTCTGGCGCTTGGGTTGCTACTGAACCACTTGCTGGTACTGCAGGTACTGTTGGTACTTGGATGATAACCGTTCGAGGTGGGGTTCTGAGTAAGAATGGCCTTCGTGATGCTTCTTCGTCTGAGGACACTGATTCGTCAGAACTCTGTTCCTGTTGGGCTCTCTCTCTTGGTAGAAAGTATTCCCAGCGTTGTGCTGCCTGAGCTACTTCTCGAATTCGTTGAGCGTGTTCGAGTATGTTCCTTGAGGTAGCTTCGGTTGTCTGTACCGATGTGAGTATAGCTGCGTAGGTGCGTTGACTCGACTCGATTGTTTGTCCTAGTTGGAGTAGGGCTTCTCGCAGGTTATGGATGTCTTGAACAATCCTTGGTTGATCTAGAGCTGTCCTGTTAAGCTCTCCGACTCTCGTCTCAATCGTCTGTAGTTGTTGTTCCTGGGCCGTAATCCTGTTCCGGATAGCGTTGAGCTCTCGGTCAAGTACTCCGTTCCCGTCTATGACCCGTTGATTGAGTGCCCCTGCTGCTCGATCCAATTCCAGAGTATATCTCTCTAGAGCTGCTACCTGTGCTCCAATTCTTCGAGTAGTTGTTTCGAGTGCTTCGAATCGATCTCCTACTGCTGTCGCGTATGCTCCGGTTGGTAGACTGTTTGACTGCCCCGTGTTTGCAGTTCGTTCTTCCAGTCTTTCAACCCTTTCTTGTAGCCTTCTGATCACTGGTGGATACAATATGCTGTGGTTCGTTGTCGCGTATAGTATGTCGTGATCGCTTTCCAGACTACGTAGCCTGTTGGTGATATGTTGAACTCGTTCGTCGAGGGATCTAGGTGTGAACCTCGTTTGATTATCGTTCGCCCGTTCGTTCGTTCGATGACCGTTACTTCTGTTGTTGGCGTTTCCTGATCGGTTCATGAACTTCGTTTCTCGCCTGATGCTTCAGGGTTATTGTTCCTTGGTGCTGTTAACCAAGTAGTTCCTTTCTCGTCGAATGTAGCAATAGTGGAAGGGACTGCTGCTACTTTCGTGGTTGTTGTTTGCGTGCTCCCAACTGCAGGGCTACCAGATGCCTTTGCTATTAGGTACACTTCGTCGTTGTAGGGGTTATGATAGTAGATATGTGATTTAAGTGAATCGGGTTTGTCGTTCTCCAGGATGTGCACTTGTCCTGAGGATTCGATATGGGTACTAGTCTCGAAACTAGTGACGTCGATAGGGACTTGAGGTCGACGGTCCTCGCCTCGATAAAACACTAGCCAAGAACCTTGCCCGTGAGAGGTGGTGGTAAAACTAGCGAGTTATCTTTCGATCCAATGTTAGGGAGTAGGCCCGGGGTTACACCGGTTTGATCCTTTTGCCTAAGCAGCGGTGTGTTGTGCAGAGGTGATCTTATCTTCCCACGTCTGGCTGTACCACGCGGTCCCTTACTAGCCTTCCTAGTCGCGGTCCGAGTTATGGATGCTTTCAGATACGAGGTAATAGTAAAGCAGATTGGGATTTCCAAGAGGCGTGATAGTACAAAGCACACAGTAATAGCTCGCTGTAGGGCAAGCTTTACACCAGTGTGTTAAGAGGATCGAAAGATGGGGAAATGAGGGCCTAATCCTACAACTATTTATGCTCCCAGATATTCCATTTTCCGTCCTATTTCTTACTCATCCTGTCTCCACTTTACTCCACTTTCCTCCACCATTACATCTGTCCCTTTGTCATCCTGCTGCGCTTCGCTCCACTTTGCTCCAATCTTTGTAAGGTCGTCTCCACTATGACAGAATTCTTTGGAGTTGCTGACTGAGACAATAGAGGTGGTGCTCCGATATGGAATGCTCCACTGTCAGTACTCCATAACGATGTCATTGCCGTCATTGAGTGGCATCTTTGCTCTTGGAGCGATGTAGGCTGCTCGGTATGTGATTCTTCGGAATTCATCTCGAGGTCCAGCGAGGGTAAGCATAACTCGCACGTCAGTGTTAAGGTGTCGGGTCGGTGTAGAGTATGGTCCAAGGCATATCATGAACTGCATAAGCTCTGCTGGTGGGTTCTGCTGGGTTCTGGTGACTAGCCATGCTTTGCCTTCGTATCGTATATCTCGAATGTAGCGCCATATCCTTCGTTGTATAAGGAGTTGTAATTGCTTGGTTTCCAGGTTCGCATCTCTCGGTAAATAAAGGTTTGCCTGTATCGTAGATGCTGGACATGGTGTGTGCAACTCCGGTCTATACCATCCAATCATTCTCCAAGTTATCGGGTTCGCAGTTCGAGGGGTCCGAGTTGTGATCGTGAGTTCCTCTCGTTTCTTGGGTACTATTGGGCTTGGTGGATTGGAATGCATTGTATCCTGAAGGTGTCGCTCGGTTTCGATGTGACAGTCACGCGTACCAACCGTTGCCGTGCATACTAAGTAGTATACTTCATAAAGGACCATGTAAACTCGTGCACAGACTTGACAGTGCTGAAATGCCAGTGAGGTCTCCATAAACCTTATTAGCCTTTAGCCTTTTAGCGTTTAGGCTTTAGTAGTTGTGCTTCTGGACTTCTAAGAAGTTTGATCGCTTCTTTTGATCGAGGTCGCTCTGGTTGCTTGGTCGGCGGCGTTAGAGTGGTAGTCCGCGGTAATAGGCGGTCGGCGGTGTTAGCTGTTAGCGGGATTACGTATCCGCTTCGGTGCTTCTAGCGCTCGGGTGGTAACGGGTTACTGTTGCCTAGGCCGCTCGATTGCTTGGGCCTTTGATAGCTGGCTTGGTTACCGGTCGCGTTTGGAAAGCTGATCGTGTAGATCTGTTGATCGTGTCGATCCTGATGCGAGTTTTTGAGCGGATCCTTTCAGATGGAGAGCTCCAAGGTCTATTGCATGGTGAACTTGACCGGCGACATGAATGACACATGAGATGAAATTCTTCAAAGTCATATAGGTACTTCTTCTTGTTTATCAACTGAAAGGATCCGCTCAAAATCTCGCATTAGGATCGATGCAATCAGCAGATCCACACGATCAGCTTTCCAAATGCGACTGGTAACCAAACCAGCTAACACGGGCCTAAGCGATTGAGCAGCCTAGGCAACAGTAACCCATTACCACCCGAGCGCTAGAAGCACTGAAGCAGATACATAATCCCGCTAACAGCTAACACCACTGAAACTCCTATGGCTGTTCTGATATCGGACAGGGAGTATAAAGTTCGAGGGGCTGCCCTAGAATACCTTTGAGTAGTTAGCAGAGAGATACACCTAGACCAAAGGCAAGTGGAAATGAAGGGATAATGGAATATACGAGAGAAGGGTTGTATGAGGGCTGAGGAACGCGCGGGAAATGCTCGAGGAAGGGTTCCGAAGATGGGCTTCTCCCGAGATTGATGGTGGCGGTGCGAAGGCTAAATCGACTCTCTGGCTCAACTGCGAGCTCTGGACGAAAGCCGACTAACACAAGGCACAAGAACTAATCTAACTAATGCTACGCTAGTCGAACCACCAACTCGAACGTGACTAATTGACCGTGCTAACACACTGGGAAGCAACGGTGTAAGAAGCACCGACACGCTAAGTCCGAAATCACGCACGTGACACATATTCCGCCACGTTCCGCGTCGTAACAGCTTAACCCAGCGCGGATCGACAAGATTCGAAGCGGAATGGTCTATTACAGCCTCGTGCATCAGACTGCCGCCTGAAGAGGACTTACGACGTTGGAAATCACACAAGGGTAGCAGATCGGACACCTGAGCCACCCAGTCGACTCCACAAAGGAAGGCTCAGTTGATTCGTCCTATCAGTCCCAATCTCGAGGTTTGAATTGAGAAACTCGGACTCGACCACCGACGCCTCCCAAGCTTCGAACCGATGCATTGTGCTCCGACTTTTCCCCTTTATGTTCTATATGCGCTCATATTTTGTTTTATGCCCTATGATCTATATGCTCGCTACTTTCCAGATATGTTCACCTCGTCTTTTGTTCTCCATGCTCCCCTTTTTATGATATGCCTTCCGACTTCTCTTCATTTATGCTCCCTGATGCTTCGAAGGCTCAGGATGGACAATGTTATAAATAGACAATCTATTCGCGTAGAGGAGAGTTCAGTTCAGTACAGGAGTCGAGTCCGGATCTGAAAGCCCATTTCTAGTCCTGCTCGTCTTCTCTCGTTGCTATAGTCGAATCACTTCAACTCTCACTGTACTCACTTCGACTCCCCTGCCTCTATCAAATATACGATAGTTCTGCTTCACACGTCCCGAAACCTCTGCTTAACAGTCGCGTTCTGAGATTAGTGTGCTCAGTTCGACTCGCGTTGCTGTTAGAGAATCTTCACTCGAAAACTACTCGTCTCCCTAATCAGCTCTCGTCTCCCCGCTCCGTTTCCGCGTCGTTTCGCGTCGTTACGCTGCGGAATACCTCGCGTTTCGTCGCATCCCGTCGCATCGTATCGGATCCTCGTAGGATCACTCTAGCTTCGTTCTAAGCCTTGGGAATATCGTCCCAAGCTTCGTCTCATCGTCTTCTAGTCCCCAGGGTTCGAATCCATTGAAGGATTACCTGTGAGGATATCGTTCGTACCATCGTATCGCCGCCGCCGATCCCCCTCGCTTCGACTTCTCCTGCTTGCTTCTTAGCATCTCTTCTCCGATCAAATCCCCACCCCCGCATATTTTCAGCAGCCTCAAATCTCAAACTCACTCATCCCCTCCGAAACCGCTTCGGAACTTAGCTTAACCCTTCGGAAATCATCCCAGCTTTAGCCTATAGTCATCCTTCCGCCATTCCATTCGTCTTGATCCTACAGGACAGCCCCCAACAGAACTGTGACACTCCTCTGCTAACAGAAAGTACGTAGGAGTTTCAACGGCAGCCGATCTCACTCGTAATCTAAAGTGTCGGAATGCAGCGTAACGATTCGAAACGCGATACGATGGGCGGAGGACGATAACTGAGTGACCGAAACGTGATACGAGAGACGGAGGGGCTATGCGGTGATAGAAGGGGATGATATGGTGTCCTTTTCCGACGACAGTGGAGAAGGGAAGGTGTTACGAGACCGAAAGCACGCGGCACGCTAAGTAACTGGGTTACGGGCGAAACCAGCGAAACAGATCGGAACTCGCGAGGAGGTTTCGATACGGAGGATAGAGACAAGAGAAGTCCTTTACACGAACACGGCGAACTATACGAACGTGCGGACGGCTATGCTGCGAAGAGAGGTCACCGATCGACTATACAGAACACGAAATATCGTATATTAGACTTAGGAGACGAGAGAGTCCACTACGAACAAGTAGAACTCGGAGCTGGGGGACTTGAGACGGTGTGAGAACTGCTATGCTCCAACTAAACTGTCCCCCCACTACGAGAGTCGTGCTAAATTTATACTAAGCGTCCAAACTGAGCCTCCCATCGGTCAGAAAACATAAGCCATAAGAAAAAGGGGAACGCATATCACTTATCCACCATGGAGAGGGGCGCATATGAATGGTTAAGGGACACATAAAACAGAAAGAAACAATACTAAGCATGGTCGGAACGAGAGCATAAAGAAATAAACGGGACGCATATAGAAAGGTGAGATCATAAGCGAAGCCTTCGGAACCGGGTGTCTTTGAGCGGAACGAGTCGGAACTTGGGGAAAAGACTTGGAAAGACCTCGGCTAGCCTTACAGAGCAAATCTGCGACGTTTTGAATGGGAGAGGGACTGTGGACGACGCTGCAGGGTCAAATCTCTTTGTCAGGAGTACGGATCCGGGATCCGGAGACTTGTGATTGACGCGTGTAGGATCGTCGCGTGATTCTTCCGCCGTGTCTTATATGATGGCCGATCACGGAACGGTGCACGTGCCATTTAGACTATGGCGTTCTTGCTAAGTCCACTCGCTCCAGCGAAACCAGTCGGAACCGGGCGAAACCAGTCGGAATACCGCGGAACTGGTTGTAACGACTTCGTACGCTCCCAAGCTTTAGTCTTACTCTTCACCGCCGACCGCCTATTGCTGCGGACTACCACTCTAACGCCGCCGACCAAGCAACCAGAACGACCTCGATCAAAGAAGTGATCAAACTTCTTAGAAGTCCAGAAGCACAACTACTAAAGCCTAAATGCTAAAAGGCTAAAGGCTAATAAGGTTTATGGAGACCTCACTGGCATTTCAGCACTGTCAAGTCTGTGCCCGAGTTTATATGGTCCTTTATGAGGTATACTACATAGTATGCATGTCAACCACTGGCACTTGTGACTGTCACATTGAAACCGAGTGACACCTTCAAGATACAATGCATTCCAATCCACCAAATCCAGTAGTACCTAAGAAACGAGAGGAACTCATGATCACAACTCGAACCCCTCGAACTGCAAACTTGATAACTTGGAGAATGATTGGGTGGTATAGACCAGAGTTGCACACACCATGTCCAGCATCTACAATACAGGTGAACCTCTACTTACCGAGAGATGCGAACCTGGAGACCAAGCAGTTACAACTCCTTATACAACAAAGGATATGGCATTACATTCAAGACATACAATACAAAGGCAAAGCATGGCTAGTCACCAGAACCCAGCAGAACCCGCCAGCAGAGCTTATGCAGTTTATGATATAACTTGGACCATACTCTACACCGACCCGACACCTTAACACCAATGTGCGAGTTATGCTTACCCTCGCTGGACCTCAAGATGAATTCCAAAGAATCACATACCAAGCAGCCTACATTGCTCCAAGAGCAAAGATGCCACTAAATGACGGCAATGATATCATTATGGAGTACTGACAATGGAGCATTCCATATTGGAGCACCACCTCTATTGTCTCAGTCAGCAACTCCACAGAATTCTGTCATAGTGGAGATGACCTTACAAAGATTGGAGCAAAGTGGAGCGAAGCGCAGCAGGATGACAAAGGGACAGATGTAATGGTGGAGAAAAGTGGAGTAAAGTGGAGACAAGATGAGTAAGAAATAGGATGGAAAATGGAATATCTGGGAGCATAAATAGCTGTAGGATTAGGCCCTCATTTCCCCATCTTTCGATCCTCTTAACACACTGGTGTAAAGCTTGCCCTACAGCGAGCTATTACTGTGTGCTTTGTACTATCACGCCTCTTGGAAATCCCAATCTGCTTTACTATCACCTCGTATCTGAAAGCATCCATAACTCGGACCGCGACTAGGAAGGCTAGTAAGGGACTGCGTGGTACAGCCAGACATGGGTAGATAAGATCACCTCTGCACAACACACCACTGCTTAGGCAAAAAGATCGAACCGGTGTAACCCCGGGCCTACTCCCTAACATCAACTCCACCTAATCTTTTCTCCAGCATGCATTTGAGTACTGGGAGGAAGTTGAGCAACGACACCTTCATGCAGAGCACATCCTTCGCATCGACAAAGTGAAAATGAGAATGATCATGCTCCTCTGGTAATTCTTTGGGTATCCCATCTTTCGTCGTCGACTCGATCAGCTCGTTCGGACCCATGAATCTCAAACGCAACAACAACAACAGCAGCAGCAGCAGCAATATTTGCAAAAAGCACTGCTCGAACCTCCTTCGCCTCTCTCCCAACCGTAACAGCAGCAGCAGCCACAACAAGTGCTGCCTGAACAAATTCCTTTGCAACAACAACAACAACAGCAGCAACAGCAAGTGCTGCCTAAAGATGCCTATAGTTCAATGGAGGTTGATTCTGCTCCCCTTTACGTTGAAACTGGCGAAACTCTCGAGGACAGGGAAATCTCGGAATCAGTTGAAATGCTCAAAACTGGAGTGAAACGTTTGGAAGAGGCTATTCGCTCTACACCCTTAACCTCACTCGAACCTACCATGCTTGAAATTGAGCTTTGCAAGAGTGAAAGACGTGAAGAAGAGGAACGCACTGCTTAACACACTGAAATCTCCCGGATGGCTGCCGTAGTTGAAGCCAACATGCGAAGACAACAGGATACTGCGACTCGCCACATTCATGGTGGTCGGCAGGTGGTGGACTCAGACGAGGAGACGCCCATGATTCAAGAGAGTCCTGAAAGCTCTCCTCCTGGTCATCGAGGGGAAGACTCTGTAATCATGAACCAAGGTGAAGGTGAAATGGATTTCAGTGATGTGGGAATGGAGCTGAATGAGCCATTTGAGGTGGACGCAAGCCATGGAGAGATTCGGGCTCTCATTACCACAAGCAACAACAACAGCAGCAACAACAATAGTGGTACTGCTGCTGTTCCATGCAGAACTGTCAAAACGCGAGCGAAACGTATTTCTTTGGCGCGATGTCAAGTAGTTTTTGTAATTGAGGATATTTATGCAAATAGACTCAATCAATATACTACTTCTGAGTCAACTGGATTGTTTATACAATTAGGTAGTTTTCCCAGTTGTTCATTATGAGGCAAGGGTGGTCTAAGTAATAAGATGGCTGCCTGATAAATGTATTGGTTTCTGAAAGATAGTACTAAGCTCAAGACTGTTCTTGATTACTTAATACACTGAATAACTAAGACTCTGTGTCCTAGTTCTGACTTATGTCTCTGTAGACAAACTGAATTACACTAAGCTCAAGTTGGTTCTTGATCACTTAATGTACTGATTAGCTAAGACTCTGTGTCCTAGCTCTGACTTGTTATACACACAAAGGTGCTTCTGAGAGTGAGCGATGTAGCTGATACAATAGTACTTGACTGAAATTTGATTGTCTCTACAGGGCCCAAAGGCTGCCCTTTTATAATTTACAGACTGTGGCTATGCTACAAATGAATCATAAATAGTTTCTACACTAGACCATATAAGATATCAATTTATCTCCTTATGTGTTAGATCTCGTTACTTATATGTACTAATAACGAATAAATATAACTCCTTCCACTACTATTCATCTCAGTTCAGAATCTTCTAGAATGTCCAAAGATAGAGTGTTCTAGAATGTTCTGGTCTATTCTAGTCTATTCCTGGCTAATGCACACTAATTATAACTCATATCTCCTTATCGTTAGTTCCATTACTACTCTCAATATGACTGTATCTATGGAGTAGACTAACTTAATTGGTGCTTATTGTTTGCTATGGGTATTGACTCAGTCTTCTGAACCTCTCCATTCTTGGCATGCACCCTGAAACCTTTGCTTTATCTGACGTGTTCTGCTTCTTTTGATCGGGTACCTTTTCTATTCATCTATTGTACACCTTGGCATGTCTAGCAGTCTGATAAGAACCCATCAGTGAGCGGAATTATACAATATGCTCTTTATCATGCATCTTTGTCCCATGAAAAATATTCTGAATCTACATCTTCCCTTCAAGCATCTTTTGATGTTTTGCTGCATGTCTCGTTCTCGTAAAACTCATGAGTCCATAAGGTAGTTATTCATTTCTAACTTCATAGATGATCACTTATAGTGTCATATATAGAATCTGGGTCGATCAAAGTACCTCTGTGGAAGTTGAATGGGTTGCATGGTTCTTTGATGGTTATCGCATTATTCCTAGAATTGTTCGGTAAGCCCATACATTCTTTACTGTACAAGCAGGTTTCATTCATACATCATTAGACATATCAAATTTGACAATTTTGAAGAGGAATAGTGTTATGATGAGTGTTAGAGCATTTTGCAGTATTCATGAACTGTTATATGTTGTTGTGAATTATGTCTATTAGCAATGAGATGTGACCGCTATTAGTTATTATGTAATACATTTATGGCCTAACAGCGATGAGCGTCTTCTCAACTTGAGGCTGGTCCTTCTAGGATTCCAGCTAATGGTGGTGAATCTAGTGTTGATGACAACAACAACGACAAGTAATTAGGTGATGAGCAGGTTCATCATTGGGTTCCATGCAACCAGTGTCAGAAGCATGACCATGATTGTGTGGGTCTTCCGTAGAGGACCTGCACTCCATGCTTGAAGCAGGTGAAGGGCTGTAGCTGTGAAGCAAAAAGCTGCTCGGGAGGTGCCTGATTGGGAAGCTAAATGCTGGAAAGTTAAAGCTCTGGCAGTTAGTTTGATAGGTGGTCACGTCGAGCATGAAGTTCTACAGTAGGAGATCAGGGAATCCAAGCTGCAGTTTGTGCTGGCACGGATAGATCACCGGGACAAGGTCTTGTCCCAGATGCTGAATGAGATCAGCATCCTTGTAGCGCAGGTGCATGCCGATCGCCATCTGCTGCTCAAGTTGGCTGGGGTGAAGATGGGGGAAGGTGAGGATGATGGAGAGGAAGATAGAGGGGAAGAGGAACAGTGTAGCGCACACTGCTATTCTGGGCATCAGCAGTCAAGTATTATATATACTTCACCAGTGTCCAACATACTGGTGTATCAGCTGCCCGAGCGACTCCAACAGTCACAAAGGGTATATACGACTCGATCCGATCCTTCTAAGCACCCTGCCATACTCTAGGACATGCCCGAGACTTCGTACATATTTCAGTTCACGTCATTTCACCTTCCTTTGCACATAGGTCACATTCCGAGACCCCAAAGACCCACTAATACTGCGCCATAGGCACCATGCCATATTTCGTTGTCTATACTTTGTCACACTACCACTTGCTGATCTCCACTTTATTCACACGAGTGGATATCGGCACTCTGAGGCCTGGACCTGGACTCCTAAGAGGACCTTAAGCCTTTTCGTCAACGTTTCACATTGCTAGGGACCGTTCCCACCTGTTTTGAGGTACCAAACAGTCGCGTACCTTCAACCTAGACGTTCCACGAGATGTGCTCTGTTGTCTGGACTTTGCCGAAGTGGCCTCCGAGGTTCGGACTTCTGATCAGAGTTCGCCAATTGGTACATCGGCTTGGTCACTTAGTTCAGTTTGTTCACCGACTTGAGTGCGGCGTTCGTGGACCCTTCCTGGACAGTTTTCATGTCATTTCACAGTTCCTTGCAGTCCATCTGACCTTTATCGCATCAGTTTCACACTCCTTGGTATGATTTCATCCTGTTTCACAGTTTCCTGTAGTCCACTAGACTTCTGTCTTGTCGGTTTCACGCTCCTTGTTGCGGTTTTATTGTGTTTCATCTCACATCTTGTCACGATCCTCCCCCAGTCCCAGATCAGTTGTTTTGTACATGTTTTGGACCCACATAGTCTATAAAACCCACCCAGATATTGTAGTTTTCAGATAGCAAATACCAGAGATCTGTTCAGCGCATACATTTTCTGCTCTGAAGCCCCTCAGACCGTCCCGACTGACTCTGTCATTTATAGATAGATGTAGTACCCATTTTGGGTGTCTTGTCTTCCTTGTCTAGACTAGTCTGGACGTCCCGAGAGTGACTCAGATACACTCAGCTTGTCTTCTTTCTCCATCGACTCATCTCTGAGGTGATCAAGTTGCCGAAGTATTCACTCGGTTCACCGCAGCACGTCCAGATTGGTCTCTCTAGACGACCATTGAGTATCACATCTTGCCTACGTGTATTCGCTCCCCCCCCTTTTTCTTCCCCTTTTTAGATAGGTTGTCATTGCTCGATCACACGAGTATGGACCTAGATGCTTATTCACATCCACCCCTCCGATAGTTCACCCCGACCGTTCTGGCCAGAGGCATTCCGACTGACAACAGTTTTCACAGAGTAGGCCGGAGGCTCAGTCAATCGCAGGGAAGTCTTCAGGATCACCCTTCCTTGTTTGATTACCCCGATCCATTCTCGCTCGCTCCCTATAGGATCAAATGACCTAGCCTGCTAGGATTGTACCTACAGACCTAGTCCAATTGTCCACCCACCCTATCAGTCATACAGCGACTGTTTGGTACCTCAAAACAGGTGGGAATGGTCCCTGGCAATGTGAAACATTGACAAAAAGGCCTAAGGTCCTCTCAGGAGTCTGGGTCCATGTTAGGGAGTAGGCCCGGGGTTACACCAGTTCAATCCTTTTGCCTAAGCAGCAGTGTGTTGTGCAGAGGTGATCTTATCTACCCACATCTGGCTGTACCACGTAGTCCCTTACTAGCCTTCCTAGTCACAGTTCGAGTTATAGATGCTTTCAGATACAAGGTGATAGTAAAGTAGATTGGGATTTCCAAGAGGCATGATAATACAAAGCACATAGTAATAGTCTGGTTAGGACTTTACACCAGTGTGTTAAGAGGATCGAAAGATAAGGAAATGAGGGCCTAATCCTACAGCTATTTATGCTCCCAGATATTCCATTTTCCGTCCTATTTCTTATTCATCTTGTCTTCACTTTACTCCACCTTTCTCCACCTTTCTCCACCTTTCTCCACCATTACATCTGTTCCTTTGTCATCCTGCTATGCTTCGCTCTACTTTACTCCAATCTTTGTAAGGTCGTCTCCACTATGACAGAATTCTGTGGAGTTGCTGACTGAGACAATAGGAGTGGTGTTCCGATGTGGAATGCTCCACTGTCAGTACTCCATAATGATATCATTGCTGTCATTGAGTGGCATCTTTGCTCTTGGAGTGATGTAGACTGCTCGGTATGTGACTCTTCGGAATTCATCTCAAGGTCCATTGAGTGTAAGCATAACTCGCACATCGGTGTTAAGGTGTCGGGTCGGTGTAGAGTATGGTCCAAGTTATATCATGAACTGCATAAGCTCTGCTGGCGGGTTCTGCTGGGTTCTGGTAACTAGCCATGCTTTGCCTTTGTATTGTATGTCTTGAATGTAATGCCATATCCTTTGTTGCATAAGGAGTTGTAACTGCTTGGTCTCCAGGTTCGCATCTCTCGGTAAGTAGAGGTTCACCTGTATTGTAGATACTGGACATGGTGTGTGCAACTCTGGTCTATACCACCCAATCATTCTACAAGTTATCAAGTTTGCAGTTCGAGGGGTTCGAGTTGTGATCATGAGTTCCTCTCGTTTCTTAGGTACTACTGGATTTGGTGGATTGGAATGCATTGTATCTTGAAGGTGTCACTCGGTTTCAATGTGACAGTCACGAGTGCCAGTGGTTGACATGCATACTATGTAGTATACCTCATAAAGGACCATATAAACTCGGGCACAGACTTGACAGTGCTGAAATGCCAGTGAGGTCTCCATAAACCTTATTAGCCTTTAGCCTTTTAGCGTTTAGGCCTTAGTAGTTGTGCTTCTGGACTTCTAAGAAGTTTGGTCGCTTCTTTGATTGAGATCGTTCCGGTTGTTTGGTCAGCGGTGTTACAGTGGTAGTCCGCAGCAATAGGCGGTCGGTGGTGTTAGCTGTTAGCGGGATTATGTATCTGCTTCAGTGCTTCTAGTGCTCGGGTAGTAATGGGTTACTGTTGCCTGGGCCGCTCAATCGCTTGGGCCCGTGTTAGCTGGCTTGATTATCAGTCACATTTGGAAAGCTGATTGTGTCAATCCTGATGCAAGATTTGGAGCAGATCCTTTTAGTCCAGGCCTCGGAGTGCCGATATCCACTCGGGTGAATAAAGTGGAGGTCAGCGAGTGGTAGTGTGACAAAGTATGGACAATGAAATATGGCGTGGCGCCTATGGCGCAGTATTAGCGGGTCTTTGGGGTCTCGGAATGTGACATATGTGCAAGGGAAGGTGAAATGGCATGAACCGAAATATGTACAAAGTCTCAGGCACGTCCTAAGGTATGGCGGGGCGCTCAGAAGGATCGGATCAAGTCGTATATACCCTTTGTGACTGTTGGAGTCGCTCGGGCAGCTGATACACCAGTGTGTTGGACACCGGTGAAGTATGTACAATACTCGACCACTGATGCCCAGAATAGTGGTGTGTGCTACAATGGATGACAGAGATAAGAGGACTCCTTTACATAAATACGGCGAACTATACAAATGTATGAATGGCTGTGCTGCAAAGAGAGATCACCGATCGATTGTACAGAACACGAAATATTGTATATTAGACTTTTAGAGACGAGAGAGTTCACTACAAACAGGTCGAACTCAAAGCTGGGGGACTTGAGACGATGAGAGAACTGCTAAGCTCCCACTAAGCTGTCCCCCTACTATGAGAGTTGTGCTATATTTATACTAAACGTCCAAGACTGAGCCTCCCATTGGTCAGAGAACATAAGCCATAAAAAAAGAGGAACACATATCGCTATCTACAAAGGAGAGGGGCACATAAGAATGGTTAAGGGACACATAAAGCAGAAAGAAACAATACTAAGCATGATCGGAACAAGAGTATCAAGAAATAAAAGGGACGCTGTAGACTATCAGACCCTCTTAAGCAGCAGTGAAGGCGGCTGCGTTTGACCACAGGGAGGCGTTGTCGATGTCAAAGATCGGAGAGGTAAGAAAGGGTGCAACTCGTGGCTAGGCCTCCTAGACAGCTCGATGCCACGGCGAACAATTTGACCCGGAAGCACTGCCACCAATTGGAATGGACGTTCAGTCGTGGGGGAGAGCTCAATCGTAAAGACTGGAACACGGTCAGTGTACGGAGGGGTGCCACTAATAGCACACAGGACAGAGGCACCGACAATCACTAAGAGATTGGCGTCATCGTTGATCTCCACAACGAGAGCTCAGTCGGTGATCAAATGTAAGGTCTCGGCGTCATGGATAAGTAATAGAGCGATGGCGTCGACGGGTTGCACGGGCGTCAGCGACCACCAGGGGAGTGACGTCCTCACCGATCACTAAGAGGAGAACTCGGTCGGCGATCGCTTGTACAGTCTCGGTGTCATGGATAAGTAGTAGAGCGACAGCGTCGTCGGGTTGTGAACGTCGGCGGTCACCAGGAGAGTGACGTCTTCGCCGATCACTAGGAAGAGAACTCGGTCGGCAATCGCTTGTAAGGTTTCGGCATCGTGGATAAGTAGTAGAGCAATGGCGTCGTCGGGTTGTGCGGGCGTCAGCGATCACCAGAAGAGCGATGGTGTCGCCGATTGTCAAGAGGGTGATGGCATTGCTGACTCTCAGGACCCGGGGTAACCTCGTTGATCACCTGCGCAGTGGCGGGGAAGCACGTGCCCCTAATATTACCTAAATGGGAGCAGAGTCTTGGGTCGGTGCGCGATCCCCGGTGGAGGCGATAGGGAGCGAAGCAACTAACAGAGAGGAGAGGAGTGCACTCGGATCTATTCTGGACTTCTTCTGGACACTACATATATGAGGTCTATATATACTGGGGAATACTGGTGATGAGCGCAACAGAGGCGGCAACGGCAATGGCGCATCACAGGCGTGCGATCAGGGCAGGCCTGAAGATTGGGGCACACTGCGAAGCTGCCAAGACACAGGCACGCACTGATCGGGCTGGTGGCGATTGGCACGGCACATCATATTATCGGGCGTGCTTGGATCGCTAAGTGGTTGCACCATACGAATATGAAACGTCAGGGGAGGCAATAATACTAAAGTGGGGAATACGCTAGTGGCCGCCGCGTCCGACACCGGACTCGGCACGCAAAGTGGCATAGTATGAACATGAAATGTGGTACCTTGGACCTTGTAAAACCTCCAGCTGACGTTGGGTAAACCAGTTGACAGGAGCTGACAAACATTTGATTGGCTGTATGGTTCAATATACTTCCGCCACTGTAGCAGATACATCTGCCGCAATGTCCCTAGCGCCCGCATATCGGAAGACTCAGCTGGCCAAGTGTACTCGGTTTGGAAAGTCTGGAGGATCCGGGTACCTCGTCTATGATGCCAAGACGGTTTGGGGAGACTGCCCAGAGATGCGAAGCGGCGACGCCGGGCACACGGAAAGAGGCAACTGAAGACGTGATGGTACATCGGCACTGCAGAGCAGCGGTGGTCCGACAGACATCGCCAGTCTGCTTGAACTGATGCCTGGAGTAACTTCATTTTTCTTGACTGTCTGGAGGCTTGCCTAAGGGTGTCTGGTTCGAGAGAGGCTGAACCCGCTTTCAAATGAGGGGAGTCGGCAGCCCTATTGGTCAAGCGGCGAATCGAGGAGCGGTGAAGAGTAAGACTAAAGCTTGGGAGCGTACGAAGTCGTTACGACCAGTTCCGCGGTATTCCGACTGGTTTCGCCCGGTTCCGACTGGTTTCGCTGGAGCGAGGGGACTTAGCAAGAACGCCATAGTCTAAATGGCACGTGCACCGTTCCGTGATCGGCCATCATATAAGACACGGTGGAAGAATCATGCGACGATCCTACACGCGTCAATCACAAGTCTCCGGATCCCGGATCCGTACTCCTGACAAAGAGATTTGACCCTGCAGCGTCGTCCACAGTCCCTCTCCCATTCAAAACGTCGCAGATTTGCTCTGTAAGGCTAGCCGAGGTCTTTCCAAGTCTTTTCCCCAAGTTCCGACTCGTTCCGCTCAAAGACACCCGGTTCCGAAGGCTTCGCTTATGATCTCACCTTTCTATATGCGTCCCGTTTATTTCTTTATGCTCTCGTTCCGACCATGCTTAGTATTGTTTCTTTCTGTTTTATGTGTCCCTTAACCATTCATATGCGCCCCTCTCCATGGTGGATAAGTGATATGCGTTCCCCTTTTTCTTATAGCTTATGTTTTCTGACCGATGGGAGGCTCAGTTTGGACGCTTAGTATAAATTTAGCACGACTCTCGTAGTGGAGAGGGAGAGTTCTCGGACGGTCTCTAGTCCCCCAGCTTCGAGTTCTTCTTGTTCATAGAAAACTCTCTCGTCTCTAAAGCATAATATACGATATTTCGTGTTCTGTACAGTCGATCGGTGACCTCTCATCGCAGTAGAGCCGTTCGTACGTTCGTATAGTTCGCCTGGTTCGTATAAAGGACCCATCCTGTCTCTGTCATCCGGTTCAAAACTTCATTGCGTGTTCCGATCGGTTTCGCTGGTTTCGCTCGTAACCCAGTTATTTAGCGTGCCGCGTGCTTTCGGTCTCGTAACACCTTCCCCTCTCCACTGTCGTCGGAAAAGGACACCATATTATCCCTTTTCATCACCGTAAAGTCCCTCCGTCTCTTGTATCACGTTAAGGTCGCTCAGTTACCGTCCCCGTCCTTCATATCGCGTTTCGAATCGTTACGCCGTGTTCCGACACTTTAGACTCCGAGTGAGATCGGCTGCCGTCACTTCCCAGTGAGTTAGCACGGCCAATTAGTCACGTTCGAGTTGGTGGTTCGACTAGCGTAGCCTTAGTTAGATTAGTTCTCGTGCCTTGTGTAAGTCGGCTTTAGTCCAGAGCTCGCAGTTGAGCCGGAGAGTCAATTTAGCCTTTGCACCACCACCATCAATCTCGGGGGAAGCCCATCCTCGGAATCCTTCCTCGAGCGCTTCCCACGCGTTCCTCAGCCCTCATACAACCCTTCTCTCGTATATTCCATTATCCCTTCATTTCCACTTGCCTCTGGTCTAGGTGTATCTCTCTGCTAACTACTCAAAGGTATTCTAAGGCAGCCCCTCGAACTTTATACTCCCTGTCCGGTATCAGAACGCCCACAGGAGTTTCAGCGGCGATCGGATAGTCATAAGGAGCGGCGGAGGTGTAGCGGTCACCACACAATGGTATACTGTACAGAGTACTGAGGGGCCTGTACCGATGTACCAGTACAGGCAAGTGCGGTGCACTACAATGCATATAGAAAGGCGCGAACATAAGCGAAACCTTTGGAACTGGGTGTTTTTGAGCAGAACGAATCGGAACTCAGGGAGACGATGAGGAAAGACCTTGGCTAGCCTGACAAGGTAAGTCTGTGATGTTTTGAAAGGGAGAGGGACTGTGGATGATGTTGCAGGGTTGAATCTCTTTGTCTGGAGTGCAGATCCAAGATCCGAAGACTTGTGATCGATGCATGTACACTCACCCCTGTGATTCTTCTGCCTTGTCCAAAGTGATGGCCGATCAAGGAACGGTGCACGTGTCATTTAGACTATGGCATTCTTGCTAAGTCCACTTGCTTCAGCGAAACCGGTCGAAACCAGGTGAAACCAGTCGGAATACCACGGAACTGGTCGTAATGACTTCGTACGCTCCCAAGCTTTAGTCTTACTCTTCACTGCTGTTCCTGCAGAGTAGGCCGGAGTCTCGGTCTATCTCAGAGGAGTCCTCCAGATCACCCTTCCTTGTTTGGTTACCCCAATTTGTTCTCACTCGCTCCCTATAGGATTGAATGCCCTAGCCTGCTAGGATCGCACCTACAGACCTAGTCCGATCGTCCACCCACCCTATCAATCATACACCAGTTGGCACTTGCCGGCTGGCCACATCTGCTTGAGTATGCCATCCACCTTGCCCATTGACTCAAGTGCACCTCTCAGAGGACCTTTCATGGACAGTTTTCATCTTGTTTCATAGTTCCTTGCAGTACCTTCAACCCTCATCATGTTGGTTTCACACTCCTTGCTGTGTTTTCCTTATGTTTCACTTCTCTCTTTTCCTCGATTTGACTTACAGTCATAGATCACTCGTTTTGTTCTTATTTTGTCATCTGGTAGTCTATATAAACAGCCCGCTCACTACTGCAACCCGAAATTCATATTTCAATCACTGAACCGCATTACTCAGTGGCGCTTGTCGTTGCCTCCTTCCTCTCACAATCGTCGCGTCGCATTTTCTCTTTCAGACATGTCAGACTCACTTCTACCGCCCAATCGTCGACGTCGAGTAGCGATTGTCTGGTTTGATTCCGTCTGTCCGGCGTATGTCTCACTGCCGCGAGACAGATCGTTTGGCTCACACTTTCGCAGAAATCCAAAGGATCCACTAGTAAACAGATCGAATGCATGGAGATTCATCAAGCTGATCAAGAAGAACCAACCACTTGTGACTGTACACAAAGCGGTGTGTTTTAGGCATACCTCCATACTTTACGATGAATTGAATTACGTACCACTTGCAGACTTCGACTTCCTTCTCTAAGCGTCTGGAGAAGAGATTGTTAGATTGGCGGCGATCCGGAGGGGGGAGAGTCGATGAATCGATGTGGAAAGTGCTCGATGGATATTTGCACCTGCGATCTGAATGTGCGTATCCTATCCTGTACTCTGATTGTTGAGTAATCTATGAATAGACAAAAGGCACAAAGATGAAATCAGTGACATCGCCATCTGTCTGCTTGGGGCAGGAGAAGGCGCGCGTTACGCTCGCATTCTGGCGGGCATGTTGCATAAGGTAGTCGCGTTCACTGCAGTTGAAGATGTACTTTACTGGAACTGTTTCTGGCCAGCTGGGATTGCTTCACACGACCATTGCGATGAGGACGGCATATCTTCAGTATAGATCAAGTGACCCAGAGATAATCGAAGAGTGTGTAAGAGCGGTAGGCGTCCTATACTTAATGCCTTAGAACTGGATTTGAATTCCCTTCAGAAGGAATTCCATAGCTTTGATGTTAAAGTAGCGTTTCTCGGATTATGGTTGGTGCTGCGGTCATCGAAGAGAAGTGCGTAAAGCTAACTGGCTCCGCAGGGACTGCGTGGGGAATGTGTCGTTTTGGCCCAAAAAGCCATTCCCTTACGAGATCTACAACCCGTCAGTCGAGTACGTACGTCACACGGTTGCTGCCGACGAACGACGGGTCGACTACATTCCCGCGTTATGCAGTGAAGATTCGGCAGATTCGACAAACGTGAGGGAGGTTCAATTCGACGGAGAGCATACAGGTCAGCTACATGTCATACAACACGTAATGACGATGACGAATCCGCGCTTTAGATGTGGCATACGCCCGAGGCACCACATTATCGGACGAACCTTTAGCATGGATGATACAATTCAATGAACGCTTTCCGTGGGTGGAGTTCACAACGAATGTTGTGCCACGACCGTTGCCACCACCAAGCGATGCTGCTGAGGCTTCAAGGAATGCTTCCGTATTCCGGTCGTCCAGCGTCTCTTCAGAGTTCGGATCGGATGACAATAACGGTGACGGACAAGATGTCATGTGGAGATTTTCGACGCATAGGGCTCGACCCAACGATGTAAGCTTACTTCCGACCGATGCGCATCTGAAGAAAACCGAGTGGTTATCGGAATTGTGGCCTAGGGTAGTGACCACTTCGAAAGGAGGGGAGCCTAGGAGGAGGGTAATGTAAGTTCTGACCGCATACTTCCTCGCAACTCAAACGGACTGACAATGTGTAGCGTTAATCGAGGTAGGAAGCGCGACCTTGACGTATACGCTATTCCGCGCTACGAAGATGCCGCGGGGGAGCAGTCTGCTTAATTGATGAGACCGAAATTCCCACATCGAAGCGTCTGTGTATGTGGGGGATATTTCCTGCACCATGATCTCCTGGAAGCCACATCGGGTCCATATGAAGACGACGAGCTGCTTCAAAAAACATTTCAGTACAGTCTCTCCTCTGTTATTGTCGGATGACTGAAGACCAGTGATAAGTCTTAAATTTCCATCCATGAAACCGTGTATTGCTATGTGCCATCGAATAAAACCTTTCGAACGTCTCATCAGCATTAGAGGAGTGACATTTGGCCGAGGACTCACCATGTTGGCCATCATGGTACCATAAAGCATTCGGTCCGGGCACAGTATAAGACCAACGTGTCACGGGAGCACAAGCGAACAGTCGTCCAGGTTGAAGTCTCCGCAGGGATTGCCGAAGACGCCGCTCTGAGATGATATTTTTCATGGAAGAAAAAGTTCCGCGCAGCACGGCAACACCTGATGCTAATGCCATTCCAGGACACTGAACCAGCACATCCAGCTCTTCATCGTTGACATCGGACACGCGTTCGGGTGTAAGAAAGAGTACCCGAGGAATTCTCCGTGAGTGGATATTCCTGAGGTTCGGGTTCGGCTAGTCCAAGTTCGAACAGATGTGTCCGTACGACGGTTCTGCCGACTCCAAGAAATGCAACAATCCTCTGAGTGTAAATGATCTCGTGCGCGACTCTAAGGAATTCTGGGTCGATCCTGACAAAAGGCCCTTTCCTCCCGTATGTACGTATTCGACGACCAGCCGATATCTGTGATGGGAGTGCTCCTCACACTGCAGCTGAATGTCAGTCCACAGGTTCTGGCACAGCGTCTCGCGTTCCTCATTTGGAAAAATGGAAGAATGCTATCAGGGGGCAAGCAGCACGCGTACAAAAATTCGTTCATTTACCTGTTCAAAGAGCTGTATGAAGCCCTGCAGTTCATCACCTAGTTGGTTGAGAAGGTTCACGCCATCATGCGGTTGAACAGTCGATGAAATACGGTCAACAAGTGTCCAATATCTAGTCTGGAATTCATTGCAACGTTTCTCGTGTCGCACTCCAGCGTTTGTGTATCTTCAGAGCGAACAGGTCCAACAGGAGAACCCTAGAACAGGAGAGACTTAGGGCCATTCCACCGCGTGAGAGTGGGGAAGGTGTCGTTAGGTAAATACAGGAGTGAGAGCGAGGAATGCGACGAATTGGAAATACTCGACCTTAGTGACAGTGAGGAGGTCAAGAAAAAGGTGTTCGGGGACAATGAATGAATGCCTAGACCGCTTACGCTGTCCTGCGGCAATGATAGTCTAACGTCCTTGATTAGCGCATCTATCTACGCTGATCAGTGATCGGCCGCCACCTCCATGTCCCCGGCAGAGTTATCATCTAGCTGAAACAGATACTTAAACACATCACAAGTAACTGCGAGAAATGCAACTCAGATGCATATTCTGCTGAGCTTCGCCGAGATATTTATTCCTAGGGTGCAATTCTAACCAGCATTATAAATAGCATCCACCGTCGTTTTATGACGCCACTCGCTTCATGCAAGCACAATTCAATGCAGAAGATGCTTCGCATGACTAGCTAAAAGGGATAACACATTTTCAAAGAGAACAAACCAGGCAGAAGAGCGAATCCAAGGAACAGTGTCCAAACGGGTATAAAGGAAGAAAATGGGGATTGTGTTCGGGGGATTATGCCGTGGGACACGATGACGAAAACGAGTGAAAGAGTTCTCTAGAATACAGCAGGTAGCGGGGTTTGGTACGATAAGCAAGAAATGGATTGTCGATAACTTACATGACGATGAAGATGACGTGAGAAAACATAATGTTGAAAAGAGTTATCATTAGGAATCATGATGCCAGTTGGTGAACAAAGCCATATTCCAAGGCTGAGGGAGATCACCGGAGAGCATGTTTTCACCTCCGGTCCATGCACCGGACTGACTTTGTTGAGCATGCTGACCTGGTGGAAACGTTTCAGCTGCATGAGGGTGATCCAGGTTGCTCTGTCCTTGATCACCGTAGTTTGAAGGAGTCCACGATCGAGCACCACCGATTCTTTCACTCTCCTGTACCCTTTGCGAAGTAGGGCTCGGATGGGCTGAGTGCACATTGTATTGAATGCCACCTTCCGGAGCTAGAATAAAAGACTTAGCCAGGGTTCTCGTGGAATGCGACCATGGAAATCGATACGTACTGCTAATTGGAGAGACTGCAGGCATTGGAAGCTCACGATTATGTCGGTGCTGCAGGTGCAAAGGAGCACCAAAAGCCGGGCCCGGAATAGCAGGAGAGGGATACTGATGAGTAGCGGATAATGCCTGGGGCCCTTGGAAAGGCATGGATCCAGTAGGTACGACATTGGCTGCAAATAAGCCATTGTTCATTCCGCTGGTTGGCGCTCTTGGTCCCTGGACCAGATCGTAATGGGCTGCCGGGGAGATAGGACTGGCAGACATCACTTCGCTGGCAAAACCCGAGGGTGACGGTGAGACAGAAGGACCCGAGGAGATAGTCATCTGAGCCTGCTGCGACACAGACTGAGGAGGCAACATAAGGGACGACGGAGAGCGAAAGCCAGACTCCACATGGTTCAATCCCACTCGGGGGACGTCGACTTTAGTACGACTATCTCTGACACGTTGACGAATAGAAACGGCGGGGACACTTCTTTCTCGGTGCTCCGAGACGATGTTTGTTGGTATTCGAGAACGAGAGTCATCCTTTCGAGAACCCGAACTCGCGCGGGTTGACGGTGTGGCGCAAGGTTGTGATCTATCAAGGACCACCTCGTCTCGATCAAAAGACCGATCTATATGGCCTCTGCGCGGCACAGAAATCGTGGCCGGTGCTTCATAGACGTTAACGATCCCAGTGCCCATGAAGGGAAAGCGAAACGGGCTACCAAGCTGATCAATCTCCGTTTCGATTTCCTCGTGTTTACGCTTCACGCCAGCCATTGTCGGTGTGGTCTGCGTCTTCGCTTTCTCAGCTCGCTTGAGAAGAAATTCTAAGACCCATTCTGCTTCCGTTTCTCGGTTCTCACTTGCATCGCCCCTGGCAGCGCTGCCCTGCAAAATCCTCGAAAGAATATCTCGCGCAGTACGGACAGCTTCAATCACAATCGGTGCCGTATAGAGGGGATGCTGGATCGCGGTATATGCCAATACAACAGCTGCATCAAAGAGCCTTCGCGGGAACAAATACATGTGGTAAATTGCACGCGACAAGTCTGGAGCGCTCGTCATTTGTACTTCTGCAGCATGTACAAGAGCGAGTGCAGGCTGAATAACCTTCAGACCAGCGAGCTGGCGGTCTGCAGACATGGTTTTATCGCCGGGCCATAAGAAGCTGTCACGCGAGCGGATAGTAGGGAGAGTCGATGATGGTGACCTTGGCGTGAAAAGTCGTATCAAGGTATGATACCCGTGAAAAGCCATATCACATTGCTGAGCAATAAGCATTGCCTTGCCAGCCTTGTGCTCTTCTTCTACGTGGGATTGCGGACGAAGGGACGTCATTGGTGATTGCGAAAACGTAACTGGAGGTGAATCGCTATCACTGGCGTCAAGCTTG
Organism: Sanghuangporus weigelae; assembly: GCA_033182465.1. NCBI lineage: Eukaryota > Fungi > Basidiomycota > Agaricomycetes > Hymenochaetales > Hymenochaetaceae > Sanghuangporus > Sanghuangporus weigelae. The sequence continues at coordinate 2,647,401 of CP137319.1, read as the reverse complement.
AAGTGCTCAGGAAGCTCGTCCAGCCACTGCATTGTATCGTCGGCTAGCTTCTGGGAAGTAGCAATCGTGGCGTTGTCAATATCTTCCGCACTCTTAGGAACTACCCCACTTCGAAAAGCTCTGACTGGCACCTGCTTGGCTATCTCCAGTAAACTGAAGGCCCTCGCGGGGAAATAAACAATAAGATGACAGAAGGCACAGTCAAAAAAACACGATACGATAGACGTAAATAAAAACACGAACCGAAGCTTAGTGATAAGAAAGGCGATGTTCTTTTCGAAACAATTGTCGTCCGGTGGAGGTAAAACTACAGAGCTAGGACGAAAGCACGTGTCATCAACATTGGCTGGCAAGCGTGTACTGTACTCTCCAGGAAGAATGGCGGCGTTGTATCCGTATGCATCAGAGACTAAGCTACACATACGAGTAAATGATGAATATGCGTTCTTTGCGCCCTACAACTTCAGGTTAAGACTTACAAATCAAGCCAAATTATCCACCACCACATCCTTCTTCGCACCTCCTTCACAAAGAGGCTCATTCTCTTCCCCCGCAGTGGCTCTCTCAAAATCTCTCCTCCGTCTTCACGTTTAACGGGACTACTCGAGTCGTTCCCACCGTCCGCAACGGCGTCATGCACTGCTTCACCCAGTTGATCAAACTCGTCCGGGTCTATACCTAAGCCCATACCGCGAGCTTCCCAGACGAGCGCGCCTACGAGAGCCGGAAATTCTGATGGCAGAAGGGCGTCGGAAAGTTCAGCACTTGTTGACTGGGCTACAAATAGGTAATGTGCACTGAGGATACGAGCATGAATCAGAGATATGTCTAGCGCAGCATGACCATGTCGAGCAGTATGGATGGAAAGCGCCAGTTGAGCAAGTCGATACAACGCGAAAGCTTCCTCCGCATTTGGCCGTTCGAGTTCGCCCTCATCATGTCGAAGGTCTGCATTGTCTTGTGCGGTAGATCGACTCGGAGATGCCCCACCAAGCGGTGCTCTCGACGAGTGAGCAGCTGCGGCACTCAGAAAAGGATCAATTGTTCGACATATTATTCGTCTTAATGCCTCATCATGGGTTGTCTCAGCAACAGATGGCTCGGACGCCCAAATCAAGGCTCCCACAGCTAGCCCTGCTGCAGCCTCGGCAATGGCACTGAAAGCGGGTATTGGCGGATGGACAGAACCCTCTGAACTCGCTTCATGTAGTGATAAGGCGGACGAAAGCATTGTTTCGATGCTCTCGCAAAAAGCGCCAAACGGTACACAACTAATGCCTTCCACCATGAATGCCGTTCCGAGACGAAGAAGCATTTCGCGCCTCCAACATCGAGATGGGAATTGAGCCAAAAGTTGATTTGCGAGAGGAGTATAGATGGAGGCCAAAGAATCCACTGCATGCGGGGTCCTATGTGATCGATACTCCGCTTCTGCCTCCGGCGATCGGCCTGCAGATTCAGCAGGAGACGACGATATACCGAGGCCGGCGTGCAGCGAAAGCAGCTGATGTGCATCTAAACCCTGCCCCGTTCCGCACCCAAACGCAGGATTACTGCCCAGACATTCGCGGTCAATCGGTCGTAGATCCACTTTCAATGATTTGTTGTAACCCATTATTGCCGATGCAGAGCGAGGACGCGGTTCCAGATCTCGCAAACTCCTGTTCATAGATGCGCCATCAGAAGATACCTGCCCAGTTTCACCTGTGATTTCCCGCATCCACAAGGCCGTCGTACCGTCCAGTGGAGCTACAGCGCTCGCGCATCTTAAATTGTTTGCTAGTGCGAGTATCCGAGGAGGAGGAGCGTTCAGTCCAGAACCATCAGCTGTTCCGGATGGTTCTCCGTCTTTGCGAGGAGACGATTTGATGGTTAAATTAGCAGCTTGAGCTGCCGTGGGGGATAACCCGGACGCGCCTGCATTCAAGAAGGGAAGAGCACCGGTGTGTTGCACGTTCAGTTGGGGAAGAGACGGAAATGCCGCAAAGGATTGCGAATGACCTTGAGTAGGAACACCGAGCGCATTCAGGCTACCCTCCACGACTCGAAGACGATTATTTATGGACGTCATATCCCTGTACACATTGAAACAGTCTCAGTTGGGTGGTATGAAAATTTATTCGCCAAAGATGCTTACACTTTTTCGATTGCTGCAGGAGTATAAATGCACCGGGCTACTGTGTTCCGCTTCAAGCATGATTCGCAAGGAATTCGCCTGTCACATTTGAGTTTCTGCTTCTTGCACTGCAAATGAATACGAGCGCCGTTCAGAAAGATGTCAACCATTAATATCAAGACGACGTACCTCTGCGCATACGACCGTAACTCTCGAGCGCATACTAGAGCATCAGGCATGAGTGACTTCAAGCCCAAAACGGAAACCATGAGCTGCATACGTCGGTGCATTATTACCAAGGCTCGTCATAGAGATTGAGCTAGCCTGTCTCGTATCAGGGCGAGCATCAAATGTCCTGCCACTTCCCGCTGCATCGTTGCCAGTATCAGCTTCGCTTTTCGCACTCTCATCGTCATCTCTAGGAAAGCCAGACGAGTTCGATTCGTTGGTATGCCCAGTATTTCCTCGCCCATGCATTATCACGCTCTCCTTGCTCTGTCCTGCGATGCGGCGAGTAGAAACGGTCAATTGTCGGATATCTTTGGACGATAGGTCCTTGAGCTTACCCGGACGCTCCCAGAGTGCACCTAGATAGAGCAAGACATGAATGAGGAAGCGAAGGACGAGTGGTCGAGGGACAGATATGAGATGCCCTTATTGTAACATTCGGGCGGCGATGGGTGGTGTATGTAACAAGGAGAGGTGCTTGCTCGACCTTCTGATGAACTTTTCGTATAATATTGACGTAAAATATTGCTCTTATGTAATAATCACTTTCCTCTTCCGAAACTTAGAGTTTCCGCTTGTCCCTTGGCCGAGGAACGAAATATATAGATCACTGCCGATGCTCGGGTGCAGAACAACGGCGCCATAGCCGGTTTTACCATCGCAAAATATGTATTTATTCACCCAGAATTCTACCAACCAGAAGCGAAAGAGACACGCTAGATGACATGTACAGAACAATATAGACCTACAACAGTAAGGTTCGGGTATCGAATGAAGACTGTACTGTACAAGAAAAAGAAAAGAAAAAAAAGAGCAATAAAGATAGCAATTTGTAACTGTGATAAGCGAAAGTGACGAAAAGGTGTGTAGTCCATGAGTCTATCGGTTCTCTTCCAAGAAATGTCAAGAGACAGCAAGCACAAATAACTCCCAAGTAACAGTCGTCCAGAATGCAGAACTGCCATGAGATCTTGACTATAAACGGTCAAAACTAAGTTCCGTTGTCACCAGAACTAGGGCGAGCGCCGCACTGAGCTTGCTCGCATCTATGAGACGAGAAGCACGTCCAAAGCATCTACTGCTACCGTTCGAATTGCTTGATGCTGCCGATGCCGTGGATGTGCTACTCGTTCCAGTTGCCGTGCCCGTATTGCTCGCCAATGAAGTCGTCAAGAGTTGACTCAAACTGCCACTTGCTGCAGAGCTGATCGCCGAGAGGGCTGAAAGTGCACTGGATAAAGTGGACGCGGAACCAGTGGGGATAACTCCGGGGAGCGTTGTAGTTCCCACAATGCCGTTGGTGCCAGAACTTGACTGTGCCGCTGTCGAAGAGCCAGAGAACGGGATCGAGGAAGTCAGAGAAGCGATAGGACTCTCTTCCACGCCGGACATGTTGTCCAATCTAACAAAATTAGTCGTGCTTAGACGAGCAAGAACAGCGTTTGGGAAACCTTACGTGAAAAATCCAGAGAAGGAAGTATATGGCTGAGACGTATCATTCGGATTTTTTGCAGATAGAGACGTCATCTTGATCCAACTTGTAACCCGGAGAATATGAATCAGATACCTGGATCAAAAAACAAGAGAAATCAGAAAACTCACTATGAGTTCGCATTTGGTCCTGCATCTATGTTCGGCTGTGGATATTGATAATACCAGTCAGAAACAATCAATGAAAGACGGAACGTGAGATGATCTCAGTGTTGGGTACGAAGCGGTGCGATGAGAGAAAACGGTCGTCAAGATATACAGAAGAGCAAAAGAGTGAGAAACGGATGGAAGAGATACGCACTACGAATGTGAGGACTCGCGTCTGTGAAACATCTAATCCGGCCGTGAGCTGTTGAACAAGGGTCTGAAAGCAGAGCAATGAGAGATCGTACTACATATCTGGCGATGCAGTAACTACATTTGTCCCCTGGTAGAGTGCAAAGTCTGACGGTCCGATGTCTGCCAGTAGAGGCGTACGTCCGTCATCAGCCCAAGTGACGGTACATTCTGATCCACCACTACAAGAAATGCCTCGGTAAGGATGAGTTATCTGTGAGATGCCACGCGTGAGCCGTATTTCCTGGCACGCGGACAGACAAGACTTACAAAAACGCTTGCGAGGACAATAGGAAGAAATGAGGAGAAATGCAGCAGAATGAAAAGTGCGAGACCGGCTCGAGAGGTGAGCGGCATTTGTCTGTCTGGATCCAACAAATGTGAGCCCAGACTAATTACTGGGCCGCGATGGGGACTTCTACGCGGGGATCGCCTAAAGTACTTCTGGAAGTGGTTGTCGCAGACGCAGACAAAGTCAGATAGGTCTCCTAGGTCGAGATAGTTGAATATTTAAGAAATGGATATGGTACAAGGGCATCGGGGCAGACGCAGGCAGGTGAGTGATGTGATTGATGAAGTCGAGATTCCCTCACGTTTCTCCGGAAATTGCCGCAATCAAAAATATGCGTATATTACATAACATGGTTCCACTCATAGCAATAGCAAAGGATTCCCTCTCCTCTAACCTCCCTCCTTCATCGTATAAGTCCACCACGTGGCTTCCTCAGCGACTGTGCAATGCCTAGGAAAGTCTCGGAAAGCCTTACCTACCAACTTCACCATCAGCAAGATGATTCGAGGACCTCACATACTGAATCGAGTGCAATATATATCATAAGAAGACTCCACCACCGCAGTTCATGATTACTTGCCTCTGCGATAGGGATGGACGGAAATATGTCGGACCTTTCAGAATATGTTTCTTCTTGTTCGACGATCGTAGGCGACGACGTAGGGACTACACAACAGATTGATTGATTTTGAAAAGAAAGTCCGCATACCACAAAACTTGTTGGATCCGATGTGTGTTAAGTATTGATCCACAATCGCTCGTAGGAGCAATATCTGCATTACAAATCCATTCAATTGTGTGCTCACTACGTACAACATACAATTGGGGTACGGCGCATACAAATACCAAATATCGACAGTACTGATATAAGACCAACGTCATTCATGAGCTCCTCAAACTGGCCAGTTTCTTAACGAATCAGTCCACCTCGTGTTTTCCTCAGCGATTCTGCAATGCCCAGGAAGGTCTCGGCAAGTCGTACCTATCAACGCAACCGTCAGCAAGATGGACAAAATGACTCTAGGATCTCACGTACTGAATCGAGTGCGATGCTGTAAGAAGACCCCACCACTGCACTTGCGGGGAGAAGAGGATCACGAGGTGCGCGATCCTGAACTTCCTTAGCGATCTGGACCATGCGTCGCAGCCACGTAGAGGAACTGTCCGGACCAAAAGAAACCGCCTGAAAGGAGAGTGCCCGTCTGAAAATTTCGTAAGTCACAGTGTTAACGTTTCACTTCACAATCTAACGAACCCGAGGCTAACAGCCTTTCGACAAAGACTATACACGACGTCGTCCCCAATGGAACACTCCCCATCGGATAGGAAAATCACGACCGGTGCCCTGGACACCTCTCAGCATGGATATTTGAGACAGCCTGTAGCAGAAGTGTACCTTTCCGTGCTCCAATGCCTCGTCATAATTTGCTCCACCATAGAAATAGCAGCGGAAAAATTGGTTCCACCTTCTGCAGAGTATCTAAGGATGCTATCGAGCAGAACATCAGGTGCGCTGCTAAAGTCATTGGTGTAAACCTCCGTTGCCAAGCCATTGAAGAGTATAGCACTGTATGCATCGCGTCTATTCTGAACGCCGGCCTGATTCATTGCTGTTGCCCGAGCTGACCAGAAGGAGTGTAGTGCATAATATACCGAACCAAGTCTATTGTTTGCTGTTCTCATGATCCTAGCGGACGCCGGATAGGTTGGTACAGGCCTTCTGTCCTGTATGCTCATCGAACTAGACCTGATAAAGAAAGGATCAGCATGCACGACCTCCTGGCTTTCGCAAAGTATCCAGACCTGTCAATGGCAAATATCCTGGAGCAAGCGTAAGTGAGCATCCATTAGGTGCATAATAATCTTACTCACACGTGGAACGCCTGCGTCAAGACAGCAGGGTTTTTACATGAAAATGCATGTCCATCGTCCGAAACATGACCTCCAGCTGGAGTCTGACTAAGAACGGCTCGTGGATGGAAGATTGGTAGAGTACAGTATGACGGCTGAGCGGTATTGGTTGCCGTTTCCTGATGTTCCGGACCTTTACGCCCCAGTGGAATATTCAGGTCTATGCATAATACATGTAACGTCGTCACATACCCGAGCACATCGCATCACTAATTTGTACAAAGTAAGACTGCGTTGACAAATAGCTGTGACTACGAATGACTTACCATTTAGCAAACGTAGTTTGCTCCTCTCTGGAGTATGGATCTAAAGAAGCGCGTCAGTTGAATGAACATAGTATATATTAGCATACTAACCCCTGAATCCTAACCGACGCCAATACAGACCGTGAGATATCCAGTCTTTCGGTCTGTCAGGATTTGGATCGATTCGTGTCCTGATATGATCTACCTCCGGTGCATTACATGAGTTGGGATCAGAAGCACGACAGTAGTCAATATGAGCGTGACGACCCATAGCACTACAGACGAGATTGCAAAGCATAGGCGCGCCATCATCGTTAGACCCAAACTTGTGGCCGTCAAGTTCAAGCGAGCTTCCATCTACGACCCAACGGGTCCGAGACATTGATCCATGATTCGTAGAATGCTCAGGTTGAGGATGCTCTGGAAAGGGCACATGAGTGACCAGAATAGAATATGTTAGGGTACGCACGGTATGGCAATGTACAAACATAGTCACAATTGGAGCATCTGGCAAAGACCATTTGTCACTATGCATTAGCTGGTAAGAAAATCAGCAGCGCTCCCTACCGAGCATCACAGAAATGAAATATCCTTGCTGATGTCGAATGAATGTGCGGTCCATCGTGAGTAATCAGTCCAGAACCTATAGAGATCGCACACGGAAGCCGCTTGGTTTCTGTAGTCGCGGTTAATAGCAGACCGAGATAGCACATCAACTACGTACTTTGAGAGTACTTCAAAATCGAGATGAGAAACGAGACAGCGGTACATAGGATAATGAGTATGAACGTACCTTCGTATACTGGAATCGATCATGTGCCCCGCTGAAAGTTGCCTCAATTGACTGCGGTACAGTGTCTATCTCGCAGACACCGTCACTAGCACATTCTTCCTTGCATTTATGCTCTTGGCTGCAGAGCGTATTAGACAATGGCCACGAGTCTCCTAGGGAATCCACGTACCCGCAAAGATGTACCGCGTCGGCATGTAATCCATGTAAGTGGTTAGCTGCTGCACACAGTCTCTTGCAAAGCTGGCATGTAACTGGGCACGATGTTGCACCGCATACATGACTATCGTGCTCCTCGTCCCTATATCGACGTCTTCAATTCCCATAAGAAGTCATTGGGCATTTCTAACGTACCACGCAGCGGAGCAGGTTCCTTGGCAGGAATACGGTTTACCGCCAGGTACACTCACGTCGCGCAGCTCACACGGCTGGCAATTGGTTTTTTTCAGTCCTGAGGAAGGCGAAGACAAATGGATGATAATACCTCTCCACACAAATGACGACGCGCGGAGCATATATGGCCGGCTTCTGGATGGCTTGCCACCTTTTCGGTGAATGACATCGCGTTAGTCAAATATTGGGGTGGAACCGAGAACCTACCTTTGTACAACTTCCTACGCAACCTTCCCGCTCGTTCAAGTCACACCGATAACCGCAAAGGTGAGCGGCAGGATCGCACCTATTTCGGTCGTCCGTCAGCGAAGGTAAACACAAATGCCGAAACGGGCTGATCTTACATGTGAGGTCCCTCGTGTCCAGCCCTTCATTATAATATAAGACACATTGAAAGGAGCAAGGAAGGAGTACGCACGACAGTGAACATGGATCCTCTTCATTATCGTGCTCGTCGACAAATTGACACGAGCTTGGACAAAGGTGATTTGTGGAGCAATCATGAGTGTCTTCATGGAATTGAACGCCGACACATAAGAGGTGGCATTGGGTGCATTTTGCCTTACACAAATGCACGCTCCGCTTGATCTCCACTGTCTTTGTATCCAGAGCTCTCCGGAGTTCTTCGATAGCCGCACTGTTACTCCTGAACCGCGATAAATTGGAGTCGATCCACGCTTCGACGTGCGCTATGCGTCTGTCAACAAGTTGCTGCAGGTACAAACAAAGCTTCTCCATCCATTCTGTTTCGACCTCTTCATGTCGTTTCACGAAGTCCGGCCACATACGCATGAGACTGCGGACAGCAGTCTTTTGCTCAGCCTGAGGTCGGTCTGACTGGTTAATCCAGAAAATAGCGTTGGAATCGTCGCTTTCTATTGCGAGATTTGTGTCGAAATTCTGGCAGTACGGTCAGTTGGAGACAGTTTTATATTTGATTAAATATACCTTGAGAAGTTCGACGTCTGGCTCTAACTCTGTAGCACCAAATGACATCGCTCGTGGCAAGAGAGATAGCAGATGCTGCGCTCTATGCGTAGCCATATTCTCTGCAGACAAGATCAGCTTATGGACTTTATTATTATGATCGACATACGAGACAGAGAGCCCCAATCGTTTGTCTTCATAAGTCTAAGATTATTGCGAATACCAGTATTGAGTGATTTGCGTGCGCACCTTCAGTTTTGCCATGAGCATTTTGAGCTTATGTAGGAATGCACCGCCTCCCTCGTGCGTTGAGCCCTGGCCATCTAAACGTTTTTTCAGAGTCGTGAAAAGCGTGTAAAATTGACGCGATTCGATGACAGGCCATGGCATGATGTCCAGTCGACCTCGATATAAGCGGGTAATGAAGTTCGCTCCTTGTTCCTCTTGAACAATCTTGTGTAATTTGAGCTTGAATCTGGAACAACATAAGATCGAGCATCTAGTCAAATGCAATAAAACGCACTCCTTTGCGATCTCGATGCGATCAGAATCCACAACATCCTGGATATATGCGTATCTGTCAGAGTTTTCCTTTCCATCAGTAAAAATCATCTCTTACCTTGATGATTATTACCAGCGTGGACTGAAATAGTGACCTATTTGCCTCTGGATCAAGTACTGTAGATGATGATTGAAAGCTCTGGAAGAGATTAGTGATGTCTCGCGAGAGTGCGAAATTGTTTCGGAACAAGACCTGCACCGAATAAGTAATATTTTATGTGGACTGTGCAGTCACTCACCAAGTTAGATATCGCAGCATTGAAGAGGACGAGAAGCGTATCTTCCTGAGCTGATCGTTCGATGCTGTGAACACCTAAGCGGAGGTCTCAGTCATGGAAGTGGAGTGCGATGAAACTTGGCGAACCTTCAAAATCAAGCGCTACGATGAGATCTGTTTCTGTTGGGGTGACGGCCATCCAAACACCTTCCGTCGTTCGCATCGCTGACCCCGCAAATGATGTATCCGCAAGATGATTAAGAGCAAAACTCTTCCCCACCGATTGCTCCCCTATAGATAGCGATCTAAGCGTCATTTTTGAAGCGAAAGAACAAGAAATATGCACCCATCGATGAAACAACTTTCACATTCTGCGATCAACTAGGTAAGCAAAGGGTCGCGAATATCGCACGATAGCCGTACCTTCGTTGACATGTACGATTGGAATATACTCTCGTACCATCCAAAGGACAAACTATCTGCTACGCGTCCAACGTCAGCGCCTAACAAGGATTTCTCCACTTCAGGAGCCCAGACGCCATCTTTCAGGGGAATAAAACGATTGTCCCGAGCTATTGCAATGTGAATCGGAATCAGGCAGAATATGTCGACAATCCATTCTCCACCCTTGAAGACAGAAGTGTCCTGCCAAAATGCATCGTCAGAGGCGAAGTCACATGTCGAAATGACAGTGTCGCTCAGTAGAGAACCAGTGGGTTTTTTTGTGCTCTTTTCGAATTTTTGGATCATGTCCTTGAAATAAGCTCTGAAGGGAACCTGGGTCTGCCAAGCCGTAACGAATCGTATCGACCGCGCTTTCCTGCGTTCTCTGGACACAATAGTTTGTCGTTGTACCGCGGGGATCACCGGGAAACGAGTCCAGACGTCGGAATGACAATCAATGAGAGAGTTGTGAATTGTTCGTCTCTCGCCCTGGCCAGAGGAGCTTTGGTTGTGCTTTTCGCGAAACTGAAATTCTGTAACTGGACGGGTAATGCTGATTCTAATCGACACGCAAGTCGCAGAACTGGAATCCAGAGTAAATAGATGCACGTTTTTTCGATCATCAAAAGCGGAGACAAGCGGTCGCAAGGCGAATGAGTCGGCAACTTTTAAAGTGAATCCTTCATGAGAGCCCAGTGATGCCCAGTGATACATCGTCAGAATTGATTCGTTATCTCGTACATAGATTGCGCCGAAGCAGGCACCATCAGGCGTAGCAAATGTTGTTATGGGTGCTGAAGGGAGTTGAAGATGAGCAGGCCTTCGGTGAATCACGAGTAAGAGTAATGTGCAAACGACATCACGACCTGACAGCTCACCGAAATTGTTGCGTTACATTTGAGAAGATTCGCACTTTCCCGCTATCTTCTACGAGAGCGAGCTCATCGCCACTATTGACGACGAGGACATCCGTTATCCTGGGCAAGTCTGAAGCATACCAAGCTGTTAAATTAATAGCACTGCCCTGAGCTGATAGAGTTTGGTATTTTTCGTCGAAAACGAAATAATAGACATGCACCAGAGGCTGGGAAGGCTGCATGAATAAACGCGGAGGGATGACGATGTTTCTACGAACCTTCTGCACATCCACGCCGCAGACAACGAGAGTGCGTTTGCCTTCCTCATAAGCCAAAAGTATATCTTGACCGGTCTTTTCTCGCTTGATGACTTTTGCTGTGCGCTTCCCTGAGATCGCCGAGTCCAGAGTACTCGCGTTGCCGATATATACGAAGAGGTCGCGATCATTCCCTTCGGCCACGATAAGGCATTGATCATTTGGCAAAAGTCGTATCAGTCTGGCGTTAAGAATTTAGCCTTTCTTTTTTCTCTCTCGGAGTGACTAAATGCACCTAATGGATGTACCGATCGGAAGACTGAAACCAAAGGTGCCTCGTTCTGAGACCTTTGGTCGAGGATTGAAAGTTGAATCCATTTTAAGACGATGCTTGTCCTCTTCGGTCAATTCCAGAGGATGGACGCTGTATCTGATACTTGGTTCTGTTTGTTCAGAAATCCATCCGCTGACTCGATAACGCTCATATGATGCTAGTAAAATGTTAACACTCATATACGGTATGGTGAGAAAGAGCCATACAGTATCTATATGGGACTTCCTTCTCCAGTCCCTCAAGGATGGTGGTCTGCGGCCTAAAAAACACTAAGTCAATTATGAGGAATACGAAGCACATTGAAACTCACCGAGATCCTTCCGTGGATCGCATTTTCTCAATGTCTGCAAGTAATTGAGAACGAGAGCATTCTTGTTCCTGATGAAGGCTCTTCCCAAGTTCCCTCTCCAGAGCATCTTTGCAAAGGTTGATCTGCTCGTGGATGAGTCTATGAGGGATTGTCCTCAATGCACTGGCGATGCGGTTGGCAAAATGCGCATGGGCAACATTGAAAGCTTCCAGAACACCTGTCTCAAGCAACGGCCAACGCTGTAGAATGTCATCAACTTTATCAAAGAACTCGGAAGATTTCGTATTTCGTGCAGCTTCCAATGCTTCCTTTACGGGACCGTCGTGCTGTATCGAAAACCCGGAGGCTGTCCAGATGCTCCGACCAATTTTACTGACTCCGCGCACGATACTCGAAAAGACGAGCGCGTTGTCATCTTTCAGATATCTCTCAGCGTCCTTCAAGTCTCCGCTCTCCACTCCTGACTCCACCAGACTCCAGACGATTTTCTGTTCATTTTCAGAAAGTTCATTGTGGGAAAATAAATGATCACAGATGACGATCTTCCTCATTGCCTTCGTAAACGCACGACCCTCGGATTTCATGGTTGTGAAATCGACGATTGGAGCTAGCTCGTCGATCTTTTGTCGCAATGTCGGATGTAAGGCGAATAGGTTTTTCAGAAAAGCTGCAGGGTTTTAAGTTTTGACGGTCTGTCCGATTAATAACGGACGTACCGTCCGGGTGACTCTGTATACCTTCCCGACATTCGTTCCCACCGCGCAAAATAGTTTCATCAAGTTTCCTATCATTGCATATTTCGAGAGCATCAGTAAACTGTAGTCGACTACTGATTCAACCTACGGATACGAGCTTAAGACCAAATTAACCAGATGCGTCTCGACAGCAGCTACAAGTTCTGGCTCGGTTGCTTCAACGTCTCGTTTAATACTTTCGTTCTTCGATCGTCTATCGCACTTGCTGCGCTCCTCGATTTCTCTCTCTCGTGCAATGAACGCCGTGACTGGCTCAGGGTATCTCTCGGCCAGACCATTCCGCAATAACAGGGCAATCGCATTTCGAGAAATGTCCGTACCGAGACGTAGACTGCTGTCTTTGTCAAACCTGAAAGCACACTAAATATGCGATATGTGGTTAGACACTTTGTGAATAGCTTACAGTCGAGCCTTCACTTGAAACACATTCGTTAATGACTCGTTTAAACGATGGCTGACGTCTCGGCTAGGTATGAATTCCGAGGTTAGAAGCGCTTGTCTCGTATCCCCACCGACCAAATAAGTCTCGTTCTGTGAGTCTGGTTTGCCAGTAGCCTCCAACCTGGACATTGTGCCGTTCCTGATAAGCGAATTATTGATCTATAATCCTTTTTGTCAATGGCATTCAAGCGCATAGATTCAGGCATGAACTCCGTACCTTTATGCCTTCGTAGATGCGGACATTTTCTTCTTGCTCACTGGCTTTCGAAACTTCGAACGCAAAAAGCCTATCAGTGTCTTCTTCGAGGTCCACGAAGGACGAGTTGTTGTCATCAATGTCGTCTGGATCATCCCAAACGAGAGCGCGGCCATGTTCTTCGGATACTAATGCTACGATTTGATCCACAATTTTCGTTAAGTACCTAGTAAACCACTTAGTACAAAAGAAACAGAGAGACAATGTTTCTAAGGCGAGATCACTTGGGAGAACTGACTTTATGAACGTAATTCGATTGCGCCGAACAGATGAAATTGCGTTGTCATCCCAAGTCGTTTCTTCCGGCCAGAATATGACAAATACTTGACGTTCGCGCGTCGCATTTCCTGGTACAATAAGGGCGTATAGTCCAGCTTGTAAGCATGGTGAGATTGACAATGAATCTTCAGTCTGTGGCATTAGCAGAAAGCGTGTTCTATTTAACGCAAAGGTGAGATCAATTCGGCTCAAAGACGATGAAACGTTATAAAACACGAACGTTTCATCGTCAAGCACACCCTGCTCGCCAAGAAGTCGGGCGATCTCGCACTTGCTCCCATAAACGCCCACCGGCTTCACGTCCACGTCATCCAGAGCCTTGAAATCTACTTTCGTTAGGTCCTTGTAAGCACCTGGACACAGCTCGTTTATGAAGCGACCGGTCGACTCCTGATCGATTATGACCTTATCAACTACATGCGATAACATTAGTACATCCAATCGGATGGGCTTATTAGAAGAGACTGACCTAGACCGCCACTTCCCTGCTCTGATATAAGGTTTAGGATGCGGTATAGACCCTTGATATTTTCGACAAGGTCCAGCGATCGTTTGCGATTGAAGCTATCGTCTCCTTGAGTTGCCTGCCCATTCGGAAAGTTAGGGCCTTCGTCGTGTTGGTTCGCAGGGTGCGACTGCCTGCCAGGGAGATTCGATGGCAGGGAGTGCGTCTCTTGTGTCGTTCCGATGCTGGAGGACTGCGCAGACGATGATGGTTCGACTGGGTCGAAACTTGAGGATCCTTCCTCCGATCCATCACGACCAGGTCCAACCTGGCCGTCTATAGGTAATGGGGCGTCAAAGATGTCACTTTCAGCGTCCGCAAACTCGGTATCGGAGTCGGAAAGATACAAATCGTCCGATTCTTGTGATGGGTCACGTCTAAGTTTGTCGACATCCATTGGTTCACCGAAGCCAATGTTCGCCGTGCTAGACATGAGAGGGTACGAGTGGATGTTGCGACGAGATACAAAGTCGTCCTTTCTGACAATCCAATACATTCGTTTATATATGGATAGATATGCCGAGTGACTCGAGTTTGATAGGCGGCATCTCGCTCTCTATTTCTTCACAACCCCCTAATACCAGAACAACACATGCTGATATGAGATGCAGTGCAGAAGCACTGGAACGCGTTCCGCTCGTCACATTAAAGGAAGAATGTAAGAGGTTGAACCTTGGATAGGCGCTGGTCAGGGTCTGTCAGGTTCAGCCTGGTTCACGTGATCGTTACCTTAAAGTGTACTATTTGTAGATGCGTGAGTTTACTTTACACACCGGGCAAAAACTCATTTCCGAACCGTGAAAACGTTACCCAGAATGGAAAAAGAGCCAATCGGATGAGAGCTCACCCGTTCCGATCAAAATTTCTAAGGGCGCGGAATGAGTTTTTGCCCGGTGTGTTATCTCCTGATAGGCGAGGAGTTTGATTTAACCCCTCATAACGGACCGGCTATCGTAGTTATCCCATTTGAAGCGTGTTTTGGTATGGGTCACAGTGCCGAAAGCCTCATGTAACTTAAGCGCCGCGGCACAACGTCCAGCGTCTGGATCTCTTTTACTTCGTCTTACGTCTTCTTCCCTTTCTTCTTGACCGCTGCACACCAACAAAAGAGCGTTCGTTCCTGGGCTCGTCAACAGCTTGATTTTACTTCATGATTCCAGAAATACAGCGCATATTCGGCGGTGACAGTTATATTTGTTCTCATGCAGGATCAAGTCAATACAGTGCCGATGGATCTTCCTCTGCATGCGGGTTGGCTGCAATGAACTGCGTTCGACTCGTACTTTCATCCGAGAGGCAAGGAACTGTAGGACCTGAGCTCATAGAGAAATTACTGTCAAGTGAGACAATGGAGGCGAGTTGTTCGATCTGTCTGACGATTACTAATGGTCATCGTCCTATAGGATATAGTCTCAATTTGCGCTCGATGGACTAGCAATGCTCATCTTGAGGTTGATGAAATCTATAAAACGCCGCTCTTCCAAACATCCTTGAAACTCATTCGGACGAATTATGACCGAGCTGGACGAGCACAATTCAAAAGCATGCTTTCGTACGTGCAAGTGTTTGAATTTGCTCGGTGTCATGAATATTCTAACACCTGATAGGCGTCTATGCCAAGATTCCAAGGCGGGGGACGGCGACGTCTCGTGCGCGCTGGTTATAACCCGTCCGCCCGAGATAGTCTCATGCCTAAAGATTGCTCGTGTTCCGCAAGATTTATTCGTTATATTTGATTCCCATCCTCGGCCAGCACATCCGGGCGGTGCCGCTTTCTTCTTTTCCTCATCTCTCGAGGACTCGGTGGACCATCTTACGGGGTTGTTTCCGGTTAACGAGAATCTTCTTGGTCCTAGAAGCGACCTGCAGTGGCAGGCTGAGCTTCTCGCTCACGTATCTGGTCACTTCTTCGTTTGCTCAAACAATGACATGAGGATGTCGCAAGTCGCAGAACAGGCCTTTCTGGAAGCAAGCTGTGCCATTCTCTCTGCGAGGGCTCAAGAGAAGGAATCATCTTCAAAGTGCATGATGCTTTCCTCCGAGAACGAGCGCTTAAAGAAAGATCTAGGTCTTGCCGAAGATCAGGTGGAGGAGCTGAAACGGAAAAAAGCTGCACCTTTCCTAGATCACGCGGAACCATACTGGCTCAAGCATGCTTTGGAACCAGATAGCAGTGTATGGCAGCTGCATTCTTCGGCCATGAGGAACGGGACTGGCTTCGCCTCGAGCCATCATAATCCTATCCAAGTAACCAAATCGGATTCCGTGTCATATCAGGAAGATGGTCACTCTCATCAGTGGCATGAACCGTCCCTGCACAACTCCGCAAAGGGGAAACAGAAAGCCCGCTATTCTGAAGACGAGGACGATTTCAACACAGCCATTCGGACCCACTTAGAGTTTCAAGCCGAGGAAGCTGAGCTTGCAGCTCAGCTGCAATATTTGCAGGCTTCACTTGTGCAGGAAACATTCGACTGTAGCATATGCGTGGACGAACTCCCGATCGATGATGTTGCTCGACTCGACGGCTGCGAACATTCATTTTGCCGCGCCTGTATTCGGCAATATATTTCTACTAAGCTCGATGAGCGGAAGTTCCCTATCCCATGTCCGTGCTGTACTACCGCGAACGATGGGGGAAGAGTAGGAGGTAGTGGATCTATCACTGCTGCTTCTGATACGATGCTCACTATGTCGTTGGTTTAGCTGTCTCGGTCACACTGATCCATCAGATAGGGATCTCAGAACGAGCGTATGCAATCTTCAATGAACTTCAGATTTCGAAGTTTTCTGTGCCTATTCATTGCAGAAGGCAAGTTCATTCGGCATGTCACTTGAGCAGTACTGATCATCTCTCGTTTCAATAGATGTAATCAAAGTGCCTTTGTGGACAAGCGCGAATTTGAACGGACCAAAATTCTCTTTTGTCCATTTCGTGATTGCACGTACTCTTGGTGCAAGGATTGTCAACAGGAAGTTCCCACATCGACGGATGGTCCTATTCATTCCTGTGATGGAAGCGAGGAACTCAATCACCTTATGTCTCGACAGGGTTGGAAGCATTGCCCTGGATGTCAGACACCAACAGAGAAGACTGAAGGCTGCAACCATATGACCGTAAGTGACAGGCATAATCAGAAACTTCTTATTCTTACGTATCGGGCAGTGCGGAACACCAGGCTGCAACACGTATGTGATGCCCACTTACATCGATACTGCTTTGGCTCATTCGAACTCTAACTCTGCAGCCATTTTTGTTATACCTGCGGCGGCCTCATTGTCCGATCTTCTCAGCGTGCGGAGATTAACGCAGAAGTCAAGAGGCACTACAACGCAAATTGCGCGCTATTTCATGTCCCGCGGGAGGACTAGTGGTTAAATGCCAACATAGATCAAACTTTGACGGCACAGGACCGATAGATAGCCACACGAGTTCGGACTTTAAGTTTGCACTGAGTCGAGGCACCAACGTGTTGTAGGAATCAGGATTGATATATGGTGTAACTTCGGACTAGAGCCTGGACAAAGTTAGACGCTCATTTCGTTGTGAATAGAAGCCGCCATTGAGTTCTTCCCTCACGAAATGTGGACATGAAAAAGGCATGTCGATTCACATCAACATGACGGAAACTGAGGAACTGGCTTGCTTTGGCAGTGCTTTGATGTACTGCAACCTCGTTGCTAGATCTTGACTTCGTATCGCGGACTTTCCTGAAGTGATTTTGGAGAATCATCTGCTTTAGTCGTACTTTCACTCACGACACGAGTCGATGACAGAGATGTCATGATCGTAAAATTAAATTACAAGGATGGGGAAAAAATGTATGAGTTCTATTCAATATGATATACATGTCATGGGTATTCGATCGCGTTTGTTTCTTCAATCACGTCGATCATGATCAGCGGCGGCGATCTCTTAGGTATTGTCCTAAGGACATCTCTACAAATTTTATCAAGTGAGGTGATCCTCTAATTCTCCGAAAAGGTCCTTGCAAGCATCTTCGAGGGCCTGGTAATGGTTCCATAAGTTTATGTGGGACTCTTTTACAAGATCTGCTACTGACCTTAAGATGTTCACTCAAGCTCGTAATGCTAACAAGATAATGGAAATATCTCGTAAAGCTCCCACTACGAATGGTACGAGCACCTTCAGGTGTGCGAGCATGTCTTCCGGCGAGGACAAGCATATCATGCATGAAATTTGCTGCTTCTCCGGCGCTTTCAAGTTCTGCAGGTGTTTCGCGCAATAGGGGAGCCTTCGCAAGAATGGAGCTTGCGACCAGATAGTAACCCAATTGCAAGATCTGACTGTTTCGCCTTCTGTATGGAGCCAGAACTTGCACGTAGTTACGCAAAACGACGTCTGGTAGCGGTTCGTAAGATATCGCAATACGGGATTCACGCATTCGATCTGGTGATATCCGTCAGTAACAGCTTCCTTATCACGTACTGCAGGAACTCGCTGTACCTAACATGATCTGGCTGGTCCGTAGTATCTTGTTCACGATGTCATCCCGATATGGCTGCTGATACTGCGCCTCGTTCGCAGCAAAACTAATTTTCATCTCAGATAGTGAGCTTTTAAAAACACACGAGGAACACACTTGACAAGAGGACGAAGAGAAATGAGTTCAGCTTGAAGCTTTAATTCACGATGTCGCAATTCCTGAATCACCCGAGAGATAGCTGCATCTGGTGCACGGCGAGATGGGTCTGTTGGCATCACTATGAAAGAAATGTTCCGCCGAATTTCAACGATCGCTTCCTGAATTGAACAGAACACAATGACAGAGCTTGATACACACCTCCACGGACAAAAGCCTGGAGAAGTGTGAGATAACTCAGTTGCGAAAAGAGCATCGTGCCGACTCGCTTCCGTAAAGTCCTCCGTGCAGGGTTGCGAAGAACGAATAGCTTTAGAAATATCAATATGCGTCAGGCATTTGAATGACGGATCCAT